>CAWUFW010000043.1:2104166-3525833 GCA_963921515.1 Calotriton arnoldi | reverse complement strand
GGCAAAGGCTTCTCTGCCTCCAGAGAACAAAGGAATTTGGGATATAAATATTGGGGCCCTGACCCCATGAATTTAGATCTCGCTGGAATCAAGGAACCTGCCAAGAAGAAGAGCTGGAGAACTGCTAGGAGGAGTACTGCCCCTTTGCTGAGTTATTGCCTTGTTGGGTTGGCCTGCAGTTGCTGCTTCTGTCTTGGGCAGTGAAAGGACTGAACTTTCTACAAACTTGTGCTGAGTATCTCCAAGGGCCTGAAACCGAGCTGGCCTCCTGTTAAGAAGTCTCAGGGACTGCAAAGACTTCACAAGCCTCTGGGTACCGCTTCTGGAACGCTGTTTCAGTTGCCACAGAGGAAGGGAACTGCAACCGACTCCGTCAACCGAATCCATCCCTGACCGGTGACCTGTTTGCACCGCAGACCGCATCGCCCCGCTTCGCATCGCAACCCTGGTCTCACCGTAGGCGACGTCCGACGCCGTCAACACCGAGCCGCTGCTTGCACCGTGACCTGTGGGCACCGCAGTTCGCATCGCTTCACTGAACCAGCCGGACCCGACCGACGCGGACGCTGCAACTGGCTCAACAATCGTGACCGCATCGCAGCTGGGGCACCGCTCGCACGTTTGCGACGCACCGCACCGCTCCGACTCGCACCGCTGTCCGACGCCAGCTCCCGCACACCGGCTTGGTCGCCTGCATCGCAACCTGTCAGCACCGCATCGTACACCGTCTCGCCCTGCACCGCACGCCTTGGACTCACCGACTCCGTCTGCACGATGCTCATCGAGCCGCTGCCTGCACCGCATCGAGGGACACCGCACCTTGCATCGCTCCGTCTTGCACCGCAACCGCGACGAACGCCGACCGGCTCGTACACTCCGTACCAGCCACAACGAGAAAGGTACTGTGACCGAGTCTGTTCACGACTCTGCTGGCCCGTAGCGACGCGGTCGGCTGGAACTGTTGGACTCTGTGTAATTCAGCATCGCGGTAGACCCGGACGGGGCTACCGACTCGTACGAACTTTGCTTTTGTGTTATTCCTGCAAAGAAGAAGTTACCTTATCAAGCATTCATTTTTAAAGTATAGTATTGTGGATTTTTGTCGTAATTGGTCTTGTCTTGAGTATATAAAAATATTGGTTATTTTTCTAAACTGGTGTGGTGTCCGTTTGTAGTGCTTACACTGTATTACTGTTGGTTATGTGCAAATGCTTTACACACTGCCTCTAGAATAAGCCTGACTGCTCGTGCCAAGCTACCAAGGGGGTGAGTAGGGGTTATTTTAGAAGGGTAACTCCCTTACCCTGACTAGGAAGAAGGGTCCCTACTTGGACAAAGGTGCAAGCCCTTGCCAACTACAGATCCCATTTCTAACATTGGTTGTCAGCAGTGAGGATAGGACTTGTGTTTGCACTTGACTTTCAGTGATTGGTGTGCACTACAACCATATCGCAGACCATTACGTACCACATACTGTCTCTTCTTCTTTTGGCCTATTTTTGATCTTGCCAGTTTTCAACTCACTACTTTCATCATGCCTGAATCAACTGCATCATCCGTTGCATCTCTGGAAGTTATCTTTGAGGAGGATAGGTTGGAATCCTACGCCGTAAAGGAGCTACGAGCAATTTGTAAAAACCTGAAAGTCCAAATTAAAGGCCTCACAAGGAAGGAGGAGCTACAGAAGGCGCTGAGGGCCTGGGTAGCAGCCAGACATGCCAGTGGGCAGCCTGGTAATCTCATTGAGGAGGTGGAGGAGCCTATTTCCAGGGTGGATGTGCTTTTGAGTGGGGGGGAACCAGCAGTCTGTCCCCAGAGGAGCTGGAGGACAGGCGGGAGGCAAGGCAGTTTGAGCTGCAGAAGCTCAGGCTGGAGAGTGAGCGGGAGGAGAAGAGGGAGGAGAGGAGATTGGCCATGGAGGAAAAGAAGATGATCCTGGATCATGAGCGTAAAATGAGAGAGCTGGAGCTGGATTGGGAAACCGGTAGGGCTTTGTCCAGCCCAGATGGTGGCAGCAAAAATGTAGTGTCTAGTACTGAGGATGAGGTACACACACACACAGATTTGGGGCCCTGCTTCAAGGAGGGGGTTGACATACACCAGGGGGTTCAGGATTGTGAGGTTACTCCAGTGGTGCATAGTGTCCCTGAGGTGGATTGGGGAACTGGCACAGGGTATCACTTTCCTGGTAGTGGGAGGGACACTCTACTGACTCTAGATGAGAGGTGCAGGGAGAGGGGTTCCCCCATGATAGAAGCCCTGGTAAGTGAGTATGGAGACCAGCTAGAAGAGTATGGGTTGAGAGACAGCAACAGTTAGACACTGTCTCACCGGTCTTGTGAGAATGATGTGGGGTACTTGTCTGAGGCACTGGATGGTTGGGTGAAGGGTAGTTTGGTTAACACCTGTGTGGGGCTGTGTGATTCAACTGTTGGAGAGCATATTTTAAGTCCCTGTTTTCCAGAGCTATGCCAACACCCAGTGGAGTGTGAGTTTTCTGACCCCAGGGAGCTTGCACTGGAGGCAGACCTTTTGGTGGATTCCAGAGGGCCTGGAGAAGCATCTGGGGGTGACCCGGAAGGAAGTGGCTTAGGTATTTCCCAACCAAGGGTGGTGGGAAAGGTTCATGGTAGCCCAGCTAGGTCCCGGTGTCATGGGAAGGGTGTAGGGACTCACGTCCTGTCCCCGCGGAGAAGGAGTGGGAAGGGGCTGCGGCCCAAGGTGCCCGAAACCCGGTCCCAGAGCCTGGTTGGTTCCAGGAGGGAACACCAGGTGGGGAGCCTAGGCTGTACTGATAGGCCATCCGTTGAGGGGGATCTCCTAGAGTCAGGAGAACCTGGAGCATCTGTAAGCGGAGCTCCAGTGGTTCTGGTGTCTGGCGGCACCGCTCCAGTTGGGAGGGTGCAGGAGTCCAGATGGAGGGGTGAGAGGGGGATGCGTTCCCCAGTGGGAGAACCAGTGGGTCAGGGGCCAGCCAGAAGGGCTGAGCCTCCTAGCAGTGACCATGGTGACACCACTTCTGTCTTGGGGGATCTTCGCGCACTGTCAGATGGACAGAGGTCGGGAGATCTGCGCCAGGCAGACTGTCACACAACGCATGAGTCTTGTGTTACCCTCAGGGGGGGCATGCGTGCTCCCAAGGAAGTCCTGGTGCGCCGGGCAGGTGCTCAGCTGCAGGGTTTAGTCCCTGGGTTGGGAGGCCAGGTTCAGGTCCTGCCTGACCTGGAGGGAAGGACGACTGTAAGCAGTGTCCTGACCGGTTTGTCTTCTAGGGGTACCACTCCAGGTGGGAGGGTGCAGAGCTCTAGAAGAGGGTGCAGAGGGAGGGAGCCCTCACCTCTGACCCCGGTTCAACCTGAGGGTTTAGATTCAAGGGTGGTGAATCAGTTGCAGGGTCAAGGCCCTGAGCTGGTGGAAGAATTGTGTAGGAGGTCTGGTTCCAGCGTCCTGACAGTTTTTGGTTCTGAGGGTCCCTCTCCTGGGAGGAGAGTGCAGAACCCAGAAGGAGAGGTAAGGGGAGGAGAGCCTCGCCCGAGACCTCTGGTGAACCTGAGGGTGCGGACCCTAGGTTGAAGGATCAGTGGCTATTTAGAACTGCACTGATGAGAGGAAGAGTAGAGTATGGTTACTATGTACCAGGGGTTACTGCCCCCAACTTTGTGAGTTGGCAAGGACCAGTGGGTCAGGGGTTGCCCGCTCTGAGGTCGGAGCACCCCAGGACTGACCTTGGTGAGGCCACTTCTGGCCTAGGGGGTCTTCATGCTCTGTCAGGTGGACAGGAGGCTGGAGACCTGCGCCAGGCAGACTCTCACACAACTCATGAGGAGTGTATTCCCCTTGGGGGGGTTGGTGTACTCCCCGGAAGTCCTGGGTTGCCAGGCACAGGTCCAGCCTAAGGGTACCGGCCCTGGGTTGGAGGACCAGGTTCAGGGTGTCCCCCCTGACCTGGGAGAAGGGGCAACTGCTAACAGTGCCACTACCAGTTTGTCTTCTGGGGGTGCCGCTCCAGGTGGGAGGGTACAGGGAGGAGGACTGGGTTTGGGAGAGCCTACCCCAGTCCCTTGTTCAGCCTCAGGGTACAGACCCTGGGCTGGTGTACCAGTTGCAGGATAGCACCCCTGAACTGGTGGGTTAATTGTGCAGAACGCCTGCCACAGGTGGCCTGACAATTCTGGAGTTGAGGGGGACTGCTCCCGGTGGGGGGATGCAGTGCTCCAGGGAGGAGGACAGGGTGTGGGAGAGGCCACCCCAGTCCTGTGTCCAGCCTCAGGGTACAGACCCTAGGCTGGTGTACCAGTTGCAGGATAGCACCCCTGAACTGGTGGGCGGGTGTGCAAGGCACCTGCCACAGGTGCCCTGACAATTCTGGAAGGGGGTACCGCTCCAGGTGGGAGGGTACGGAGCCCTTGGGAGGAAGACCAGGGGTGGGAAAGCCTACCCCAGTCTCCTGTCCAGCCGCCGGGTACAGACCCTAGGCTGGTGGGTCAGTGCCAGGATGTCATCCCTGGCCTGACCAGAGGGAGAGTGGACGAGGGGTGCCAGGCACCTGGGGCTACCGCCCCCCACTCTCTGACACCACAGAGGTTAGAGAGCCCTGAGAGGCATAGGGCCTGGGTATCTCCACTGACAACTGTCGGTAGCCACTGTGGCTTACTGTCCTGGTGGACAGAGTTGCCCCTGGGAGGGGGGCAGGAGTCACACCCCGGGGGTGGACTGGGCCACACCACTGTGTTGGCCATGTGGGCACTGTCGGCCTGTTGGGACACATCTGTGAGAAAAGTAAGTTTAGGCGCTGCACAGATGGGGTTCACAGGTGAAGAGAAGGGTACCCCATGGGTCAGCTTAGTGGGCCCTGAGAGTATGGATAGAGGAATCCAACTGGGTTTAGAAAGGCGTAGAACCAGAACGTGCCCCCGCTGTTGTGGGCCAGGTCTATGTTCTATCGCCCCAAGCAGGGAAGTCCATCAAGGGATTGATTAGTCTACCCTGGCTTTAGGCTGGGAGGGGTTGTGTTAGACTTGGCTTTTTCAGCGGGTTTACCCCAGACTTTTGCTTTTTGGCCTCCTGTTTTTGACCCTGTGTGTGTTGGTTTTAGGACTCTGGGCACTTTACCACTGCTAATCAGTGCTAAAGTGCATATGCTCTCTGTGTAAAATGTGTTATGGATTGGTGTTTCCATGATTGGCCTATTTGATTTATGTGTCAGTCCCTAGTAAAGTGCACTGCGAGTGCCAGGGCCTATAAATCAAATTGTGCCACCCACGCAAACAGCCCGTAAAGTGTAACTCTGGCCTGCCATTGCAGAGCCTGTGCGCAGCCTGGGGCTGCCATGTCGACTTGGCAAGTGCACACACTTGCCAGTCCCTAAACCTTCCCTTTTCTACATGTTAGTCACCCCTAAGGTAGGCCCAAGGTACCCCTGTGGGCAGGGTGCATTGTATGTGAAAGGTAGGACATGCCCTGGTGTGTGTGGCATGTCCTGATAGTGAATTACAGCCTATTTCGTTTTTCACTATTGCAAGGCTACCTGTCCCCCATAGGCCAGAATGGGCAGTTTTGATTATTACATCTTATAATCCTAACTGACTCCGGGAACATGGTAGAAATTAGAGTTTAGTATGCCTGAACTCAGAATGATAAAATACATCTTTTAGTGAAGTTGGTTTGAACATTCTGTGTTTGAAAATACCACTTTTAGAAAGTAGGTATTTTCTTGTCTAACTATCCAGGCCTGCCTCTGCTAGGTTGTGTATTCCTTGTCTGGAGTTTGAGTGACAGGGCTGGGGGATTCCAGGAGACAGAATGAGTCCGCCCAGTGGTGAATAGAGAGATCTGCATCTAGATGGGAGGGAGGAGTTGCACCTGGGACCTGAATAGGACTGTGCCTGCCCCCCACAGTGCTGGCTCCACCCCCTGTGGTGCGTCTGATGTCTCTGCCCTGCACTGTGAAAGAAGAGAAGGAATCATGTCAACAAAGTGCTCCAGGGCTGTGCTTTCCCTCCACAATGCTGGCTCCACCTCCTGTGGGGCGTCTGATGTTTCTGCCCTGCACTGTGAAAGGAAAGAAGGAGTCTTGTCAACAGAGTGCTCCAGAACTGGTTTGGACTAGGCAAAGGCTTCTCTGCCTCCAGAGAACAAAGGAATTTGGGATATAAATATTGGGGCCCTGACCCCATGAATTTAGATCTCGCTGGAATCAAGGAACCTGCCAAGAAGAAGAGCTGGAGAGCTGCTAGGAGGAGTACTGCCCCTTTGCTGAGTTATTGCCTTGTTGGGTTGGCATTCAGTTGCTGCTTCTGTCTTGGGCAGTGAAAGGACTGAACTTTCTACAAACTTGTGCTGAGTATCTCCAAGGGCCTGAAACCGAGCTGGCTTCCTGTTAAGAAGTCTCAGGGACTGCAAAGACTTCACAAAGCCTCTGGGTACCGCTTCTGGAACGCTGTTTCAGTTGCCACAGAGGAAGGGAACTGCAACCGACTCCGTCAACCGAATCCATCCCTGACCGGTGACCTGTTTGCACCGCAGACCGCATCGCCCCGCTTCGCATCGCAACCCTGGTCTCACCGTAGGCGACGTCCGACGCCGTCAACACCGAGCCGCTGCTTGCACCGTGACCTGTGGGCACCGCAGTTCGCATCGCATCGCTTCACTGAACCAGCCGGACCCGACCGACGCGGACGCTGCAACTGGCTCAACAATCGTGACCGCATCGCAGCTGGGGCACCGCTCGCACGTTTGCGACGCACCGCTCCGACTCGCACCGCTGTCCGACGCCAGCTCCCGCACACCGGCTTGGTCGCCTGCATCGCAACCTGTCAGCACCGCATCGTACACCGTCTCGCCCTGCACTGCACGCCTTGGACTCACCGACTCCGTCTGCACGACGCTCATCGAGCCGCTGCCTGCACCCCATCGAGGGACACCGCACCTTGCATTGCTCCGTCTTGCACCGCAACCACGACGAACGCCGACCGGCTCGTACACTCCGTACCAGCCACAACGAGAAAGGTACTGTGACCGAGTCTGTTCACGACTCTGCTGGCCCGTAGCGACGCGGTCGGCTGGAACTGTTGGACTCTGTGTAATTCAGCATCGCGGTAGACCCGGACGGGGCTACCGACTCGTACGAACTTTGCTTTTGTGTTATTCCTGCAAAGAAGAAGTTACCTTATCAAGCATTCATTTTTAAAGTATAGTATTGTGGATTTTTGTCGTAATTGGTCTTGCCTTGAGTATATAAAAAATATTGGTTATTTTTCTAAACTGGTGTGGTGTCCGTTTGTAGTGCTTACACTGTATTACTGTTGGTTATGTGCAAATGCTTTACACACTGTCTCTAGAATAAGCCTGACTGCTCGTGCCAAGCTACCAAGGGGGTGAGTAGGGGTTATTTTAGGAGGGTAACTCCCTTACCCTGACTAGGAAGAAGGGTCCCTACTTGGACAAAGGTGCAAGCCCTTGCCAACTAGAGATCCCATTTCTAACAATCAGGTAGATGTTGTAATAGGGTCTCTAGTCGGTCGTAGTGAGCCCTATCATATCTAGCAAGTAATGCTTGGGTGTTTGCTATGCGCCAGTGATTAGCTGCTTGAGCAGCAACTCTCTTGCCAGAGGCATTAGCAACTTAGATTCCTTATCCGGAGGTGGTGTGTCACCGGAGGTTTGAGAGTTGGCGCGTTTTCTAGCGTTAGAAACTACTAGTGAGTCTAAGGGTAGCTGCCCCTTGATGTAGGTGGGATCGTTAGGGGAGGGTTTATACTTTTTATCAATTCTGGGATTGAGAATTCTAGTCCTGACTGGGTTTCTGAATATGTCTGGGGCATGTTTAATGACCCCTTTTAACATAGGCAGGGTTTGGACAGTTTTTTGGGACTGTTCAAAGGTGTCCAGAAGGAAGTCCTCTTCTGCAAGGTCTGAATGTATGGGGACACCATGGTACAGAGCAGCTCTATTGACCAGTTGTCCAAAACCAATGTTGTCATCGGGGGGAGATGGTTTTGTTGGATATGGCTGGGGAGCAGGGAGGTCTGGGGGACCAATTGGGTCATCGTAATCGTCCCAATCGTCCTGTGGTGCGTCTGTATCATTGTCAGGATCAGTGAAAGGGTCATTGATTCCTCCTCCACCCCCTACGTCATCATCAAGATTATCTTGTGGTGGTGATGAATATGGTGGAAGTGTTAGAGGTTGTGTAGGAGAGACAGGCTTAGGAGGAAGAACTGGCTCAGGAGGAAGGACAGGTTTAGGAGGAAGAACAGGCTCAGAAGGAAAAACAGGAAAAGAGGGCCTTATAGGGGAAGTGGCACGGTCTTTTTTCTTTACAGGCACTGCAGGAGTGTCTGATGAGTCCAACTTCCTCTTCTTGTGTGGAACAGTAGCCACATGTCCTGTTTTGGGGTCTATGTGCAGCTTTTTCTGCTTGGGATCGACAGGATCCGGTTGGAAAAGTTCTTCCCGTTCGGTAACCGCTTTCGGCGCCGACTTCTTCGGGTCCGAACGAGGTTTTGATTTGTGCTCGGAGGCCTTAGGGATTGGACTAGGGTCCTTCGGCTTGGTTATGGAGCCGGGAACGTTCTTCGGTTCCGAAGGTTTTGGTTTCGGAGCCGATGGTTTCGGCGTCGAGGTGGTCGGTGCCGACTTCTTTTTGGGAGTAGGTTGGTCTCCGGTTTTCGGTGCCGAAGGTGCCTGCGGGACCGTGAGATACGGTTTGCTCGGTTCCTAGCTGCCGGAAGGCCTGTTCTTTGTCTTCGGAGCAGAGCCCGAGGGCGGGGCTTCTGAAGTTTGTTTTTGGTCGCGACTGGGGCCAGGAGGCGAAGTGTTGACCAGGGCCTTGGTTTTTTCGGGTGGAGTTGGGGTAGGGGCAGTAGTACTCACTCGTTGACCAGGAGTGATGTGGTCATCTGAGTCTGAGTCGTCTGCTTCGGACACGATCTGCAGGTCTTCAGAATCGTCCTCCGGAACATCGGGGCTTTCATCGAAGATGTCCACTGGTGCCGGAGCTGATCTCTGCGCCATGATGTGTCGTCGGGCCCGGCGATCACGGATGGTTTTCTTGGATCGAAAACAGGCGCAGGCCTGGCAAGTGTTTTCGTTGTGTTCGGGCGAGAGACACAGGTTACAGACCTTGTGATGGTCACTGTGTGGGAATTTTGCTCCACACTGGGGGCATTTTTTAAACGGAGTCCTTTCCATGAGCTGTAGGCCCGAACGGCGTCGATAGGCCCAACGGCCCGCGTCGACGACTGGAATCGAGTATGGGAGATGCGCGTCGAAGATCACGCGATCGAAAACAATACCGTCGAGTTGTAGAGAGTTTGCGCGTCGAAAAGGTTTGGAAAAACAGGTACCTAACCGGAGCGCAGAAGTTACATCCGAACCCGATGGCGGAAAAAAACAATCTGAGGATGGAGTCGAGGCCCATGCGCACTATTGTCCAAAGGAGGAGTCACCTATCTCGTGACTACAAAGGACTCTTCCAAGACAACAACAAAGTGCAAGCATCCGAGCCCAACACCAGATGGCAATCTATGCACAGTGTACAATCTGCAGCTCATATGCCTCGAACATATGGCAACAAAATGATTTGCCATTTTATTTTTTATCAATGCACAGCCGCAGCCTACCCAAGCCGAGTCAAACACAGGGCGTGTCCTCTGCTGCTGATTGGCAGCATGGAGGACTGGAGTAGTGGCCACACTTTGGCCGGCTGTCTTGCGACGTCCAGCCTGACATGCGCTCTTTGAAGCTCTATAACCCGACCTGTGTTAGACAGCTCGGTGGAGAGCAAGCACAGGCCTCCCGGGCATGAAGGAGCGTTCAGCCAGCCTGCTCCATCCAATCCTGGGTCATCTCATACTGGTTAATAGCATGAGAGCTGTATCTGAATTGGTTAAGAGAGTTAGCTCTTTGACTCGTGCTCAGAGCCACAGACTGCAGAAGAACACCGAGGAGGATGCGCAGCCCATGGTTAAGTAACATTTAATTTTATTTCAAATTTTAGTGTAATGCATGTTAGTGTAGTGATTTAGTTTGTCTTTATGTTGCCTGATGCTTGTTGTTTTATTTTTGGCTTTTGGGAAGTGGTGGGGCACTTCGATTGCCCCATCACTTTAACATGTTACAAGCAGCAACTGTCCTCTTCCATCCAGACATAAAGCTGACATGAAGTTCTTGCTGTTGCCTTCAGTGCTCATCTTGTTGCTGTGTTAATGCGTTATTCCTGCCTCCCCTTTCCTCTGGCCATCATTGTGGTAGAGTTCTGCAGAAACCTGTTTGTTGGAGGTAAACAGGATAAAAGGGATCTGATGCACTATACAGACAAAATTATACTTAAGGCAGTTAGACTCAATTCGGGAGACACCGACTAGGTTAGGTGGACCGTTATTTAAGTACACATTGCCCTAAAAAAAGGCTAGACTTAATTTCCTATCTTGAGTGCTTTTTCACCATCAGTGGGGTCTTGGTTAGGATAATAGGAATAAGGGTGAAGCCCCGTCACACTTCGACCTCATGCTCTCAAGTCAAACTGAGGCTTCCAGGGCCATTTGTGCCAAATTCTTCAAATGAGTCCAGGAACATCATAAGGCACGTCACCTTTGTCTAATATGCGAAAGGCATCATCAAGGACTTGGAGGGTCTTTGTTTTGATCCTGCATATAGGGCTGAATATAGATTGGGTGGACTTCAGCAGGTTAGTGTTCGTGACGCGAGAAGAATTTGTATTAAGACATCATTATTTATGATCTTTCTGAGAAAGGGAAGTTCAAAGATTGGTTTTAGGGAAATGTCCTGAGTACATGATTTTACCAATTGTGCTAGGATAATTTGTAAAAGAAACTTACTGTCTACTTGTTGGGATGATGGCCATTTTGGGTATGGCGGGAATGAAAGATGAGCAAGCAATTTTTGAGAGCTGAGAAATGTTTCAGAGACGGTGTCGACAACATGATTGTGCTCATAGTTAAGATTGTAGATTTTTGAGTTGATAGAATAATGTTTTTTGATGGTTAGTGCTGTCATTAATCTGTCTTTGTTTAATGTAGCTGGTCTTTGTGAAGAAGACTCAAACTTTTTTCTTGTTCGATTTTTCAGATGTTGTAACGATTCAGGAGTTTCCTCCAGTTTTCTTGGATTGTCATTTTGCTGGGGGTTGAGCTCTCTCTTGTACCAGGGTGTGTTAGGTTTTTCCCTGATGAATTGTTCTGTTAGAGAGACCAACTTATTGATGGTATTTACAGTGGTTGTACTACTTAGCCAGGCCTTCTGTTGACAGAGACATGTTTAAAGATGCCGCGGGGTGGGCTGTCCCACCATTTGAATACCTCTGCCTTAGACGCTGTAATACTGTTTGGAGATATATGTATGGCTATGAAGTTTCTAGTTTCTTACAGTCTCATCATCTTAGGTGTAATATTTTTGGGTGTATATTGAGGTACTTTTATAAAGAAAGAGGACAATTACTTCTTAACAAATGCTGTGTTTCTGTACACAAGCTAACACCAGAACCTCAAACAACTTGCCCCATTGCCTCTTCAGAATTACTCCAAAAATAAGCATGGTTTGTGGTCCATGAAGATGGGCGCGTGAATTGATGATTAAGGAGACTTCCTGGTGACAAGGCCAGACATTATGACTGGTTGAGCTGCTGTTTACACTCCTTGTACATCTTTAGGAGGCACCTAGCTCCTACCAGTTACTTGCGCTTAATGCAGAGTCTTTCTGTTATGTCTATGATTAGTTTTCTCACCATTAGTTTAAATCAATTTTAATTTCCTTGTAGTTTTTGAGGATAGGACGTTTGGTCACAAACACAGGAATTGCTGGGCTCCAGTTTGTTATTTGTTTTTCACTAAATCCTTATGGAAGCACTGGGTGAGCTATTGTCTTGTAGGACACACGCCCCACATCGCTGCACCCTCTATCAGAGGCGCTGCTGCGTGGCTGCCATTGGAAAAGAGGGTACACTTGCACTGGTGAGCACAGAGACAGCCTAATGACAAGCCCTGGCATTCCCACTCATCTTGCTGTCGGTTCCTTTCATTTTACATCTTCAGGAGGTGCATGGCTCCTACTACTCGCATGCGCTTGTGTTGTGTTTATGATTTAGTTTTTGTCACCATTATTTTAATTCAGTTTTATTTTCCTTGTAGTGTTAGAGGCAAGAAACGTTGAACTCGAACACAGGAGCTGCTGCGCTTTATTTGCTTTTACCCACCCATTTTAAAATCCTTATTTACATGACACGCCCCCCTACATCACGGTACCCTTTATCAGAGGCATTGTTGCACGTCCACGCCAAAGGCAAGCTCATCTGCGCCCAGGTTGCACTGAGCACCTAAACCTCTGGCCTTATCTCCTCAGATACAGCTCCACGACAGCTACCTTGCTAGACCGCTCAACGCACTCAAGTCTATAAGTAAGTGTCCCTCTGTGATTTCCCTTCACACTCTTTCACAACCTTTTTCATGCAGGACCTGTCTCTCTACCAGATGTTCACTGAATAAGTAACCGCTTATCCAGGTAACCCCCACTGAACTTAAATCTCATACTTTTTACCAGGGAAAAGGCTATGTGTTAGCATAACGTAACGTCTTTAATTAAACATTTCCTGAAATTGCACAGTTACAATTCCAAACTTGACAAAGCCTTTATTATGAGCCTTCGGCTCCGGACATTACTCTCGTCATCCAAAAAGGATCCTCCATCTTACACCAAGACAAGTGACAATGCAGGGGTGGGGGCACTTATCATCATTCGCTTGTTAAGTGCATGTTCTATCCAAAACTCTCGGATTCCTCGGATATGGAAGCTATGAGCTTTGTCCTTAAACTATCTCCTAATTTCTCTTTGGCTGGAGTACTCATTTATCACCCCTAGGCTATTCAGCCTCCTTTGCCCCTGATTTAGCTGCTATTCTTGCCCCACTGTGCGTCACGTATGCACATTTCACCATCCTTTGACCCTTTAACATTCATGCCGACAATATGCACAATTGTGTATCAGAAGTCCTATGGATGCTATGTCCTCCCTCAACCTCACACAGCGGGTTTCCTCTTCCACACATATGGGTAGACAGATCAATCTAGTATTCTCCTGTCTCTCTACCTGGCAGGTGGATGACCATTATCCCTTACCTTGGACTGACCATCATCTTATCTCTCTCACACACCCACGATCCCCACCAATAATCAGCCTTATAATCAGTGTATTGCCTTTGGACGTAATTGCTCTAGACTCAACACTGGTCTCTTAGAACAATTATTAACTGCCTCAACCCCACCTTTAAAGGCAACTTAAATAACGATTCAGCTGCTTATAATGACTGGCTTAAATCAGCCATTGGATCTGCTGCTCTAAAACTTTATCCAGACCAATGAAAATGCACTTCGCAGCCTGGTTTTCAGACACCCTAAGAGAGGCCTAACACACCTGTAAAAAGTTAGAATGAAGATGGAGAGCAGATTCAGCTGAGGAAAGCAAACTCTCCTATAAAACAGAACTCAAAAACTACCATAAACGTCTTAAAACAGCCCAATTGGGATTCTACATTAGGAGAATCAACATGGCCAAAATACACCTAAAGAAATCTTCAACATCACTAATGCTTTTCTCTCAGCAGAGGGTCTGCCAAATCTCTAAACCCCGCCAGCAGCCCTATGTGACAATCTCCCCAGTTTCTTTCAGGACAAAATTACTAGCACCCAGAAAGGCTTTGCTCATGTTACCCTCATACCCTGACTGGCACATCGCTAGCCAAATTCAGATAAATCTCTCTAGCAGAATCACAACAAGCACTGCTTTCTTGTCATTTGGGTTCAATCACTGATCCTTGTTCTCCCCGCATCCTTAAATTGGTCATTAATGTGATGAAACCATCAGCTTATCCTGCGGTCCTGAGCAATTTCAAACCAATTTCCCTATTACTTTCAGTTTAAAAAATACTGAAAAAATGGTCAATGGCCAACTTTCTAAGTACCTAAAATGCACTCTCTATTATATCCTACTCAGTCTGGTTTCAGGCCTAACTACAGCACCAAAACCGCCATACTTTTAGCTACAAAGCACATCAAAACTACCATTAACAAAGGCAGGATAGACATGACTGTTCTCCTTGTCCTGGCTACCACTTTCAACACAATCTCCAATCCTCTGCTGCTCCACAGGCTCAAGTTGCTGGGCCCACTGGCTCTTAGATGGCTGCATTAATTCAAGCATTCCATCTATAACCTTGTTATTATTCCTTTGAATATGTGCCAGAAATGTATCCAGGCGACAATCCTGATGCAGTGAAGTCGAGCACATGAAGTGACACAGCCCTGACTTGCACTTCAAGCACAGATGTCTTTGTAGAGGAGCTGATTCAATTGGTATTTATAGGATCAGTATGCATTAAGAAATAACAGGTAATATGACTTTATATTAAACAAAAAGAGAGGAAGAACAGATTCACGCACTAGGGTAAATCTAGGCACCCAAGTTAAATCTAAGTAAAGACTGTTCAGATTAGCCGAGAGATTTATGGATCATTTTATAAGGCACACACTTAGGAATTCATGAGACTGATTTTGAACAATCTATTTTAGAGCTCAGATTATTCAATGGTTATGAGGTAGCTCATTAAAAAAGTCTATGGGGGGGGAGGGTGCTCATTAACCCCTCAGCAAGATAGCCACTTAAATGCAGAACTGCAGTAGTCTGCTTTATTAGTCTTCCTTTATCCTCATGTTTAATATGATCACAGAGTGAAAACTTGCTGACACTTCTAGCAAGGTCCCTGGTTCATCTTGTTGTGTGTCTGGTCAAGATGCACCTGTGGCGAACATGCTTGTCAGCGACAGGAGCTGCCGATGAGCCTGCTGGGTTCCAGAGTGCTCTGATGCTTTGAGCAGCTACTCCATGGTTCAGTGCGCGTGCACCTTCTCCTCTCCAAGCCCTGCGGTGCTTGGCTTTTATGGAGGCCCGAATGTGACACTAGCTGGTGGTAAAACTTCAGGAGTGGCCTCTGTCAGACTTCCCTTGTGAGGCTGGCAGCTATGTTCCAGGGAGAGTGTGGCCTGGTCTTGGACCTATATGTAGACATGTTGATTAGTCAGTGAGGTGGTAGATTTACCTCAAGTGCGAGTTGCATGGCCACCACAGACTTGCTGCTTCACCTTCAATCGTCTCCCTCCGAAAGACCATGGGCTGTAGTACAAAACATACCCTGGATGCACAACAGGATGAGTGCCTGCTTCTAGCACCCCCAGTCCAGTGTATTATTTTAGAAGGGGATGGAGATGCTTGCCCAACCCCTTCTATGATACAGATCTTGACTGCACACATTTTGCGCCTGCATGATTTAATAGGGGTGTATCTTAATTTGCATTGGGGCATGGCTCCATGCAAATGAGGAATCATTTTGCCCACTGTGGCATGAGCGCAAAGGCAAAGAGCCTGTCAGGAGGTGCACTGAGTGTGTATCACAGAGAGGTGGTGCACAATCAGTGTTCACCCCGATCATGCTCCTTAGGAGATCACATGGTGTAGTCACTCATTGTTCCTGCCTGCAAGGGGATCTAGGTCCCCTTTGAATTGCAGGCCGGGTTGCCAAATGTTTTGAAAGGCGGCTGGTGGCTTCACTCAGCCTTTCACTAATTCCCTATTTACAGTGCTGGCATGAGGTTGCACCTGCACTGTGAACACTGTGAACAGCTTGTCCAACAGACTCAGTTAAGTGTGCACCGTGGAACAAAGTGGGAGAGTGCGCCAAATACACAATAGGGCTGTTGTTGGAGTGGGAGAGCTCCTGCGTCCTCATGTGGTTTCTTTGCTTGGATTGGTGGCTTCAAGAGGTTGCATTTGCTTCTTTCTACTACCCTTGATCATGTGGTCATCATGGTCATCTGCTGGAAGACTTTAATGTGACACAGTCATGCATGGATTACCAACAAGTGGGACACTGCTGTCTTTGTAGAGAAGTTGGCGTGCCTAAGGTTTACTGTCACCATTGTGCCACTCATGCAGCTCTCTTTATTGGCTCAAATACTCTTTTCCAGTACTGATAAAGCTCTGTCTAAATGACATAGTGGAATTGCATGAGATCTCACTTTGTTGTGCCTCTTTATTCATTTTGAGGACACTCTTAACTGGGACCTTGGAACGTTGGTTGCATAGACTACTCTATATCTCTCAGGTGGTTGTTTGATGTTAAAAGTGATTCTTAGTTGGGGATATCCCT
Organism: Calotriton arnoldi; assembly: GCA_963921515.1. NCBI lineage: Eukaryota > Metazoa > Chordata > Amphibia > Caudata > Salamandridae > Calotriton > Calotriton arnoldi. The sequence goes on along the minus strand of CAWUFW010000043.1, from coordinate 3,509,617 downwards.
GTCTTCTTCCACCCTAGCTTCAAGACATTCTGGTCCCTTCAGCCACTGTTGAGTGGGACATTTACAGTGTTCATCCAGTGCTACAACAAGGCCACACACTGCTATGATTAAGGATGTTCCCAGGCTGTTCAAGCTGCCATTTGATAGCAAGAACATTCCTTTGACATCGGCTAAATCCTGAAATCGGTCTGCTGACTATTCAACTTTTTCAACTACTGATGCATTAGAACCTGAATGGAAAACCACCCCGAGGGACATGCAATCCACCTTGATTACAATTGCTAGCAAGATAGAGACTTTCACCATATAGAATGTATCATATGCGTGAGTGCCTGGACAGGCAGGTAAATCGGATTGACCATGGTGGAATGGTGCATTTCAGAAACAAAGAATGACAACAGGAGTGATAATGAAAAATGACAAAAAATGCAGACTGTTATACAGCCTATGTGGGCTAAGAATGGACCTGACAGGGGTCCAAAGTGGAATAATATTTGAGTGGTGGGGTCCTCAAATTTGCACATATGAGGGTAATGCACCAAATTTCTGAATTTGTGTTTGTGGAGCTATATGATTAGGTATCCTTTTAGGACTTTTCTGCAGGGGAAAGGGCCCCTTCACAGAAAAGATAGGGAGACCGACTGGTTCATGGAAAATATAGAGATGATAATCACAGATTTTATCAATGCTTTGCATGAGGCTTTTTTGGCTAGCAAGATTGGGCTTTGACAGAATGTGTAAAAATATGCTATGCTTCTCCCCAGAAAACTAAGACTCAAAAATAAGGGAAGACATCAAGTGTCCAAGAATGCCACAATGGCTGGAGGGCACTTTGTAGTATTCTCATGTTATGCTGTTATGTTCCCTTTCACCTTATCTCTAGCTGCTCAGCCAGTGTGAGTGTTCCGTGTAGAATGTTGGTGTGATTGACATGAGTGGAATGCTTGGGTGCCTGGTGTGTGTGTGTTGTCAGTTGGAAGATGGGCTGAGCAGCTAGGAGGCTGCTCCTGGTGGGGCTTGCTGTAACTTCTACTTATGGACTTAATAAACTACATCAAACTCCACTCGGCTACGTCTTCTATGTCTCCTGAACACGTGGGGCCAGCCCACCACATTTTGGCGACGATCTTGATGGTATTTATCCTCGCTCAACGTGCCAACTAAGAGGAGTTAAGCTAAAGATGTTGGGCCTAAGAAGTAAGGAACGTGGAACAAGTAACAAGAAATCCAAGATAAAGGAACCTGGTCAAGCACGCCTCTCAGCCCCACCAGTGTCCACTACACCGGACAGCCACAGCCCAGGCGTGCTGTGTTCTGATCTCTGCGCCTACAACATCGATACGTTATCTACGCTGCCTACATCTCGCAGAAGATCCTACGCCACAACAAATGTCTACAGTGCCTCAACAAACGTCTGCGTTGCCACTACTAACGTCTTCAGTGCCTCAAGTAGCAAGATAATCAGTGACTGCCTGTGATTCTATCTCCAGTGCAAAGTGCAGTGTTTCTGTTCTGCGTGAGGCTGTTTTTCTGCAAGTACATCATCCATGACTGTATCTAAGTTCAAGACTTTCCTTTTTATGGGTTTTGGTGTGTTGTAACTACTTAGCGCTCCTCCGTGTCAGTGCAGCACTGGTGGGAACTCTACTTTTGCCTGTGTACTTTCAACTACTGGCGCTTTGGAAGTTATATGGCTGGTCTGTACTGTTATCGCCAGGTCTCCCTGCCTGCTCCAAGAGATGAGACCGACATGGTGAGCAAAGTGATGTTTTATTTTCGTTTCAATGATGTGTTTTGCCTTTCCTATTTCGAGGCCAGTAAAAGGCAACAGTTGCGCTATGTTTTTAAATTCAAAAACGGCTCGCGCACCTTACCTTGTCCATGGTGTCGCGCGGAGCCGCTCAGAACCCTTCATGACGTTTTCTTTCCTGCCAAGATCTTCAAAGCTGCCTTTGGACGTTTTTCAGCAGGAGCGCGCCGTGAGCCACTCGGCGTGCGTCTCCTAGCGTGCCGCCATCTTTGGGTTCTAGGCTGCAGATAGTTAACGTTGGTATTAATGGACTGTGATGTCTTGTTTGCAAACCACGAACTGTTCATGAAATAAAGTTAAGTGCCTGTTGAAACTCAGCATGAGCAACGTGGAGTGTGGATCAGTTCTCTTCTCCTTGTTATCACATCTACGCTTAACATTAAAGCGCAACGGTCGTCCTTGCCGGTATTGTCTTGTTGGCAATCTCTGCTGGTTTGTAGTTCGAGCTTTCATTGGTTTTGTACTCTGTGGACTTTGGACTTTGCTGCCTGTTTGTGTGGTAAGTTCAAATTTCATTAGATGCCCCGGTGTCTTTCAACTGCAGTGAGCATTGCATCTGCTGCCTAGAACTTCTTTTCTTTCGAATCCCAGTGACCTCCGGTTTTCAGTGCGCATGGTATTTGCTGCAAAGAACTTTATTTTGGATGCAAGTTTTATGGACCTGCTTCGACTTTGCATAGGAGTGTTTGCGTCCTTGGAACGTCTGTCCCTCTTCATTGCGGTGACAGGCACACCATTGACATCTCTTTTTGACATACTAGTTTTTGGTACATGTCTACAAGATTTAATGCAAAAATGTTTTACATTTCTCACGTTTTTTTGACATTGTATCCCTGTCATTGGGATGGGAGTGGGTCTTAGTCCCATGTCTCTTCTTCACGCATGTTCTCGTTTCAGATGTTGTATCCCTTCCTAAGGGATGGGAGTGGGTCCTAGTCCCATTTCTCTTATTCTCGCATTCTAACGTTGCAGATGTTTATCCCTGTCATTGTGATGGGAGTGGGTTCCAGTCCTATTTCTCCTCTTTACGTTCTCGTAACAGTTTTTCGTAAGCCTTTGAACCCTTACATGTGGGGTGACTTAGGGGTTTTGTTCCTTTGTTATTTTTGGTATGGGTTTTAGTCCCATTTCCAAGTCATTGGTCTGTGTACCTTCACATTTTCGTATTGTGTGCGTGTGCCACACTTTACTGCATTTGTGCTGTTTCCTTTTGTCTATGGGTGTTAGTCCCATGTGACACTAGCTGTTACACTCCATGTTGTTGGACATATTTTGTGTTACGTCATCCCTTACACTGGGTTTGATGTACATCCTTGCTTTTGGATGTGTGTTTTGGGTGTTAGTCCCACTTACACGTGTTAACGTCATGTCGTAGTGTGTGTGTGTGTGTAAGTCGTCCTGCGCGTCACGTTGTTATGTCCAGTGTGTAAGCCGCCCTGCGCATCACCTTGCTGTGTTTCTGTGTGTAAGCCGCCCTGCGCCTCACGTTCTCTTCTTGTTGTGTATAAGTCGCCCTGCGCCTCACTTTGCCTTGTTGTGTATAAGTCGCCCTGCGCTTCACCCTGTGCTTTTACGTCGTCATGTTGTATGTGTTATTCACCATGTGCTTCAAGTCGACGTAATGTGTGCGTCTGCCACACTGTGCTGCACCTGTGTTGTTTTCTCGTGCTGCAGATGTTCTTGGGTGCCAGTCCCATGCAACATTAGTCTTTACACTGCTTAGTTTATGGGTCAGTCCCATCTTAGCATGGTCCCTTACATGAGGGTTGGCGTTTTGGCCATTGTCTCCTTAGTTGGGGAGTACTTCTTTGGGTGCCGTCCACCCATTATGTGGAGTCTTGGGGTACGTTTTCCCCATTACTCCTATTACGTGTGTCTTGCTCACTTGGTGTTTGTGAGCTGTTCTTACACTACTTACATTTTCACTTTTTGTTCACTATTAAAGGAGGAGGATGGTGTTAGTATGTGTTTTTATTCTTTCATCCTTCTTTCCTCCTTGGTTTGTCTGTTTTCCCTCTCGTGATGTGGTTTTACCATTTATCCCAGGGTTTATGGACTGTGTACATCTTTTGTATATTGCTGTGTATAGTTGTTTTCATTTTAATGTTGTTCTTTTTATTTTTCAATATATAAGGGATAGGATATGTAGTATTCTCATGTTATGCTGTTATGTTCCCTTTCACCTTATCTCTAGCTGCTCAGCCAGTGTGAGTGTTCCGTGTAGAATGTTGGTGTCATTGACATGAGTGGAATGCTTGGGTGCCTGGTGTGTGAGTGTTGTCAGTTGGAAGATGGGCTGAGCAGCTAGGAGGCTGCTCCTGGTGGGGCTTGCTGTAACTTCTACTTATGGACTTAATAAACTACATCAAACTCCACTCGGCTACGTCTTCTATGTCTCCTGAACACGTGGGGCCAGCCCACTACACACTTCTATATTAGTTTAAGTAGAGACAGAGGAACAGACGAAATTGCCTCTCAACTTTATTGGTTTTAGGGCTCTCTGTGTCATTTACCATTCATAACTCCCATCCACATTTGCTCTGTTTTCCTTCACCCTCTCCTAGTTTCACTTCTCTCCTTAGGACTTAGTTTGCTCTTAAGTTTGCTCCCTCTTTCGATAAGACTTCATTATTCCGGTTTACCATTTGCACGTGCGTCGACTGCTGGTGCTCCCGAGTCTGCAAAGAGTTCTTGGAACCAGTGCTTAATTTGAGTCAGTGGTTGCTGGTGGGGGGCACTGGCACTTATTTTTCTGCATCAGATATTTCTTCAGTGCAAGAGAAGGAAAAACACACTGATCGGAAAGATGGAGGAAGAGAAAGACAGCAAAACCGTCAGAAAGGAAGACAACTGGACCCTGTAAAAGAGAGAAAAAGGGGCAGGGAGTGTCTAGTAGTCTATTAAAGACTACCAGCCTTGGTATGCGGGCGCGCCAAAGATTAATTGCACAGGCTGCCGGCTTCTGAACAGAGCTTCGGGTACCGACACTCTTTCTTTCACAAATTAAGAATTGCCTGGAACCTGCCAGGGTGCTCAGCTGCTCTATCAAGGAGCATCAAGTAAGCAGACAAGTGGGGAGGTTTATGGTCATGCTACGTCAACCAGGTTATTAATAGTGTTATTTTGTAGGAGTTTACATAACCTGAGAAGCCTGTAAACAATGGGAGGAGTGACTTGGTGCTGGACAATAACTGAACTTGTGGGCCTATATCCATTATTTATCTCCCTCTCTCTCATTCACCCAAACTCCATTTACCTGTAGAGTGAGTATGGCTGCAGGGTTTTTGTCATTTCTGCACCACATCTACTGTCATATGGGAGATTGGTGGATTGTCGTACACAATCTTTTTCACATCATTGCCTAAAGAGTTTGCTTAGTGACACGTAGATGTAAGAAAAATTAGCTCTCATGACGCATTATCTCGTATTGATTACTGGTTCATTTCTCGGTACCTCATTGACTCTTTTGTAGAGTTTGACATATTCCTGAAAAACCTAACCACTTAACTACGAACCTAAAATCTGAGAAGACATTTTGAATCTATTTGAGAATAATCTCAGCTCGGTCCCCAATATGAGCATGATCTGGGAGACCTTTAAGGTATACATCGAGAGGTTTGGGGTGAGGGTGTGTTTCTACAAAGACACCGAAGTCCTAAAATCAGTCAGACCACAATTGACCAAGCTAGTCTGACTACAGGCTCACTTTGGGTGCACTAAAAGCCCCAAATTACATGCCGGATATCCAGGCTCAACATTGTTTTACTTCAGGGAGGTTGCTAAGAAGGAAGACAAATTTGGAAATACTACTTCGAGAGCCAGGACGTATGGCAAAGGAGATAAGCCTGGTATGGCTTCTCAGAAGTTCAGCAGTACATAGTATCTTACAACAGATGGCTTTTTCCGGTATATAGATGGGGCTCTATCAGATATTTTTGTCAGTTACTACTCTGAGTTGTACGAGTCCAAGTTAAGGATGTCTGGTACTGAAATAATGTACATCAGTAGTGGCGGGATGCACACCAGTTTCTTCCAATCTTTATGCTCCATTTACTGTCCTCAACTGTTTCAAACTTCTATCGGCGTGCACGCTTGTTCCACGCTCCGCCCAATTGCGCTGCAATTTAGAAAAAACACGAAGGGACTGCATCTGGTCCCAATCAAGCTGCACATCCGTCCGATATGAATGAATCCAATAAATCGATTTTACTGTTAAACTTTTCCATTATTTCACTTTTTACTCCATAATTTATCGCCTTTTTCTTTTTCATTTCATCAATTCATTTTACTCATTTTTACGGTTGCTCAAGAATATTCATCGAAAACACAGGAGAATTAAATGTTTCCAGATGTCACAATTTTTATTTAAAATCACCCAACGTGTGCCTCCGCACCTCAAGCTTATTCAATGGTGGCTGCCGAACCTCGCTCGGGCCCCTCTCTGGCATTTATCACCCGTCGCTCCCCCCATGTGATTAGTCACGTGTATTCTGTGCTAGAACTAAACTGCAACGGGTGATAAATGCCAGAGAGGGGCCCGAGCGAGGTTTGGCAGCCACCATTGAATAAGCTTGAGGTGCAGAGGCACACGTTGGGAAATATGAGCAATATGGAACAGTGTCTTAGAACACTAGCTGAAATCGAGTAATGCCTCTTTCATTAAAAATAGATGAACACATGTCACGGTAAGCATGTCGAGAGCACAGCTCTGCTAGTGGAGAAATAATGGGTCCATGGGTGAATACGGGGTCATGAGTACCTTAGGATTATGGGATTGCTTGATTTGTGATATGCCAGAGTTTGGAGATTAGAGGCGTTAAACATGGGTTGTGGTGCATGGGAACGGTTCGTTTTGAAGTGAATAACAGTTTAAATACATTCTCGCAATGTTTCAGTTTTATTAATCGAGTAGTCAAAGGATGTGTCTTTTGTATTTTTTGCAGTAGAAGTAACACAACTGAGCTGATGGTTGTTCATTTATTTGTTTTTATTGTAGATACCCCTGACGAAGGGTTTACCCCGAAATGCATTGGGTGATTTTAAATAAAAATTGTGACATGTGGAAACATTTAATTCTCCTGTGTTTTTGATGAATATTCATGAGCAACCGTAAAAATTAGTAAAATGAATAGAAAAAGAAAAAGGCGATAAATTATGGAGTAAAAAGTGAAATAATGGAAAAGTTTAACAGTAAAATCGATTTATTGGATTCATTCGTATCGGATGGCTGTGCAGCTTGATTGGGACCAGATGCGGTCCCTTCGTGTTTTTTTTTGGTACTGAAATAAGCCACTTTTGGATAATGTGGAGCTTGCTATGATTGCAAAGCCATCAGAGATCCCTGTCAGAGCAATCCATGATAGGTGAAATTTGGGAAGCTTTTAAATGCTTTTCTGGTGGTAAGGCTTCAGGTTCTGGCTGACTCATGGTTTAGTTTTATTAAGGGTATGTTGAGCTGATGGCTTCACAGCTGCTGACATTATGCAGGATCTGATTACTGATGGTGCCTTCCCTTTTTATGCCCAAGGGGTGATATTCACTGTTACGCAACCCAACAAAATATTACAAATTGATCATCTTACTGACACCCATCTATGATCAATATGAAGAACAAAATCATTGTGAAAATTGACACTGCTTATGCCTCTGAAGGTGTTGCCAGAACAGTCAAAATGTATATGTGATGCTCCAAGAAGAATACTTTGTGAACACTTTTTGCACTTCAAACTTACAGGCAACTGTGGTGTTTCTATATGCAGAGAAGGGACTCAACTCCCTGGGTGATCATCCCCTCTTTGAAGTCCTTCACAGAATGGAAGTAGTTGCACTTTCTTGAAACTGGCAGGAATACGTCATGAGTCTGTTTCAGCCAGAATAGTTATCAGTGGGCTAGTTTCAAATCCTTATAGTGGTTATAGTGGTTAACCGGGGGGCAAGGCAGGCTTGAGCAGTTGACTTTCTACCTTAGCGAGTATGTACTTTCATCCATATTCTAGTAGCGTGGAGCTGTTTCTCTGGTATGCCCATGAATTGCTGACCTATCCATTCAATCCATTAAAGTACTTCAAACTCAGGGACAGACATAACTCCTTTCTCATAAGGTCATACAATGACCTCATCTTACTTTGAACTGATTGTCAGACCCTATTAAAGTAAGCACAGTGGCCTGTAACGCCTCACAAATGCTGAAGTTGGGACCATTAGTACATTCAGAAACAAGTATAAAAGTCGAGTCAGCAGCACCATTTTTAGAAGTGCGCTTCTGCCTGCCATGGACAAAGGCAGATGATCCATCGCCCACCTGATCTAGTCTGCTCAGGTTCACGCCATTATCCTGAGCAATTAATTCAGAGTTTTTACGCATCACTACTTCCAGGTATTTCACGGAGACCTTTCCCCCTTAAATTGGATACTCCACCTCCCATTTGGTTGTGTTGAAATTCAAGGGGAACACCTTTTACTGATTTCAATACCAATTCCCTACATCATCCTCATGTAAGGCCACAGCAAGCAATAGCAGTTACTCATAATATGCAAGCAATACTTGTTCATAAATAAATTAATTACTCACAACCACATTTATCTTAATTAGAAGACTTTTCTTACCTAGTTTCTCCTGCTTTTATCACAGAGGGGTCTGTTAAATTCTCACCAACTCCTATAGAAGTAAAAAGTAACAGAAATGCATACTGTAATACTGTGTGTACGAATCTCAATTTATAAGCTTTATCAAATATAATATGCATTATCAAACTACAATTTCTTGAGAAACAGCACTCCAAAAGGGCACAGAGAACGCTTTCTCTATGAATTTTTGTCCTCCACAGTCTAATAGACAGATTAAGAGAGAAAACCCTGCTGACAGGTCTATTTGCAGCACCAGAAAGATGACCAGGGAAGGCCACTGATTGAAGATTTTTCAGCCTGAATCGTAGAATGACAATGTTCACAGAGGAGCAGCCAAAGGTGCACCCGCTTACTAAACTCACCAAGCATATTAGACTGTGGGCTTGGGTCAGTACCCTCACGTCTCTCTGGTTCCTGCTGGGGTTTGTTGCTTAAAGGCTGCTTTTATCAGCAATCAGTATGCTAGAATACTTTCAGTTTCTGTTGCAGTGTCAAGATCAGGGCCTGGGGGAGGAGCGACCACGATGGCCGCTTGGAGCTGAAGCTCCGCGGTGAACCCGTGCCCAAAACTCCGGAGCGGCGCCTAGCTGCACTTAAAACCCACCAGAAGCACAAATTCCGCTACCGGAATGTCTGCGGCTATCGCAGAACACAACATCGCTTCCCTTAATCATTGGTGAGCCGAGCAATGAGACGAAACACTCCTCAGCAACCGTGAACCAAAATGGCGCTTGGAGGATACCGAGCCTGCACCCGGGAGGTCGTAAGATGGGAGCCGCGATACCGCTGCATCGAGCTTTGGTGATCTGCGGAGCCCCCCCCCGCCGTCCCCACCCCAAGGTACAGCACTGCCGGTTTAACCCCCTGTAGGGAAAGACTGCCATCGAGGTTGTCCTGCCTGCAACATCGGTACGAGGCAGACACAGCCGGTGGGGGAGGGGCCCGCGTTCTGGTTTACGGCCTCTCCGCTGTCGGGACTGTCTTTTTGACGACTATTCCTCTTGGATCTTCTCCCTCCTCGGACCTTTTTTTAACTCACCTGGGATTTCTGTGGATAACGGTCCCTTGACTCTCCGATTCCCGTGATTTGACTTGTGGCAACTGAGGAACAGTGAATTTTCTTCCGACCACGGAGCCTGAAAAACTTGTCCGATGCCCGGTGGAGCTGCCATTGCAGCTATAGGGGAGACTGACTGTGGTTCACACCCATGGCAGTCACTTACCCAGCCGGACATTGGGCACAGTTCTCCTCGCCTCTCCGCTGTGTCTCAACCCCCTCAGTCTTACTCATCGTGGACCTGCCGATGGCTGAACCATCTCAGCGTGGTTGTTGGCTGGGGTTCACCCCTTTTTCTCTCTCCGGGGTTGCTACTTTGGCCCTTGAATCCAATTGCCCCCACCACCTTTCCGATGAACTCTGTAATATTCTACGATGGCGGAGTTTCCTGCAACATTACCGATGCCCGGAGGAGCAGCCTTGGTTGCTATTGAGGAGATGGACTGCGGATCCTCCCTTGGACGTCACCTACCCTCTGGACACTGGCACTGTTTCTCCCCTCCCCGCATCGTCTTCTTTCTCCTTCCGATCTGTGCGCCCTCCTGTTCCCGCTCCTTCCTTTCCTCTTTCCTCTTCCGATGCACTTTCCTCCCTGGCCATTCGGCTAGCCCTGTTCCGATTCCTACCCCCTTACTACTCACCCACTCCTCTCTATGCACTACTGGACTTGCTTTCTGATGCTATTTAATGATCTAGCAATGGATGTAACTATGTAACGCTGTTTTTCTCTATACCATGTTTCTTCCTTGTAATCTGATGCTAACTTTGTAAAAATGTTGACCTTATGTAAAGCGCTCTGATACCTCCGGGTCTAGCCAGCGCTATATAAAACTCTTAAAATAAATAAAATAAATAAAAGATCAGGACATGGTAGTGCGAAGGAATTAAAGCGAGTAGCAAGTGTCCTGCGGGCCTGACCTGGATAGGGTCGGTGACAGGCCATATCTGCTGGTGGAAGTAGCATGGAGATGCGCTTGGAATTGTAGCAAATGGTGCTAAATGACAGTGTGCTTCAAGAGGCGGACATCTTTCAATCACACAGTAGTGGTTTACAACTGCACACAAGGAGGCTGCCTTTGAGAAGTGAGGCAGAATGAACTACATTGGAAAATATCAATGAAACTGAAAAGTCTGAACAAAGTCCATAGTTCTTACAGCAGTTAGGGCACTAACCAAATATATCACTGCCACTTCGTGGGATAGCAGTAGCATGAATCAGTAAACACCCCTTGAATTCACTGTCTTCTGATAACCCTACTCCAGATCTACCATTTATCAATGCTGTAGTAAAATGTATGGACTCAGTCAAGCAAAGATCCTCGTTTAGTAGCTACCTTGAAGATAGCAATATCTAAGGAATGTCTGAATTGCAAGCAGTTAACTTCTAGATAAACAATTGGACGGTGCTGGTCGTGATTAACATTATTTTACCTTCCACTATCTAGAAGGCCTGCATTCACTCAAATTATTTTAGATAGTCAGGAATAAGTGTTTGTGCAATTGTTTTTTTAATGATTTTTATTAATTATACAACAAAAATGTAATCGAAAAATTACAAAGCTGACATGCCATAAACTCACAGATTGCCCCTTCTACAGTAATAAAATGTAGTGGATGGGGGGGCGTTGCCAGCCAAGATGGCCATGTGGATGTGATCCACGACGGCTCCGCTTCCGAATTTTAGATAACGGAAGATAACGCAACATTCTCGACAGCAAAGTCGACGATTCTTACCCTGGTGCCTTCTGCAAGCCATGAGGACTCGGTTGAGACGTCCGAGAGCGGAATAATCCATCCGGATGGCAGCTGATTAAGAGCGAGCTGGTGAAAGGCAGGCCCAGTTGGAGAGACACCCTGCGGCCGGAGCGGAGGAAGCTGTGCACCGCGGCACTGCAAACCCCCAGCGTCACGAACGGCGTCGAGTGGGCGTCGCTCCCCCCTTCCCCCGGAAACCACCGAACCACCGGACGACTATCCCGTGGTGCCGGTGAGTGAGAACCGTGGGGCGCAGAACCCATGGCGTAGAGAGGAGCATCTTCTGGGGATTGACTCAGGGAGGGCTCAAAGAGCCTCTGAGCGGTGCAGGGGATCGAGCCACACCGGAACAGACTGAGAAAGGTCTGAGCGCAAGGCGGGGATCATCGGCAAAGTCTTCAGACACGGTACGCCAAACACGAGCCTCTTGCCTGACTTCAAGATGGCGCCCACTCGAGACAAGAGGACAGCAGGGTAAGGCCTGAGAATGCAAGAACAGCACGGAGACACTGCGAAGCAGCACAAGGCAGGCAGGCATGACCATGAGGCCCCCCCTCACTTGTGGAACATAACTCCGTCAGCACTTTCTCCCAGAGACAGCTAGCAACCCGATATAATGGACTGAGCCACAAGAGGGGGACAACAGGTCCGCATGGCACAGGCGTTGAAAGTGCAGGATAACGGGGAACAGCAGGAGTGGGTCGAGTTTACGAGCTAAGGGGAGTAGAGACGGCAGAAAGACTTGAGTACCAGGGAGACGTCTAGGATTAAGCTTCAGGCGATAATTTGGGGCCTACTCAGAGGGTCACAAGGTGCCATCCCGCAATACTCAAGAGAGTAGCCAGACCAGCCCTGTGCAGTGGCGTGGCAGGGGGGGTCACGGAGTCTGCCGACGCTGATTCTCCGGCGTGGACGGAACGCAGTTACACTCACACGGGCGCGCTTGTGAGCCTCTCTATGCCGCCTAAAAACAATAGAGCAACAGAGTCTCCTCATACTTCACCCCCACAGCTACTAAAGAGAGACAACCTACTACAGGAGGGGAGAAAGGCATGGCGCTATCCAAAGAGGATCTGCTCACCTCGCTGTGGGAATTCAAACAGGAGCTGCGGTAGGAGCTCAAGGAGGACATGACCAAGTCCCTGGAAACGCTCAAGGCAGACCTCAGTGGCAAACTAATCACTCTCCAACAGGACGTCGGCTCGGTGGGTGCCAGGGTGATGGACAGAGAGACCAAAACTACAGACCTCAAACAACGTACGGATCAGATAGCAGCCACCATATGGGAACTCCAAGCCCACCTACAAGCAGTGCTCCTGAAAAACGAAGACTTGGAGACTTGGAGAACTGGTCCAGACACGACAACATCAGAATCCGCAACCTGGAGGAAGGAGCAGAGGGGCCCGACCTTGAGGCCTTCATAACAGGACTCTTCGTCGAAACTCTTGGAACAACATCAGTCAAAATCAAGCTGGAAAGAGTGCACAGGGTGGGGAGGCCTAACCAAGGAGAAAAACGTCGACCACGAGACATAATGGCAAAACTACACTTATTCAAAACCAAAGAGGCCATACTGCAAGCCGCCAGGAAATTGGGCACGGTGAAGTTTCAGGGGTTCACATGTGAACTGTATCAAGACATATTACCAGCAACCCTCATACGCCGCCAACAATTCAGACCAACCAAGGAAAAACTTAGGCACGACAACATTAGGTACTGCTGGACCTATCTCTTTGGCTTGGGCTTCGAGTTCCGAAACAAAGCACGCCACTTCACCGATGCCAAGGAGGCACTCGCTCTCCTGGGTCTGCCGATGCAGGAGGACGGCTCCGGCATGGACAAACAAGACATACAAGGTAGCTCCCCCTCAGGTACACTGAAAGGTGACTCATGGCAAACTTGTCGCCCTCCCAGAACGCAGAGGAAACAAGGACCTCCTGAGGTCCATTGAGAATCCCTACACCTGCGGACTCCCACCAAGATATGGCTCGACTATTACAAAGAGACGCGAATCATGAACGGCTACTGACACCATCATGTCAGTACAGAGACATATGGCCCCACTGGCTCGACAATTTGCCAAGACCTGGAAAATACTTGTTCTAACTCAGCCAACGATCAACTACCTGAAACACATTAACGGAGTGGGCTAGCAAGACTCAAAACGGAGTAACCGATATTATCTTCCCAATTAGCTTTCCTACAGGAACCTCGGCAGCAGACACTGGTCCAATTCGCCTCCAATGTTTAACAGATACCACGATGGTGGACTGATTTGGGAACACGTTGTCCCAACATTAACTGTGTTATGGTTTGACTTTATGTTTTTTTCTTTTCTCCTCTTATTTTCAGGGGCTTGGGTGAAAGGGGGACACGGGGAGCACATAAACGAGTTATAATCACTGGAGAAATATGTTCAAGAAACCTGGAGGGGATTGGTAGGAGCAGGGAGGGGAAGGGAAGGGGGGGCAAATGGAAGGAGCGGCCAGGGAATAGCAAATAGGTACACACCACCATTATGGTTATAACTACGCTCTCATGGAATGTTAGAGGTATGAATGCCCCCTCCAAACGCCAGAAAATCTGAAAGTACCTCACAGACCAACACTATGATATAGTGGCGCTACAAGAGACCCACCTCAAGAGATCCGAAGACCATAGGCTAAAACACAAGGCATACCCACTGATATATAAATCCTCCTCTGCCACTAAACACAATGGAGTGGCCCTCCTCTTCCACTCCTCTCTCAAGTTCCAACCGGAAGACTATAAAACTGATAAGGAAGGGAGGGCAATACTAGTGAAAGTCCGCATCCGAGGTAAGCCATGTACAATAGCCTCAATATATGCACCCAACACTAACCAGGCGGCTTTCATAAACAGCACACTGTCCTTATTGGGGGTATTTGCAGTAGGAGACATAATCCTGATGGGGGACTTCAACCTCACCTGGCACTCAGGGACCGACAGAACGCACCCAAATAGATCGCCCACAGGGAACTTTCTGAAAAAAGTGAAACATGCTTTCCAAGAAATGGGTCTCAGAGATACCTGGAGGGAAGCGCACCCGGAGGACAAAGACTACACATTCTTCTCTCACATCCACCGCACTTACTCTAGACTCGATTATATATTTATGAGTCAAGCCTTATCCAAGTATGTTAGAGACACCACCATACACTCCATTGTTATTTCTGAACATGTGCCGGTATCAGTCTCCTTGGAGTGGACTTGCCCCGCACCTAAATTCAAGAGATGGGTTTTCCCCAACGCATTAACATGTGACAAAACACTATGCGACGCATTAAAAACTACCATCAGGGAATTTTTTCAACTAAACAACCCCCAAGACACGTCCCTAGCGAACAATTCATATGTGTTCAAAGCAGTGATAAGGGGCCAATATCTGACACTGATGGCCGCCCTCAACAAACAGAGAGCTGAGGAAAGGCTAACCTTGGAAGGGGACCTGCAAAGACTAAAACACACCCATAAGGCCAACCCCACGCTAGAACTTCAACAAAAGGTCACAGCCCTGAAAGGGAAACTACAGGCGATTTACTCTAATAGGGCAGAACTAGCATTACTACACCTTAAGCAGACATCATACGTGGAGGGCAAGAAGGTGGGAACACACTTAGCACGACAGTTGCGAGTCAAGAGAGAGAAGGACTACATTGGAGACATACAGGAGCCCTCAGGAACTCAGACACGGGATGACTCAGGGAAAGCTTGAATTGAGATTTTTACAGCACATTATACACAGCTGACCAACCCAATTTACAGGTGCAAGCAGATTATTTTAGTGCAGTGGAGCTCCCGCAGGTCACCTCAACTCAGAAAGAGCAACTGGGAGAACCCATAACGGAACAGGAGGCACGTCAGGCACTAGGGGGTCTGAAGCTGCACAAGTCTCCGGGCCCAGATGGTCTGACTACACAAGTCTATAAAACATTTAGCGCAGAATTGATCCCCAATTGAACGCCCTTTTTAATCACATCGCAGGCGCCCAGCAGGTGACACACTCTATGCGGGAAGCACTTATCACAGTGATTCCTAAAATAGGGAAAGAACCAGAACAATGCAGTTCTTATCGCTCCTTAGCGCTTCTTAATCTAGACGCCAAGCTACACTCTAAAATATTGGCTACACGTCTAGAGAACCTGATGCCGGGATTGGTTCACCCGGATAAATCCGGCTTTATCAAGGGCAGACAAACGCACGATAATGTGCGCAGAGTAATACACTTAATAGAAAAGGCTGCTAAAAAGCAGATTCCTGCAGTCCTTCTTGGCTTAGACGTCAAGAAGGCGTTCGATAGGGTGGACTGGCCCTTCCTTTTACAAGCCCTCCAGAGGTTTGGTTTCTGTGAATCGTTTATAAACATGAAAAAAGCGAACTTTGCAGCCCCAAGTGCCAGAATACTAGCCAATGGGGTAAGCTCGGATCCTTTTCTACTGGGAAGGGGGACGAGACAGGGGTGCCCACTATCCCCTCTCCGCTTTGCACTTAGCATTGAATCCTTAGCCGCCAAGGTTAGAGAGAACTCGATGATCAGGGGTGTCAACTTCGGTCCAGACGTACATAAGATCTCTCTGTTCGCCGATGACATCTTACTGACACTCTCCGATCCGCAGCGATCCCGGACATCACTTCAGGAGGAGCTGAGAAGCTTCCAAGAGGTGGCAGGGCTTTGCATTAACCTACTCAAATCCTTCATCCTTAACCTGACGTTAACAGAAGCAGAGATGGGTGCCCTACTGGCTGCAACCCCATTCCAGTGGGCCAAAAAATAACTAACATACCTAGGTATAAAATTATCACCTAAAATCTCAGGGCTATTTGCGGCTAGCTACCCCCCGCTCCTACGCCAGCTGCAAGTAGATCTTAAGCGCTGGGCGCCGCTATACCTCTCCTGGATTGGTAGAATACATGCCATTAGGATGGTAGTCCTTCAGAAATACTTGCACCTATTTCAGAGTTTACGCATCGACCTAGAGAGAGATTTTCTACAGGGAGTACACACACTTCTTGGGAAATTTATCTGGCAAAACAAAAGACCGAGGCTCCCCTTCAACCTCCTACGGAAACCGTCTGACGAAGGGGGACTGGCGTTACCCGATCTGAACCTCTATTACAAAGTGGCACAACTGCTTGTTATAGTGGAATGGTCCCAACGTGAGTCAGATAAACATTGGCTACACATGGATCGGGCAATCACAGGAAGGGTGATATAGGATGTACTTTGGAAGCCGAAATCGGATCGACCTGCTAATGCTTACATAAGTACCCCCACCAGAACGACCCTCAAAACTTGGGACGACATGCTGAGGCAGACTGAATGGACAACATTTCTCTCACCATTCAGCCCCATACATCACAACCCAGCTTTCCCACCAACATTACAGCCGGGGCCCTTTGATGCATGGAAGGAGGGTGGATGCCTCACCCTAGCTGACATTTTCCATAATTGGGATATATTAACCTTTGAACATTGCCAAAGGGACTTCTACCTTCCAAACACAGAATATTTCCGCTATCTTCAATTGCGCCACTGGGTCTTGCAAACTGAGATCAGAGAAGGGGCGACAAGGGAGCTTAGGACATTGGAGTGCTATGTGAAGGGGGCAGGGTCAGCAATAGGGGCCATCTCCTTCCTCTATTTCCTTCTACTGCATACATTACCCTCCAAGCGCCCACGATACCTCGAATTCTGGGAACGCACAATAGGTCATGACATTACAGATACACAATGGAAGGCCTTATGGAAATATATTAGGCGACACAATCACTCACTAGGTCAATGTGAAGCCCATTACAAGATACTCTACGACTGGTACCTCTACCCTACCAAATTAAAAAAGATATTCCCTAACACATCGGACCTCTGTTGGAGAGGGTGTGGTCTTTTAGGAGACTTTCGCCACATATGGTGGGACTGCCCGACAATTCGCCCCTTCTGGAATGAAATCCTAGCCCAAATTAAAGAGATATTGGAGTACCCAATTCCAGACACCCCAGATTTTACGCTCCTAGGGCTCCGAGACCCAGGTTTGAAATACCAAACGACAGCTGACCAAGCCATAATGTGGCTCTGTCTGGGGGCAGCTAAGACGACAATTGCCGCTGCCTGGAAAAAGAAAGAATCCCCAGCCATAACACAATGGCACGCACATTTATGGCAAGCACTTACTATGGAGCGCATGAGTGACATCCATAGGGACGAATTTTAAAACTTTGAATAAACCTGGGGCCCCTTGGTCAGCTATTTATCTAGAGGACTCCCGCTGACCACCTGCCCCTCAAGGGTCAGAGCACTACATCTTTTCCATCTCTAAAACAGTGCCGCTATCCCCACTAGAGCCTACACCAGCCCTATGTTCGCACCTCCACGTTACCCAGGTCCCCGGCAAGGCCAAGTTACTTAGGTTTTTTCTATTATGTTTTCCCTTTTTCCTTACCATTTTAGTTTTGGCTTTCTTACTCGCTTTTCCTTTCCTCCCTCCATGAGTGAAACAATACCATAATAACTGTCCACCAGGATTCTGATTTATGGGAACGGGGAGGGATAGGGGAGGAGGGGAGGGCTTAGTTTAGGGAGGTTGTTTGGAAAATATATTGTGTGCATCACAGTAATACCAGAACATGCATGTAAAGGAGAGACTACTCGGATTACCCGAAGAACACTATACAAGGAAAATAGATATCCAATGGCTCTATGCGAGGGCAAGGATTGAATGTATTACCATGTTTTATGCTGTATGTCTAGAAAATCAATAAAAACAAGTTTGACATAAATAAAGTAGTGGATGGAGTGACTGAATAAATATCCACCATTTGCAATCACTCTGTGCTGTGTTCTAGTCAATACGTTGCACATTGTACCACTGCAAACAGGTACCAACCACATGAGAATCAGTCTTGTCCTATTACAGTAGGAACAGTCCTGCCTTCACTGCTGAGCTGTGTCCCACCTGCAACATAACATGAGCAACACAGATATGCTTTGTTACTGTTGGGCCTCATCATTGTAATACAGCCCGTGCTCTGTGGTCCAATGAGCAGGAACCAACATCTGGGCAAACCCAGGCCGGTTCTACTGAAGGATTCCCATTGATAAAACAAATATGAGAAGGATGGAATACTTGAAGCTATCTCAGCCACTGGAAATTAATCTGGGCAGCATTCAAGTACACCATTTTTTAACTCAGTGAGTCACTGCAGGTTGTTCAAGATGGGCTGTATCTATTAGAAAAAGACCAAGGTTGATTTGCAGACGCTTGGCCCATTTCTGAACCGGCATAAACAAACTAAAAACAACTACATAGAAACAGCCCAGAGTAACATCCATTTCCTCCAGGTCAATGTCCTCCAGGTACACCTACATGGATGACACTACTTTAACAGCCACTATGTACATTAATCTAACTTTCAAATGTAATTTAAATACTTCAGCCTCACTATTCCAAACCTACATCTCTAATGACCGCTTTTCAGTTAACATAAATTTATTTCAC
Source organism: Calotriton arnoldi (assembly GCA_963921515.1). Taxonomy (NCBI): domain Eukaryota; kingdom Metazoa; phylum Chordata; class Amphibia; order Caudata; family Salamandridae; genus Calotriton; species Calotriton arnoldi. The sequence continues at coordinate 3,490,851 of CAWUFW010000043.1, read as the reverse complement.
ATTTTATAATCAACATTATATAATTACCCAGTTAGCCATCTCCAATGCTGTTCAGAACTCTTATTTATTTTAGACGAAATTAAATAATTATCCTTAATGCAACCATAATACCAACCACAGCCCTAACCTTTGCATCATTTAAATTACATCAAATTTATTTAAACATATTCCTGATATTGCCCTAACTCTTGATTTTTTAAAAACATTATTTATTGATTTCTGTTAACATCAGCAAGAAGACCGGGCAAAAAGTCAGTCAAAAACATATGCCAAGTAATAACAATTTCTGGCCTAACTCTTAAATAACGTATTACATTTTCCTTAACAAGATTGTCATACTAACCTAAAACTTAGCCCTTATTTAAATTAACTAGAATGATTATGTTTCACCTGATCCTAAAATCAATGCTATCTCTAATCTATTTAATTGAATTACATGATAATAAATTACATTAAAGTCATTAATTTACCCAAAATATGAATTTAAATACAACCATAAGCTTTTTAAAATAATATTTAATTAACCATTATTCCTTATTTTTACCTCAAATTTAAATTGTATTGCATTATACGTATAACAAAGTAGTGGCTTTCTATGTAATGGTCATATCTATACAGTAGCATGGATGTAGTGGGGATGTACTGTCAAGGATTGGGCCTCTTGCTCCCTGCCATGAGCGATGCAAACCACATATCCATGATTGGTCTCAACAAGGAATTGTGGTCTGTAGGAAAGTAGGATCTGCATTCATGGTTACCCCCATTTTTTGCTTGGTGTCAGTATGTTTTGGACTAGTCTGACTGGCATCTTGCTAATCAGGACCCCAGTCCCTGTGCTTTCTCCCTAAATTGACCATGGTAAGTTCTTCTGTACATCCACAATTAGCTACTGGTGTACCCTTGTACGTCCCTAGTATATGGTACTAAGGTACCCAGGGCATAGGTGCACCAGCAGTCTCCCATGGACTACAACATATATTGTGCCACCCATGAGAGACCACTTAAACTGTGACTACAGGCCTGCCATTGCAGCCTGTGTGAGTTGGTGCTTTCACCTCTCACGACATATGGAAAATGCTACTTACCAGTATGCATCTGTTCTTGGCATGTAGAGCTGTAGATTCATATACTTGTGCATAGATCCCCATCTGGTGTTGGGCTCGGATGTTTGCACTTTGTTTTTGTCTTGGAAGAAGTCTTTGTAGTCACGAGGTAGGTGACTCATCCTTAGGGTGATAGTGCGCATGGGCATCGACTCCATCTCCAGATTGTTTTTGCCATGAAGGGTTATGATGGAGTTAGTAAGAAATAGAAAGAGATGTCCATGTGTAATGTATCTAAGTAAGATAGTACTGCAACAGATAGAGGTATCCGGGGAGGCGGGTGGGCGTATATGAATCTACAGCTCTACATGCCAAGAACAGATGCATACTGGTAAGTAGCATTTTCCGTTCGAGGCATATGAGCTGTAGATCATACACTTGTGCATAGACTATACAGCAGTTATCTCCTTAGCGGTGGCTACCTGTATCTGTTGCAGTGGTCTGAAAAAGTGTTCTTAATACAGCCTGGCCCACACTAGCTTGTTGTTTTGCTTGCACATCTACACAATAGTGTTTTGTGAAAGTGTGCGGTGTAGACCAAGTTGCTGCTTTGCAGACGTCATCTAGGGAAATGTTCCCTAAGAATGCCATAGAAGCCCCTAGTTTACATGTGGAATGAGCTCTAGGGGGAATGGTTAATGTGCGTTTGGCTTTAAGATAGCATATTTGGATGCATTTAACAATCCACCTTGCAATCCCCGCTTTTGAAATGGGATTGCCCTTATGCGGTGGGGAGAAAGTCACAAAGAGTTGTTTAGTCTTTCTAAAGGATTTTGTCCTTTCAATGTAGTAAAGTATTGCTCTTTTAACATCTAGTGTGTGAAGAGCCTGTTCTGCCACTGAGTCTGGTAGAGGGAAAAAAACTGGGAGTTCAACAGACTGGTTAAGGTGGAAGGCAGAAACGACTTTAGGTAAAGATTTTGGGTTAGTCCTAAGAACCACTTTGTTATGATGGATATGCAAAAATGGTTCTTGTATGGTTAATGCCTGGAGTTCACTAACTCTTCTAAGAGATGTGATAGCAACGAGGAAGGCTACTTTCCAAGTGAGGAACTGTAGTTCGCATTTGTGCAGAGGTTCAAATGGGGGACCCATGAGTCTGGTAAGGACAATATTTAAATTCCATACTGGAGAGGGTGGAATTATTCTTTTAAGTCCTTCCATAAATGCTTTGATAGCGGGTACTCTAAACAAATACAAGTGTTGTCTGTTTTGGAGATAAGCTGCTATTGCAGCGAGATGTAGTCTTATGGATGTATATGCTAGGTTACATTGTTGTAGGTGCAAGAGATAACAGATGTTTTGAATAGAAGCATCTAGTGCATTGATTTTGTTATTTGTACAGTAAATTAACAAATCATTTCCACTTTGCTGCGTAGCATGCTCTGGTGGTAGGAAGTCTAGCCTCTTTAATGATGTTCATGCAGTCTGGCGGGAGATTAAGGTAGCCAAACTCTAAGATTTCAGGTGCCAGATGGCAAGGTTGAGTTGAGTGGGATCTGAATGTCTTATCTCTCCATGGTTCTGAGTGAGAAGCTTGGGTGAGAGGCGTAGCTTTTGATGAGGAACTACTGATAGTTCCAAGAGGGTTGTGAACCATGGTTGTCGGGCCCATGTTGGAGCAACCAGGATCATTGTGAGGGAATGCTGTTTGAGCTTCCGAACCACTAACGGAATTAGCGGGAGAGGCGGAAAAGCGTAAGCAAATTTGCCTGACCAGTTCATCCATAGCGCATTGCCTTTGGACAATGGGTGCGGATACCTGGACGCGAAGGTTGGGCATTTTGCGTTCTGGTGTGTGGCGAACAGATCTATTTCTGGGTGGCCCCACATGAGAAAAAATGGAAGAAGAACTTGAGGATGAAGTTCCCATTCGTGGATCTGCTGTGTTTGACGACTGAGCAGATCTGCAATCTGATTGTGTACCCCTGGGAGGTGTTCTGCAAGGAGATATATGTTTTGCGGAATGGCCCATCTCCATATGCTTTGAGCTAGGTGTGAAAGCTGTAGAGAGTGTGTCCCCCCCTGTTTCTGTATGTAGTACATTGCTGTTATGTTGTCTGTACGGACCAGGACAGCTTTGCCTACCAGATGGAGTTGAAAGGATTTTAATGCCAGAAAAATTGCCAGTAATTCCAGGTAATTTATGTGGTGTTGTTTTTGCTGAGGGGTCCATATGCCCTGAATGGTATGGTTTTGAAGATGAGCTCCCCAGCCGGTGAGCGATGCGTCTGCTGTTAGCACTATCTGTGGAACCGGGTCGACGAACGGCCGCCCTTTGGAAAGGTTTTCTGTGTTCCACCACTACAGAGAGCGATGTGTGCGGCTGTCCACCAACACCAGATCTGTTAACTGACCTTGAGCCTGGTTCCACTGATGTGCCAAACACTCCTGTAAGGGACGCATTTGGAGTCTTGCATAAGGGACGATGAGAATGCAAGAGGCCATCATCCCGATTAACTGCATGAACACTCGAGCTGGTAATGAGTGTTGAGGCTGAAATTGTGATATTAGAGCTTGAATGTTGCATATCCTGACTGGGTTGGGGTATGCTAGAGCTTTTGAAGTGTTTATTGTAGCTCCTAGATATTGTTGTGTATTGGGCGGTTGGAGGTGGGACTTGCTGAGGTTCACCGTGAATCCCAATTGGTGAAGCAACTGGATTGTTTTGTGTGTGTGTTGCACACAGCTGTTGTGTGACTTGGCTTTTATGAGCCAGTCGTCCAGATAAGGAAACACGTGAATATGTTGCCTTCGTAAGTGAGCTGCTACTACTGCGAGGCACTTTGTGAAGACTCTGGATGCTGTGGTAACCCCGAACGGGAGGACTTTGAACTGATAGTGTTGACCGTCAACCACGAACCTGAGATATTTCCTGTGAGTGGGGTGAATGGGAATAGGAAAGTAGGCATCCTGTAAATCCAGAGGGGAGAGAAAGTCGCCTTGTTGAAGCAGTGGTAGCACCTGTTGGATAGTGACCATGTGGAAGTGGTCTGACTGAATGTAAAGGTTTAACGGTCTGAGGTCCAATATTGGCCTGAGAGAGCCGTCCTTTTTTGGAATTAGAAAATATAGGGAGTAAACCCCTGTGCCTTGATGAGGCGAGGGGACTGGTTCTATTGCATGTTTTTGTAATAGAGAGAGAACCTCTTGTTTTAGAAGCGTCAGATGTTCCGAGGACATTGGACGTTGTCTGGGAGGAATGTTTGGGGGAGTGGAGGTGAGTTCGAGGCAATAACCATACTGGATAATTTGTCTTACCCACCTGTCTGTTGTGATGGAGTTCCAGACAGGTAGGAACTGTGAGAGACATCCCCCGACAGGAGTGGAATGATCGGGGGGAAGTGGAGGGAAGTCAGTGCTTAGTGGTAGGGGACCTGCGGGTGTTATTACCGCGGCCTCTTCCTTTATTGTTGTTACCCCTGTATCCTCCTCGAAAATATCCTCTGGAGAAGGTAGTTTGATTGGGACTTTTATATGATGAAGAGGGATGTTCTGAGCTAGTGGTTTTGGAGCCAGCCCTGTAAAAGGAGCGACGAAAAGAGCCTCTAGGGGAAGACAATTGCAAGGCCCCCATGGACTTGGCAGTCTCAGTATCTTTTTTCATCTTTTCTAAAGATGTGTCGACTGTGGGCCCAAAAAGATGCTCTTGGTCGAAAGGCTGATTAAGAATAGTGGATTGCACCTCTTGCTTGAATCCGGATATCCGGAGCCAAGCGTGCCTGCGTAGTAAAATGCTGGTATTAATAGCACGAGATGCTGTATCAGCCGCATCGAGGGCACATTTTATAGATGTGTTGGTTATTAGTTTACCCTCCTGTATAAGGTCATTAGCTTTGTTCTTATATTGGTCAGGCAGATGTTGCATAAGGTTTTCAAGTTCATCATAGTGAGCTCTGTCATATCTGGCTAACAAAGCTTGGGCGTTGGCAATCCTCCAATGATTTGCAGCCTGTGACGCAATTCATTTGCCAGATGCGATTATGAGTTTTGATTCCTTATCAGGAGGAGGGGCGTCGCCTGTGCTCTGTGAATTAGCCCTTTTGCGTGCATTGGACACCACAAGAGAATCTAAAGGGACCTGACCTCTGATGTACACTGGGTCATTGGGAGCTGCCTTATATTTTTTGTCCACCCTGGTGTTCAGGATCCTGGCTCTGACAGGGTCTTTAAACACTTCTGGTGCATGTTTTAGCATGCCTTTTAGCATTGGTAGGGTGTGTGTGGACTTTTGTGAGGGTGCAAATGTTTCCAATATAAAGTCTTCTTCTAAGGGATCAGAGTGTAATTGTACCCCGTGGTATTGAGCAGCCCTATTAATTAGTTGCGCAAACCCAATATTATCATCTGGTGGTGATGGCCTAGAGGGATAGAGGTCCGGGTCATTGTGTGGATCGGGGATCTGTATTGTAATCATCCCAAGGATCTACATCGTGTGGGATGGTATGTGCGTCATCATCCCTATCTGGATCTCCGTTCCCATCCCCATCCCCATCATCATAATCATCTTCATCATCCTGTGGTTGAGGTGAAAATGTATGTTGTGGGGAGTGTGCTGGAGAAATTAACAAATTAGGATCAGCTGGAGAAGGAGAGGGAGGTGGAGAAGTATTAGTGCCCATTTCTCTCTGTTTAATGGGTATTTCAGAGTCTGGTGAAGTGTCCAGTTTCCTCTTTTTAGGAGGCTTGGCGACAACTTGACCGGTTTCTGGGTCAATGTGTAGTGTTTTTTGCATTGGATCCGAAAAATCTGGCACAGACTGTTGTTTGGGTACAATGTCCTTTTTTGGTGCCGAAGGTTTAGGGTCAGAATGTTCTTTTGCCTTTGTTTCTGAAGCTTTCTGCGGGGTCTTGGACTCTTTAGGTTTCGGTGTAGGAGTTTGTGGCTCTAAGACCTTTTTCGGCTCCGAAGGTTTTTTCGGCTCCGAAGTTTTTTTCGGCTCCGAATGTTTGTCCTTTATTTGTTTCGACGCCGGGGGCTTCGGCGTTGAGGCTGTTTTCGGTGCCGAGGAAGAAGGGTGTAAAAGACACACAATTGATGGACGGAATGCAGAACAAATCAAAACATTCACCCCCAGTCAAGAGATCTGGGTTAAATCCATCATTCTTTTGCTCACCATGCCACCCCAGTTTAGACCTGGCCATATGCAAATCAGTCTTGACCCTGTGCCTCATGGGAACAGTCCAGCCCGAACTGCCAAGCCAGGTCCTCCCTTGACCGGAAACAAGCATCCTAGGACCGGTTTTGGGGTTTCACCCCTCTTCAGCCAGGATAGCTTGATTCCAGTGGCACAGTGAGCCCAGGACCCACGTCTGGGCATCCCTGGCGCACTTAGGGCGAGAAAGCAAAAGACACACAATTGATGGACGGAATGCAGAACAAATCAAAACATTCACCCCCAGTCAAGAGATCTGGGTTAAATCCATCATTCTCTTGCTCACCATGCCACCCCAGTTTAGACCTGGCCATATGCAAATCAGTCTTGACCCTGTGCCTCATGGGAACAGTCCAGCCCGAACTGCCAAGCCAGGTCCTCCCTGGACCGGAAACAAGCATCCTAGGACCGGTTTCGGGGTTTCACCCCTCTTCAGCCAGGATAGCTTGATTCCAGTGGCACAGGAAGAAGGGTGTGGCACATCTTTGGTTTTGGGCTTCGGTGCCGAAGGTGACTTGTCAGCACCGGAACGGGGTTGGCTGGAGCCCGAGCCAGAAGGCTTTTCTTTTGGTTTCATAGCCGGGCCCGAGGGCGGGGCGTCTGAAATGTGTTGCCGGTGTCGACCTGAGTCAGAGGGCGAAGGTGTTACCGGAGCCTTTTGTTTGGGGTTGGGCAGGAGAGGGGTCTCAGTACTCACGGACCGCTGAGCTGGTGTGACTGCCTCGTCTTCGATGTCAGAGTCGTCGGCTTCGGAGACGGAGATTTCTCCTTCATCAGCTTGTTGTTCTAGCTGGACTTCGGGATCTGCTCCGAAGATGTCTGGAATGGAGCTGCTTTCGCCGGACATTTCGTGACGTCGAGCCCGACGGTCACGGATGGTTTTCTTCGACCTGAAAGATGCACAGGCCTTGCAGTTCTTGTCCTCGTGCTCGGGGAGAGGCAGAGATTACAAACCTGGTGTAAGTCCGTGTGTGGGAACTTAGCACCACACCCAGGGCATTTTTTAAAAGGAGTTCTTTCCATTGACTGCTGGCGTGATCGGCGCGGATAGGCCCAACGGCCCGCGTCGAAGATCTAGGTCGATGATTTTATATTTTTCGAAGATGCGCATTGATAGGGAAACGCGATCGAGACAATACCGTCAAATGGTGAGGGATTGCGCGTCGAAGGGGGTTCGAGAATGACACCGACCCGGAGCGCAGCGAATCACATCCGAACTCGATGGCGGGAAAAAACAATCTGGAGATGGAGTCGACGCCCATGCGCACTATCACCCTAAGGAGGAGTCACCTACCTCGTGACTACAAAGACTTCTTCCAAGACAAAAACAAAGTGCAAACATCCGAGCCCAACACCAGATGGCGATCTATGCACAAGTATATGATCTACAGCTCATATGCCTCGAACATAAGTTTTCTTATATCTGAGGTCACTGCACTTAAAACCTATAAGTCACCCCTAGGGCAGGCCTTTTAATCCTGAAGGCTGGGTGCTTGGTTATAAGTGTGAGGGTGACCCTGCATGAGCAGGACAGCCCTACAAACCCCGGAGTCGATTCTCCAGGCTTTGTAAGTGCGGTCAGCCATCTTTATAGATATAGTGGACATCAGTCATTACGAGATGTCTAACTACATGGTGGCTGCACTGAACCCGGTCATGTTTGGTACCAAACATGTTGGAATCACACCCCAACACTGATTCCAGTGTTGGAATTATGAACCTATATACTGGGGGGCTCCCTTGGAGTACCTCCCTGTGCTACCGGTAATAGCCTTTCAGGGTCTGACAGCACGCTAGTGCTGCTGCCGACCACAGACACGATTCTGCCTTCCTGCTGCTGAGCCAAGCTAAAGCAGGGGAAGGTAGAACAATAGGTTTCCTGTCACAGGGAGGTGTGACCACCTCCCAGACAGGACTTAGTGTATTGGGCTGGGGTGGGGCCCTTGCCAACGCCACCAGACTGCTTTAAAGGGCACATTCGGTGCCATTCTTGCATTCTCCAGTTTGAGCCAGTTCAAGGAGCCCTTGGCTCCCGCTCTGGCGCACAACTGGACAAAGGACATGGGAGAATCCTCCCCTCTGTCCAGTATCTCCTCTGGAAGGGACCCCTGAGTGGTTCCAACCCTTTCCCTAGGGTACTTAAGGGCTTACCTGTGGGTGACTATTCAGTTTTGTCGTGGGACCAGACTCAAGCCTAAAACCACGTCACATTTCGACCGTCTGGACACTTGGACTTCGCTGGACTTCGTCTGGAATCGAGACTGCATCAAGGAAGACTCCTGCTGCTCCTGGTCTTGTTGTTCTTCAAGTCTTCTTCGTTGACTGTGTCTGTGCTTCTACCAGAATTTTCAACAGACCTGTGGGCATCAAGGACACCCGAAGTAATCTCCCTTGGAGTGACGGAGTCATTCCCCTGCAACTGCAGACACCGCAACAAAGCTGACTAGTCTGCTGCTCCTGACGACCCACGGACTTCGAAAGGCTCAGCAATACAGGTGGTGGTTCTGCAACTCCCTCGAGGCCTGACCTGTCCACTCTGCAATTTTGAGGCCAGTATCCCTCGTCTGAATTGCTGCGACCGAACCCCTGTGCACCGTGTAGACTTGCCATTGCCAAGGCTTGTTGGCACTGCACTCAAGAGCTCTTCGGGCTATAAGAAGCTCCAGCATCTCTTCCTGCCAAGTACAGTGTCCTCACAACATCCTCTGCACCGTGGGCCTTCCTTCTTGGTGAGCTGCTCGAGGTCCTCTTGAGACTCCTGTGCCTTTGGCCTGTGGGTCCTCCTGAGGGTATTCTTCTGCTTCAGTGGGCTTCCCTTCTTGCTCGGGCCTGCTCTTACTCTCCTGCTTGTGGTGAGTCCCTTGGACCTTGCTGGTCCCAAAGTTGCTCCTTCGCTCACCACGCCAGATGCAGCTGCCAAGGCTTGTTAGTGTTTTCGCCAGACACCAACCCTCTGGTTCTCGACTTCCGACGTGGGACAGCTCGTGCATGGTTGTTGGTCTTCCCCAGCGTCACCTGGTCCTCACAGCTGCAGTGACAAGTTCATCGTCATCACTTTTGAACTGTCTGACATCGGTGGGCATTGCTCTTCCGTGCCTCCTGGTCACCTCCGAGTGGCATAGACTCTGTCCCCTCTGCTTACAGGTTCTTCACTTCAAAATTCCACCCTTGGATTCCACCGGACTCTTACACAGTCTTCTCCAGTGGCACCTTTCCCGAAGCCCTCCATTGTGGTCTACAGCGGTTTCCGATGTCACTTCACACCTATGCACCCGGCTTCCCTAGTGTAGGTATCCTGGTTCCTGAGGTATCCACGGGTGGGGTGAGACTCCAACCGTCTGTCTTCCACGGGGTTTCTTCAGGGTCCACTGGGAAGGGCCCTTCTTAAAAACTGCAACCACGACTTTCCTCTTGACTTCTATTGGACACGGCTGTATTTCCACTCTGCACACAGCCTCAGTGTGGTTCCTGGGTACCTACCTAAGGTGGTTCCTTGTGTTCCCAGCTCCTCAAAGTCTCCTGGTTCAAATCCCGACTTCGGTCGCAGTTCGCATTCCACTTTTTTAGTATATGGTTTGGTCTCCCCATGGAGACCACTATTTTTTGTGCTTACTTACCTGATTGGAATTGAAGTATTATTGTGTATTTGTGTTGATATCTCCGAGTAGAAGATATACAAATGTGGTAGAGAGTGTTGTGTAATAAATAGACATTTTTATATGTACACTGTGTGGTTCTTTTTCGTTTAACCTACACTACATGATTTGAACTGGTAAAACAAGCTGCTTAACACTTCTTCAAGATAAGCCTGAAGGCTACTCTCCAAAACTACCACTTTGAGAGCTTTCTATGGTTATCAAAGACGACTAAAACCACCATAAGGGTTGCCTGGATTAGTGCAAGGTGCATCACTTAAATACAGTCGCGGCCGGCATGACTCGCGGGTGGTGGGGCGGTGTGGTCGCGAGGGATGGGGGGGGTCAGATGGGGGGGGAGGTTTAATTTAATAATACAAAAAAATTAAACTTACCTTCCCACCGGCCGGGTCCTGTGTAGTCTCTGCTTCTGCTCTCCTGCTCTCAGGAACAGGAAGCAGGCAGCCAGGCTCCCACCCCTAAGCCAATCACAATGCTGCAAGCAGCGTTGTGATTGGTCAGGACGCCACCCAGCCAGGGGCTAATGGCCCGGCCATGTTCTCCATGTAGGCTGCATTGCAGCCTACATGGAGAAGGGCAGAGTGCGCATAACTGGTCATGCGCACTCAGGAGTGGGCACACCACTCCTCCCCTGCCCAGCCCTGCTCGCAGAGCAGCCACAAACAACCAAACCCTTCTACTTTCTCGCAGTGCGAGAAGCAGAAACATAAAATGGTAGTGATTACCCATTTTATGTTTCTGCTTCTCGCAACGCAAGAAAGCAGTGGGGCGATGCTCCTCCGCCCTAGTGGAGGAGCTGTCTCTGCTTAAATAAGTGAGCACCGTATACTAAGCCAGCCTCCTACATGGTCCCAATCAGAGGGGATGAGGCTTGGCAGTTTGAGCAGGAACCAAGGCTGATTTTCACTGGACAATAGTAACCATATTTGTTGGGCGCATAGAATGATCTAAAGTACATCAGTAAGGTTCACTCCTTTTATTTGAAATATAGAACTCTTATGTATGAACTATATATTCATGTCATTAAATTAAACATTTATTTTGGTATTAAAAAAGGGCATTTAATAGGCATTTGCATATTAAAACTTCCTGAAAGCATAAACACAAACTAACAATTACATTACAACTCCTCAATTCAGCATGCATGTTATATTCCACTAACTCTGGTCATGTATATATATTTTTTACAATGTAACATTTTGTAAGTGCTAACCGTGTAGATGAACAACTTCAGTTTCCACCTCTATCAGAAGTAACATCACTGTATTTTCCAGCAATCTACTCTTCAGAAAGTGACATTGTTTTCCTCCAGAACCATCTTTAAAAGTAGAAGCCAGGTAACTGTATCCTATTTATTAGTTTCCACCTCTATAGCAAGTGACATCACTGTGTTTCCTAGCATCCTTCTCTTCAGGAAGTGACATCACTTGTTTCCTAGTAAAACTATATTGAAAAGAAGACTTCAGACAAGCGGAACTCGTTTCCCAGCATCCACCTCTACAGGAATTGACATTACTATGTTTTGTAGCGGTTACCCTACTTCACTAAACTCTTCAGGGTAATTAACTGCCCGGGTTTTCACAGCATAAGGATAACTCAGAAAAGATCCTTGGGACAGAAACACTGCTCCACTGCTAGGAAACTGAGCACCTACAAGGTTAGATATCAAATCAATAGCCCAGAGCTCGACACTATTTGTCCCCACTATCACACCCAGACACACACACATCAAGATCACAAAACATAGACCCAATCTCATACACATTTTACAAACCACCATATATTCTCAAACTATCAAACACACATCCCAACTGATGCTCATCAACGCACTCTCTGCAATGTACACTCAAAGCACCAGAGACCTCATTGTTTATCATAAGCTTGAAGCACTGTTCATCATAGAAACATGACACACTCTCACATCCTATATGTCCTTCTTCCCATAGAGTGCAACATCCAGTGCTTGGACCACACACAGACGTTTTAAGGCATGGGCAAAGTGGGCTCTGGCCCAAGAGCCCCAGCCTTTCAGGGGGCTCCCTGACAGATCTGGCTCTGTTCTCCACACAGTCCTGCCCTTGAATGATTTTTAAACACAGAGGAGCATATTAGCAACAACTTGCGATAATTATCGCAAACCGCGCCTAGCGCGTTTTTTTTTATCGCCGCCTATCGCTGGATTTTATCGCGGAGATAACACGTTATTAGCAACGTTTATCTCCAATGCGATAAAATATCCAGCAATAACGGCGAATCCTAGCAATAACGCGAAAATTCCAGCGATAAATTCCCATCGCTAAGGAAAATCTCGCTAATAGGCAGGTGGGGACTTAACCGTAGAATCCACCTCCCATAGACTATAATGGCTAAGTCAGGTTTCTACCAGGTGTAAAAATCCAGTGCTAATCATGGTTAGCGCGCGTTTTTCTATCGCTTCGCGGGCATTGCTAATAGGCGATAGGTATGTTAGCGACTGCTTTCAGTCGCTGTTAGGTTGGGAACGCCTCCTTTGCATGTCATTAGCGATAAATATCGCTGACATGCAAAGCGGCACCCAAACCAGTCGCTATCGCCTGGAAGCTGTCGCTAACACCTGTTAGCGACAGCTTGCTGATAGGGCGATAAAAAAATCGCCGCTTTGGCGGCAAAAAGTGCCGCTAAAGCGGCGATAAAGCCCTTGCTAATATGCCCCAGATTGTTTTAAATACCATTTTCATTTAATGTATTTTACATCTGTTAATGTGTAGGAGATTTAGATAAAAACAGGACCTCACATATAAGAAATGGCAGCCTGTCACAGAGATTATTTGCAATAATATTACTGAGCTGCTGCTATATTACAATATTGAAAATACAAGTCTCTATCCCTAAATATTAGATGGAAATACATTTAGAATTTGGACGAGTGTGTCTCTGCGGTGTGAGTGACCTGGCCAACAAGGCAATGGAAAAGCTGACATTGGATCATAAATTCAGAGCTGTTCTGAACAGAGGCCCCCACAATATGTTTGACCCAGGACCCCAAAATCCATAAGATGTCCCTGCACACACATAAGAAGGAAGCAGACCTTATAATACACGCCAATAGGTGGGGATTAAGGTACGTGGCTTTCTCTTGAACAATATAATAAAATACAATTAGATATGGCAAGTTACGGTCTTTGACCTTTCTTGTTTACTTTCTAGAGAGTAGATTGCTCTGAACAGGTACCATTTAAAGATAAGGGTGATGGCAACGCACTTATGATTCTATCACAATATAAAACACTGCAGGAGGATTGTAAGCACATGACTGGCCTGCACGGCCAAATTATATCACAGTAAAATAAGCTTGACCATTTAAATATGATTTTGTGGTGGTAGTGGCAACTGAAGCCTAGGGACTTGATAATCGTCTGTTACATAATATCTATGGGGTGTTGGGAATAGTAAACAGGTATCGGTCCACAGTAGGATACACTATCACCCACAGAGTTTCAAGCATGGTAACCAGTAACTGCAGAGGTGCCATGATGGGGCTCACAAATAAGGGCCCAGCCTCAGTACCTGGGACGCGTGCGTGAAACGTCCTCGCTCCGGCAGCAGGATCACCTGTTTACTATTCCCAACACCCCATTATTGAACTATCTACCACTCGCATATATCAATTAAGCCCTGATGAAGTTCAGTCTTGTCTGAACGAAACGTGTTGGCTGCAGCCTATCTTATGACATTGTCTGAATAAAGGATTTCAAACACTAAGGAACTTTGTCCGTTTACATCTTTTGAATATACATTCCAGTGGTGCACCTCTTCACTCTCATCCATTCCTTGATCTGCCTTGCAGTTTGCACCCAACAACTGCAGGTGCAGGAGTTGTTTGTGTACATGTCTAAAGACTCTTTAAACAAACGATTACAAAAAGGAACACAGCAGTATTGTGCGGCCTTATAAGTCCGCCGTTGGTTTGTCCTGCAGATAATGTCTAAAATTGCATGCCAAAGGAATGATACCCCTTAAGATGAGGACAACAGGGGTGCACCTGCATAAAGTGAAGCATGGTTTTTCTCCGGTGTATCACATTGTACAGGGTACTATGGTCTAGTACCTACAAACACACAGGATATTATATGTTAATATTTATTAATACTGGATGAATTTTTAAGACAGATTTTATTTAATTTAAATTCCAGCCCTGAGGAAGTCGTAGGGGGACTTACCCACAGACAAAACACGTGATGGCTGGCGCAAGAAGCATTATCCGATTAGAGAACAGATTTGAACAACATGGAGACTACTGGATAACTTTCTTTTGGACTTATGACTGCGTGTGCTCAGAGCTCTGTTTCATTTATTGACATTATTTTTTGGGATGCAGGGTTGACACCCCTCCTCTTTAGAGCACCGCACTGATTTCTCTCAATGACACTAATTGTATACTGTGTTTTGTGCACCTAATTCCCTTATTCTACCACAATAGTGTAAATCCTTAAGAGCCTTCAAATACATATCCATCCTTCTCTCCGTGCCAACTCCATGTTTCGCATCAAAACCCTTCTATATGACTTTAATGCTTTTCTTGAAAACTATGTGAGCACCTACACTCCAGCTAAAACATGCAAGTGCAAGTTGAAACCTTCAGGACTCTGGTACTCAAAATTCCTTGTCACTCACAAAGGATACATCTAAGTTACAAAAGCAAATGGAAGAATAATAGAACCCTGATTTCCACACACTACTGAAGTCCCTCCACATAACACATATACAACTCATCATGTTAGCCTCAGCCACCCTTCTGACTAAAGATGGAGATGACCCCTGCCTCCTGATATCACTAGACCTCTTAGCCACCTTTGAACCTTTGACATCGTTAAATTATTTAACAATTACTTTTTTTAACTGTTGATATATGCTCGGATGCTATTATATTGTTTGTGAAGAGATATTATGCACCCCATCCACTGTACAATATAAAAAGGTAAAGTCATTGCAAGATTTTCATGACGATCAAGAATCGGCCTTAATTGATTAATTAAAATAGAGACCCGCACAGGCCTCTATAGCTCAGAAATATGATGATCCTTCATTGGAATATTAAGAACTTTAATTATGTGCCTTTAATTAGTGGGTGTTGTCTCCAATGCACCACGCCCCAAGTGTAAGTGCAATTTAAAACATAACCAATCAGGAAATCACTGTCAATTTAAAAAACAAAAATTATTCATATAAAAAACAGATCAAATAACTTATCATCAGTATTCTGTTATTGTTGAATTTGTCACCAATATTTTGTTATTTTTTTTAGGAAGTGCTTCGTCCGAATAGCCTCTGATTGCTGGGTTTAATAATTTGCTGAACAGTGGTTATTAACTTCTTTTGATGGCTCTATACTTTGTCAGTTTTACAAAAGGAACTTTTGTTTCGTGTTCTTTAATTTCCTTTGTTTGTTATGAGGCATGATCGTTTCATCCAATATCACTAGTGAAAATTGAATGAATATTGGGTTTCCACTATGTCCCCTATTCACATTAAAATTGGACGAATCTAATCTTTTTCTGTGTGTAGGTTCACAAATGTTTGTGTGACGAATGCAGGGGTGTCATGTGCTGCAAGGGGTATACCCGAGGATGGGCACCGCAGGTCTGTTATTAATCGCAGACTCTGAAATGAAGTCAGAGGTGAATATATGACAAAACGTTCCTTTCACTGGCCTTCTGGTGTTTACCCCATCCTTACCGTCGTCCAGGAAAGTGAGTGCCTGGAGGGGATCAGCACCCAGATGTACGGTGGTTCAGAGGGCCGCGTGCAGTATGCCAGGTAGCATGCACTGCACTCTGGAGCACCAGGCCCTCTCTGCTGCAAGGTGCTCTCGCGCTGACCCAAGATCAGCTGAGTTTGAAAACAAGGAGCCAAGCAAGGGCCTTCTGGAGCCATTTATTCGTATGAGGCCAAAAGGCCGCTGGCAATTCATTGACAAATTCCCCTAAAGGAGGCTTAAAACGGAGTGGTATAATATGCAACCTCACAGGTCACTCTTTTTAGTTAAATCTCCAAACGTATGTGGCTAATAGTATATTAAACTTATTCACATTAAACCACCCAAAAACAAATTTAAAACTAAAATCATACAAATTCATAATTTCGATTTTATTTTGAATTTTAACAGATTCCCGGGGCACTGTGGGTACTGGCAGAATGTTGATAGGGCTATCAAGTCATGCAGTGTTGGCACTAACACTGAATTTATGGTGACTTGGTTACTAACAGTAGTATTGACAGTACTAGAATTGAGGCTGACTGTGTTGCTAAAGGTGGCATCAGTGCGACTGGCTTGGATGCTGAGTAAGTTACTAAACTTTGTACTTGTGACACTGAGCACCGATGGCGATTGAGTCACATAAGTTTGCATCAGTGATGTTGTCAATGACTGGGAGTGATTCACTAAGGCTTGGGCTGTACTAATACTGAACACCTATTGCATCTGTGTTACAAGGCTTGCACTGGTGATATTGGAACTGATAGTAACTTAAATACAAGGCGTTCACTGATGGTACTGGCACTGATAGTGACTGAATTGCTAAGGCTTGGACCGGGGGTACTCAGACTTGACAATAGGGCTTTTGAAGAAGTATTGGGACTGATTGATTGGATTAGTACAACATGCACTAGTGGTGGTGGCGTTAATAGGGACTGAGCTACGTAGGCTTACATGTTGGATACTAGTATGGATCGCGAGTGAGTTCCTAAGGCTTACATTGTGGTATCTGGGCGCTGATGATGAATGAAATATCAGGGCTGCTATTACTACAATGATCACAACTGCATTCCTAGGGGTTGAGCACTGCTGGTCCTGGCTCTAATGCTGTGTAAGTGATGAAAGTTGGCACCTGTTGCACTGGCATGGACTGCATGTAGATACCTTCGAATCTGAGATCCACACTAAGGGCTTTTTAGAGTTTAGATCTTTGAACGCCCAGAGACCTTCCTCCATTTTACATCCTCTTCCATTATTTTTGGCTGATCCGCAGACATTGAGCTGCAGTTGGGCTGCATAGCACCTTGAATCTCATTCTGATGTTACTGTTGCGCCAATGAAGTGCTTTATGGGCAGGTTAGATGTGCCCTTACTTTGTTTATGCACTATTCCTGTTTCTGGCCCAGTGTCTCCCCTCCTTACTACTTTTTAACCCTGGATGGGGTTGTCTCTTCTTTTTCTCTACTTAAATTGGTTTTAATCCCAAACGTATGGTATCATTAAATTGTGTAAATAATAATCATATTTCAGTGTTTTTCTTCTTTTGGCATTTATTTATAATCTGTTCAAGTGAATCCATTGAGCATTTTCTTCATAATGAACATCATACAATGTTCGTTATGAAATCCTTACGTTTGGGATTAAAACCAATTTAAGTTATTAAAAACGAAGAGAAAAACCCATCCAGGGTTAATAAGTGTTGGGGAGGGGAGACACTGGCCTAGAAACGGGGAACAGTGCGGACCAATCCTATATTATTGCGCCCATGATCAGACGGTGACACCCCACTAGCACGCTGCTAATCACGGATAACAAGGAATACTGATTGCGAACCAAGGAGTGCACTGATCCTCACTAAAACTTACTTTAATTACAGCAGTTTGGAAGCCTGGTTCCAAAGTCTTTGGAGAGTAGAAATTGTTTTGGGAGGCCGGAGTAGATGAGGCATAATAGGATGAAGTCTCTGGGCAGCTCGACCCTGTGGTTATTAGTACCAGAATTTTACGATGGATAGAAAGTTTTATACTTAGAGTCTTAGGCACGGCTTTGGCATAAGCAACGAGTTATGGAATAAAAGGAGGAAAACAATGTCCATCCAAGCAACGAGTTATGGAATAAAAGGAGGAAAACAATGTCCATCTCAAATACAAAACAGCAAGTGTTTGCATCACTTAATTACTAGTGGTGAAATCGATGTCAGACCTTGGCTGTCTTATTAACCTGAATAAATGAAAAAGGGATGTGGTTGGCAGAAAGCAGATTTCTGAGACAAGGGCAGTAAAGCAGTATGAAAGGGGTCATGTAGGTAGACTTGAACCCAGGTCTCAAAAAGCTGCAAGTGGAATTGGATTGATCTATTTAGTGCATGTTTATGTGTATATTAGTAGAACTGTACTACTTTATTACATTGTTGTGCTGCTCCTTGATTAAAAGACTCAAAAGTGGTAGGTGAAGACTTAGAAAAACGAAACATAGAAACCACATTGGAGGAAACCAAATCATGGAAAACCAATTTTAAGAACATACAAAAACATTGAAAATTAAAGGAAACATTTAGCATTTTAAAGGAAAGATAATTTTAAGCAAATCCAAAATGACATTAAACTTGGGTAGAGCCAAAAACTACTGTGGGATTTTTGGGCTCAGGGGTGAATCATGTTTAGGGTGCTAAGGGGTTCTTAGAGGTCAGGAATAATTGGTGTTAGGCTTAAAACTGGGTTTTTAGGGTTCAGAGATGGGTGGAGTGCAGGGGTAGTGAGGGCTTTTTAGGGCCCACAGATGAGTGGTGTTTAGGTGTGTGAGGTGTTTTTAGGTTTCAGGGACAGGTGGAGTTTATGGGTGTCAAGAGGTTTTAGGGATCATGGGTGAGCAGAGTTTAGGGCTGGTGAGGGTTTTTAAGGTTCAATTATGGGTAGCAGCTGGTGTGGTGAAGAGTTTTAGGGTTCAGGATGGGGTGGAGTTTAGGGTGGTGAGGGTTTTTAAGGATTCAGGGATGGGTGGAATTTAGATGTAGAAAGGGGTTTCTAGGGTTCAGGGATGAGTAGTTTAGGGTAATGAGTTCTTACGGGTCATGGATTTCAGGTGTTTAAGGGTAGTGAGGGTTTTTTAGAATTCAAGTAAAGGTGGAGTTTGGGTGTACTGAAGTGTTTTAAGGGGTATGGGATGGGTGGGGTTTAGACGTAGAAGGGGGTTTTAGGGTTCAGGAATGGGTGGGGTTAGAGGTAGTGAGTGATTTTAGTGTTCAGGGATGGTGGAGTTTTGGGGTAGAAAGGGCTATTAGGCTTCAGGGATGAGTGTTGTTTAGGTGTGTTGAGGGGCTTTAGGGGGCAAAGATTGATGGTGTTTAGGGCTTGTGAGGGTCAGCGATGGATGTTGTTTACAGGTGGTGATGGGTCAGACAATTAACCCGTTGCGTGCTTCTGTCGGCCAACGGCCGTCGCGAGCACTACCTCTGTAGTGCTGCGCACGTCCGTTGGCCGACGCGGCCCCGCCCACTCCGCTAAACTGCCGCACCGCGGCGGAATTGCCGCCGCGGTTAAGCGGTTAAAAGCATCTGAAGTAATTATTTGACAATGTAGACAATATAAATATGAAATAAGGTCTCCTGAAGTAAAGCACTGAAATAAATATCTCCGACAAAAATGTTTCTGAAATTAGGACCTGCAACCATTGAATTTACACATAATAAATAAGCATTCAAATGCCAATTTTGACCAAAAAGACTTTCTATGAATTGGCTTCTACGAAAAGGTAAATGCCATTCATTCTGAAAATTTCCATTAAACAGTTTAGGTGAAATGGTGCCTCAGTAATGCTGTTCTATGAAATCGTTTTTCTATAAAATCACATGCAACAGTAGTCATAACTCTACGGAATAATTCTTTACAGCTAGACAAATGTATAACTATTGTGGATCACATATGAAGCTCAGTACAGAAGAGATAGAATTCTTGCTGATGTTAAAAAGGTATGCAAACGTATACAGTAAGCAGTTCCAGAGACCAGACCCAAATATGTGCCCTTACCTTGGAGGTCAAGAACCAGCAGCTCTCCTCTTGTGTACTCATATGTCCAGTGACTGAAGGCCAGCATAGTCTGCTCAAGCATTCCCTCTGGTACATTCTCATCACCATTGTTGTTGTTGTACTTGCGGAATCTTCCAGCAATGCACTCTTCCACAGTGAACCATTGCCCAGATGAGTGGCAATACAAGAGGAACACTTCCAGGAATCTAAGGCGCAATAACAGGAATGCACAATTGGTGAAATCATTGCTCACACAAGTTAAACACAAGCACACATGAAACTGGGTCAAAGTTTTAAAAACACTTGGATATGTGAATGTCGTTTCACAAAAATGCCAGGGGCAAAAAAAGTGACATCATGCACTTTGTGACCATCAATGGCATCAAAGAGTTGACCCCTTGTATCACATTTAGTGACTCAACAGCCTTTTATTTGCCAATGCGAGAATAGGGAGCAGACATGTCCAAGCTAAATTGAGCTAAAATGGGCTCTCAAAGCACGGTTCACTTTCTGGGCCTAAAACTGCCTTCATAAACCCCAAGACTGAGGGCAGCAAAACAGCGCCAGTGATCTAAATAGACAAGCCAGGGGTAGCTGTTGCGTTACAGTCATTGCAGGGAGATAGGAAAGCCCGTTAGGAGTGGAAACTACCAGCAGCAATCAGTATATTTAAAGTCTGATCGAATACATGATGTATACGTCTACATAATGTTCTTAGTTCACTATCCTTCGTCTCAAGTGACGTCAGCAGAATGACTGCCTAAAGAATATTATTTCATGAGTTTGCTGAAACAGATGTGGTTGGTTCTGCTCTCAAGGTTGTGATCAAAGCATTCAACACCATCGGACATCTGAAGACCTACTTCCAAACTTCTAACATCTGGAGGCTCCTTGGTGAAGTAACCTTCAGCAATGGCTGGACTGGAGTGAGGAAACAAGTTTTGTAAGTTGTGAGGATTGTGCAGAGAGCCTCAATTCCACTGAGAGGAAATAGGTTAATTTTAGAACTGATTTCACAAGGTCATGTTTCTATAGATTTAGGCATAGTTTGGCTGCCTTCTATTGCAACCTCTGTAATCCGTCAATGTGCTTTTTTGCGAGCCCAGTTTAGTCTATATCACAGTAGTCAAGATATACGATAATTAGGGCCTGTGTCAACCATGTCAACTCCACTCCATCTAGTGACTGGCATACAGGAGCAGAAGGAATTACTGTGACTTATTAGAGAGGAGGAAAGGAAACCACTTGAGCGCTTCGGGATAAACCTGGAAAGTCTATCAAGGGATCCAGTAGTATTTGGTGGTTGATGATGTTGAAGGCCCATGAAAGGTCAACTAGTAACAAAATTGCAGGGTGGCCCTCATCTAATGATTTGAGTAGAACCACCTAGACATTGTAAAGTATTTTCTCTGCCCTAAGTCGTGGGCAGAAACCAGGTAGATTTTGACCAAGTGTCTTATGAAATTCAGTGCGATACAGAGCTGCACTAACAACTTTTTGTTTAATTGTGCAGCCACGTATATAGATTTACACAAATATGGTTCCCCCCATCCTTTAGGATGCAAATAAATCATTTAATTGTCATACTTCACCCTCACCACCTCCCTTTCATATCTTATATAGACCACACAGAGATTTCCATCAAAATTACAGACTTCTCAAACTAATTTGAAGCAATCAACTTACATCAAAGTAAGGACAGCAGAAATTAGCTTTAACCATGAAGGCTTGAAATCAGAAATCCTGGCACTAAATTTCCTCAAAAATATTGGCATGCTTTGCCTTTCTTTGGAGATGGTGTGTCCATCAAAACCGCAGTAAGAAACTTGGTAGTGAGTCATCTCAGCATAAACTCGCAAGAGGGAGCTGTTCTTAATGCACCATTCCACTACATCAAACACCTAAGAAATAATCTCCTCTTCATCCACCGCCAAAACCACCCCATGTTAGTGTGATTACTAGATTATCACAATGTAGTTCAAAAAGATGAGAGGCAACACACTTTCAAATCAAGATTGTTTTCATATTAATCCAATTTCCATGTAGTGTACAATTTAGTCCATAATTCTTATTATATATAAGCAAATTGTAACTTTATTGTTCTTTTTTTCTTCTTTTCACACTTGATTATTCACATACGACGCAGCCAACCGTTTCGCTCCAACACAAGGGCTTCTTCAGGGCACCACAGCTCCTGTATTACAGTCCAATACCACGTACAGATTAATTTAGGGAACTGATCACGTTCTCCATGTTACGTTGTGTACTTCCACGTGTCATCCGACAGCTGTCCTCGGTCCAATTTCTATGTTTTCTATAGTTGTTATTACCTTGAAGAGTAATATATATTCATTTTTTAAGTGTTTTGCGCGTCTATTTCAAGACCATATTCACATAGCCAAGAGTACTATCTTTAGCAGCACCATCCCAGTCTGCCACGTCCCAATTCACGCCCTATCATAATGTATTGCACCGCAGACTACCAGACCATTAAATCAAAAGGATTGAAAAAAACACATGTGGCTGAGACGGATCTTTGGATGTAAACAGGCACACTCAGTAACAGAGCACTTGAAACGCCTACACTTTCTGCCAGGAAAAGACAGAATTACATTGAGAATACTCTGCCTTACATACAAATGCTTCCAAGGTGTATGCCCCTAAATACCTGCAAGAAATACATGCAACCTACCCTTGGCAGAAGAATGCCTCCTCACCACCACCTAAGCTGAAGCACTGCATATTGTTTACACAACCCTTTTGCGAGTAAGCAGTCTCTCATATTGAAGACTTGAGTCAATTCTGGTACATGCTACAAAAAAGCAATTTACGGAGAAACAAACATTGCCTGGGCGTTTCCTACAAGACTTCCCGTTAGCAGCCACCAATTAGCACCAGGATGGGTGTGCATCTACTTCTATTTTTGAAGTTGCCTAATGATGACCCACGTTCTACAAATAATCCTACTGAACTTCCAGGGGGTTCTAGATAGATGGTCTGGATCTCTGGAAGCTTCCATAAACCAGTTACATCTCGCTCACCAGCCCTTTAGGTCTCTTTAGAGCATACCGTCATATTTTATTTCCATCGGTGCCTTGTACCCACTTCTGCATCATGGTGTTCAAGGCGTGATGTGTGATGTCTAGTAGTGTGATGTGGTGAACAGACAGCAGTCTTTTTGTTGTATTTGTGTTTGATTGTATTGGTGAGGTGATTTGGGTGTAAGGATAAGTGTACGTGGAAGAGGAAAAGCGTGGTCTTGGGTTGTATGTGATGGCAGTAAGGTGTGGCTTTAGATTGTGTAGTGCAGCGTTTGGAGAAGAAGTTGTGCTCTTTGAGTGGAACAGTGTGATGCATGCTGTGATTTGGTAGGGCAGAGTAATGCAGTGTTGTGATATATTGTGGCACTATGTGAGCTGTGGTGTGTAGTGGTGGGCTGATGAGTAATGTGCGGATGTTGGAAGTGGGCAGTGTTAGTGGAGGGGAGAGGTGTGGCATAGTATGATGTGGAACTGCAGAATTGGCACACAGTGGTGTGGTATATCGTCTTGATGGAGGATTGTGTTGTTCGATGGGACACAGTGTAATATAGCGTTAAACAGTGTGGTGCACTATTTGAATGTGGTGTTTGATGATGGCCTCCAGCATCCCGAAGCCACAAGACTGCAAAAGAAAATGTTGCTTTTGTTGCATAACAACTATAGCTAGCATCTGTCTTTAAGACAGAAGTGTCCTAGTCTCCTTCCGGGTACCAAGATTTACATCCTGCTGTACTTGGGTATTGATTGCAATAACAGATGGCGTGAATGGCCTATGGAATAAGGCTGGAAATACGCCCGCCT
The DNA here is from genome assembly GCA_963921515.1 of Calotriton arnoldi. Lineage (NCBI taxonomy): Eukaryota > Metazoa > Chordata > Amphibia > Caudata > Salamandridae > Calotriton > Calotriton arnoldi. Next base: position 3,467,335 of record CAWUFW010000043.1, on the reverse strand, counting down.
AAGATATCAAAGTGAAAGGAGAGGACCGAAATAATGTCATATGTACAAATTAGCATGTGAATTCCATGAGACTGCACAACACGAAAAAAAATCAATATTATTGAATCATGAAAAAACAAAGTGAATCGCTACTACGGAATAGTAAAACTATATTAAAAGACTTAATACAAAGAAAACATCCTGGAAAAATGTATTTCAGGAGAAAGAATAACCCAAAAGGAAACGAATGGTTATGAAGTAGAAGATAAAAAGTCTTTATGAGGTGGATCCTATAGAAGGAGTAAAGAAAGCAGGTAAAATCCTGCAACAAACCTAGTAAACACGTAAATATCATAGAATACGGATTAAACTGGACGTTTGTTACTCGTGTGTAATCAAAGTCAAAACGGAGGACTGAAACGTGCTACAAAACTATCAGATAATTTGACAATGGAAATCAGTTCTAAAAACAACATAAAACTAAGTGGTGCACTGTTTTTTGCGCACACTAAAGTGTGCTATATCACCTATGCTCCATAACCATTACGAAACTAGATGTAAGGTTAAACCTAGGACTTGATGCCACACGTCATACACTACAATATGTACCTAGACCTAGCATGAAAAACTGGATGTCATGCTTTCTTCTCGGGGGAGGGCCTCTAGCGTGAATCCAGGTATAGTACTGGTAATACACCACATTTGGCTAATGTTTTCTTTAATGACACATTTGTGTAACCTGCTAATCTCCGTTTGAACAGTCACAAATAGCTTGGAGGGTTAAAGTGCTGCTGCAGAGCACTGTGTGTAATCTGCAGGGCGCAGGTTTTCATCTTGTAACAAACTCTGTAGTTTAATCCATTCTTTGCAGATATCAATCCTGGTAAAAGAGCTTATGTACAGCTGCATGTAGCCTGCAGTGCACAAATCCGAATATTTGAAAGATTTAACTCAATCTTCTCTTCTTGAAGGTCAATACGATAGGGACTGCACTGTGGAGTAATTAACACATCATCATGTGGCGAAACCAGTCGGTTTTTACCCAACAATTCTTCATTAGGTGCATAGAAAGTAAAACAACCATGACAACAGATTGACACATCATATAGTAGCATGTGAAGATAAGCAGCAGGAGGGTAACAATGTTCATATGAACATAATCCAACAATCATGTAAGCATTAGGCAGTTCAGAACCCTGTCCTACAGAGCGAACTCAAAAATGTTCATCCTCCGTGTAAGGAAGGGGTATGTGAGGAGAAGTACACACAACCAATTCTCAAGGGGGTGGACAGATTCCGACGACCAGCATTGTCAATAGTCTGATGAACCGGTGTGCTGAGTGTTAATGCTGTTGATAACGTAAGGTGCCCAGGTGCAGACTCCGAGTGTGGCTTTCCCACGGGGCAGTGAGTAACATAAGTTAGTACAAAAAAGGCATGGTGTGCGTGAGCTTTTCCATTTCCGTTATTCATCCTGGAATGGACTCCAAACTGGGTGAAGTCTTTCCAGTTGATCTTTGATTGTATAAGCGACTCTTTCACAGGAGACCATCCCCATCAATTATCTTTACCATTTAGAGAGGGAGAGCAACTGAGCTCTAGGTAAACTCAAAGGGGTCGAGTACCAGTACTTTGAAATATATACATTTCAGTCCAGCTTTGTGAGTGGTAAGGAGGGCTGAGCAGTCAGAAGAATGTCCTAGGACTTGAAAAGTCTTACATTTTCACCAACAGTCTAGGTGCATGATATCTTTCCAATTCCAGTTTCTCCCTATTATTTTCAAGCTACCTACCCATATTCCCGCATTGCACCATAATGTGGTGCTGGTGTGCAAGCTTGTGTATTTAAGTCTAATGGATGAACATGTCTCGGAACACCTGCCCACTCAGTGGCTACGGTAGCATTTTATGTACGTACAGTGTACGTACAGTCTCCTGTGTGCTCTGTAACTCTCTAAATTCACCCACACAGGAGGTCGTTCAGGTCTCTGTAGAAAATACACCAGTTGCAAAAGTTGATGTGGCAGTATTAACTCAGGCTCCCAGATGTGATGTTCGCATTTAGCTTGGATGGTCCAAGTTTCGGTTAAGACCCCCCAGCAAACTGCTTAATATGATCATCTATTTGTGAACAGAGTGGTTTTTGGAAGAGGAGATGCAGCATTACAAATAGATATTGGAAACGTGGCACCACCGTAATTCTATTCTGTTAAAATCTGCCTCATGGAGAAAGGTTCAGATGAGTCCAATTAAAACAAATTGTTTTGTGTGCATGATATTAACATGTTGAGGTTGTCTTCCACCATCTTCTTAGACCTCCATTCAATGAAACAACCAGGTATTTCAAACTCCTGGCACCCAGTGCATAGCATAACCACAGACACTGGTGATGGAGCATAATTATCTTAGTATGATTTGCCTTAATCAATTCCTGCTCATTGGATAGTGTGATACTAATACATACTTAAGAAACATGACTAACAGTGTGACTCGTAAACCCCGTGAGAGTTCAACCTGCATCGTAAAAGCATGCAGTACGGTCGCAAACCAGATCGAGATGAAAATTATTCATGAGAGAGAGAGAAACTAATAATGTTAATGAATTCACGATCAATAACGTGCTATGAAAACCTATAAATGCTACAATGTGTGACGTAATGATGTAGCCTTTAATAAATATGATTATGAAAATGCTAAAATAAGTGAAGTCGAAGATTAATAAAATGATTTCTGCTCACGTAGCAGCACTATCATGGAAAACCTGCAATTTCCAAATGTCGAGACAAATGTGCTTAATCATTTATAAATGATTTGCAAATAAGTTGATGCTTGATAGAATATAAAATGGTGTTCATGTATACATTTCTATGAAAAGTATAATCACAAATGAAGAAGATTCCTCTTTATTTCCCTAAAATGTTTGAAAAGTTAGTACCTTTTAGTAGAAAATAATGTTTTAGTAGGTTTTCATGCAGGCCTTAAAATGCATTGTGTCTTCATTATTCCCTTCGAATAAGACTAGAATATGCTGACGTGACTTCACTATTAGCTGTGAGAACTTTCGCTGAAGTTTCTTTTCTCCAGTTTTGAATAAAGGACCCTCTCTCTGCTAGTACAAAATTGTGTCAACTTTGTTGCAAGCTCAGAAAAGAGCGCTTGGGAATGAACATGATAAGATACAAATGAAATTCCTAATTCCGAGGAGGAATGAAATTGAACTTTTAGTAAAATAATGAACATTGGACAATGGCATTACGTATAATTTCAGGATCATTTTGGTAAGGTAGCGATCACCCCATGGATAGACCATGGATTTTGACCAATGAAAATCATGCAAACTGGGCAAAAGCTACTTTTGTGAGAAGGAACTATGAACGATTGGAAGTATAACTGCCCTGTGGGAAAAGGACTGTGCTGGCTATCTTGGAAAATTTCCTATAGGCCTGTCATGCTGTCGGTCTGAACTCTGACTTCCCTGAACTGAACTCTATTTTTCCCTGCACTTTGCCAGCTGGTGAAGTCGAGCAGGCCAAACCTTTCGACTGAAGGGTTGAAAGACTCCTGCTATTGCATGTTGTGCTCTAGCGTCCTTCTGGGCTTAACTTGAGTCCCTGTTCCTGATAAATCTGCACCCGATTCTTGGGTTTGTATGATTCTTGTTTGCATTCTGAAATTGTGTTATGCTCTCTTTCTCTCTCACTCTCTCATCAGGTATTATTTGGAAATGTATTTTGCTCTGAACTGTGATGTATTGTGATTTACCTGTATTCAATCGATAACTAATATTAAATGAATCTAATGTATTTTTGTGCCTTGACCATTCAACTTGATGCCTAGATAAAGATTAGCTTGTTATAACTATTCATGCGTATGACATTTCTTAGTGTTTAATCATTAAATATTTATGGGTATTATGCTTATTAGGAAGGCACTTCTTTATTTCAGGTCCTCATGAAGGAGTGGCCATCCATCTCTGATTATCCGAGTCCCTAATAGCTCAATTAAAAGATTCATCGCAGGACCCTTATAGTCTGTGGTTGGATAGAAATTAGTGATGTAGAATTTATATGGGCCAAACTCTGTCATATCGAGATTTGTGGTAGCTGAGTATGAAAATAAAGTGTGGTGGTAAAATTTATCTCATGTAAATTTGTGTAGAGAGATAAGGGAAAAAAACCCACCCACACCTCCGCTGCATCAGTTTTCTGGTAGCATTATCAGATGGTTTATTTGACTAAATATACTGGGTAATGAAGAGACGGAGTTAAAAGTAAAAGCTAGTGACGTTTTACACTGAAGGGTTTTAAACAATGGTAAGGGTTGACAAATTGGAATGTTGAAAAGGGATTTTTGACCGACTACAGAAAAGTTTGTTTATTTGTGTTTTATGTTATGGTCCGTCGTTGACCTTAATGGAAGTAAACAGGTCTGTCGATGATCTAAGATCCCGGGCTAAACCCTAAGGGCGGTCTTAGTGTGGCATACACTAAGAGTGTTTTATGCTGTGGAAGTAAGTACTGTGCATAGGCCTTGCCTGTGCTAACATAGGGAAACTTTTAGCGTGACAAGTGAACATTTTTGAGGTTTCTTCAGAAAGTGCATTTGGGGAAATCTTGAAGATTCTGAACTAGTGAGGGCGGAATCGCGCTGGTCGAGATTTTGATAGAAGCGAAAGAAAAATTCTCAGATTGTATGGTTCTATCGTTTTCTTTTAGTTGAGCAGACAAAGTTGTTTTTTGTTGTATGTTTTGTTAAAAGACTTTGTAAAAGAGGATGAACGACAATGTAAAGGGAGGGTCAGTCACAGTGAGGTGTTAGATTGACATCATCAGGTGCCGCGCTGGTTTTGGTAGGTTGGTGAGAAGCCGCAGTGGCATTGGTGGATGTGAACGACCTTTGATTGGTGGTAGAGAATCATAATACGGAAAAGAAATTGTTGAAGACTTTCTCGTAAAGGTTTTGACTTAGTGTAGAAGAATAATGAAGTTTTTTAAACTGTTGAAAACTTTGTTTCATAAAGATGAGCCAATACCAATTAGGGAAGGAATTCCTGTGGCTCCAGAAGGAACCCCTGCTTCCTTTATGTCATTAGAGAAAGGATATCATACATGTAATTGGTTGGAGAACTGGATGAAATACACTGAGCGAGATGGTAACTTAGCATTTCCAGAATTTGGAACATTTAATACCCGAGTTCTGGAAAATCTAAGGAAACAAATGAATGATTTGAGATCAAATCCTAGACTTATGCAGTATGAAGCTCTCGAGGAGTGGGAACATGAAGCCTATAAGAGAGAAAAGGAGAAGAGTAAGAATAGGTACAGGAATACTGTCAGTCGATAAGCTGTAGCAAAATGGGATGCACAGAATAAAATGTGGAGAAAGGATGTAGCTGAGGAGGAACGAATGTACCCAGTAATGGTAGCCGAGACCAAAGTAGGAGAGAAATGCAAAGAGAAGAAAAAACATGTTGAGGAGTTGAAGTCTAGAGACACTGACTTAACTGATGAAGGAGTTGAAGATGTAGATGATGAATTTTTGAGTGAGTTATTACTGAATAGATCTCCACCTTATCATGAAGAGCAGAACAATGTAGAGACGAGTCCCCTTGTAGGATTACAACTAAATGCCCCAATAGTTAGTTTAGATCCAGCACATAAGAAGACATTTGTGGACCAGACTCAGACCCTAGGTAGAAAAGGATTGCCAAGAATATTAATGCCAACTAACCCAGATGCTTTATCTGTCCCAGTAACTATAGGTCCCATTGTTCCATTATATAATGATGGACAAGGAGTTCCACAAGTTCATGCTATAACTGTCCCCAATAGACATATGAGTGAAACTCACACTGTTTCGGAGAGAACTGTGGGTGTGAGATCAGGGAATGGCGGAAAGGAATGGAAATAATAAGAGTGGGTCAAGGGGGAATAGTAGAAGAAATTCAATGACGGAAGGAGGGTTGTAGCCATTGGTTCGTATTTCAGACAGTTCAGTTGAAACCCCGAAGAGGTTCACAAATGGATTCGAGAATGATGTTGCAGATGGAAAGATGGTTGTCACCGTTATGAGGAGGGTCAAAGACAGGTAGAAATAGTGTGGAATTGCAAAGATCAGAACAGGATACATCCTTAGGACCTTCTCCAGAAGAACTTGATGAATGGATAAGGGAAATTTCACCCGGGTGTAGCATACAGAGTAATTCTTCTCAAAAATTGGGCATAAATGTGAGCAAGTTAAAGGTGGAAAGAGAAGAAATGATACTGGGAACCATAAGCCCAGAGAGATTAGCTTAATATCGGGATGAAGAACTACTCTTTATGTGTAAGGATATTACCCGGAAAGCGAAAAACACACACTAGAAACTTGCTGAGATTCCACAAAATTATGGGGTTGACATAGAAAAGTCCAAGGCTTTACAAAAGACATATCGGTTGTATTTTAGTGACAAGGATTTAGAGAGTTTAAATGTCTCAGGGAAACGATTACAAATTAAAGAGTTGATTAACATTCTAAGGCGTTGGAGTGAAGTGGACTGATGGGGAGGCAGTTGGGCTAAAAAGAAGGAGGATGCAACAGTACTTTTACCTCTGTATCCTGTGAGGGAGGCAGAAAAGGGGGAAGCAAATGCAGCAATATATCCTATGAGAGAGGTACCAGGAGGAGGGTTTGTTCATATCCCATGGTCCAGACAGGATATATTGTCATTTACAAATGATTTTCTCAGGTTGAGAGAAAAACCTGTTGAGTGGTACAAGCAAGTGGAAAGGTTTGTTAAAGTTTCGAAAGTTTTGTTGAAAGATCTAGTTGCTTTGTTTTGAAATTGTAGTCCCGACTGATTTGTGGGTCGAATGCAAAATTGCTGTAGATTGGCCAAAATAAGAGTATCCGAGAGATCCCAAAACAGGAGCCCCATCAGATGAAGTCATGAAAAAATATAATCAGGTTATTACCTATCTGAAAGGGAAAATTTCTCCAAAAGAGACAGATTGGGTGAAAATAGATAGGACAACTCAAGAATTGAAGGAGTCAGTTCATGTATATTATGAGAGGCTTTTACTGGCATTCAAACAGTATAGTGGTATTGAGAATGTCTCTGAGAAAGATATGGGACATTTTTGTATCGGTTTGTGTACGGTTTGAGGCCAGAAATAAGCGCCATGATTCAGCAACTTTTGATTTGTTTGCAGAGTAAGTCAATTGATGAGATACTTCGTTCTGCAAAATACTGTGGAGATAACATTGATTCGCGTCAAGGAAAATTAAAAGAGAAACTGATGTTGGCTCAGAAGAAAGCAGCAAAGAAAGTGGGGTATATGAGAATGAATACGGATTTTTCAGAAGCATTTCAGGGAAATGGTCAGACTACTACTGGAATGAGAGGTGCGGTGATCAATCCTGTGCCAAATTTGATGCCACAAGGGAGAGGTCGAGGAGGTAATCTAGAACAAATGAAGAAGAAGTTTCTGTGTCATGGGTACGGCAAGTTCGGGCATTGGAGGTGCGTGTGTAGAAATATTTTGACAAATCCTGGAGGTGTACAGACGATAGACCTAGGAATAGATGGATTGAGGCAGTCACAAATGAGTAGTGAAATAATGAATCATCAGAATCAGCAGATGTCGGTAGACAGAGGACAGGGTCAGAGAATGCCTCAAGCTCCTAAGCAAAATATTAATGGTCAAGTGCAAAGGTACAATACGAATATGGGTTTCCATACAAATGATCAAATGAATTCAAACATGCAGGTGTCTTCCCAATATTTGTTACAGATGGATGGGAGCGATTCGGATTCATCTCAATGACAGTGCCTCAGGGGGGAGGAGGAATGCGTGCTTGGCGCATCTTTAGAGGTAGACCAGAGTGGTCCCTATGTGGATGGCGAGGTAAACGGAAAGTCTATTTTGTTCCTTGTAGACACTGGTGCTACCCATTCCACTATGAGAACTGTGAAATTTCCCAACCTACCCCTCTCGGGAGAAAGTATCCAAGTTGTAGGAGTATCGAATAAATTCATCTCAATCCCAGAGACCAAACCTATGAAAGTACAAATTGGACGTTTCAAATATTTACACAAATTTGTGTTGTGCGACACCAGTCCAGTTAACCTGTTAGGACGAGATTTGTTGTGCAAAATGAACTGTTCCATATATTGTACACCAGATGTAATAGAATTCCATACGAAAGATGAAGATGTGGTGTTTAAAATGGCTTGACACGAGTTGGAAGTGAATAGCTTATATCCTATATTTACAGCAAATGATTTGCCAGTTGAATTGAAAGATGCAGTTTTGCCTAATGTGTGGGATTTTACAGGTAAAGACATTGGTCTGATGAGAGGAGTAGCTCCAATTCGAATTACTGTAAAACCAAATGCAGAATTCCCGAGAACTCCAGCATATAATTTGAGTCCTGAGACAGTTGCTGGAATAACCCCTTTGATTGAAACATTGATTGAACAGGATATTCTGAGAGAAATATTAGGGAGTCCATGCAATTCGCTCATCATAGGGATACGCAAACCTACCAGGAAATATAGAATAGTCCATGACCTTTGAAAAATTAATCAGATTGTGATACCTTGTTGTCCAGTAGTGCCGAACCCAGCTGTGATTCTTTATCAGATTCCATGTGAGGCAGAATGGCTCTCAGTGATTTATTTGTGTCAAGCTTTTTTCTCGATTCCCTTGTATCCGGATAGCCAATATTTATTTGCATTCCGGTTCGGAGACCGTGTCTTGGCATGGTGCTGAGTTCCACAAGGGTATACTGAAAGCCCCTCAATCTTCAATCAGATTTTGAAAAGAAATTTGGAGTTATTGGTAATGCCTAATCACTCTGTGCTAGTACAGTACATTGATAATTTGCTGGTTGCATCAGGAACCAAAAAGGCTTGTGTTACTGATACGATTGCTCTAATGAACCATTTGGCAGTAAGTTGGCATAAAGTGTCGCCAGCAAAATTACAAATTTGTCAGAGAGAAGTTCTTTATTTGGGACATAACATGGAAAGAGGAGTCAGAAAAGTGTCTCAAAATCGGATCAATACCATATTGCAGATGAATCCGCCGAGTGCACAAAAGGAAGTTCGAATGTTCTTGGGAATGGTTGGATATTGGAGGCAGTGGATACCGAGCTTTTCAATGATAGCCAAGCCCTTGCAAAGGCTGACACACAAAGACGTGTCAGATCCTGTACATATGGATGAAGAATGCATGCGTTCATTCCTTGAACTGCGAGACAGCTTGTGTCGAGCACCAGCATTGGGAATGCCCGACTTTAACAAGAGTTTTACTCTATTTTGCAGTGAACGAGACAGTTGTGCACTTTCAGTTCTGACGCAAATGCACGGAACAGCACGCCGTCCGGTGGCATATTTTGTCAGCCACATCGGATCCTGTGGCTGCTGCCTTACCTGGATGTTTAAAAGCTGTTGCTGCAACATGTGTGAGTTTGGAATAGTATGAAACGATTGTAATGGGTCATCCATTGAAAGTGTATGTGCCACATTCAGTTGAAATTTTGTTAACGCGAACACAGCATTTTACAAGCAGTTGCTTAACAAAATATGAGCAAGTGATACTGGGTGCAGAAAATGTGACTGTAACAAGATGCACGACTCTGAATCCAGCTACTTTGATAACCGCTTCCACGTTGTGAAGTGGTGGTGGAAGAAGCAGACCATGATTCCCTTGACGTAACTGATTTTTGTACAAAGCAAAAACGTGATATACAGGACACTCCGTTGGCAGAATCTGACCATGTTTTGTTTGTTAATGGATCATGCTTGAGAGACTCTGGAGGTACCTTAGGAGCTGCATATGCGATCTTTACGGTGATGGGTGTTGTTGAAGCGTCATGATTGAAAGGAGTAAATTCGGCACAAGTGGCGGAATTGATTGCACTCACTAGAGCGTGTTGCATTATGGAGCTGATGCGAGTCACCATTTTTACGGACAGCCAACATGGTTTTGGGGGGATGCATGATTTTGGGCAATTGTGGTCCCAATGTGGGTTCATGACCTCTTCGGGTTCAAATATACAAAACGTAGAGTGTGTAAAGAACCTATTGATGGCACTACAACTGCCAGCTCAAATTGCAGTGGTAAAATGTTCGGCTCATCAATATGGACATGATTATGTGACAGTTGGCAATAGATATGCTGATGAAACTGCACGCTATTGTGCTCTAAATTCATATCCGTTCAATGGGGGATCCTTGAAAGAACAATCTGATGAATCTGAATGCAGACTAATGTTTACCATTGTTGAAACATGGGAAGAAATTAGAGAGTTGCAAGATTCAGTTACCCAGACAGAAAGGGAAGGGTGGATTAAAGCAGGATGTACATGCAGACCAGAAGATGAAGTGTGGGTTTATACAGATGGAAGACCTGTATTGCCAGATAGTCTGCTGTCACCGATGGCAAGAGTTTGCCATGGTCTAACTCATATAGGCAGGGATGCTATGATGCTACTTTTTAGACAGACATGGTACAACAGCAAATTCAGAGCCATTGCAGAGAGTCTGTGCCAGAGATGTATAACATGTCAACAACAAAATGCAGGAAGGAAAACAGTGGTTAGCATGGGTCAAATTAGAAGGTTGGGAGGTCCTTTTACCCGCATGCAGTTGGATTTCATAGACATGCCTCCTTGTAATGGATTAAAATATGTCCTTGTAATTGTGTGTCTGTTTTCACGTTGGGTTGAAGCATACCCTACGCGACAAAATGACACCCTAACCATTGCTAAACTGTTGCTTTGAGAATTAATCCCAAGATTTGGATTTCCAGACTTGTTGGAATCAGATAGAGGAACACACTTCAATAATGAAGTTGTGCGAATGCTTTGTGCCGCCTTACAGATTGAGCAAAAGTTGCACTGTGCTTATCGACCTGAGGTGTCAGGCATGGTTGAGCAAATGAACAGCACAATAAAATCCCGATTGCCAAAGGTATGTGCGTCTACGTCACTAAAATGGCCCGATGCATTGCCTCTGGTGTTGATGAGTTTGTGAAGTATCCCAGACAAATGAACAGGACTGTCCCTCACAAGATAATTATGGGGAGGGCTATGAGACAGCCTACAGTCCCAGTGAATCAGCTTGTGAACATATCTGATGATTTGGTGCTCGATTATTGGAAAGGATTGGCTGATGTATTGCGTTCTGTGTCTCACCAGGTTGGAGAAGTTGCCACTACTGTCCAACAGGAGCAAACACACGACTTGTGCCCGGCTGATCATGTGCTTGTCAAGAAACACGTGAGAAAGTCCTGTTTGGGACCTCGTTGGCCTGGGCCTTACCAAGTGATTATTGTAACAACAACTGCGGATAAATGTGGTGGTCTACCTGACTGGGTTCATGCAGCCCACACTCGTCGAGTCCCATGTCCACTTGAAGGTGCAGAGTCTGTTGCAGGTGAACCAGAGGTAGCAGTGAGACAGCCTGAACAGACTGAGCACAAAGCAGAGTGGGCGCCAGCTACTGGGTCTCGAAACACTGTTGAAAGCGAAAGAGTTGATCCCTGTAGGTAACGAGGGTCAGAAAGAAAGGGACTGAGCCAAGCGAAGTATTGACATAAGTGAGATAAACAATATGCCAGAAAAACGAGTGCAAAAAGGTGATCGATGGCCCAGAAGAACTGAACGCTTGAAAACATTCTGACTGTGGGAAGAATCCCAAATTCTGTAATCAAAGTATCCAGTCAGTCAGAACAAAGTGATACAGACGGAGAAGAAAATACCGTGCGCAGAACAAAAAGAGCATGAGTCCCAAATCAATGATACGCAGCACCTGAATGGACATATCTAGGTGCAGCAAGTGATTGGGAGAAAGAGTTCATCACATTCTGGTCTAAAGACAATACTCCGTATAAACTACCCTAATCGGACTGTGTGGGAAAAGAGGGGTGCTGAAAAGAAAAGGCTGAAGAAATGAGGCTGTGACCAGATGCTGGTAAAGTGTTCGATCGGAAACACAAACCCTGCTGCTAATCATAGTATTAATAACAGAAAGAATATTTTTAAATGGATATCACTGGTTCCGAGACTGAAGATCTGAATAAGTTTGCTTCGCCTGGGCGAAAGCATATAAGTGCTTGCTTTATGTGTATTCTTATCCTAATACTTGTTTTGTTGATGACCATTCTAACTCTACCTCATTATGTTTATTCCGTTAAAACTACTAATGAATACGACTACTGAATTAACAAAAGTCCTTGGAGAAGATATAGACATTAAAGAGCTAACAAGTAGTGACTTAAACCAAGATAATTAAATTAATGATTTTTTGTTGAATGTATTTACCAAACTCTTGTACGAGTACATTGACACAATGGATGGAAGAGACTGTTATGTGTGCATGCAATTACCCACGTCTGTGTCTGAAGGGGTGACTTACCATCACCTTCCTTTAACTTATGGTAGCTCTTGTAGTGTACTAACAAGTTTATTGTATGGCAAGGAGCAGTTTCAGTATTAATATTCTAATTTTGACCTAGTGTTTTCTGAAATTCCTATTAAGAAAAATATGAATATTTTGACAAGTGCGAAAAATGCTGAGGTAATGGGAATATTCTTTCATACTATAAAGCCTATAGATATTGTACATGCGCATTGAAACAATTTGACATGCATCTTACATAGTGTAGAAATACAATTTATTAACACCGTAGAAGATAGACGAGAAGAAATAAAAAGAAAGGCTGTTGAACAGAAAGTTAGAACACCACCATGGGCTCATAGGGAAGGTGATTACAAAAAGGGTGAGACTTGCGCTGCAATGACTCTGGATTGGCAACACAAGGGAAAACTTTGCATACTAAGACAAAAGACTGAATATAATAATAAATTCATTGGTTCCAGTGTGTGTGAACACACCTTCCTAATAACGGGAGGTTGGGGATTAAAAGGTGGTTCTGACCCAGTATTTCCGGGAGTGTATTTTGTTTGTGGGAGAAATGCTTATTATAAATTGCATAAATATTGGTATGGATGCTGTTACATGGGTATTGTCTTTCCTAAAATATACCATGTAAATGATCATCATGGAACCAATGAAAAGAAATTAGCACGTAACAAAAGGGTAATAAGTGCTGCGGAAATTATTGGTGATATATTCAGTGCAATAATACCCTCAGTAGGGGTGATATTTAACTTACATAAAATTAGAAAACTGTCTACAGTGGTTGATCGATTATCGACAGATACCTCTGGTGGTTTCTTAGTGATTGATACTGAAATGGTTGCTATTAGATCCATGGTTTTGCAAAATAGACTTGCTTCCGATGTATTATTGGCAAAAGAAGGCGGAGTCTGTCACATGCTGAAAATTCAACAATGTTGCACTTATATCCGTGATAAAAGCAAGGACTTGCAGGGATATATAAAGTAACATTACTAACTTAAGCAATGATTTAACAGAACTAAAAGTTGATGGTGCATGGGAGAAACTTGGGAAAGGAGTTTCCTCAGTGGGAAATTGGTTTGCAGCACTGGGGAGTAGCTTAGTTGGGCGAATACTAACCCCATTAATAGCCATTGCTGTTGGCATATTGATTCTAGTACTGATATACAGATGCTGTAAATGCAAAGTAGAATCAAAAGAAAGTAGAGGTCAAAAAAGAAAAAGGACTGAAATAGAATTAGAAGACAGAAAAAGTACTTATTATGAAGTCATGAAAAACATGGAAGGTGTTAGACTGAAACAAATGAAAACAAGTGCATTCTAGGAGTTATCAGATTGTTATCAGATTATCAAATAAGATTGTGTGATGGCTTAATTCGCCATCAGAGGAGGGATTGATGGAGCGTAATTATAATAGTATGATTTGCCTCAATCAATTCCTGCTCGTTGGATAGTGTGATACTAATACATACTTAAGAAACATGACTAACAGTGTGACTCGTAAACTACGTGAGAGTTCAACCTGCATCGTAAAAGCATACAGTACGGTCGCAAACCAGATCGAGATGAAAATTATTCATGAGAGAGAGAAACTAATAATGTTAATGAATTCACGATCAATAACGTGCTATGAAAACCTATAATGCTACAATGTGTGATGTAATGATGTAGCCTTTAACAAATATGATTATGAAAATGCGAAAAAAAATGAAGTTGAAGATTAATAAAATGATTTCTGCTCACGTAGCAGCACTATCATGGAAAACCTGCAATTTCCAAATGTCGAGAGAAATTAAATTGATCATTTATAAATGATTCTCAAATGAGTTGATACTTGATAGAATATAACATGGTGTTCATATATACATTTCTATGAACATTATAATCACAAATGAAGAAGATCCATCTTTATTTCCCTAAAATGTTTGAAAAGTTAGTACCTTTTAGTATAAAATAATGTTTTAGTAGGTTTTCATGTAGGCCTTAAAATGCATTTTTTCTTCAATATTCCCTTCGAATAAGACTAGAATATGCTGACGTGACTTCACTATTAGCTCTGAGAACTTTTGCTGAAGTTTATTTTCTCCAGTTTTGAATAATGGACACCCTCTCTGCTAGTACAAAATTGTGTTAACTTTGTTGCAAGCTCAGAAGAGAGCGCTTGGGAACGGACATGAAAAGATACAAATGAACTTCCTAATTTCGAGGAGGAACGAAATTGAATTTTTAGTAAAATAATGAACATTGGACAATGGCATTACGCATAATTTCCGGACCATTTTGGTAAGGCAACGCTCACCCCATGGATAGACCATGGATTTTGACCAAAGGAAATCATGCAAACTGGGCAAAAGCTACTTTTGTGTGGAAGGAACTATGAACGATTGGAAGTATAACTGCCCTGAGGGAAAAGGGCTGTGCCGGCTATCTTGGACAATTTCCAATAGGCCTGTCATGCTGTCGGTCTGAACTCTGACTTCCCTGAACTGAACTCTCCAGTTTTTCCCTGTGCTTTGCCAGCTGGTGAAGTCGAGCAGGCCAAACCTTTCGACTGAAGGGTTGAAAGACTCCTGCTATTGCACGTTGTGCTCCAGCGTCCTTCTGGGCTCACCTTGAGACCCCGTTCCTGATAAATCTGCAACCGATTCCTTGGTTTGTATGATTCTTGATTGCATTCTGAAATTGCGTTATGCTCTCTTTCTCTCTCTCTCGCTCTCATCAGGTATTATTTTGAAATGGATTTTGCTCTGAACTGTGATGTATTATGATTTTCCTGTAGTCAATCGATAACTAATATTAAATGAATCTAATGTATTTTTGTGCCTTGACCATTCAACTTAAAGCCTAGATAAAGATTTGCTTATTATAACCATTCATGGGTATGATATTTCTTAGTGTTTAGTCAGTAAATATTTATGTGTATTATGCTTGTTAGGAAGGCACTTCTTTATTTCAGGTCGTCATGAACGAGTGGCCATCCGTCTCTGACTATCTGAGTCCGTAATAGCTCAATCAAAAGATCTATCGGAGGACCCTTATAGTCTCTGGTTGGATAGAAATTAGTGATGTAGAGTTTATATGGGCCAAACTCTGTGATATCGAGATTTGTGGTAGCGGAGTATGAAAATAAAGTGTGGTGGTAAAATTTATCTCATGTAAATTTGTGTAGAGAGATACGGGAAATAACCCCACCCACACTTCCGCTGCATCACTGGTCATGGGCAGTGCTTCACATTTGCCCCAGTTGATTGTATACCCAGAGAAATGTGAAAAGAAGTGAATGAGAGACATTAGGACAGGTAATGAAACAGCCATATTTGTAACTGTCAAAAGTAAGTCATCAGCATATAAATGATTTTAATGTATGCTCTAAATGTCCATGCAAAATCTAATGGCCACTGAAAGAGTTTCAAGAGCAGACACTAAACATAGTGGCGAGAGCAGACATTCCAGACATGTGCCTCTTCTGATGCCAAATGGTCTGGAAAAAACACCCCCACAATTAGCGTGCGAGGCAGGTTTTTCATATAGCCACTTAACCTTCAAGATAAAGTCACATCCAAGGCCCGTCCTATCTATGATCCTGAAAAACGACTTCAATTTAATTTGATCAAACGCCCTTTTGTCATCAAGTAACAACTTAAAGGTTTCAGTGGTTGGTCGCATGTCGACCAATGCAGATGCATTATGGCCTGCATAGTTTCCAGAAGAGCAGCAAGGCTTAAATCCCACTTGGGTTCTTATACCAAAGATAGGATCCGTCTGAACATTTAAGAGACCAAAAGGCAAGATATTTATATGGGGCAATAACTGCCACTTTCAACGAGGCCTTTACCATCTTTCGGGATAATGGATTCAATCATCTTGTCTAAGATTTGCTCAAGAGTGTCTATCAATTCGTTCCCCTTACATGCGGGATACAGCACTGGTGCAAGAAGTGAGACCCTAGCTTTTTTAAACTCTCTGGGAAATTCATCTTCCTCTGGAGATTTACAGAAGGGACGGTCTTTAATGGCCTCCTTTATCTGTCCCAACATAATTACTTTCTCAAGAAGCAACATCATCTCCAGCAATAAGGAGGGGATATTGAGTGGTCGCAAAAAATCTTCCATATCTGCCGAAGTATCTTACTAATCAAATCTGCATAGTTCCTCATAAAAGAATACAAAGTACTCAGCTATAGCCAGGGGGTGCAAGTCAACAGTCCTTGTCTTGGATTACGTATATGGCCAATTTAGATTCCCTCTCACATAAATGAAAAGTGTCACTTTAGTGGGGAACAGAATTTATTCAGTTCATCAACAATTCCATTCAGACCATTCTTAGCTAGGCATCTCTGGCCTGGTCTGTCAGAGGTTTAACGTTCTGATGGTGAAGGGTATCATAGGTCTGGAGGCCCAGTAGAGGACCCCAGTGGATGCATTGTTGAGGAAATGCCATATCCATTGCGTCAGAGTTGAGAAAGTCCAAAAAGTTCTCTAGTTTGTCTTGGGCCCTAAGCACCAAAGTCTTCCCAACCAGCTCTATGACCACAATTGCTGGCTCTAGAAAGCTGTATTTTATGTCCCATTTTCTGAGATGTAGTCTGAGTAGTCAGCTGAAATAGAGATAGTGTAGCATTCAAAAAGGAAAGGGCTGTTATTCTTGTTTGCTGTCTAAAGAATCATAATTGTATGTTGGCAGCATGAAACAAAGACGATGATGGGGCATAGTTAGTTGGAGGACTTCGAAAGCTTGGCATGGATTCTGTGGGTTTCTTGGAATTCCGAGATATTCTAGAAGCAGATATTTAAAAGGCGTGGAAGTAACTCCATCACAAAGCTGATCATATCATCCTTCTCAACCTTTACTAGAACAGTCTTCCAGGTCAATGAGTTTGCCTTTCATATGCCAGATGTTCTGATCCCAGTCAGTTTCCTTATCCAGTCGGTCTTCGACAGCAACCAGTTTTTGTTCAGCAGAATCCAGTCATGCGTTGAAGGTGGAGATGTCACTCTTGTGGACTTCACTTGGCTGTCATCTCCATGACTTTATGTTCTGTGTAGGTAATTGCCGACCTTGTAGGAGGGTCCCGTTTTACCATCTAACAGGAAACCCACACCCCATTCTGCAATACCCTTCAAACCTGGCATCCCTAGATAGGCCCCACCACTGAGGCCCAGATAAAGGGTCTTTAAGTTGTCCACGTTCCTTCACTTTCTTACACATCCACACATAGGCCCAAGTTCACCTTCTCACAGACCTACATACAGGACCAACCATACCTTTGTAAGAAATATGTATAGGCCCAATAAAGTCAGGGAATCCTATTGTCATTGTCTTAATATTAAAAACTGATCACATAGACTTCACTAACCTGACAGCAGAGGCCTGCGCCATCCTCCGCGACAAACTCTCCCCCCCCTTGTAAATTTCCACAGTTACGAGAATTAGATTAGCCCACACGCATAGGACATTTTTGGTACATCTGGCGGTTTCACAAGTACATTTGCAATATTTTTAGTTATGAAACTTTCCGCGCTTGCTTAATCGAAACTGTGAAAGACGGCAACGTGACCAAGAAATAATGTATTAAAATATTAATTCTAAGCTTTCTTACGGTAAAAATTATCCTTTGTTTACTTTTTGCGGTCAGGAGCACTGACCGCCTGTCAAAAGCCCCTAATTTCACCATGATACCACTTCTCAGTTCTACGTGTGGAATTTTCCATAGTTACTAGGGCTGCGTCAGGACCTACGTCAGAGATGATAAAACTTCTGCATTCAAGCATATAAAATAGCTGCACCCAGGGTGTGGCTTCGAACTCTCTTCAAACCAGCACCCCGGTGCCTTGTGAGGGTTCCCGACTGATCAATCGCTCTCCTGACTGGGCCCAGAGCTCCTATTGCCAAGGTGATAATGCTCCTATTTAATAATTTTGCCTATTGGCTTTGTCAGTCTATCTGACTGAATAATTTTGCCTATTGGCTTTGTCAGATTATCTATTTCAGGTCATCTGTACCCAAGCAATTGCATTTATTTTAGTTTTAATTGTGTAGTCTTGAATATTGTTATTTTATCTTAATAAGAAGTTTGTCCTCTGAACGCTATCATTTCTATCACTCTTGAATTCAGGGCTGCCCCTTGACCAGCTGCTCATGGATTAATTTATAGATATATATCTCTGTTTGAATTGAACTAATTGATTTTTAACATTGTTGATGCAGGTATCTCTGATCTTACCCATATGTTGATGGGCAACACTTAAATTGAAGTACTTTCTTTTATGCTTTTGAATTGTTTAATAAACTATTATATTTTAACACATGGTTCTTTCTTGCCAAGTGACCAAGCAAAGTGTGAAAGAGACTCTGAGAGGGGAGAGGTAAGCAGAAGAGTGTGGCCAACCATAACGTACCCTCTAACAACCTGATCGACACGATCTCAAGAGAAAGCTCAGACATCTTTTGTGAGCTCACCTGTGGCTCTTGTTTGTTGCCCAAGAGCACTTCAGAGAAAAGCAGCTGACAGACTGAGCAAGTCAAAGACATATGAAGTGTCAAGATGATGGTATTCAGGATATTGGAGACCGTACCAGCCATGTTTAAGTTTAAGGACTAATACAACAGTCTGTAGTGGCAGGAGAGGCCTTTGGGTTACAACATCCAGACTGACAGCATCAGTGACATCAGTGTCCGGTGAGTGAAAGGTTATGTGTTGCAGCTATGTTTCATAGGGCAGCTGTCTTACAGCAGTCTCCATCAATACCATAGGACAACCCCGGTCCAACACACAACACGAGCATAGCCTTCAGCAATTGTAGTATAGTATGCAAGCGGAGAGCATATTACTTAGTGACATGGCAGAAAGACTGTGTCGTTCAGACATTCAAAAATACAGCAGAATCATAGGCAGTGGAAATCTCTCAAGGAGCAGTCACAGAGGGAATCACAGGTTCCAGTGCTGTCAACAGGTGAGATGCTGTGCAGGGCCAAATTGAGAATCCCAAATGTTACTCTCTGAGATAGAGTGGATATGCAGGCAAGTGGGGAATAAATGTTCTAAGCAAGCAGGGTGTACAAACATTTGAATCCTGTCAGGCTCACACCCTCAAAGGTTGACATCTAGCATGTTACTTTCTCTACTGTTTCAGTGCCATTTCCTCACCAACCGTCTATATGGTGGCCACAGTAGGCCCCACTTCTCCTTGGGTGTCCGGAGCGGTTGCTGCCGGTCACCGATCTCTGACAGTCCTGATTGCCAGTATTAGCCTCCTTTGCAGGGCACTTTATTCAGCCTCAGGAAGCGGGCCATCGTCTGAGCATGTCCTCGTAGGGCAGGTGCGACACTTTGGTGGGCAGGCCACAGTACCCGAATGTACTCTTGATGCTGCTCGGAGCAGAGGGGGCTCTCCAGCTTTTTAGAACCCCAAGGTAGAAATCTACCAGGTCCAAGATCTAATGCAGATGAACCATGGTTTCCCATGGGTAAATCCTCAGTTGCACAGGTCTGTAACCCCCAGTGGCATGCAGTAAAAGCCTAGGAAATGCCTCAGCCTATAGAGCACTCTCACTAGGTGGCAATTGTCATTGCAGCCAAGCTCCATCTCCAAAATTCAATTTCTATTGTGCCCCTTATTTCTGCTTGCATTAGTATACTTCTGCATACACCGACTAGTGGAAATTTTTCCTTTCTGCAGGGTGACCCTAGATTTGTGCCTTCTTTTATTGAACCCGTTTTTGTTGGCCATAGAACTTTACACATTTTACCCGTGCTAACCAGTGTTAAAGTGCTTGTTCTCCTCCTTTTAAACATGGTAAACTTGGCATACCCTAATTGCCACATTGAATTTACTGGTAAGTCCCTAGTATTTGGTGCTAAATGCACCTGGGGACTGTAAATAAAATGCTGAAAGTGGGCCGCAGCACTCATTGTGCATCCCCCTAAAGAAGCCCTGTAAACAGTAAACAGCGTTTACCACGCATGCGTAACAACGCATGCAATAACAACGCGGTCGTTACAACGACCGCGTTATTTCGCATACCGTTACAACGCAAGTGCGAACAACGACTTGCGTTGGGGGGCAGAAGGTGTTTGGATTTAAAATCCAACACCTTCCCTAGTGTCTGCACAGACTGGAGTTGGAATAGTAATTTATACTATTCCAACATCCAGCGCCGCTATCGCAAGTCGTTGTTACGACTTGCGTTGTAATGGTATGCAAAATAACAACGCGGTCGTTGTAACGAGCGCGTTGTTATGGCATGCGTGGTAAACGCATGCGAAAAAACATCACATATTCCTGTAAACATAGCCCCAAGCCTGCCCTTGTAGCCTGTGGATGCAGTTTTAAGCTGCCATTTCTATCTAGCAAACTGAACCTTTTCCCAGGCCTAAACCTTCCTTTTTAATGCTTATAAGTCATTACTAAGGTAGGCCCTAAATGCCCAGATGGCAGTGTGAATGGTATTTAAAAAGTAGGACATGTATAATTAAAGTTTACTTGTCCTGGCAGTGAAAAACCTCCAAAGTCGTTTTTCATTGTAGCAGGGCTGGTTCTCCAACAAAAAAACACTTGGTCACATTATAATAATTTATAATACTTCACTTCAGTTTGGGAGCAGCACATGATTAAAGGACTCACTTGAAAAGAAATTTAAAACCCAACTTAATGTTAAAGTCAGATTTTATTAACTATTTTAGAAATGGCTCTTTTAGAAAGCACAAAAGACAACAAGGTGATGGATGGAATGCTTGAATTAATCTCAGCCACTGGCAATCGCTTAGGGCGCATTCCAATCCATGATTTTACAAACACCAGGCCACCTTAGTTTGGACCCAGCCCTATGCAAATCAGTCTTGACTCTGTTCCCCCTGGGAACAGTCCAGTCCGAACTGCCAGGCCAGGTCCTCCTTAAACTGGAACATAAGAAATCTAGGATCGTTTTCACCCTAGTTGGGGATTGTCAGCTAGGTATAACTTGGATCCAGTGGCACAGTGAGCCCAGGATCCACGCCTGGGCATACTTGACTCACTGAAGGCATCAAATGCAAAAAGCAACAAGGTGATGGATGGAATGTTTGAATTAATCTTAGCCATCTGCAATCGCTCGGGCCGCATCGCAATCCATCGTTTTACTCCCACCATGCCACCTATGTTTGGATCCAGCCATATGCAAATCAGTCTTGACCTTGTTACTTGTGGGAACAGTCCAGCCCGAAATGCCAGGCCAGGTCCTCCATGAACCGGAACACAAGCCACCTAGGACCGGTTTCGCCCTAGTAAGGGCTCTTCAGCCAGGCATAACTTGGTTCCAGTGCCACAGTGAGCCCGGGGCTCATGTCTGGGCATACCCAGTGCACCTAAGGTATCAAATGCAAAAATCAACAAGGGTGAAACTGGTCCTGGGTTGCTTGTGTTCCGGTTCAGGAAGGACCTGGCTTGGCAGTTCGGGCTGGACTGTTCGGATTGGAGCAGGGTCAAGACTGATTTGCATATAGCTGGGTCCAAACTGAGGTGACATGGGGTGCAAAATAAGGATGGATTGGGATGTGACCCGACTAATTACCAGTGGCTTAGAGTAATTCAAGCATTCCATTCATCACTTTTTTATATACTTTAGTATTTCGTCCTAAGTAGGGCAGGTATGCCCAGAGGTGGGTCCCGTGCACACTGTGTCACTGGAACCAAGCTGTACCCGGCTGATGAGCCAATAACTATAGCGAAACCGGTTCTTGGTTGCTTGTGTTCCGGTTCTGAGATTACCTGGCTTTGCAGTTCAGGCTGGACTGTTCCGATTGGAGCAGGGTCAAGACTAGTTTGTTTATAGCAGGGTCCAAACTGAGGTGACATGGTGTGCACAATAACGATGAATTGGGATGCAGCCCGGTAATTACTAGTGGCTGAGATTAATTCAAGCTATCCATATATAACTTTTTTGTATACTTTACTTTTAGAAAGTTGTAATTTTCCTGCCTAGGCAAAATGTGCCTTTCTGCCAGTGTCCAGTATCACCTGACCCTTAAAGCTATCCTGGAGTGTTATGTGTATTTCTCCCAGACAGTGGACAAAGGGCCTTGGGTGTGGGGAGTGATGTTTCTTTTCTGAACAGGTGTCATGGGGGCTGTACCCAGATCCTTCCTGACTTCAAAGGAGGCCTACCCTGTCACTGGCAGATGCAGCTCACACCTGGACCTGCCTGTCCTTTGTCTTTCTAGTTAGGCTTCCCCAAACCCAGTGGGGTTAGAGGAATTGACTAGAACAGTTTTAGGGGGTGACCCAACGTAATGATAAAGTCAGATTTTATATTACTATTTTAGAAATGGCACTTTTAGAAAGTTGTCATTTTCCTGCCTAAGCGAAATGTGTCTTTATGCCAGTGTCCAGTTTCACGTGACTCCTGATCACTTTCCTGGAGTGTTATGTGTATTTCTCCCAGACAGTGAACAAAGGGCCCTGGGTTTGGGGAGGGGTATTCCTCTCCTTAACAGGTGGCCTCGGGGGCTGCACACAACCCCTTTCTGACTTCAAAGGATGCCTACCTGTCACTATCAGATGCAGCTCACACCTGGGTCTGCCTCTCCTTTGGTTTTCTAATCAGGCTGCCACCAAACCCCGTGGGGTTAGAGGAACTGCCTAGAACAGCTTTAGAGATGACAAATCTTAACTATGCCCATCGGATGGCATTGGGCATAAAAGTAAACCCCACAGACCTACTCTCATAACATTCCTGAACGAGTGAAGATCATAAGAAGGGCTACCCTGTTGCTGAATCCTGAAGGAAGACTGTACCTACCTGCTTTAAACCCAGGACCTCAGAATTGACTCGAAGGGGCAGTTGGCTAACCTCCTGGTTGAGGTACAGGCACACATGCTTCCAGAGGCCTTTCCTGCAACTGCAGCTGACCGGTTTCAACTGCTGCTGGCCTTTACTGGAGTGAGTCTTGATCCCCAAGTCCTGTCCCCAAGGTTTTGGATCCTTAATTGGTGTTAAAGTGAGCTCCACCTAAAGATTTGGGCATCCTAGGCCTTAGAAACTTTTTGTTAACTTTTTGCTCTGAGAACTGACAGGGGAGTGGGACTAACCAACCAAGCCAATTCGATGAAGGTGCATCTCCACTGGGCCAATAATTCAGGTTGCTCTCGCTATGCTCCTCTCCTTAGCAGCATATCCAATCCAGCGGAACTTCACAGTGAAGATGTCCAGCGTTATAAAGCCCTCTTCAGCTACAGCCTTGCCCCTCTGGAGAAATCTAAGCTCCAAAAAAGAGATTATGTCCGAAGCTAGAAGTCTTCAACGGATGAAGCCACAAGACTATCCAGCCGGCGAGGGACCTACTCTGGGGGAAAATTAAAATTTCTCCCACTTGGAGCTTTAAGCTACTGTGAACAATACCCTGTAATTTCTTTTCTAAATAAAATCAAAGCAAAGCCGAAAGTCCACACCTTCACTGAGACTTCGTACAGCGGCTATTCAATGACATCGAGCCCTCTTTCGCCACAGCCTGATGCCTTGCCCTGCTGAGGATTTTTGACTTCCATTCCAAATACTAAGTCAGGAGGTAAAACTTTTCACCCGGATGAACCTAGTCCCTGTATCCATCCCACACTCCATTGCTGGCGGTCTTAACTTTTGACTTTGCCCGCAGTTGGTGCTTAACTCTTTTTAGTGCTATTTTGAATCTTAAAATTTATAAACTCGTAACCCGCTTCTACTTATTGAATTTCTGTCATTTTTATGTCATTTTATTTATTAGAATTCAGACTTTTGTTCTAAATTGAGATTTTTTCTTGTGTTGTGTTTTCACTTTATTGCAGTTTGAGTACTGCACTTAAGCCTGACTGCTTTTCTGCCAGGCTACCAGAAAGTTAAGCGCAGGTTTATGTAGTGACTGCTGTGGTTCACCCTCATGATGATTGTGATTATTTTTTGAAGTGGGTTGTCATCCCCTTCAACAACTTATCCAATTTCTTGCACCCACATACTTTACATACATAGAGAACACCAACATACCTACGTAACGCACATAAATACAGAGCATGTTAGGGAAATCAAATTCATATATTTTGGGCAAACTGTGAAGTCACAAAAGAGTGTATATTTAGCCTGATGAGCTGCGGAGTCTCGAGGCGATCTGAGGAAGTGTCCAGCTGTGCTGCATTGGCCATTTATTGACACCTGCTTCATGCCAGGACAAAACCTGGTCAAAAAGAATCTCTTAAATTAGGCATTTGGAGCAGGGTGAGCTGGTTTGCTGAAGATGGCCTCTATTTACCCCAGCTTAAGGGTGAAGATTGCTGCTCAGCACACAATTAAAAGTGTGGGACCAAGTTGCCATTGCTTGTCCTGCGATTGGCACACTGCATTATGATACAATCAGGACAATTCTCTGGAGCTCGAGGCCAGTTCAAGCAAAGAAAATCTGCCGGTTATGGTATGTGGTCAGTTCTCACTCGATTGTAGTGGTGGTGGACGTTCTCTGAGTAAAATGGTGTGGCTTTGATACAATCTATATAAACGGCTGATGTGCTATCAGTCATCAGCAGCCACTGCATTGTCTAATAGTAGAGATGTAGAAATTGTTCCAAATAATTTTCTGAATTATAGCCAGAAGTGAAGATCCAAGTGGTGCCGCATAAAACACTGCATTGGTCATGGGATGAATTGGGATTGCTGCCACATGTATCCTACTTCCTGGTCCTCTGCGCCTTAAGAGTTTTCAGGCTCCTAGATCTTCTCCAGGCTACAACAGTGCAATCCCCGATTTACCTACAGTGTAGCATAGAATGTCCCTTAAGTGCCACAGTTTAATATTATCTTAAAAAATGATGGAAAATAAGACAAAAAGACAAGTTAGCTTCTTGGTGGAAAGAACCCGTGCTGCTGAAAAGGATGGGCTGGGCATTCCTTAGGCTGCATAGCCGCTGCTGTCACACATGTCCAAAATGGGCAACTCCAGTATGGGATTGCCCACAACATGCTACAGGTCACCCCAGGTACTCTAACCTCCACCCTACTAAAGGAGTTTCTCTCGACACACGCCCCATCAGTTCCAGCTACAACGCCTCACACTGCCCATTGGACTGAGCCTCTCACACTAACCTCCACCTTTCCTACGGGTCTCCGAACATGTGGCTAACTGGCTAAAAAAGAAAACCGAGCCAGGAAGGGGGGGACAATGACAATCGTAATTCTGTTTTTAAGAGCCACACAGTATAGCAGCTCTTACTCAAACGAGTAATACTGGTCGAGAAATAATACACAGGTGCACAATTCCTACAATATTTTTTAGGGGACTTTAACATGACTAACATTTCCTGGCAGTGGTTAATTTGTAAAAAAAATAAAATAAATAAGTGCCCGGGCTCTCGTCAGGAGGCAGCTTTCAACAGCCCATTTCTCCTGTTAGCGCCGCCTAAAACAGAACCAACTACTAGCCATGAAAGTAGGGAGAGGATGTGGCGTAATGGACAGAGCTGCAGACTTCGGCGCTGGTGAACCAGGTTCGAGTCTCGGTGTCAGCTCAACATCATGTGATTCTGGGCAAATCACTTACTCTCCCTGTAAATGAATGTGTCCTCAACATAAAAAGTGCCGGTGCTGAGCACCGGAAACCCAGGCTCAAATTAAGCATTTTCCTCCCAACATGGAATGTACTATACCTTTCCACCCATTCTTAATGCTCAGGCTTGGCAGCATGTTGGCGCTCTGACCCCTGACAAGGAAAGTATTTGAGTTCTAATCATGGCTCTGACATCTACCATTTTCTCTCAATGTTCTACTCCACTTGATTGAGTCAATCAGTTTTCATATTTCCTTTTCGTTAGTTTGATCATCCGCACCGGTCACTTAAGTAGCAAATTGTGTCTCCATTCAATTTTAAGGGGCTCTTTCGTATCCAGTTTAAAATGCTTTTATTCGTAAGGGAACTCGGAGCTACACATGCCACAGAGCAAAAAACCCAAAAAGGGAACATGCCGTGCAACACACTCGGCAAGGTAATAACATCAGAGATAAAAAGCCTAAAACTGAAAATAAACCAGATCCTTAGGCAGCTCCGTAAACAATCAAATAATGAAGCTCCGCAAAAGGAGCTGCGAATCCTAAAGGCACAGCTAAAGAAGAAGACCTGGGAAAGGAAAAGGCAACTGAACGACGAACTCTGGGCAAAAATTCTGTACGACTCGAAACAGAAGAACAGCGCTAGATTTTGGAAATCAATCCACAGCCTCCAACGGCCAGGTCACAAAGGCATCAACTCTAACATATCTGAATCTGAATGGGCACACCACTTATCAAACCACTTTAATGTTAAAAACTCAGTGGGGTATCCGCCCAGAGGCGGAACCCGGACAATTGGACCGCATCGAAGCACCAACAAAACTGGAAAACACAAACATGAAGTAAACGACGAAGACACAATAAAATTACCCCTGCGTAAAATCGTAAATCTGGACGAGGAAAAAACAACAAGCCTCATACCAATTGCAAATAGAGAGGAAAAAACACACGCAGCAATAGCGGCTATGATCAGGTCACAAATTTCAAAAGGCAAACACGAGGGTGCCCCCGGCCCCAACGGAATCCTGCCAATAATGTACAAGCAAGACGCCGACTTTTGGAGCGAAATATTGGCGCCAGTCTTTCAGGAAATTAGGGAAACAGCAACAAGTCCAACATCCTGGAGAGGCTCTATAATAAGTCCAATTTACAAACAGGGTGAAAGGAGCAATCCAAGCAGCTATCGACTTATTGCCCTAATCGACACAGAGGCAAAGTATTACGCGGGCCTCATCCTGGATGAACTAACATCCTGGGCAACCCTAAAGCACATCATCCCAGTTAACCAAACCGGATTCCGTAGAGGCCAGGGCACAATGACCAACATCATGGCGCTAACTCTTCTGATAGATGCGGCAAAAACTACCAAGAGCTCGCTATTTCTATGCTTCATAGATTATAGCGCCGCGTTTGACCATGTAAACCGGAGTAAACTTTGGCAGAAGCTGAAAAAATGGGGGATTCCCGGGCCACTCCTACAGCAGCTGATATTATTACACACCAACACTTGGGTCAAGATCAAATTGGGCTCCGGAACGCACCTCTCAAGGCAAATCAAAACCACCAAAGGTTTGAAGCAAGGTTGCGTCCTAGCCCCCATGCTGTTTAACCTCTTTCTCGCAGATCTCCCCGGAGAATTGGAGAAAACCAAATCACATGCTCCGCGGCTGGGCCACATCTCACTTTCAAATCTCTTATACGCAGACGACCTGGTCCTAATTAGTCGGTCCCCTATCGGACTTCAACATCTTCTGGACACCACCAACACATTTTCCATAAACAATGCACTAAAGATCAATTTAAATAAATCAAAAGTCATGTCAATGAACTATAACAAAACAAAGAAACTCGCATGGTTTCTGGACGGACAGAGGTTAGACCAGGTAGCCACTTACAAATATTTAGGCGTACTTTTAGACAGTAGAGGTTCGTTTAAACACCAACTAGAGGCTATCCGTCGGAAGGGCACAACATTCTATCTTTCAATAAAGCCCTTGAAGAAAGCTCTCCCTGACCGGTCACTGGACCCCCTTCTGCAGGTGATTAGAGCACGCTTACAGCCTATGCTCACATACGGCAGCGAACCCATGCAAGGAAAAGATGCCACGACACTAGACAAAGCCATCAGTCGAGCATACAGGGCAATTTTCCATCTACCTACTTACGTCTCGCCTGCTCAAATCCGCCTCGAATTCGGTCTACAGATACAAACGGTGGAGAGAAGAGGCGCTTTCATAAAAAGCTGGCGAAAAATCAGAGACACCGACCAAGGATCTTTAAACGCCCAACTCTGGTCTGAACTCTCTACTCGAGAGAATTCACCCGCAAGGAAGTACCTAAAAGAATCACTGGAGACCTTGGGACTAACAAATCTCTGGGAGTCAGCCACAGACAACAAAAGTTTCAAAACAGTGGTAACAAAAGTAACCAAAATGATATCATCTATAGAGGACAAAGAAACCCTGGCCAAGAGGGCTCACGGATGGACAGTACTGAAAGACTACAACGCTCTGAAGCCGCAAGAATACCTAAAAACGGGCCTAACACAGACGACAAAAAACAAATTTTAAACCTGCGCCACGGCATCATACCAATATTACCCCACCTGGCACCTTGGAAAAGGGAAGGCGCAGAAAATTGTTGTCGACTCTGCAGAGCAGGAAAAGAGGACCTAATACACATTATCTGTATTTGCCCAAACCTCATGGACATAAGGCGCTCCTTACTTCGAGTTTTATGGAACCAAAAGGGCATAACTAGTTGTAGGCAGGCTGTGATGCTGTGTTTTAATCCCGAAGAGACTCAGTTAAATTGCAGATTAACAAAATTCTTGGATATAGCGGCTAGAAGACTCACGAGATAGCCACATGGCTCACCAAAAGCACCTGCATTTTAATCGCACAGCCTGCCTAGTCACCTGCCAAGCTACCACTATGCTAGAACATTCGGAGTGCATTGACCCTACAATTTTTTCTATTTTCTAACGGTCTTTACCAAAACGTAATCGAGACTATTATGATCTTATAGAGTGTGACCACCTTCTCTTTTTTATACTATAAATGTAAATAAGGTTTTTCTTATAAATGTAAGTTTTTAACATTGTGAGTTTTTATTAACTGTACAATAAACAAATTCAAATTTATTTGATTTTTCCGTTCACATTTCCATTCCATGAAACAACCATACTCACTTGTTATTCCCAATAAACAATCAAACACACACAGTGACACAAAGGCCGCACCACACACGGGCCGAAACACTAGCACAATCACTCACATCATTAACACCCCCACCACACACCATCACACATACACAGTAAAGCTTAAACTGCTAATCCGAACAATACACTGTATTTTCTTTTCTAAATGAAATGCGGCTACACACAAAATATATGGTTAAGGCGAGAGAGTGATCGTGTTTGCTCCACGAAACTCCGGCTGTGCAAGTCACTGCAGACAGAAAGCGCATTTAAAACATACCGTGGAGAATATGGGATGTATTTTGGCTTCATGCTGTTGAAAGCACATAGGAGCTTCTGTGCTGCCCTCTGCTGCTGTATTTCCTAAAAGAGAAACAGGGTGTTAAGCAAATCAATTATTAGGAAAATATGAAAGTTTAACAGCAAAATAACTCAACAACCTACTTCAAAGGAGCAGTTGTGTTTTTATGGCCCGTTTGTGTCTGTTTTAATTAGCCAGAAACCCGTCTATAAAAGAGTATTAAAGCCTAGCTTAAGAGAAAACTCAGAAACATTTCAGTATTTTTCAGTGTTCGGAGAGTGAAAAAGAAAAGTGTGCAAACTAACTTTGGGCGTGTTGGGTGCGTGGTCAGTGAGTATCAGGTCAGAAGCATGGCTTCAAACAACACAATGTAAAATAACTATTTTTTTGACCTTTCACTGCAGGTAACATTATTTGTTCCACTTAAACACTGAACTGATAGTCAAACATGCACTGGCATAGAATGTGGACATTTAGAAAAATGCAGGAAGCTTGCAATTTTTAATCACCGGTCACAGAACATTCTACACTAGCTGTACATTTATTCGAGGTGTATCATCTTGCATGGACTAGAACATGTGACATAGTGATTTCAAAGACATCTCTGCCAAAAGGTGCAATTACACACAGAACCTTCTCAATGGATTAGAATAATTCGCCTACAGCATACACATAGATGTCTACAGTAGGTGCATATAGCCCCTGAGCATTTTGACTGGGAATACGATCTGTTACCTGCAAACTACACTTGGATCACTGCAGATGGAACTTTGCAATGGCATGCAGATTGCCGCTGCCTGGAAATTGTTAATCAGGCCATTTATCTACCATCATAGCTTAGTCACCAACAAACTGCATTTTGAAGCAGGTAAAGCAGTACTACAGTAGTACTACTCACATACTACAAAATACAATTCACAAACCTATCACAGAAACCTCCGCCTCTCATATCTTTTCTCTGCGGAGATCCCTGCTAAGGTGGCGGAGATCTCTGCCCAAATAGGTATACGTTTTAGTAGTAAATTTGGATGGACAAGGGGGAGCAACTGGAAAATGGTGAATACTTACTATTAAATGGGAGGAATTTAGTGAAACTTAATTAGGGATTTAGGGAGGGACATGCCAAAACAAACACACAACCACAAAAGTAGACCATTGCTATTCACAAACTACATGTCTAAAGTTGATATAGCCTTAAAGGTGACACAACAGGCTCAAATGTCAAAACAGGCTCAAACGGGCTCCACCCCCAACTTTGGAGTACAATAACTACACAAGGTGCAGCATATCTGTCTTTTCTACATGGTCACCTCAGATGTTTTGCCTTTTCTGGCCCCTAGTTAACATCTGTTCACTTTACACCTGCTAAACAGGAGTAAAGTGCCTGGGATCCCCCTTTAAGCATGGGTAAATTGGCTTACCCCTGATTGACATATTTAATTTGCATATAAGCCCCTAATGTACGGTATAAGAAATATGCCAGGGCCTGGAAGTTAAATGCCTCATGTGAACTACAGAACGTATGGTGAAATCCACAGGGTTGGTCCGTAAAGAATGGCTTCATACTACCATGCGTTGCCTCACTGTGGCAGCCTAAAACCCTGCTGTCAAACCTGTCAAAATAACCTTTTTGACAGACAGGAAACACTACTTTTATATATCATTAAGTAATCACTAAGTACACCTTGTCAACCACAAGGCAGGATGGAATATGTGAAAAATCTAAGTTAACATGTTCCTCCAGTGACTAGCCCACAAAAGCTATTTTCTTTTGCAGGGCTGTAGCTGGATCCTAAGAAATATGAGAGTACTGATCATAAACTTCAATCTGTAATGTTTGACAGGAAACAGCTTAACTAGTCTTTCAGATACTACATTTTATATTTTGTAAAAGTCCAATTCATTGGTGAAGTTAGATTTTTTAAAATATTTAGGGAAAATAACTTTGGGAACGTTACCTTTTTGCTGCCTGAAGCTTTTGGACAATAATTTGCATTTGCCTGCCAGGAGCTACCCATCAAGTGCTTGACTCTAATGAAGTGTGAAAACTACTCCCAGATAGGAACAATGACTTAGGAGTGGGGCACCAACAGCCTAGGAAAGACAGTTGGGTTGGACCCAGGAACTTTATTAACTTGAAAGAGACAAAGGTGAGGCCTGCCCATTCATAATTTAGTGTAAGGAGAGACTTGAAGAAGGGAAAGCTTTTTTACTCAAGGCCCACACTAGCTAGACTGGCTTTGAAACCTGTGGGAGAGAAGCTACCCCTAGAACTGGTTTGGGGTGGACTTTGGTGAGGGGACTGCTCACTTCCATGGCCACAGCTCTGGGTGGCACAAGAGCTCTGTAGAATGGAGTTAAAGTTTTCCATCTTGGATTTTAGGAGTGAGGGACACTGTGGGATTGTCTTCAGTAGGGCAAACAGGAACTGCTACAAATGTGGATAGGATTGCCCCTGGGAACCTACTTGGTAGTCATTTATAAATTTGACAAGAGGTCCCTCTGTCCTAGGGATAGAGTAACTTACTCCGTCTCCATGAAGGTACAGCTGACCATTTATTTAGATATAAATCTGGCCCTCAATTGGCTCTGTTTTAAATGCTGCTTTCTTTTTTCTTTCCTCGCTTACTGAAGTTTCTTATATTGTAGTATAATTCCTTCTATTCTCTCAACAACCAGGGGACTGTATCTCTGTAATGGAAATTGAACGGCCTGGTGGGGATGGGGTACGCCGATTCACCTGGCAGCAGGCGAGGGACCAGGGACCTATGAGTGTTATCAACTGCAAAGTAATGGTATGGATTTTCTGCTCCAGACATTGTAGACAGTAGATCCTCAATGTAGGTTTCCAGTCTGCAAATGTTGATGGATTCTTGTATACCCAGAATGAGAAGATTGCTGCATCCGGACCTATTCCAAGTCCTCATTCTTAACCCTGAGCAAGTGCAGAACGTTCTCCATGATGAGCAGCTTTTTGATCCTGTCCTGCGTACAGAACTCAATGTCTAGGATACTTTGTTTAGCCATGGGCAAGCATTGCTCTTGTTCGTACATTCTGGAGGACGAGATCTATTCTTGTAGTTAAGGAGTCAATTTTTCAATAAATGTAGTTGAGACTCTGTTGCATGGACTTGAGTAGCTTTTTCATGTGATGTTAGTCTTCATGTACATGAGTGGCTAAGGTATCCTCTGGACTCTAACTTTAGGAGCGACTGCTTTTGATCACTTTTCCCCATCCTCTTGTGTTGTGATGTAGTGCCCGATCTCAGAGGCGGGTCACTAGGAGTTGGGAGGCACTATACCGATCAGGGATCAATGGTCTACACGACTGAGGGTGCCGTGGAAATATGGCATCACAACTCATTTATATAATCAAGATACAGCACACACCCTGTTGTCTCAGGTCTCCATGGGACCAAGAAGTAATGTACGCGGCTGGCTCATCCATATTGAACACAACAATATGGAGCATCTATGAGGTGCATCAGGCAGTGACAAGTCACTTATGCTGCGTAGGGCTGAAAACCCCATCCAAGCCCTCAAGGGGAGAGTTCTGCAACACAATGTGTCTCAGTGCCCTTTCCCTACCACATGGGCTGGTCCCTGCAAGAGAAAGGGCACACGCAGGCCAGTGCAGCACCAGGTTCAGCTGGAGTCACAGCCGCACCCATCAGTCCAGATAGGCCAAGATGCCCACGCCAATATGTCCCTATTTGTGGTCCCCCTCTGCCACCCGCGTCCCAGTCCAGATCCAATCATGCCTTTATGGCCAATTCAGTGCAGCACCAGTCTCTAACACAGCTGACCAGTCCCCCTGCTCTCACTTTCCCAAGTGCACCACCATTGGGCGTTCAGGGCAGGCCGCAGCCTTGATTGCCTCCACTGCCCCGCTTACACGCAGGGCATCAGGCTGACACTGCTTCACAGCAAGCTAGGTAGCACAGGTGTGCCCCACTTCATACATCCCCATGTCAGTGGGACCAAGGCAGTGCCACCTCTCCTACAGGCCACAATGATCCCCGCAGCCTCAATGCCAGCAGCCAGCTGCCCGAAGGGGTCAAAATTTAAGTGAACCAGAATTGCCAGATCGGTTTGGGCACCTCCTGCTAGAAGATGCATCCAATTAGTTCAGGATTGCAGGCGATAGTGCCTCCTGATCCCCAGAGCTTCACTAGTTTGCAGCCTTCTTGGCATCTAGCACTTTGGCGCCTCCACAGTGTCCAAAGCATGACCAAAAAAGGTGGTGCCGGTTAAAAACGTTGGGCTTGTATTGCAGTTAGAGCTTCAAAGCCCTACAAGTGTAGTTACTATTCGTGGCGACCCGGGAAGGAGCGCACTCGACGTGCAGCACTTAAGGTTCACGCAACCAGGCCCTTATCAAGGAGGCCTTCACAGGACGCAATTTTACGCGCCTGATCACTACGCTTCCTCGTGGATGATATCATAGAGCATCGACACACTACGCTCTTCATCCTACACTTACAACATTTGGGGAACCTAGAACCACGGCTCTCCATCCGGTTTCAAGCCACTTATGCCCTGAAGAAGTTCATTCCTTAATTGAACGAAACGCATTGGCTGGAGCTCATGTTGTCTGATGACGTTTAAAATAAAGGATTGCCTTACATAAAGGAATTGGTCAGTTTTACTCATTGGAAAAGACACTTTGGGAGTGCACCACTCCGCGCTTGTACAGTTTCTATTCTGCTTTGCGATTTGCACCTAACAACGGCAGGTGCAGGAGTTGCATGTGCACACCAACTCTCATCACTTTCGGATAATTACAAAAGGAACATAGCAGTGAGGTGCGGCTATTGCGGTCCGCCGTTGTTTGTTGTTTATTATTGAACCATATAAGAGAGGTGGGAAGAGTTTGTGAGACAGCGAGAGAGAGAGAGAGAAAGGGATGTTTGGGAGGGGTATCGGGGGTGGGGAGGGTGGAGGCGAGAGATGGACTATTGCACAGCACGAGGACGTAGTGGAAGGTAGTATGTGTGAGGAGGCAGTATAGGGAGGGATAAGAGGGTCACAGAGAAATTGTGAGATGAGAGGGGGTAGTGGTAGTGAGGGAGAGATGACAGGGTTGGCGGAAGTGCGAGTTAGAGATGGGTTCTTTTGGAATTGTTGTCTTGAAATAGTGTTTTGTGGTATTGTGTGTTGTGTGGAGTTGTGTAGCTGAACATTTGTGGCATGGTGTGCTGTGGAATTATGTGGATAGTAATTAAATGGTATTAACTGTAATGGATACATGTAGAGAGAGAATGAGTGTGGTGGACTTAATTACGTGTAATGGTATTGTGCGTTGTGGAGTGGTGGTGGGTAGAGAGGAGAGGTGCAGGGTAGAGAGCAGAGGTATAGAGTGGTGTAGAGTGTAGTTGGGTGGTGTGCAGTGATGCAGAATAGATTAGAGTGGCTTAGAGTGGAGTGATGAAAAGTAGAGTGGCATAAAGTGCAGTGGACTGGCATAGAGCTGAATGCAGTGGCGAGAGTGCAGTGGCACAGAATGTATGTGCGCAGAGTATAGTGGCGCAGAGTACAGTGGTGTAGAGTGCATGGTAGAGTGTATTGGCAGAGTACAGTGCTGCAGAGTACATGGTAGAGTGTATTGGCAGAGTACAGTGGTGCACAGTAGATTAGAGTGGTATACAGTAGAGTGATGCATTGAGTAGAGTAGTGTGCAGAGTGTAGTGGTATGAGGATAAGGATGTTTTGTATGGCTAGTCACATCCTGCTAAACGATGCAGATAGCTGCACCACCTTTTCAATTAAAAATTGATCCCAATCTGCATGGAAGTCAGTAATATAGTGGTAAGACCCAGAGGGCATAAAGTGCCCTGTACTTGAAATAAACATACAGCACTCTCACAGTAATATTGTGAAAAACAAATATCACATCTATAATAAAATAGCTTTAGGCATTTTCCATGGTGGCAAGCGATGAGAACATTTATAAAATCCCACAGAGACATAAAGTAACTGTAAATTCATCACTGAAGTCACGATGAAGACATGCACTTTTATCAGTGACAGAAACAAACAGGAATTACAATATTCCTGGATCACCTCCGCTATTTTAGCTCCTTTATCCTAATTACAACGCCCCATAATTGCTGGGTCCTTTCTCGTTTAATTGACTTTTTACATTAGAGGTTATTAGAGCGCTTTCCAGAGAATATAAATAAACGACATTTGATACTGGAAATGTTATATAATTATTGGGTGTTTAACTGTGTTCTAAAATTTAAAAGGGTAGGTTTTGCTTTTATGTTAATGGTTAAGGAATTTCAAGTGTTAATAAAGGCAGAAATCATTTGGGCAAATGTGGTTCTGAATTTTGATCCCTTGACAGCACGGACATGAGGGGGGAGAGAGAGGGAAAATAGATAAGTGAAACGAGGTCTGATTTGAACATTTTTGACAGGACTGCTTCCTGTTTGTAGCGTTCTAGCTTTGTAATCCCGGGGGAGGGGGCACTTTTTAGATGGGTGGGAAAAATATGCCGGTGCTGTTCTGACAGCTGGGCTCGGTAGGGCGCATGCCTGGCATGAATGAGGGACTCTGCTGGCAGCGTGCAGTACCAGGGCGCCTGATATGTGCCGCACTGATTCCTCCGAGACAATTTTAATAGAAAGCAAGGTCAGCATGTTACTCTGCAGAGATGAGAGGAGGCGCTACAAGGCACTTTCTAAGAAACCTGGCTCACTTTAGTCATCTCTCCCCCACTCCTGCGCCACAGCTCAGTGGGGTAATGCATGAATCAGAGTATGGCTAAAAGCTGCTGATATGAACACAGACGCAACCAACTCAATCAATCAATCAATCAGGGAATTGTAAGCGCGCTACTCACCCATGAGGGTCTCAAAGTGCTGAGGGGGGGGAGGGTCCGCAGATCTGTTTAGCCAAAGAGCCAGGTCTTGAGGGTCTTCGTGAAGGTGTTCAGGGAGGGGGCGCGTCTGATATCTGCCGGTAGCTCGTTCCAGGTCTTGGCAGCATCTCAAGTTTGCGATGTGGATAAAATGAGTACCATTGGAAAATAAGATCACCTTTTATCAAAGCCCTCCGTTTAGAGTGTGCATTGTGAGGTTGTTGCACACCCCTGACATGTAACAGGTTGAGGTCCATAAAAAGAATGAAGTGGGCCTACCAGAGCATAGCTAGACCCCTGAATAGCTCTCACAAAGAGACAGACTCACCGAGTGAGGTGGAGCCAGTGAGTGGCTGTGTCAGACCCATGCCCTACCTGAAATTCCGTAATAGCGAAGACTTCGGCGTCTGTTGTGCAGGCCACCAGGGTATGGGCGGGCATCCATCCTCCACTCTGCAAAGATCGAAGTGAGGGTAACCTTGGGCGAAACCTGCCCAGTCACTGACACTGTAGGGGTGCGGAGGTCGGAGCGTGCGGTAACTATGGACGAAGTCACGCTTTCCATACTCACAATTATTAACAAGGGCGCCGCACTGAGAGTGAGGCAGCGCGCGCTACTGTCAGCTGTAATAAGTATTTAAAACAAAGGACCCTCAGCCAGACTGTACAGGCGGGCAAGCAGATAGGGCTAAAAGGGTTGAGAGCACACCGCGTCCCACAGAAAATGGATGAATTGAATAGTCGCACTTACTGCCAAAGGGACTCCTGCCACCAGGCTGCACCGCGCCAGGAGGCACTGATGTTGTTCCTGTGCCCGGAGGTGCTACATAATCCTAGCGCGGCTCCCGCAGTGGGGGAAGCCGCACTTATTGCCGAAGGGACTCCTGCCACCAGGCTGCACCGCGCCAGGAGGTGCTGACGTTGTTCCTGTACCCGGAGGCACTACATAATCCCAGCGCGGCTCCCGCAGTGCGGGACGTGCGCGGGCGTGCCCGGGCCGCGCCCGGGCCAAGGGCGGGCCCCTCTGTGCCCGTCCGAGACCGACTGAGGCTGGGCCACTCCCTTTAGTTTTTACTTTTGGATTCTGCGGTCTTGGAAATAGGATACAGTCTGGGCGAGGTTAGTGTCTCAAATCCCTCGTTTTATACATAATTGTATCATTGACTTACTGAGCCATTTTCATATTTTTAATTTTTTGACCTGCCCGATCCAGCATAAAACTAAATTAACTGTTTGTTCCTAGCGGATATCTTTTTGAAACTTTAGTGGTAATAATATACTATCCACATATACAAAGTTAGTGGAACAACACAATTGAACAAAACAATGGGGAAGCGAACGTGTGTTGAGAAGAAGCAAGTGACACTTCCGCAACCAACGCCCAAAGTCCAACCCACCTCTATTGATAGGATGTTACAGAGAGCAATAGGTGTGGTGGCCAATGAAATTGAATTGACAGAAAGACGGTTATCATTGACTCCGACCTAGATTTCCCCCTAACAGACCTGCATACCACACATGATACAGCAACCCTGATCAGGGATTCCCCTATAATCCAGACAATTGTAGATGAACCATCCAACGCCGATTCGCACAGGGGAATTGTTCCATCATGCCCTGTGAAAAAGGGACAACCTAAGGCATCTGTGAGATCAGGGGTAAAACGGAAGAAGGGTGCTGAGGACATAATGGTAACCAGTGATCCTGGGGAGAGAGGAGCATCTAGCTGTCCAACGATGGAAAGTGAACAACCAACATGGGTTACAAATTTAGTGGTGGACTTACAAATCCAAGTAAGGGCTATCGTGAAGGATGAACTCAAATTGCTGACAGAGTGGGTGGAAAAGTTGGCCGTGTTATTTGAGACTTGGGTGGGTAACAGAATGTCATTAAATGGGGGGAATGAGAACGTAAGTGGACAAAATGTGCATGCTATATCTCCATCTGCACAGAATGAAACCTCTGTTATTGATCCTAGTAAAACTAACCAGCACACAATAAGCGCAAATAGGGTCAACAGGGTTAATTCAGTCCCATCACAAGCCCATGAAAACGGCCAGAGGCAGATGTATAGACATAAAGATGGGGGAAGGTACAGCTAGATGTGTAGAAGCTAATAAAGAAAGCTTAGCACTGCCATGCTTAAATCTACCGCCCGCCTCAACACCATATGTTGCCGTCTTGACAGGTGTACCAGAGCTTTGAAGGGGACAGAGTGAATCACACCAGGAATTAAAAAATAAATGTATGTTCTGGCTAGCCAAGCAGAGACAATTCTCCTACAAAGAAGCAGGCGAGATCCTTCTAACACGTAGAGTTGGTTGGGTGGGATGGAGACCTAAAGATATACAGGGGGATTGTGTAGTGATTAACTTTAGAAACCCACTGGTAGCCCGAGAAATTCTAAGCAGGGATGACTTTAGACAGGAGGGGGCCATAAAGGCCCTTCCACTAGGCTATTTTTACCCCCCAAGGAGACCGCCACAAATCAGAAGGCAGAACGGTTGGGAGGGGGGCATGATGAACCGGACCTACCAACCAGTTAATTTAGACTATGAACGACCTAGGCAGTTACTCTTTAATATACCAACATCAAACAGATATGCTGCCCTAGAGGGGGTAGATTGACTCACCTCTGAAAGATATTGGCGGGAGGGATCCTATGTCTTGAGAGAGCAACAGGGGAAAAACCTGCAAATCAGGGAGGACCCTGAACAGACCCTGGCATTAAGGGGCGGTGAGATTAGCGGGAAGCTGGGTGGAAAGAAACTGGAAAAAATCGATAGGCCTAATGAGGCTATAATAACCTCACTACAGCTAAACTCATCTAATGAAACTGCTCAGATCCCAGATTTGAGTGTAGTTGAGGCCTTACATCCTCCACCCTCTTTACCTACTACTATACATAGCAGGTGGGACCCGCTAAGGTTGCGAGTTCTATCCTGGAACGTAGCTGGGTTGGTCAATAAGATGGATAATCCCGATTGGGGGGGCATTCATCGAACAGCACGAGATCTGCATGTTCCAGGAAACCTGGTTTAGGGGGGAAATTTCTAAATCTGGCTATGCATCGTTTAGTATAGCTGCAATATCGGGGGGTAAGGGGAGGCCTTCAGGGGGGCTTTGTACCTGGGTTGGCGTACATTTGGGCTGCACAGCAGAACAGATGGAAACATCCTCAAAAGACATCTTAGGTATTCTTTCCCTTTGAGGATCACAATTGTCCTGGTCAATGTCTATTCTAGACCGGTTAGCCGTAGCCAAGAGTCAGGGACACTAGAGGAGCTGACATCTTTTCTGTCTACTGTCCCGGATAACTGTATTGTGATTCTTGGCGGGGACTTCAATTGTCAATACGAGCCCCTGGGGGCATGGATGGAGGCAGCTACAGTGAAGAAGATCAACACTGGGCCATCCCAGAGACTACTAGTCCAATAGTAAGTGTTTGGACACCCCTGGTGTTACAGATGAATTCCCTCACATTAAAACATTCATTAAGGGCATGCAATGGTAGAACAAAATCTGATTCACCAGGTAAACACACTTTCAATAGAACTGGGCATGTTTCTATTTTGGACTATATATTAATTGATATAAAATCTTGGCAAAGGGTCATAGACTTTAAGGTAATGTCTCGTCACGATAGCGACCACAACGCCCTGATCCTGGAGATGGCTATACCAAGTTCCGGGAATGTACTTGGTCCAAATGTGCCAGCTGATGACAGATTAACCCTTACTAATTGTAGGAAGAGAGTCCGATCGATGGACATATTACAGTCCCAAGAAAGGCTGTCCTCTCTATATGAAGCTATTATCCCGATTCTTGCAAATATGATGCAATCTGTTGCAACTGATGGCACCTCATTCGTTTTCTCAGAAGTTGCTTTAAATCATACTAAATTGATAACTACTATGGCTAACTTCTTTTTCCCCATGAAAAGATCTAGGAGTAGCAATAAGCCACGGCATCCTTGGTATAATGAAAGCTGCCGTAAGGCCAAACTAGCTCTGATATCAGCCATTAAGGCCAAGGATAGGCCAACAATTAAAGTCAAAAGAGTGGCCTATAGCGGTATTATTAATAACGCCAAAAAAGAGTGGGAACAAGATAAGTGGGAGACTTTGAGAAACACCCTGAGTACTTGTGACATGAGGACTTTTTGGAAGGTGGTAAATACGGGTAGTACTGAAGCCAAACCAGCAATAGAACCGAATTTAGGGGCAGATGTGTGGAAAGAACATTTGGAGTCCCTCTATCAGAGGACAGAGGCAGAGGACAGTACTGTAGAGAATAACCCCTTTTCCACACAGGTTAATAGTCCTGAGGCTGACATGAAAACACACAGGGAGGGAAAAGATACCCCAGAGATAACAATCAAAGAGATAAGTGCAGCACTGTGTAAAATAGCTCCAGCAAAAGCCCCAGGTCTTGATAAGATTCCTGGGGATCTGTATCGCAGTGAACCCACCGTCTGGGCACCTTATTTCTGGATTCTATTTAATGCCATCCGGTTAGGTATGGCAATCCCTACCACTTGGGCAGGTGCGGAAATCGTACCAGTCTATAAAAAGGGTTCACCGTTGCTCCCCACAAACTACAGACCGATCAGCCTTATTGACATTAGCCAAAAAATATTTGCCCGAGTGCTGCTGGGCCGCCTGCAGAGTTGGATGGAGGAGCAAAATATTCTTAGTCCGTTCCAAGCTGGGTTTAGAGAAAAAATGTCCACACTAGACCAGATTTTTAGGCTCCAATTATTACACTGGAAGACCGTGTGTTTTGGGGGTGGCAGTTTATACTTAATATTTGTGGACCTAAAATCTGCATTCGATTTGGTCCCGAGGGATGAATTGTGGACAACCTTATTGGAATTGGGTGTCCCAGTGTATTTGTGCCAACTCTTGATGAGATTACACGTGGGAAATTTTGCCCAAATTAGGTTTGGTAAACTTGGGGAACTTATTCCACCCATCCCTGTAGATAGAGGTGTCCGTCAGGGATGTGTCCTTGCTCCGACTTTGTTCTGTTTATTCATAAACAGGCTAGTTGAAGTTTTAAATATTGAGAAGGACATAGATGCACCCAAGTTGGCGAACCGTAAAATTCCGGCCATGATGTTTGCCGACGATACCCTGTTATTGTCAAAAACCCCTATGGGAATACAAAGGGTTCTCAATAAGTTTGATGCCTTCTGTAAGGAAAGGGGGCTTGAGATTAACTTACAAAAAACAAAATTCATGGTGTTTAACTCAGGCAATAGTACACGACAAAACCCGTGTTTGGAAGGCAGACCCCTGGAGAGGGTGCCTGTATTCGATTATCTTGGCATCACGATTACAGAAAAAATGGATTGGGGGATGCAAATTAAAAAAGCCAGTCTGAAGCTAGCCCAGACAACGGGGGGCTTGACTAAGGTATTTCGGAACTCTACTCATAAATCAGTGGGCCCAGTAATAGAAATTTACAAGGTGCAAGTGAGAGGTGCTGCCTTGTATGGGGCTGAAATCTGGGGACACTGTCATTTGGATAGTTTAACAAAAGCAGAGAATACCTTTGTTAGACAATTATTTGGCCTCCCGCGTAGCTCCCCTCTCATACCAATCTGATTCGACCTAGGGGTCAGATCAATTGTGGAAGAAGCTGCCCTTAGACCTTTTCTATTTTGGCGACGTCTGTGGGTTACTCCGCAATTGTCTGATTACAGGGATGAATTGAAAGAGGTGCTGAGTCTATCAGGGGTGGGGAAACTACCATGGTTAGCCTTTATTTGGGATTCTCTTTTGACTATGGGACTGGGCAATATGTGGGACAGCCCGGAAATAACCTGTCCAATGATTTCGAGGAAGGAACTGAAGGAGCGGTACTGGGAAAACAAACTAGCCCACCTCCATGGGAACTCTTCGTTGGGCAGACTCACCATAGCGTTTCTGGAAATAAAAGAACAGTACAGATTAGAGTCTGTACTGGACGATATTAAGCCGGCTGCTGCAAGGAAACTATATTTGCAGTTCAGGCATGGGGTATTGCCTTTGCGAGCATTTACAAATAAATGGACAGGATCACAAATTTTGGGATGCCCGGCCTGCAATAATGCAGATGAGTCGGAACAGCATGTTTTTTTCTTTTGCCCAGGGTATAAGAAGGCGAGAAAACTGTGGCTGATACAGTTATGCAGAAATTTGGGAATCAGGCATTGTTCAGAGGCTTTCAGGATACTGAAATATGATGCACGCCTCCCTGTAGCATTTTCAGTAGCGGGTTTTTTATTTTCCATGTGGTGTACTCGTAGAGTACTGTTGAAGTCGATCCACAAAGATTCTGGTTGACTTTCTGCTGTGAAATATTCCTTTTGTAAATGGACTATGGATGCCACTTTTATTTTTTGTATATAATATTTATGAATTTTAAGAGCTCATTTTAACCATTTATTGATGCAATTCTTTGTTTAATGTATGTGCAAAAAGTACAGAGGACTGCTAACAAGTAGATCTGTGGTCCTAGGGTTTGGGTGTATGTTTACGCCCACTGTTTTTAAATTGACAGACACAAGCACTTTACAAAAAGAGACAAAAAATAACTGTTCAGCGGGCTAGAGTCTAGGTTTATTACGCCCGGTAGTATAAATTTGTATTCCACATGCACTTT
The DNA here is from genome assembly GCA_963921515.1 of Calotriton arnoldi. Classification (NCBI taxonomy): domain Eukaryota; kingdom Metazoa; phylum Chordata; class Amphibia; order Caudata; family Salamandridae; genus Calotriton; species Calotriton arnoldi. The sequence continues at coordinate 3,424,392 of CAWUFW010000043.1, read as the reverse complement.
AATGTAGGCAGCAGGATAGGCTTGACTTCAATGTTGATTGTCTGTATATTACATTCATATGTTATATACGTTTTGGTCTATGCAGAATGGACTTGTTATTATGTAATTATGAAATTCAGTGAAATGTATGATAGTGTGTTTATACTTTTATGGCCATATTGGCCAAAATAAAGTTTCATTGATGATGATGAATAGTCATGGTAAAAACATGTTTATTCAATAACCACACAAAGTTGAAAATAGTCAATATTTTAATATGGTGCTAGTTGACTACTGTGTATTACTCTTTGCTAAAACAAATTTAAATAAAAAGTGCTGCTTTTTAAGGAAATAAAACAGCACTTTTCTTTAAAACTGGAGCACGACAAAGCGCGTTTCCCGTTTGACATCCAGTGCACATTGCATAATATAGAATTCTCAACATGGCGATTAGGTGCATGCCAAACAATTTGAGACGGAAGAACATTGTCCTCTCAGACCCATTTTGTGCGCATGGATGCCGAAATTGGAACTTAAGGAAGATTTGTTTAAATCATCAATTCCAACATGGCGATTAGGTGCCAACGGTCCCGTTTTTGCCTGTGACAGTCCCAGCACGTTGGAGACTATCTCGGGCAAATCACTATCCCAGGACAGTCCCGGCACTCAGTTAAACGATGGTGTGCTGTGCACACAAATGTATCATATAATCAGCAACACACACACACTTACTGCCATTCTCACTCATAAAGACAGTACTCTGGTGCAAACGGAAACATGCTAAATCTCGCTAGCACACCATGCTGCTATACAGCACCATAAACACGGAATTTGCTACACTTTTAGTTGTGCAGAAATGCCTGTTACACATCAGCTATAGACACAATTCGATGTTAAACACAAAGGGCACAACACCGGTTTCTGCTGGGACTGATTGGAGGGTGACAAAGCTGTGGTGCGATGGGGCAGAGGGCTCGGAGAACTGCTCCAAACTGAGCACCCGTTGCTGATGGGGAAAGAGAGGCAGCGCGCTGCTGTTAGAAGGCTTTAAAACAAAGGGCCTCCAGCCAGACTGGAGAGGCGGGCAGGCAGATAGGGTTCAAAGGGTCAAGAGCACACCGCATCCCACAACAGGACAAAATCATCATCACACGTGATGCCAAACAATTTGAGACGGAACAACATCGTCCTTTTAGACTACTTTCCTGCGCAATACGTGAGAATGCCAAACGTAGAACTGAAAGAAGATTTGTTTAAAACATCAGAGTTAATGGGTCTAAAGCTAATTAAGCGGGCGCCTTGGGGATTAACTGAGCGGTTATAAAATAAGTAGCCCATTAAGGAACACATAAGCACCTACTGCCCAAGTTAACTGTAGTTGGCCGGTGCTCCTTGACATAAAACGGAAATGACGTATCGGGAGCACCAGCCAACCAAGAGTCAGGAAAAGAGAGAAACACAGGACTGAACCAATGGTAAGCAGCAGGCGGGGGTTACACCGTGTACAGTAATTACCACAGGTCTTCCAGACAGCGCATGAGCTGTCTAGGCTCGACCTAAAAAGGCACAAAACAGATGGGACCTGAAAGCGCAATTGCAAGATGAAAGTTACCTTTCAGGGAGGGAAGCGTCAGGATCTATACTCGGGTGGATGAGTGAACCAAGAAAAAAAGGATTCCGAACAACGGTGAGTCTGGCAAGACGTATTAAGAAATCTCGAGTGCTTCTCCCACACCTCAAGAGCGCGTTTATGCGTTTCAATTTTAAACCAATAGATATAATAAGAAAAAAAACGACATGCCCAGAATGCAAAACGCTTATGTATTAACGGGTGAAATGCCTCAATAAAGGTCTCAAAACTGTTTATCTATTTGCATATTCTGGTCAGCCTTGCACGTCTACTTGTGCTTACTTCAAAGCACTGACCATTACCATGGTCCTTTTGTACTGCAAGCAGAGGCGTAGCTTCGGGGGGGTGGAGGGGGGGTGTTACACCCCGATAAATGTATTATTTACTAAATAGTTGGGTGCAGGAGCTTCCAGTCGGGTCTGGTAAGGTGCAATTCAGATTTCATCTGGGATTTAAGTACCCCTCACAATCCGCACTCCAACCCTTTCCCTTTCCACTGGGCCGTAAGCCCTTCTCATGCGCTGCTTCTCATGCAATAATGATATGCCAATGTGGGTGTCGGAAAATCGCAAGCTCAAACCCCCCCCAGTCCTACTGACCAAGCTACACCCCTGACTGCAAGGTTCTTATACACTCGTAAAACACGGTAAGGAGAGAGGCATGCCCTTTGTTAGCTAGGGCTTTGTAAAAACTACGTACATTTTTATTACAACAAAATGGGATTTGCTGGTAATTCATGACCTTTTTTCATGCAAGGGCATACTTAAAAATAAAATAAAACACGATATACCGCCAGGAGTCTGGTTCAAGCTGAAATTAGTTTCTGGTGAGACACTTTCTGTTAAAACTAGTTTTCCGTAAGCAAAAAGTAAACACAATGTTAAGAAATGTTTTGAATTTCACATTACAAATTACACCATCGGAAATTAGACTGTGCCCTGGTTGGTCGTGCACGTGCACTATTGTGTGGTACTGGGTGACTCTGTCTTGCACTTCTCATGCACTATTTTTGGGTTAATGGGTGAGTCCATGGTTGGCACTGGACATGCACAAATATGGGTTTGCTGGGTTCCTCCATGGTTGGCACTGCACATGTACTATTTTGGGTTACTGAGTGACTCCATGGCTAGCACTGCACACACGCACTATTTTGGGTTACTGGATAACTCCTTGGTTGGCACTGCACTATTTTGGGTTACTGGATTACTCTGTTGTTGGCACTGCACTTGCACTATTTTGTTACTGATGACTCCATAGTTGGCACTGCACTATTTTGAGTTACTAGATGACTCTGTTGTCAACACTGCATGTGCACTATTTCGTGTTACTGATGACTCCATAGTTGGCACTGCACATGCACTATTTTGGGTTACTGGGTGACTCAATGGCTGGCAGTGCACATGCACTTATTTGGGTTACTAGGTTACTCAATGGCTGGTACTGCACATGCACTAATATGGGTTACTGTGTGACTCCTTGGTTGATACTGCAGTGCACGTTACTGTTTGAGTCCATAGTTGGCAAAGAATGTGCACTATTTTGTGTTACTGATGACTCCTTGGTTGGCACTGCACTATTTTGGGTTACTGGATGACTGTTGTTGGCACTGCACTTGCACTATTTTGTGTTACTGCTGACTCCATAGTTGGCACTGCACACGCACTATTACTGTTATTGGGTGACCCCATGTTACCAAGGAAGCAGCGCTCAAGCCCTGGCTTTCCTTTAGAAATCTGTGTTTTCATTTGCCGTAAGTTCAATTTGATCTACTGAAGTGAACCAGGACTACATCTCTCAGAATGCATTGGTTGTCAGACTAAACCCCAGGAGTGGCACACTACACTCTTCATGACATTCAGTTGTGTGGTAATTTTAGCAAGCAGTGGAAGAGTAAAGGTGGGACAGGCATAGGTGTGACCAGATCAGTGATGGTTTCACTGAGAGACTGGCTGCCCTCTTTTCACTTAAAGGAACATGCCTCTGCTTCATTTGTTTGACGGACGCCTCGTCAGGAGTAGTAAGCGCTATATAAATGCAATTTAAAGCAGATGTTTAATCGGGGTGTCAAGCTCAACCTAAACTATGTCAGTGAAGTTTGTGATCACCACTAGAAAGAGACCTCCAGAGGTAATGTGCATTATGTGAAAAATTACAGACTATCTGTATCAAAGGGTTGCATCACGGAATTTGTGCATCACAGGGAGAGTCAACAGCAGGGCCTGCGTTCCTGGCAGATATTTGTAAACTGTGGAATGGCCTGGGAGCATAGGGCTAGTTCTTTTCATTTCACCACTCCTTGTTTTAATTTTAGGTGTGGGGTTAACCAAAACCTTTTGATTTTACTAAAATATGCATAATATACATACTTAAAGGAACTTTCAGCCTGTTGTTATTTCACAGCATATTAGATAGTCTGTCCATTTGAAACTGTTCTGTTTTTAGTCATCCTCTTTTTACTTTTTCTTTCCCCCTTATTTATTTCTTCCCTAATTTCTTTCTTGCCTTCTTTCATTCTTGCTTTCTTACATCTTTCCTTCTCTCTTTCTTTTTCTTTCTTTCATTCCTTTTCCTTCCCTTTTTCTTTATTTTTTCCTTCTCTCATTCTTTCTCTCTTTCATTCATTCTTTCTCTTTCCTTCTTCCATTGCCTTTGTTTATTCTTTCATTCTTTCTCCCTTCCCTATTTCTTTCCTTTACTCATTTCCTTCACTCTTTCCTACACTTTTCTCTTTCCTTCCCTTTTTCCATCTCTCATTCTCTTTCTCTTTCCTCATTCTTTCTTTTCTCCACCCTTCTTTCATTCCTTCTTTTGCCTTCTTTCATTCATTCTTTCTCTTTCCTTCCTTCTTTTGTCTATCTTTCTCATTCCTTCTCTTTTTCCTTCCTTTCTGCTCTTTTTCCTTTTCTTTCTTTTTTCTTTCTTGCCTACTTTCTTTCCTGTCTTCTTTCTTTCTTTCCTGTATTCTTTCGTTCTTTAAGGCAAGAGGTTTGCAGCCAATGCCTTTTTTAGGCCTGTGTTAGCCAAGACCTTTTGATTTAACTAAAATTATGATTAGAACGTAGTTGCCTACAGGGGTTTCAGCCAGACTTCAACCATTAATCTGTAGCTGGCGTCATTCACATTTTTCTTCCACCTACTCAAGCATGCACTACGGGGCAATGTTACGGGGCAATGTATCAGCTCACTTCAGCCATCCGCAAACTTCAGTGCCAACAGCACTTTGAATTGAGATACTGCATTGCACCCTTTCACAAGGAACACATCCACACACAAAGTAGTTCCCTTCAGTACCAAGGAGTGCTATGGTAATGTGTGTTTCTTTGACACCTAAATACGATATTGTCTTTAGCAAATGATTTTTCTTTTCTTACATTGATGAGTGTCTGGCGTATAGCAGCAAAACAATAAAGTTTTGCAAAAACCATGACAATACAAAACAGGTATTGCCAGAAGGCTGGGGGCTTATGCCAGACCTACTCGTTTTGCCAGTGCTTGTTTTTAAACATATATAGTCTTAATATCACTTACAGAAATGCATTAATCCTCCCTGGGAGCTGCAAAGCCCTGTTCTAACCCATGCATTGATGTCTGGCACCCTCTACTGACATAAGAAGATGGCAAACGGTGCTAACGACAATTTCCCTAGAAAGCAGGTGGTACCCACAAGTGTACAATTGGAGCAATACTGCGATGGCAGGGATGTCTTGTGCACAGTCGTGTTCACCGTGAACAAACGCACACATGAGTGCAAAGGGGAGAATTAATTTACTGAGAAGAGGAAGCAACAGTACATATTGTGCAATCTCCTCCTGTGCAAGGATATTCAGAGCTCCATGTACATGTTCTGTGGTGAAGAAATGTTTGCTGCGCTGCCCTACCTTTAACAGTCCTCTATAGAAAGGAAGCGTGCACTGTTTCTGCCCTACCTGCATCAGTCCACTATAGAAAGGAAGATTGCACTGTTTCTCCCCTACCTGTACCTGTCCTCTATAGAATGGAAGCTTACACAGTTTCTGACCTACCTGTACCGATCTTCTATAGAAAATAAGCTTGCACTGTTTCTGCCCTACCTCTACTGGTCCTCTATAGAAAAGAAGCTTGCACAGTTTCTGCCCTACCTGTACTGGTCCTCTATAGAAAGAAAGCTTGTACTGTTTCTGCCCTCCCTGTACTGGTCCTCTATAGAAAGCAAGCTTGCACTGTTTCTGCCCTACCTGTACCGGTCCTCTATAGAAAGAAAGCTTGTACTGTTTCTGCCCTCCCTGTACTGGTCCTCTATAGAAAGCAAGCTTGCACTGTTTCTGCCCTACCTGTACCGGTCCTCTAAAGGAAGGAATCTTACACTCTCTGTCGCTCTTTTACGATCTCTGCAGCCTCTGTCATATTGGTTCACTTCAGGTCTTCAAGCACAGTTTCTTTCCCATGCCTTTTCAAAATTTCCGTCCCTCAAACTCTCACTCTCCTCCTCTTCTACGGGTGTCTTCTGCGTACCCAGGGGCTCCCTCTTTATGCGACTGTGGCCTGTTCTCCCCTTCTTTCTCACACACTCTTTCTGTTCCTCTGTCTGGAGTTCATTCACCACTTCCTGTACAAACTACCTATCACTCTCTATCTTCCTTTCCATCTATTCTGTGCAGCACTCACTCCTATCTATTCACCATACCACATAATTCCACTACACAAATACACTACACACCACACAATTCCAACCCACACAATTCCACAGCTAACAATTCCAGTTTAACCCACAAAAATCCACTCCAAACCACATACATCCACTCCACTCCAAACCAAAACACATTGGTAAAAGGCATTGTCATTTACAATGCCAATAGCTCTAACTATGACAAATGCGAGACTGATGCATTGCAAATGCTTGTTTGCACAGTAGGTGCCCGCACACCCTCATAGTGAGAGACACCAGTTTGGCACAGAATGGAGCGAGAGGTGTGTGTGAGAGATTTGTATTGTAATGTAATTTCTGATTATGCGCTGCCCCGCTTCTCATGATCTGTGTAGTGGGTTGTTTAACTTTAGATTTTAATTTAATACAGTCACCAGGTTTATACAGTGGCTTCCTGTCACGAGCCAGCACATTGCAGAACAAACAAATACAGTAAACAGATGTGACCAGGCATTGCTTAAATATTTTTTCTGCAATGCAGTAATAGTCAATGGTCAAAGTGCATTAGAAAAAGTATGGGAACTGTGATGCTGTGTGCAATGAGGCGGGTGAGTAAGCGTGGGGGCAGGGTCAAAGGTGTGGCTAAAGAAGCAAAATATTTTGTAACTTTTTTTGGTCTTTCACCTTCAGGTAACTACATATAAGATAAGACACAGCTTAAATGAAAAATAAATGCAAGTTTAGTTAATCAGTAGGAAATGCACTATCTTATATTATGAAACCTCTGTTAGTTAATGCACTGCAGAGATCTGTGTCTGTAACCAGAGAGCCACAGAACTGAATCCTGGTTGGTGCAGTGGAGAATAGCGACTTGTGTATGTTTAGTGCTTACGAGGTCCCAGTCTATGAGAGAAAGTACTGCGAATATGGGAGGGAGGGGAACGAGACTGAGAACCGGGAGCATTGTTCATGCTTATCGTATTTTGTTTTCTTTTGTGAAAAATCTGTTAAAACCAATAAAATTTGTTTATAAAAAAAAAGGCGGTCGTATGCCTTTGAATTTTAGTGTGCACAAACCATTAAAAAAATTATTTAATGAAAAAACAAAAAAAATCTGATGCTACCCTAAACCGAATGTAAGGACCGTTTCGTACATTCCATTTATTTTTGGGGATTTTTGGGAGTGTTTCCTTTTGCAAATGTACAGGTGTTTGGTTTAAATATATCCACCACTCTACAGCCCTAGGGCACCTCACATATATTGTTTGGAAATAATGTGGAAATACTGCAAGATGTCCCTTAATGTTTAACTGTGCATAAGCTGCATGAAGCTTCAGGCCTTAGGCGTCAGCGTTTTCTTGATGATCGAATTAGAGCACTAATGGAACTCCAATTCTTCAAACCCAGCTGTATCATTTACAAAACCATCACAACTAGCACCCCCTCTTATCTTGTGCAAGTGTGCCATCTCTGGTAGTTATCAAAAGACACACAATTGATGGACGGAATGCAGAACAAATCAAAACATTCACCCCCAGTCAAGAGATCTGGGTTAAATCCATCATTCTTTTGCTCACCATGCCACCCCAGTGTAGACCTGGCCATATGCAAATCAGTCTTGACCCTGTGCCTCATGGTAACAGTCCAGCCCGAACTGCCAAGTCAGGTCCTCCCTGGACCGGAAACAAGCATCCTAGGACCGGTTTCGGGGTTTCATCCCTCATCAGCTAGGACAGCTTGAATCCAGTGGCACAGTGAGCCCAGGACCCATGTCTGGGCATGCCCGGCGCACTTAGGGCGAGAAAGCAAAAGACACAATTGATGGATGGAATGCAGAACAAATCAAAACATTCACCCCCAGTCAAGAGATCTGGGTTAAATCCATCATTCTTTTGCTCACCATGCCACCTCAGTTTAGACCTGGCCATATGCAAATCAGTCTTGACCCTGTGCCTCATGGGAACAGTCCAGCCCGAACTACCAAGCCAGGTCCTCCCTGGACCCCAAACAAGCATCCTAGGACCGGTTTCGGGGTTTCACCCCTCATCAGCTAGGATAGCTTGAATCCAGTGGCACAGTGAGCCCGGGACCCAGGCTCACTTTATAGCTCGGTCTGAACTGAGGTGGCGAAGTGAGCTAAAGAACGATGATGATTCAACCCAGATCTGTGACTGGGGGTGAGTGTCTGAAAAGTTTCAGCGCTCTACCCATCATCTCCTTGTGTTTGCTTTGTTCGCCCTAAGTTGGCAGGGTATGCCCAGGCGTGGGTCCTTTGCTCACTTTGCCACTTGATTCAAGCTAGCCTGGCTGATGAGGGGTGTTACCCCGAAACCGGTCCCAGGATACTTGTTTCCAGTTCGGGGAATACCTGGCTTGGCAGTTCGGGCTGGACTGTTCCCATGAGGCACAGGGTCAAGACTGAGTTGCATATAGCTCGGTCTGAACTGAGGTGGCGAAGTGAGCCAAAGAACGATGATGGATTCAACCCAGATCTGTGACTGGGGGTGAGTGTCTGAAAAGTTTCAGCGCTCTGTCCATCATCTCCTTGTGTTTGCTTTGTTCGCCCTAAGTTGGCAGGGTATGCCCAGACGTGGGACCCTTGCTCACTTTGCCACTGGATTCAAGCTAGCCTGGCTGATGACGGGAGTTACCCCGAAACCGGTCCCAGGATACTTGTTTACGATTCAGAGAAGACCTGGCTTGGCAGTTCGGGCTGGACTGTTCCCATGAGGCACAGGGTCAAGACTGATTTGCAGCTTGGATTCGTGGCGACCCTAGAATACGAGGACTGAGGTGGTCCCCGGACTGGGAGGACCGCATCTCCCTATATGCGGACGACATCCTCCTTTACTTGGCCTCTCCTAAACACTCCCTGACGGTGGTATTAGATATACTAGAAGTTTTTGGTAGATTTTCTGGCTTTACCGTTAACTGGAGTAAGTCCCTGCTGTATGCCCTCAACGGATACCCACCCATCCTGCCGAGGAACTGTCCAATACAGATTAACACCATCGGGTTCAAGTATTTGGGAATATTTGTCTCCCTTGACCCCTCACTCCGATACGAGCATAATCTCCTCCCAACCCCGGACACAGACTCAAGAGGGATATTGTTAGCTGGAAAAAACTCCCCCTTTCGCTTTTAGGCAGGGCAGCCCTTTTTAAAATGATGTCTCTACCTAGATTCCTATATATCCTGCAGAACACTCTAGACCCTGTCCCGGCTCAATACTTTAAGGAGATCGAGAGTCTCCAGAGAACTCTGATATGGGAAGGAAAGCCCCGTATCGCCTTGAACAAGCTTACGCTATTGTGGTACAATGGAGGTATCAGTCTCCCTGACATTAAAAAATACTATTGGGCAGCCCACTTAGCCGCTGTTAATCACGGCACCTATGGTCGCCCTGATGACCCTGGCTACGCTATGGACAGATGGCTCCTCCCGGGGGGGAATTATGGCAGGGCACTATTCTCAAGGCCTAGACGGTTTACCCTAACCGGCCCCACCACACACTCCGTTCAAATCTGGCACTGTGCGACTAACTCGCTCGGGTGGGGCAATAAATTGACATTAGCAACTCCATTGTGGGACTCCGAGAGGCTAGGTGGTTTGTGGAAGACGGAAGGGTTTGACAGGTGGGAACTTATCGGAATCTCACGCATCAAAGACATTTGGGGAGCAGACGGGGTCAAGTCTTTCGCTGACCTCCAAAAAGAGTATAAATTGGCAGACACTGAATACTTCCGCTATGTACAAATCCTGCACTCGCTCCATACGCACCTGCCACGGGACACTGTCCCTCCCGACTCCTCACCGTTGGAAGACAGAATACTAGACGGGTATCTACCCGATAAAACCATCTCCCTCATATATAAGAAGTTAATCAATAATGGGGAAGACCTGCTCCAATCACTGCGGGAGAAGTGGGTAAGGGATGGTATTGAGCTGGATGACGAAGACTGGCAGGAGGCGGTATCCTCGCCCAGGGTAGTGGCCATACCGGCCCGCCTCAGATTAGTTCAGCTTAAAATCCTACACAGGGTCTATATTACGGGGCCTCGTCTGATACATATGGGAGGGGCGGATGGCGGGGAGTGTAGGAGGAACTGTGAGCACACGGGAACATTTATGCATATTATTTGGGAGTGCGCTGCCGTCAGCTCATTCTGGCGCAAGGTCCACGACGTCATTAACACGGTGCTCTCAGTTTCTCTTCATCCAGAGGTGAGAAGGTGCCTCCTAAACATCTGGGAGCCCACGGATCTGAATACCGCCCAGATGCAATGGTCCACACTGGGGTTTATGATAGCGAAAAGAAACATTGCACAGCGGTGAGGCGCAGTTCAGCCCCCCACAATAGAAGCCTGGGAGAAAGATCGAGACTGGTGCATGTATAGGGAAAAAAACGTGTACCTAGCCAGGGGCTGCCCCAAAAAGTGGTCTCGTATATGGAGCTCCTGGAATACCTACCGCGGAGAAATATGCTCACCGCCTCGCTGCTTTGATATTGATGATCCGCCCTCACCGTAGCATTCCTCATTTAATGTAATGATGTACCATGATCCCTTCTTCGTATGGTATTTCATGACTTGAAGTTGTTGACTCCTCTGTAACGTATTATTGCACTGATGTATGTTTAATAAAAAGAAATATAAAAAAAAGACTGATTTGCATATAGCTCGGTCTGAACTGAGGTGGCGAAGTGAGCTAAATAACGATGATGGATTCAACCCAGATCTGTGACTGGGGGTGAGTGTCTGAAAAGTTTCAGCGCTTCGTCCATCATCTCCTTGTGTTTGCTTTGTTCACCCTAATTTGGCAGGGTATGCCTAGACGTGGGTCCCTTTCTCACTTTGCCACTGGATTCAAGCTAGCCTGGCTGATGAGGGGTGTTACCCCAAAACCGGTCCCAGGATGCTTGTTTCCAGTTCCGGGAAGACCTGGCTTGGCAGTTCGGGCTGGACTGTTCCCATGAGGCACAGGGTCAAGACTGATTTGCAAATAGCTCGGTCTGAACTGAGGTGGCGAAGTGAGCTAAAGAACAATGATGGATTCAACCCAGATCTGTGACTGGGGGTGAGTGTCTGAAAAGTTTCAGCGCTCTGTCCATCATCTCCTTGTGTTATCTCCGGTAGTTATCGGCACACCTGCAGACTGCTGGCTAAGAAGTATTATAAAGAAAAAACAAGACAGCTGGCCTTTGCCATCTACGCACCCAGGATCTCGGACAACATCCCATGTCCATCAGGACTGCCCCAACGCTTCTCTAATTTAAGAAACCGCTGAAGCCTCGCCTAAAAGAGCAATACATCACAGTTCATAAACCATACACAATCCAGCTTCCTCTCCTATCACTCGTTGACTTTATGCTGGTCTTTGATTCCGTACAGCCAGTGCCGGACTGGCCTTAGCGGGCACCAGGCGTTTCCCCGGTGGGCTGCCATGGTGGGGGCCTTTTTTGCAATATCGGGCCCCTGCAACAAAAGCAGTCGCAGTGTTTTTCATGCACTCCCCCCTGCTGCCGGCCCGACTCAATTGCCAGGGCCAGTTTGTGTTCCCAGTCCGGCCCTGCGTACAGCACTCCACTGCTGTTTTGGTTATGTTTACGCTATAGAAATATCATACACATACATACAGAAACAATGATCCCTAATAGACTAGGTGGCTGTCCCATCCCCCACTTAAAGTGAAAGAAACACGTAGAGAGTCGCTCTTGGAGGCTCAAAGGTATCCACTACAGGACCCTACTTTAGACTCTGTGGTCAAAGGCTCGAATTTTGGTAGGCCCACTCAGCTTTTCTTTCTGCCAAGGTTGACAAAAAGAGTGCCATTGAGTTGAGGAATAACATTCATCTATTTTCTCTCAATAGCAACAATAGGCCACTGAGATGTGGTCTAAAAATACGTCATTTATTGTTAAGTAACAAAAACTTCTTGGGCCAACAAAAAATTGGATGGAATCAGCTACGATGATTGGAGGAAGACAATCAGCATTTATTTACCATTAAGTGCCTTAAAACAAGCAGTGAAGATTGCTGGGAAGGTGACACAAGGTCTTCTTCTGTCCTGACCAGCATGCAAACAATAAACAAAGTCTAGGAGTAGACAAGTAGAGCCACAATTTGTCTCACTGAGGAGAGACTACTTGACATTGTGGATGGGGCAGGAGCAGCATAGTTCTTGGGGAACAGAGTAAAACCCTAAGTGGAAAAAAAGAGATTGCATTTGTAATAATAACCGAGGTGCCTGACCTTTTTGTGTTATTTAAAGCATGCACAAAGATCACAGCGTCTTAACGCAGTATTCAATGAGTGTGCAGCTGAAGAAGGAAACAATCTAATAGTAGGGGTGGTGTGACGGACACATTCACTTGAAACGGACAAGGCGTGCATTCTGGAGGAGCAAATGACGTTCTCTAAGCAACACTGGGCGGTAAATGTGACAACAGATGCCATTGTGAACAGCAGCACCGTCTTTGTTTTTGAAAATCGCTTTAAAACAATAAAGACGCTTGATAACTAAGCAACGCGTAAGAGATTGTTCATTTTGTTAAAAACCATTGAGTGCACCTAGCATTCAGGTGAAAGGCATTCATTTTCAATGTTTGGGTACACACACATTGATTGGTCTTCATTATGATTGACAATTATATCCATTAATTAACATTCTAAACTTTAAGTACACTAAAACAAGGCTCTACAGTATTGGTCAGCTGGTCTACAGATAAACAATATGCAATTTATCTCCAAACATACACTGTCTGCTGCCCGGCCTCACATCTCCCTAACGTGTCTCTAAATTAACCATCTAAACATCAGGGTGCCATTCTCAGATCTGCTGAAATAATCTGCCATTTGACTGCTCTTTATGTTATGTGTGAATAAAAACAGTAAAGTACTGAGACTTCTATTCCCAAATTTAGGTCAATTTCACGATATTTGTGAACAGAGGCATTACCCTCTACTTACATGAATGGGTGATAAAACTTTAACTGACTTCCTAAAATAAATCCAAAATGTTCCCGAGTAGAGAACATACCAGTGGAAGTGTGTATGCTTCGAACTCATTAGTGGGCCATGCTTCCACACACCGCCAAGCCTGAGCTTGTAGTAAAAAGGAGATGGGAGATTAAGAACTATGCATAAATACCCAAATGCAAATGGGCACAAATATTGTTTGCACACACTGTTTCCCAGTTTTTCACCAAGTGCATGAATTGGATGGGGGCTAGTCGCAAGGGGTCTTCTATCTTTTCTGTTCTGAGAGCTACTTATGTTCAATGAAACACATTGAGAGCTACTAATATTATTAGTGTTGTATAATTTCAATTTTTTTATATGTATAATAATTCAACCAAGCAAAAGCGTTCTAATTTAATAAGCTGGGCTGCACACAGGTGAGCTACTCAGAGGTAGCTGGAGATCTACAGTAGCTCACGAGCTACTGGTTGGAGACCCGCGGCGCCGCCGGCGCCCACTCACTCACCATGATCCACCATGTGAATAAGAATATTAATGCTTTCATTGCACTTTTTAAAATGGAGATTGGAGTTCCACCCTGCAATTAGTGATTCATAAGTGCTCCGGTTGTATGATCAGCATTTTTGTAACAATTTTTTGAGTGCCACCAGCATTCTACTAGTCTATATTTCTGAGACTGATCAGGAATCTTGCAGCCTGTGATCTAACAGCAGGAAATGATTGGTGAAAGGCTTTTTTGCCAAGTAGAAACACAACATATACCAATGGTGATCGCAATTGCCATCTTTTAGCCTCATGATCACATCTTTAGGTGTAAACACTTACTCTGAGACAGAGATGTAGCACTGTGTTGCCTTGGTAGATGCCTGCCCAGGTATTGACAACCTCAGGAAGAAACGATTTGATGATGTATAACTTCCCTGCATTAAGGATGTTATCTTCTGACCAGATGCACAGAACCTTAACAGCTCGTCGTAAACCTCCTCCCATTTCCTTTTTACTGATGTATTCAATCTTTGCACTGAGTCCTTCCTGCGACCATGAAGACATGCTGTTGTTTAAGATGCCAGGGGAGCTCTCCTCTAGGCGGTACACAGAGACCAGTTCACCTGCAAAGGAAGTGAATGTACAATGGTAGCAATGTAAGGTAGTGCAGAACTGAAGATATATCCCTCACTAGCGACCAACCTTTTAATTTTTTTTTACAGTTTTGTGTAGTAGAGCGTAGTCTGAGGGCATCAGAGCACTTTAATAGACTACTAGACATGTATATGCATGCGATAATAAGATTTGCCCAGAATCATAGCATGTTGAGCCGAGGATGTTATTCAAAGCTCGTTTCCCAGTTCCATAGCAGCAGCTCTAGCCGCCTGTCTTTATCCCTGCCCCCACCCGCACCAACTGTTCAATAACTTCCAACATCATATAAAAATTAGAGGTGACAAAATTAGCTTAGGTCGCATCACTATTTGAGAATATGTATGTGGAAATGAAACAGTCAGTTGTTCATTTAAGAGGTAAAGCCACTTATGTAGCAAGGGCTACCAAAGAAATATAGAGTGTCTGAGGCCATGCTGATGGTGAACATCTAGGCTATAACCTCACCAGAAAACATATAATGGTAATAGAGATCTTTAAGAATTTAAGAAGGTTAAACATAGCTTGTTACAGTGAGCCTAATGTCAGATCATGTTCACCCCCTCAGGCATCTCAATATCAATGACTTTGCTTTTGCTTAAAAAGACGACACAATTACTTAGGCACCTGGGTACCAAAATTAATCCCTTTCTTTATTGCATACAGAGAATGTTACAAGACTGGCAGCCCCACTCTAACAATTAGTCTAGAGATGGAACCGTTTTCACCTTTCCATCATTAATGCTATTAAAATAAACAGTATGTCCATGTCAATTTAATTGTTTGAAATGAACTTTGTTTAGACGTCCCCATGAGTGCTAATTAACATAACAATGTTTTAAGAGATTTGTCTGTAATTGTAGGAAAACATGGCTTCAAGCTGTACTAGTAAGGATAATGAAGCCAAGTTGAGGTCTAGCTGTAGGAGATGTAGTTACCTACTTCAGACCAAGCAAAGCCACAAGATCGATGACTGCTGATAAGGCATCCTGGAAAATGGTGGCATAACAGTGGTTAGCTCTTTGCACAATAGGATTGTCCTTTCTTGTACCCATCCGACAACAAAAATCAAAGGCCATCACATCATCACGCTGAGATGACGATTACCATCTTCACTCACCCTGCTTTATCACAGCACTTTATTCTCTCTGGCCATTAAATCACAAGCACAGCTTTTAGATTCCTGTGGCAACTGAGGATTTTAAACTCTTGTAAATTTTGAGAGAGACTTTGAGATCCTTTAATCTTTTTGGGTACTTAATCTAAAGATGGTCTCTTCCGTAAGAACACTCATTCACTCTTTAGCCATCAGAAGGTTTAAAAAAGGCTTAGTGGTGCTAATGTAAAGAGAAAGCAGTGAACCCCAAATTAAACCACTATAAAGGATAACTATCCCAGATAATCTAAACTGCAATGTTTATGGATAATTGCCACATAATTTTTTGATAGCAGTACACCAAACACTAGAAGCAGTACAGGTTTTACATTTTGCCATATGAGCATTTTTTCTATTTGTTTCACCAACCTTTGTTGCCAACATCATTTTGGATCAAAATACTCTGTTTCAGCTCATAAAATAAGTTTGACATGATTGTCCCAAGAGTCACTAAGGGTAAGTAACCAGTTCCCCCACTGAGGGTTATCAAGTCCTTTATTTTCGCTGGTCTTCCTATTTAGCAAGTACTCTCTTAGGGTCCCCAAATGATCTTGAGTAGGCTCAGCATATATTTCCAATTGCTTGTACAGTATATGAGGTCTGCTAACCAGGATTTAAGGGTCAGTGTCCGCTGAGCCACCAGTGTTTGCCAACCTGCCTCTTGGTCTGTAACCGTTATTAATGCTGTAAACATTTTACATATTTAAGGTATGCATTTTATCCACCTCAGGAACACCATCCTTGGTTCTAGCGAGAGAAGAATGTGAGTCATTTCGTCAGCAGTGGCCTTCATCTCCTGCCAGTATGTGTATAATTTGGGACATGCCCAAGCCTGGTGAAGAAACTCCGATTCAAGGACCCCCACATCTCTGACAGCTGGAGCTTTCTATTATTCCACATATCCATAGGCTCAGGGGGATGTGATGTATTCTGTTGAGAAGGTGAAAGTGGATTATGTGTAGTTTACTTGGCCATCTCGTGTGAAGGTTGAAGTAGAGGAACCTGTTCTCAACCTGAATGTGAAGCACGAGTCTTTTTGTCTAAAAAGCACTCATAATTTACAAAGGAGATAGTAATCAGTTTCCTGCTGCCCTTTTCCTGTTTCCTATTCTTCTAGGTTTGGGCTTGGAAAATATTGATCCTTTTTGGAAATGTACTAGATGGAGAAGAGGAACACTGCGCTGTTTGATGACCTGACTATACACAACTGCTTTCATTTAGGAAAAGTCTGAACTCCACTCTTCTTCTAATAAAGCACTGATATTTAGTACTATTGTCAATGTTAAGATTATGTTAAATGAAGTATAAGCAGTCACGGTCATGGATATAACGTGTTTTAAAGTTTTTGTTGACATTTTTTAAAACATCGTAACTCTTGCCAGTGCAGTTACCTCAGCTGAGAAATAGTTCAGCAGCCTACCCGAGTCTTTGCAAAACTGAAACAAAATTTGAACAGGTGATAACTGGGGTTTATAAAATTGACTTCAATGAAAGTTTTAGGTAGTTTTGGTTTCAAAGTTATAGCTTAAGTACAAGCGAATCTGACGACTCTTCTACTCAGTGATGGTTGAACTAGGTTTTGAGTCCAGATCTGAACTGCTGTATATTTAATGACGATAGGTACTAGCATGTGAAAGATCCAATTTTGCAGAAGCCTACCCTCAGCTTCAATTTCTGTAATTTATTAATTAAACTCTTAGCTAAACTTGGTGTCGAGTAGATTTTCTTGCTCCTATATATACACTTCGGCATAATTTCTCCCACAAAACGTAGTCTCGAATGTAATAAAAAATCAACAAACTAAACACAAAATCTATTGTTGGGCATCACCACAGGTAATTAAGTTTTCAGCTTATACACTTGCCTTACATTGGCAAATCCCCGCCCCTTTTTCTCGCTCTTGTAGGTTCCTACTTTCTTCCTTTGTGGCGGTTTTGCCATCTTCCTCGTCCACTATCTTTCGATCTGTGTGTTTTTCTCTTTTATGCACTTGGTAAATATGTGATGTGGAAAAATAAAAGCTGGCCCCCAAAAATAAGTGTCGTGGCCCCATCAGCAACCACCGGCTCAAGTTAAGCACTGAGAAGCAGGCAATAATAATCCCTGCCAAAACTATTCCTTTCTCTTCCCTCTCAGCACCCATCCCTCCAGCACTGCCCCACCGGGAAGGCACTGCTCCCATTTACCACTTGTTCAGTGCAGGTGGTAAATTCGGAGCATTAAACCACAATGTCGAATTCCACACTGCAATTCTGTGTGCTGCAGTTATTTCCCATTCTGAGGGATCTAACTGATAGGCGGGATTCAATTCAAATGTACTGGCCAGTAACAGTACTTCTGCCCACTAGGAATCTCCGCACAGAATTCCGCACAGCTTATAATAAGGACTTCAAGTATTATATGAGTCTGCAAAGTATACCTTACTCACTCTGCGGATATTAATCAAGATGATAAACTCTAGTATACATGGTGTGATAGGGAGCTAGTCATTATAGTTATCCAATCATGGCTTACACTTTAGCTTGCCAACATTTTTTAAATTATCTTGATATACTGACAAGCTCTCACTCTCTTCCATTTGGAGCCGGCACAAGCATTTATTGAGTCCCAAGTGCAGTGATAGATATTCTCCCAAGGAATGGGGGCATGCCATGCTGCTTGAGTGCCCAATCTGTAGCCCCATAAACGTGCCACGATAATAACCTACATGTCATTGAATTGCCCAAGAGTCTGTGTGTGAGCCTGTATCTACTGATCCATTGCTGTTTGCGATTAAAAAGAGGTCAAGACAGAATTTGTGTCCACACTATCCATATACACAATCTCAGCAGTGACATAGTATATGAAATTACCTCCATTCTGTCAACAGACTGATCCAACATTCTTTTCACTAAAAGCAGACGCAACCTCAACATGGCATTATCACAGATTTTTTTTATTCAAATCAATTTAACTTGACACTGTAATCATTTTCTGGTTTTACTTCTCTCAGACGCTCCATTTACCCTGAGAAATATGTGGTATACGAAATGATACTTTTAAAAAAAATCTTGCTGTCCGTTCCGTGTATCATATACATTTTATAGACATTTACCTATGTACAGTGTATCTTGTTTGGAAAAGGCCTTTTGTTTGCATCTGTAGCTCCAGGATTATGGTAATGGTAAGCAGAGAAGCATGTGACGTGACAGATTACCTAGTAAACTGCAAAGTCTCCAAATGTTATTGTCTGTGGACTGTAATCTTCTTTCTACTTGGAAGAAACCTCTACAATCCTATGGAGACAAAAATGTGCAATCGCCCCTGTCCTCCCCCGCTCACACTCATTGCAATCAGCAAACAAAGGGTGTACAGCAACTCCAGTTAATGTGATGCTGAGGAGGGGACTGCACAAGTTACTGACCACTACTATTCACAGTAATAAACCATAAAGGCCTTTCATCAAAATGTTTTGAGCATTCAACTGCATTTAAAAGTTCACCTTTAAACACATGCAAACAACTCTGCATCACAAACACATAGACCAGACATATATACTATGTTACACTTTTATACGGTCTATTTCATCTTGTTAAGCAGAGATACCTTTTCAGGCATTCATGTCAATAGCTCGTGTGTGAATGGAATGTCTCACAATACACCAAGGCTGTTGCCCTCATGATGGGCGTTACATCCTGCATAAATTCACCCAGAGGCTTTATAGAAATTGAATTGTTAGACACCAAGTTACTTACCTCTGGGGGGCACAGGAGTAAAGGGAATACTCTGGGACAACCTCATCAAATTGTTTCTTTCAACAGCTGCATAAAAGGGAAATACCTGTTAATTATAGTTTAAACCATTTAAAAGAAAGGACACTACCATTGCACAAATTACTGATCCGTTTACTCACCAGTGTAGTAAAACGTTATGTCCATGATTGGTTTGAAAGGTGACTCTGTCTCTGGAAAAATAAAAGCAGTTTTGTAGGCTCACACTTCAGCGCCACAGTAAAAAGTTAAGCAAGACTGTTTTTTACTATATGAAGATCCTCTTTATGCGTTTGAATGGGCATTTGTAAGCAGATAAGCAGTGGTGTATGTATGTAAAAACTGCAATTTGATGTTTGAGACACTCACACAAGTGTAATGTTTTCATCAACTGCTCCTATGATGGTTCCTGACCGCGTGCTAAACTGGAATCTATTTGGTAAATTGTAATGTCTTCCATGATGCAATAGGAGTGCTCAATGTCGGAGTTATCAATCTTCTGAATTAATTCAGAATGTTTTAAGCTAAAAAGACAATCATAAAAACACTTATTATGAAAGGAATGTTATACTGTCAAAGACTGACTAGGCTAATTTGGAAGATATTTTATGGGTAATAGTTTTTTTTGAGTTAGAAGGCATACAAGTATTATATAGGACAAAGTCTCAAAATATCAACAATTGATTTAGTCATTTGTGACGGATATAAAGATGTAAGTGCATAAAGAAAAGAGAGAGTGCAGAAGTGTTCAGTGGCAAACATATTAGAAACTACAGCCAAGAATGAATCTAAATTATTAAATGACGAGTCACCAATAATATGGAATCTACAAAACCAGTTATTTAAAGTGAAATATTTTTCTGTAATACATGGGTTGGAGTAGTGCTTTGATGACATGTACTCATTCACTATACAGGCCTACAGTTTTTCCGAAAATGCACATTAATTTCACCAAAACCACAAAACAAATCTCTCACTCCCTTCGCAAACGTCATTGAGAAACTTTATTCACTGTCATGGTGCTTCAGAGGCGCAAGTCTCAATTTGTCCCATATTAGATCGGACTATTTAATCTAGTTTAATATTTCTCTTTGCATTGTGGTACTTTTAGTCTTGTTTAAAATGTGAAAAACAAAATCATGACTACCAACTGAAAAAGAATCATTTTGTTAAAACGCGAAAATGTGAATAAAGTACTTGTAGTTTAGCAAAAACATGGTTACGTTCGTTGAAATAAAGGAAGCAATGGGCCATAATGGTTAGGTGTATTCTGAGTAGTAAGTAATGTGACACATGATATGAAGTATAAGAAAGAAACCGAAAATAAAATTCTCCAGTGAATTCACTAAGAACGAGGGACTCCTGTCCAGACACTTGTAAAACAAGCTTTGACAAAGCCAATAGGTCTGCAGTCATCCGCCAGCCTTTTGGCAATTCTTATTTTGTTTTATCATGGTTTTTGCAAAACTTTATTGTTTGGGAAACTGCTGTAAGTTTGTCAGTCTAAAAACAAAAAAATGATTCAAGATACAGTAACTCAAAGTGAAGGTTATAGGTAATTAGAGAACCCGAGTGTCGTTTGGAACCTTGGGTAAGCTTATGCGTAAAGAACAGTGGTCCCAAGTCCATAGGTATCATAATCAATGTACAAATATATTGTATTGGGAATTATATAGCACTTACTACCGCTAACAAGGCATTGAACCGCTTTACGGCGAGTAGCACACAACTCCGAAACCCAAGGTTAGTGGTCAATCTAGCGGTTATTATTGGTTACTGCGATTAATCATGTGCTCCCAAGAACAATTGTATGAATTAACTCCAGTTACTTTATGATATAGTAATACCAGGTAGGTGTAGTCATCAGTGGGGCTATGTGGTTTCAGGTGAATGGTTGGTGGGATAGATAGGCTGGTGGAGATTAGGCAATGTTAGATTACAGGGATAGCATTTTAAAGAGGAGATATTGTGATCTATCAAATGAGGTATCAAACAAATGCAGAATTTTCAATAAGAAGGCATGAGACTGAGAAATAGAGGTTATACAGAGAATGAAAGGTAAGAAGAGGGTCACTCTGAAGAAAGGAGAGGAATCAAGTGGGAGTAAACTAAGGTCAATTGTCCATGCAGAATTTAGGAGTATAGTGAGAGATGGCTTTCTGAGTTAGCAAGCAATAGGTGAATGTAAGCTGTAAAAAACAAAACAAACAACGTTATACATAGTGCTCCATATCCAGGGCAGAGATGTATGTCAGTTGCTGTGTTATATATCTGGATGCAATAACAGAAAGCACAGAGAGGCCCCAAAATACCAGTCGATTATTACGCAATGGGAATGACAGAAATTGTTTACACGTTAAAGTCACACCCTTAATTACATAAACCATGCACCTTTTGGAGACCCCCCCACTTTTTTCATTCCATTTAAAGCCCTGATCCTGACAGTTAATACTTCCTTGCCTGTAGGTGTAGGGCGGCACCAACGTCACGTTCACCGCTCTGAACCAGGAGTAACTGTTAATCCAAAAGCATGTTGCATTCTAAATACTTGTAGTTTTGCATTAATGGGGGCTGAAATATCTCAGCATGGATAGTGCTGTCAGCCAAAAAGCCAGGACTGGCTGTATTTTGAATGCACAATATGAAGTCACCAAGCAGAAAGTCTTTCAGACATAACTGGCCTTCCTTTCTTTAGCCACCTGCAAGGCACTTTCAAATTATCCTTTAATATAAGGTGCTGGGACTTTTAGCCTCATACTTGCAAAGTGGTCTAGGCTGAAAAGCAGGCAAAGCCTGCATGTGCCACACAAAACACAGAGCTGGCAATTCACCAGTAATTTACTTTAAGCTAGTCCATAGAACTTTAACAAGACTAAAATGCCCATAATGCACTAGGTTATCAAAAGACAGACCAGGGCTGGGCAGAGTGCATGATGACATGGAGTGTTGGTGTTCACCCTACAAGTAATCAG
Source organism: Calotriton arnoldi (assembly GCA_963921515.1). NCBI lineage: Eukaryota > Metazoa > Chordata > Amphibia > Caudata > Salamandridae > Calotriton > Calotriton arnoldi. The sequence goes on along the minus strand of CAWUFW010000043.1, from coordinate 3,402,165 downwards.
CCCCCTAGGGGTAACACTGGGTCACACTTCCAGTCAGCCCTCCCTCTCTGCAGCACCATTCTGCGACATGCAGGTCTGGACAGCACCAAGGGTCCAGCCTCCCCAGGAGCAGCGGTGATAGCGGAGCCCTGTGATGCAAAGGGGTCACACTCACCTCCCAGTAGTGTACAACTCTGGGCTACAGTATTATAGGCCACCCAGGCGGAGACCGGTGCCCTGTGTCCACGGTGCACCGGCACGGACGAGTGACTGGGCCTAGCACTGAGCCTTAGTGCTCCGGAAAACGGGGCTGTGGGACTGGGGACCACAGGAGGTAAAATTATTCATTTAGTTACTTGTACATAAAAAAACATTTTAAACAATGTGACTGCGCAGTGGGTGTGTGGTGAGGAACGTGCTCGGTGCTCTCATACAAGTAATACACACGTGTGACAATACTTGACCAAGAGTGTGTATCAAGTAAGAACGACCAGCCCATTTTATTCTTATGTACAATTAAATTAGGTCGACAGAACTAGTCGATGACGTTTGATCCCTTAGACAGATAGAAGGATCCTCAAAAGGACTCTAAAAATACATGAACCCGAGAAAAATAGAGGACTGAAAGAGAGCACAGAAAATAGTGTTGAATATGGGATTCCAAAGTATAGAATAAGTCAATACTCACTGGGCACCAATCAAACATTGTTGAAGGCACCAATGGTCTAATGATGACCCTTCTATCTGTCTAAATGATCGACATGAGAGAAAGAGAAAGGAATAAAAAGAAAGAGAAAGGAACAAAAAGAAAGAGAGAGGGAAAGGAAGGAAGGAAAGAAAAGAGAAAGAAGGAAAGAAAAGAGAAGGAAGGAAGGAAGGAAAGAAGAGAAGGACAGAAAGAAGTGAAGGAAAGAAAGAAGGAATGAAACCAAGAAAGAAGGAATACAACCAAGAAAGAAGGAAGGAAAGATGGAAAAAGTAGGCAAGGGAAAGAAAGCAAGAAAGAAAGAAGGAAGACCGAAAGAAAGAAGGCAAGAGAGAAAGAAAGCAGGAAAGCAGGAATGGAAGAAAAAAAAAGCAGAAAGATGGAAAGCAGTAATGAAAGAAGGAAAGCAATGAAAGAATAAAATAAAAAGGAAAGCAAGAAGGAAATGAAGGAAAAAAGGAAAGAAAGAAAGAAAAGTAAAGACGGAATGAAAGAATGAAAGGAAGAAAGAATAAAACAACAGAAGGAAAGAGGAATGATAGAAAGAGCAAGGAAGAAGAAATGAAAGGAAGAAAGAAAGAAGAATAGAAAGAAGGCAATAAAAAAGTGTTACAGGTGCTTCAAATTATATACAATAACGGCCGGTTTTCTTATTGGGCAAAGTTTATTAAAGAACCATTGGTGAATAAGAAATTGCATGTGTTACCTATGCAACAACTAAACAAAATAACAATACAATTAGCAAATTAAGAAATTAGTTCCAAGCAAACAAGAAACAGTGAACTTAAGTGTTCAAAACCGAATTAAAAGAGAAACAAATGGATTAAGTAAAATAAAACAAAATATGGCAATTGAATGCAAGGATAAAAGGTAATAGCATGAACTAAAATCTTTCATCAAAAAGCGAAAAGGAGACTAAAAACACATTGTTATCTATGGGATCCAGTAGGCCGAAACCTCACATCCCTTTGCACAATACTCTCAGTGGCCCAAGATTGGGTTGAAGTAATTGCTTTATCTCAGCCAAAATGTTTAATTTCTAATTTACAAACTTTTCTGGAAATCTTCAGTGGACAATGCTTGAAGCTATGGTCAAGAGGGTGTTGATGAGGTTGCCTATGTCTGTCGAGGAGTCTCATAGAAGCTTTGAACTTTGCACCAATATACTCTAGATGGGAATAGTACGAAAATGAAGCTGCTGAGACTGGCTCTTCTGGCCCCAAAGCACAATTTCCAGTTGTCAGAGGATGAGGGAAGGATTTCCTCATAATTCTAGTTCTTGTCCTCTTTAACACCAGCTTCCTTTGTTGACAAGTTCGAATTCCACAAAAGCAAACAGGATAAATGTCCAGTTTTTCTTCCACGCAATTATATTCAATGGTTTCTGAACACTCTGCACTCTCTAACCATAGCAAAGAAGTCCTGTACCTCTATGTCTTTGGGAAGCAACAAACGAGGTGCACCATTTCCTCCTTGGAGCAGAGCTTCAATGCGCAGCTTTAGACATTTCTCCCTAAGGCTCCGGCTAAGCAGTCAGGCCTTCTGCAGTGCATCAAGCAGAAAAGACCAAGTTACTTATCATGGGTAATGCTCTTTCTGGTGGATACTCTATGTAACTGTAGATTCCTCACCTTAGACTATTCCCCACATGTCAAACCAGAAATGTTTGTAGCAGTGCTCCCACGTGCCACCAGGTAGAGTTGTGTGGCTCCACTTTGGCACCATATTGCCCCAAAAGTGACGGAGCATAGCTGCATATACACTACACCCCTGCATGCTGATGTCTACTCTCGGACGCAGAGCATGAACTGTTGGATACAATATGCTAAAACTAACTCAGGACTTAAAGTGTTAAGAAGAGACTACTCCCCAGAACATGGAGGTTGGAGGCCCGTGAGGAATCTGTGGTTAGATAGAATATCTACCAGAAAGAGCATTGCCAAAGGTAATTAGCTTGTTAGTCTGAGGGATACTTCTAACTGCAGATTGCTTACCTTAAAATAGAAATCAAAGAAATAAATCCCAAAGGGGAGGGTGTGTGGAGTGTACTTGGACCAAAAATTCTTGCCAAGCGAGTGAAATAGCCATCCTGCTGAACCTGACTGTTAAGACAGTAGTGTCTCGTGAAAGTGTGCACCGACGCCAGTGTCGCTGTCTGACAGATTTCAAGGACAGGCACTCCTTGTGCAACTAGGGTGTGCAAACCTTTGGCAAAATTATGTAGGATACAAATCTATGATTTAGCTCCAAATCTTAGTGTGTAATGGGCTCTTGCATCAATTTGTGAGGCAAGAATATATTAAATGCTAAAAAAAAGTGCAAAAAAACAAAAGCACTATGAACAACAGCCGATTGTGTTCTGTCCTATGAATTTGCATAAACTTTTACTGTAAATGGCACTGTCACAGTCAATTTTTACTACACCAGGCACCTAATTATGTTAAGTGAGGGGATGGCGAAATTTTAGGAATTTCGTGTAACAAGCGAAAAGTGCAATACCTGAAATTACGCAAATTACACTGGCGTAATGTAAATTTGGCCAGGCCTAGTGCCAACCTAGTTGTAGCAGCCAGAGTACTTCTGGGGGCTGCTTCTTATCCAGTGTGTAGCAAATCACAATAAAGAGGACTATCCACTTTGACAAGGTCCACTTCTGCAAAGCTTTCTATTGCTTTGCTCAACAGAACACAACAAAAAGCTGATCGTCCACTTGAAGATCTTTGCTAAAATCTGCGTATAAACTTGAAGCTCTTCTGGGGTTTAACCAATGGAGCTGGGAAGCGAACATTGCTGGCACAGTGATGAACTGCCCAACATGGAAGAGAGTCACGACTTTTGGTAAGAAGGCCGCTTGAGTTTGTCAGCAGCAACTTGTTCTTGGAAAAAGGTGGTGCAGAGCAGTTGCATGAAAAGTGCCAGAGTTAATGCAATTGCAATGATGAAGTCAGTCTTGTCGGTCAGGAAATGAAGCAAGCAGCTATACATCATATTGGAAGCCGTAAACATGAGGAATGTCAAGGCCAAGTTATGGTCTCACTAAGCCATCACAAAAGGCTTAGGAGGAAATATGTGTCAAGCCTTAAATCTCATCACAACAGGTGATTTGAACAATGATGGTTTGTTCGGCTAAAGAAGAAAAAGGCATAAATGGCTGACAAAATACTTTTACAGTCCTACTGCAAGGTCTTGCTTGGCTAGAGAGGAAACACATAAAATTACATCCAATAGCTTTGCCTCTTAGGGGTTTAAATTCCAGACAATTCACCAAGTTACACATTTGCCAAAGCCCGTGCCAAAAATGGATTTTGTGGAGAGGTGCCTAGTAGCGAGGATGATATCCACCACCTGAGACGGTAAATGGTCCTTGTGTTTGCACGGTAAATCCAACGCCATAATTGGGTGAGGAAGGGAGAATGGCCTGTTGCAGGACAAACTGTGGTCAGTCAGTCAGTCACATCTGCTTATCTTGACTTGCTACCTCCATGATCATCTTGTGCTGTTACCCTTAAGATCTGGATGGCAAGCCCACTTGGACTTCAAGCTCTAAAATAGGGCTCACACCACGCCACCGGACGTGATTGACAAGGAGGATGCACGAGGCTAAGAGACCAAGCCTGAGGACCACCTTCACCTTGATTCCAGGAGCACGCCTGAAACATCAGTGTCATTACCCGAATGTCATGGGCACGTTGCTGTCGAGGGAAAGAACTAAACTCCACTATATCCAGGATTTCCCTAATGAATGGAAGCCTATGAGAGGGAATCCGGTGGAAATTTGGTTTGTTTATGGAGAAACCCAACAATGTTAAAGTTTTCGCTGTCATCTGGAGCTGGTCCACAACTGACTGCTGCGAGCCTGCCTTCAGCAGCCAGAATCAAAGCAATTCCTGAGGCCGAAGGGGAACACGATAAATTGAGAATGCTCCTGGCCCACCTTGAACCACAGGTAACAACTCTGGGACTGCAGTGTCCTGCAAGTCCAAGGACACTATCCAGTCACCCAGGTCCAGAGCAAATCTGGGCCAATGTGAGCATTTTGAATCTGTCCTTTCAGGAGAAAGTGCTGAGGAGACAGATGCACCAAGATAGCCATGAGGACCCAATCCTTTTTCAGGATGAGGAAATAGTGAGAGTAACAACCTCTGCCTTTTTTCGAGTTCGGTACCCTCCCTATGGCATCATTGGAGAGCAAGAGGAGCCCCTCCTGTAGCAGGATGGACAGATGCTCTTTTGAAATCCGTTCCAGTGTGGGAGGAATATTGGGCGAGGAGGAAAGAAGAAGTAGGGCATAACCGTTCTAAATAATTTGGAAGACCCATATGTCAGATGTGATAGAACACCAACCATGGAAGGCAGTGGCGGATACTGCCTCCCACTGGGTGGGCATGCTCTGCTGAGAGCAAACGAAAGCAGTTTGTTGGCCATTGTAGCTGGAGAGGAGAAGTTGGAAGACTAGTGTCCCTGCTGTCTCACTCATTTTCTGACAAATCCACAACAGTAGCCCTGATATGACTGGGTGGGCTGCCTGTTGCACCACTGGTTGTGATGGCTGCCTCTGGTGATATGCAGTATCTCCAGAGTAGCTCCTAAATTTCTGAAAATGGTGGAGAAAGAGTTTGGCCGGGGCCAACAGCCTCAAGAAGCATACTGCGGTTCTACTGTCTTTAAAGTGTTCCAAAGCGGAGACGGGACCCATCAAAGGGCATACCTATCAGTGGGCCTGCACACTGCTGCTCAACTGAGTGAACCTCATTCAGGAATGTTGATGAAGGGCAATACCAGTACCAACTGCTCTGCCAAGGCAATCTGTGGTATCCAGTCCAGCTCAGATAACATATTTGGCTGAGTCCTGCGAATCATGCATTACCTGGGTGAAAGAGGCCCTTCTGGGAATTCCACCAAGATCACGCTTGCCATGTCCCAAACAGCATGGTTGTATCGATCCAACAGACACACCATGGCACCTTGTTTACAGATCGCAATTCCAGACTGGCTGAAAAAACATACATTTGCCTAAGGTGTCAATCCTTTTAGATTCTCTATCCAGGGGAGTGGTGGGAAACAAATTAGGGTTCACTTTTCAAGTCAAGGTCTGTACAATACAGCTTTCTGGAGTAGGGTGTTTTTTGAGAAAATCTGGGTCACCAGGCATGGGTCTGTAATGTCTGGCCACCTGCCTGTATTCAGAGGAGGGCAAGAACATGGTTTTGACTAAGTAGCCATCAAAGTATCTGTGAGAACATCATTAAATGGTAAGGCCTCAGAAGCTGCTGGCCCCGGCTGTTGAATTTCCATTAAACATTTGTATTAGTCTCAGTAATGGGCAGCTGTAACTCTAGCACCTCGAGTGCTCTCAGAACAACCACCACTGTGAACGAGGAACTTTCCTCCATTAGAGACCCACATGGCGAGTCAAACTCTGTCACAGGCTAGGTGTCAAACCCACTGGTGTTTTGTAAATTCAGGTACTCGGCATCATCAACATCCTGTGGGCACCCTGCTCTGGTACAGGGTCAGAATCAGAAACAAAAACATAATAGAGTCTCTGCTGATAGTCACAATTTGGTACAGACACAGGGTTAGAGTCCGGCTGCATGACAACTGGTTGCACTTTTCTAATTTTGACCTTGACATTAGTTGAGCTTGGGCTGGCGCCAGTTTGGGGTCCGACATCAGCAGTGAATCATCATCTGGCACCAGTGAAATCTGCACTGGCATCAAGGTGACAGGAACTGACGTGGATCGTGTGGCCAGAGTAGAGGTCTGTACCATAGTCGATACTGACCTAGTAATGGGTTCCAAGAAGACAGAAGGCACTGGGGAGAGACCTGCTGCCAGTAGCCAGACTGGACAACCTTGCGGTTCTGGGGGGCCTGAATGCACAACAGAGGAAGCCAGAAATGCACAAAATATTTGCAACACCGAAAATATGTCTAGAGAGTCCCTTGGGAGGTTCAGAACAAAAGTGGATTTGGGTCTAAATGGTGTTTTAATACTGACATAAATATCTAGACCCAAAATATCCACAGTTTCTCTAGATGATGTAGGGAGCTGTCTTCTCTCATTGTCCCTCTCCAATTGTTCTAAATCATGTAGCAAATTGCCTAAAACCAAATTTGAAACAGGCATAGTCTCTCCAGAGTGTTCCACATCATCTTGTTTGTTTTTGTTATGGATAAACTTTCTAAGTTTTAACTTCCTCACGAATTTGTAAAAATCAATCCTCGTTTGTCCATAGTTGAAATTAGTATGAATACAGTATGAAAGTCCCAAAGACACAGTACTTAATTCATCATCTGATAATACTAAGTCCAATTGATTAACCACCGTTGCAGCACTCAAATTTATTTGCATTGTTGTGTCTCCTTGGTTTTGACCCCAGATCTGAGTTCCATGCCTTCTCCTTCTTCTCTTACGCCTCCTTTGTTGAATTTTCCTTTTCTTGGTGGGCATGCTCGGGCATTCATCGTGCGGTCCAAACGTAAAAAACGGAGCTCATCTATAACCGAGGGTGGCTCGGACATGTCCCTACCTTTAGCGGACATTCCTGCTCCATCCTTCTGATCAGTGTCCAGTTCTGAACTGAACTCCGAGCTAGTTTCCGTTGATATTCGTTTTTCTTGATTTCTTGCTTGTGGAGCAGCATTATTTGACAATTTCTGTCTGCGTAGAGTATCAAACTGGTGTGCAAATGTGTAAATTTGACCCCTTTGATAGTCCAACCTATCCCACATAAATTTTATTGCCTTTCGTTCTCTAATGGTCTGCTCATGTTTCTTAAATTTGGTTTCCAATTCTTTTTCAAATTTTTGGACTGCTTCCGGTTTGGAGAGCCGACTAATCTCTTGTTGGAGTAATCTAATTTCTTCTAATATTTTCTCTCTGTCTCGTTTTGCATATTTGATGAGAATCTTCATCATGTTCTGTGATGATTCTGCACTGTTAGCAGCCCATTCCTGCAGCATACCAGGGTCTGGATTCTCAAAAGTTGGAGCAATCAAAACTCTCAACCCTTGCGGTACTCTCCCCACCTCCAGGTATTTCTCTAACGACTTGCACTCCCACCACTTGGAGATCTCTGTCCTAATCAATTTCTCAAGTTTTCGCATTTTTGACTGGAGAGCCATCCCAGGGGGTGCGCTGTTCGAAATCTGTGTTCGTTCAGACGCACTCGCTGCTTTGTCATGAAACATATCTTCAGCTGCTTCTTCTCTCTCCTTAACCAATTTTCAGCCATTTTCAATCGGGGCTTTTCCCTAGCTCATCTTCACGGCTTCTTTCTACGTGCGAACCTCGCCCTGCTGGGAAGATTATCTCCCAGCACCTCTCCCCGATGCATGCAATAACCTGGCTGTGTACGAGGAGCTGCTTACCTGCTTCCAAGGCATCCTCTGACGCTCCGATAGCAGTCTGCAGTACTCCTCCTCACTGGCAATAGCTCCGACTTCCGTCTTGTTTTGGCTCGGGGGGCTTCACAGTATGCCTCGCATTCTTTTCCCAAATTCTTTTTGCCAGACTCCACGGAGCACCAGAACGAGTTTGTGTCGGTGTGGCCGCACCCAGCAGCAAGCGGCTCTGTATGAACACCAACTCCAGTCTCTACTTAAAAACTGGACACCAACACTGCAAGGCTAGTTCAAAGCACATCTATTCTTTGCTGTAACGCGTTTCGACAATTCCTACTGCCTTGATCACACACTAGACGCCATTACTGTCGTGGCATAAATAGTGGATCACATGATTCCGAACTTCACAGACATAGTAAAAATACCTTATGGCATTAAAAATGTTACGACACAAAACTTTTTTCAATTTTTTTCGTTTACAATTTCTCTTATTTAATTTTTTCTTTTTTCATAAAAAAAAACAAAAATTGCTTTTTTATCCATGTTAAATTCATTTCATCATTTGGCTCAGATTTTTTAAAGTGCTAGTGCTCTGCAGCATCTCCGATGTCTACAAAAATATATATTGCACATATAGGTTGAAACATGGTGCTCGTGCCTAAATAATGTACATACATAAATAGTCCTTTTTTCATGGCTCATTAAACCACTGTTAGTTATTAAAGATTAAAGTGCTGTAGTTCTCATCAATTGCTACGATCTCCTAAAGTGCAAGTGCAATATTAACATATTAAAACCTCCTCTAAGATCATAAAAAATATTTGAAGAATGTTAAAAAAATATTATTGTACATAACTTTGAAATAAATTTGAGTAAATTATCTAAGTCAATTTTATGTACATCTTTCAACTCCTTATCACATTAATGAGTAGTCTCGTGAATAATCCTTTCCCATGTCATCACTTGCTATATGTATGTATGCATTTGTGTTTCTATCTATCCAATAAGGAGAATTTAAGTCCTTAAACTCATACTTAATCTTTGATGCCCCTACACATAAAATGTCTTTCATAATTGATTGCCATTCTCTGACAGTGGTTGCTCAACCGCCAATATGTCGAATTTCAGTCAGCATATATCACTGTAATAGGCAGAATCCATCCAAAGATCCCAGCAGAATTGCTGGGCTTCCCTGGGTCCCACTGTCCACTGTTGTAAAACCTGCTATAGTTTCAGAGTTGGCTGGGGACTAGACTGGTAGGTGATCAGGCAGTAAGGGACAAATCAGCTCTTTCTCTGGACTGACTGTGGATGATATGCAAGAATGCTAAGAATGTATGATTAAGTAGGGGGAATTCAGAAATTAATTACAGATACGTGCAATTTGTGCAGACTTTGTGGTAGGAAATGGCTCTTCAGAAGTCTCTAGATTAACTATGCCATTATAATCTTAGATTTTTGCAGCCTTGAGTCAAGTGAGGTAAAAGATCACAACAGTGGTAATATACTGGACCAGGAAAACCTAGACTCTAGAAGTTTAACTCACTATTAAAGGCACAATGGCCTACACTTGAAAATTAAATGATTTGAACTGGTGAAATAGACGCTATGTTAGAGCATAGGTAGTAAAAGGAAACACTAAGGCCTTGATTACAAGTTGAGGTGCTATTTTTGCACGTAATAAATAATGATATCAGAGAGTATGTTATTTATCAGGTCTGATAATCCCACCTATTACGAGTTGTTGGGGAATTACATGTGGATTCTGGTGTTTAACGCATCAAAATCCGCATGATACGGTAAATACCATATGGTTTCCACCCATTAAATTCCATCAGGTTTGACATGCCGAAATTTAACCAGGGTCGAGTTATTTAACTCATGTGATAATTATCGGATGTGTTAAATAACACTGACCTCGTAATTCCAACCCATGCGGAATTACCTTTTCAACTCGTAATCAAAGCGATAATGAGTCATTTGAGTCATAGTTGTGATCGAGAAAACTTGGACAGAGCTTGATGCCCAATAATTGTGCTGCGGCTCAAGGTACATGATCATCAGCAAAGCCAAACCGCTTGACAATGACCACATCTAACTTTAGAATAAGATTCCACGCATGCTCTGTTAAGCCGAAGGCTAAAAATAACAAGTATTGTTCTGTACTCAGACTATCTAAATATTCATTCACCAATAAGAAATGCTAAGAGGTAGCCAACATTTATTTGTAAAAGTATCTAGACATAACTTCTCAAATGTGTTATTGCAGCATTTATTCCACACTTACCGGTAAATCTTTTGTCTTCATGATGCCTGTGCCAATAAATAAAGGATAAAACGTGAGCCAATCACAGAAAACAATTTCTACTCCTGTTATGTTAGGCTACGTGGCATTGACGTTAAGGAAACTACCGCTGGACATAACAAAAACAGGAAAGGTGAATGTATTCAGCCTTCTCTTTAAGAGCTATGGATCAACAACAGATCGCAGGTCAAGAGACATACTATTACTCAGCTGATCCTTTCGAAACTAGAATCACAGCAGCAGTGCAGCTGTAGCAATGCTGTATTAGAACCATCTTTTTTTCAGTGGTTGATACTCATTCTTATAACTTATACTCAGAAGCGTTACAAGGTAAGAAGTATATAACAAGCACTGGCAAAGACAATAGTCTCGCCTTTGACAGATGCTAGCTGACATTTTACTTTGTCAAGCATTGTTGCCAATGCTGGACAGAAAGCAGCTCCAGGGTGAGGACATTTGCACATGCATGCGTCACCAAGCATGCGCATGAATGCGTCAAGACACTGCGGTGGACAGTTTTTAAAAATTTACTGTTCCATGATGATAGATGCCCCTCTTGCAGTAGTAAGTTAAAACAAAAGTGTGGTAGCAAATTGGAGCTTCTGGCTCCTCTACAAAGGAAAATGTAATAAAAAAAGATATGGGAAGGGGGGCATATTAGCAACACAGGATTAGGGATGTGGTGGGGAGCAAGTGAATGCTGCTGAGCAGTGAGAGCAATGAGGAGCAGGGAGGGGTGAGGGACCACTATGGAAAAGTGTGAGGTGGAAGCAGCGCATGGGACAGAGAGCAAGAAAACACATGCAGTCCCATAGAATGCTGAAAGAAAAAGAAAAGTTCTTCCCTGATGCTAGCCATGGAAGAATACAAGTCTTACAATCAAAAGGAGGATGAAGAAGAGATGCTCTAGGGGAGGGACAAACAGAACAAGAGGAATGAAAGTCATTCAATATGAAGAAGGCGAATGAGAACACAGCATTTGCAATGGGCTGACCCAAAGCCCACCCCAATCACTGGTATTGTACACAATAGGTCATCGACAACAAACAGCTAAACACTGTCTGTAGGGAAGACCTTCAAAAAATAACACTGTGCAGAGTAGCTACCCTAAGCAGAACCAGTGATAAATGATATGTTAGGTACATGTTGTTTGTGGTGATTGGAAGGTGTGGATACCGAGATGTCAAAAATTATCATGTCTGCACATTAAGGTTTTTTATAAGCTGTCGTGGGGTACTCCTCAACTACACGCTCTGATGGTTAATTCATTGTGATGAATATTTAACATAAAGGTAGTCCTTGATTTGTCACCAATATTTTTTAATATAGAACTTACTCACCAACAATTAATAATGTAGTTACCTGAAATTAAATATCACAAATACAGAGTTGACAACCTGTATTCCGATCGTGCTTGGGGACTGATCCAGGAGTGAAGGAAGAGTAATGTATTTATTTACCTGCCGATTTGATTACAATGTAGTGTGGGGCGGCAATAGTCACAACAAGTAAGTGCATTGTGCTAAACCATCAATATTATTAGAAGCCTTTAGATAGTAAATGACTTGGGTCATCAGTTGACTGTGTCCTCTCTCAGTAAACAAAGGTGCCCCTCCATCCTAACAATACTACTATGAGCCAAAAACTCAAGGAACAAATGCCAGATGCCGCATGATGCTACCGCCTGTGTAGTGTATCTCCTGTATAATGCAGCAAAAGTCCCATGCACTATGTCTGAATAACAAGACCACACCACCCCTACGTGCACTTTCCAAGGGGGCAGCTTGTAGCACACAGTAGCAATGCCCCACAAACACAGGAGAAGGGTGATCTTTTTATAAATAAAAAAAAAAGAATGGAATAGAGAGGAATTTACACATCAGGCGCTAAAACATTAAGAGTGCCACTCTGCTCACCCTTGCCAGAAAGTGTGGTGAGGGGGTGGAAGCTGGCAATTGCTGTGGAGGCGGACAGGCATGCAGGGAAATGTGATACAGAAAAAATCTGTCCCCGCTCTGGACGGGCCTACCCTATGAAATAGGGATGTTTGGTATACTTGGTGACGGGTCGGGTAGAAATACAGAGTCCTTAACCTGGCCTGCAACAGGAAAATGAGATTTACTACAGGTCTGGGCAGGCCTGCAACAGGAAATAGCTTTATTCACTCAGATTTACTGCAGACCCAGAATGGAAGAAAGTACTGGCATTTATTACTGGCTTGAATATGCCTGCAACAGACATTAAATAGATTCACTCACAGGCCTAGACTGGCCTGCAACAGGAGATATAGAGATTCACCTAAAGCTCTGTATTGGCAAACAACAGAAAAGAGTGACATTTACCACAGGCCTGGACTGGCCTACAGCAGGGATTAGGGGAATTTACTACAGGCCTGGAAAGGCCTACAATAGAAAATATTTCATACAGTCCTGGCAGACCTATAACAGGATACATGGGTGTTGGAAAACGAGGCAGCATCTGTGAGGCCTGCACAAATAACATGACTACATTTGTCCTTCACTGGGAACCAAACACCCAATTGTAGCGCCTGACTCTCAGAGGGTAGCGTTGCAGAGCAGTCTGAGGCTTTACTCAAGGGAGGTGGTGTGGGCTAGTAATCGCCATTTGCAGGTGCGCAGAAATAACACTCAATAATTGATTGTCCAGTTTGTACTTTGCTTTATAAAAGTAAGAGTACATTTATTAAACACACACACTACTCAATACTATGCACCAATTTACAAATATACATAAGCTGTTGGAATTACTTTGTGACATTGCGTAACATCTCCACCCCTCCCAAAGGGGGGGGTGGGGTCTAGTACCACCACTCCCATGTATGCACATCATCTTGCCCCCAATGCAGTTAGTTGAACGTAACCTGGAGCGAGGTCCCTGCGCACTGGCACCATCCCAGTGGCGACCCACCCCATTACCTCAACACGCATTAAAAGTAGGTTCACCTGCCCTAGTGACACATAACCCTGACTGAGCATCTTATATTGACCATACAGTATGCACCCCTACATATTCAGGGCTAACAGTCTGGGTTGTTCCTCACTTAAGCGCAGCAGCAAGAATACATGTTTACGCATTACCTTAGAATGGCAGTACTCATCACATTTGTTGGACATTAGAATGCGTTGCAATTACAGCCCCTAAAGGCATCACAGATGAAATCACAGGGTTATGCTTATACAGCCAGACACCCTAGCAGGAATGTCTGGCAACATAACCCCACTTTGCTTATGACATCACCTTACATAGGTACTTCACATTACACATGTGACTTTCAGTCCCTCTAAAAAGAAATAACCCTTAGTAAATGCATTTCTGGTGCAATTACACCTCTTCATCTCCAAGGGATGCCCTTCTCCAGACATCCCCAACTCAGCCCTTCACTCCGTGAGGCACTTCACAATACACCCTCAGCTGTAGAACAAAAGTTCCAGCCTAGAAGGTGTTAAATACAAGCTGAGCCCTTGAGGGGTTATCCTTTTCAAGTCCCCATGAGACTTAGGGTGGACATTTCTTCGTGGTGCTGGGGGAGACTGCGCTGCTCCTGCAGCTCCCCCTGCACCCTGGTACACATGTAGTGGTGACCCCACTCTCCTGGGGGCCACCACAAGCAGAAAACGCTGGTTTCCCTTGCAGGCCGGTCCTGGCCTGCAAGGCATTATGGGGCGATTCCGCTGGTGCAGTGAATATTATAGCAGCGGCTCTCCCGCTGAGTCGGGGAGAGCCGCGATCCCGGTGCTGGCGGCTTTGCCGCATCTGCCTCCGTTGGGGGTCCGGTCCCACCCGGACCCCCAGGTAAGTGATACGGCTCGGGAGCCCACCCCCGGCCGCTCATGCCAATTTTCGGGGCCCGGTCCCACCCGGGCCCCTCCTCTCTTGTACAGTGTCCCGGTCCCACCCGGGACCCCCGCAGGACCTCTACGTTGGAGGGCAGCCCGGGGAGCCCACCACCGGCTGCCCCCGCCGGCTCCCCGCCCGGCCAGCACCCTCACGTGCTGCCGCGGGAGCCGGCAATGCAGTTCTGGTCTGCCCACTCCGGGCAGACGCGCAGGACTTCTCCGGCTCCTCCGGTCCTCGGGGGGAGTGCAACGGCACTCCCCCACACCAACCTTCACTTCGGGGCCCCGGAGATGGGGTCCCGGGCCCGCAGACCTCTTCGGGGGGGCGCGACGGCGCTCCCCCTTCCTCCAGCGTCGGCAGGGGCCAGGGTGGGCTCCTGGCGCCCCGCTTGGGACACTTTCACGGGGAGCGCGACGGCGCTCCCCGACTTTGCTTCGGGTCCCGGGGATGGGCTCCCGGGCCCCTTGGGCACCTTTTCGCGGGGGGCGCGACGGCGCTCCCCCGACTTTACTTCTTCGGGGCCCGGGGATGGAGTCCCGGGCCCCTGGGCACAACTTCGCGGGGGCGCGATGGTGATAACGCCGATTCTTATCTAATTATCTATAAGAACCTTCTGGCCGCCAAGATCTTTTTACCTGTTGAATAGTGTAAAGGAGAGAATCTCATCTGGTTAGATATCAGCATTCAGTTTGTCTGAAAGGACCACTGACTCCGAATTCAGGTTTAAGAATTTATTATCGCCAAAAATAACTGAACGTGCAAGCACCTCAACACGAGGTTAAAGAAATAGATGGGCACTAATACAAATAATAATCTACGCAGAAATCTCATCCGACTTAGGACAAGGAGAATAGAAAGTTCTAGCAGGATCAACCAGACTATGATTACTCCAATTTCTAAGTTGCTCTTCATTGGCCTAAGCAAGCTTAAAATCAATTGCTGTCCCTACACTAATGCTAAGTGACATCCCTGCATAACGATTTCCCAGGCAAGAAGGAATAAAAGGTGTCAGCTGTGAAGACTTCCTAAGAAGTGCAATCACCATATACCTAAGCTCAGCTCTGTCCTTCTCTCAGGTCTCCCCTACCGCTTCTCTAGCCTCCTCCCTCAGGGCACTAACCCTAATACAAAACCATACTACAAAGGTACACGCCTTGTTTACGCCCTCTTGGCCAGGTCTTCTTTCTTGTGCTTTTCCATTGAAACGGTGACTTCATCCTGGACGGTTTCGTTGACCTTGAGTCCCAGGCACCTTCTCCGCTGAAAGTATCATCCCTACATTCCATCTAACTCCCCGTGCCATGCCTCCCCTCTCTCTAGCTTGTGAAAACAAAGAGTTAGTCTTACTAACGAGACATGTGTCCTTGCACCTGCAACAAAAGATACTTTCACAGAAACTGTCTACTGTGCAAATTAAATCTACCGTTTATGCCCAGAGAGCCTTACCAAGAGAAACCCTTTTCGGCCTACATTATAAGCTAACATAAGAATATACCAGGCCTTCCTTAAGCATATATGTAGTCAGGCCCTTACATATAACTTTTAAACACACATCTTACTTTTCCCTATAAGCATATTCATTACGATTCTTTATGCAAGCAATGAATTACATATGCAACTTTAATATGGTGCGCGTTTAAACTACTGCAATTACATTACATCCATGAACTAATTTCTCTATGCATTATGTTCACACAATTCAATAAGCATTGCATTACATCATTATCCTAACACCATTATACTGCTGAGTTCACTTCGTCTCAGTGAACTATTCATTCTTTGCTAAACATGCATGAGTATACAATGGGATATAAACGAATATATGTCTGAATACATGTGGGTGCGGCCTATCAGTGATTATGATGCACCCCTACAATTCACAAGAACATTTCGCTCTATCAGTTCCCCCCTTTGATGACTCCTGTCATCACATCTCATTCTACTCTCTTCGGAGAAGGAACCGACCTAAACAGAACTCGTTCTCATCTTCCCTGATCTGAATTTCTCCATGCTCTTGAGCCTTTGATACTGATTGTCTTGCAATCTTGCCAATTTCATGTCATTTTCCCTCAAAGCTCGCTTGACTCTGCCTGCTCGATACCACTTGTAGGCCTTGATCAGAATCCACAAGCCAGCCACACAAACCACCAAGATAAGGAGTGGTCTCAGGAAGTACCCAAGGAATCCCTTTCCTAGGTTTGCAAACCAACCTCCCACTTGACCAAAACCCTTCCCGACCTTTTCCCAGGCCCCTTCTTCGGTCAAATCCGCTATCTTTGTGTGGACCATAGTGATGTTACTTATATATTTCTCCAGATCCTTGCTACGGTCTGGTATATAAGTGCAGCACTCTTGAACCTTCAGCATTTTACAGACTCCGCCCTCTTTTGCCAATAGGACATCCAAAGCAAGGCGATTCTGCAAAACCATTCCCCTTATCGACAACATCTCTCCTTCCACCAACACCAACGACTTTGCTGTGTTCATCGAAAATTCATCCACCACAGTCGCTAACCTCCGGATCTTCACATCATTCAAGACTACTCCTAGACTAGGTATCATAGCTCCAAAGATATCCCCCACAACGATTCCTGCACTTGCAGCTCTTCTCGTTCTTGAATGCTCTCCACCCTCCAGAAGATTTAAGTCTTCTGTATGGTAAATCTTTGGAAATATTATTGACAAATAACATGTTCCATACCAATTTGCAGGCAACCTCACATAAGCATTCTTCCCACATACATAATACACCGTTGGTATCACTTGTACAGGACCTTGGAGAAAATCTTTTGCCACATCTGCCATGGTGAAAACATGATCACAGGTACTCTGTCCCACTGGAACCTTTTCGTAGTAAGTCTGATAACGCCTTATACACAACTTACCCCTTATCTCCTTATCTAACGCTATAGGACCATAGCTTCCCTTGGTCTTATGCAACCGTTCTTCATCTGTCCAATCAGTCCTGTGATGCCCGTAATCTCGGTATTCAGTCAGCTTTCTATACCTATCTTCAACTTGATCTACTGAACTTTCTCTCTACATCCGACATCAAACAAGTCAGATTGTTTCTGTGTGCGAATGCTGTATCCAATGCCAAACTCGGTATGAAGTACTTCCTCAGTCTGTCTTCGGTCTTATAATAGTCATACTTATTCAAATGCTTGTAAGCTGGGACTTCAGGAAGCACTGCATCGAAATTGGAAAAGAAATACTCGAACTGCTCTCTCTCATAAAACAAACTAAGCAAAAGACTACATGAAATACCATAAGTCAGTGGAAGATGATGATACCTAATGCCCTCATCCACTGAAGTAGGCAACTGCATACACACATAACAATCTTTCGCATCCATCACGTCAACATATTCATACAACAACTTAGCATACGCATTAAGCTTAAAATCACCTTTCGACAAATCTACATGTAATCTACGGCTTTCTTCTAATATCATAGCTCTATCAGCTGCCCTGTCTACCCCCTTCTGGCTAGGTGTGATAGGTGTCGGTGTCCCTGTCACTGCCTCTACTTCTGGCTCATGCGAACCAGTATATGAGACTACAACTACTATGATTATAGAAATTATCACACTACTTATAAGAATGCCTACAATCCACTTTGATCTGCGATTGGGATCTCCCGGCTCCATGATTTCGAAAGTTCTCAAAAGTCTTGGTTATCGCAAAGAACTCTGAAAAAGTCTCTGTTCTTTATTTGTGACCTGCTCAACCAGCTCGAGCAACCATGAAATCTCCGGGCTTTCCCTTTCCGATCACAACTTATTTACACAGTCCAGAAAAAGACTTCCCTAGTTTTCGTTCCTCTTCTTGTGGAAAGTCCCTAAGTTTATTCTTCTTCCACTCGGGCCTAGGTTATCTTCTTCTTTTAGACTTTTATTTACAGTTTTTCACTGATCCACAATGAGATCCTCATTGAGCACGACCAGAACGTGATACAAAAGTTCAAGATGCAAAACCAGCACTTCGTGTGAAAACGGCTCAGCTCCAAAAGGCGGGAATTCGAGCCGATGCAAAAGCAAATTTCGGACTTCACTCAGAAGCGGGGGATTTGGAATCGTGAGTGTCAGTGTTCCGTCTATCTCGAACCCTGGCATCCGCAGCACCACCTTCACCACCAGTCTCGGGCTCCGACTGAACACTTCCACTGACCTCAGTCTCCCTGTACTCACCACCCCCTGCATCAAACACAGTGTAAGTCCACTCAGGGGTAGAGTATCTGCGACAAGGCACTCTTGTTCTCTTGGACCTTCGCCGACTGTCTTGTGCTTGGTCTTCGTCGCTTGCTTCGGTTTCAGATACTTCGGACACTGGAGCAAGATCTCTTTCAGGTGCCAACCTCAGGTTCAGTCGCCTCTGTCTCTCAGGCCAACTCTCAGCACTTCTGTTCGTTCGTCTGCCTTCCCCTTCTATACCCAGTGCACTACTTCCTCTTTCTGCTGTATTTGACTCTTCTCCGCCCACTGCACCTTCTCTTTCTTCGGTGTCTGAGTCTGGGTTCGAATTGTGGAAACCCCCTTCTGCTTGCTTTAGTGCACCACCAGCTGTGTCAGCGACCCTTACAGCTTGACTCGTCCTCCCATGTGGCCCTGCCACATCAGCTGGGTTTTCATTTACGAGAGGAGCTGTTTCTTCCAAGGGTGCTGGAACTCTGCGGGTATGGGAAGCATGCACCCAGTTCGGCAATCCTCCACACTTTACTGCTGTGTTCGTGATAAGTATCACCTGATACGGGCCACGCCAACGGGCATCCAAGCAACTCTTCCTCACGTGCTTCCGGACGAGCACCCAGTCACCGGGACACAAGTCGTGGCACAGATCACTCGAGGCTGGAACCACAGCTGCTTGCACCTGCTGGGATACAGAACGGACCACATCAGAGAGTCCTTTACAGTAATCGAGAATCAAATCATCAGTGATGCTTATCAAGGCTGTAGCTGGTACTGCTGGCAGTCTCATTGCCCTCCCCATTAATATTTCATGGGGGACAACCCAGTCTTTCTGTCTGGGACACTTCGCATGCTCATGAGCACCAGTGGCAAGGCGTCGGGCCATTTCAGGGATGTTGAAGAACACATTTTTGCCATCCGAGCCTTCAAAGTTCCATTAACTTGTTCCACCATCCCAGAAGCCTCTGGTCTGTAGCTACAGTGGAGTCTCTGATCAATGTTCAATGCTGCACAAAGTAACTTCATGATTTCGCTATGGAAGTGCCCTCCTCTATCTGATTCCAAAGAGGTCGGGATCCCGAATCTAGGGATAAGCTCCCTCAACAATAATTTAGCCACTGTCAGAGTGTCACACCTGCGTGTGGGGTAAGCCTCCACCCACCGTGAGAATATACATACTATCACTAGAATGTACCTCAAGCCATTGCACCTAGGCATCTCCACGAAGTCCAGCTGTAGTCTATTGAAGGGCCCTCCTGACCTTCCAATATGACTCAGTGTAACTACAGTTTTCTTTCCAGCATTCATCTGTTGACATGTAACACACCTCTGACATACCGTTTCTGCCACTGCTCGGAACCGTGGGTTATACCACGTCTGTCTGAACACTCTCATCATTGCGTCTCTACCCAGGTGTGCCTGTCCATGTATCAATCTAGCCATCGGACTCAACAATTCTTCCGGCAACACAGCTCTTCCATCGTTGGATACCCACACATCCACGTCTCCTTTCTCACATCCAGCTTTGATCCATCCCTCTCTCTCCTGGTTAGAAACTTCATCCTGCAATCGCTTAAGCTCTTCCCAAGTGTCTGCCATGGTCAACATTATGCTGAGATCGGTTCCCTCTTGGCTCTCTTCTATCTCTCTTCCTGTGAATATGCATCCTTGTTCTGCGCAGAAGCGGGCTACTTCATCCGCATAGTTATTACCCAAGGATACAAAGTCCTCCCCTCTCCCATGGGCTGAACACTTTACAACAGCGATTTCTTTCGGATGCTGTAATGCTTCTAACAATTGTCTTACATATTCTCCATTACGAATGGGTGAGCCAGATGATGTCAAAAATCCCCTCTGAGACCATAACTGCCCGAAGTCATGCACCACGCCAAAGCCGTATTGGCTGTCTGTGTAAATCGTGATTCGAATTCGATCAGCGGCCAAACAGGCACGGGTCAAGGCAATGATCTCAGCTACCTGCGCGGAGCGTACTCCTTCTAGGCAAGCAGCGTCGACCACTCCTGAAATGGTACATACAGCAAACGCTGCTCTCAATTGCCCCACACTGTCTCTTAAGCATGAACCATCGACAAAGAAAATTTCATCTGGGTCAGTCAGTGGTTCATCGACAATGTCAGGTCTCGGTTTGGTGCAAAGTTCGGTCACATCGAGACAATCATGGTCCGCACAATCTTCATCATCTGTATTCGGTGTAGGCATCAATGTTGCAGGGTTCAAGACAGAGCACCTTTTCAGAGTCACATTCTCTGCGGCAAGTATGACTTGCTCGTACCTTGTTAACCTATTGTTCGTTAGGTGCTGGGTCTTGGTCCTGGTCATCAATAACTCAACCGAATGTGGCACATGTACAGTCAATGGATGTCCCATTACAATGCTTTCACATCTTTCAATGCTGACACCTGTTGCAGCAACGGAACTTAGACATCCGGGCAACGCAGAAGCTACTGGATCTAAAGTAGCTGAAAAGTAGGCAACTGGTCTACGGACACCTCCATGGTTCTGAGCTAACACTGCTAATGCACATCCTTCCCTCTCGTAACAAAACAATGAAAAAGCCTTGTTGTAATCAGGCATTCCCAATGCCGGAGCCCTGCACAAATCCTCTCTCAGTTTCAGGAATGCTATTAAGCACTCCTCGTCCCATGGTACCGGATCACTCACGTCCTTGTGCGTAAGCCTTTGCAGAGGCTTTGCTCTCAAGGAGAAACTAGGAATCCACTGTCGACAATAGCCAACCATTCCCAGAAACATCCTAACTTCCCTCTGTGTCGTGGGTACTGCCATGCTCATTATTGCCTCAATTCGATCTGGTGACACCTTCCTCTTGCCTTTTTCCAATCTGTGTCCCAAATACTGTACTTCCTGCAAACAGTATTGCAGCTTGTTCGGGGACACCTTATGTCCGTTCTCTCCTAAGTGGTTCAACAGCGCTACAGTATCAATTCTGCAAGCATCTTCTGTTTCTGAGGCAATGAGCAAGTCATCTATGTATTGCACGAGAACTGAGTTCTGCGGCAACACAAGACTCTCAAGGTTCTTCTTCAGGATCTGGTTAAAGATCGATGGACTTTCCGTATACCCTTGAGGGATACGACACCATGTTAACACACGATTTTCTAGCCTAAACGCAAAAAGAAATTGGCTTTCCTCGTGGAGCGGTATCGAAAAGAAGGCTTGACACAAATCGATAACCGTAAACCACTCGGCTTCACATGGGATCTGGAACAGTATTACTGAAGGATTCGGTACCACTGGACAACAAGGGACAACTATCATGTTGACCTTTCGCAGATCTTGCACAATCCTATACTTTCCGCTCGGTTTCTGTAGTCCCATTATGGGCGAATTACAGGGACTACCTCTGATCTCTTTTAGAATACCCTTCTCAATGAAAGTCTCGATAACAGGTTTTATTCCTGCAATCGTTTCTGTCGATAAATTGTATTGAGGTGTTCTTGGGAAATCAACATTCTGTTTCACCTCAATCCGCACTGGTTCAACCCCTCTGATTAAACCTATTTCGTCTCCTGCGAAATCCCACACCACAGGCGACACTGCGTCTCTCAGATCAGGTGGAAGTTCTTCCACCGTCACCATTGGGTACAGATCTATACACAAATGCTGATTGGCAATCTTAAAGTCAGCATCATCATCTCTCGTCTGGACCTCCACTCCATTGGGCGTACAATACATTGTGCAGTTCAACTTGCACAACAGATCTCTTCCCAAAAGACAAACTGGACTCGTATCACACACTACAAACTGATGTCTAGTTTGGAAAGTACCTATCTTTACTAGGATCGGTTCTGTCAATGGGCTACTTATTCTCTTGTTCGCTACTCCAACAACCTGGATTGATTGTCCCGAGAGGGGTAGGTTAGGGACTACTGCTGATCTTACAGTAGATCGGGTAGCTCCAGTATCAACCAAAAGTGTCGCAGGATTACCCTCAATCTCTGCCTCCACAAAAGGTCCTCTCTGGTCTACCTCCAAGACCGCTCCAAGTGTGCAGTCTTCCTCCCCTCTCAGGCACCGTCAGGATAAAGGGTCTCAGCTATCCTCATCATAACCTTCGAACAGGGGCATCTGTTGGTACGTTCGTGTTCCTTGTGAAATCCTTGGAGCTTGGGGAATCTGAGCGTGAGAATTGTAAACCCCCCCTTTCATTGTCCTAGGTCTCGTTATTGTGTTAACTACCTCCTGCGCGGGTGCCTGAGCCCCCTCTTCCTCTTCCTGTGCCTGATTTGCTGGGTTCAAAGGACACTCGCGTTTCCAATGTCCGACCTGGCGACAAAGATGACACGCAGTGGTCTTCTTTAGTGTAGCCACGTCCACTCCTGTCTTGGGGTCTACTGGTTTTCCCTTACCCTGTCCCTGTCCATTCTGGTTTCCCTGGAAATTTCCTTGCTTTCTCCCTAAGGTCCCTCCACTAGGCTGACTCTGTGCTGTCTGCATCTGGACAAGCATTAATTTGTCTTTTAGCTTTCGGTGTTTCGAATCCACCTCATCACTACAGTATCTCGCGTACCGCAGAATTTCATCTAGTGGCTTGTTCTGCCAGCAGATCAAATGATGCTGTATCATGAGGCTGATTTCCACTCTCAGACCCGTTACAAACTTTGAGACAAACTGTCCCATATCCTTAGGGTCCAAAACATCTAACCCACTATACTGTTTAAAAACTTGCAGAAGTCGTTCATAATATTCATGCACAGTTTCCTTGGGTTCCTGTACAGTCCGATCTATCTTAACCCAGTCTATATCCTGAGGTGAAATCTTTAACTTTAACCATGTAATCACTTGCTCGTATTTCTTCATGACATCAGGTGATGGACCATTTGTAACCGCCTCTCTTTTCGGTTCCGAGGTCGGCCATTCAATAGCGATTTTACATGCTGTCCACAAATCTCCTGGTACCACTATGTCAAACAACGTGTTCAAATCAATCCACAATACTTTTGAAATTTTCACAAACCGCTCAACTTGTTTGTACCACTCTACTGGTTTTTCCCTCAGCCGAGGAAAATCATTTGTAAATGCAGCCAAATCACCTCTATTCCACGGCACATGCACGTACCCTCCATTCTGTACTTCCCGTAAAGGAAAATTTCCAACACCTGTCGCCCCCCCTCCTGGCGGCGGCGTTTCCCCTTCTGCTCTCTTTGTTAGTTTCTTCTTGGACCACCTTTCTTCCCATTTGTCCAACAAAATCCATATCCTCATCCCTATGATCAGATCTCTGGTATGTGTCCTTAATCCTGTTAGTCTTTTCTCCTCCAGCTCCTGGTCACTGTACTGTAGTCTATGTGGTCCCTGCAACGCTTTAGTTTTCTTCAGGTCCACTTCATATCTTTTGGCCAAATCCCTCAATCTATCATGTGCCATTCTAGCTTTTCGAGTCACATCCTTTGCCACAAACAACAGTTCATCTGATCCATAGATTTCTATCCTTTCCAAAGGCAGGCCCCCACTGATCATTTCGTCTACCTCTGCTTTCAACCTCACTACGTCTAACATTCTTGCCTGTACTGCACTCCTCAGTACGTCTCGACAACCCGAGCCATCTCGCTCATCACAGTCACTATTCTGTCCTTGTGACCTATTCCCTTCCATATTCCTGGAACCTGATCTGTCTTCTGAAACATTTTGTGGCCTATCTCTATGCATCCTATCCTCTTGGTTCATTACCGTTGGTGTCCACTCCCTCAAAGCTGACTTAGATTCCCGCAAAGACCTCGGTCTTTCCGGTCTCTCCTCTTCTCGCCTTAAGGAAGAGTCTGCAGTAGCCGGTAACGGCGTACTTGTCTCCATTGGTCTTGGGAAATGAACCACCCTTACTCCAAACCCATTCCCACTCTCACTGTTTCCTTCTTCCCTTCTCATCGGTACGGAACTCCCTTCTCTCACTCGGTCTGGGTCATATACCGATACTATAGGGCCAATGGTAACCGGTACTGTCAAGGAGTCCGGTAATCTTGTGTTCCCCACAGGAGGCTGTGTTATCATAGACGCCGTTGCCCCTCCGTTCCTGTGGAAATCCTTCCCACTACTCTCATGCTAGTCTGGTTCTGGCTCTCGTCAACTATTGCCACTGCTGGGGTCGTCTTTCCCTCTTCTGAATCTGGATTAAATGGTGGTGGCCTCTCTGCCAACATCCTATCCAACAAACTGTCATCTAAATCACTGTCGTCCTCATCGACTCTTGTTATCTTCCCATTTTGTATTAACAATGGGTACAACTTATCTCCGTCGATCGTATCCGCTCTCCACTTTTTCTCCAATGCATCCCACCTTGCATCTTGGAATGCCCTGACCGATTTCTTCACCCTTTCTTGACACCTTTCCTTCTTTCTATCATACGCTGCTCTTATCCACGCATGTAGTGCCTCAAACTGTGTCGGTCTAGGTAGTGGTCGTAATGAAGCCATTACACTCTTTAGCTGGTACAGCACCTCTAACCTGAAAGTACCATATCGAGGGAACGACAAATCTCCTTCTGTTTCTGTCATTTTATGCCAATTCTCGAGCCAAATTATAGTATGCAATCCTACATTCTTTGCCATATAATGTGCTGGTGTGTCCTCAGGAGGAGCTTCCTCTCCCTCCCGAACAACCACACGTCTATCACCTCTACAAAGTTCTCGTAAAGCTTTAAAACATTTCATGATGAATCAACTTTGTTATTCGTACTCAAAATGTCCGCTTTTACTTCCTGATTTCAATCCACCAATACCAGCGCGACTCACACCAACCGGCCTATCGCAGCGCGGCACTAGTCTGACGTCACGTTTCCTCCGCTCGCAGCAGTTCCCCTCCTTTCTAATTCACTTGTTCTCACTCGCATCCGTCCCAATTATACTCTGAAATAATGTCCGTCCTACCGAACAATTACCTCTCTGACCGTCAGTCTTACCAATGACCGATCAGCCTCTTGAGCTTGTTGACCTCAATCTGGCAACCGTCTGTCCACGAACGACCGGACAATCGCCTCTAATACACTCGATAGGATTCAATCACTCGATGTTCTGCACACAATAACCTACGACCTGCGTTGGTTATTCACACACTCCCACATGTGTCCCTATCTTCTGTGGGTCTGTCAATGACGTCTCGTGACCCCCACAACTCTGGTCAACGTTCTCAACTCTGGGTGTATTCTACACCACAATAAATCTCCCGGTCCCGCGCGCGCTCACGGTCCGTTTCTCAATCTCACAACTTTTGTTCCAACTCCGCAAGACATCACACAACAATAAAACACCGCAATCTACCAAACATCACTCTTTTCATACTCACTCTACTACGAACTGCTACTTCCGCCGCACCGGCACTCTCCGTCAGTTTTCCACGACCTCCGACATCCGTCTCTCGCTGTCCTCTGGATCTGCGTCACTCGGGCTCTATGGGGCAACTTAATCTCCTATCTTGCTCTAGATCTCCCCTTACCATCAAAGGTAACCATCCTACTCTGCTACCAACTGATAACGCCGATTCTTATCTAATTATCTATAAGAACCTTCTGGCCGCCAAGATCTTTTTACCTGTTGAATAGTGTAAAGGAGAGAATCTCATCTGGTTAGATATCAGCATTCATTTTGTCTGAAAGGACCACTGACTCCGAATTCAGGTTTAAGAATTTATTATCGCCAAAAATAACTGAACGTGCAAGCACCTCAACACGAGGTTAAAGAAATAGATGGGCACTAATACAAATAATAATCTACGCAGAAATCTCATCCGACTTAGGACAAGGAGAATAGAAAGTTCTAGCAGGATCAACCAGACTATGATTGCTCCAATTTCTAAGTTGCTCTTCATTGGCCTAAGCAAGCTTAAAATCAATTGCTGTCCCTACACTAATGCTAAGTGACATCCCTGCATAACGATTTCCCAGGCAAGAAGGAATAAAAGGTGTCAGCTGTGAAGACTTCCTAAGAAGTGCAATCACCATATACCTAAGCTCAGCTCTGTCCTTCTCTCAGGTCTCCCCTACCGCTTCTCTAGCCTCCTCCCTCAGGGCACTAACCCTAATACAAAACCATACTACAAAGGTACACGCCTTGTTTACGCCCTCTTGGCCAGGTCTTCTTTCTTGTGCTTTTCCATTGAAACGGTGACTTCATCCTGGACGGTTTCGTTGACCTTGAGTCCCAGGCACCTTCTCCGCTGAAAGTATCATCCCTACATTCCATCTAACTCCCCGTGCCATGCCTCCCCTCTCTCTAGCTTGTGAAAACAAAGAGTTAGTCTTACTAACGAGACATGTGTCCTTGCACCTGCAACAAAAGATACTTTCACAGAAACTGTCTACTGTGCAAATTAAATCTACCGTTTATGCCCAGAGAGCCTTACCAAGAGAAACCCTTTTCGGCCTACATTATAAGCTAACATAAGAATATACCAGGCCTTCCTTAAGCATATATGTAGTCAGGCCCTTACATATAACTTTTAAACACACATCTTACTTTTCCCTATAAGCATATTCATTACGATTCTTTATGCAAGCAATGAATTACATGTGCAACTTTAATATGGTGCACGTTTAAACTACTGCAATTACATTACATCCATGAACTAATTTCTCTATGCATTATGTTCACACAATTCAATAAGCATTGCATTACATCATTATCCTAACACCATTATACTGCAGAGTTCACTTCGTCTCAGTGAACTATTCATTCTTTGCTAAACATGCATGAGTATACAATGGGATATAAACGAATATATGTCTGAATACATGTGGGTGCGGCCTATCAGTGATTATGATGCACCCCTACAATTCACAAGAACATTTCGCTCTATCAATGGCGCTCCCCCGTCTCCATCTTCGGTGGGGGCCAGGGTGGGCTCCTGGTCCCCCTGCAGGGCACCTTCACGGGGCGAGCGCGACGGCGCCCCCCCGGCTTTACTTCTCTTTGGGGGCAGCCCCCGGGACCTGACCCACCCCGGGGTCATCTCTGAGACCGGCGGCGGAGCCCCACGTGCTTCGTCGTCGGTCTTCTTAGGGGTCAAAGGTCGCCTACCTTCCGGGGGCCATATCTCAGCCCCTGGGGGTCCGATCTACCCCATTTTCACGTCTTCTTGCTCCGGGTGGCGCCCCCCAGCCACTGGGAGCACTCTCCTTTGCCCTCCGGGTCTCTGAGAGGGGGGGATTCATCAGGGAGCTGTCTTCACTGGCTCCCTGCACCAGCCTTTCGCCTGGCTCTCCTCCTGGGCCTCTCTTTTCCCTGCGCAGAGGCCCCTGCTTCTGCGCCCGGTCCTGGGCTCTTCTTCTGGCGCTGTTAGGGCCCTGGGGGCAGTCAGGGGTTCCTCCTTCCAACTGCCCATTGCCAGGCTTCAGCACCTTCCGCCTCAGCAGACCACACCCCAGAGAGAGCTTCTCTTCCTGTGCAAACACTTTTTAAAAGTTGAGTAGGGGGCTGGCAGGAAGTCTCTGTTGGTCCTATCAAACAGCGACACATCACTTCCCTGCCCCAGCTCCCTCCTTGTCCAGCCTCTGGGCTGGTTCAAAATGGCGTCGTCCAGGGTCTCTGGCCACATGGTCTCTGAAACACGAGCCCTTCCTCCTTGGTGCAGCCTGGTGCCTGGCACCAGTGATAGCTGCTGATGGATGAGCCTGTAGCCCCACCCATCTTCTTCTTCGTGGAGAGGAGGCCTTAGCTCGTGGAAAAAAAGGTTATCAATCCATCCAGCTGAGGTCAGCCCTCAGCCTGGCCCTGGTTATGACTGACTCAGAGAAATGTGACATTTCTGGATGACCCAAAAGCAGTACAAATATGACTTTGCAGAATACTTCTTCTCACACCCGTTACAGTGGACTTTAGTGCGTGTCTGGAATCTGTAGGCTTTAGGAAAGTGACACTAGCCCATGGGCTCCACTTCCCCATAGGGGAATAATGAAGTGAAAAACACAGTCAAACACACTGACTTTCCCTGGCATGTTTCTTCCCAGTGTATAAAGCCTATTCCATGTCACCACCCAATTCTGCATAAGTCCTGCCACACCATTCACTTTGTAGCTGCTCCTGGACTGCGCACGCCAGAATCTCCCTGCGCAGCCCCTACATGTGTGCACACGCATGTACACAGGTGTCTGCATGTAACCAGCCCGGTGCCCCGTACTCCAGCTGCTGCGCAGCGGCCTAGTCAATCCAGGGGGACACCAGTAAAATCCACATGCAGTCTCTTTCATCATGAGTTCCCTGTGGGTGAGTCCCAACTTATGAGGCTCTCCCACAGTAAAAGCTCAACAAATAGGTGCTCAAAAAGCGAAAAATCCGGGCGGCCCATAGTGTCAGAACCACCTTCTAACAATGGGGTAGGCCTGGACTAGCCTGCAATAGGATAGGGGGCTACATGAACACATCCAGCTACCAGCCTGGTTGATTAAAGTATATTAACTCAAAGGTCTGATCTGGCCTAACAAGGAAAAGGGGAGACGAATGGAGAAAGGTGGGGCTGAGTCAGCGTTGGCTGCCAAGGTTGCAGATTGCTTATGTGTGACATTTTCATAATTTCAGTGTACTTATGAGTGACATTCAATGACTATGAAGGACACTTTCTTGCGAGCAAAATTAAGCAATGAAGACGAGGGAAACATATAAATATCAGAAATGCCACCCATTTGAGCAATTAAAAACTCTAAGAAGATCTTAAAACTGCTGCAAGCACCAGAAATGGAAGGGCGCTAAATTTGCAGGAGGGCCCTGTGGTGATAAACGAATGCCAAATTGCTGGTAAGATTTAACCGGTTTATTGAAGTAAAAGAGCTTGTGAAGAAGTGCACCACAGTAGCAGAACCTCGACCCCAACTAACGAACAGCCAAAGTTCTAGACTGCTGAGCACATCTAGTACAGAACTGTGAGCAGAGATGCAACTTACAGGCTCAGAATGATGACGTAGCTCTGACTAAATAAAATAAAATTAGGAGATAAATATCTTGGCACTAATGTGAGGGACAGAGCGAGCAACACCATTGTAAGGGCCAGCTCAGCCACGACAACTCCTGCAGCAGCCGCGGTCTGGTCATACTATGCACTTTACTGCAGCTGATGTCTATGAGCGCAGTTTTTAGGTCACTGTGTAGATTAGGATTGAATTTATGAATTGCAAGTAACAAAAGGATCTCTGTGACAAAAGCAGTAACCCCCTGAGCTACCCACATAAAATACTGTTCTGTGATATGAAGAATACATGTTCTTTGCAGCAGGCATGGGAGCCCGCTGTGCTACTGGGAAGTCAAAACATGCACTAGACAAAACTCTGATCTCTCTCGAGCAGGAACATTAATCACCACATTATCTTTCATTTACCGACAGTCACTGACAGTGCTGGGTAAATAATTCCTGTTGCTCAGCCTGGTACCTGTATCTGGAGTCTGTGGGGTCACTCACTGCAGACAAGGGCTCTGACAGTGTTGTGATGTGCTACAGACAGGAGTCAGTTACCAGTTCAGAGAGGGCAGGCTGGCACAGTGACACAGATGATGCTGACCCATCTGCAGCTGTAGAATGAAGTCAGGGTGAGAGGGCATGGCATGGCACGCTGTCTTCAGAGCTGTGCCCTACGCCTTTAGAAACATGGTGCCCGCTCTCACCATGACTGGCACTGCCACAGGCAAACCTACACGAAGGGCAGCACTGTCGGGGAGGTCGATTAATTAATAATTCTGCCGGTGGCAGAAGCAATTCCTGGCCGTGGCAGGAATTTAAAATTAAAACATCCTACTGCCACTCAGCCTGCACTGTCTAGAAGCCTTTCAACGAAAGTGTCTACAAGCGAAGCGGCTGCCGAAGTTGCGTGAAAACTGGAGGACAGGAATGTCCGTCCTGTAGAGTGCAGTTCTGTCTCACCCAAGCTGTCAGCTGACAAGAGCGCACATGCATCAACCTGCTCCAGCCACAACGGAAACATGTACGGCTGGTGAAACTATGATGTCCGGGGGCTGGTCCCATGATCGGCATTGATTGCCGCCACTGAGGACATACGTGTCCAACTTGATGGAGGGGGAAAGCCATACTGATTTTACTTGACCTTTCGGCCGCATTTGATACTGTTGATCACCACATACTTATTCAGTGTCTGGCCGAAATAGGGATTGTAGATAAAGCATCAGATATTCTTCGTTCTTACCTAACCGATAGAGAACAAACTACAGTGATGGAAGAGCACAAATCGCACCCATACGCCTTGCCGTGTGGGGTGCCCCAGGGATCCTCACTTTCCCCAACCCTGTTCAACGTGTATGTCACCTCATTGGCCAAGCTTATACGCTCCCATGGTTTTACTGCCATTTGTTACGCCGACGACACGCAAATAGTCGTCTCTTTATCATCTAAACCGGAGAAAGCGGCAACAAGTTTCAATGATTGTATGAGCCATATTATTAGATGGATGCTAGGTAACTGCTTGAAGTTAAATACTGGCAAAACGGAAGTGATTATGTTTGGAAGAGACACTTCCCTTTGGAATTCAACCTGGTGGCCGGAAGCAGCAGGGCCCTGCCCGCGGCCTGTAAAAAAGGTTAAAAACCTTGGGATTATGTTAGATGACCACCTATCATTATCTGACCAGGTTAACAGCATTACTTCCTCATGCTTCTTCACTCTAAAAATCCTTCAAAAGATCCTACCTTTTATTTCCTTTGACCTCAGAAAAACAGTCATCACTGCCTTAATACTATCTAAAATTGATTACTGTAATGCGCTCTACCTGGGAGCAAAAAAGAGTACGATACGCAAGCTGCAGACTTTACAGAATGCAGCTGCTCGTGTACTACTTAAGACTCCAAAATTTAGCCCTACATGCCAAGGCATTCAAGATCTGCACTGGCTTCCTGTCCAGGCAAGGATCAACTTCAAATCTATGTGTATTTTGCATAAGATTCTGAATGGGGCTGGGCCGGCCTACCTCAGTCAGCATATTAAGCGTCATACCCCACAGCGAAACCTCAGATCTTCATCCGCCTCTCTACTCGTAGTTCCTAGGGTAAAGACCTTACAATGGGGTGGCAGACGTTTTCTTCATCTGGCCCCTAAATTATGGAATACGTTACCCATTAGTCTTAGAAATCAAACCAACTTACTGCTGTTTAGAAAAGCATTGAAAACATGGCTATTTGTCCCAAAACCATAGCCGTCTATACCCCCCGTTGCATAGATTAATGACAGCTAGCGCTAAGTCGCCACGGCAAACACGCGCTTTACAAAACCTTCATTTCATTTCATTTCAAGATGGCAGAGACAAAATCTGCTGAGCACACGCTGGGCCCAGGGCACGTGTCCCAGAGGCTGAGGCCGGTCCTGGCCACAGCAGATAACGAGTTAGTGAAACTTATTGTTAGCAAGCACAGCTGCAGTGCGACGCATCCCCCCCTGCACAGGCTTGACTATGGCCGCGTTCCTCCAGGAGTCGAGTAGATGTCTTCTCGCCGGCCGGGGCATGCATTCTGATGCCTGGCTGGAGCTCAGTGCTGCTGGACTGTACTGCAACAGGCTGCCTGTGAGGCACCACCACTCCGGCGGTGGTCCGGACTGGAGCATGGCCTGCCGCGTGTCAACAGACTTGAATGTCTGTCACATTACAGAACAGTCTGACTGAGTCAATCAACAAATGTGCTGTGTGAGCAGATGCAGCCGGGCGCACTTCTAACGCTGACAAATTTGAGTTTGCCAGGCCGGTAAACCAATGTGTGAAGAGAATGAGTCTGTCCTCTCATGGCTGTCTCTCTCGGCAGTAGCCCTTGGTCATTTTCAAGACTGACTTATTGGGACACTTCATCACGTGATGTCACGTCACAGACAGTGAACCTGAATGCATTGCCATGGCAGTGAATGAACTTTCTTGTTTCATTGTAGTTTCTCAGCCTGCCTAAGTCAGCGCAGCACCGACTGAGAGCTGCAACCTGGTTTTCTGACAGTGCACGTAACAGAGCTCCAGCTTGACAACTGAGGCACTATAAATGCGTGACTTTGCATTTCAGTGCGGTGATGCAGACAACCACACTGAAATGCATTAGTCTAACACCTAATGCGTACTACTTAATAGTGCTGCGTTAGTCATGTTTCAGGCAGGTATCTCAGAAAGGTGGATGGAACAGGAAAACAGATATGCCAGAAATAGGGCTAGTGAAGTGATGTATGGAGAAAGGGTAGCTGAAAAGGAGGGCAGCTCTCCAGAAGTTTACTGCCTCACTGGCAGAGATTTATTGGGCATGGTTTTGCACCTCAGATGGAAGGGTAAGGTGAAACTGGATGTTTTGTTTCTGATTACAGAAGTGGGTAACTTCTTAGCATGAATGGTAAGGACAAATGAGCAACAATTCCTTAAGTCCGGGGAAAAGGAACAACTTTCCTGCATATTTCCAAGTGTAGAAGAGCTTTTTTGAGATATTTAGATCTGGCTTGAGTTAAGTGTTAAGTTGCCAGTAGAGAAAAATGCACTAAAAAGAAAATGTATAATGAATACGCTCTTCCCAGTACAGGAGCTCTTCCAGTGTACCTGGATACTGAAGTACGTGGACCCACCCACAGCTCTGCCAATACATATCCATCCTGAATCAGGCACCCTATGTTAGTCCTGAAATGGGAACCACAACTATGGCAGTGACCCTGTGCCCTTACCTGTAGCACCACCCTTGTATTTTTATGTCAACAATCCATGCATTAAGTATCAAGTAAAGATGTGTACCCATCAGTTGAGTGTGTAGTTTAAGCACGTATTTTTGTAAGCAGTAATAAGCCACGTTAGTACATATGACCCCCAAGATGCTTCTATTTTGAACATTTTATTTGTAATGTTTCTTTGATTCCTATCTTAAGGTAATAACACGACAGTACTTGGACCTGGTTCAGATGTGTTACAAGAACCTGCTTGTGACGGGGTTAAGGATAATTCTGACTCCTTTAAACAGCACATGCACATTTTATTTTGACATATTGTAGATTTTACTATGTTGTGCATAAAGTTAGAGTCTGCTGTTCACCCCATCCAAGAAGCAGCAGCAGCGTGACAGCTTGCAGGCGAACAGAGTTCAGGAAACAGACCGTTTCACCCCTACAGAAAGCGAAGTTATCTGGTGAAGGGGTGTAGTGTCCTGCTGGACACGTTCTAGTGTTCAGCCTTGTGCTGTAACCCCACTCTACACCCACCCATCACAGGCGTCACCGGTCAAGTGACCCTGCTAATTAAAGGGGCCGGGCGCATGCGCCCTAGGCCAGTTACCAGTACCCCACTACTGTGTCCATGTGTCTTACTCATCAGCATGTGGGCCTAGCGCCCACAACACCACAATGGCGACGAGAGGGTCCTACCCCACGTGCACACCAGCTGTCTGTCTGTTGTGCCCCGAGGAGAGATGTAACCTGAGGCACCCTACACCTATATGTGTGTAAGGCATGACCCTACGGCCACACGTTTGACCGGGGAGAGAAGCAAGGAGGGAGGGTTGCGACACCACGGAGTGAACTCCCCCCACAGCCGGAGCCCGCACATCCAGCCAGCACAACAGCACTGGCGCAGGGCACGATTGAAGCTGACATAAGTGGACGAGACCCCGCCGGCATGCAAGAAAAGCCCGGCCTGCGGCTGCGTTCACAGTAAGCACCAGCAAGGTTCAACCCCATATGTGGCGGTCCGACCAGGGTAGTGAAGGGAGGAGAGCATCAGAGCTGCGGCGCCATAGCAGCGGCAAACCCCCGCCCCTCCCGCAAGCCAGCTGCCCTAACGCACCATTCAACACAGAGCCCTGTTCCGGGATCTCTAATGTGGGGCAAAGTCCGCGGTCTGAGGAGAGACTCCTGCGGCCTACCACGAGGTGTCCACAGCGCCCGGAAAAGCAGCCCAGGGCGAAGTAACCCACCTTCCAATTCAGGCCGGCTCTGCCGCCTGAGAGAATTAATGGCTGTAGCACCGAAAAGAAGGGGAAAGAACCCTCCCCAATGAAGCAGAGCTGCAGCACCGCATCTGTTGCAGCCCCGCCCGCAAGCTGCCTGCCCACCACCATCGGCATTAGCGAGGAATGAAGAGGAACTGCCTTCTCAACGTGGTGCCCGTTTTGCCACTAAAAGAAGCCCCGCACTGGCAGTGACAACCTGGCGCCACCCAATTTGACCCCGAGAAAGAAAAAAAATAGTAATTAAAAGCCACGGTGCCCTTCATTTCTCTGCAGCACCGCGTGTCCCTACCTGCATATGCGGGCCTTCCTCCGTTAATGCTGCCAGTTTCTGAGGGCGGGGGCTGCAGCGCCACCTAGTGGTGAAATACCAGACCAAGGAGAAAAGTAGCCGTCCCCTTTGGTGGCCGGTTGACACCGCTGCACAGGAGCAGAAGAAAGTATTCACCTCCCACAGCAGCCCACCTACAGTGCCTGAGGCGACTTTGGAAGTAGCCACATAACGTGGAGAAAAAAAACCCACGATCAACCCGTTACCTGCAGCAGTTGAAGCCGCCCCATGCATCCCTGGCCGGTGTGGCTGCAAGGTAAACGAGAGGCGGCAGTGAGGAAAGATGGCCCCCGAGTGGCTGTTCGCTGCCACACCCTCCCCCCTCGAGGGACGGGAGATGTGCAGGCAGCATGGGGAGAGAAAGACAAAGCCCACATTAACACTGAGCAACATGGCCACAGCAAGAAGAGAGTTGCTGCCAGACTGGTGCTGAGTGCACAACACCCCCCACAGTGGTCGTAGATCACTGCAGCAGCAGCAAATAGCCCCCAAAGGCGCGCCAAAGGCAAGCCCGTCTGCGCCCGTTCACGACCCGACCGCGGCCAGCGCCAGGAACCCTGGACCTCCCACTACCCATCGCTACGACACCACCACCCTCCTCGCACTCAACCCTGGAAGACTTAGAGAATGCCAACAGGCCTCGCCGAACACGACCCACGGCCAGTTCTCCTGCCTCCACTGCCGCCAGACCCTCACCGCCACCCCAGCCTCCAACACCGCCGACGCCAGCACCAGCGACACCCTAAAATGCATCCTCAACGTACGCTCCGTACACAAACACGCCATGGAAATCTGGAACCTACTCGACTCTCTTTCGCCTGACATCGCCTTCTTCACAGAGACCTGGACCAACGCATCCTCCGCCCCCGACATCAGCACCGCCATCCCAGATGGATACAAAATCCAGAGGAAAGACCGCCCCAACCACCCAGGAGGGGGCCTCACCATCGCCCACAAGAGCACCCTCCGCCTCACCACCTCCAGCGAAACCTTCCCCTCCGCCGAACACCTGCACTTCAAGATCCAGACCACCCCCAAAGCCACACTCTGAGGAACCCTCGTCTACAGACCCCCGGCCCCCGAACACCCTTCGCCGCCACCATCACCGACTTCATCGCACCCCACGCGATCGCCTCAACAAACTACATACTCATTGGAGACCTGAACTTCCACCTCGACAACCCCAGCGACCCCAACTCCACTATCCTTCGTGACAACCTCGCCAGCATCGGACTTAAACAACTCGTCAACACACCGACCCACAGAGCAGGACACACCCTCGACCCCATCTTCGCGGCAGGAAACAGCGTCCATTTCAGCCACACAACGCAGCCGCCATGGACCGACCACCACTGCGTACACTTCGCCATCAACAAACCCAAGGCACCCAAACCAGCCCCACACCCACCACGAAGGAACTGGAGCAAGGTTACCGACGAGCAACTTAACTCCACCCTCAACCGAGACAACCACAAATGGGCACCCGACGCAAACAGCGCAAATGACGCAGCCAGAGAACTCCACACCTGGATCTCCAACTGCGCAGATGAGCTCGCCCCGCTATGCAACCCCGACAGACAACGCCCCAGGAAAGCCGCCTGGTTCACAACCGCTCTCCAAGAAGCCAGACGCACCTGCAGACGCCTGGAGAAGAACCGGAGAAACACCAAGACAACCGAAAACCACACCACCTACAAGGACGCCATGACGGACTACCACAACCAGATCAGAGTCACCAAAAGGAACTTCATCCACAACAAAATCCTGGTCAACTCCACCAACTCCAAGGAACTTTTCACTGTCATTCAAGAATTCACCAACCCACGCAGCGAAGCCACAGACATCACCCCATCCCAAGACCTATGCGACAAGCTTGGAACCTATTTCCACCTCAAGATCAAAAACCTCTACGACAACTTCATCGACCATCCACCAGGCGCCACAGAAACACCAGCCAGCCCACCATCTCCAACTGGACACCGATCACGGCCGAAAACACCGCCTCGACCATGAAATGCATCCACTCGGGGGGGCCCCCACCGACCCCTGCCCCCCTCACATCTACCACAGAGCCGTGGCCGCCATCGCACCCGAACTACAACGCACCATCAACACCACCTTCAAAACAGGCACCTTCCCAGACGACTGGAAGCGCGCAGAAGTCAGACCCCTGCTCAAGAAGCCCACAGCTGACCCCACCGACCTCAAAAACTATCGGCCCATCTCGCTCCTCCCCTTCGCAGCCAAGGTTGCAGAGAAAACAGTCAACAGGAAACTGACACGATTCATTGAAGAGAACGCCGTCCTCGACCCGTCCCAATCCGGATTCCGAAGCAACCACAGCACAGAGACCGCCCTACTCGCCGCCACAGACGACATCCGCACCCATCTGGACCAAGGCCACTCCACAGCCCTTATCCTACTCGACCTATCAGCGGCCTTCGACACCGTCTCCCATCGCACACTAGTCGTCAGACTACACGACGCAGGCATACAAGGAACAGCCCTGGACTGGATCCGATCATTCCTCACCGGAAGAAGCCAAAGGATCAGACTCCCACCCTTCCTCTCCGACCCCACAAAAATCACCTGCGGAGTCCCACAGGGTTCATCACTGAGCCCCACCCTCTTCAACATTTACATGGCCCCCTCGCAGCCATCGTCCGACAACACGGCCTCAACATCGTATCCTACGCCGACGACACCCAGCTCATCCTCTCCCTCACCAAAGACCCCACCACTGCCAAACTCAACTTCCAGAAAGGAATGCAAGACGTCGCAGTCTGGATGACCAACAGCTGCCTGAAGCTCAACGCCGAGAAGACAGAAGTCCTCGTCCTCGGTACCACCCCTTCTGCATGGGACAGCACCTGGTGGCCGACTGCCCTCGGAAGCCCACCTACCCCCTCAGACCACACCAAGAACCTCGGCATCGTACTCGACTCATCACTCTCCATGAACCGACAGGTCAACGCCGTCACCTCCAGCTGCTTCAACACAATCTGCATCCTCCGCAAGACCTTCAAGTGGATCCCCCCTGAGTCAAGGAAGACAGTCACCCACGCACTCATCACCAGCAGACTGGACTATGGAAACGCACTCTACGCCGGCATCAACAAGTCCCTACACCGCAAACTCCAGACAGTACAGAACACCGCCGCCAGACTCGTCCTCGGCATCCCCCGACATGAGCACATCAGCCAACACCTACGAAGTCTCCACTGGCTCCCCGTGGAGAAAAGAGTCAGTTTCAAAATCCTCACTCACGCCTACAAATGCCTACACAACAACGGACCCAAATACCTCAATGACAGAATCAACTTCCACGTACCCAAAAGAAACCTCCGATCTTCCAACCTCGCACTGGCCGAAACCCCGCGCATCCACAGAGCCAGAGCAGGCGGAAGATCCTTCTCTCACATTGCAGCTAAGACCTGGAACGAGCTACCGGCAGACATCAGACGCGCCCGCTCCCTGAACACCTTCAGGAAGACCCTCAAGACCTGGCTCTTCGGCTAAACAGATCTGCGGACTCCCCTCAGCGCCTTGAGACCCTCACGGGTGAGTAGCGCGCTTACAATTCCCTGATTGATTGATTGATTGATTGATTGAAGAAGGACTATGCCGTAGAGCATAAGAAAACGCGGTGCCTAGCATGAAGAGGAGAGCATCATAAGCTGAGCATTGCAAGCCCCGGGTGGCAAGAAGCCATCACCGCAAGAAAGGAGAGCAAACCTGCCAAGCGACAGAAGAGGGTGCCCATGAAGGAGAATGAAGAGCACGAAGTCAGAGGTGCGCAGAAGGCCCCACCAGTGAACTTGACAACATGGGTAGGCACCCAGGAGAGAGAGACCTCGCCACAGAGAAGAAGCAAGTCTGAAGGCAACAGGGAGGGCCTCCACATCTCCACCGCACCAGCGAAGCCCGACCGTGGGCCAAAGACAGCACAGAGTGTCATCCGTCACACTGCCTCACAACGGAGTCGCCAGTGGCACAAGACAGGCAAGAGGAGAGTCGCACACTCTACGTGACAAGCTGCCACCACAACATGTACTCCAAAGATATGCGACACGTGGCCAGTGACCAGTAGCCACACCGCACATCAAGAAGGAGCATGTCACGCGAAGTGAACAACCATGCCAAGCATGCTTGAACAGAGGCAGGATCAAGCACCACGACGGCGCAGGCTCGAGGCACAAGCACGATACCATCCTGGCAGAGGAGAATCGCAAAAATCCCTGAGGAGGGGATGGGGACTACAAGAGGTCCACAAGGAGTAGAAGCAGGTCCTACTGACAGGACCGACCTGTGACAGGTCCGCAGCAAAGAAAAGACAGTCCTAAGAACCGGACGCGACCAGCGAGATGTCCATGTGGTGCGAACATGAGACATGTGGCATGACTCCACATCAGAGCAAGGAACCTGGTCGGAAAAAGGAGAAGAGCATGGCAGGATGCCACATCGCAGAGGAGGAGGAGAGTGGCACAAAGCCACAGGGCGAACAACCACCACAGGTGCGCAAGAGAAAAGGGAGACGAGCGATGAGACAGAGGACTCGTGCCAGCACTGGTGGAGGTATTCAGCAACACAAGCCAGCCACTGGGGTGCACAGACATCACTGGAGACAGCTTAGCGGGAGGACCAACCGTAAGTCGCTCGCAAGCCCGATCTGTGTACAGGCCCCACGCTTCACAGTGTGACCGTCCACTCACCTGTCACCGGCTGCTCGGCATTGATGGCATCACAGCTAGCAAGTACACCTACCACAAGACAACCGCAAGTGGCCACGAAGTTCCTCCCATCCTCCGGACTCCAAGATATCGCCTCAAGCATGATATCGCTGCCTGTCGCCCAAGCGTAATAAAGTAATCGTACTAATCACCCAGGTGCATCACCAGAAACACTGAAGGAGCATTGAACCACCAGAGTGGATCCAAATGCCTGAAACATCCGGAGACCAGAGACACATCCATGGTGCTGGGGGAGGCTAGCCACCCAGGAACCTTCTGTGTGCCCCCGTAAACTTGAGGCCTGGCGAAGAAGAGCATACTCAACCATTGGACTATCCAACCTTAGGGTTGCACTTAGCTTGGCCGTGGCCCTGTTGGGAGTTCCACAGCGATCCCTCAGTGCGGCCTATGAGGCCCCGCACAGCCC
This sequence comes from Calotriton arnoldi, assembly GCA_963921515.1. Lineage (NCBI taxonomy): Eukaryota > Metazoa > Chordata > Amphibia > Caudata > Salamandridae > Calotriton > Calotriton arnoldi. Next base: position 3,362,380 of record CAWUFW010000043.1, on the reverse strand, counting down.
ATGCAGTCACATGGCAATCCAGGGGCAAGGGCCTCAAGGGAATTCCGGTGAGAGCGGATTCCCAACAAGAGAGATGCGTCTGCAGCAGCTCCACGACAGGCACCGGGAAGCATGGAGGTTGCGGATGGAGACTGGCCACCCGAAGACCACCTGAGGATGGCATGTCCTGACAGCCAGAGCACACAGACCCTGAGACATCACCCTCGGCGGGTGCAAGAGCAACTTGGTTGTGGTCCTGTTGTCAGTTCCTCAGTGACGCCTTCGCAGAGCCTATGAGCGGCCCTGCAGAGTACACACGGTCCCATAACAGCCCAGCAGAAAGGGCCTCAAGGAGACTCCTGTGAGAGGGGAGGCCAGGCAAGAGAGGGAAGTCTGAAGCCGCTCTGCCAAGACAACTGGGAAGCATCATCGCCTTTGAGGAAGGCCCTCATCCACCAAGGTCATCCTTAGTCTTTGCAGGTTTTGCCGGCCATCCGAACCTGAGCGCCGTCAAAAAGATCTCCAAAGAGCTCCAGATGCACCCCTATTTTAACTGTGTAAATAGTATCCAACACCGTGAGACCAGGCCGGTCCGAACTACATTGCTGAGGTGGACTAAAGCCTCCTGATCATGCGGTCCAGAGCTCCAGCACTGCCCAGCATATGGCCTGAAGAGACTCAATGGTGCTGTGCATTTGTTTCCCACAGGTTGGACTTTTGTTTGTTTAATTTCCAATAAAGTTTGGGAGTGATGTAGTGTCCTACTGGACACGTTCTAGTGTTCAGCCTTGTGCTGTAACCCCACTCTACACCCACTCATCAGAGGCGTCACCGGTCAGGTGACCCTGCTAATAAAAGGGGCCGGACTCATGCGCCCCGGGCCAGTTACCAGTACCCCACTACTGTGTCCGCGTGTCCCACTCATCAGGATGGGTCTAGCGCCCACGACACTACAAAGGGGGACCTAAGCTTTGACGCACAGGACGAGAGTACTATCCAACCATCAAGTGTAAGAAACATGTCACCTCGCCCAAAGAAACACTTAGGACCAAATTGTAATTGGCATTAGGTTAGAAAATGTAATCCCCCTCCCCCCCTCAAGCCCACAGGCTTTGAGACTGTTCCTAATAGATTAGATTCTACATATGGGACAGAGCCAAGAACGGCTTTTGCACAGGTTGGGGATATTTATGTGCACACAAACACATTTATGATTCTAAATTTCACAAAATATGAGAAACTTCAAGATTAAAAATGTATTTAAAATGGCGGAAAATCTACCAATACATGAGAATTTTCTGCTGCCAGGGGATTTTGAGGGGTGCCCATGCAAAATGCATGAAGCACCCACAAACCGGAATGCTTGTTGAGATTTACAGGCCTTTTGCATTGCCATTCCCACTCTCGAAACGCTTCCAAAGTTACTCCCAGAAAACACTGCAATACCTATTTTTTTAGGGTGGTAGACGGAAGGGACCATCTCCAAATTACAGGGGGTTCTGAAAAGAGAGAAATATTTTCTCTTTGCAGAAATAGAAAATATAAATGTGGGAATAGATTTGGATGATAACTCCCAGGTATTTCTGGCTGCCTTAAATTTGCAGAACACTGGCATTCTTATGACTTGCACACCTATTGAAAATGTAGGAAACACTCTACATTTCTAACTGGTTTAAAAGAGCTTTGTATATTGGGTACTACTGCTTTACCAAGTGAACAGGTCAAGTTAAAAATCAGCCTAAAGAAACATAAATTGGGCAAGCTTTATACAATAACATAAGATATTCACAACACACATGGGCTGCTTATCTTATTTTTGAAATTCTGTTGCACTCTCAAAATTGATAATATTTGGGGATTATAGATATTTTATAACATGTCTTTTGCACATTGTGAAGCCCCAGACCTTTTAGAAGACTGAATCCAGAGTTGTGTGAACAGCACTAACAGTAAAAAGCATGTATGCATTAGGATACTCTCACAGTGGTATTCCTGCATACAATGTAGGGAGAATATTGATAACTTTTTTGCGTAAAAACAATCTGATATTTTCTTATTTCGGAATACATTTAAAGTCAATATTACTCACTTCTTACTGCTGTCTGAAGATGATCGACTGTGCCTCAAATCCTTGAATACAAATAAACATATTAAGGGCTAAGAAATAACATGTTAAAATAGTTAGCATGGAATCATTTATCACTGTATGTTTTGTGAGAATTGGAAGTCGTGTACGATTCTGCAGTCAGAGAGTCCCACTCGGTCACCTCCATTCCATCACTACAGTGTAAATACTGTCCCATGATCCACTGAATTCATCAGAATAATGTAAATACAACCCTACCACTGACATTGTTGAATGTTAGCTTTCCATACCACATGTGCTATAACTGAAGTAGTAGTATGTTTAAGAATGAATAATAAAAGGGAGCCTGCTATCCCAGTATAGAAGCCTGTCTCTAATTTCCTTGTTACAGGTGACTTATGGTGTCTCTAGTGTCGTGTAATAATAACAAAATGATGTAGCTACTCAACTGTAATACATTATTACAGTTGCATTCTGACTCATAATGCTTGCTGTCAGCAACTGAGGTGAAAGGTAGGTCATGGAGCATTATTACAGTTGCAGTTTTGTTGTCAACTCCAAAGTAAGACTCCATTTTAAAACGTTAATTTAGCCTATCTGCTTTTGGTCCACATTCAGCATATCATGATCTTTCGGAGACCTTGTAAAAGTGTCATTTTTATCTAAACACTGATATGCTATTACATTAGGTGACACAAGCCTGACACAAACTTCTCAATATCTACATTTCAAGGTTTAACAGTGCACATGAAAGGTAAATATGTAGTTCACGTTGAAGTATTTTTTATCATGCTGGTTTAGACCAGTTGCATCTGGAATTTTGGAAAATCCCAACTAGATTTTGTAATGCATGTTAAAAGTATGTGGTCAGTACCCTATATAAACCCCTGGAATGGATGACTGTGTTGGAGAACCTTCGCACCAGGTTATCACAAGAGGTCCTGCAAGACTGCCAGAGCATTCACTTTTTTGTCAAGTGTCGATCCAGTGATGAGAGAAGCTGAGTCCAGCTGTTGTGTGTTTCCCTTCTGACTCTCCTGGCTGAAGTCTGATAACACAGTTGATCTGCTGTGAACAGGTGTGCAGTGCACAGGGCCCCAAGAAATTCTAGAGGCAAATTAGCTATGCCATGCTCTCATAGTGTAGCGCATAAAAGCAGTGCAGGCGGCAATTCATGGACAGTAAAAACATGTTTACTCTCCAAGGCAATCAGATATGCAATGCAATACCCTGTGAAACTACCAGTAGACACTGGGGGAGCAACTGAAACACTTCACAGACCATAAAGCTGCATTGGCTGCTAAACAATGTTGACAGACAGATTAAACTATGACTCAGAAAGACTCTTCATCGCTATGTAAAGATGTAACTGTAGAACAGAACACTACCAGTGACATTTAGTAAACCTATGCCAAACTGCAACTCCTAGGTAATAAGTGAGATTTGATAAGCATGAAAAATGATGAGATTCGCACTACTATACTGGGAAGGGCATTGCTAGATACATGCTAAAGCAATGCCCCCTACTGGTGGGATGTGAAGCCATGCTTTCATGGGTGATACACACTAAGTTGGTATTTTTGCTTTTCACCTAAGAGGTTACATGGGTTATTTCATCTGGTAGTTTGGGTTGTCGGTGTGAGTGGAGTGCTGAAAGTTGGATGGTTCTGCACTGGACGGGAGGGGTTCGAAATTTTCAAATTTTATTTTTGCTTACCACACTACTATTGCAAAACACCAGCAGACAGATAGCCTGTATGTATTATATGCATGTGCCACCAGGCTCTCCATTGTTTGTATTGAGAGTGAAGTAACTTTTATGACCGCATTACACACTGCAGACAGACCACACATATACAAATCCATTAATCTCCTTCCCTGGAATATTTGTGGTTTAAACAACCCCCCAAAAAATTTATATATCTATTACATCATTGCAAGACAGCCCTGGCATGTTCCTTGGCTTATTTTATAAGGGATAAGACATTGATTTGCCTATTCAGACATGCACTGTGGGTTGAGTGTAGAGCGTTTTGACTTAAAGAATAATTGGATGACCAAAACCATACCACTGCAGAATCTCGATTAGGGACTCCCATCAGACAGTATCAAATGCTTTTTTGAGATCCAAATTCATCACTGCGTCTCTAGGCTAGGCAAGGGGGGGGGGTCACCTCCATGATACAATACAATTGACAGAGGTCTAAGGAAGTGCTACTGTGGGGTACAAATCCTTCTTGTTCTTGATGTATTACTTGTGGGAGGCGTGGGAGAACACAGAATGCAAGAATTGTAACAAGGATCTTGTAGTCCAAATTAAGTATGCAATGGGCCTATAGAAGGATGGGTCAATTGGGCTCACCCAGGCTTAATTTAGGGAACAGTATGGCTTCACTTTGAGAATGAGGTAGGATGTCCTCGGTTAAGGATGCTGCATAGCGTTCTGCTAGTTTAGGTGGAAGGAGGCCCATGTATGTTCTGTGAAAGTCTTGGGAAGGCTGTCCGTCCCAGGGGGTCTTACTTATTGAAAGGTCTTGGATCACTGCTTTGACATTCCAAGGGGATATTGGTTCATCTAACTCATCGCTATCTTGGAAGGAGAGGCAGAGGAGCGGTAGACCTGAAAGCAAGGTGGGGATTTGCAGGGGTAAGTCCACGGCCGTATCGGCATAAAGGCTAGTGTAAAAATCTCGAAGCCTCAGAGGATTTTTTATACAAGAGCTCCATTGGGAGCTCAGTTATTGGAGTCTGGGAAGAATCATGGGTCGCCAGCCAGGTTAATAATCGTCCTGCTTTATCTCCCTCTGTAAATTTCTGGGTAATGCATTGTGTTTAATCGAAGCACCTAAGCCTTTCCAATAGAGCTTTGAGGGCCCGAGTCATGGCCAGAGCCTCCTTACAGGGTGAGTCAGTATTCTAGTGGCATCTTCTGCTTGGGAGACTTCTTTCTCCGTTTGCGTGCGGATACATGTAGACTTGGATGACCACTTTAAGAGCATCCCATTCAACAGAGCAAGAGTCAGTCGACTGCATTTGTCTTAAAGTAATTGCCTATGCAGAAAACCAGTGTATCCCTAAAGAGGTTCTTCTAAGATAGTGCCCTGAAGGCACCATGTAGAGACAGAGGAGAGTAACTGCTCCCATTGCACCAGAGACACAAGTGGGCTATGATATGATAAATGCCTACCTAGGTAACCTGAGCGGAAGAGGGATGAGAAGAGTTGCGATGAGCAAACTAGACAGTCGAGACACACGTGAAGGTCATGTGGCGGTGAGTAGTATAAATGAAGACTGGGGTTGTGCTGCCTCAAGATGCCGGTTAGTACCCCATGACTGAGCCTATCCGCCAGGTATCGAGCACTGGCAGTGCTGGGAGCTTGTGGTAGTGGGGGGAGGGGGGCTATGACCGGTCTCGATTTGTGTCTAAGACTGTCCTGAAATCCCCACCCAGAATCCGACTGAAGTGGGCTCATGGTACCCAGAGACCCTAGCAAGAAAAGCAGATTGCTCTGAATTTGGGGTGTAAATGCTACACGGGACTAACAGTGAGCCATCCAGTGAGCCCCCTACCAGAACAAACTTACCTCAGGACCAATGATTGTTGAGTGTGAAGTGAATTGCACCATAGCACGGATCCATATAGCTGCCCCCCTCGTGTGGGCAGAGTAAACGGTGGAGAATAGCTGACCTACCCAGCATTTCTAAAGTCAGATGGCTTCTAATGGGACTAGATGGGTCTCTTGAAGGAAGGAGAAGTGTGCCCTTTTGTGGTTAAGAAAGGAGTGCATTGTGTTGCGACAGGCTTGTGTGTGCATTCCCCTAATGTTCGAAGTGATGAGATTATAGGTGGTTGGTTGCATTGGAAAGGGTCAGGCGTAGGGAGATATCAGGCCCCAACAAAAGCAAACCTCTAAGGACAAGATGTGAGGCAGTTTCCATTTATCTAGGTTGTGCAATGTAAAGGAGAGTGGCTCCAGGCAGGCTGGAGAGGGGGACAGGGACAGGTGAAGGAATTAAGAAGGTAGTAACAAAACAGGGCAGCGAGGAAAACTGGTTGGATGTTGTAGTAAAGTGCCCCGTTTTGTCATGGTCACCCCCACTTTTTGTCACTGGTACAGATGTTTTTGACTGATGTGCACTGGGTCCCTGCTAACCAGGCCCCAGTGCCAGTGCTCCTTCCCTAAAACAAACCACATGTTCAATTGAACCCCAATTGGCAAGGACTTTAGCACCCATGTAAGTCCCTAGTAAATGGTACCCCTGGTACAGAGGGCATGGGTACTAAGGAGGGTCCATAAGGGCTGCAGCATGTATTGTGCCACCCTAAGGGACACACACCCAAATCCATGTAGACTGCCATTGCTGGCTGCGTGAAATAGTGCAAACCATTTTGAAGACACCAAATGGCACACTCCCTGCATGCCCATGCACTGCATATACTATTTGTAAGTCACCCCTACAGAAGAGCTTTGGAGCCCTAAGGCAGGGTGCAATATAGTATCTGTGAGGACATAACTGTTTGAGCAGATATGCCCCTGTGATGTCTTGTTCCATTGCCACAACATTGCAAGTGTTTAGGAAGCCATCTTGAGTATATGTACTGGGCACTGGTCATTACAAGTTCCCCAGCAACATTATGGCTTTACTGAAACCCATGATGTTTGGTATCAAACCTCTTGTCTTGACAGATCTGTACTGTTGCCAGTACTAGCTTTATTATGACATGCACCCAGAGGGCACCTCAGAGGTACCCCCTGAAAACCTACCAGTATCTAGTGCGCTGGCTGACTGGTATCGTCCAGCCAGCAACCACAGGTGAGTTTCTGAGCCCCTGCAGGTGAGAGCCTGCGCTCTCAGAGGCCAGAAACAATGCCTGGTCCAGAGGAAGGTGTTCACACCTCCTCCAGCAGGATGGTTAGTGAGTTAGCCTATCAAGGACAGAGGCTTTAAAGCCTCTACTGCCTTTGATATGCAACCCTGGCTTTCCCAAGACCTGGGAGATGCCACCCCTGCCCTGAGACCCATTTGGCACCAGGACAGGTGGGAAAATTAGGTAATCAGAAGGCGTGTTCACTTTCAGCCTAGTCATACCCCTAAGGCAGTCTACATGAAGTGAACATGGAAGAAAGGGTTCCACCATCTTGCTGTTAGTGGAAGTAGATATTCTGGGTCAGGTCTATGCCCACTCTCCACAGGAAGTGGTCATATAGGGGGTGTAGACACCCAGGGGTAGGTAGCCCATTGGCTACCACCTTACACTCCTCTTAACATCAGTATTTAGGCGGCACCCTGACACCAGGAACTCAGAATCGTCAACAGGGAACAGAAGAAGGACCAAGAAGAGACGAAAACACAAGAAATGTGGATCAGACCCGGATTTGGTGCAAAACTCTGCCTGCTGCTGTCCTAACAATTGCAAAGACCCGACTTGTCCTGCAGCTGTGCACTCTCTAAAAGCCTTGGAGGGCTGCCAGCACTTTGCCAACCAGCCAGCATCTCCCTTGAAGTGGAGGAGCCACTTTCCCTGCAGGCACCAACCACACCTGCCCAATACAGCCTTCTGTCGATCCCTGGGCCCATTAAAAGAGCAGAAAGACTTTGTGGCTCCAAGAGGTCATTCCCAGCTCCCCTGCAAGTACTGAGCTACTAGACCCTCCAGGAACCCTCCAGCACCAATACTCTGGGTAACAGAGCCCTTGCAGCAACCAAGGCTTGTTTAGTGTCCAGGGCAGACACCAGCCCTGCCAAGACTGACCTACCAATGAAGGATGTCAACATCACTGAGGCCAGCACTGAGAGTGGCCCTGCTGTCCTGTTTGCCACACATGTCCAGACCGACACCGAGAAGTGAGAGCCTCCAAAGCTAGTGACCCGCCTGACAAAGCACCTCTGCAACCCAGCCCCACTGCCAGAGTCTGAGCCAACTGATGGTGCCCCCTTACTCCAGAGACCCTCAAGAGCTGAGCCCCCCTTTGGGTTCGGCCTGAATTGTCCCCCAAGTCCCCACTTGCAGCCTTTTCCTTGTTAAAGGTTTCTCCATTGACTTTAATAGGTAGCATTTGAGGCTACCATCGCGACCAGCACTTCTGCACCCGGACAGACCAGGGCTGGCAAATCCGAACTACTGGTGGTTCCTTAAGTCCAGAAAAGTATACCGGAGAATCGTTTGTAAGTTCACCTATGAAGTGAATGTTTCTCCCATAGGATAACATTACCGCTTTCGAGGCTCATGCTTCATATCTGACAGCTGTGATTTTCAACTGTTTTTCCTGTAAAAATAATCTATAGCGCTTAAGGTACTTACCTGATCCCGATGATCTTGATGTTTAAAATTATATAAAAATCTGTGTTATTTTTCTAAATTGGTCTAGAGTTTCTTCTTGAGTGTGTGTTTCATTTATTGACTCTGTGTACAACAAATGCTTAATACTATCCTCTAATAAGCCCAAACTGCTCACCCACACTATTACAAAGAGCATTTGGGATTATTAATTTAAGCCCTGTAAACCAATAAGGGTCGCCTGGACTTTCTACATAGTGTACCTGATTTTGGAACACTATATAAAAAGCCAGCATCCTACAGATGCTCAAACTAGGAAGAGAACTGTGTCAGGTTCATGATTTGGGGGTGGAAAGCAAGGCAAGAGAGTAGGGGGCTGCTCAAATAGTGCCACCCAGTGGTTGACAACTGTTTGAGGCCAGTGGTAAGTACTCAAGCCCAAAGACCAAGGGTCATGAAGCAACGCTGGAAACAAATTAAAAAACAATCTCCAACTCCCAGGTGAAGAGCCTCAGTGGGACCATCAGCTGGGGGTGAACCATGGGAGACAGGAGTAGAGGCCACACCATGATTCTGGAAGGCTACCTTCATCTCTGGAGTAGTCCAGTGGCCATGGACTAGGGAAATGCATTTAGGGGATGATCTATGCCTCAAAGTAGTTCACCTGCAGACTGTGAGGTGACCAATGGTGGGAGGCTACGTACTCCAGAAGGCCCAGTGATAAGGATATTCTGCCATCCTATTGTCTGTGGGTGGCAGAGAGAAATCTCTGAAGATGGTGGCTGTTGCCAGAGGCACTCTCCTACAGTTACAAGCCTGCTCAGGGGAAGGCACAGAAAGGGTTGTCACCGGCCTCCATGATCCCTATCCTCAGCGGCAATGGCAGGTCCTGCACTCTTGGCCAGGGAGAGCTGGAAGCTTAGAACATTGTGAGGTTGGGGCACTTCTTTCTACCCAGTCCTAAATGGCCTCCATATCAATCAAAAAAATGTCTTTCCATCTGACATGATTTTTACCTTGGCCAGAAAGAGGAGAGGGTACTTAGTGCACTGGTCCCAGAGTTTACTCTTGACGCCTAAGAAGTAAAACTATTACTGTTGGACAGCCAGAGTATGGCCTGCAAACAACAGCACCTGCCAGTTTTTAATCTCAATGAGCCCCGCCTGTCGGGCCACTCGGATGACTTCATCCCTGTCGCAGTAGTGAAGTATGCAGGCAAGGAAAGTAGGGGCAGATAAAAAAAAAGGAGTGAGGTTTTGAGCAGGAGTTAATGACCTGATCCACTATGCCATGAATTGAACTGGGTTGAACCCCTTAGCGCCCCTTGGACCCCAACCACTCATAAGTTAATCCTCCTGAAGTGGTCTTCCACTTCCTCCGCTGAGCTCTTGAGGAATAGCAATTGGTTGGTCAAGCCTCAGAGCTGGAGACAGTAGTCTTGTGTCGTTGGGGGCAGTTGCACCACTGCACTCTCTGTTTAGGGTTTAGGATATCCTCTTATCCAGCTTTCTTTGATCTGCTTGGAAGAAACTGACATCTATGCCGATGGCATCCACTTTGGCCTTCAGGGCTGCTTTGGAAAAGTTGATGACAGGTTGTGAGGCGTTGAATTTAGCCCCTGGATAGTAGCTCAGCTGTCTCCACAGACGCCTGAAGAGAGTCCATCGATATCGGAGCTTTTGCGTCAGTTGATTTAACGCGCCTATGTTTGACACAGGTGTTAATGGTGTAAGCAATGGGGTCCCCTCCTGGAGGTCACCCTTGGGGGGGGGGAAGGGAGGGGGTCGGGCCCGCTAACAGTGCCTCATCACTGTAGATGGAGAAACCCAATGACGATGCAGCATGAGCAGCTCGGTGTCAGATCAACACTGTGCTAACCTATCTCCACTCAGGACCCCTGCGTGTCCCGAGAGAGGAGACTGCAGTGATCCAGGCTTCCAATGCAGATGAGGAATAGCGGCGGCACAGAGAGAGGACGGGCCCAATCCTGAGGGTATCGAGCACTGACTGTGTCATGTTCAGAAAGGTGCCAGATACTTCATATCCTCTGGTTATTGCTGCTTGCAAATTTAGTGAATTGGGCCCCCTCAAGAGCCGGCACCCCATGTCTGTGAAAGGCAGCCCGGAGAGCAGGCGCTCAATGTGGTCACAGCAGGGGATAATGCCCGCAACACAAGGAGTACCGAGTCTCTTGCTATCGCTATTAGAGCTGATGAAAAACTTTACAGGGGAGCCCCAGTCCAGTCTGAAGGATTCAAGAAGCCCTGGGGAGAGGAGCCACTTTTCCAGTCACCCGAGCAACATCGTCCCTCTCAGGATGGCAGTGCAGAGTCTGAAAAATGGGGCGGGGAGACCTCTCCAGAGTCCAAGCAGGTAGTGGTCCTTGATCTATGTAGCACTGAACCCTGCCTCCTGCAGACCAAGGGAGAGGGGAACGCCGGGAGTGTTGCAGTCCTTTAAAAATGACAGTGGGTGGAGAGCAGAGATCTCACCGATTAATGTCTCAGACTAGAGCCTCATAGGTAGGTTGCAGGATTGGTGGCCCTCAGGCACATCCAGTAGTTGTGTAGGCCAGCCCTCTGGGTCCGCTGTTTGTTGCAAGAGCCTGAAGGCCCAGTCTCAAGGAGCCACGGCCGGATTAATGGAAACAGAGGACTTAGCAAGTATAGGGTGCCTCTGTTTTTCAGAATACAGTCAGGACAAATGTTGCTTCCAGAGGCATTTGCCCACTGGGGAAGCACAGTCCTCAGTGCACCCGCTGCTGGCTGTAGAGAAGGCCCCAGTCAATCTCCACACACCTCCCAGGCGTTAGAGCTGTGTGGAGGGCACATATGGGGAGCCGACATGGGTAGGGTCGTAAGAAGTAGGACAAGGCCTGGGGCAGCCACTGCAGAGCTGACTCACCGGTCTCGGCCAGCTTCGATGGGGGCTGGGGCACCGGTAAGCCCAACACAGAATCTCAAGGTAGTAGGGTCTTCTTCAAATCTCAGCTCCGCCCTGCCGGAGACCTGTAGGCAGATGGGTGTCTTGGAGAGTCCATGCTGCGGCCTCTCAGGCCAGTGCCACCCATGAAGGAAGACACACCAGTTCCAGGTGCTGTCGTTAACCAGACCCACCCCGATTTGTTCAGAGGCCAGCCTTATGGTGGTAAATTTCTGCAAGGGGATCACCAAAATTCCAGTGTTGTTTAATCTGACTGACCAAAACAATTAATTGCCATATTTTCAAATTGAAGCTGCTGCAGTGCTCTAATGATAGGAAGTTTGATTTCTTAATTATTAGCGCCTACCAGTTTCTCCCAAGCCACTGAACCAGAGGTGTATTTGATCACAAATGCTAGATATCTTATTTTCACCTCAACATATTTGATAAAGTACAGTGGTAAGCGGAAATAGAATTGCATTGTGCTAATATCCTAGTGGGCATTTGTCCGGTGATATCAGTGTAGAACCACCATTGAATAATTTTTAGCACCTTTTCAAAAAACCTTCACTAGCGCATCGAGTACAGTCAGGATGACAATTCTCATGGAGGCTATAATCCCCCTTCAAATCATCATTCAGTGATGTTTTAAAAATAAGAGTGGTAAACTTGTTTCCCCTTTGATACTGGTTGGTTGGATCACTCCTCGCCTCACAGAAAATAACTTTACAATGGTATATAATCCAGCCCTGCTCTATTTTTCATGTTTTTGCAGATACAAGCCAAGTTACAGTCCAAGCCAAATTGCAAAATGATGCATGTGTTGGCCAGTAGTTCTGAGGCCACTTACAACTTTAGGATCAAGCTTTCTTAGTTCGAGAAGAGAAGCGTTTTTTCACTACACTTCTATGAAGAACGCTTTAGACGGGGCATGATTAGATGTACTGCTACTGGCCTCCATTCCTCAGCACACCACTGGAAGAGTTTTCAACACTTTGACTGTCTTTGCACAAATGAGTTACTTTCTATAAAAGCTATGTTATATTTTTAGTTCAGTATTGCTCCAATAGCATATTAGAATGGTTTGACAGAAGCCGCTATTCCTTCGCAATAAAACGCACACTCTCCAATGTGCTTTACACATTACCATATCAACTGAATATCCCTCCAGCAGGGTATAGTCATTTACAGTATTTGGAACGCTCTGAAGCAAAACCTGAGAAGATGCTTTGCTAGATTTGATGATCTATATTTTGAAACGTAAAAAAAGCTCTTTTATAAAATGTTGAATGTCTAAAGGTGCGCTTAGTTGTAGGAAATGGGCCTGTTTTAAATAGATTTACAGCAAATAAATATGCGTTTATATATACCAACCATCAGTAACGCAGTTTTAGAATCCACCTGGTCTGTGGCTTCAAAAGAAGCTGCCTTGCTCAATTCTAGAAAAAACAGAAAATATAGAATATTGTAAGTGTTTATTTTGTGAACGAGAACTCGACAAACTTGTTTCCCTGCAAATAAATTAATTATTATTTCTATTCTGCTGCTTCATAGTTCAAATATTGTTTCCTCCCTGTCCAAGGATGTAAACCTTCTCTTTGAAGATCATCAACAGTACATATCCTCCGATTGATATGCCCAGTTCACAAAATGAAACTAATATCATTAGAAAAATTAGTTCAACACTCATACAGGGATTTACTCAAAGATTTTCATGAGAGAAAATCTACTCACAGGGGTGGGGAGAACGTGATCTACAGATGGAATGCCCTGCAAATTTATCCACACCCACAAGCTACACTTCCTGATATTCACAGACTCCTCTCCTAGTCTTGGCCATCATAGAAAATTTTGGAAATGTGCTCACCCACGCCCAGTGCCACCTACCCACATCCCCCGTTGCTACCCTACCACAACCGTCCACACCCTGTACCCCTGACACATCTCCCAGAGGTGCTGACGCACCTCGCTGCCCAACACTGAAAGTGTGTTCTACTGTGCCACCTGCCATTTCACATGCACCTTCCCACATCCAGCTAACTCCCCGCACGTACCTCACACAACCAACACACTCAATACACGGCCACATACACACGACCCTGTCCCGCATACTCCTCAATACTCGCTCCCTCACTAAACATGTGTTGAAAGGTGGATTATTAGTATGGGTAAGAATGCACCTACTAGTAGCAATAAGGGCGCCAATGCAATATAAGGCCCAGACAAGGTTTCAATAAATTACTCCCTTGCTCAACCCTTGGTAGCTGGCAACGAGCAGGCAGGCTTAACTTAGGAGACGTGTGTGAAGCATTTAAAAACACCAATACATCAAATAAGTGAGACACAATAAAAAATCCAGGATGGGAAATATTTTTATGATTAAAATGACACAAACAACAAGAAGCCAATATAGGGAACCGGAAATATGATTTTTTTTTAAGAGTAAACACTTTCTAGTGCTTAAAAACATATAGCACCATCTGGGGACATCTGGTCGCGCTTGACCGTGACAAAATCTAACTTTGAGGCCGACCGCAATGGAGCCAGTCAAAATGTTACCTTTGCACGTAGAAACTTTTCTGGAGGTTTTTCTCTTGTCGTTGAATGAGACTCCTCTTCAGGCTGGGATTCGAGTCGACGATGGCAGCTTGGCTTAGCGCAAGGCCTCAGTGAAATCCTGGAAGTTTTGAGCTCTGGGGCGTTCATCAGGACAAACCTAAAATCCAGACCAGGTCGCGGTTCGACATTGGCAGTCTGACTCTCGCCGACGGGTCGGTCGCCTTATGCAGCTTTTTCCAAAAGTTGCCCTGAACTTCTCCAAGCTTCTGGAACTTCTTCTTGAAGTTCCCCTTGAGGTTTCAAAGTGTCCACAGCACAAATCCAAGGTTCTAGAGTCTCGTCAGAAGTGTAGGACTACAATACCCACAATGCACCTGACCAAATCCTTAAAAGTCCACTGGACGCACTCCAGGCTGGGGACTTCTTGGGGGAGATGGTGCAGGTGAGCTCTGTTAACCTGTTGCTTTCAGGGAGTCCATTCCTTAACCCTTTTTGAAGCAAGGCAAAGTCCTCACGGCTGTAATTCCAAGTGTGCTGAAGGAGCAGTCCTTCAGAGTGCAGTCCTTTGGGGTGCACACCCAGCTTCCAGCAGGGCAGTCCTTCTTGTAGTTTCAGGCAGCAGATCTGAGTTGCTAAGCAGCTCTCACATTTATTCAATGTTCTGGGGCGACAAGCAGGGGGCACCCCTGACCAATGGGGCACAAGAGGCCACCCAAAAGCATGCCAGCTTCCTCCAAAGTGTTACCAAAGGGGATGATGGACGGAGCGTTAGAGCAAATCAAACACTCACCCCCAGTCAACTGATCTGGGTTTAATCCATCATCATTCTTTAGCTCACTCCACCACCCCAGTTCAGACATGGCCATATGCAAATCAGTCTGACCCTGTGCCTCATGGGAACAGTCCAGCACGAACTGCCAAGCCATGTCTTCCCTGGACCGGAAACAAGCATCCTGGGACCGGTTTCGGGTTCAAAACCCTCATCAGCCAGGCTATCTTGAATCCAGTGGCAAAGTGAGCAAGGGACCCACGTCTGGGCATACCCTGCCAACTTAGGGCGAACAAAGCGATACCAAAGGGGATGATGGACGGAGCGTTAGAGCAAATCAAACACTCCCCCCCAATCAACTGATCTGGGTTTAATCCATCTTCATTCTTTAGCTCACTCCACCACCCCAGTTCAGACATGGCCATATGCAAATCAGTCTGACCCTGTGCCTCATGGGAACAGTCCAGCACGAACTGCCAAGCCATGTCTTCCCTGGACCGGAAACAAGCATCCTGGGACCGGTTTCGGGTTCAAAACCCTCATCAGCCAGGCTATCTTGAATCCAGTGGCAAAGTGAGCAAGGGACCCACGTCTGGGCATACCCTGCCAACTTAGGGCGAACAAAGCGATACCAAAGGGGATGATGGACGGAGCGTTAGAGCAAATCAAACACTCACCCCCAGTCAACTGATCTGGGTTTAATCCATCATCATTCTTTAGCTCACTCCACCACCGCAGTTCAGACATGGCCATATGCAAATCAGTCTGACCCTGTGCCTCATGGGAACAGTCCAGCACGAACTGCCAAGCCATGTCTTCCCTGGACCGGAAACAAGCATCCTGGGACCGGTTTCGGGTTCAAAACCCTCATCAGCCAGGCTATCTTGAATCCAGTGGCAAAGTGAGCAAGGGACCCACGTCTGGGCATACCCTGCCAACTTAGGGCGAACAAAGCGATACCAAAGGGGATGATGGACGGAGCGTTAGAGCAAATCAAACACTCACTCCCAGTCAACTGATCTGGGTTTAATCCATCATCATTCTTTAGCTCACTCCACCACCCCAGTTCAGACATGGCCATATGCAAATCAGTCTGACCCTGTGCCTCATGGGAACAGTCCAGCACGAACTGCCAAGCCATGTCTTCCCTGGACCGGAAACAAGCATCCTGGGACCGGTTTCGGGTTCAAAACCCTCATCAGCCAGGCTATCTTGAATCCAGTGGCAAAGTGAGCAAGGGACCCACGTCTGGGCATACCCTGCCAACTTAGGGCGAACAAAGCGATACCAAAGGGGATGATGGACGGAGCGTTAGAGCAAATCAAACACTCACCCCCAGTCAACTGATCTGGGTTTAATCCATCATCATTCTTTAGCTCACTCCACCACCCCAGTTCAGACATGGCCATATGCAAATCAGTCTGACCCTGTGCCTCATGGGAACAGTCCAGCACGAACTGCCAAGCCATGTCTTCCCTGGACCGGAAACAAGCATCCTGGGACCGGTTTCGGGTTCAAAACCCTCATCAGCCAGGCTATCTTGAATCCAGTGGCAAAGTGAGCAAGGGACCCACGCCTGGGCATACCCTGCCAACTTAGGGCGAACAAAGCGATACCAAAGGGGATGATGGACGGAGCGTTAGAGCAAATCAAACACTCACTCCCAGTCAACTGATCTGGGTTTAATCCATCATCATTCTTTAGCTCACTCCACCACTCCCAGTTCAGACATGGCCATATGCAAATCAGTCTGACCCTGTGCCTCATGGGAACAGTCCAGCACGAACTGCCAAGCCATGTCTTCCCTGGACCGGAAACAAGCATCCTGGGACCGGTTTCGGGTTCAAAACCCTCATCAGCCAGGCTATCTTGAATCCAGTGGCAAAGTGAGCAAGGGACCCACGTCTGGGCATACCCTGCCAACTTAGGGCGAACAAAGCGATACCAAAAGGGATGATGGACGGAGCGTTAGAGCAAATCAAACACTCACCCCCAGTCAACTGATCTGGGTTTAATCCATCATCATTCTTTAGCTCACTCCACCACCCCAGTTCAGACATGGCCATATGCAAATCAGTCTGACCCTGTGCCTCATGGGAACAGTCCAGCACGAACTGCCAAGCCATGTCTTCCCTGGACCGGAAACAAGCATCCTGGGACCGGTTTCGGGTTCAAAACCCTCATCAGCCAGGCTATCTTGAATCCAGTGGCAAAGTGAGCAAGGGACCCACGTCTGGGCATACCCTGCCAACTTAGGGCGAACAAAGCGATACCAAAGGGGATGATGGACGGAGCGTTAGAGCAAATCAAACACTCACCCCCAGTCAACTGATCTGGGTTTAATCCAACATCATTCTTTAGCTCACTCCACCACCCCAGTTCAGACATGGCCATATGCAAATCAGTCTGACCCTGTGCCTCATGGGAACAGTCCAGCACCAACTGCCAAGCCATGTCTTCCCTGGACCGGAAACAAGCATCCTGGGACCGGTTTCGGGTTCAAAACCCTCATCAGCCAGGCTATCTTGAATCCAGTGGCAAAGTGAGCAAGGGACCCACGTCTGGGCATACCCTGCCAACTTAGGGCGAACAAAGCGATACCAAAGGGGATGATGGACGGAGCGTTAGAGCAAATCAAACACTCACCCCCAGTCAACTGATCTGGGTTTAATCCATCATCATTCTTTAGCTCACTCCACCACCCCAGTTCAGACATGGCCATATGCAAATCAGTCTGACCCTGTGCCTCATGGGAACAGTCCAGCACGAACTGCCAAGCCATGTCTTCCCTGGACCGGAAACAAGCATCCTGGGACCGGTTTCGGGTTCAAACCCTCATCAGCCAGGCTATCTTGAATCCAGTGGCAAAGTGAGCAAGGGACCCACGTCTGGGCATACCCTGCCAACTTAGGGCGAACAAAGCGATACCAAAGGGGATGATGGACGGAGCGTTAGAGCAAATCAAACACTCACCCCCAGTCAACTGATCTGGGTTTAATCCATCATCATTCTTTAGCTCACTTCCACCACCCCAGTTCAGACATGGCCATATGCAAATCAGTCTGACCCTGTGCCTCATGGGAACAGTCCAGCACCAACTGCCAAGCCATGTCTTCCCTGGACCGGAAACAAGCATCCTGGGACCGGTTTTGGGTTCAAAACCCTCATCAGCTAGGCTATCTTGAATCCAGTGGCAAAGTGAGCAAGGGACCCACGTCTGGGCATACCCTGCCAACTTAGGGCGAACAAAGCGATACCAAAGGGGATGATGGACGGAGCGTTAGAGCAAATCAAACACTCACCCCCAGTCAACTGATCTGGGTTTAATCCATCATCATTCTTTAGCTCACTCCACCCCCCCAGTTCAGACATGGCCATATGCAAATCAGTCTGACCCTGTGCCTCATGGGAACAGTCCAGCACGAACTGCCAAACCATGTCTTCCCTGGACCGGAAACAAGCATCCTGGGACCGGTTTCGGGTTCAAAACCCTCATCAGCCAGGCTATCTTGAATCCAGTGGCAAAGTGAGCAAGGGACCCACGTCTGGGCATACCCTGCCAACTTAGGGCGAACATAGCGATACCAAAGGGGATGATGGACGGAGCGTTAGAGCAAATCAAACACTCACCCCCAGTCAACTGATCTGGGTTTAATCCATCATCATTCTTTAGCTCACTCCACCACCCCAGTTCAGACATGGCCATATGCAAATCAGTCTGACCCTGTGCCTCATGGGAACAGTCCAGCACGAACTGCCAAGCCATGTCTTCTCTGGACCGGAAACAAGCATCCTGGGACCGGTTTCGGGTTCAAAACCCTCATCAGCGAGGCTATCTTGAATCCAGTGGCAAAGTGAGCAAGGGACCCACGTCTGGGCATACCCTGCCAACTTAGGGCAAACAAAGCGATACCAAAGGGGATGATGGACGGAGCGTTAGAGCAAATCAAACACTCACCCCCAGTCAACTGATCTGGGTTTAATCCATCATCATTCTTTAGCTCACTCCACCACCCCAGTTCAGACATGGCCATATGCAAATCAGTCTGACCCTGTGCCTCATGGGAACAGTCCAGCACGAACTGCCAAGCCATGTCTTCCCTGGACCGGAAACAAGCATCCTGGGACCGGTTTCGGGTTCAAACCCCTCATCAGCCAGGCTATCTTGAATCCAGTGGCAAAGTGAGCAAGGGACCCACGTCTGGGCATACCCTGCCAACTTAGGGCGAACAAAGCGATACCAAAGGGGATGATGGACGGAGCGTTAGAGCAAATCAAACACTCACCCCCAGTCAACTGATCTGGGTTTAATCCATCATCATTCTTTAGCTCACTCCACCACCCCAGTTCAGACATGGCCATATGCAAATCAATCTGACCCTGTGCCTCATGGGAACAGTCCAGCACGAACTGCCAAGCCATGTCTTCCCTGGACCGGAAACAAGCATCCTGGGACCGGTTTCGGGTTCAAAACCCTCATCAGCCAGGCTATCTTGAATCCAGTGGCAAAGTGAGCAAGGGACCCACGTCTGGGCATACGCTGCCAACTTAGGCGAACAAAGCGATACCAAAGGGGATGATGGACGGAGCGTTAGAGCCAATCAAACACTCACCCCCAGTCAACTGATCTGGGTTTAATCCATCATCATTCTTTAGCTCACTCCACCACCCCAGTTCAGACATGGCCTTATGCAAATCAGTCTGACCCTGTGCCTCATGGGAACAGTCCAGCACGAACTGCCAAGCCATGTCTTCCCTGGACCGGAAACAAGCATCCTGGGACCGGTTTCGGGTTCAAAACCCTCATCAGCCAGGCTATCTTGAATCCAGTGGCAAAGTGAGCAAGGGACCCACGTCTGGGCATACCCTGCCAACTTAGGGCGAACAAAGCGATACCAAAGGGGATGATGGACGGAGCGTTAGAGCAAATCAAACACTCACCCCCAGTCAACTGATCTGGGTTTAATCCATCATCATTCTTTAGCTCACTCCACCACCCCAGTTCAGACATGGCCATATGCAAATCAGTCTGACCCTGTGCCTCATGGGAACAGTCCAGCACGAACTGCCAAGCCATGTCTTCCCTTGACCGGAAACAAGCATCCTAGGACCGGTTTCGGGTTCAAAACCCTCATCAGCCAGGATATCTTGAATCCAGTGGCAAAGTGAGCAAGGGACCCACGTCTGGGCATACCCTGCCAAATTAGGGCGAACAAAGCGATACCAAAGTGGTGGAGTGAGCTAAAGAATGATGATGGATTAAACCCAGATCATTTGACTGGGGGTGAGTGTTTGATTTGCTCAAGCGCTCCGTCCATCATCCCCCTTTTGTATCGCTTTGTTCGCCCTAAGTTGTCAGGGTATGCCCAGACGTGGGTCCCTTGCTCACTTTGCCACTGGATTCAAGCTAGCCTGGCTGATGACGGCTGAATAGCCAGAAACCGGTCCCAGGATGCTTGTTTCCGGTCCAGGGAAGACATGGCTTGGCAGTTCGGGCTGGACTGTTCCCATGAGGCACAGGGTCAGACTGATTTGCATATGGCCATGTCTGAAATGGGGTGGTGGAGTGAGCTAAAGAATGATGATGGATTAAACCCAGATCATTTGACTGGGGGTGAGTGTTTGATTTGCTCAAGCGCTCCGTCCATCATCCCCCTTTTGTATAGCTTCCTCCAAAGTGTGGCATTTTCTTGTCCCTCAAAGCATTGCACTTTAAAATTCAAGATGGAGATGGAGAGCTGACTAAGACAACCCACTTGTGTGGCTCATTTCCCTTAAAACTCCCTTTCCAGACCTCCTGCAAATTCCACTCTTGGGACTGCCATCTGGCTGGGGGGTACAGGAAGAGGGGGTAGGCCTGGCTGGCATTCCTTACTGTCCTGCTCTCTTTGAAGCCCAGTTTGATTTACCCAGCCCCCATTCTGGCCTGTTCTCTGCAGCTGCAGAGCTCCCCCAATCAGATACCCTCTGCTGCTGTGCAGGCCACTTACCACTGCATCAAAGCAGTATGGCTAAGCCTGTTAAAGGCTGACCAATCAGAAGAGGCTACTAGAAGGCTGGTTTTGGCTCACAGAAAAGAAAGTTCTATAACATAGTTTCTGTATTAGTTATGAAAAGTTCAACAGTGGCAGGTAGCTGTATTTATCATGACCAATCTTTTAAGTCCTTGAAGTATTATTTTAGCTCACTCCTGTGAATAGATACACTGTATTACAGTAATATCATGTTAGCCTATGGAGCTAAAAGGCTACAATGGGGGGGCTCTATTGGTAGTTTTTCCCTCATCAAGGCATATAAAACATATTTTTTAAATGTCCCTGCTTATTTGTACATGGCACCCTAATCTGGGGGCACCTAGGGTACACCTTAGGGATGACCTATATGTAAAAATAAGGTTGTTTAATACTCTGGAAGTACCTTTAAATCCAAAGTCGAATTTGCATGAAATTTCAATTTAAAAGCAGCTCACAAAGCAAGGCTGACTTCTACAATGACAGCAAGCAACACAGCACTGCACACTTAAGTGCCTCAAAGCAGATGGGCCTCTAAACCTACATACCCTACCATATACTAGGGACTTACAGGTAGGTTGTCAGTGACAATTGTAATTACACCATATTTCCATATACCTTTTTAATCAGAGCACTGGCCCTGGGCTTGGTTAGCATATTTCAGGGCACAGTCAGTGTCAGTTACCACCAGTATCAGTGAAAAAACATGGGGGTGATCAAGGCAAAAAGGATGACTTTCTCACAACATGCCACTGAAATTTGGAATCTGCTACATGACCTCTCATCAGGCCTGCTCTTTCTGACCGAAACCTGGCTGATCCACTTGTCGGCCCCAGTCATCACCATGGCAATCCCCTCCAGATATAAGATTGGAAGACAGGACAGGACAAACAGACCTGGAGTCAAAATCGCTATCATTCTCAAATAATCCACACAATGCTCCTCCACCTCGGAAATTACCACCAGCAACATAGAACACAACCTTCAAACTCCTCTTCACTGCCAATTATACCTTGAGTGGGACCCTTGTCTACCGCCTTTCTGGACCAAACACTAACTTCTGCAGTATCGCTGCAGACCTTGTCGCCCTCAAGATCTTCGACCAACAACCAGAGGACCACTCCCACCACCTGGCCCACCATCAGCACTCAAGAAACTGCAATCACCATGCATTCCATACAGTCCAGAGTACTCTTGTTCCCCTGCTCTCACCACGTCTTCATCAAAGCACTAGTTTCCATTTGTATAACTCTCACCTTGATCCTGAACAACTCAGTCATCACATCCACCTACCCAGATGCCTGGAAACACGCCACAGTAGCCCCCATCCCCAAGACCAGAAGGTGCTAGCCAACTGTTGGACTGCCTCCCTAATAAACTACCTAGCATAAGTCATGGAAAAGATGATAAAAACCTAGCCACCCATCTAAAATATAAGCACCTCCTCAACATCACTCAACCCAGATTCTGGCCCAACCGCTGCCACTGCCCTCATCGCTGCCACGGACAACATCCGGAAAATCATGGACAGAGGTGACACTGTGGACCTGAATGTACTGGATCTTTCTGCAGCCTTCTGCTCAACTCCCACCTCTTCCTTATCCAATGACTGCATGAAGCAGGCATCCAAGGACACGCACTTTACTGGATTCGCTCCTTCTTAACAGGGCCTTACTCATTCGGCCAGCTTGGCCCCTTTCACCTCAGACGCCATCAATCTCATCTGTGGAGTTACACAAGAATCCTCTCTCAATCCCACTCTGCTCAATACCTACATAATCCCACTCGCCACCATTATCTAGAATCAACATCATGTCGTACGTTGACGACACGCAGCTCATACTCTTTCTCTCCGACAGGACGCCAAGCACTGGGACCAATTTCTATGGCTACATGCCCTAAGTCACCAGATGGATAAAAACCCACTGCCGCAAGCTAAACACCGGCAATATGGTATCTTTGCCAAAGACACCTCGCTCTGGGACTCCACCAAATGACCTGCCGAACTCAGATCCCACACTACTCCCGGCTACCCACACAAAGAACTTCGGAATAGCAATCGACAACCAACTGAACAAGTCTGGCCAAGTGAACACAGTCTCCGTCTCATGCTTCCACACACTCAAGACGATCTTCAAATAGCTCCCCACCGCTGCACCGTCACCCAAGTCCTCATCACCAGCAAGCTGGACTATGGCAATGCATTCTATGCTGCAATCAACACTCAGCTGACCAGAAGACTCTGGACCACACAAAACTCAGCGTGCAGGCTCACTTAACCTTCCACCACGCACTCACATCGCCCCACACCTCAAGAGCTCCACTGGTTCCCAATCCATAAATGAGCACTCTTCAAACTCCTCATGCACACATATAAAACCTTACATAACACTGGCCTTAAGTACCTCAACAGCTGGAAAAACCTCCACAAACCTACCAGTTACCTTCACTCCCCTGAACTCCTACTGGTATACCATCACATATGCAGGATTAGATCTGGCAGTCGTGTCTTCTCCTAACTCACTCCTAAAGTCTGGAACATCTGCCCTTGCACATCAGAGTCGCCTCCACAGTTTCTGGATTCTGCAGGAAACTGAAAACCTGGCTCTTCATCTACCCCTGGCTTGGCCCATACAGCTTTGGTTTTAGTGCCAGGATACCCCAGGTGAGTTGTGAGTGGTGAGGTGCAGTAAGGTGAGGTGAGGTAACATAACAGAGAACAGCAAAAGTAAATCTCTTTTGAAAGTGGGACCGTGAATGGGATACCCTCAAAACTGGTGGAGACGGAGCAAATATTTTCTGAGTGGAGAAAGAAATAAAAAAATGCCATTGCACAAATGGTGATGGCAGCTAGAAAAAAAGTTGTTTATGTGAGAAATCTATCTGATGTTGTCTCTGGGGGCTTAAATGGGGCCTTCTGTAGGGATAGCAAAACTAAAGGTAAATCCCAAGAAGGGGAAGGGTTGCGGACCTAAAGTCTTAAAAGTTCAAGAACCATAAAAATCTTTGGAAGAAAGACTTACAGAAAAGTCAATCTATGGAGACCTAAATGCTCGAAATGCAGCTCACTGTAGTTTAAAGGTACCCACCGATAAACCCCTATTGAACCCTTCCTGAAGGTATTGCAATGTATTAGATCTTGCAGTAAAGACAGGATCTAGAGGTCGCTAAGAACACCATGAATCATAGGAGGACCAGTGATGATCATAGGATCTATTAGCTGATCTCCTTCTAGAGGCTTACAGGGAGCTGGAAATAGACAGGGACAATAACTTGTTTAGAAACCCCCTTCCTGTCAACCTCTAAGCCGAGAGTTAGATGGGCCAGAGTCTCTACAGCAAGATGAGGAAATGCCAGCGGGGAAAGGGATATTGGAAAGACGCATTCCGGTTCCACCTGTAGACATCTCAGCAAAGGAGGCTTTGGTCTCCTCAGCCAAAAGATTCACTCTAACACCATCTCTGCCTATTACCCCTGTAACCTTGCTAAAACCCTTGGGATTAAAGGAATGGGGGGAAAGCATAGAGGAGACCCACTGCCCAAGGACTGGTTAAGGCATCCATGCCCGCTGCCCTGTGATCATGAAACATTACAGAAAATGAGGTCGTTGGGCTGTCTAGCGTGCTGCAAACAGATCTGTCTTGGGGGAGTTTCCCACTTTCTACATATCTCCTGAAAAATGAGAGGAGTCAGGACAAAGGCCTAAGAATTAGGCAGGGATCTACTGAGATAGTCTGCCTAGGTATTGAGGGATCCTATGATATATATTGCTCTGAGGTTCGAGAGGTTATTCTCTCCTCAAGAACAAATCCAGTGTGCTAATTGGTTATGGACTCTATTCCTGTACCAAACATGGGCGATTTAGGTTGGCCATGGTCACAGTATTGTTCATCCTGATGACCAAAGTCCTCCTCTTTATAAACTGCAAAAAGATCTAAATCATTCTTAAGATCTTCCATAAGTTCCTTCAAATTAAGGGGGGTGCTAGAGATCCCAGCAGCAAGATGGCCGCTGCTTAGTGTGGCTCTGCCGGCCGATGTTTCAATTCAGCATTCATCCTTGGTATTTGGGCATGAAACTGGCCGATTTTGCACTGTGAGTCTACTTTAAGAGGCGGTGCAGCCAGTGATATCTGTTTTGTGGCTCCCCAACGCCGACAGAGGTGAGAAAACGATGGACGGTGCTGTGACCTGCAATGTGGCCCAACACACGGGCTGCCTCTTATACCTGTCGCGGAGACCCTCTCTGCTCTACTCAGGAGTGACCTGCCGCACAGCCCCTCGCATTGTTGGACGTGCCCTGTTTCAGCCCTGGACGAGAGCTCCACGAGCTGCGGTGACAACCTGACACGAGGAGGTGGAGTACCAACCTGGAGAGCAGACGCTGCACATATCGGCACTGCAGGTAGGCCCTGCGACTACCGGCAAGCCGGATCTTGACCCTGTCCCGGGGACCTGGGAATTTGGACCATTCCCCCCTCAGGCTCTGATTTCCGAGGGGTCTGGTCATCTTTGAAGTGCCTAAATGTTTGGAAGAGCCCTACTGGTCTGGGACTCCTCCCTGTAACATTGGCCTGCTTGTGCCCCCACCACTGGAACTCTGCTGGCACTGGGAGTTTGCGGGGCTTCGCTTGGCCTCCATTTGATGCTTGCTCCATTGGGGGTAGAGAACCCCCCTTTGGGCCCTGATTGCTGGGAGATCCGCTCAACTTTGAAGTGTCTACATTAGGACCCACCCTGCTTGAGCCCCCTGTCCATCATTGGCCTGCTCGTGACCCCCCCCCCCATTGGAGCTCTGCTGGTACTGGGGTGTGGCGGGGCCTGTGTGCGCTGTTGACCATCAGCAAGACTCCTGCACAGCTCTTTAACCCCACTTTCCAGCAACCTGGGAGCATCTCCGTTCTGACGAGGTGGGCACTTTGAGGGTGGCCTTAGCAAGCAGATCAACGTGTGCCCGATTATTTTGGGAGCGGCGACGTCAACTGAGACTGTCCGGCAGTTGCCTGCCCTGCTGGGCTGCAAGCCATGGGGAAACCAGTTGCGCGTCAGTTGAAACTGCCACTTGAAGGAAAGCAGCAGACACATCAAACTGAGCCAGAAAGGGCTGTAGAGGACCCCCCTGGACGGTCCCAGGACGCTTTCATGGAAGACTCAGAGCTGAAGGAGATATTGTTAGAAATCAAGAATAGTCTTTGCGCTATTGACGCCAAGATTGACCTTCTCACTAGCTGCATTGATCACATAAAAGAGCGAGCGAATAAGCAAGAAACTTGAATCCCGCGCACCAGACACGGAAGACAATCAGACAGTGGCTGGCGAACATCTGCTTTGCATGAGTGCAGTCCTAGAGGTCATCAAACTAAAAAATGAAGACTTAGAAGCACGATCCTGGTGCAACAATTTCTGCATAATTGGAATTCCCGAATCCACAGTGATTGATAAAATGGAAGACTTTGTTGAGAAAATTTTGCCATCGTTATTTGATGACGTTCAATCAGCTGTCTTCATAGTGGAGTGCACTCTCCGGTCACTAGGTCCGCGCCCTTCCCCTAGCGCTCCAGCTTGACCTATAGTGGCTAGACTTCCTAATTATAAAATATTGCGATGTGATCCTCTGGCTAGATTGTGAGCACCGCTCCATCCAATATAACAGCAATACTGTCTCCATCTACCCTGATTTTACATTGGCAGTGTAGGTGGCCCGACTTGATTCCTCCTGGCCAAACGGCTCCTCCAAAAGGCAGACATTGCCCACTCATTGCTCTACCCTGCCAAGCTGCAGATTCACCATGATGGGAAACCCTACTACTAAAGCTGCACTGAAATTCTCTCTATAGGTTTAGACACAGAAATTAACTCCTCGAGCAGTGACAACAAAATTCGCCCACTGGAGTCGCTGGGCCCCCGGTGGTGCATGCTGCCTCTACAATTACAATTCAACTGTGGCCGTATGACGGGCAGACACCTGAAACAACTATTGGGCAACACTTGGCCGACATTCATTGCTACATGCCACCCCCATCCTGCAGTGCGATGACCATGACCAGATGCCTGCCCTGGAATGTCGGTGGGGTGAACGACCAGCGGAATGCCAGGTTATTCCACGCTTACCTCGAAAAGCACTACATCGGCATCTGTTTTCTCTTACTCAGACAACCGCTTCTCGCCTATTCTCAGGATGGTGCGCTGAGGCGCATATGTCTCTCTACTCTACTTATGCTCTCATGGAACTGCCATAACCCTACGCAAGGGCTTATACTGGCATCTGACCCAGGCCATCTGTGACGTTAACAGATGATATATCCTTCTCGCTGGCACACTCAACAGACATCCCATCATCCAAGCCTCCATCTATGGCCTCAACACTGACTGCCCTGAGTTCTTCACTGACGTGTGGTGACTGATCGCTGGTATGGGACTAGGAGCTTTTATCTGAGTTGGGCAATTTTAATGTGGTCCTAGATCATGTGATGGACCGCTCTGGTGCACCACCATGACCCAATCCAAACGCTGCCGTGCAACTTCACACACTGATGAGGGACAACTGCCTGACCTATATCTGATGGCAGATGCATGCGAACAGAGTGGAGGGTACCTGTGTTACAGTAGCACACAGCGCGTGGTAGCGAATAGATTATTGGCTGCTCACACAGGATGTCCTTACCTGGGTCACCACCATGACACATTTGCCTTGTACCCTTTCAGATCATACCCCTGTCCTGCTGGAACTCTCCCCGCCCCTGGCCTCTTCGCAGGCCTTCACCTGGCGCTTAGCTCCCATGGCCCTATGCAACTCAGTTTTTAGCGACGAGGTCTGAACTGTAATCATGGACTATTTTGTCAACGAGAAGTAAGTCACTTCCCCGTTGACCACACGGGAGGCTTTCACAGTTGTGATTCACAGAATTTGCATTGCGAAGCAGTCAGGTATACTTAAAGCGATCAGGGCGCAACTAGCTGTGCTTGAGCGTGGCCTTTGGCCACTCAAACTGGAATTCTACAACAAGAAGAACACCTCCACCATGGCGGCCATTCATGCAAAACTCTCCAAATATGAGGCTATGATGGAAACTCGGTATTTGCACTGGGAGGCGACAGCACAACGCTATGGAGGAGACCAGGAAGACGCTCGCTAACATGCTACGCAGGCCGAGGACCACTGCCTATGTTGTGGAGCAAATTGACGACCATCAAGAATGACAGTCCACACCTGCTGGACTGCTACAAACCATGACCTCGTTTTACTCCGAGCACTACAGCGCCACAATGGTGGCGAGTGAGGAGGAGCTGCCGGTGTATCTGAATACCATTCAGCTGATCTGGCTTGACAAGCCCATCAGCTATACCTGGGCACCAGCTTTACGGTGGAGGAAGTGCTTCAGGCCATCCAGAGCCATCCCCGTGATAAGGCGCCCGGCCTCGATGGGCTCACCACCTCCTTCTACACAGAATATGTAGCTCTTTTGGCCCTGCATCTTCTGGCGATGTAGGAGGACGCTCTGGCATCTGGTGGGCTACTGTCATCCCTCTGTGAAGCAGTGATTGTCACGATACTCAAACCGGACAAGACTGCCAATTGATGTGACTCATAGCAGCTGCTCTCAATGCTAAATGTTGATAATAAAATATTTGCCCAACTACTCGCGAACCGCCGCCTCCTTCTGCTGCCCCATATTGTCCTCCCAGACCAGTCAGGATTCATGCCGGGCCAGTCCACGGCGCATACTCTTCGCACAAATGTTCCTCCTCATGCATGCTACAGAGCCTCGGCTCACTGCTGTCGCCGTCCTATTAGATGCCACAAAGGCGTTTGACTCCTTGGAATGGCCCTTTTCGTTCCACCTACTCTCACACCTTGGTCTCAGCCCGCACTTCATGCACCTGATTCGGCTTTTATACACCTCCCCAACTTTGACTAAATGGGATGATCTCAGACCCGTTTCCTGTTACGCGTTTATTTATTTATTTATTTAATGCATTTTTATATAGCGCGGACTTTACCCGAAGGTGTCAGAGCGCTGTACATTAGAACCAGTTACGTTACATGAGAAAAATGGTATAAAATAGAACGTTACAAAAATAAACAGGAGAGGTAGAGTAAAACCATATAGGCAATAACACAATATCAGACACAGCAATCAAGGGTGGGGAATGAACAAAAAGATGTTACAAATTTACAGTGATGAACTAGCTTCCTGGAGGGGTCTGAGAATGAGGGTATTAGTTCTGGAAGTGTCTTTGAAGGAGAAGAGATTTGAGGTCCGCTTTGAAAATCTGGATGGAGGTAGTGGCACGGAGCAATGGCGGAAGCGAGTTCCAGATTCTCACTGCATTACCTGAGAACGATTGAGCCATCGATCTTTCCTTTTTGAAGGAGGGGGGCTCAAGCAGAAACTTTACTGCATTCCGAGAAGGTCTCGAGCCTCCTGACATTTTCAGTTTATTCGCCAGGTAACGAGGGGAAGAAGTGTGCAAGGCTTTATGGGTGATGCAGGCAGTTTTATAAATGGATCTTGCCTCGATGGGAAGCCATCGAAGAGAAGACAGGATAGGAGTAATGTGGTCACTACGTTTTGATCCTGAAATAAAGTGAGCTGCTGAATGGAGGACGGATTTGAGGGGGGAGAGGTGAGATTTGGGTACGCCAGTCAGGAGAGAATTGCAGTAATCCAGTCTAGAGAGAACTAGCGATTGGACCAATGTTTTTAGGTCTTTCTCCGGGAAGAACCGACGGATCCCCCACAGAAGTCGCAGCTGGTAACTTGCGTTCTTAGCAATGGAGTTGATGTGGGAGATTAGGTTGAGTCTTTTGTCAAGTATGACACCTAGGGATTTAGCGCTGTCGACAATGACGGGTTTATTGTTGAGTAAATTCAGCTGATCCATCCAGGATTGAACCGGAGGAGGGGAGAGAGAGGTAGATAGGAGGAGGAATTCAGTTTTGGTGGGATTGAGAATGAGTTGGTGAACTAACATCCAGTTGTGAATAGAGTTGAGTAGTGAAAGATCGTGTGCGGAAGACACCTTGAGGTAGATTTGGGTGTCATCCGCATAGAGATGGTAGTGGATCCCAGATTTACTAAGGAGGTTCCCCAAGGGTTCCAGATAGAGATTAAACAGAGTGGGTGCAAGGATAGAACCTTGAGGGACGCCTTGACCTACCGCCAATGGAGACGAAAGACTGTTCGCTATCTTGATCATTTGTGATCTGTCCGAGAGGAATGAGGCAAACCATTTAAGCACTGTGCCTTCCACGCCCATTCTCTGTTGAAGAATGTTGAGGAGGGTGTTGTGATTAACAGTGTCAAATGCTGCAGAGAGGTCAAGAAGAATCAGAAGGCACGATTCCCCAGAATCGAGTATATGCAGCGCATCATCAATCACTTGCAGCAGGGCTGTTTCAGTGCTGCAATTTTGGATGAAACCCGACTGGAACACGTCAAGGAGATTATTGTCCATAATGTGTAGGGAAAGTTGTTTCGCAATACATTTTTCTGTGATTTTAGAAAGAAAAGGGAGGTTTGTGATGGGGCGGAAGTTGTTGAGGTCATTCGCATCTGCGGAAGTTTTTTTTTAGAAGAGGGGTAACCTGTCCTGTTTTGAGGGCAGCAGGGAGGGAGCCTTGACTAAGGAAGAGGTTAACTAGTCTGGTCCAGTAAGAGAGAGTATTGGTGTAGAAATCAATGGCGATGCCACTGGGGATGGGGTCAGAGGAATGGTTGGAGGGTTTGGTTTCAAGGATGCATTTGAGGAGGTCATCTTCCGAGATGGCTGCAAAGTTCTGCCAAGTGACTAAGGATTTTCGTATCCAACAGGGATGCCCCTTATCCCTGGTCCAATTTGCTGTGGCGATGGAACCGCTAGCTGCCCAGGTATGACAGCACCATGCCCACAAGGACTCAATTTTACGGCCCAAAGGATCTTAGTGTCCATGTATGCTGATGATATCAAGCTGTATGTCTATGAACCTCAAACAAACCAAGCCCCCGTCATTCGTGAAAGCATCAGATTTGGTGGCTACTTGGGCATCCCCATATACTGGGCTAAATCTACACTATTTCCCCTCATCATGGGCACGCAGTCGTTTGAATCTGAATACCCACTGCAATGGGCCTCTGAACCAGTGTGCTACTTGGGTATTTGACTCAGTCGTGAAATGCACTAACTCTGGAGGGCCAACTACGGCAGAGCCATGGCATGGCTGGAGGAGCAGATCCCGACCTGTATTCGACTACCTCTGTATGTAACGGGGCAGATAGCTATTGCGAAAATGGTGGTTTTACCCACATTTTTGTATCTCTTTCTCAACCTCCCAATCCCACTCACCACGCATTTCTTCTGGTGATTGTGCTCCTATGTGGTGACAGCAGAAGATCACGTGGGTGATTCTTACTCTGCCATTTTAGCACAGGGGCCTTAACGCACCGGACATGACACTCTACGCCCTGTACGCACAAGCCCAATCCCTTCACTACTGGCTCTACTCCACATGCTTTTGACCCCATACGGTGGTGGAGGCAGATCAGTGCTTTACTAGCCCTCGTGAGCAGATATTAGCATGGTTAAATGTGTTTGATTAGCTTGGAATGGCATGTGACATTGCGCCCGGTTACCTTGCATTTATGCTTCCTCCTTCCCTCTTGCGTGCAACTCCCTGCAATGATGACACCAGAGCACCAGCCTATAAGTGAGGTCTCATCACAATTGCAAGTCTATGCCCTGACGGTCAATTTTAACCCCCATTCACAGCAAACGGGCATCCCCACCAGTGAGCGCTTGATGTCCTTCTTTACAACCAGCATCGTGCTACCTGGCATGCGATGAATGCCACATTCCCCGGCAACACCACCCATACTCCCCGCACTTGAAAATATGCTGACAAACACCACCCCATGTAGATTAGTCACCCACTTATACACGGAGGTGCAGGGCAAGGCGCCAGTGTCCATCCCAGTGGCTTGCGCTGCCTAGGACCTAGACTCTGACCCCCCCATCTCGGACACGCAATGGTTGAATTGCTTTGGGCAAACTGCGGCCCTCTCACCCAACTACAGCTCATTCATTTTAAATTTCTGCACTGGCTATACCGTACCTCAGTGCAACTCCTGCACATGGGGTTGGTCGACGATGCACGCTGCTTGCGATGCACTGCCCCGCAGGCCTAATTCCTCCATCTCACCTGGGAATGTCTGTGGTCTGCCGTATACTTTGTCCTGCATCAGATAATGGGCCATTCACTACCACATACCTCCTTAGTTGGGCTTTTAGGATACGTTAAAGATGCCACCCGGGCTTTTGACTCCTCATGGCCATGCTCTTGTTTTTAGATAAACAGCGGGTTGGTGTGCATTGGGACAGGTGGCCTGCACCAAAGGCGGAGACTTGGCTGCAAGATAGGGTTTATTGCCAGGAGAAGCTCTCTACCTACTGGGAACCTATGCCACTGAGATCCCGCCCAAAGGACATTTGGGAACCAATGCTGGCCTACCTATGACAGAGATCCTACCCCTCACCACATGCAAAGGGGGACTTGGTGAATTCTGAAATATCCCATTTATTAGATGATGATGCCTGCACCCCAGGGGGCCCTGCCCCTGACAACCTGTTCACCTGAAACTCTATGAAACGGCGTTGATTGTAGAGACAAGCTTCATTCCCTTGGCCATTCCTCAGGTGGTGTGATGCTGTACTGACTCTTTCTGTACTGCAATGAATTATTTCCTGTTGTTTTTGACATAACTCTATTGGGGTGACGATATCATGATGTATTATATGTTCAAATGAACTTTCTGCTATGCCTAGCCTTTCCCTTTCTCCCTTGTCCCTCCTCCTCCCTTGCGAGGCATCTGCCTAGTTGTTGTTATCTTTATGAAATGCCAATAAAAACAGTTTAAAAAAAGTTCCTTCAAATTGGAAGACCTTCCCTGTTCTAATATCTCCCAATAGCACTGAGCACTCTCGGATCCGTGGTGAGGACTGTTGGGTTGGGGTACACAACCAGAGAACGCCTGTCGAGCAAGGAAGGATTTGTCCACCATGTTAGGTTGTCTCAAATTGAGGAAGTCACTGGGATTGTTGCCTCATAACCCTGATGACAGCTGTCAGAGACTCAGGATGTGGGAAACCACTTGGCCAAGGTGGTGTCTCGTCCAAGGAACAATACTCAGAGTTGCTGCCTGAAAGGAGATCAAAAACAAGACATAAAATTGGTATTCTCTACTTCCACAGGACTCAAAAACAGAACCTGAAAAGAGGAATAGATGGATTCCTACCATGTTCCCCTGGTTATGAAATCACTTACTGGCCAGAGCCTTCTGCCTCCTTATCAGATTGTGTACAATGGTCATAAGCTTGTTCTTCCTGAACTCTGGAGCAGCACACGACCCAGCACTGTGTCAAAAGTAGTTCTTATGTAATCCAGTCATTCTGAAAGTTGAATATTGGATTTTTGCCAGTTGACTTGAAACCCGATTTACTGAAGTGTCCGGACCGTCAAAGCTGTGCCCTGACTCGACTTGATGAAAGAAGGTGAACGGATGAGATGGTCGTTCGGGTACGAGTGGACCATTTCCCCATGACCATGTAGGAGACCCTTCATTGGAGCAAGGACTTTGGTGAATACCCTCAGAGGTCTTTAGGCCGAAAGGCAAGACCCGGAATTGCCAGTAGAAGCTGCCTACAGTAAACCTGAGAAACCTCTGATGGTTAACGGCAAGTAGGTAAGCGTCCTGAAAGTGTATCTTCATTTAAAAAAATCCCCTTTGAGATCAAAGGAATAACACTTTGTTCATCTTAATGTGGGTTATGGGAATAAAGAGATTTAGGAACCTCAAGTCTATGACCATTCTGAAATCTCTTGACACCTTCTGCACCAGGAAAACCTTTGAATAACACCCCTACACCTCTCCAGAATGGGGGACCGGGAGAATTGCCACCATCTGTCTCAAGAGTGAGATACTGTCTTGCAAAGCTCTACTGGTCATGTCATCCGGCCAGAGAGTCTGTACAAAATGAGGCTCTAGAAGGTCTGGGTGTAGCATTATCAGGTAGCATTATCAGGTAGCCTTGAGAAACAACCTACTTCATCTATCTGTCTGCAATTAAATCTCTGCAGACCTGCTGAAAACGAAGAAGTCAACCTCCCACCAGACCAGCAGGATTCTCAGCATAGTCAGGAGCCCTGTTTGAAACTGATCCTTCCTGCTGGCTTAGATGTTGAATCAGACTGAGTTTCCCTTGGTTGGAAATAGGATCTGGTGCATAAAAATGCATTCCTCTTCCTCTTGAAGTCCTATTTCCTCTTACCGGCCGTCCAGGATTCGGTTTCTGGTGAAAGAGATGGGAGTGCTTCTGGCTCTTGAAGGATTTTCGTAATAACTCGTCTAGCTCTTCACCAAACAGCTTTGTGCCTGAGAAGGGCATTCTATGAAAGGGCATTCTAAGAAGGCAGTTCTTCTGCTCTGCCTCAACCTTCCAAATCCTCAAATGACGATAGTATTGGGCGGCCACAGACCCCAGAGAGGCCTCAGAAGTGACACTAATGTTGTAAACAATAACATCTGACAAGAAACGAGCCTGGATCTCCATTTTAGTTAGCAACTGCGAGAAATCCTCGCCCTACTGAATGGATGCGGAAAGAGCCTGGAAGTCCTTCACCAAGGATTGGTAGGCATAAACCCCATAAATTTCCAATAGTAATGCCAAACTAAGCATAGCATGGGATCTCTTAAGGGCACCCTCCACTCTTGTCCACTGGATCAGAAAAAACAATCTCCTCAGTAAGAAGAGAGGGCTTGTCCACTAAATTGGCTACGAAGTGGCCCACGACCAAAGACTGAGGAAGGTTGGTCTCTCTTTTAGCTAACGGGTAAAGACTCCCCATAAATGTCAGAACAGAAACTCTATCTGAGTCCTTCCACTCCCATTTTAGTACAATCTGGATTGTAGGAATTATAGGAGCCTTAGACAATGCAAGTTTCTGAAATTGACTAAACCATTCTCCACTGATACTTGGTTGATCCTTATCCATCTGGAGTTGAAGGTTACAAGAAAGATAAGATATGAAAGGCTTTAGATCCTCCTTCAAAATATATGTACACTGCTTTAAATAAGTTTAAAAAAGTCCTTTTACAGAGACAACCAAAAACTATATTTTGTTTAACAAAGGAAAACACAGGGGAAGCCCAAAAGCCTTTAAAACAAGGTCAAAAACTCGAGCTCTGTAAAGAAGAGGGAGTAGCCACCCAGGCAGAAGCAAAGGTAAGTCTGCTCAAAACTTTGCAATACTGGCTGTGCACTGTACTAAACAGTGTTTATAAAATTTAATTCTCTCAAATCTGAGCCTTTTAAAAAAAAAACACATGCAGACTCCTGGCGTTGCCGTGAATACGATACTGGGCGGCAGCCTAATACAAACCACTGCTCACCAAAGACCTTCATGTAAGTCACCACAGGACCAGAGCCATAAATCAAAAATGGCAACAAGCCACCGCTCCTCCTGTCAACATGGTGCAAAAGCAATTACGACATGAAAAGAAAACAAGCATTGGCATAGCCAATAGGTCTCGCTTTTGGGACCTTATAAGTGTTTAGCCATGCAGCACATTATCCTGTGTGGTTCAATTATAGCATAATTCTGAATATTTTTAAGGCTATATCAAGCCTAAACTGCATTCAATAAAAAAATTAAAATAAACTGCACACAAAATAAAGTGTATGCCAAATTGCAGGCACATGATGTGTGAAGCAAAGTAAACAAGTATTATGAAGATGAAGGTACCACTCACCCCACCCTGGGACGGGCCTCGGAATGGGGAATTGCTCATTTTAATAAGGGGGAGTATGCCAGAAGACCCAGTAGGAGGACCAGAGTGGACTAGGCAGGGGGCTACTATGAAAGAGCCAGGGACTGTGTATCAATAAAGAGCTGAAGCTAATAAATGCCTTGTACCAC
Source organism: Calotriton arnoldi (assembly GCA_963921515.1). Classification (NCBI taxonomy): domain Eukaryota; kingdom Metazoa; phylum Chordata; class Amphibia; order Caudata; family Salamandridae; genus Calotriton; species Calotriton arnoldi. Next base: position 3,326,822 of record CAWUFW010000043.1, on the reverse strand, counting down.
TAAAACTATTGCTATGATTTAATACCTGTAATAAACTTTGCCAACAGGTTTTCTACCCTATCACAATGATGCTGCCCTGGAAATAAGTTTCTCTTACAAGGCTTAAAAAGAAGCAGGCTTAAAAATGAGAAACGTGATCAAGTGGGTAGACTAAAACTTATCTCTTCGACTTACAGGATTAGGTTTGCCATCTAATTTACTTTTCTTCAAAACTCATCCTGCACGATAACTGATTGATAACTGATTCAATTTTAAGCAAAACACTTATGACCAACTGAAAACTCCCATGAATCCAGGCCAACTGATGATATCCGCATGGTACACAGGTGGTGTACCAACTCCAGCAGTAAAAACACACAAGAACAGTCACTTCAGGCAAATGGTTCATGTGTCCTAACTATATGCACGGAAAAATATAAATGCAGAAGGAACAATTGATGGACAGAATGTTGAACAATGTCAAACATTCACCCCAGTACAGAAATCTGGGATTAAATCCATCGTTTTTTTGCTACCCATGCCATTCCAGTTTTAACCCAGCCATATGCAAATCAGTCGTGTCCCTGCTCCCCATGGGAACAGTCCAGCCTGAACTGCCAGGCCAGGTCCTCCCTGGACTGGAAACAAGCATCCTGGGTCCAGTTTCGGGGTTTCACCACTCATCAGCCAGGCTAGCTTGACTCCAGTGGCTTGGAGAGCACAGGAAAAATATAAAGTCATGGTGCCAGTCCATTAGGCAGAAAGGCAATTAGCACGGCTGAACTCACAGGACAGGTGCTACAAACGTGAGCAATATTTTGTTGGCACGTCGCACTGAAATATAGAATTATAAATACATTAAAAAAGATGAATTGAGGATTTGCAGGTTTGAATTACCGACACGCACAATACACTGACAATACATGATGCTGCAGCCAACTAAAAAGGCAAGCGTGAGGCAGCAATAAGAAACTGAAGTTTTACAACAGTGCCATAATCTGTTTGTGCCTATAATCAATCGGACATAGAAACAAAAAGATATATATACACATTCACGTCAACCGCCTCAAGTGAGTGAATAGAGTGCAACAAACAAGACGGTGGTGTGAACCGTAATAAGCGCATAGCTTTTATTTTCTTGCTTATTTTAAGTCTATACTGGGATATTTGAGAATTCCAGCTAAAGTAGTCATGATGGACCAGGCAGGGCAGGTAACTAATGTCCGCTCGTCCCGCTCAGTGTAAAGCACATTCCTCTAGCTCAGGACACCCAACTGCAGGTCACCTCACCGATGCACAACACTGGCTCTAGTTGGATCAGAGAGCGAATCAAAACCTCACAATCTCCAAATTCAGGGCAAGAGAAGAACTGTGCAAATGTTGCGCCTTTGCAAAAATAACTTCTGGAAATCAAAACGCCAATACGCGGAGGAAAGGGTCTAAAAGGTCTGCATCTCACCAGCCCCAGAGAAACATACCTAACCTGACGACCAATGAAGTGAGCACAGAAAAAGGTATCATATCACCAGGTCATTTGTGAAGTGCACAAACCAAGAATCAAGGGAAAATGAAATTACTAATCTACATTTTAATACAATGGGGAGGCAGTGTATAAGACTGCGCACTTCCACATCTCTCAGAAAGCTTTGTTACCCGGAACACTTTGGCTTTTGGTATTAATTAAAAAGCAAGCGCTTAAGTGCACACGAGGGACACTATTCCAGCTAAACCTTAGAAGCCGGACTAAACACGTGAATTCCCTTTACTACCCACACTAGAGACTAGCCCAGCACCAACATGGCCTCCGCTCGCAGGAAAAAGCCAGCGCAACCTACCTGAAATGGCGCCACATTACATAGACGAACTGTGATGGCCACCACCAGCTAGAATATATATATTCATGGCATCCATAATGGAACGGGAAAGCTAGCCATCCATAACATTAACCAGCACGGAGCAAATTCTACGCTCCAAGATAAGCGGGAAAAGATATGGACTGCATGGATTCAATATAGGACTGCATCATGAGAATGGGAGGTTGGGTGGCCCGGGAGGAGGGATGAGAGACGTTGATACCGGGAAGCTGTGTAGCCAATGTAACCCTCTCAGCTCCCCTTTCATATAAGCTGTGAATTCGACAACACTATTGTCAGTTTTCATGACTCGTTGCCTTATGTTCCGCTTGTACAATAATGCAATATGGAAATGTGCCAGAAGCAATGGTTTAATAAAAAGAACGTTTAAAAAAAAGTGTAACGTCCTCAGGAGAAGAAGGTGCGGTGGTTCTTCTGCTGTAAGGGGTCAGGAGGATGCAGGAGGAAGGATGCAATGAAATATATGCAACCACAATTTAACACAAGTAGGAAATAATTAAAAACATAATCCCCAAAGGAACAGATAAACAACCAAAGCATAAAGATACAGTACATGGTCACTGCTCCATGGGAGGAATGAAAGAGAAAAAGGAGGGACAAAGAGGCAGGACTGACTGCTAGCAAGCAAGGATGTTTAAAGGACACCGAAACAAACAAATGAAAAGCAGGGGGATGGTTTTAAGCCCACAAGAGAACTATATACTAAAGTATATACAAAAGGTCTGGAATGCTCAATCAAAACAACCCACACATCGACAACCCGTAAATCATGAAAGCAGTGCTTAGCAGCTGTGAACAGGTTTAAAGAAAACATGGTGCCAACAAATACTGCACTAGTAAACAATTAGCCTGCACAGCAGCCATACAAATGAAAAACAAAGGTGCTTACCAACAGAGGTAAAATGTTTAGCTTATGAAAACATGGGGCCACAGAACCCTGAAGGGAAGAGTTGGGACCTGCAAACTTCAACTGCCCGGAAAGCAACAGGCCACAGTAAAAAGAAACAGGATGTTCTGGAGGAGGTGAGGGGGTTTTATGGGTAGTGTTTACTTGGGTATGGAATGGGAAAGCAGTGATTTAAGGTAGTGAATAGACACATCCACTCAAATCATAAGGGATGGGATGAGGAAGGAGACAAAGAGGTAATGGTCATTCGCCGATCTCACATCTGCACCTCATTTAGAACACATGGGATGTTTCCTTCCTGAGTTGGGCGGCACTTTTCAAGATAATCATGCTGCTCAATTTTTTGTTTGGTGAACTAACTGGCCTTCACCCTCCAAATTAAGTCTTCTCTCACAGTTGATTGGCATGCCCTTGGGAATAGGGGCTATATGTATGCAATACTGGGAGGAAGCCCATAGGTGCCAAGGTTTCAGATTGCTTATGTTTGACATTTTCATAATTTCAGTGCACTTATGAGTGACATTCAACAACTATGAGTGCCACTTTCTCGCTAGCAAAAATCAAGCAATGAAGACGAGGGAAACATATAAATACCAGAAATTAGACCCATTTCAGCAACGAAAAACTCTAAGATGATCTTAAAACTGCTGCAAAGCACCAGAAATAGAAGGGCACTAACCTAGTGCCCTTGTAACCTGATGGTATTGTAAAAAAAAATGTGTAACCAATAACAATTAAACTATCCTGCCTTAGCCAGTGTTCTCCTTTTTGATAAGTTTAATTAAACACCAGCCTGCACCGACCGGTCCTCCTGGCAGCTCCCTGGCAATCAATCAAATTAATGCAGCATCATGACACACTCAGAGTCTGTCCAGGCTCTCCACGTGGGACCCAACTGTAACCCAACTGAAACAGGATGTCAGAGGCCCCAGCGAAGATCTCAGCTGCCTCAGCCTACTAATAAATTATGATAATCATGAATAGACATCTCAAGGGGAAAGTGTTAGTCCATTGAGTCAATAGATCGGTGTTCTTATACCAGGCTCACGCCAAGCTAATGCCAATACAGCGCTATGGAAATGTATATAGTATGCTTGTATTGTAAAATTGTGACAGAGGTATGAAAACAGAGAAGTTTAGTTGAAATGCACTGTAAGGTGAACATGTCATGCAACTAAAAAAAAAAGTGTAGTAATTGAAATACTTCAGACATGCTGCATGCCTCTGTGTGCAGCTCTTGAGCAGGGGATTCCCTTAGGGAAGACAGCCACGACAGCTGAGCGACTCGCGGACTCAGAGCGTGGCTGCAGCACCTGGCAAGCCACAGGAGAGTGGGGGCTGAGGCTGCAGTGCAAACAACAAAAGTAAATTAAATGGCGGACTGACTAGGAGCACAACGGCTGCCCAGCCTGCCGCAGCACCGGGCAAGCCATGCCTCAGGAGAGAGACTGAGCGGCTGAGGCAGGAGCTGCACAGACACTTGACAGTGACACTTACTGGTTTGTGCGAGCATCATAAATGGGTCAGCCAGCTGCGATGACTGACATTGCACTGGCCGTGGATGGTACAGAACTCTTGACTAGCCACGGCATAATGGCTATGCACTGCCTGACTGCAGTGCAGGCTAACATGAGGCATCTCTCAAGTGGCGGCCGGGTCGCAGGTGCCGATGGGTGCAAAAATATTAGTAATATTACGCGGCATGGTGCGAGCAGCGGCAGGAGCTGCCTGTGCTGTTCGAAACTTGTACACTGTAGTGCCTCGCGCGTTGCCTGCCTATAGGTGTGTCTCTGTGTGACAAATTAGTCTGTCCTTAGTGTCATTGGGCAAAATTAGACAGACTCTCGTGACATCAGTGCTGATGCCACCCCGGTGTGTCGGGTGAATGGGTTATGTTGTAGCCTAAACCAGAGCGAGCTCAGCTGAGCCACCCCCTGAGCGTGCCGCAATCAGCGAGTATTGCACGCTGCCACCAGCTTGCTCAGTCACACAGTGGTAAGAGCAGTCCAGATAGCTGAGGAGGCGCTATAAGTGCGTAACTTTGCATTTCAGTGCGATGATGCGGACCACCCCACTGAAATGCGTTAGTATAACGCCTGATGCGTGGTACTTGGCATGGCTGCAAGCAGCAACAAGCCTTACCACCAATTAAACAAATATTAGTTAAGCTACAAAACAAAGTCACAAAAGAGGAGGGATGGAGAGAGACTGATGCCCAGGACAGATACCGGGGTTTAAAAAAACGTTCAAAGGCTGGGGTATGAGAGGAATCTCAATGTTAGGAGACGTGGATCATAACAGTAATGATCCCTTCCATGCATCTTAAAACCAAATACTCAATGGATGACTGAGACATTTAATTACCTACAGGTGAGGCACAGTACATTCTAAATCGCACGCGAGAAGCTGATGCAACTAGAGGAATTGTCGCTAGGAATTAAGTTAATGGATACACACATGACAAAAAGGTTATGTTGAACATGCCACCCGCATGACTAATACACAAAGAGATTTACAAAAACTGAAATGACATTGGGAACGAGATATTGGGGGAATTGGAGAATGAAACCTCTAATGCTCATCTGTAAAGTTTCAATAAGGTCAGGATTTTGACTAATACCATATAAAATACTGCACAGGTTATATTACACAAGGCTTTTAATAATGAGGCTTGGTAAAGCAGAAAATGAGTTGCCTGCATGGCTGTGGGCAACAAATTGCCATTAGCCACATCCTAAATGGTTGCCCAATCATCTGGGAATAGTGGTTGAAATTACAGAGAGAAATTAGGCTGGTACTGGTGAGATACCAGAAAATATTTTTCAGCCAGGGCCTCATACAAACAAAACGTGACATAACACAAAGAAGGGGCAGTCTCGGGCCACCCATGAACACAGAATGGTGTGGAAATATGGATTGGTGCATGGCAGTTTAGAGGATGGTGTATGCAGAGTAAACATGTGCCCAAAAATTTGAGAATATATAGAGAGTTGTTGTAAGACACACTATGGGCTGTTGAGTGAAATGGCCATGCCATAAACAGAGTTCATACTAGTAGTGCACATTGACATGGGCCAACTGGAGCACAGAAAAGACATAAGTACAATAACATAGAGATTTTGCACAGCCATATACAGAGCTAAGACATTATACTCACAACCAACTATCTATCTATTGTATTAGTATTAGAATGTATATGTATCTTGTGTGGACCAATACATTGTAATATAATTGCAATAACATTTAAGACCATATTCATGTACTGTATGTTATATGGGTTTGTTCAAAATGTAAAAGCCAATAATCAGTTTTGTTTTGTTTTCAGGAAAAACAAATCCAGAATGCACAGGGTGGTGTTTTTCCGAAAGGTAGAGTTACAGATGGCTCAACTGTTGAGACACCTGCTCATAGGGTTCAACACCAATAAGAATGCCCTCAACCTAATTGGGGTGGCCCATCCAACATGTCCACCAGTATTTATTCTGTTCATGTCAGCCATGTAAATCAGAGCGGTCCTGGGCAAGAAAAGTCTGCAAATGTCTCTTGAGCCATATACATTATTTATGTATATGGTATTTCTTTCATTCAAACCTAGCCAATGGCTTTGTTTTTTCGAAAGACAGAGCCCCATTTGGGGGGTTTGGTTTTAGAAAAAATAGGTGCCGATAAGCCCACCATGCAGACATGACATACCTGCTGTCATTGCTTTTCTTCTCCCCCCGAAGTGGCTTCTACCATGGAGGTGGGAATCACTTTGGAGAAAAATATTTGCCCTTTGTGTGGCAAACTCTAGGTTTGGCTATCTTAATTAAGGCGTAGCTCTAGACTAATTACTGGCAATTTCACTTCCTTTTTCAGACATGCAGTTCTTGAACTGTTTCTCCAACTGATATGTTGGATGTGTGTCTCCCTCTCTTAAGATGAGGTTTGGACTAGTGAAGTTCCTCCTACTTGGGAACGTTCAATGGTTAAACTTCTCTACAAAAAGGACATAAAAAAACTATCCTGTCTTGAATAGACCTGCATGCCGATAGATGGCATAATGCAGCTCTGCTCCAGCATTGTTCCGCTCCTGAAGTGACGAGTGGTGCTGCATGTAAGCTACAACCATGTGCGCTGACATCAGCTGCTTTCTTAGGCTGCCTGCCGCCTCAGACCCAGAGCCCATAGGCAGACTGGCATGACCAGTGTAGAGATCGCTAGACTAAGAACTTTACAGATTGAAAAGAGTCCAGTTCCAAGAACAGGATGCCTGGAATCAGTGAGGGTCTACAGTTACATAGAGTAGCCACCAAAAAGGTTGTTACAGAAGATAAGTAACTTGTTCTTCTGATGGACACTTCTAACCGTGGATTCCTCATCTTCTGAATAGATATCATAGCAGTACCTTGCCAGGTACATGTGAACTGCCTCAGATCAAAAACTCCTGCTGGACTGAGTGGGCAAAATGCAGTGGCAGCCGGTGACATTTGAAAGTGGTGGGCGTAAAATGAGTGGTGGACCACACCGCGGCGAGCGAGCGTAGCGAGCGAGCACAAACGACCTAAGGAGGGTTCGGGGGGGGTTCTCCCCCCGAGAAAATTTTGAAAAATGAGTCGGCAAATGGTGCATTTTCAAGACTTTCGGAAGCCACTGTGCTAAACAGAAACAGGCCACTGCCTCCCCTCAAACTATAGTCAGTTCCAAGGCCTCATGAATGAACCATTCTAAATTGCAATAAGCCACACTTAATTTTAATAATGTTGCATAAATAGGTTGGATCAGTGGTTAATGAAAGATGGGTAAAGGTGCAACTGGGAAATCAATTGACCAGGTAGACTTTTAACCTCAGCCTAGTACAAGATTTAATAGTTGCACTGTCAGAATTAGAAATGACAGATGATCTGCCTCGCCAGAAAGCGCATTAAAAACAGAAAGAAGCTTGGTGTGGCCACAGTCCCAGGAAAAACGGTTCTCCCACTAGACCGTCACTGCCTGTCAGCGGCCTGCAGACAGGGCCGGCTTTATCACTGGTGGCGCCCAGTGCGACAATGTTTTTGCCCCCCCCGCCCACCTCCGCAACGGATTCCCACACTACCACTCTTTAACAGTCTCCATAACCACTCTCTCTCAAATGCATTTAATTAGTTTATGGTGTCAATCATAAAAGTGAAGGGTGGCAGCACACTTTACATTGCACACACACTACACAGACAATCAATCATATGTGTGTAAATCAATGTATAGCAAACGTTACATAAAACAGAGGACTACAAAGGGTAGGATTTATATATCATCCATACTTTAGGGGGCTTGATCTGGAGAAGCACAAACAGAGAATTTAAAAAGTAACACCATGGTTAGGGGTTCTCTTTAATAATCAAAATTCATTTCTACCCAAATGAACCCTTTGTGCAACATTGGGATAAAAGTCTGGGGAAAAAATCAATATGCTCTAATCTATACTTGAAGGCTGCATTTCAGTTCTTTGATGACTGTTAATAGCTCACTGTTAGAAGTTTAACTTGTAAACTGCAAGTAACAAAAGGAAGTCTCTGTCGAAAGCAGTAACCTACTGACCTAGTTATGCTATATTCACTTTGTGATTTGCATGGTACACATTCTTTGCAGCAGTCATATTAACCTTCTGCACTACCTTAAGATGAATCAAAACTTCCACCATTCAAAATTCGAGACAAAACTACCGTCTCTCTCCAGGAAGAACATTAATCTCTGGAGTTCACTTGACATTTTTATTGTTTGCTGAAAATTGCTGGAGGCGTGCAACGCGGCAGTGAGTGCTTTAAAAAACAATGTAAACTAGCAAACAGGCACCCCCACGCGAAGTCAGCACCCGGTGCGGTGGCACCGGTCGCACCGCCCTAGAGCCGGCCCTGCCTGCAGACATCTCTGAATGTGCCTGTCACTTTAAGAGTTTGGTCAGGAATATTGTGAAATTAGGGAAGCAGGAAAAAACCGGCTCCAAAAAGACGATCTAAGAACCGCAGCACATTTCCCTCCAGTACACGATTTGTTTGATGTTTACAGTAGAGAATATTTGTAACTATTAATGACCTAATTAAACCGCTTAATTATGTTCTCAATTTTTCTAAAAACTGTCGTAGTTTGTCAAGAACAATGAAAAAAAATTCTCCTCATTCAGTCTAGGGACTAATCAGAAGCTCTGCGGACCCGCAATGAATGGCAGAAGAAAAATGTCCCTCATTAAATCAGATTCCTTTATTTTTTTATGTCTGCAAATGGACCATCCAAAGACTAAGGTCACATTTTGACTCTACTTTTGTTTTAGCCCCCATGAACCCCTTCAGCACAAGACTTGCCACGCTGAAACCAAATTAAATGAACTCCTTTCTTAGAATGTTGGACAGGACTTGTCAGATATTCAGTGGGCGAAGTGCCTGAACACAGTTCAACTTATCTCTATTAACTCACAGCTAAAAATATGTAAAACGTAATTACTTGCACGGCGCCTCACTGACTCCCAAGGTGATATGCCGCATATCCACAAGGGCAAATCTCACCTGCGCAGGCTAGTCCGATGACGCAGCAGGCTTTTACCACACGGTGTGGTGTTGCCCGATTATCAGCGAATACTGGGCGGGGTACTGGCGTGCATATCTGACATAGTGGGCAGACAAGGAAGCTACCGTGTGTTAAGGTGGTACATTCTAGTCCTGAACGTTCTGATTAAAACAGAATTTTCTTGATGTAGAAACTTGTTTGTTCAGGGGAATGGGAATGGGAACCCTAATGGGCCAGGGATAACGCTGTGACAATGATTCAGTTGAATCCAGCCCCAGGAAGTGTAAGCTTGCAGTACATGGGTGATGAGTACTTGAGAAAAGTTCTCACCCGAGAGTCCGTTTTCTTTTGTAGCCTTTGAAGGCCCTCCTGCCGTCACCCATACAGGGTATCCCACAGAACACTTGTCACAAAACCATCTCCGAGGGGTAAAATTAAACATAGAGGCAAGTTACCCAAATTTACTAATATTTGCACGGGCGCTTGCATTGCGCATCATAATTTGCAGTCTGGTTGCCGGCTTTTATAATGTTTGAAGTTCAAAGTAAAACGAAAAAGCGCAGTGTACAAACAAACGTGAGTTCATGTTAAAAAAACTCAGAAGAACAAGTGTATGACGTGTCCCAAAAAGCAAATGACCATTTCCTACTTTTAGTCTTAAAAGGGTACAAACTCCTGTATCCTCCCCGTGTCCCTGGTAAAGCATTGCCAGTGATGTTTATTCATGTGAATAGTATTAGTAGTAGGTCTTGAAAATCTTTACCGATCGTATCCCCACCTTCTAATTCTTCCTGAAGCACTGGTGGACAGATCTTTCCATACACCCTGCAAAATCACTCACTGTATGCCAACCTCTATTAAACATATGTTCCCCTTACTCAACCTACAGTATCACCAACCACACATAAGCGACAGTTTCTGCATCTTCTATCAGCCCTGCAGCATCTATGGACATTGCCTTGTTGCACCACTAACACAAAGAATCCCGAACAGTGCCTCCCATGTCTGCAACAACCGTTAAGACACAAAAACTGCCCATGTACCCCACCCCACCAGCCCATGAGAAAATAATATCTCAAATTGCATCAAAGTTCCTATACGCTCAGCTTTTAAAAACAAACCTTTCGTCCACCCAATACGATTATACACCGGACCCCGATCTAGCCTCTAATAATTACCTACACTGGCTACACAACGCCCTCAACACCACAGTACCACTCAAGAAGGTCTCCAACAACCGTAGTGCTCCTTCCGCCCCTTGGTTCACAGAAACGCTCAGAATTGAGAGGCAACGTTGTAGAAATCTAGAACGACGTTGGCGCAAATCTTATGACAACAATGACAAAACGCGATATAAGGATGCGATAACTAAATACAACATCTTATCATCACAGAGAAAAGCAAATATTATCTCTCACAAATAGAATCTGCCCAAAACTCCACCAAACAATTGTTTCAGGTGGTAACCAAACTATCCAGTCCACCTACCAGCTCACCCATAGACGCCTCCCAAGACCTTTGTAACTCCCTTGCTCACTTCTTTGAAGACAAGGTTAATCAAATCTATTCCAATTTCTCCACCCAGGCCAGTTCTGATCATCCTAATCCCAGTATCCTCTCCAAACCCTCGGCTACAGTGTTTTCAGAATTTAGTCAGGTCTCACCCGAGCAGATAACAGAGCTTATCCTCTCCATTAAATCAGGATCCTCCCTCGACCCTTGTCCCCCTTCCGTCTTAAAACTTATTCCAGATTCAATAGGCCCCACCCTTACCAAAATCTGCAACTCAATGTTCAACACAGGCTCCTACCCTTCAGTTTGGAAGAAGGCCATTATCAAACCCCTTCTAAAAAAAAAACAATCTCGACCCCTCAGAATCCAAAAACTATAGACCTATCGCATGCCTCCCATCTCCATCAAAAAGTTTCGAAAAAATTATGAACCTTCAACTAGCTCAATTCATCGACCACAACAACCTTTTGGATGAGACCCAATTCGGTTTTAGGAAGGGACACGGTACCGAGACGGCACTCATAAAGGCATTTGACGAAATTAGGATGATCCTTGACCAAGGCGGCGCGGCAGTCCTCATATTACTGGATCTGTCGGCTGCCTTTGACACGGTCGATCACGCCATCTTGATCGACCGTGTCTCCTCCATCGGCATTCACCATAGTGCTAGAGCCCTTCTAACCTCTTTCCTCTCCAATCGCACCCAGTCAGTCAAACTTGGCGACTTCTACTCTCCTGTATTCACCCTTCCCTGTGGTGTGCCCCAAGGATCCTCCTTAAGTCCGACCTTATTTAACATCTATGTGTCGGACCTGGCCAGGATCATCAAAGCACACGGGATGAGACTAACCTCATACGCCGACGACACCCAACTGGTGTTGGAAGTTCACAACGATGGAGGAGCAGTTGCTGCCAGCTTCCAACAGGGAATGTTGGCCATAAGCTCCTGGATGGCAAACAATTGCCTAAAGCTTAACTCCGATAAAACGGAGGTGATGATCTTTGGCAATCTATCCCCTGGCTGGTCCCCCACCTGGTGGCCATCCGATTTGGGACCCCCTCTTGGACCGGTTACAAAGGTCAGGAATCTTGGCGTAGTGTTTGACGACAAATTGTCTTTCATCCACCATGCGAACGCGGTCGTCTCTTCATCCTTCTACACCCTGAAAATGATAAGGAAACTCTTACCATTTCTCCCCCAGCGCCGGTAAGACCCTCATGTGCACTCTGGTAATGTCAAAGACGGACTATTGCAACGGACTCCTCCTAAATGCTCAGGAGAAAGTCCTCAACAAACTGCAACTTGTCCAGAACTCAGCCGCCAGAATTCTGTCCGGCACCCCCAAATATAAATCGATCTCTCAAGTTATGCGCCAGTTTCACTGGCTGCCTATTAGAAGTCGAACGAAATTCAAGGCACTTTGCATCGCATATAAAGCCATCAACAACACGGGACCTGAGTTCCTAAAAAAAATACTTTGCCCATACAATCCTAACAGATCGTTGCGCTCTTCATCAGCCCATCTGTTGACTATTCCTCGCACTAAGAAAACATCTTGGGGAGACAGACGTTTCACAGTTGCCACGGCAAGACTGTGGAATACCCTTCCCCTCCATATCAAAACCAGTTCCACCATCATGATATTCAGGAAACAAGTAAAAACATGGCTATTCAATCAGTAATCATCCTACCTAGCTGCTCTCCTTTACTCCACAGCGCCGAGACACCCTAGGGTATTTGCGCGCTATATAAATTGTATAAATAAATAATAATACATCAGTAACTGACAGCTCACAGTGCCACCACACAAGCTATAAATCAAAAGGAGTACCACACGAAAATACAACCCTCCCACAGCCTCTCTGACTCCCAAGGTGATATGCCGCAAATCTCACCTGCGCAGGCTAGTCCGATGACGCAGCAGGCTTTAGTTTTACCACACGGTGTGGTGCCGCCTGATTATTAGCGAATACAGGGCGGGGTACACTACTGGCGTGCATATCTGACATAGTGGTGGGCAGACAAGACAAGGAAGCTACATGCTGCTTGTTAGGCCTAACAGAGCCCACGGAAAGAGTCGTTGACTCGTTAACAAGAATAGGTTAAGGTTTATCGACCAGGCCCTTATTCTTGCCAAACGACGCACAGCATAGCCATTAAATCATCCATTGCTCCTCTGCCGGCAGGCTGGCGGAGGGACCTAAAAACGGGATGCTCAAGTTGGCCGAAATCGATGCACCGAACCACTGAAAAAACAAGGCCCAGCTGCTGCAGGGTCTTTACAGCCAGTGACCTGCTAGGGACACCTGTCCGCGGTGGAGGCCACATCGGACGAGCAATGTCCACTGTCTCACACCCGGGGTGGCATACAGACAGGGTCACGTCGGGGACCCTTACACATGCCCAGCCGTTCACAAGGCAGCCAATAGCCAAACACACTACACCAATATTGAATTTGTCCTACTAACCTGCAGTAGAGTCAGGGCACCACACGTGGCACCTACAAGCAGCAAATGGCACTGTAAATGAAGGACTGTCTCGGGGGACTCAACTCTAGTCAGAGTCGTCTCTTTCTGCAGTCCGTGTCCGGCGTGACACAGTCACAGTGGCTTCCAGAAAGTTCCACCACCAGTGCAGACACACGCGGGAAGCAGTCTGAGGTCGAGTCTGCGCAGACTCGAATCCTCGGCTTCCGCCTGCCACACCCCTTTCCCAACTCGTCACAGGGTGGATCAAACCACACCCTGTAATGAGTTGGGAAAGGGCTGGGTGACAGTCTCCACTCTCTGATTGACGTGGAGGGTTAGCGATACCGGGCTTGGACTTAAAACGCCCGGGGCTAACTTTCCCTCCACGCCATCAGGGGGTGGAGGCTGGGCCCTGAAGCAAGGTCTTTGCCGAGCTGATGACATCACAGCCTTCAGGGCTGTGAGGTTGTCAGCCCGGCAAACACTTAGGCTTCTTTGGGCCCGCAAGGGGCGGCAGTCACGTCACGTGACATGCTTCACTTCCAGTCACGGCGTTGGTATGGTGAGTGGCTGGGGCTGCTGGGGCTAGCTGACAGTGGCTGTGTTCACTGTAATGGAGATAAAAATTATAAAATAAAATATAATTGAGCACTTTTGGGGACGGGGCGGAGCCCCGACGCCCTCGGGGAGAAACCGCCACTGGCAAAATGTCCCTCTAGACAAACCTGACTGTTGAGGCATTAGTGCTCCCTAAACGAATGTAGGGATGCCTATATAGCCACTTGACAAAGTCTAGGACAGGTACTCCACGTGCTAGTACAGTGGTAGCAGTCTTAACTTTGGTGGAAAGGGTCCATTAGCCTTCTGGAGGCTGCTTTTTGCCAGCGCATAGTTGAGTTTTATGCAGAAATCAATCAGGAGATGGTCTGTCTTTGCACGGCCTTGCCCTTCTTTGGCCCTGCCAAGCCCAGAAAGAGCTGATCGTCCACCCAATGGTCTTTGGTGTGATCTATGTTAAAACGTAGTGCCCTATTAGGGTCGAAACAATGAAGTCTCTATTTCTCCTTAAAGGGGTGAGGTGGGGCAAAGAATGGCGTATGGGTGATATCCTGTCTGACATCAAATGTAGTGACCACTTTCGCCAACTTATCTGGAAAGAAAGATGTATAAGGTGGCTTGACAGAAAGAGCCTGTAGCTCACGCACATGCTTAGCCAGTGTTATGGCGATGAGAAAGACCATTTCCAATGTTAGAAGTCTTAATGGTGCATTGGCTCAAAAGGGGTGCACATCCCAAAAATTAGAATTAAGTTCAAGTCCTGTTCTGGCATCACAGGAAGAAACAAAAGTTCTGACCCTTTCAAAAATCTCAACAGGTGATTTAATAAATAAGGCTGATCCGACAACTGGGTCACGGACAAAACAAATGATAAAACTTAATTTACAGTGGGTTAATTTGGTGGGTGCTGCACCAACCCATCAATTTGTCTCAGCGACTTACATACACCAGTTTTGTAGAAGCACACCCCGCCACCAAGATATCATCAATGACCTCAGGAGGAAGGTCAAATGCCACTGCTCAATCAGCAAGCATGGAGATGCAGCTTGCGCAGGCATCTGCTGTGACAGAAAAGCCTCCCAAAGAGGCAACTTGATCGGAGGATAGATGCTCATGCCTACAAGTTCTAGGTGCCACCCTCTATTGTACCAACCCAGTGCCACTAGTATGACTTGGACCCGGTTGCTCCTGATTTTCTTCAGCACTCAGGGCAGGAAAGGTAGAAGTGGGAAGGCATGCAGAAGTCTATCTCCACCCTAGGTGGAATGCATCCTTAAGGGAGAGCCTTCTTGGGAACTCTAATGCATAAAAATACTGACATTGCATGTTCTCTGCGAAGCAGAAAAGATCAAGCCTGGGTTCTCCCCATTGATTATAGACACCCTGCTCCTCCAGCAGGTGTAACAGCCATTCGTGGTCCGCTAAAGTATACAAAAAAGTGATGGATGGAATTCTTGACTTAATCTCAGCCACTGATAAATACTCCGGACCGCATCCCTGTTGCACGTTATTTTACATACCAAGCCACCTCAGTTTGGATCCAGCCATAGGCAACTCAGTCTTGACCCTGCTCCAATGGGAACAGTCCAGCCTGACCTGCCAGGTCAGCTCCTCCTTGAACCGGAACACATGCAACCCAGGAATTGTATCGTCCTGTTAGAGCTCAGCAGCCAGGTATAGCTTTGTTCCAGTGACACATTGTGCCACGGACCCACATCTGGGCATACCCATCCCATTTAGGGCGACACATTAAAGTATACAAAAAAGAGATGGATGGAATGCATGAATTCATCTAAGACACTGGTAATTATTCAGTCCTCATTCCAGTTCTCATTATTTTGCACACAATGCCACTATGCAACCAGTCTTGACCCTGCTCCAATGGGAACAGTCAGGCTGAACTTCCAGGCCAGGTCCTCCCTGAACTAGAGCACAATCAACCCAGGACCAGTTTCACCCTAGTTAGGTCGGCTAAGCACTGGTGGCCGAGTTTGTCCTGCCTGACATTTGAAGATCCCTCCAGGTGGCTCACAACTAGAGAAACTACCTGGCACTCCATGGAACTTCCTGAGGCATAGGGCCTTCTGCCACAAGCTCCTGGGCCCTAACCCGCCTTGCTTTTTGTAGTACCACATGGTGGTGGTGTTATCTGTGAGCACCTGCACCAGCCTTTCTCTGATGGTGGGCAGGGAACCTTCAATGCCAATCAAATCACCCTCAACTCCAACAAATTAATGTGAAGTTGAGCTTCTGCCACAGATCTCTTATCTTCCCCTCTGCCAGATGACGTCCGGAACCCAGAAGCGATGCATCCACAATCACTGTCAATTCCAGGAGGGGAGAGGAGAGGGTTCTGCCACTGACCCAATCATGGTCCAGCACCCACCACTGCAGATCTTTTTCAATCTCCTCAGAAATCTGGATACAATTCGACAGATTCCCCTGATGCTTTTCCCACTGAGAATTCAGGTCCCACTGCAGAGCCCGCATATGCCATCTGGCATGCTTAACCATCAGGATGCAGGAGGTAAACAGTCCCAGCAGCCACAAAGTTATCCAAATTGAGATCCAGGACAGAGGCTGAAAAATCGGGATCGTAACTCTTATGTCCTGGACTCTCTGTTCAGGGCAAAAAGCACTAAACTGTACTGTATCCAGAATGGCTCTGGTGAAAGGGAGCGACTACAGAAGATTCAGGTGTAACTTTGAAATATTGATAATGAACCCCAACAATATAAAGAGTTTTGTCATTGTTTGGAGGTGGTTGATGACTACGTGTGGTGAGCCCGCATTTAATAACCAGTGAGCTAAGAAAGGAAGACTAGTTTCCCCAATCTCCGAATGTATGCTGCTACCACTGCCATCACTTTTGTGAATGTATTAAGGTGAGGGTGAATAAGAGCACTGCAAACTGAAAAGGCCTGGACCGCTGTGAATTGCAGTATGGAAATAAGCATCCTGCAGGTACAACGCCACCATCCAGTCTCCAGAGCCTAGGACAGAAAGGAACTGGGCTAGTGTGAGCATTTTTAAATTGTTTTTCCACATTAAGGCATCGCGAGGGAAAAGATATAAATAGGACGAAGACCTCACTCCTTCTTTGGCACCACGAAGTAGCAGGAGTAACATCCATTTGTCAGAAATGCCACCTTGGAGGAAATATAGGATCCTGCCTCTGATGAGGTGGCTGTGTGCAGGAGTGGACACACTAAAGTGATTTAGCAGATGTTGAAGGGGTGGTGGGCTGAGCTGTGCATTGTCCCTGATTTCCTGGGTGGTGTCTTTGCAAACTGCGGCCTTGGCCACAAAAGGAGTAGGAGATCTTTTGGGCTGGCAGCAGGGTCTGATGTTGGTGGTATTGGACACCCCTACCGTAATGCCAAAAGGGGTGAAATTGCTGATAGAACTGACTGGGTGATGCAGACAGGCCCAAGGAACATGCTACAACCATGCTTTCTTTAAAATGTTTCAGGGTGGATTCTGCTTTCTCACTGAAAATGTGAGAACTATCAAATGGCATGTCAATCAGGGATGCTTGGACATTTCTGGAGAAGCCTGAAGTAGTGGCTCCAAAGTGCCACAGTTGCACCCATCACCCAACCTAAGCAGTCGGTCGTCTCCAAGTCAGAGTGAAAAGAAATTTAGCTGTGTCATGGCCATCCTGAACAGCTTGAGTTAGAACACCCAGAGGATGCCCAGAACTGCTTGGGCCACAGTGTCCCAAACGGCATGGGAGTAGCAAACTAAAAGGCAGGAGGCATTCACTGATCGCAGAACAAGGCTTGTGGAGGAAAAGATGCTTTAGCTAAAAGTGTCTATTCTCTTAGACTCATGCGGAGGCAGGGTGGTTTGGAAGGAAGGTCTTGTGATTAAGCTTAGTGGTGGACACCAAACTCACTTGTGTGGGATAATGTGTAAGAAGACCAGGTCGCCTGAGGCTGGTCTACAGCACTAACCAACAAGCCTATTAACTAGTGAGCCTGAAAATTGTTTCATCCAAGTACCTAAAGTGATGTCCTCCGTGAGGACCTCATTAAATAGTAATGGTATTTGAGGGTATGAGTACCTCTGTCATAACATTAGTCTTCACCTCCATAGAAGTACTAAAACTTCTGCTGCCTTCCATATAATTACAACAAAAGCGGTGCTTTCTTCTGAGGCAGGGCGGGAAATAGAAATAAGGGTAGTATCCGGAGAAGTAGCCAGGTCAATGGTATACAGGAGTTCCTCCTACCAGTTTTCCTCATCACACTGGGGAACAAAATCATCCCCTTCATCAAAACTGCATTGTCTGAGTCAATGCCAAAATTATTTGTGTAAAGTCTGAGCCCTACCATGTCGTAAGGGCAAGCTATCCAAATCAGAAGGGTAACTGGCTGCTTGTGTTCCTGTGGGAGCAGGGCATAGCCTTATTTGAGTTGGATTCAGCCCGGATTCAGAAAGCACAATGGGCTGCAAATCGCCCTCCGGTGCCGATAGCGCAGAGACCAGGATCGATGCAAAGATATTCTGGGCAGTGGGTGGTGCCAGGACTGAAGTCAGCACTGAAGCTGGTGTGGAACCCAAGGCAGGTTTGAGGGACACAGATGGCACTAAGGTTTCAGTGCCCTCGTGCTACAAACCACTTGGATTGCTCGTCTCGGACTGTAAGATTCAGCCAATTAAGCTGCATTTTCAGCATCTGCCTCCGACGGACCTCATCTCTCTCATAATCCCTTGGTTAATGGGGCATACAGCTGGCGCATCAGCGGCCGTCTATGCCGGCTTCTTCCTCTTCATCCCTGTGACCGACACCCCAACAGCCCACCATGCGCATCTGTGAGATTCGAGGGTTCTAAGTCCTCCGATGGCCTTCTATGATGGGTTCTAATGCCAGGACCTGGTATCTCTGCCCTAAGCCCTGCAGCTAATTAAGTTCTAGAACCTTGTTCAAATATGCAATCGCCTCAGGCACCTATTGTCTTGTCCTGAAGATGATCCCGACATTTACTTAGAGGGATCGAAATGTCGTCGACTTCTCGCACCCTGACATAACTGTATATTCTGTATTAATATGTGCAAGGGTGCTCTAATGTATTCTTTTGTTGGCCTAATAGTTGCACTTTGTTCGGCCACAGTTTTATGTTTGCCTGAGTTTCTTTCGCCCTCCCCCCCTTTTTTGCTCTATTGATACATTTATGTTCCCACTTGTATGTTCTCTCTTACTTTTTACATTAAATGATCATGTCCATTAGGACAGCCAAAAGTAGATATCATTGCATTTCTATTTCATATGTTTTGTCTCAAAAACGTTTTCGTTAGGGACCATTGTTCCTTAAAACAATGGCGGAGACACCAGCATCGATGCAAAGGGAGCCGGCGCAGTGGGTAGTACCAGGACTGAAGTCAGCACTGAAGCTGGTGTGGAACCCAAAGCAGGTTTGAGGGAAACAGATGGCACTGAGGGCGGAGCCACTGACAAAAATCTGACTGGTGGCCTCTGCGGATCCGTGGGGCCTGAAGGCAAGCAAAAGGGAGCCAATAAAGTGCTGAAAAAGCATGCTTCCCTGAAAGCCTCCACTTGCTGCAAGATCGTTGACAGAGCCAGAGATTTGGGGTGCATTAGGACCAGACTTGGAATTGGTTCTGATGGAGATTGGAAGCGAGACCGGGTGGCATGTGGATGCTTTTGTTCCCTCTCTGGGTTCAAGAATGGCAGGAAAGAGCATAATAACATTTTGATTTCTTGTGCTTCTTCTTGGACTTACCTGAGACTTTGACGTGATGATGATCTGCTGTGGGAATGACTTCGGGAGCTGGAAAGGGACCTTCAGTCATTTCAACCAGTCATGGTGGGGAGTTTTACGATGTTTGGTGACATACAGCTTCACCTTACGGGCCCTTATGTCCTCCGGATTCTTTTGGACACAGTTGTCATAGGTCATGGAATTGTGCTCCGACCCCAGGAACCAAGATAGTTTGTGGGGGTTGTCACAGACATTGGTTTGTGACAGCCCTTACATGGCTTGCATCTGTTGTCTTACAAAGTGACATCTTACCTTGAAAAGTCGTAACATTTCGAAAAAGGGTCTTGAATAGACCAACGAGTAGCTTGGGATCAACATCCGAAGGTGTGGAAAAAAAGGCACCGACATCAACACTTATGAATGGTGTTTATGTGCTGCTCCATTCATCACTTTTGTAGCAGAACAAGGTTGTGCGTTGTTTACAATGCAACCTACCGGTACAAAGGAGTACTGCTTTAAACTTTCCGGATCAAGTCTGATGCCTGGGGAATACGAACAAGTGAGAAATCTGAGGTTATAAGTATCCATCAGAAGATGCATGACACAAACGTGACCTCTGGCCAACTAGAATAACAATCTACAGTCACAATACCATACTTTATGGCATCATGCAGCACATTCAAAAGACCGATGATGTACAGTCCGAGCTCTCCTTATCAGGTACAGGGGCTAATTATACCGGGCTAGGCACAGTCAGTTCTGACTTGTCACTGACAGCACAAAGAACACACTAACATTGCTCCATACTTTTGTCCAAACCAGACCACCAGATACACTGCGGGAGCCTACGCTTCATAGCTCACATGCCTTTGTGACCCTCAATGGCAGATTCCAGCAGCTTGCCACATAGATCCAAAGGAACCACCAACAACGCAGCCCTTCTCATCAGTCCGTTGACTAACAAAAGTTCTTCCACTACATAGTGGAAGCAACTACCTCACTGTCAGCACCCTTCACCTTGAGCTAACCACATCTGATATACTAAGAAACGTTCTTCAGTACTTCCTACTCCTCCGAAACCTTCTATCACTCAGACTCCAAGACCTACCTTCAGTAACACCCATAAGGGTTCCCAATTAAGTTGAGGATTAAAATGGAAGTCTCGATAACAATTTGCCATGACCGTTTTAACACCTTGAATGTACTCTATACGGCAGCAGAGCTACATTGCTGTGCCCTCAGTGGTAAACACTGCCACCAGTGATTTAAACTGCAGGCCCCATAGTTTGCTGCAAAAATGGTTGATGCCCCACCAAGCCAGAGCCTCACATTCCACCAATGAGCAGGTGGCTTCTGCTCCACACAAACCTCTTGAGCAGTGGCCGCTCGCAAAGGGACTGCTGCGGGGTGGTGGGGCGGGGGAGGGGCAGGGTGGGGGGGTAGTGGACTCGGACATACGACAGAACGGACTAAAGGAAGTAAAAAAATAAATAAAACTATTTACCTTGCGCGCGCTGCATCGCCGAGTTGGCGATGCAGCGCGCGCAAGGTAAATAGTTGTATTTATTTACTTCCTTTAGTCCGTTCCGTCGTATGTCCGAGTCCACTACCCCCTCACCCTGCCCTGCCCCGCCCACCGCCCCGCAGCACTCCCTCTGCGAGCCGCCACTGCTCTTGAGGCAAATGCCACCACCTCATCCGTACTCCAGATGAAGTGTTGTTGGAAACAAGTAATCTGTTCTTGGAGCTCCAAGAATCACATCTAGCAGAGATTCAGGCAAAGAAGAAACCGCTGAAGGAACACAACAAGCCTCTGAACCCAAACAATCTAAATTAGAATACTGACTCACTCAGAATGAGCCAGAAGAACACCCAACAGCCATCAATTCCACCACACTCATAATCAGGGTTGCTATTCATGCTGTACCTGGAGCAGATCCAAAGGCGTCTAAATGAAGCAAACTAAGAACATTAAGAATAAGGATAACTGCATTTCTAATGATCCAAATGAATTGGTACTTATGTTGTCACTCTGCCGTAAGTATCTGGCAGCCCGGAAAATCTGTTTGCACATTCTACTGAAGAAATGTGGTGTTCATATAACTGGTAACTCAGCTCTGACACAGCAGAGTGCTAGACTTTCTCCCTTGTTGTCTATGTATTAGGCACTGACATGATAATGCAGTTGGTAACAGAAGGAGGATAACTACTTTTCCACCAAGGTGGGGATCAGAGACATGCATGATTAATAAACAAAGCTGCTCTCAAGCACCAGTGGTGTTGGATACCCAGAATGTAATCTGTAATCATGTGTTGCCCTCCCAAGGCACTTAGATTTGCCAAAACTGCCTCCACAGTGCTAACATTGAAGATTTGGAGATAGGCAAAGTCATCTTTATTTTGCCAATTTAACCATGCCCTCTCCACGACACCTTCATATGAAACAGTGTGCATTGTTCCAGGTTTAATTTATTAAACTTAAACCATATTTCAAAGAAATCTTGACATCCACCTTCTGCACCGGTCACAAGTTTAAAAGCTGCTAACATACCTTTCAGCCCCCTTTTATCATGGGACATTTGGTAAATTAATGTCCAAATACTCCTTCATTTCTTCTTCATGCTATACCTTCACACCCCCTGGTTCCTGCTAGAGGGTGGAGGTTCATCTTATTCAAGTTACCTATGGGACTCCAAAGGAAGAGACTTCCCTCTTTCTGAGACCTCCCATGCAGATCTTCAATCATATGTGTCCTGATGACACAGGCATAGATCCAACGGATCTGATGCTTATCCTCTGCTGCTTAGTTTAAGTGAACTTTGAGTTCACATCTGGGACTGCCTCATGTTGCTCTTACATTTAGTCAAATATATTTAACCCTGAGAGAGTCATAGTATACCATAATTTACTTCCTAACTAGGAGCTGTGCAGTCCCAATACATGGTCTCCAAAAGGCTTCCTAGTTCGCTGCATCTCTAGGACCTTGTGGGGGATCCTGCTTCTTACAACCATTACTCAATTGTGGGCTTTTTCACAAACACTCGCTTTACACTTACACATCATTTATCTATCGTACCTGCTGCCATTCACCAGTCCCTTTCATGCCACAGAGCTTAGAAATATCCTGGCAGCCCATCAAAAACCAGGTTTTCGCAGTCCACCGCTCTGCAGCGGTGATTTACAGCTCCCAAAAGGCTTGGGGCCCCTACCACACTAAGCATGAGAGAGTCGCAAGGTACTGCTTTGAAAAAGTGCTACCTCAATTGGTTTGCCTCCTGAAGTAAGGGTACTGGTATCCTCCTACAAACAACACCAACTTGAACTCACCCTAGTTACCGGTCAAGGAATCAGTTTTTTTCACCCCCGGACATTCTACTGTGGGGTATCGGCTGTCTAGGCTGTCAGACTAGGTATGTCAGACTAGGTCACAAATAACAATGCCAGCGTGACTGCTAACCTTACTGAAACTTTCTATCCACTCCCTTCACACACAGAAGGAAAAAATACAGAGGTTCTAGACCAGCCGCAACCCCTACTAACCCAACATTACTATCCAGGGTTGGATTTACTTTGTTATTTCAGCTACATATCTTGGACTTTATGGACAAAGTCATTTTGTGATTGCAAACTCCACGATCTGTGAACTCCCAGGGTTTGAAACAGCAAAATTGCTTTTTTGGTAGTTTTGAAACCCATCCCTTTTGTGAGTTATAAAAGCATTTTCGGCTCGCAAAATGAATTTACCTACCCATACAAAATCGTAATTAGGAAAGGCGTGAAATATGCGCCCCTTCCTATTTGCTTCTTAGGGTGTAAGCAGTGATCTATGGGACCACTACCTGCTCCCCCATGACGTGTTCCCAAAAGGACTTTTTTAAGCAGCGGTTCCTTCGAGGAACATGAGTTGCATAATATATATATATATATTTTTTAAATCTCTTTTGGCAATTCAAACTGAGGGATGGTGGTCTGCTGATCGATTCCAGTGTTTGTAACCAATCGTAGCGAGTTACAAATAACGACCTGCCTAATTAATATTCATTAGGCAGATGGTTCTGCAACTCCTTCGACTGGACATTTTGCAAAGATATAGGTTGCATTACAAAATTAAAGACTGATTGCAAAACAGAGGGTGTGCAGAGACCATGATTATTTATACATATTATTCTTTAAACAGGTCATGCTGTAACGATAATTGCTTTTTAAGTTTTGTTTATATTTGTTGTGAAACTTTCCTGAGATGTGAGTTTATAAAGTCAATATCTGTCTAAAAAGATATATTTAATAATAATATTCATGTATGTCTTTTGTCCTTTGCTAACATGAAGCTCACACTTCCCCCACAAGGACTACAGAAAAGGAACAGATGAGAGAAGGTTGAATCAGACACAGCCACATCACAGGGCCGTAGGAAAGCATGAGGGGGTGGTGGGGGTGACAAGGCTTACTCTGGGTCAGCAATTTTGCATTCAATGTAAAAAGAGGCTCGTTGTACTGCGCAGTATTTGTGAATAACATTTCCAAACAATTTTTCATCATGCCCTCCGTACTGTTACAAGGCAAAGTCGTCATGAAAGACTCCCTCCTCTGCTGTGTTACGTCAAACATTTCTATGAAATGAATATTTCTGCAGACACGAAGCATATGTTAAGAAGCACGATGCAGCATGAGGTTGGACACGATTAATAATAAATGAACAATAATACAATGACAACACATTACAATGAATTTACATTCCACATTTTCATGCATTACACATCATAAATATTTGAAAGCTGGACGGGGTTGTGTGAACATTTTAATCCGATTTAGATTATCATTAGAACTAGAACCCCTGTCTTTAAGATTCGAGGTCAGAACGCTTTAGGTCACATCTTTGTTGTTTTAGTTACTGAATAGCTGGTCACAGTGTACACCCGCGGGTAGTATCTCACATTTAAAAAAATTTACGCTATCTTCAATCAAATTGAAACATAAAAGAGAGTCTTCCAAGTTAAAAACGGACTTTTCTCATTATTACCTGGCAGAGATTTCTGCTGAAGGTCAGTAATTTTCGCCAATGTTTTTGTGTTTCGCATTTCACAGTAGGTGCTTTGTTCATCCTGCACAGAATTTGTGAAAATAATATTAGTTTTGATCCAGCGCTACAATTTATCAGGGATCGATACTCATCAATATTTCATACAAATGGCCCATACACATTCACCCAACTCACAAATCCCTGTTGGGCTGGATGGTCAAGTTTGAATTTCGTGAAAAATTATTTCCTTCACAGATTCACGTTTAACATTTCTAAATGCATAACTAGACCTATATATCAATTCTCTTTCCTCTCGGTCGATGGACCAATTAGTTGAGTAGTTGATGGAAATAATAGAACTAACTATCTAACCAGCTAAATAATCACAGACTCTCGGTAAGATTAATAAAGTTTATCTCAGATAAATGAAATTGATAAATGCTCATCGCATACAGGTTGCAATGCAAACAATGAATCCCACAAAAGGAGACAAAATCAATTAACAAATTGCAAACATACTCATCGTCCATGTACGATATGCATATGAAGGAGTGGATAGATGAAGAGACATAAGTTTCAGCAAAAATAATGCGAAACAATATATTTATGACGGAGTGGATAGATGAAGAGACATAAGTTTCAGCAAAATAAAGCGAAACAATATACTTATGACGGAGTGGATGAATGAACAGACATAAGTTTCAGAGACAAAATTACATTTGCAAATGATTATGCAAATTACGAGTCAGAAGATAATACAAACCCAAAGATCAATGAAATACCACCCCACTGGCCAAGGGTGTAGTGGGGGGTCTCCTGAAATAGAATCAGGAAACAAAGATTTCAGGAACAGGACAGGACAAGGACAGGAACAGCTAGGCCCCTCTGCAAACCGACGGACTGCGACGCATCTCCCCTCTCAATCTCTTGCTGCCTCTACGCACACCCTCTACTGCTGCTGCGCCAACCACACCCTCAAAGGCACCCCAGTTATACCCTAAAACCTACATGTCCAACCCACATTAATTGAAACATTGCACAGAATTCGACTGCTCATTGGATGCTTGGGGAGGTGGTGTATCACACCACCGTGATTTCATTCAAAATTCTTCATGCCCATTGTTCTACCTCCTTTCCCATTACATGTTGGTTGACCAGTCTATACAATTTTATTCTTGCTACATTTCATTAATTTCGCACACATTTCTTAGCCACGTCTGCAGAAGAAGTCTTGTATCCCACGGCCAGTCTCATCTTTTGGCAGGCAAACAATGTTCTCTGAGCTGATCAACCTTGAACTTATATTCATCATCCGCAGCGCTCAGCACTTCTGTCTGTTTTGACAGGTCATTCTTGCTCATTTTTCAGCCCCTCATCTATCCTGTTAATTTAAGAAAAATACAGGCCCATTCGGCTCACTATGACGAAATAAACACATACATTCATTAATTATATAGAAATGCACCTTTCACTGTTTACCACCCAGCTTTACACTATTCCCTGTTAATATATTCTTAGCATAAGCTTCATGCAAAGCGGCATTATTTATTATCGTTTTTTAAAGCAAGATGCAAGATGCGGCCTACACGTGCATTAATCTCGTTTCTTTTGAAACGCAATGTAAAATGCAGCTAGTTCTTTCATGCATTAGTTCACATTAGGGCACGCATGCGCAAAGTGGTTTCCCATGTAGCTCATGTGATATGCGTTTTAGTTTTCACTGCACACTGTTAATAAGTATTATGGGGAGTTAATTCGAGCAGGTTTCTTTTTGCGAAACCAAAAACTATGGCACCTGGAGAAGGGAACTTCTCCTGTACCGCAAGGGCAGAGAGGGAATCTCTGGTGGGAGTACGTCCTCCCGTACTAGACCTTAGACCACAAAAAGTACCCCACAGGCTTACAAACACCGTCTATAAGCTCATGAAATTAATATTGCGAAACCCTGCTCCATCAATCCCCCCTCTGATGGCTTCCTGGAGCCATCATAAAATACCCACCATACCAAGTGCCATCTTTATCTATTTAAAGATCAGTATTCTTTTCTCTTTTCATCATCTTTTCATCTAACTCCTTCATCTCGTCCTAGTAATCTCCTTTCATATCTTCTAGTTCTATTTCATCTCTTTTTATCTTTCTTGCTTTTCGTTTGTTGTTTGATTCTGTCATCTCTTTTCTTCCACATTGACACTTACAACATTTATATATTGTTATCATTACTAATGCTACTCCAGCTACTGAAATCATTGCCATTATTATTTTTCCTAATAAACTACTTCCAAAAGTGGTAAACCATTTACCTACAGAAGAGAAACTCTTACCAAGTTTCTCCCAGACACCGTCAGCCTCCAGTTGGGTCAAGTCTTCATGTATTTCGTAATATTCTTAATATATCCCTCAATACATTTACTTTTGTCAGGGATATAAGTACAGCAGTGTTGAATTTTCAACATGCCACAGACTCCACCCTCTTTTGCCAATAAGATATCAAGGGCAAGTCGATTTTGCAAAACCATTGATCTGATTGCAACCATTTCAGTGTCAATCATCAAGAACCCACCAGCAGTATCTGTCGATAAACGATCAACTACTGTGGACAATTTTCGAATTTTGTGCGAATTCAGAATGACTCCAACTGATGGTATCAGTGTACCAGAAATATCACCTACTATTTCTGAGAAACTAGCTCTCTTCTTACGTGTTAGTCCTTGTTTTATTTCATTGATTCTGTTATTACTTTTGTCTACATAGTAGACCTTTGGGAAAACAATTGCAAACTCTCCAAACTTTTCACTACAGTCAAATCAGGATCTCCCTGTGACGCAGCACCAGTGCACTTGTTGCACAAGGTAAAGGAGGTCATACTACCGGTATTATTGGAAGTTCTCAACTCGTCCATAATTACCGCACAAGTACCAAGGACTTGGAAACACGCCATGGTTAAAGCACTAATTAAAAAACCCAACCTCAACCCAGAAGTTTGGAGCAACTACCGGCCAGTTTCGCTACTCCCCATGACCAGTAAAATCTTAGAAAAACATGTAAATAAGACCCTTACCAACTACCTTGAATCCCACGAGATTTTACACACCTCCCAGACAGGATTCCTACCTAACCATGGTACAGAAACAGCACTACTAACAGTTATGGAGGAATCACGGAAAGTCCTTGATCAGGGAGGTACAGTGGCAATCATCCTGCTTGATCTAAGTGCCGCATTTGACACTGTAAATCATAGTATTCTCCTGGATAGACTTAAAGAGGTGGGAGTCGCAGGCAATGCCCTATCCTGGTTTAAGTCCTTTTTAACAGATAGATCATTCCAGGTATTTGAAGGCAGTCATACCTCAAGAAAGATCCCACTAACTTGCGGTGTCCCACAGGGATCGTCATTAAGCCCCACCCTTTTCAATGTGTACTTAAGACCTCTGGCTGAGATAGTCCTCCCATATGGGGTCCAGATAGTGACCTATGCGGACGACACTCAGTTGGTGGTAGCCCTCAACCACCCTAAGAAGAGCACAGTTGACCTTGAAGCCTGCCTAGGAAAGGTGGCCATTTGGATGGACCAATCATACCTTAAGCTTAACGGGGACAAGACTGAGCTAATGATTCTTGGCAACTACACGAGCAGCCCTCCAGCCGTGAACTGGCCCTAATTGCCTGGGTCCACCCCCAAAACCCAAAGAAAGGATCAAAAGCTTAGGAATCTGGCTAGACAGGTCACTAAAACTTGACCACCAAGCAGTACAAGTAGCGGCTACATGCTTTGAAATCTTAAGGCAATTGCGGAAAATATTGCCACTGCTCCCGGTAACGGCACGCAGAACTATGGTGCAAGCATTGGTGCTGCCTCGGTTGGACTATTGTAATTCATTATACCTGGGCACCCCGATTGCCACCACAAGGAAACTTCAGGTGCTACAGAATTGCGCAGCTAGGCTGCTACATAACATCCCCAGAAAACAATCGGCTAAACCAGCACTGAAGGCACTGCACTGGCTACCCATCACAGAACGCATAATGTTCAAATCACTTTGCATTGCGCACAAAACCCTCTGGGGTACAGGTCCAAAAATTAACCACTCTTTGATGTCCTTTCATCGGCCCTCCCGCAGCCTGAGATCGGCCAACCTATTCCAAGCGAATGTTCCTAAAATCTTGAGAGTACGTTCGGGCAGGCGTATGTTCTCATACAATGCGTCCACTCTATGGAACATGCTACCGATCCAACTTAGATCAACTACTCACCACTTAGCATTCAGGAAGCAATTAAAAATGTGGCTCTTCCAGAAACTGCCGTAAGACTGTAAACTTCTAGTAGTTGCAAATAGTGCTGGGATGCTTAAGGATAGCCATGCGCTTTACCAAGAATGTATTAATAATAATAATAATAACAACAACTACCATACCAATGTGCAGGTAACCTGTAATAGGCTTTCTTACCACACACATAATAGACTCCTGGGAAAACAGGATGAGTTCCAACCTTCAATCCCCAGCCTCCGGTAAGTATGTTCACATTCACTAGAACCAATGAAATAATTATTATAGTTAGTTTTCAGTCTAAGCAAACAGATTTTCCCCTTTTTATACCAGTCCAGGGACATTGCAGCATATGTCTCGCCTTTCTCATAATTTCCTTCTCTAAATACCCATGGTGGTGATGGAGCAAGGTTTCAAAAATGAAACTTGCTTGTACGCAATCTTCCTCATAGTATTAATTTATTAAACTTGTATTGTCAAAACTAAACTTTGCATTCACAAACACAAGAGGGACAGAAGCTTGCTTATGTGTTTTACTAATGAATAACGCTTGTCTGTAATCCAAAATGTCCGCTAAAGCGCGGGAACCTCAATGCGCATGTCGCAACCTGATCACATGGTGTGACGTCTTTCTTTGCTTGGTGGGAAACTTCTGCTTCTGCGCAGTGTGCACTAAAATGGCCGCTAAATGTTTTCACATGCTTAAGCTTGCTCTCATGTCACTATTAAATTGTCGTTTTCTTAAATGCTACTAATGCAGGATACTATTATAATTAATTGGGAATAGAGTAGGAAAAGTGGGTATACAGTGAAACATTTTATTTGTGATTTTAATATTTTCTTCTTGCACTTTTAGTAATTTGTAAACTTGGGCCTGGGTTGGTGACTTGAAACTCGAGAGACAGATGGTTCTGCGCATGTGTCCTGTGTGCCTGCCAAGTGAAGTCAACTTGGACGTCTTCCAAGGCCATGACCCATTGGCCGAAGATGCTGTACTTCATGTTTCCGGAGGACAAAAATGATACTTTTCCCTGTAAAATGTATAACATTTGTCGTGAGACGGGTGGGAAATAAAGCGAATGTATTAATTTGAAGGGGCGGGAACGTACAGACAATAGGCTTTACAATTTAGGCCAAATCGATATGGTGCGAGAATCCACCCCCTGTCCCTGTCCAATCAGAAGTAGTGGTCCCATATTTTAGCAACATTAAGGGGAGGTACATGGGCGTAGAAGGGTATAATAGAATATAGCATTAGTTAATTAGGCAGAGCAAGATTCCATGGGAGCATACTTTCACGAAGAACAGGCATCCATGCTGCGAGAGCTGACTCTCAGAACACGCAGAAGAGCTCCAGACTGCCATGCTGATCGGTTGCTGACTGAATCCCTGTCCAGAAGATGTCCTGAGGAGGGGTCGGCGGAGTCCATTAGAAGGAAGGCACGGGAGAATCGAGAGAAGTCGAGTATCAGAGAGGGGAACGGCGCAGGCGTCGTTGTAGAGAGGTCACCGGTCCTGTCCTGATCCTGGAAGAAGTCTTTGCTCTTCATCCTTCCTGGGTCCTATCTTTTCCAAATCCTTGGCCAAGGGGCTTGGTTCTCGCATTTAGGTAATTATACTGCAACCTTTAGTTGCGCTGCTGTCTCTATCTTCTCCTCTTCCTTAAACACCGTCATTGATTAGCAAAATCATTTCTATGCTTTTTCTTGGGTATTGCAATCAAGTACCGTGTTTTCTGTATTTTACTCTGCTAAAATTTTAGATAAACATTTTAAAACTTCCTGACTCAGTGGTTATTTCAGGATTATGTACTATAATGAATGTCACTCATTTTAAACTTCCCAATTAGCAAAGGATCCATTGGTAAGTTATTACTCTTCAATCAGAAGGTAATTGGTAGCAGGGACTTTGATAAAGAGTACATCTGACACCCAGCGTAAGTATTAGTCTAGTGTGAATGTATGGGCCCAAGTGAGTATATGGTGTATGAATGTTGTTGGCTAATATTGCGCTGGATCAGTTTTCTGGTAGCAGAGGATGGTTATGGTTACTCTTTGTTAATTGGGTAATGAGAATTTTATTTGTATTTTTTTGAACTAACATCCGCTTATTTTTGAGTTTTGTTATATGTTGTCCAGAATACCCCAGGGAAAAAGAATAGTGGGTGGCAAGTGGAAGCCATACTGCAGTGAGGTTATCTGTCAGGCAGAAATAGTACTGAGAAGTTAAGCAGGACTTTCAGTACTCGTTAGGGACTCTATGCGTGTGAGTAATAGCAAAAAGGGTACGCTGATAAAAATTTGATGTTATATCACCTAGTAAGGGTAACATTGGAGAAGTAACAGGTACTTCTGGAGCTTGTGTGAAGAGTAGACGGAAGTGTTTTACTCGTAGTATATGATTTAGTAAAAAGAAAGGTTTTACTAAAGTGTGGAAGAAACTATCCTTTTCAAAATTAGTGGAAACTGGCACGATAGCGAATGTTTTATGTTGTTACTGAAATTTAATTAAGATTTATAGAGAAAATAAGTTTGCGTAAATTTTTGTAAAGTGAGGGTCAGTTGCCGGAGAGGGAGCTGACATCACAAAACGCCGCGCTGTGGTAGGTTGAAACAGCGGGTGTGGAAAAACCCTTGTAAAGGAGGGTCAGTAGTCAGTAGTAGTACTGACGTCACAGGAGCCGCGCTGGGATTGGTTAAACCAGCGAGGACAGAAAAGAGCAGATTGTAAAGGAGGGGTTGACAGAGAAACGTCACCAAAAGGATTGGCTCGGAAATAAAAGATAGCAGACATTTGATTGGTCGAAAATATAGAAGCAAAATTCTTAGTGGATAAGGATTGCATGTTAAAACGTGATCCGACTTTAACAGGAACTCGTCCGGATAGGAGATTCCTAGGTTTTGCAGAATATAATTTTGTACACCGAAGATTAGTACACAGAAGATTAGATAGAATGTACGGAGAAAGGAGAAACATGTCATTTTTGCAAAAGATTAAGAATTATTTTAAAAAGGACAAACCAATCAAAACTAGAGAAGGAATTATTATTCCACCAGCTAAAATGCCAGCATCATTCATGATGATGGAGAGAGGTTATCATACTTGTGTATGGATGGAGAATTGGATAGAATACACCAAAAATGATGGAGTATTAGCATTTCCCGAGAATGGTACCTTCAATGGAAGAATTCTTCAAAACTTGAGATTGAGGATGAATGACTTAGAACCCAGACCTAGATTAACCCAGTACGAAGCTCTAGAAGAATGGGAAACCGAGGCATTTGAGCGAGACCGATCTAGAAGTAATAGGAGTTACCCAGGATTTTTCCCCAGATATCTACGTGAGTCTAGAGAGGGTCAGATGAAACAATGGAGAAGGGCAATGATTACAGAAGGACTGTATCCATTATTCACAGAAGGAGAGAAATCAGGAGGCAAATGTACAGAAAAGACAAAACATTTAATGAGAAATGAGGAGTCTGAAGACGAATTTATGGAGGAAATGTTAAGAAACCCCCACCATATCAGGAAGGGACAAGTGGATGCACCCCAAGTGCACCACCAAAAACTCCATTAGTGCCACAGGTAATGCATGAGTTCACTCCGACTAGAATACTTCATGACAAAGAAAAAGAAGCCCTAGAAAAGAACAGAACAGAATTAATACAGAAAATAACTCAGATAAAAGTACATCCTGATTCGTTGACCATACCTGTAACAATTGGTCCAGTAGTTCCATTATATGGTACTCAGGGAAATTGTCCACCACCCATACTTGCACCTACTCCTGTGAGTAATCCCAAACCTGAAGCTCCAGTTACAATTGAAGATCAATTTAGTGACTGTGAATCCACAATATCACTCATGGACTTGCCTATTCGAGGTTCTGTAAATAGTACTCCAAGAAAAGATGTATCTGGAGGTTCAAAAGATGTAAGTTTAGTAACTTCATCAGGAGCAAAAAGTGCTACCATAGTAACACCTGAAGATCTAGAAAGATGGGTGCAAGGGTCAGTTAAACAGTGCACACCTCCGAAAATAATGGACATTCATAAATTAAAAGATGAATTAGAAGAAATAATAGCAGGAAATGTAGGATTAGAACACTTAACTACCTATGATGAAGAAGAATTATTGTTCCTATGCAGGAGTATCACCAGAAATGTAAGGTTATTTCATGAAAAATTGTCCAATTTAGCATTACAGATGGGAATAGAAATAGGGAGATCAAAGGTATTACAGAAACCCTATAGAGCAGAATTTTCAGCCAAAGACTTAGAAAATATGAATGCCTCTGGAAGAAGATTACAAATAAGAGAATTAATGTTAGTTTACAAAAATGGGGAGACCTAGATAACTGGAAAACTAGGTGGGCCAAGAAAAAGGAAGAAGCACGAACAAGTAGAACGGCATCAGAATATGTGATGAAGGAAGCAGGAAAAGTAGATTAAATGTATCCAATGCGAGAAGTTGCGGGAGGAGTATATGTACATGTCCCATGGAGCAGACAGGATATTTTATCATTTACGAATGATTTTCCAAAGCTGAGGGAAAAGCCAATTGAATGGTACAAGCAGGTTGAAAGGTTTGTGAAGGTGTCAAAGGTATTGTTGAAGGATTTAGATGGTTTGTTTGACATAGTGGTACCTGCTGATTTGTGGACAGATTGTAAAATTACAGTCGATTGGTCTAGAGATGAATATCCTAGAGATCCGAAAACAGGTGCCCCGTCAAATGATGTGATGAAAAAGTATCAGCAGGTGATAACATACCTGAAAGGGAAAATACCCCGAAAGAAACAGATTGGGTGAAAATAGATCGAAACACCCAAGAAGCCAGTGAAACAGTACATTCCTATTATGAGCGTTTATTGCAGGTGTTTAAACAGTATAGTGGATTCGAGGACATTGGAGACAAAAACATGAGTCAGTTTGTGTATCGGTTTGTTTACGGTCTGAAGCCAGAGATTTGCCAGATGATTAAACAACACATGCTGTGTTGGCAGGGAAAGCCCATAGATGAGATTCTGAAGTATGCAAAATATTGTGGAGACGATATTGAGGATAGACACAAGAAATTACAAGAAAAGGTGATGTGGGCACAGGTGAAAATGGCAGAAAAGCAGGGAATTAATTTGGAAAATCCGAGTGAAAATCAAGGAAAAGATTCTGGAACGAGTGGTGATACGGGAAATGGTGGAAAATTTAGAGGACGAATGAGTAGAGAAGAAGCTAAAAAGAAATTTCCTTGTCATGGATGCAGAAAATTGGGGCATTGGAAGGACGAATGTAAAAAGATTCGGAATAATAATGGCCCAAATCAAAACTTAAATCCACAGACACAGAATGACTCACAGCAGGGTGTAAATCCCCAGAGTCAATTACCACCTCCACCTGTTCAGGGTAATGTAAGCAGAGCAAAGCATGGTACAGACATTGGATACCCAGGAGGGAGTGGTAAGAATGATTATATGACATCACAATTTCTTTTGCAGGACAATTACTGTGAATTCAACTCATGACGGTGCCTAGGAGAGGGAAGAAGGAGTGCGTACTTGGCGCATCCTTACAGGTAGATCAGTCTGGTCCATATGTTGAAGGAAATGTGAAAGGTAATGATATTACTTTCCTTTTAGACACTGGTGCTACCAGGTCTACGGTGAGATCAGCAGACATCCCAGACCTTCCTCTCTGGTGAAGATATCCAAGTAGTAGGGGTAGCTAATCAAAGAATTAGAACGCCTCTTACAGAACCAATGGAAGTCAAAATAGGAAACTTCAGAGAAATGCACCAATTTGTACTGTGCGATTCGAGCCCAGTAAATTTATTAGGTAGGGATTTATTGTGCAAAATGAACTGTACAATTTTCTGCACGCCAGATGGTGTGGCAGTTCAGACACCAGATGAGGACCATGTATATAAAATTATGGTTGCAAAACAAGGTACAGAAATAGACTAAATCTTTTCGTTAATAACAAGAGATGAGTTACCAGAAGAATTAAAAGGTACAGTAAACCCAATAGTATGGGATTTCTCCGGAAAAGAAGTAGGACTTATGGCAAAAATAGATCCAGTTCAAATTACGGTAAAAGAAGGTGCAATTTTCCCAAATACCAGACAGTACAAAATGAGTGCAGAAGTAAAAGCAGGAGTCATTGAAGAAATAAAACGAATGGTAGAACAGAACATTCTAAAAGAAGTAATGAGTAGCCCATGTAATTCACCAATCATGGGACTAAAGAAACCTAGTGGAAAATATAGGATTGTTCAGGACCTGCGTAAAATAAACAAGATTGTGGAACCATGTTGTCCCATAGTACCAAATCCTGCAGTAATTCTATACCAGATCCCTTGGAATGCAGGATGGTTCACAGTAATTGATGTATGTCAAGCATTCTTTTCAATACCATTGCATCCAGACAGCCAGTATCTTTTCTCATTTAAATTTGAGAACAAAGTCTATGTGTGGAATCGTGTTCCTCAGGGGTACACAGAAAGTCCTTCCATCTTCAACCAGATACTGAAAAAGTGCCTGGAAAAACTAGTGATGCCAGGAAGCTCAGTCTTAGTCCAATATATCGACGACTTATTGGTGGCGTCGACCACCAGAGAAGACTGTGTTGTTGACTCCATAGCATTATTAAATCTTTTGGCTGAGGAAGGGCATAAAGTCTCACCTGAAAAGTTACAGTTTTGCAGGACAGCTGTTAAATATCTGGGACATCAAATTGAGAGGGGAAAAAGAAGAGTAACCTCTGAAAGAGTAGAATTAATAAAGAGAATGCAAATGCCTGTAACCCAAAGACAAGTGCGAATGTTCTTAGGAATAGTAGGCTACTGTCGACAATGGATACCAAATTTCTCCATGTTAGCTAAGCCCTTAATTAACATGACGAAAAAGAAAGCAAAGGACCCTGTTGAATGGGAGGATGAAAGTGTAGAAGCTTTTGTAAAATTGAGAAACGCACTTTGTTCAGCACCTGCCTTAGGCATGCCTGATTATAAAAGAGAATTCGCATTATTCTGTCAAGAGAGAGAAAATTGTGCACTTTCTGTCCTAACTCAGAGACATGGACTAGACAGACGTCCTATAGCGTATTTTTCTGCTACATTGGACCCAGTAGCAGCCGCGTTGCCAGGATGTTTAAAATCAGTAGCAGCAACTTGTTTGAGCATTGAACAAAGCGAGTCAATTGTGATGGGACATCCTGTAAAAGTATATGTTCCACATGCAGTTGTCATTCTGTTGACAAGAACCCAAACTCAGCATCTTACTCCTAGTCGGCTGACTAAATATGAGAGGATAATAATGGGTGCTGAAAATGTGACCATGGTAAGGTGTACAATAATAAATCCAGCAACTTTATTGCCGGACCCATATCATGAAACAAATAAGGATGACGAAGAAGATGAACATGATTGTGTACAAATTACAGAATTATGTACAAAACTACGCCCAGACATAGAGGAACAGCCTCTTAAAAAGCCAGACAGGGAGCTATTTGTCGATGGTTCATGTCAAAGACATGAAGGTGGTAAACTAACTGCTGCCTATGCGGTATGTGAATTAACAGGAATAGTCGAAGCATCCTATTTACCAGGAGTAAAATCTGCACAAGTAGCTGAATTGATTGCTTTGATAAAAGCTTGCAAAATTGGGAGGAATCAGAGAGTGACCATATTTACTGATAGTCAATATGGTTACGGGGTTGTGCATGATTTTGGCCAACTGTGGATGCAGAGGGATTTCATGACTTCTTCAGGATCCCCCATTAAAAATGGACAATTTGTAAGGGAATTGCTAGAAGCAATACAATCACCAAAAGAATTGGCTGTGGTGAAATGTGCCGCATCCCAGTCAGGAGATGACTGGGTGGTAGTCGGCAACAGATATGCAGACTTGGTGGCTCAACATTGTGCCAAAACCAGAACGTCAGTCAATAAGAGGGTGGAAAGAATGGGAATCAGCTGCCAACTTATGCTGTATATGCCACCTGAAACTTGGAATGAGGTGAAGAAATTGCAAGATGAGGTTGATGAAAGTGAGAAAAATGTGTGAATCAAAGTGGGTTGCTTCCAAAGAGGAGAAGATGAAGTGTGGATCAGTGTAGATGGCAGACCAGTCATGCCAGACTGTTTACTCTCACAAATGGCTAGAATGCACCATGGAGACACACACATAGGGAGAGATGCAATGATTAGGCTGTTCAGACAAAATTGGTACAATCCCAAATTCAGGGCTGTTGCAGAGAGTCTTTGCCAGAGATGTCTAACTTGCCAAATGCATAATCCAGGCAGGAAAACGATAATTGGGTTTGGAAAGATTGGAAAGGCAGAGGGCCCATTTATAAGACTCCAGTTCGACTTCATACAGTTACCACCATGCAGAGGACTAAAATATGTACTAGTCATAGTATGTCTGTTTTCAAAGTGGGTGGAGGCTTACCCTACTAGGAGAAATGACAGTATTACAGTTGCAAAACTGTTGTTACGTGAGCTCATACCTAGATTTGGTTTCCCAGTATCTTTGGAATCAGATAGAGGAAAACACTTTAATAGCGAAGTGATCCAGATAATATGTGAAGCATTTCAAATCAAACAGAAATTGCACTGTGCATATCGCCCAGAGGCTTCTGGAGTGGTTGAACAATTGAATGGCACTATAAAGTCAAGATTGGGAAAAATGTGTGCATCAACATTATTAGAGTGGCCAGACGCATTGCCACTTGTCTTGATGTGAATCAGAAGCATACCTGACAGAACAACAGGATTGAGCCCCATGAAATAATGATGGGAAGAGCAATGAGACAAACACATGTTCCCACAAACAAACTGGTGAATATATCTGATGATATGGTTTTGGATTATTGCAAAGGATTGGCTGACCTAGTGCGTTCTGTCTCTCATCAGGTTGGAGAAGACGCAGTTTCCAGGCAGCCTGAACTAGAACATGATCTGAATCCTGATGATTGGGTGGTAGTGAAGAATCACACCAGAGAAACGTGTCTATCACCCAGGTGGAGCAGACCTTGCCAAGTTATATTGACCACCAATACAGCAGTGAAGTGTGCAAGATTTCCTAATTGGATTCACGTAAGCCACACAAAGAGAGTACCAGACCCTGAAGAGGAGAATTCACAGACAACACCAATCACTGAAGAAGCTGAAGGTTGCCCAGCAGAAGAATCTCAAGTTAGAGGTTCGAAAGAAGCTGACGGAGAACAACCGAGCACAAGTCAGGATTGGATACCAGTGGTAGAAGTTCCTGAAGTATATTACAGAACGAGAAATCAAACAAAATTGGAAGAAATTGAAGAAGATCAGATAGGTGAAGAAGAAGCAGTTCAGGATCAAGAAGAAAAGACAGTAAAAGATCGTGAACAAAATAAGATAGGGAAAGAAAATTGACACAAAACAGTGAAGATTTAATTGACTTTACACAGGGAAAGACAGGTTTAGAAGAATCCGGTCAGGCTGCAGAAGTCCACAGAGCAATAAGCCCTGATCAGAAGCAGTTAGATCAAGAAGAATTCACTAAAGAAAAAGGGGTTGATACAAATGAACATAAAGAAATAAAAAAGGAACAAGGTCAACATCTTGAAAGTCATTGTGGAGCTACTGAAGAGAAACCAATCAGACCTGAAAAAGAACAAACAAAAGAAGCAGTAATCAAAGAAAACAAAACAGTATTGAGCAGTGAAAATAACGAGATCTTTGAAGACATAAACAGAGAAACAGTGCCAACCAAGAAAACAAGAAAAGGAGATCATTGGCCAAGTGTCATTAAAAGAGTAAAATACCACATAACAACCAGAAGTGAAGATCCAGAACAAGTACCTGAAGTGACAAGTCCAAACTGAACAAGAGAAAAAGTCAGGAAAAAGAAAAGTAAAAGACTAAGACTTGTGAATAACAAATTCAAGGGTCCTGACTGGACTTATATCATTCTTGAAGATTTTGAAAGCTCAGAGTCAAGTGACAGTTGTGGCGAAGGAACAAGTGCAGAACTAACATACGAAGAAGAAACAAGACCACCCTGACTAAACAAAAGAATCCTCTAAAGAAAAGAAGAAGAGATAAGAAGAGCAATCTTCCTTGTCGAAAAATGCCTGACCATAGAGTTACTGGGAGACCAAAGCGAAATTGTTGTAGGAGATGCTGTGCAATTTGCATATGTAGTCTAGTATTGGTGCTTATAGTATGGTTAGTCCTGATTGTAGCAATTCCTTACCTTATGATAATAGATAAGAAGATAAATAATGAAACTAAAGGGAGGACAGCAAACATGAAGGGCAATAGAGTAGAATTAATGGCAGAAGATGAGGCAGAAATTCATCATGAAATAGCTGATAACGACACTATTTTAAATGTTTTCACAAAATTATTGTTTCAGTATGTAGAGACAATGGAAGTTAGTAATTGTTATGTCTGTATGAAGTTACCTGAATCAGTAGCGGAAGGATTAACATACCATCATTTACCACTGACATATGGCATCTCATGTAGTGTATTAACAAGTTTATTTTATAGAACAGGTAGGCTACAGTATTATTATTCAAACTTAGATGTGATATTTTCTGAGGTTCCGATTCGCAAGAGTATGAACCCAGTGCTTAGTAGTCAAGACGCACAGTTTATGGGAGAGTTTTTCTTAACAATGAAATCGATAGACATAACACATGCACATAGACACAATCTAACATGTTCTTTACTAGAAGAAGAAAAGATATTTTTGAATTTAGTAGAAGATAGAAGACATGATTTTCAAAAGAAAGCTTCAGAGCATAAGACTCAGTTGCCACCTTGGGCGGAGAAGGAAGGGAGTTATACAGCTGGTAAAGCTCAAGCTGCAATGGCTCTGGATTTCGTAAAGAAAGGGAAAATTTGTCTTCATAGGTTAAAGACTGATTATAACAATGCTTTCATCGGTACCAGTGAATGTGAACACAATTTTTTAATTCTTGGAGGTTGGGGACTAAAAGGAGGAACAGATTCAGTTTTTCCTGGAATTTATTATGTATACGGGAATAAGGCTTACTTTAGGCTTCCTGCACGGTGGTATGGAAGTTGTTATTTTGGAATAGTTTTTCCAAAGATATACCACGTAAAAAGAAACACTGGAAGCAATGAAAACAATAATGAATTAATACGTAGTAAAAGAGCTAGTTTTTCAGAAATTGTAGGTGATATATTTGGTGCATTGATACCTTCAGTGGGAATAATTCTGAACTCCAAGGAAAATATGTAAATTGTCTACAGTGGTTGATCGTTTATCAACGGATACTGCTGGAGGTTTTCTAATGATTAAAACGGAGATGGTTGTGATTAGATCTATGGTAATGCAAAATCGACTTGCTCTTGACATTCTATTGGCAAAGAGAGAGGAGTCTGTAAATTATTGAAGACGAAACATTGTTGCACTTATATTCCTGATAAGAGTGCAGAAATTGGAACGTATATTCAGAACATAACTAAACTTGAGAAAGAACTTAAACCACTGGAAGTTGATAGTGTATGGGAAAGATTGACAAATAGTATTTCGTCAATTGGAACCTGGTTTGCTAATATAGGGAAAGGACTTATAGGTCAAATATTAGTACCTCTAGCAGGGATAGCAATAATAATATTGGCAATAACAATATGGTGCAAATGCTGTAGAAAGAATGGAACATATAAAGTGACAGGAAAAGGAAAGAAGAGAAAACTAGATGAAATAGAACTTGAAGAATGGAGAAGTGATTTATACAAAAAGTTGAAAGGGGATGTGAAAAACAGAAAATGTAAAAATGAGAACAAAACGAATTGCTAGAAGTTGGCATCTGATTGAGGGTAGTATTTTTGATGGCTCAGAAATGCCATCAGAGAGGGGATTGATGGAGCAAGGTTTCAAAAATGAAACTTGCTTGTACGCAATCTTCCTCATAGTATTAATTTATTAAACTTGTATTGTCAAAACTAAACTTTGCATTCACAAACACAAGAGGGACAGAAGCTTGCTTATGTGTTTTACTAATGAATAACGCTTGTCTGTAATCCAAAATGTCCGCTAAAGCGCGGGAACCTCAATGCGCATGTCGCAACCTGATCACATGGTGTGACGTCTTTCTTTGCTTGGTGGGAAACTTCTGCTTCTGCGCAGTGTGCACTAAAATGGCCGCTAAATGTTTTCACATGCTTAAGCTTGCTCTCATGTCATTATTAAATTGTCGTTTTCTTAAATGCTACTAATGCAGGATAGTATTATAATTAATTGGGAATAGAGTAGGGAAAGTGGGTATACAGTGAAACATTTTATTTGTGATTTTAATATTTTCTTCTTGCACTTTTAGTAATTTGTAAACTTGGGCCTGGGTTGGTGACTTGAAACTCGAGAGACAGATGGTTCTGCGCATGTGTCCTGTGTGCCTGCCAAGTGAAGTCAACTTGGACGTCTTCCAAGGCCATGACCCATTGGCCGAAGATGCTGTACTTCATGTTTCCGGAGGACAAAAATGATACTTTTCCCCTGTAAATTGTATAACATTTGTCATGAGACGGGTGGGAAATAAAGCGAATGTATTAATTTGAAGGGGCGGGAACGTAAAGACAATAGGCTTTACAATTTAGGCCAAATCGATATGGTGCGAGAATCCACCCCCTGTCCCTGTCCAATCAGAAGTAGTGGTCCCATATTTTAGCAACATTAAGGGGAGGTACATGGGCGTAGAAGGGTATAATAGAATATAGCATTAGTTAATTAGGCAGAGCAAGATTCCATGGGAGCATACTTTCACGAAGAACAGGCGTCCATGCTGCGAGAGCTGACTCTCAGAACACGCAGAAGAGCTCCAGACTGCCATGCTGATCGGTTGCTGACTGAATCCCTGTCCAGAAGAGGTCCTGAGGAGGGGTCGGCGGAGTCCATTAGAAGGAAGGCACGGGAGAATCGAGAGAAGTCGAGTATCAGAGAGGGGAACGGCGCAGGCGTCGTTGTAGAGAGGTCACCGGTTCTGTCCTGATCCTGGAAGAAGTCTTTGCTCTTCATCCTTCCTGGGTACTATCTTTTCCAACTCCTTGGCCAAGGGGCTTGGTTCTCGCATTTAGGTAATTATACTGCAACCTTTAGTTGCGTTGCTGTCTCTATCTTCTCCTCTTCCTTAAACACCGTCATTGATTAGCAAAATCATTTCTATGCTTTTTCTTGGGTATTGCAATCAAGTACCGTGTTTTCTGTATTTTACTCTGCTAAAATTTTAGATAAACATTTTAAAACTTCCTGACTCAGTGGTTATTTCAGGATTATGTACTATAATGAATGTCACTCATTTTAAACTTCCCAATTAGCAAAGGATCCATTGGTAAGTTATTACTCTTCAATCAGAAGGTAATTGGTAGCAGGGACTTTGATAAAAGAGTACATCTGACACCCAGCGTAAGTATTAGTGTAGTGTGAATGTATGGGCCCAAGTGAGTATATGGTGTATGAATGTTGTTGGCTTATATTGCGCTGGATCAGTGGTACCTGTGACTTCTGTTCAGCAGATTTCCTTTGGAAACTTTCTCTTCTATATTCTACCATATCTATGAACACCTTTTCTTCAACCTGCAAACTACATGTTAGATTGTTTTTGTAAGCATATCCTATATTTAGTGTCTTAGTAATATGGAAGAACTCTCCCATATAACGTGCATTTTTACTACTTAAAACCTGGTTTAGTTCCTTCATAATAGGTATCTCTGAAAATACTAAATCTATATTGGAATAATGATACTCCAGCTTCCCCGTCACGTAGAATAGGCTGGTTAAGACACTGCAAGACACACCATATGTTAAAGGTAGGTGATGATATGTCACCCCCTCTGAGACAGACGAAGGTAATTGCATGCACACATAACAATCACTCACATTCATCGTATTAACATACTCGTACAACAATTTTGTAAACACATTTAACGAGAAATCACTAATTGATTTATCATGATGGAAAATACTTTCATCTATTTGTTCTATGTTAGTATTAGGGGTTTCTTTAGTAACGTCACTCACTCTTTCACTTATTACATCATTAGTATTGTTTCCGTTATTAGTTACCATTAGAATAGGTACAATGACAGTTAATAATATCAGTCACTTTTGCTTCGGCCATTTTTCGTAATCTACTAAAAATAAAAATCTAAATCTATAAAACTCTAAATTTACTAAAGATTAATTTTCTGAAAAATAGTGTAATCCTACACTTCAAGGCTTTCTTCTTTTACCCCTTTCTTTTATTTCTTTTTCCTTTGAATCTTCTAAGTCTTTCCTTTCATTTGGTCTAGCAAGGTTTCACCTTAATTTTTCACAGTTCTTTTAAGGTGGTTTTAATTTGCTTTCATCCACTTGCTCAGTGCCTGTACCGTCTTTTTCTTCACTTGGATCTGAGCTTTCAATTTCTTCCAAGATCACGTACGTCCATTCCGGTGCTGTGTATTTCTTGCTTGGAATTCTTACTCTCCTTGATTTTCGTACTAAATCTTCTCCTGACTCTTTGTTCTGCTTGACTTGAGACCTCATTAATTTGCTCTTGTCTTCTTTTTGTCTTTCTCCTCACAAGAGTGTATTTCAGTCTTTTCACTCCACTTGGCCAAATGTCACCTTTTCTCGGTCTTTTAGTTTGAACTACTTTTTCACCTTCTTCATCTGATTCATAGGTTCTTTTGTTTGGCCTTTCTTCTATCTGTTCTTCTTGACTTTCAGTAACTTCTCTTTCTTCTGGTTCTACAGCAGTCTCATGAGACCCAGTAACTGGTGCCCACTCTACTTGACTTGTGCTTGGCTGTTCGTCATCTGTTTGTTCTTCAGAATCTGTTACTCTAGATTCTTCAGCTTCACACACTTCAGCCTTTGGTCTTTGGCTTTGGTTTACCAGTTGCTGCTCTTCTTGTCTTTCAAGTGGACTTGGGACTCGTCTGGTATGGCTCGCATGGATCCAATTTGGCAAACCACCACACTTCACTGCTGTCGTCGTCACAAGAATGACCTGGTAAGGTCCGTTCCACCTCGGTTCTAAACACGATTTCCTCACGTGTTTCTTCACGAGAACCCACTCTCAAGGACTCAGATCATGAGCTTGATTCGGCTGTGTCGTAGTGGCATTTTCTCCAACCTGGTGAGATACAGAACGCACCAGATCAGCCAATCTTCTGCAATAGTCAAGCACTAGATCATCAGATATATTGTTCGCTGGTATAAATGCTTGTCTTATTGTTCTTCCCATTAGAATCTCGTGTGGACTCAATCCCGTCTTTTTGTCAGGAATGCTTCTAAGACTCATCAATACAAGGGGTAAAGCATCAGGCCATCTCAGTGTTGTGGATGCACACACCTTTCCTAACCTAGATTTTATTGTGCCATTTATCTGCTCAGCCACTCCAGATGCTTCGGGTCGATAGGCACAATGCAGCTTCTGCTCAATCTGTAATGCTGCACAAATCATCCGAATTATCTCATTGTTAAAATGGGTTCCTCTATCTGTTTCTAAAGTGACTGGAAATCCGA
Source organism: Calotriton arnoldi (assembly GCA_963921515.1). Classification (NCBI taxonomy): domain Eukaryota; kingdom Metazoa; phylum Chordata; class Amphibia; order Caudata; family Salamandridae; genus Calotriton; species Calotriton arnoldi. The sequence goes on along the minus strand of CAWUFW010000043.1, from coordinate 3,282,472 downwards.
ATCTAGGTATCAGTTCTCTTAGAAGTAGCTTTGCGACTGTTAGTCTGTCATTCCTTCTCGTTGGATAGGCTTCCACCCAGCGAGAAAACAAACAGACAACAACCAACACAAATTTCAGCCCATTGCACGGGGGAAGCTCAATAAAATCCAACTCGAGTCCGGTGAATGGCCCTGCTGCCTTTCCAATTCGTCCCCAACTAACAACTGTCTTTCTGCCTGGATTTTGCTGCTGACAGGTGACACACCTCTGGCAGAGACTCTCTGCAATGGCCCTGAACTTTGGGATGTACCATGATTGCTTGAAGAGCCTGATCATAGCATCTCTTCCAACATGTGCAATTCCATGGTATACCCTTGCCATTTGGGATAGTAAACTGTCTGGCAAGACTGGTCTGTCGTCTATATAGACCCACACTTCGTCCTCTGCTCTCTTTCTGAAGCCTGAATTTATCCAAATTCTCTTTTCCTCATCACTTGCTTCTTCCTGTAGCTGGCTAATTTCGTCCCAAGTTTCAAATGAAGAAGAAAACATAAGATGGAAATTGGTATTTTCTTTTTCCATCCCTCTGTAGAGAAGATTTAATTTCGTGCACAGAAACATGCTACTTGATCCGCGTATCTGTTGCCCCTCGTCACATAATCATCTCCTGATTTATGTGCAGAACATTTGACCACTGCAATCCTTTTAGGCAATTGTAAAGCATCCAATAAATCTTTTACAATTTTGCTGTTTCTTATAGGAGAACCTGAAGAAGTCAGAAATCCCCTTTGCATCCATAGCTGACCGAAGTCATGGACAACCCCAAAACCATATTGACTATCAGTAAATATGGTTACCCTCAGGCTTTTGGAAATTTTGCACGCTCTAATCAGAGCTATCAATTCAGCAATTTGGGCGGAGTTTACTCCTTTTAGACAGGATGCTTCTAGAACTCCCGCTATGGCGCAAACAGCATAGGCAGAACACAATTCTCCTTTATCATTTCTTAAACATGATCCATCAACAAACATCTCACAGTCTGATTCTTCTAATGGAACATCCTCAATATCAGGCCTGGGTTTTGTGCACAACTCTGTCACATCCAAACAATCATGATCCGCCTCCTCTCTTACTTCCTCACAAAATGAATTTGGCAACAGGATTGCCGGATTTACTGTTGTGCATCTTACCACAGTCACATTTTCAGGACCCAAGATCACTCTTTCGTACTTAGTCAGCCGACTAGAGGTCATATACTGTGTCCTTGTACGTGTCAAAAGGATCTCAACTGAATGTGGCACATACACCTTGACTGGATGTCCCATCACAATTGCTTCACTCTGTTCCAGACTCACACAAGTAGCTGCTACTGCTTTTAAACAGCCTGGCAACGCTGCGGCCACTAAATCCAAAGTAGCAGAAAAATATGCTACTGGACGTCGTGCCATGCCATGTTTTTGAGTTAAAACTGAAAGTGCACACCCATCTCTTTCACAACAATACAATGCAAAATCCTTTGCATAATCTGGCATTCCCAATGTAGGTGCTCGACAAAGACTGTTTTGCAATTTAGTAAAAGCTTCCATACTTTCATCATCCAACACAATCGGATCTTTCACATCTTTTCGTGTCAACCTCTGTAGAGGTTTTGCAATCAGTGAGAATCCACTGATCCACTGCCTGCAGTATCCAACCATTCCCAAAAACATTCGAATTTCTCTCTGAGTTTTTGGTGGACTCATTTGTTTGATTACACTAATTCTTTCTGGTGTCACCTTTCTGACTCCTTTTTCTATTTTGTGTCCTAGGTACTGGACTTCCTGTTTACAAAATTGTAATTTTGCTGGTGACACTTTGTGTCCTCCTTCTGCTAAATGGTTCAGTAAGGCAATGGTATCTGTCACACATGCCTCTCGTGTCTTTGATGCCACTAGTAGGTCATCAATATACTGAACCAAAACTGAATTTCCTGGCATGACTAAAGTCTCCAAACATCTTTTCAGGATCTGATTAAAAATTGAAGGACTCTCTGTGCACCCTTGAGGAACTCGGCACCATGCCAAAACACGGTCTCCGAACCGGAATGCAAATAAATACTGGCTTTCCGGATGTAAAGGAATCGAGAAAAATGCTTAGCACAGATCAATCACTGTGTACCATTCAGAATCACATGAGATTTGGTAAAGGATTACTGCTGGATTCGGCACTACTGGACAACGGGGTACTACAATTTTATTAATTTTTCTTAAATCCTGCACTATTCTATATTTTCCACTGGGCTTTTTAATTCCTATAATAGGCGAATTACAAGGACTACTCATTATTTCTTTCAGAATTCCCTGTTCAACCATTTGGTCAATGACAGGAGTGACTCCTGCAATTACTTCCGGACTCATTTTGTACTGAGGAGTGTTTGGATATATGGCACCCTCTTTTACCGTAAACTGAATCGGATCTACATTTGACATTAGGCCAATCTCCTTTCCTATAAAATCCCATACATCCGTCTTTACTGTACTTTTTAATTCTTCGGGCAAACTCTCTTCTGTGAGAAGTGAAAAAGACTAATCCACTTCTGTCCCTAGCTTCGCTAACATCATCTTGAATTCGACATCCTCATCAGGTGTCTGAAATGCAATACCATCTGGCGTACAATAGATGGTACAATTAATTTTACACAATAAATCCCTTCCCAAGAGATTTACTGGACTCGAGTCACATACCACGAAACGATGCATGTCTCTGAAACTTCCAATATGAACTTCTATTGGATTTGTGACTGGTGTTCTAATATGCTTGTTTGAGACTCCTACAACTTGGATAGTTTCTCCCAAGAGGGGTAGGTTCTGAATTTCTGCTGCTCTCACAGTAGAACGGGTAGCATCAGTGTCCACCAGGAATGTAATATCATTACCTTCCACCTTTCCGTCAACAAATGGACCTGACTGATCTACCGCCAAGGATGCGCCAAGTACGCACTCTTCTTTCCCCCTCAGGCACCGTCATTGAGATGAGTCTGAATCACTCTCATTGCACTACAACCAGTATTGCGGAACCATTTGCACACTTTGATTCGTACCAATTTGATCACCTCCATGAAATCCAGTGTTCGCACTGCACCTCTGCACTTGAGCATTCACATTATTGGGCATAGGAGCTTGTGGCAACTGTGGAGCAACTACCTGCTGCTGCTGCTGTTGATTCACACCCACCTCATTCTGCATCTGTGGATTTAAATTTTGATTTACCCCATTATTCTTTTGAACAGATCTACACTCGTTCTTCCAATGTCCATACTTTCCGCATGCATGACAAGGGAATTTCTTCTTAGCCTCTTCTTTGCTCAATTTACCTCTACCTCCACTGGATACCTGACCAATTTGAGTCTGACCATTCATTTGATTACCTGCTTGAGAACCATTGTTTACTTCCTGCTGCTCTGCTACCTTCACTTGTGCCCTCATCATTTTCTCCTTTAATTTTTTATGTCTTGATTCAATGTCATCACTACAATACTTCGCATACCTCAAAATTTTGTCAATTGTTTTGCTCTGCTAACAAATCAAGTGTTGCTGAATCATATTACTAATCTCCGGTTTCAAACCAGACACAAAAGGATACACAAAATGTCCCAAATCTTTGTCTCCAACATTCTCAAATCCGCTGTACTGTTTAAATACCTGCAACAACCTTTCATAATAGGCATGTACTGACTCTTTTGGTTCTTGGGTCGTCCTGTCTATCTTAACCCAATCTGTTTCCTTTGGAGAAATTTTCCTTTTCAAAAAGGTGATTACCTGATTATACTTTCTCATCACCTCATCAGATGGTGCACCTGTTTTAGGGTCTCTAGGATATTCTTCTTTTGGCCAATCGACAGTGATTTTACATTCTGTCCACAAATCAGCTGGTACGACAATCTCAAACAAACCCTCCAAATCTTTTAACAAAAGCTTTGAAACTTTCACAAACCTCTCTATCTGTTGTACCACTCAACTGGTTTCTCTCTTAATCTGGGAAAATCATTCGTAAAGGACAATATATCCTGTCTTGTCCAGGGAACGTGCACATATCCACCACCTGGGACTTCTCTCATCGGACATGCCCTTTCAACTTGTTCTGTCTCTCTTAACGGAAACATTGACGTTCTTTTGCCAGCTGCCTCTTCTTTCTTTTTCGTCCATCTACCTTTCCACCGTTCTACATCTCCCCATTTTTTCAGAATATTCATCAACTCTTTTATCTGTAATCTTTTCCCAGACGCATTCAAACTCTCCAGTAAAGGCCAATCTGTACGATTTCTGCAGCACCTTTGACTTCTCTATATCTATTCCATATTCACTAGCAGCCTCTGCTATTTTCTCATGAAGATTCCTCGCTCTCCAATTGATACTTTTACACAAGAACAACAGCTCTTCATCTCGGTAAGTCCCTAGTCTATCTGGACTTATTGTACCAATAATCATTTCTTCCAAATCTACCTTCAATTGGCTCACATTTATACTCTGTGGTTGAGGTTTTTGCTTTTCCATTCCCTTTATCCAATCATTCAATTCCTCTGGTGAAGGACCTTCTGAACTCCCTGTCGTTGGAATGACGCTTGTCCCTATTCTCCTTGGATCTATTTGTATACCTCTTCTAGGGGTTTCTGTTATCATCTCACTAACCGGAAGATCTAACAATATAGTATTCGTGTCAGCCTGTCCATCTTCATCTACTACCGTCACCATTCCACTCCTGTCGCTACTCCTTGGAACTGCCAATGTATGTCCTGTTGATATATTCTGTTTTTCTCCATACAATGGAACTATGGGACCAATTGTTACCGGTACCGTCAATGCTTCTGCATTTAGACTCAACTGATTTATTTTCTCGATCTGCTCTGCTCTTGCCTTATTTAATATGTCGAATTCTCTTTCTTGCACTACTCTAGCCATGTCCGTAATCTGTGGAGTTAATGGAGTTCCAGTTAGTGGTGCACTCGGAGTCACCTCAACTGAATTTTCCTGATATGGCGGAGGTCTTTTGGTCATAATGTCTTCTAACAACTCATCTTCAGATTCGTTCGGGTCCTGTCTTAAACTCGAAGTTTCTATATTTTTCTTTTTCTCTTTACTCTTGCCTCCTGTCTGAACTTCAGCAACTAAAACTGGGTACAAATCTTCAGTTACCACAGCTCTTCTCCATCTCAAAAGGATATCTAGTCATTACATTTCTATATCTTCTACCACCTCGATATTTCTCTCTTTCAAATGCTTCTTCTTCCCATTCCTCTAGCGCTTCATACTGGGTAGGTCTGGGATTTGGCTCTAACAAATTCATTCGATTTCTCAAATTCTGCAAAATCCTTACATTAAACGAACCATGCTGTGGGAAAGCTATAACACCATCATCCTTTGTGTATTCCACCCAACTCTCTAACCAAGTACACGTATGATATCCTCGCTCCAACATCATATAGGAAGCAGGCGTTCTCGGCGGTGGAATAGGAATTCCCTCTCTAGTCACTACTGGTTTGTCCTTTTTAAAGAAATTCTTTATTTTTATAAGCAGCTTCATTTTTCTGACCCTTTATGCTAATGTCTCTCAGTAAAACAACAAGGAAACCTTTCCGTAATTCTGTTTATTCTATTTGTCAGTTCTTAACCAATACCAGCGCGACTCACACCAACCATCCAATAACAGCTCTCTACGTATCTGCTATCTCAACCAATACCAGCGCGGCTCACACCAACCAGCCAATCAGAGCTTACTTCACGTTCGCTGCCTGACCAATGCCAGCGCGGCCTTTTTGTGACGTCAGTATTACTCCTTCCACGGACCCTCCCTTTACAAATAATACGGCGATGTATTTCTAAGTTAGTAACAACACAAAACAATGCTACCTTGTCTGTTTCTCTAAATAAAGAGATAGTTCTTCACTTCAAAACAAGAAATTCTTTCACTTCCAGTAAAACAACGACCAGCGTTATTTTACACCCAAACAAGCTACAGGTGGACTTGGTACACCTCTAGGGATAAGGCCAAAGTTTCGCAAGAGGACTTTTTGGTGTAAAAGAGGTCTTGGTACTCCTCTGGGGATAAGGCCAGAGTTTCGGAAGTGAACCCTTCGCTATTTTCATACACTCTACACATATACGAAATTTTCCCTAAATATAACACCTACAACCTTCCGCCGTACAGTATTATAACAACAGACAAAGTACTTCTGCAGTGTGATATCTTTATCCACACTCTTCTTCTGCCTACTTCAGGCTAAATTTCCATCCCGGGATTCCTCAGGTACCTCCGTACCTGTACTTCTAGACAACATAGAACAGGACAGGACACATATAATCAATAATCAATAATTATTACCGAACTAATCAATAATTAAACCGTCCTCTGCTACCAGAAAACCTGATCCAGCCCTACACTTTATCAGGGATTGATACTCATCAATATTTCATACAAATGGCCCATACACATTCACCCAACTCACAAATCCCTGTTGGGCTGGATGGTCAAGTTTGAATGTCGTGAAAAATTATTTCCTTCACAGATTCACGTTTAACATTTCTAAATACATAACTAGACATATATATCAACTCTCTTTTCTCTCGGTCGACGGACCAATTAGTTGAGTAGTTGATGGCAATAATAGAACTAGCTAACTATCTAACCAGCTAAATAATCACAGACTCTCGGTAAGATTAATAAAGTTTATCTCAGATAAATGAAATTGATGAATGCTCATCGCATACAGGTTGCAATGCAATGAATCCCACAAAAGGAGAGAAAATCAATTAACAAATTGCAAACAGTGTCATACTCATCGTCCATGTACAATATGCATATGAAGGAGTGGATAGATGAAGAGACATAAGTTTCAGCAAAATAATGCAAAACAATATACTTATGACGGAGTGGATAGATGAAGAGACATAAGTTTCAGAGACAAAATTACATTTGCAAATAATTATGCAAATTACGAGTCAGAAGATAATACAAACCCAAAGATCAATGAAATACCACCCCCCTGGCCAAGGGAGTAGTGGGGGTCTCCTGAAATAGAATCAGGAAACAAAGATTTCAGGAACAGGACAGGAACAGCTAGGCCTCTCTGCAAACCTACGGACTGCGACGCATCTCCCCTCTCAATCTCTTGCTGCCTCTATGCACTCCCTCTACTGCTGCTGCGCCAACCACACCCCCAAAGGCACCCCAGTTATACCCTAAAACTTACATGTCCAACCCACATTAATTGAAACATTGCACAGAATTTGACTGCTCATTGGATGCTTGGGGAGGTGGTGTATCACACCACCGGGATTTCATTCAAAATTCTTCATGCCCATTGTTCTACCTCCTTTCCCATTACATGTTGGTTGACCAGTCTATACAATTTTATTCTTGCTACATTTCATTAATTTGGCACACATTTCTTAGCCATGTCTGCGGAAGAAGTCTTGTATCCCACGGCCAGTCTCATCTTTTGGCAGGCAAACAATGTTCTCTAAGCTGATCAACCTTGAACTTATATTCATCATCCGCAGCGCTCAGCACTTATGTCTGTTTTGTCAGGTCATTCTTGCTCATTTTTCAGCCCCTCATCTATCCTGTTAATTTAAGAAAAATACAGGCCCATTCGGCTCACTATGACGAAATAAACACATACATTCATTAATTACATAGAAATGCACCTTTCACTGTTTACCACCCACCTTTACACTATTCCCTGTTAATATATTCTTAGCATAAGCTTCATGCAAAGCGGCATTATTTATTATCGTTTTTTTAAAGCAAGATGCAAGATGCGGCCTAAACGTGCATTAATCTCGTTTCTTTTGAAACGCAATGTAAAATGCGGCCTAGTTCTTTCATGCATTAGTTCACATTAGTGCATGCATGCGCAAAGCGGTTTCCCATGTAGCTCATGTGATTTGCGTTTTAGTTTTCACTGCACACTGTTAATAAGTATTATGGGGGAGTTAATTCGAGCAGGTTTCTTTTTGCGAAACCCTGCTCCATCAGTTTAAAAACGTAAAACATGCAAGAACTAACATACCAAAAGACTGCAGTCACCTCAGGCCCAGCAGGGTGGACCAGAACAGCTCTGCAAGGCACTGCTGTTGGGGCTCACTCACCCTTCCCCCTCGTTCACAAAACGCAGAGATCCACTGTGTGCAGCACAGACGCCCACCGGCTACTGGATGGCGCATTGGACAAAGAAGGGTCACCAGTGGCTCAGCAACAACCAAGGTACATGAATGCATAAGTCACTCACCCCTCTGCTATACTGTGTATGGCCGGAGATCGAAGAGGGTAAGCCCACCAGCCATGCTTGGTCTGGAAGCCATGGGGTGCAGGGGCCAGAAAAGGGATTCATAAAAGAGGAAGCCACTCATAGCTTTCATCTCTTTTCACAGCTCTGATGCCAGACCTCCAGGGCACTTTGCCCGCACTCCACCATCTGCATTAACCACAGTCACGGCTTGCTTTGGGGGATGTTACCTATCACCTATCCCTGCGTATGCCACAGCGCAAGGCTGAAACCACGTCTTCCAGCATGATCCTTTCTCACCCTATCACCATTCACAGGGGAGGAGCTGTCCTCTTCCTCTCATGTTCTCGTCTGCGGGTGGAAAAATGGTTTTAGCTGGGTATTTTAAACTTTGGTTTGAAAATTCCTTGGATGCCATGGAAAACTCCACAAAGGATTAAGGTAGAGTTTTCTCACACTGGTATAGATCAGAAAGTTCTTATATTACGATGGCCTTTGGTAGCAAATGTTACACCACAAACAGTGGACATCCAACATTTTCCCAAGCTCTTTAGTGGTGAAATGTAAGATGGGTGTTCTTTCTTTGCCTGAAGGGAAAGGGCGTAGAGGACATAAGAAGGGTGTTCTTCTGAAATATTGCAGAAACATAAATCTTTTAAACAGGGGTATGGCTAGTCCAATGATTAAATGCCAAATTACTTCAAGGGGACCGTTTACGGTCTTCTGTACCACTGTAGAGGTCTGCAGCAATGCACATTTACCCACTGTTGAGGAAACTGCACTACTAAAATGTTGTAAAATTTATATTAACTCCATTACAACACATAACTTGTACTTATTGAAAATTAATACGATCAAAATCAAGATGTGGAAAATCCAATACTGTTGGCAGAAAAATCCATCAGAAGAAGTTCTAACAAGGGGTGGCTCCTCCCCTATGGCGGAGGAACGCCGCCTCCCACTTCCAGCAGCAAAAAAAAAAAGAAACAACAATAAACCTGGGTTTATTATCACTTTATTTTGTTTCCCGGAGTGTTGGGGGCAGGGCCAGGAGGATAACATTCCACATCACACGGGGAGTGGTATGCACTGTTATCAGTGCGCATGACGGTCTGGCCGGCCGTCTCAGGCTGGCCAAACCGTCAGGTGCACTGAAGCTCTCTCCAACCCAGCTGCGATGTTTTGTTGGAGACAGCAAAGCACAGGCTCCTAGAGTCCCTGGGAGATGGACCAAAAAATGCAGCACAGTATAAGAAATGTACTCACAGAATAGAAATAACTTCCATTAGCAGATAGTAGGCACAGAAAAATATAGAGTTTTTCTAATCAGCTGTTCAAATATTGAAGTACTTCATTAGGAGCACCGGTTCCTGAAAATACTCCGCTGAGTCAATCCAATGCTTTGCATCCAGAGGATCATTCACACTTTCAGGGAAACAATTAACTAATTAAGCAGGGCACAGTTTACAAGAGTGGAATTTAAGCTCATATCAGTTTGTTAACTCTCCTGCCTGTTAACAACACTAATTTAAAAAAACTATAAAACAAATTTGATGATTTATATGGTGTGGCTCATCACCCATGAGGGTATCCAGGCACTGTCCATAGGCACGGGGAGATTAAGTGATTTGCCCAGAACACACAAGATGTTGAGCTGACGCAGACTTGAACCGGAATCCACAGCTCCAGAGTCGGCAGCTGCGCCACATCCTGTTTAAGACCATTTCACTATCTGACTTTAAGAACCTTCCGCAAGATGAAGTCACGACTATTATTAGAAATATGTATATCACTATGTGTAGGACAGTCATGCCCTTCATCGATTATCATGGACTGCACCAGTGCCTATAATCACTTATTTTCTATCAAAGAGGCTTAAAATAATCCAAGACAACCCATAGTTAAAAAAGGTTCTCTTCATCCCAAGAATCGAAAGAATGACAAACATTTCCATTACACAATCTTAAAAAAGGGGCTACTTCATAGCTGCAAGGCCATTTGCAGATCAATGTGCATTGTGGCAATTTACAACCAGGTTTTCACCCAAAATAGACAAAAGAGTCTGCTCTCCTGAAAGCTGGATGACAATGAGGCAGCCATGACCACAATATTAAAAGTGTCTGCTGCATTTAATACCACAGACACAAAATCCTTTTAGCTAAGAAAGAGGTGGCAAGTAACCCTGGGCGGGTAACTACGCTCCGCCAGCGGAGTTTGCGTAGTTTTGCCTACTCCGTGTTCCGCTGCGAACGCGGAGATCAGGCAAAACTACGACTCCGTGGCGGAGCATAGTTAGCCGGTCCCTCCACCCTCCCAAAGTTATTAAAAATGATTAAAAAGGCACTTACCTGCCGTGTCTGCCTCAACTGCCTCCTCCTCGCAATGGCTGCTCTCTCCTGCCTCCTCCTTACACTGAATAACCCCTACGTTGTACGTCTTGCGAATGAGCACACGCAATTGTGATTTAAAGATGGCCTTATTTATAAGCAGCCAGTGAACAGCTCAGATTATTTTCAGAAATGGATTTGGGTTTCCATACTCTAAAAGATGTATCTGGCCGTCCCCATTTTGAATATTTTCATAGTTTTTGCCGATAAGCCTTGGGAAATGACTTTACAATAGTCAATGCAAGAATATATAAACTCATTGACCAGCTTGACCTTAAGTATTAAGAACAAAGAAGAGAAGATCCTACATTGAACTCCATCTTTTTCAAGACTATTTCAGACATGTTTATCACAATCCATGCACAGGTGAACAATAAGCGTGGTTAAGCCTAATGCCTCTAAATCCACGGTTTTACTGTTGTTCTTCCCTAAAACACAGAGAGATCAAACAAATACATGGTTGCAGTTTTAAAATAGATTATTGGGAGGACGTTTAGACTAGTATTTTTCTGATTCTTATATGTCCTTGGGTAATCATGTCTATTAAATTGTGTCTTCCCACATACTTAAAACTCTAACACAGGATTCATTTTGTTGCAAGCCCATTGTATTTGTACTGTCGAGTTTATCATAAGATCTAATAATGAATATTGCAAAGTGTTCAAGGATGGCTTAGCAAAAAGGAACATCTAAAACAAGTGCTACAGAATGCCTTCCCCAGGATTGTTAATGGTAAACAAACAGGACTTGCATTGATAATAGGTCTGGTAGTGTGTGTTCATAAGGTAAATTGATCAGGAAATTAGTCAAGACTTATTTGCACTGTAGAAGAACATGATGATAGCGATGGAGTGTTCCCCTTATTTTACATTTTGTCACATACAACCTCAGGTGTATTTTTAAGTATGTTTAACCATTCAAATATAGGGTGAATGGCGACCTGATGCAATGAAAACCCTTGTACACATCCACCACATTTATTGTTTATGTCTTTCAGAGTTGCATTGGTAGTGTTCATACCACTAGGATTTTTCAGCAGAGAAAATAGTAAGTTGAGAATCATGTTTCATGGTTTTCTAAATCACCTGCCAAGTTGGATCACACACAAATATATGACCTAGGCTTGTCCTTTAGACAGGACTCTTGATAAAACAACAAGGCAACTTCCATTATATTGGAAGCAGGGCCTTGGTCTTTAGAAACAGTCAGAGAGGGACTCAGGCTAGGGAAAAGAGTCTTAGCACATTGATCAGATGCCACCGAGGTACTTAGGCTGGGTTTGTAGCCTCAGCAGGAGGAATTGGGTTCGGATTTGCTTTAGCCGTTCCACCTAGATTTTTGATTTTGAACCATCTGTATTTTTGGGGATTTTTGCTGCAAGTTTTACTCACTTCACTGTATGCTCTGCTGAAATACACTTGAGTGCTAAAAGTGAGTTCTCTCCTTTCAAAATAAGGTCCGCTGCTGCACAGTTGGGGATAAGAGGCACTGCACTGGTTACAGGTGATCATGTGTGCTCCCTTGTTGGGGCTGAACAAGAGAGATAACTGTCTAACTCAGCCCAGGACCTGTTTAAAGATAGCCTGTCACAGATGGGACCTTTAATGAACGGATTATGGCCTGTTCAGACCTTATAATTTAATTGGACTTCCATAAATAGATATATCAATTTAATTTTAACTACAGTGTTAATCTTTAGCGCTTCAGTGTATTCATTCTGCAGATGAAAACTGAACTAAAACATCAACTTTGCATTGGCTCAACCTAAAGAAAACATCAACATACCTATCTACAGGTTAAAAAATTCCAGAGATACTTGGGAATTAAGTTGACACCAAATCTCCTAACCTTTCTTAAAATGAACTTTGAGCTTTTATTGCATGAGACCAAATCCACCTTGGCAGCCTGGAAAAATCATGCACTCTCTTCGGTGGTACACGTAACCGCACTAAAAATGACATTTAAAAAAATATATATATTTTTACTTTGAAAACTGAGCAAAAGGAGATGATGCATACATGATACAACAGAGCTGGATACCAATTCCAGTGATAGCATGAAATAATTTGAACTGTAAACTATCATCCCCCTCCATCCAACACCCCTCTCAGTACACCAGACAGTCTGCATCCAGTCCGTTTACAGATCTCCGCACTCCAGTTTGTGCGAAATACGGTATTTAACGACGTTCCCCTTCATTTCAAGGCATATCAGTCTTTCTCACCGCTGTGCTCATAGAGCTCCAAGGAGTAATAATGCAGCTATTTACCCCACACCTTGTGAAATTTCCTGGGGGCATCCCCTTGACACATAAGCTGTTTTTTCGGCCATCATATACATTTCCATTCCCCGTTTCTCTTCTTGTATAGTTGGGCATTCGCTCACTCCCCAATATCAAGCAATATCGCTTTTTGCTACTATAAGACCAGGGGGGCAAAGCAGTAGTTGAGCATGTGGTAAATCAATATCATTAGGGACCCCATGATAAGGAATTTAGGGTCCAATGGAAGTTCGGTCGAGAGCACTCTGCCGAGTTCCCCAGTAATATTAGTAGCTCTGAATTAGGGGGCAACTCCAAATTGTATGGAAGAAGGTACCCTATTCTCTCCTACATCTTTAATCAGTATGGGATCTGTGACCTCTCCACTGCATTCAGGTGGCGTCTATCATAGTACACTCTATGTAATATTTCGAATTAAACTAAACGCAGTCGGACCTTAATTGCTACCTCACGTGGGTGCATCACGGCTGCCTCCCAGTCAATGTCCTCAAGCACTCCCATTTCTTCCCATCTTCCTCATAGGTTATCAGGCATGGTGTTAAGAGTTTTGTACGTTAGAGAAATTGCTTCCCTTCCTATGTCTTCAGTCAGGAGCCGTCCTTCTAAAGGGCATATTCTAGAACACCCTCACCGGGGAGCCCCTCTGCCCTCCATGCATGTCGTATTTGTGAGTATTTCAGGAACTGGTTAGAGCTCATTCCATACTCTCTTTGGAGTGAGGAGAACGGCATGATGTCTCCCCACTCAAGGAAGTCCCCCACCTTGGCTATTCCGATCAGGTCGCAAGCCTCAAATCCTTGTAGTTTTCGCATCGCAGGGAGCCACCTCCCCACCCTCAGGGATGTTTCTCTAGTAGGTTTCACGTGCCACCCGATAGTTTACCTGGCCTTGTCCCAGGCCTTTACTGTGGCCTGTGTGGCTGGGAGGAGACCCACAGTCTCCCCACCCCAATATAAATAGTTGAGACAAGATCTGTCCCCCCATTGAGTGCACTCCAGCTGAAAAGTGGAGTGATCCAAGGGAACAGTCAGTCATTAATGTTGATAAGGTGTGCCGGCCAGTAGCCGGCCAGTAGTCAGGCAGCACAAGCCTGCCATTGTATTGGTTACGGTGTAAAGTTTTCAGGGCAATTCTAGGGTGCTTACCATCCCATAGTAGAGTTCGCATGTCTCTGTTAATCAGTTGGAAGGTCTCGGGTGGAATCCTGTAGTTGGTGTTCTGCAGGGCATAAAGCAATTTTGGCAGGGAGATCGTTTTAAATATGGCTGCCTTTCCCATCAGTGTGAGGGGCAACCTTCTCCATCTTTCCATGTCCTCCTGACATGCTCGTATCGTCCTTGTCAAGTTTAAGCGCATAGCAAGTTTCACTTTCTAGTGTCTTGAGTATGCCCAGATATTTGAACCCGAGGGTAGCAAGTATCAAGCGGTGCAGGAGTGAAGGGAATTCCAGCCCGCTCTGTGAGAAGAAAAGCACTGACTTATCCCAATTGATGCTATAACCCGAATAAATACCAGATTCCTCAAATAGATGGAAGGTCGAGGGGAGGGACAATGAAGGGTCGGTCAGATAAAGAACAATTTCATCCACGTAAAGCGAAATATTTTCTTCAATTCCAGACTCTCCCTCAATCTTGAAACCTCGGATTCTAGGGTGGTCGCACACAGCACAGGCTAGGGACTCTATAGTGAGTGCGAAAAGAAGAGGGCCAGGGGGCCTCCCTGCCTGGTGCCTCTTCCGATGAGGAACTTTGCTGACACTACCCTGTTAACTCGGACCATTGCCGTTGGGGCTTGATATAATAACTTGATCCATCTCCTGTAGCGTGGACCAAAGCCAAATTTAAGGAGGGTACCATCAAGAAAAGGCCAATGTACCACATCAAATACCTTTTTTTTCAGCGTCAAGTGAGAGAAAGACAAGGGGATATGAGCGATCTTTTATTTCGTTCAACCAATTGTGTGTTCTATGAAGATTGTATGGGGTCGATCTCCCAGTCATGAAGCCTGATTGATCCCTATGGATCAGAGGTGTAATGGTCAGTAGGAGTCTGGAGGCCAGTATATTAGCCAGGATTTTAACTTCCATATTAAGTAAAGATATCGGACGATATGAATCCCAACGCTCTTTAGGCTTACCGCCTTTTGGGAATTACCACTATTACCGTCACCTAAGGTCCAGAGGAAGGGTACCCCTTTTATGTGCTTCTACAAACAAGTTCAATAGGTGAGGTCCTAGGAGCCCAGAGTATTGTGTGTAGAATTCTGCGGGGGTCCCATTGGGTCCCCGGGTCTTATTAGATTTGAGTTTGGCTATGGCAGCCTGGCCCTCCGCCAGCCTAATTTCAGCATCGAGAGCTGCACTGGTCTCAGCCTCTAAAACTGGGGTATTTGTATATTCCAGATAATGTTCTATGTGGGGCAGTGCCTGTAGTGGTCGGGCTTTGTAAAAGCCCTCGTAGTAGCGAGCAAAAGCTTCAGCTATGGCCTCGTCTGTCTCAACACAATCCGCTCAGGGCCCACTATCCGATGCACATATCTAGCTTCTACTTCCCACCTACCCAGCCAAGCTAGGAGTTTTCCGGCCTAATCCTCAGTGTCATACAAGTGATGCAAAGAGGTTATCATTTGAGTTTTGGCCCGCCTTGCGCTAAAGTTCACTACTCATCTTTCAGGAGACTTAATTGTCTAAGGGTGAGGGTATCTGGATCCGAGCCCAATGTCTCCTCCAACTCCAGCAGTTTACTCTCAAGCTCCTACATGCATCCCATCATCTTTCTTTTCTTTCAGGCTGTAAGGTTCTGGGCACTATCCCGGAGGACTGTTTTATAAGCTTCCCAGAGGACTATTTTGGATTAAACGGATTTCTTGTTTTCCTGAAAATAGAATTCAGAGTCCAACTTCAGGCCGACAGCCACATCCCGGTTTCTCAAGTCCCATGCATTTAGTATCCAACTTGACCCTTCTCTTCAATTACGATTTAGTTTAATCAGCAGGGGGGGTGTGACCTATGCCTGCCCCGACGCGCAGCGGACGCGCTTTACAGTAAGGCTGCTGCTTTTAAAAATTGTAACGCTGACTGTATCGGCTGATTGTTAATTTGTTTTAAAACCACTTGGCATTCTTTTATTTAATCTTGCTGGTTGCTCTTTTTCCCGGCACTCTTCTCCCGCCTGCAGCAATAGTACCGCGACCACTCCCCGGTCCAGTCTAGCTGCTACCCACAACTACTTAAACCCATGCCTGCCCCGAAGGCGCACCAAAGGCAAGCCCGTCTGCGCCCATCCGCGCCCAGCCGTCGCCAGGACCCCTGCTCCTTTTAAGCCTGGGGTAGGACATAGGCAGAAATATTCCTACACGAGCTTGGAGCTCCTAGAAATAAGACGGTCAAGTACATCTAAATGCACATTCAGGGCCTTCCCAGATATGGAGGGACCTTTTGCCTGTAGGAATTGCCAATTCCATAGCCTGGATCTGAAGTAGAAGCATGCAGGTCCACTGCTACTTAATCTAGAAAGGAGCAATCCTAATTCTAACTCAGATAATCTCTCCCTCCCCCGACCTCTCTATCAATAAAACTAGTCTGGGCTGGAACTGCTTTCTGGCCAATGTTAGATCAATGCCCAAGCATGCCATTGAAATTTGGGATTTGCTTTCTTCTAGGCACCCCGATATTGGATTATTGACGGAAACCTGGCTCAAACCTAGATCCACCCCGCTATTACGGTGGCAATCCCTGATGGCTACCGTATTCAAAGGCTGGATAGGTAGTCTAAGGTTGGTCGAGGTATAGCCATTGTTCATAAAGACACTATTAAGGTATCAACACTCAAACAATGTTGCAATGATAAAATAGAAATCTCTGTCTTTCGAATTGATTTTCAATCCCATTACTGCTGGAAAAGCACCCTTGTGTACCGGCATCCAGGCCCCCTCTAAGATTTTTCGCTACATCTGATGGAACTAATTGCCCTCCATATCGTTTCTACTAAACACTTTTTATTATTAGGGGACTTCAATGTACATAGCGAGATTACCTCCAATTTGGATACCTCCATGTTTCTCGCCGACTTGGCTTTCTTAGGACTAGGAAAGATCAATGTGGGTCCCACACATCTTGCGGGGCACACATTAGATCTTATCCTGACCAACTCTCCTAATATCTGTTGTGAGGCTCCTCGCCCACTCACATGGTCTGATCACTCTCTACTTGGTTTTCAAATAAGAGGACCTAGGGTCAATTCCGCCCCTTCCAAGGCTCCCCATAGTCTTCAAAGACAATGGTATAAAATCACACCAGACCGTTTCATGAACATATTCCCGGCAACTGTTACTCTGGAATTAGGGAACGTCGAGGACTGCTTGGCCTGCTACAACACCATAGTAGAAACAACTATAGATCATCTGGCCCCATTAAAACTATACCCTAATTTGGCCAGGCGCCCACATGTAGCGTGGTTCTCGCCAGATCTACGGAAGGAAAAAAGCCTCTGTAAAAAGCTGGAAAGACATTGGCGTCACTCCCATGATGCAAATGACAAAAAAAGGTACAAGATTTCTTTAGCTCGTTATCACAAGAACTTAAAGAACGCAGGTAGAGCCCATATTGCGTCACAACTCAACCAGGCAGGGAATACTCCTAAATAGCTATACCAAATCCTTAAATCCTTCACTAATCCCAAGGCTTGGAACAAGAACTTTGTGATAAGATTGCTAATAATTTTGTACAGAAAATCGAGCCTATCTATGATAAAATCACAAAAGATAGGGTCCCTTTGAGTGACACTTCAATTCTCTATCCCGCATCCTTATCCAATGCGCATTCACTGGAAAGGTTTCCTCCTCTCACAGCAGATACTGTGGAGACACTGTTGAAAGCAGTCAAATCAGGCTCAACTCGGGACATTATTCCAGCTAAAATTTCTTCTCTACTCTATAAACAGCTGTCACCTTCCATCTGATCAATCCTTAATCTCTCCATGAGTAAGGGCCAATTACCACTTGAATGGAAGGCCGCTCAAATAATTACCATCCATAAGAAAGCTAATGCCCCACGGGAGGACCTGTCCAACTACCACCCAATTTCTCCTCTACCTCTTCTGAGTAAATTACTAGAAAAACATATTAATAACTATCTCTCTGAATACATTGAAGCAACTGGATGCCTTGACTCCTCTCAGTCTGGGTTTAGACCTAAGTTCAGCATGGAGTCAGCTTTGATTGCCGTTACTGATAGTATAAGACACTCCCTTGGCAACAGACAAGCAGTACTACTAGTGCTGCTGGATTTGTCAGCGGCTTTCTGGACGATATCCCACCCCATATTACTCAATAGACTTAGAGATATTGGAATCCGAGGACAAGCCTTTCAGTGGATCTCGTGTTTTCTAACTCATCGTACCCAGACTATTAACCTGGGCTCCTTTCGATCACAAACCATGGAACTCACCAAAGGAGTACCTCAGGGATCCTGCCTTAATCCCACTTTGTTCAACATTTATGTTGCTCCATTAGCGGACTTACTCAGAGAGCTGGGCTTTACTCCGATCTCGTATGCTGATGACACCTTAGCTTCTACTGTCATTTTATAAAAACGCCCACAACACCCAGGCTGCCTTCTCAGAAGGCATGACCGCTATTGCTACCTGGATGAGGAATAACTTCCTTGAGCTAAATGCTGGGAAAACAGAGATCATGCTATTCGGAGAAGCCCCTATGCTCTGGTCCCCAGAGTGGTGGCCTCCCGAATTGGACACTGCCCCGGTCCCTAAGACCATGGTAAAGAACTTAGGCATACGTCTGGACCAGAAACTCACAATGAAAGAGCCAGTCACAACTACCGTGGGCTCATGCTTTCACATGTTAAGCCTCCTACGCAGGATATTTCCTTTTCTGCCTCTGACTGTACGTAAATCACTCCTTCAAGCATTAGTGATAAGCCGCTTAGACTACTGTAATGCCCTTTTGATTTCAGCTAGTGAGTCTTCTCTAAACAGACTTCAGGTAGTCCAAAACACAGCGGCTTGTCTTGTCTCAAATTCTCCTGCCAGAACTGCCTCTCTTCCGCCATTACAAGGTCTACACTAGCTACCAATACGCAAGCGGATTAGATTTAAGATTTGCTGCATTGTGCACAAAGCACTAAACGGCAATGGCCCTAGTTACTTAGCAGGAAAACTTACCCAATACCAGCCAATCAGACCACTCCGTTCAGGAACTAAATCCTTGCTCCTTGTTCTGCGTTTTAAGAAATCCTGCATGGATGGAACCAGCTCCCATCCACCTCTGGAAATGCCCAGAATATCTGCTATTTCGAAAGCTCCTTAAAACCGAATTTTTCTGAAATCTTTACTCCTATTTTTGCCCTAACTGTTGCATCCCCTAGCGCGGAGATACCCCTTTGGGGTGAACGGGCGCTTTACAAGTCAATAAAATAAATAAATAAATAAATCCGAAAGATCCAAAGCCAAATATTCTGATTGGTGTTTAATTCCAACCTCCTCAGCTGGAATAAACACATAATCCAGACGGGAGAACACTGTATGAGCTCCAGAGGAATAGGAATATTTCCGCTCGTTAGGATGTGCGCGTCTCCAGAGGTCCAAAAGTCCCAAGGAAGCAGCAAAATGAGATAGGGAGTGGGACGTGTGGCCAAAGCCCAGGAGCCTGTCCAGTCCATTTCTGGAGTCATTACATCATTGAAGTCTCCTCCCATGATGTGGAATGGAGAATCTGCCTCTAATAGTACCTCAGCTAATTTCTCCAATGTGGGGGCCTGTAGGCAAGGAGGTGCATAAACACAAAGGAACGTAACATCTGTTCTGCCCCAAAGCCCCCATACTCTGACATACCTCCCAGGGGGTCTGTCTATATATTAGACACATGGAAAGGTAGATCTTTCTTAATCAGGATAGCTACTCTCCTTGACCCGAAAGTGTAACCCACATGAGCAAGTGTGATGTAGGCACCTCCCCCAAAGAATTTACATTGCGTTCCCTTAAGATGGGTCTCCTGTAGGAGTATCACATCAGGGTGTAGGCGTTTGATATATTGGGCCTCCAGGCCCCTCTTAATTTTGCCGCGGAGGGCATTTACATTCCAGGAAAGGACCGACAGAGACCTAGTGTTAAACAGTGTCACACCCATCAAATCTTAGGACAACATAATAGGGAGTCGCTGCCCAATCGCCGATTGCCATGGTATGTGTTGCCCTTGCAGGGACCATGTACAGACATGCATCTGTGGTGTTGCTCCCCAAACTTTAAACTTTGAACCCCCTGAACATGAAAAAATGAAAAAAATTCAAGAATCGAACTATCACAGGACGAGGAGAAGCATCCAGGTGCGATTTAGGAGTTAAAGCCCTTTGGGCACCTTCAATGACGGAACATGAGGAGAACTGTTCCAACAGGAGCGAGGCCTGCAGCCAATCGAACAGAAAGGCCCCTGCGTTGGAGCTCTCAACCCCCTCGAGATAGCCCACAAAACGTAAGTTATTCCTTCTAGCACTGTTTTCCGCGTCATCCACTCTCCAGTTGAGGTCTTTTACCACAGCCCCAAGTTCTGAGACTTCATTCCATAGACCATTCGTTGTGTCCTCAACTTCTGAAATTCTTGCCTCCGTCGTTGTGACCCTCTCTGACAGATTCTGCAGGTCTTGTCGCAGGAGAGATATCTCGGACTGAACCTCACTGATGCGTCCCTCAATGGTTTCCCGTAAGGATTGAATAGCTAATAGCAGGGCTACATTGTCCAGTATTTTTGGGTTAATGTGCTCCACCTTCACCAAGGGGGTCACCGCTTTAGTTCAGCGGTCCAGTTTGTGCCGTCTTTGGGGCTTAGGATCTTTATCTTTAGCCATGGTGGCTTGCACTGAAAATGTCACATGCAGGGAACCAGGAGGCACGTTCAAGTCCTGTGGTAGTGATAGTGACATATCATGCCGCACCGTGGTCGTGGGTCGCCTCTCCACTAAACCTATGGCTCCGTACACTTACCGCTGAGAGAAACCAAGGAGTCAATGTAAATAACAAGGACCCCCTGCAATAACTTGAAATTCCTAGGGCAGGGCAAATATGCAATTAAAGAAAAAAACCCTAGGCAACTACAGGTCTATAACAATCAACAGACCATATAAACTAACAGCATGATATAGTGAACTCGGTGTAAACGGAAGTAATGTTTAAAAATTCATTTCTTTAATTTAAAATGGTTAAAAACGTTTCAAGACATATCTTAAAGACAATTAATTTTAGACATATTCTGATCATAGTACAAAAAGATATCATATACTAAAATACAATTAAACGAAATACAAGAAGTTGCTTCATACACAAAAGATACATATAACAAATATTTTCTGATTCATGCAAATCTCGAAAAACATACATCACAATAATAAACAAAAAACAAAAAGTGGCTGCTAGATGGATCTTCAGGGTCCGAATGTGCACTCTAAGTGACACAGCAAAAGCAACCCCCAGTGAGTCTGGAGGTCCCAGAGGCAGACATAGGCCGAGTGATGAGCCGCCCAGTTGGTTGGTGAGTTATGGTGAATTGTGTCTGTATCACAATTACAGGTGGTGGACATAATCTATATTAATGCCCCAGTTGTGTGTCAATATCCAGGCCTAAATCTGCTGTATTTCTGCAGCGCCTCGAGGTAGGGTCTGCAGTATGTAAAGAATCTCGGATCTCAATATCCTAGTATCTAAAACAGAGGGGGAGGAAGAAAGGCTGGCAAATGCAAACAGACGCATCAAGCACCTCTTACCTCCACTGGCCATCTTTGCAGGTTAGGATCGAGGCTGGGCCTGTCAGGGCCAGAAAGTCCATGTTGGGAGGGAGCCAAGGCCCAAAGAACGAACAGTTCTGCTCCTCTCCTCCACCACAGCTTTAAGGGGGAGCAGCACCACCCTCGCGGGTCTCCTAATAGAGACAGTGTTTCACGGTAGGATGCAATTGGGGGGGGGGGGAGGGGTCTCCTCGCCCCGGCCCACCCTAATTCTGCCAGTACCTCTCAGAGAATGTGGTCAGAAGTACAATTGTCCGCTGTGCGGGAAGGCAGAGGAACCAACAGTCTCCGGGACCCGCTTGCACCTCCAGTAACCAGAGGTGTGCAGCATGAGCAGCCCCAAGGGCCTGGCCAGAGGGCCACGCAGGGTGATTCAATGTTCCCAATAGGTAGAAAACGATGCAATGTGGCAAGCCGTACACAACATCCCAAAAAGACGGTGGACAATGAGTGAAAAACAGGGGGGAACAAGCAGGTATCAACGCTAGGATCACAACAGTTACGTGACAAAGGCTCAATCCTAGACTTGGTTATTTCCAATGCTGAATCCATTCAGCTTGAAACGATCCGTGATTGGTCTGACCACCATTCCATCAAATTCTTCATAAATGAATCAGTAAAATTATACTCAGCACAACCTACGAGACCTAAAATATGGAAGAGGAACCTAAAAAATGCCAGCACGGACTTACTCACATCCTATAGTGTCAACCTCTTGCTTCCCCCTGAAGCCCTATCTGATGTTCAAGCTCTGACAAACCACTACTTTAACTCTATGACCACGGTATCAGACTCAGCCGCTCCATTACAACTGAAAAGGCTCTCCACAAACGATTCAAAACCATGGTACGACGGTAGACTCAGTGAGGACAGACGATCCCTAAGACTAATTGAACGCCGATGGAGATCATCACCATCCCCTGACCACCTTAAGCTGCTAAGAGCCACCAGAAACTCCTACTATAGAAAGATCAGACGATCAAAAGCAAACTTTTTCAGAAATCAGTTAGACCAAGCCAAGAATTGACCCAAAAAACTATTTGAACTAGTCAAAACACAATCTAATGGCTTACCTCACCCCCCTCAAGCTAGACCAAGCGCACTACCCAGCTGCGAAGAATTTGCCTCCTTCTTCCGTAAGAAGACAGAAAACATGAAGACGGACCTACTTAATGCCTTAGTAACTCATGCTGACTCTCATAAGGACCCTTCATCTCCCTCTCCAGCAACCCCAATCATATGCACACCTAAGTTCGCCCTCAAAAATAACGCCGCATGGTCCTCCTTCAAAACTTACAGTGAAGATGCAATATTAAAAGCGCTCACGTCTTTGAACCCCTCCAACCACTTCAACAATCCTCTCCTCGTAAATTACCTAAAAGACTTCATACCGCTGCTACTGTCACTATGGACCAAGATTATCAATACCTCTCTGCTTCAAGGAATCATTCCAGAAATCCTTAAATCTGGGCAGGTGTCCCCCATCCTAAAGAAACCAACCGCAGACCTCACGGACTTAAATAATTACCCCCCGATCTCCAACATCCCAACTCTGGCTAAACTCTTAGAAAAATGTGTACACATCCAGCTTGGCAACCACATCGACCATTTCAACCAGCTCAACCAGTACCAATCCGGTTTTCGTGCAGGGCACAGTACTGAATCAGCCATGACCCACATAGTAGATGACGCACTAAAAATCCTAGAGCAAAACAAAGCCTGTCTGCTAATCCTGCTCGACCTATCTTCGGCTTTTGACACTGTCAAACATGACAATCTGTAAGACCTCCTGAAATATAGAATGGGCTTATCAGGGTCAGTACTAAATTGGTTCACCTCTTTCCTCCAAAATAGATCCCAAAGATTCAAGGTTAATCAATCCTTGTCCATGGCCGTCCCAGTCACATTAGGAGTCCCGCAGGGCTCATCCCTTTCACCTACACTTTTCAACCTATTCATGGAACCGCTCACCGAAATTCTCAGCTCCTCAAACATTCATTACCACATGTACGCAGACGATACACAACTATACTTAAAGATCACGTCTCTGGATGACATCCAATCTCTCAATCTAACGCTACAAAAAATCAGACTTGGCTGGCAGAAAACCACCTGAAACTAAACCCCCTCAAAACTGAATTCCTCCTAAACACTCCACCCAACCAATCAACCATTATACAAGAACGGCTTAAACAACTAACATCGCTCAACTGCCAACCTCATATTATCGACTCAGCGAAATCGCTGGGATTAACATTTGACAGAAATCTAAACATGCAGAAACACATCAGTGCCGCAGCAAAAGGAGCAAACTTTCAGATGAACACCTTGAGAAAATTAAAACACTTCCTTCCCGCAAATGACTTCAAACTGGCAGTTCAAGCACTAGTAATCCCAAGACTAGAATATGGGAGTGCAACTCTTTGCGGACTTCCCAGATCTACAATGGCCCTTCTAAGGGCATCAATCAACTCAGCGGCCAGGCTCATCACAGGCTCTAAAAGAAACTGCCACATTTCCCCCGATCTTAGAGCTCTTAACTGGCTACCTTTCGAAGCAAGAATTCAACTAAAAATCGCTTGCATGACTCACAAAGCCCTACATCACAACACTCCGAGGTATCTGGCCCAGAAACTGGTGCTCTCATGTAGCAACAGATCTTCCAGGAGCTCCAGCAATCTTCTTCTGAAACCACAACGATTTGTCAAAAAGAAAACATACAACCGTGCCTTCTCTGGAATCGCTCCTAAGATAAGGAATGCACTGCCCCCAGAAACCAGACTGAATCCCTCTACAGCCTCTTTCAAAAAAGAAGTAATATCTCTTCTCATGACTAAATTCACATGAACAATGTATTTAACTCTCATAATGGCTGCTTGTATAGTAGGAAATAACTATGACATACAGTGTTCTTTTGTCCATCTATCTTCCCTTGTAAAGCGCTCGGATACCCGCAAGGGTCATGTTCACGCTTTGAGGCTACAAGGCTGTCAGGCTGCCAGGATCCAGGGGCAGAGGGATAAACAATGGGACAGAATGTGCATTCCCCAGCTCCGCCGGATGTGAAGTGCTAGTGTACAGAATACGGGCAGGTGCAGACTGTGTCTTATATGCATCCTCTTCCAGCCCAGGCCCGTGTCTTGCACGTCATTAGGGTGTGGTGTGGGTCCTAAGGCGACCGGGCCGCTCGCACTCGGGAACACATCGCTGCTAATCAAAGCCCATGCCGCTGGGGAGGCAAAGTCACAGGATGCACCGTTGCAGGGAACGCAAGCCCTTTACAAGGACCAGCTGGTCTGCAACTCGTCCCAGCCGCACATTCGGATGGGTAAAGGGGGAGAAGAGCAACTAGATGTCACCGCTGCCGCCAAGGGCCCACTCAGTAGGAGATTGGCCGTTAGCCAACCCTTCTGGCAGCTCAGGCGGGTACCTCCAGCACCTTACAGGCCCGCGTAGAGGTGCGGCCTACCACGAGGGCAGGCCAGCCAGCAGCATCAGGTGCAGGGGGGCGGGGGAGGGGAGGGTGCGTCATCAAGCAATGTCCGGCCGCAAAAGTTCCCGCTGGAGGCCCCCGAAATGGGGGAATGAAGGTCGGCCTCTCACCTCCCGGGAGCAACATCCTTAAAGTTCCACCCAGCGTTCAGATAAAGACACCCCTCTCCCCCCGCCCCCGCCTGGCAGTGCCGCAATGCGGGGTTGCACTTGGGAACTCACTTTCCTCAATTAGGACCCATTTGTTTTCCAGTTGCGGCACAGAGACGGCTCATCAGGATAGTGGCCTTGCGGGCAGCTGCTTCAGCGCCATTGTGGTGTCAGATGGCGTGTGGGGAGCAGGATAATATGTAGGATGGCCAGATAAATGATGCGGAGACTTGTTAAGTGTGGCCGCCATCTCTGCCGCGTAAGCCACGCCCCTAAAGATGACATTCTTGCCACACATTCTACATATCTTTGAGGTCACGTTTCTCCCCCTGAAAAAGGAAGATATTCTACAACAGGCAGTTTGCATGACTTATATTTGTATAGATGGGAGGTCGAGACATTCTGCAAAGACCTGCATGATGCACCCAATGGATGGAGGGATGGGGTTCCCCATTTACTCCCCCTGAAAAAGAAAGATATTCTACAACAATAGGGAGTTTGCATGACTCATATTTGTAAAAATGGGAGGTTGAGACATTCTGTAAAGACCTGCATGATGCACCCAAGGGATGGGGTTCCCCATTTACTAGGCTACTCCCAAGCTTCCCAATAGTGATACTTGATTGAATGTTGAAAACAAGAAAATACAAATTATGGTGCTATACAGTCCAGAACCTGGCTGCCAGACCCCTGGGGGAGGTATCATGGGTTTCTAAAAGCTCAAGGGACTAACTCCTTTATGTCTCTCCAGTAACTAGGGCCATGCTTGGAGTTTGGTACTGCATCCCACGTAGAGATTACCTTACTACCTTCCCCTAACACCAATTGTTGGTAACTCAGATTTCACACCAGCAATGGTGTCCAGTGACTTTCAGAAATGGAGGCTGAAGAGATGCTTTAGGCTCCGAGAGTTCTGTTCTGGAGGAACCCTGAAATTGTTTGAAAAAATTAAACATGAATGTGGAATATCTGAGAAGGAATCCTTCCACTACCTGCAGATCCAACACCAGGAGACCTACACTGGCATTAAAGAATGCTCCACTAGGGAGCCCACACCCTTTCAAAAATTCCCCCAACATCTCTCGTCTACTAAACGTTTAGTCTCTAAAATGTACAACCTCCTTAACTCCCTGGCATTCCCACACAAATCCCCCTGTTAGGCAAAGTATGAAATTGACCTCAATATAGAACAAGATACCAGACAGTAGCATAAAATACTCCTCTACGCTAATAATTTTGCTCATCATGCCTGGGGTAGTGAGATCCTCTATAAAATCTTGTTCCAATGGCACCTTACCCCTGCGCTTATCCACACTATCAACAGCGAGCACCCTAGCACTTGCTGGAGGGGATGGGGCGATGTGGGTTCCTTACTGCACAGCAAACCAGCGGAGGGAATATACCCATTTCACTACACAGCAGGCAAGCAGATTTCCAATTTTCTGCTGGCGTTCACACATACCATATCATTCCTTTGGGGGCAGACCACTCTCAAAGCAGGTTACACTCCTTGTCTGCACTACCCATGTCTCACAGCCTGCTGGTCACCTGCAGGGCATCTGTGAGTCCAGAAGGAATTAGGATCTACCCTCCAGGGGTACCCTCCACAAGACCAGTGCATTGGAATTTCAGTGGATCCTTCACCTCCAGGGTGCATAGCAAGTCCACCTCTCCTGTTCCCCAGAGGATGTGTGGAAGACACAGGTCCAACAAAGTCCAAGTTAGTACAAGTCCAAAGTGTCCTTTTAATCCAGACAAAGGGTTATCCATCCTTGCCTTATGCAGGTACTTCTCACAGTTAATTCCTCGTACAGGGGTTTAAAAGTGGTGGCGAAGAGTTCTAGGAGGAGGGCGTCTGGGCCCATACCAAAGATACTACATCATCTGTCCACCCTTTGATCCATCGCCCTGCACTGCATTTTGAAGTTTTTCAACATGACAGAATCAACTCTCGGTCAGCAACAACTCCTCAAGGGTGTGTTGCTCCATTCTTAATAATCACTGTGAGGTCCACTTCTGAACCATTTTCTGGATGCTAAGGTGCAAAATTGAGTTTATTTTAAAAAAAAAATCAATAGCGATCACTGGGAGGGCTCGGTGAAAGTCTACAGTATTCTCCCCCAACAGAAAAAGGTTCTATCTTTTATACATCATCAATGGGCTCAAAGTGATTGCACACAACCAATTAGCAGTGTTCCTCGGCAGGAACTGATGAGCACTTGACAAACAGCTGTTGGTCTTGCACTACATGATTGGTCAGAAAACCTTCTGTACGGTTATAAGTCCAACTTTGTAATTTTCCTTTCTTATTTCCCTCCCTCCAAAAATATCAAAAGAAAGCCCCTTCTCCGTCTCCGTGAGTGGTGCAATCAATCTGACTGCCTCCCTTTATTCCTCTGGGGAAGGGCTTGGCTGTCAGAGTGGATTAATTATCGCATGCAGATTTCTCCTATACCCTCATTTACCTGGAGAAGGCTTAATCCCCTCCAAATGGCAAAGGAGGGTGTCCCCAGCTGATTTCTGTCAGCAAGAGGAGTACAGGACTGTAGGCACAGCAGTAAGCCTTTTACTCCTTTCACTCCTATGTGCAGGTTTTCAGCAGTATTTCAACAACAACGCTCAGTGGCGTCGTGAACTCCCTCCCTCGCCCTCCCACCGCTTTTGCAGCTTAAGAAGGGGTGGTGTGCTGACACGCACAGTTATTTATGAGCCTTTCCTGTCTGCAGCTCTGCAGACGAAAGCTCTTTAAAATACTGGACAAGGATAACAGAGGTCAAGCAAGGAAAGTTATTTACAACAAAGAAATGATGAGGAAAACAGAGGGAAAGAAAGAGAGAGGGAGGGAGAGAGAGAGGGAGAGAGAGAGGGCTGGAAGGAAGAGTGAACTGAAGGCCATATGAAAATAAGGAAGAAACTGACGAGAAGGAGGGGTAAAAAGGATGAAAGGATGGATGCAAGGGCGAATGGACTGATGGATGTAAAGATGAAATAATATTTGCATGAGTGAGAGAAAGAAAGTGTCTGGAATGATAAAAGTCTGGATGAATCGGTGAATGAATGAATGGATTGATGGGTAAAAGGATGTATGAACGTTTGGAAGTGTGAACGGAAGGATGGATAGATCGAAAACCAAAAATAAAAGGGTGGATGGAGGAAATGGTGAAAGGATGAAAAGATGGATAGATGGATGTATACATGAAAGGCTTAAAGATGAAAGGAAGGCGTTAATAAGGAACCTTATCTAGAGTGGGTAGGGCTTACTCGCTTCGCTCACCCAATGGCATTCGAGGTATGGATCAAAGTAGTGTGTATTTTAAGTTGCTGCCTACTCCCTTGACAACGTGGCACTTCAAAAGGCATCTATCCTTTCTCATCTGTCCGAGGTTCTTTAGCTGACAGCGGTGGACTCGTATTGCAAGATTTGTTCTTAGGTTATCCATCTGTATTGCCCGACAACTGGTACCTGCTGTATGGTTAAAGTACTAATTTTTTTACAACATATATCAGGGACATCCTAAGGATTTTGGGGGCCCTGGGGGAGACACAGTTTGGGGGGCCCTGATCAGGACAGCTTTGGATTTATGATCCAATTTCAGCTTTTTCGTGCCCTCTTTGGCCAGGCCACTGACAGTGCGAAGGCACACTGGTCCAAATTCTAAATGTGTTTCCATTTAATATTTAGGGATAGATATGTGTGTTATCAGTTTTGTAAATTAGCAGCAGACCCACTGCCATTTCTCATAAGTGAGGTCCTGTTTTGATCTAAAAGGAACTTATATATGGATGTTGTTATGGTGTTGAAAAACAAACACAACATTCCTCTGCAAAATGCCTGTTATAGCCTCCCACACATTACCTGTATTAAAAATAAAGGAAATGGTATTTAAAATAATCTTATGTTTCAAAAATCCTTCAAGGTCATCAGGACAGGACTGTGTGGAGAATAGAGCCGGATCTATCAGGGCCCCCTGAAAGGCTGGGGCCATGGGCCAGAGCCCACTTTGCCCATGCCTTAAAACGTCTCTGACATACATAGAGAAGGGTAAGAGTAGCCATTAGTCGGTGTTACGTTATATCGCCTAGTTTGAACTATGAAATAAGGAAGAAACTGATACCATTTTTATTCAAATTGGCAAATTGAAAAATATGTGCAGGCATTTCCATTTTACTAGCAAAAAGCATTCTATAAATCTCTTCTCTCAATCACCGTGTGGTTCCTGCTGACAGAACAACATCATTAAATGCACGAGGGCACTTTAATCGTGTTTAATCAAGTGATTAATAATGCTAGAATTTCAGGAGTTTTAGAAAAAGTGTGGTTCCTTTGTTTTTGCTAAAGTTAAAAAAGTAAATCCTTCATAAATCACAAAGTCATACATCTCACCCAAATATTTTGAGGGCTTATCGTCTCTAAAGAAACAGACAACTTCTCAAATAATCCAGATTCTGGTTTTCCATAAAAAGATACACCTGTGTTTTATGACTTCGTGTGAAATATAAGGGGACTGCAGCGAGCTGGAACGTAGTATTGCACCGGTCTCCAAAGTTGCCAAACTTTTGCACACCTGATACTAGAATCCATCAACAGGACCTTCATGAACTAACAATTGTAAGCATTATACATTTACACAGTTTGCATAAACTACATTAAGTGACTTTAATAAGCAATTTGTAATATAGTCGTGGGAAATAAAACCTTACCGTAACATCAGCTGATTTCGTGACCTCTGGCATTAGATGCTGTATATTGTTCCCATCTCCTGTAACTACAAAGAGTGAACTTCAATTTAGCGGAGCATTAAAATGTGAGAAAAGCATTTTGCACTGTTCTTAAGCTGCGCACGTGTCCTATTCACTGCAATCATATGAACGGTTTATGGGAAGGTGTGGCTTTCATTTCTCTATTCAGACAAACAAACTATCTTTATGAAAAACACAATGTTAAACTTGTATAGATAAGGAAAGTTGGGGCTCGTCAGTCTAAACACCTTTAAACCATTCATCACTTATATACGACCTAATAAGGCACAACGGGAAAAAGAGAATGAAAGCTACCCTAAAACCTCAAGGCATTCATGCAATACTAATTGGGATAGAAATAAAATACTGGGATTACTGTTAACATTATTGGTAATGATTCATCAGAGGTAGTATTGTGTATTAATACGCATTTGGAATAATAAAGACATAAATATTAAGTGAAGATAACTACAAAGTTCTTATTCTGAAAATAAAATGCAAATCATTCACATCACCAGTTACCTTACAATTGCTCAAAAACGTCATAGGTTATTTCGAATTAAAATAAAGTGCAAATTGACTCGGATATAAGTACTGTTGGAACTCCAGGTGAATTATGGTTTTATTTCAGTTTATTTAATTAATAGCCCCTGCAAAACTTTTGTGCACAAGTTTAACAAGCAGAAGAGAAGAGAAAAACATAAAAGGGAAACACGCCGTTTAATGCATTGACCAAGCCTGCATTGACAGAAGCAGCGCCTGTTCAAGGAGTGACTAAAGCGCATAAAGTACATGAAGATCGAGGCGCTAGAACACCACTGATATTCATGACTGAGAACCAGTCATGTCTCTCTGCTGCTTCAAGGCAATGAGAACAGCCATCTTATCTGTTGTCTTCGTGAGTTCTTTCGTGCTGTTAAGGGGGTATTACACTATGCCCCTTTGAAAGCCTGCCCCAATTTAATTTCTTTTTTCCTTTAAATGTCTTTGCATGCTTAACTCTAGGCGTCTGATTTAATCCTCCATGCACCTGTAATGAATATGCTATAGCCTTCTGGTAATATTTATCCAGAAAAACTATTTGAAAACTTTGACCGATGTAGTTTCTTATCCAAACTCAGTATCTCAAAAAGGTATGCCACTTCTCTTGAAAATGTCTAAAAGAGGCCGTCCTTGCGGCCGTGAGCCAATTAAAAGGGAACCTAGTATTTCATAAACTTGCAGCTCTACAGGTGTTTAAATAAGACATTTCACTGGAAGAGGCGGTATGTACTGTATCGCATCTCACTGCGCCGGTGGCTGTAGTTACATAAGGAAGGAAATGAACAGAAGGGCCCGGTAGTGACCACCAGAAGCAATGGAGGGGCATACAGCTCATGAAGGTTGGCCAAGATAGTCGCTTTGGATCAGTAGCAGAAAAGAATATCCAGATGGAGGCCAAGGCCCTTGTTATGCGAGGGACGTCATTCCTGATGTTTACAGACTCACCTGGAATTTTGAGATCCACAGAGTTACCACGAGCTTCTCATGTTTCATTGAAGCTGGCATCTCTGGGGGAAATTACAGGGGAGGATGAGGAATTACCAGGGACATCAGACCTGGAATTAAGGATTTGCCTGGCAACTCCTCAAACCACAGTGGATTCACAGAGTTCCACCCGGACCCCAGAGTGAATGGGACCCCCGGAATCGGAGCAGCTGAATTACCAGTTCGGCATCCATGGACCTCGCATTGTGGCCCCGAGTTGGGTTTGCTTTGCTGGGAAATCCAGGGTCACGGGTCTACTACTTACACGCTCATTACAAGTGACCTGGAGCAGTATATAAAAGATAAGTAGTGGGAAAGGCATTAACACTAAAGGCATCTGCACAACTTTCATTGTCTGTGTTACATCAGCTTTAGGTCTGGCCTCAAACAAATTAAACTGCTTCAACAGCCTCACAAAAATACAATAAAATTCAAAATACATACATATATATGTACAAGCAGGAGGGTTTTGCCTAGTCCTCTTCATCCATTGGTCTGTTCAACTGTCATTCACATTTTTCTTCCGCCCACCACAGCATACATCATGGGTCAATGGTTAAGCCCACATCACTGTACTGGATGGCATTTTGCTTGCGCACATCCACCTAAAAAGTAGTTCACACCGGTACCTGGGCTGCTCTATCTCTATGTACATCCTGAAGGTTTTTGTTTTGAAATAAATCTTGTTTTGTCTGCAACGCTTGTACAATTTACAATGAAATATCGTGCATTCCAGACGTGTCTCTTGCAGCCTGCTTTGAAGGAGTGGGTAGCCGTGCTGCTGGGTCTACAGTTTACCAAGAATCCAAAACCCTGAACTTCTGCCTTTTGTGTCCACTCCTCATCACAGTGAAATGCTTTACTCTGGTTTACTTTAAACTGTTTAAACTTTTTCACAGTGTACAAATTCCTATCTGAATTTACAAAATAAACCTAAATGATCGATCAATTGCATGAAAATTCGATCTGTTGTTGTGATGGAGCAAGGTTTCGCAAATGAAACTTGCTCGTATGCAATCTCACTCATAGTATCAATATTAAAACTTGTATTGTGCGTATTAATCCTTGCACACATTATACAAATAGAAAGGACGCTTGCCTATGTGTTTTACTAACGAATAACGCTTGTTCCTAGTCTAAAATGGCCGCTTAAGCGCGGGATTTTATCTGCGCATGTCACAACCTGATCACATGGTGTGACGTCTTTCTTTGCTTGGTGGGAATTTCTGCTTCTGCGCAGTGTGCATTAAAATGGCTGTTCAATGTTCTCACATGCTTAAGCTTGCTCTTGTGTCATTATTAAATTGTTGTTTCTTAACGCAATTAATGCGGGATAGGATTTATAAATAAATGGGATTAGAAATAAGATAAGTGGGTATACAGTGAAACGTTTTATTTTTGATTTTAATATTTCCTTCTTGCACTTTTAGTAATTCGTAATCTTGGGCCTGGGTTGGTGACTTGAAACTCGAGAAGCAGGAGGTTCTGCGCATGTCCTGAATGACTGCCAAAATGAAGTCAACTTGGACGTCTCACAAGGCCGTGACCTGATGGCCAAAGATGTTATAACTGCTGCATTTCCTGTAGTGCATAGATACTTTGTCTATGAAAATTGGTGTACATTTGTCATGAGACGGGTGGGAAATAAAGCGAATGTATTAATTTGAAGGGTGGGAACGCAAATACAATAGACTACACAATTTAAGCCAAATTTGTCATAGTGCGAGAATCCACCTCCAGTCTCTGTCCAATCAGAAGTAGTGGTCCCATATTTTAGCAACATTTAGGGGAGGTACATGGGTGTAGAAGGGTATAATAGAATATAGCATTAGTAATTAGTTAGCTCAGCCTCTCAGAACATACAGAAGAGCTCCAGGCTGCCTAGCTGATCGGTTGCTGACTGAATCCCTATCCGGAAGAGGTCCTAAGGAGGGGGCGGCGGAGTCCATTAGAGGGAAGAATCGAGGAGAAGTCGAGTGCCAGAGAGGGGAACGGCGCAGACGTCGTTGTAGAGAGGTCACCAGTCCTGTCCTGATCCTAAAGAAGGTCCTTGCTCTTCATCCTTCCAGGGTCCTATTCTTTCAAACTCCTTGGCTAAGGGTTTGGTTCTCGCACTTAGGTAAATATATGCAACCTTTAGTTGCGCTGCTGTTCCTATCTCCTCTTTTCCTTAAACACCGTCAATTTTTAGCAATAATCATTCTATGCTTTCACATGGGTATTCTGATCAAATACTGTGTCTTTTTCTGTATTTTACTCTGCTAAACTTTAGATAAACATTTTAAAACTTCCTGACTCTGTGGTTATTTCAGGATTATGTATTATAGTGAATGTCACTCATTTTAAACTTCCCAATTAGCAAAGGATCCATTGGTAAGTTATTACTCTTCAATCAGAAGGTAATTGGTAGCAGGGATTTTTGATATAAGAGTATATCTGACACCCAGCGTAAGTATTAGCATAGTATGAATATATGGGCCCAAATGAGTATATGGTGTATGAATGCAGTTTGCTAATATCGCGCTGGATCAGTTTTCTGGTAAGCAGAGGACGGTTAGTGTTACTCTTTGTTAATTGGGTAATGAGAATTTTATTTTGTATTTTTATGAACTAATACCCGTTATTCTCGAGTATTGTTCTATGTTGTCCAGAATACCCCGGGGAAAAAGAATAGTGGGTGGCAGGAAGAAGCCATACTGCAGGGAGGTTATCTGTCAGGCAGAATTAGTACTGAATAGTTAAGCAGGACTATCAGTACTTGTTAGGATTCTATGTGTGTAAGAATAGTGGAAGAAGTACGTTAGTGAAAATTCGATGTTATATCACCTAGAAAGGGTAACATTAAAGAAGTAACAGGTATTTCGGAAGCTTGTGTGAAGAGTAGACGGAAGGGTTTTACTCGTAGTGTATGCTTTGGTAAACGGAAGGGTTTACTAAGAGTGTAAAAGAAAACTATCTTTCTGAATTAGAGAAACTGGCACGATAGCGAATGTTTTATGTTGTTACTGAAATTCTAATTAAGAATATAGAGAAAATAAGTTTTTGCGTAAGATTTTGTAAAGGGAGGGTCAGTTGCTGGAGAGGGAGCTGACGTCACAAACCGCCGCGATAGGATTGGTTGGATCCGCGGGCGTGGGAAAACCTTTGTAAAGGAGGGGTCAGTAGTCAGGAGTAGTACTGACATCACAGGTGTCGCGCTGGGATTGGTTGCATCAGCGTGAGAACAGAAAAGAGCAAATTGTAAAGGAGGGGTTGACAGAGAAACGTCACCGAAAAGGCCGCGCAAGGATTGACTTAAATTTAAAAAGCTAGCAAAGATTTGATTGGTTGAGAGTTTAGAAGCAAAATTCTAAGTGGATAAGAATTGCATGTTAAAACGCGATCCGACTTTAACAGGGAATCGTCCAGATAGGAGGTTTTTAGGGTTTGCGGAATATAATTTTATACATAGGTATTTGCCCAAGATGTACGGAGAAAAGAAAAAGATGTCAGTTTTACAAAAGATCAAGAATTATTTCAAAAAGGACAAACTAATCAAGACTAGGGAGGGAATTATTATTCCCCCAGCCAAAACGCCTGCATCATATATGATGATGGAGAGAGGTTATCATACTTGTGTATGGATAGAAAATTGGAGAGAATATACCAAAAATGACGGGATACTAGAATTTCCTGAGAATGGCACATTCAATGGGCGAATTCTTCAAAATTTGAGACAAAGGATGAATGATTTAGAACCTAAACCAAGATTAACTCAATATGAAGCTTTAGAAGAGTGGGAAACTGAGGCATTTGAGCGTGATCGATCTCGAAGTAATGGGAGGTATCCAGGATTTTTTCCCAGATATTTACGAGAGAATAGGGAAGGTCAAATGAAGCAGTGGAGAAGGGCAATGCTTGTAGAAGGATTATATCCATTATTCACAGAAGGAGAGAAATCAGGAGGCAAGTGTACAGAAAAGACCAAACATTTAATGAGACATGAAGACTCAGAAGATGAGTTTATGGAAGAAATATTGAGAAATCCTCCACCGTATCAGGAAGGATCAAGTGGACTTCCTCCTAGTGCCCCACCACAAACACCAATGGTTCCTCAGGTACTACATGAATTTACCCCGAATAGAATACTTCATGAGAAGGAAAAGGAAGCATTAGAAAAGACCAGAGCAGAATTAGTACGTAAGATATCCCAGATAAAGACACATCCTGATTCATTGACTATTCCTGTAACAATTGGTCCCGTAGTGCCATTGTATGGTACACAAGGAAATTGTCCTCCTCTAATACCCGTATCTTCTCCTATGAATACTCCCGAAAATTTTCAAAAACTGGAAGCTCCAGTTATAATTGAAGATCATTTTAGTGATTGTGATTCCACAATATCTCTCATGGATTTACCTGTCAGAGGTCCAGTAAAGGGTACTCCAAGAAAAGAAATACCTGAGCGTTCAAAAGATGTAAGTTTAATAACTTCATCAGGGGCAAAGAGTGCCACCATAGTAACACCTGAAGATTTAGAAAGGTGGGTACAAGGATCAGATAAAATGTGCACACCTCCAAAATTATTAGACATTCAGAAATTAAAAGCCGAGTTAGAAGAAATGATAGCAGGAAATATAGGAGTAGAACGCTTAAACACTTATGATGAAGAAGAATTGTTGTTCCTATGCAGGAGTATCACGAGAAATGTAAGGTTATTTCATGAAAAATTGTCCAATTTGGCATTACAAATGGGAATCGAAATAGGGAGATCAAAAGTACTACAGAAGCCCTATAGAGCAGAATTTTCAGATAAAGATTTAGAAAATATGAATGCTTCTGGAAGAAGACTGCAAATACGGGAATTAATGTTAGTTTTGCAAAAATGGGGAGACCTAGATAAGTGGAGAACTAGGTGGGCAAAGAAAAAGGAAGAAGCTCGCTCAAGTCGAACAGCTTCTGAATATGTGATGAAGGAAACAGAAAAAGCTGACAAAATGTACCCGATGCGAGAAGTTGCAGGAGGAGGGTATGTACATGTCCCATGGAGTAGACAGGATATTTTATCATTTACGAATGATTTCCC
Organism: Calotriton arnoldi; assembly: GCA_963921515.1. Lineage (NCBI taxonomy): Eukaryota > Metazoa > Chordata > Amphibia > Caudata > Salamandridae > Calotriton > Calotriton arnoldi. Next base: position 3,245,796 of record CAWUFW010000043.1, on the reverse strand, counting down.
AAAGCTGAGAGAAAAGCCAATTGAATGGTACAAGCAGGTTGAAAGGTTTGTAAAGGTGTCAAAAGTATTGTTAAAGGATTTGGATGGTCTGTTTGACATAGTAGTACCTGCAGATTTATGGACAGATTGTAAAATTACAGTGGATTGGCCAAGTGATGAATATCCCAGAGATCCAAAGACAGGTGCCCCGTCAAATGACGTGATGAAAAAATACCAACAGGTGATAACATACCTGAAAGGGAAAATACCACCGAAAGAAACAGACTGGGTAAAAATAGATCGAACTACCCAAGAAGCAAGTGAAACAGTTCATTCGTATTATGAGCGCCTCTTACAGGTGTTCAAACAGTATAGTGAATTTGAGGACATTGGAGACAAAAATATGAGTCAGTTTGTATACCGATTCGTGTACGGTTTGAAGCCCGAGATTTGTCAGATGATTAAGCAACATATGCTTTGCTGGCAAGGGAAACCGATTGATGAAATTTTGAAATATGCAAAATATTGTGGGGATGACATTGAAGATAGGCACAAGAAATTACAGGAAAAAGTAATGTGGGCACAGGTAAAAATGGCTGAGAAACAGGGAATTAATCTAGATAATCCTAATGAAACTCAGGGAAAAGACTCTGGAACGAATGGTGATTCTGGAAATGGTGGAAGAATGAAAGGACGAATGAGCAGAGAAGAAGCTAAAAAGAAATTTCCTTGTCATGGATGCGGAAAATTGGGGCATTGGAAAGACGAGTGTAAAAAGATTCGAAATAATAATGGCCCAAATCAAAATTTAAATTCACAGACGCAGAATGACTCACAGCAAGGGGTAAATCCTCAGAGTCAGTTGCCACCTCCACCTGTTCAGGGTAATGTAAGCAGAGCAAAGCACGGTACAGACATCGGATACCCAGGGGGAAGTGGTAAGAATGATTATATGACCTCACAATTTCTTTTGCAGGATGACTTTTGCGGGTTCGACGCATGACGGTGCCTAGGAGAGGGGGAGAAGGAATGCGTGCTTGGTGCATCCCTGCAGGTAGATCAATCAGGTCCATATGTTGAAGGAAAAGTGAGAGGTAATGATATTACTTTTCTTTTGGATACTGGTGCTACCAGGTCTACTGTGAGAACAGTAGACGTCCCAAACCTTCCTCTCTCTGGTGAAGATATTCAAGTTGTAGGAGTTGCTAACCAAAGAATTAGAACACCACTTTCTGAACCAATGGAGGTTAAAATTGGAAACTTCAAAGAAATGCATCAATTTGTAGTATGCGATTCCAGTCCAGTAAACTTACTAGGTAGGGACTTGTTGTGCAAAATGAATTGCACCATTTTCTGCACGCCGGATGGTGTGGCAGTACAGACACCAGATGAAGATCATGTATATAAAATTATGGTTGCAAAACAAGGAACAGAAGTAGATGAAATGTTTTCATTAATAACAAAAGATGAATTGCCAGAAGAATTAAAAGATACAGTAAACCCTATAGTATGGGATTTCACCGGAAAAGAAGTAGGACTCATGGCTAAAATAGATCCAGTCCAAGTAACTGTAAAAGAAGGTGCAATTTTCCCAAATACGAAACAGTACAAAATGAGTGCAGAAGTAAAAGCAGGTGTCATTGAAGAGATCAATCGGATGGTCAAACAAAACATACTGAGAGAAGTGATGAGTAGCCCATGTAGTTCACCAATAATGGGTTTGAAGAAACCTAGTGGAAAATATAGGATCGTTCAAGATCTGAGGAAAATCAACAAAATTGTGGAACCATGTTGTCCTATAGTACCAAATCCTGCAGTAATCTTATATCAGATTCCTTGGAATGCTGGATGGTTCACAGTTATAGATCTGTGTCAAGCTTTCTTTTCAATTCCGTTACATCCAGACAGCCAATATCTATTTTCATTTAAATTTGAAAACAAAGTCTATGTATGGAATCGTGTTCCTCAGGGGTACACAGAAAGTCCTTCCATTTTTAATCAGATATTGAAAAAGTGCCTTGAAAAACTAGTAATGCCAGGAAGCTCAGTCTTAGTCCAATATATCGACGACTTATTGGTGGCATCAAACACCAGAGAGGATTGTGTTGTTGATACTATAGCACTCTTGAATCTTTTGGCAGAAGAAGGACATAAAGTTTCACCTGAGAAATTACAGTTTTGTACAACAACTGTCAAATACCTAGGACATCAAATTGAGAGGGGAAAAAGGAGAGTAACCTCTGAAAGAGTAGCATTAATAAAAAGAATGCAAATGCCAGTAACGCAAAGACAAGTAAGAATGTTTTTAGGAATAGTAGGTTACTGTCGACAATGGATACCAGGATTTTCCATGTTGGCTAAGCCCTTAATTAACATGACCAAAAAGAAAGCAAAAGATCCTGTTGAGTGGGAAGATGGAAGTGTAGAAGCTTTTGTAAAATTGAGAAACTCCCTTTGTTCAGCACCTGCCTTAGGAATGCCAGATTATAAAAGAGAATTCGCATTATTCTGTCATGAAAGAGAAAATTGTGCACTTTCAGTTTTAACTCAAAGACATGGTCTGGACAGACGTCCTATAGCATACTTTTCTGCTACATTAGACCCTGTGGCATCTGCGTTGCCAGGATGTTTGAAAGCAGTAGCAGCAACTTGTTTGAGTATCGAGCAAAGTGAATCAATTGTGATGGGACATCCTGTAAAAGTATATGTTCCACATGCAGTTGTGATTCTGTTAACCAGAACACGAACTCAGCATCTCACTCCTAGTCGGCTGACTAAGTATGAGAGAATAATAATGGGTGCTGAAAATGTAACTATGGTAAGATGTACAATAATAAATCCAGCAAGCTTACTACCAGATCCATATCATGAGACAAATAAAGATGACGAAGAAGATGAACATGATTGTGTACAAATTACAGAATTATGCACAAAACCTCGCCCAGATATAGAGGAACAGCCTCTTAAAAAGGCAGATAAAGAACTGTTTGTTGATGGCTCTTGCCAGAGACATGAAGATGGTAAGCTAACCGCTGCCTATGCAGTATGTGAATTATCTGGAATAGTCGAAGCATCCTATTTACCAGGTGTAAAATCTGCACAAGTAGCTGAATTAATTGCACTGATAAAAGCATGCAAAATTGGGAGGAATCAGAAAATAACTATATTCACTGATAGTCAATATGGTTATGGGGTTGTGCATGATTTTGGCCAACTGTGGATGCAGAGGGATTTCATGACTTCTTCAGGATCCCCCATTAAAAATGGACAATTTGTAAGGGAATTGCTAGAAGCAATACAATCACCAAAAGAATTGGCTGTGGTAAAATGTGCTGCACATCAGTCAGGAGATGACTGGGTGGTAGTTGGCAACAGATATGCAGATCTGGTAGCTCAACATTGTGCCAAAACCAGAACATCGGTGAATAAGAGGGTGGAAAGAATGGGAATCAGCTGCCAACTTATGTTATTTATGCCACCTGAAACTTGGAATGAAGTGAAAAGATTGCAAGATGAGGTTGATGAAACTGAAAGAAACTTGTGGATCAAAGTGGGATGCTCTCCAAGAAGAGAGGATGAAGTATGGGTCAGTACAGATGGCAGACCAGTCATGCCAGATTGTTTACTTTCTCAAATGGCCAGAATGTATCATGGAGACACACACATAGGGAGAGATGCAATGATAAGGTTGTTCAGACAAAATTGGTACAATCCCAAATTCAGAGCTGTTACAGAAAGTCTTTGCCAGAGATGTCTAATTTGCCAAATGCACAATTCAGGCAGGAAAACAATAATTGGATTTGGGAAGATTGGGAAGGCAGAGGGCCCATTCATAAGACTACAGTTTGACTTCATACAGTTACCACCATGCAGAGGGTTGAAATACATACTAGTCATAGTGTGTCTGTTTTCAAAGTGGGTGGAGGCTTATCCAACTAGGAGAAATGACAGCATTACAGTTGCAAAGCTGTTACTAAGAGAGCTCATACCTAGGTTTGGTTTCCCAGTATCTTTGGAATCAGATAGAGGAAAACATTTTAACAATGAAGTGATCCTGATAATTTGTGAAGCATTTCAAATCAAACAGAAATTGCACTGTGCATATCGTCCAGAGGCGTCTGGAGTGGTTGAACAACTGAATGGCACCATAAAGTCAAGATTGGGAAAAATGTGTGCATCAACATCATTGGAGTGGCCTGATGCATTGCCACTCGTTCTGATGGGACTCAGAAGTATACCTGATCGAACAACAGGTTTGAGCCCCCATGAAATCATGATGGGAAGAGCAATGAGACAAACACATGTTCCCACAAATAGACTGGTGAATATTTCTGATGATATGGTGTTGGACTACTGTAAAGGATTGGCTGACCTAGTGCGTTCTGTCTCTCACCAGGTTGGAGAAGACGCAGTTTCCAGACAGCCTGAACTAGAACATGATCTGAATCCTGGTGATTGGGTGGTGGTGAAGAATCACACCAGAGAAACGTGTCTATCACCCAGGTGGAGCAGACCTTGTCAAATCATATTGACCACGAATACAGCAGTGAAGTGTGCCGGATTTCCGAATTGGATTCACGTAAGTCACACTAAGAGAGTGCCAGACCCAGAAGAAGAAAACACGCAGACGACACCAATCACTGAAGAAGCTGAAGGTTGCCAAGCTGATGAATCTCAGGCTCGAGGTTCAAGAGAAGCTGACGGAGAACAACCGAGCACAAGTCAGGATTGGATACCAGTGGTCGAAGTTCCTGAGGTTTTTCACCGAACAAGAAGTCAAAGAAAATTAAGAGCAATTGAAGAAGATCAGATAGGGGAAGAAGAAGGGGTTCAGGATCAAGAAGACAAGCTAGTAAACGACCCTGAACCAAATGAGACAGGGAAAGAAAAGCGGACTGAAAGCAGTGAAGATTTTATACAATTTGAACAGGGAGAGACAGGTTTAGAAGAAGCAGGTCAGGCTGCAGAAGTACACAGTGCAATAAGCCCTGATCAGAAGCAGTTAGGTCAAGAGGAAAATACAGAAGAAAAAGAAACTGATAAAAATGAACATGAGGAAATAAACACAGAACAAGACGAATTATTGGAAACTCACAGTGGAGCTACAAATGAGAAACCAATAAGACCAGAAAAAGAACGATCAAATAAGACAGAGAATATAGAAAACAAAACAGTGCCAAGATCTGAAGACGAAAATAAAGAAACAGTGCAAGTAGAAAAATCAAGAAAAGGAGATCATTGGCCAAGTTTCATCAAAAGAGTGAAGTGCCACATAAAACCAAGAAGTGAAGATCCAGATCAAGTACCTGAAGTAACAAGTCAAACAGATCAAGAGAAAAAGTCTGGGAAGAGAAAAAGTAAAAGATTAAGACTTGTGAACAACAAATTCAAGGGTCCTGATTGGACGTATATCGTTCTTGAAGACTTTGAAAGCTCAGAATCAAGTGACAGTGGTGGTGAAGGAACAAGTGCAGAACTAACTTACGAAGAAGAAACAAGACCACCCTGACTAAACAAAAGAATCCACTGAAGAAAAGGAATAGAGATAAGAAGAGCAATCTTCCTTGTCGAAAAATGCCTGATGATAGGGATACTGGGAGACCAAAGAGAAAATGTTGTAGAAGATGCTGTGCAATTTGCATATGTAGTCTAGTATTGGTGCTTATAGTATGGTTAATCCTGATTGTAGCAGTTCCTTACCTGATGATAATAGATAAAAAGAACAATAATGAAACTATAGGGAGGACAGCAAACATGAAGGGAAATAGAGTAGAACTAATGGCAGAAGAGGATGAAGGAATTCATCATGTGATAGCTGATAACAACACTAGTTTAAATGTTTTCACGAAGTTATTGTTTCAGTATGTAGACACAATGGAAGTTAGTAATTGTTATGTCTGTATGAAATTACCTGAATCAGTAGCAGAAGGACTAACATATCATCATTTACCATTGACATATGGCATTTCATGTAGTGTATTAACAAGTTTGTTTTATAGTACAGGCAGATTACAATATTACTATTCCAATATAGATGTTGTATTTTCTGAGGTTCCAATTCGAAAGAGTATGAACCCAGTGCTTAGCGCCTTAGATGCACAGTTTATGGGAGAATTTTTCTTAACAATGAAATCAATAGACTTAACACATGCACGTAGACACAATTTAACATGTTCTTTATTAGAAGAAGAGAAAATATTTTTGAATTTAGTAGAAGATAGAAGACAAGATTTTCAAAAGAAAGCTACAGAACATAAGGCTCATTTACCACCTTGGGCAGAGAAAGAGGGAAGTTACACACCTGGCAAAGCTCAAGCTGCTATGGCTCTGGATTTCGAAAAGAAAGGGAAAATTTGTCTACATAGGTTAAAAACTGACTATAACAATGTTTTCATTGGTACCAGTGATTGTGAACACAATTTTTTAATATTGGGAGGTTGGGGACTTAAAGGAGGAACAGATGCAGTTTTTCCTGGAATCTATTATGTCTGCGGGAATAAGGCTTACTTTAGGCTTCCTGCACGGTGGTATGGAAGTTGTTACTTTGGAATAGTATTTCCAAAGATATACCACGTAAAAAGAAACACTGGAAGCAATGAAAACAATGGTGAATTAATACGTAGTAAGAGAGCTAGTTTTTCAGAAATAATAGGTGATATATTTGGTGCATTGATACCTTCAGTGGGAATAATTCTGAACTCAAGGAAGATATGTAAATTGTCTACAGTAGTTGATCGTTTATCAACGGATACTGCTGGAGGTTTCCTAATGATTAATGCGGAAATGGTTGCGATTAGGTCTATGGTGATGCAAAATCGACTTGCTCTTGACATAATATTGGCGAAAGAGGGCGGAGTCTGTAAATTATTGAAGACGAAACACTGTTGCACTTATATTCCTGATAAGAGTGCAGAAATTGGGTCTTATATTAAGAACATAACTAAACTTGAGCAAGAACTTAAACCACTGGAAGTTGATAGTGTATGGGAAAGATTGACAAATAGTATATCGTCAATTGGAACCTGGTTTGCTAATATAGGTAAAGGACTTATAGGTCAAGTACTAGTTCCCTTAGCAGGGATAGCAATAATAGTTCTGACAATAGTATTTTGGTGCAAATGTTGTAGAAAGAATGGAACATATAAAGTGACAGAAAAAGGGAAGAAGAGAAAAAGGGACGAGATTGAACTGGAAGAATGGAAAAGTGAATTATACAAAAAGATGAAGGGAGATTGTAAAAGTAGAGAAAGTAAAAATGAAAATGAGAATGAAGTGGTTTGCTAGAAGTTGGCATCTGATTGAGGGTAGTTTTTGATGGCTCAGAAACGCCATCAGAGAGGGGATTGATGGAGCAAGGTTTCGCAAATGAAACTTGCTCGTATGCAATCTCACTCATAGTATCAATATTAAAACTTGTATTGTGCGTATTAATCCTTGCACACATTATACAAATAGAAAGGACGCTTGCCTATGTGTTTTACTAACGAATAACGCTTGTTCCTAGTCTAAAATGGCCGCTTAAGCGCGGGATTTTATCTGCGCATGTCACAACCTGATCACATGGTGTGACGTCTTTCTTTGCTTGGTGGGAATTTCTGCTTCTGCGCAGTGTGCATTAAAATGGCTGTTCAATGTTCTCACATGCTTAAGCTTGCTCTTGTGTCATTATTAAATTGTTGTTTCTTAACGCAATTAATGCGGGATAGGATTTATAAATAAATGGGATTAGAAATAAGATAAGTGGGTATACAGTGAAACGTTTTATTTTTGATTTTAATATTTCCTTCTTGCACTTTTAGTAATTCGTAATCTTGGGCCTGGGTTGGTGACTTGAAACTCGAGAAGCAGGAGGTTCTGCGCATGTCCTGAATGACTGCCAAAATGAAGTCAACTTGGACGTCTCACAAGGCCGTGACCTGATGGCCAAAGATGTTATAACTGCTGCATTTCCTGTAGTGCATAGATACTTTGTCTATGAAAATTGGTGTACATTTGTCATGAGACGGGTGGGAAATAAAGCGAATGTATTAATTTGAAGGGTGGGAACGCAAATACAATAGACTACACAATTTAAGCCAAATTTGTCATAGTGCGAGAATCCACCTCCAGTCTCTGTCCAATCAGAAGTAGTGGTCCCATATTTTAGCAACATTTAGGGGAGGTACATGGGTGTAGAAGGGTATAATAGAATATAGCATTAGTAATTAGTTAGCTCAGACTCTCAGAACATACAGAAGAGCTCCAGGCTACCTAACTGATCGGTTGCTGACTGAATCCCTATCCGGAAGAGGTCCTAAGGAGGGGGCGGCGGAGTCCATTAGATTGAAGAATCGAGGAGAAGTCGAGTGCCAGAGAGGGGAACGGCGCAGACGTCGTTGTAGAGAAGTCACCAGTCCTGTCCTGATCCTAAAGAAGGTCCTTGCTCTTCATCCTTCCAGGGTCCTATTCTTTCAAACTCCTTGGCTAAGGGTTTGGTTCTCGCACTTAGGTAAATATATGCAACCTTTAGTTGCGCTGCTGTTCCTATCTCCTCTTTTCCTTAAACACCGTCAATTTTTAGCAATAATCATTCTATGCTTTCACATGGGTATTCTGATCAAATACCGTGTCTTTTTCTGTATTTTACTCTGCTAAACTTTAGATAAACATTTTAAAACTTCCTGACTCTGTGGTTATTTCAGGATTATGTATTATAGTGAATGTCACTCATTTTAAACTTCCCAATTAGCAAAGGATCCATTGGTAAGTTATTACTCTTCAATCAGAAGGTAATTGGTAGCAGGGATTTTTGATATAAGAGTATATCTGACACCCAGCGTAAGTATTAGCATAGTATGAATATATGGGCCCAAATGAGTATATGGTGTATGAATGCAGTTTGCTAATATCGCGCTGGATCAGTTGTGTAACAAAATTAAATTCAAATAAGAGCCGTTATATTTTTAGTGTGTTGCCAGGCCTTTCATTAGGCATGCTAAATGGTTTATTGCATTATTTATTTTTGTATTCATAGAGCATGCAGTTCTCCAAAGGTGTACTGGCGCTAGTCTATGTGTAGAAATCAAGATAGTTAGCTGGAGAGATGTCTAAGCTGTAAAGGGAGAGAGTTCCAGGGTTTTGCTGCCTGGTAAGGGAAGGCTCTGCCGCCATGATGGGATGACCTGATCTACAGCACTCGAAAGGGCGTGGAAGAGAAGAGCGTGGGCAATGGGCAGTTGCATGAATAGAAAACATGCACTAGAAGATGAATAAGGGCCATTGTTATGAATGGCTTTGAAGCAGATACAGAGACTTTTAAAGAGTATCTGTTTGTTAACTGGGAGCCAGTGTAACGTTGACAGAATAAGTGATATTTTATTTATTTATTTGTTTTATTTGAAAAGTTTTATATAGCGCTGGCTAGACCCGGAGGTATCAGAGCGCTTTACATGAGGACAATATATGATATATGAGTGATATGTATGGAGGAGGGACAAGGCAGATCAAGGAGCAGGCAAACTGCAGCGTTTTGCACAATTTTAAGTTGTGCATGCAGGGATACCCAAATAAAGACCATTTATTTAAAACTGTTTCCTAAATCCTGTCAATCTTACACAAAAATGATTTTTCATCTAAAGGTGCTTTTACTCATCGTGTCAACACAGTGCTACCAACATTGTATCAAGAGTGATGTAACCTAACACTGACTTTGTTTCTAAAACAATTTTACACTTAAATTGATTCTCCTGTGTTATTGCACCAAAGGCAATTTTGCAACTGAGTGTGCTGTCAATCAAATGCAATATCACTTTGATGGCCATCCATTACATCTGATAGAGCGCGATTGTGCTCTTCCATTTGTAGGGGTGCATTATAATCATGAGTAGTTCACACCCACACATATATTCCTTTGTCGTGTTAACATTTTGTTATTAGAATGAGTATTGTAATACAGTGAAAGATATATTTTCGTACAACGTAGAGAAATCAGTATTGTAATCGTGTGCTATTTGATGAAAGCCTTAATGTGCTGAGTTTTACATTAAACTAACGAGAGACAATTCGTTTGTTGTGTAACGTATTGATCTAAATTTGCCTAGTAATAATGTTCATGTATACTTGTTCTTAATGAAATTATATGTTGGTTCTTATGTTAGCCGAATTTTGTAGGCATCATGTCTATTTCTCCCTGGCTCTTTAGAAGGGCTTGTTAGAGTAATTCATGTGTCTGCAGAATCTATTCTTTCTCACATTTCAGTTGCAGGTGGAGAAATTCATCCTTGTTAGTTAGAAAAACGCTTTTGTTTTAGGAGCTAGGCTTAGGGAGGAGATGATACATTTGAACAGGCGATAATGATTTTTGTTTATTTATTTAAGGCAATATTATAGAGCGCTTTACAGAAGGATCAGTTACATTGCATAAGGACTTCAGAGTAGGCCTGGGCGGTAAATTCCGTTCCGCTCGCGGAATTTGGGTAATTTCGCGTTCTGCGGAGTACGCGGAATTACCAAAAATTCCACGATCCGCGGCTTTGCGGAATTTTTTGCTTGTTCGCGCTTTCAAAATGCGTGTTCGCGAGATATTTCTCCCCGAGCACGCAAACAGCGTTCGCGAACAGGAAAAAAGCATCGCGAACGGGCGGAACAAGCAATTCCGCGTGTTCGCAGAACTTTTGCGTGCTCGCGGAGATTTTTTACCGTTTCGCGGAGCTTTGCGTAGCGCGACTACGCAAATTCCACCCACCCCTACTTCAGAGTACATGAGTTACATAAAAGATACAAACAGAAAAACTCTAAATTCACATAAAAATGGTAGTAAGTACAAAAGTCTACTACAGATACTAGTGGTTAAAGTTACATATATATACAAGTTGCAAATTAACTCAAGGACAAGATACAAAACAGATAAACTCTAAATAATGTAATAATCTGATAATGTGGGACGGTGTTCTTTCTCACTGGAGAAGGCCTGGGAATCAAGGTCATCGAGCAAGAGCCTGGGAGCACCATTGCTGAATGGAAAATTTACCTATGAGGAGGTGTCCAGCTAGATGGGATGATCGCGTGATGTGATGATGTTCTATTACTTACCGGTAATCTTCATTACTCCGGGTCCCGTTGTCCTCATCCCATTCATTTATATATTGGAGATGACCATCTCCATGACAGAAAAAAGACAGAAGAATGCTGGTACACTAACCCCGCCCCTCCCACTGGGAGTATATATATATTACCGGCCCAACCCAGCATTCACCCTGAACCACCAAGCCCCCAACAGGAAGGCCGGCCGTCCGGGAGGGAGGGCGGGGCGTAGGAATGGGACGAGGACAACGGGACCCGGAGTAATGAAGATTACCGGTAAGTAATAGAACATTACCTCCAGGTCCCTTATGTCCTCGTCCCATTCATTTACATATTGGAGAATACCAAAGCAGAAAAGCCGGCCTTCCCAAAAAACAGAAGCCAATCCAGGAAACCACACCAAGGAAGCCACCGAAGGAAAGCCAAAAAGGCAGAACCGCCGAAAACCCCAGGCAGAGCACCCAGACAACAGGGAGCCCCACCAAAGCAGGGGCGCACCCAACAAACAACGGGAGACCAGCCAGACGAGGAGGTGAACAACCACAGAAGGCAAACCAGCCCATAGCAGGAACACCCCACAGCAAACAAGGGAAGTGGAGAGAACGGACACCACAACCCACTGAGGCAGCCAAGAACAAAAACAGTGAGCAGGCCAGCCAAAGAAGAAGACCAAAGGGACAACAGGCCAGCAAGTCAAAACCGGGCAACAGGAAACAACCAACACCCCGCGCCAAAGGGGTCCCGGGAAAACGAAACCCCAGCAAGAGAAAAGAAAGGGGAACAGGAGGGAGCGCAGGACCGAAAGAACACAGCCCCAGCAGAACACCCCAACAGCAAACCCGGGGATACAGGAGCAGGAAGCCACAGCCCGGAGAAGCACACACGGACCACCCGAGAAGAGGCGCAACAGGCCCCAACTTAACAGGAAGCCGAGCAAACGAGCCAGAAAACCCAAAACCAGAACAAGGGAACCACAAGGGAGCCAACGGCAGCAGCAGCGGACAAACCCAACTAAAGACCACCGAAAGAACAAGCCAGGCAGAGAGGAACCCAAACAGACCAGGCAGAAGGCAGGAGCAACAACACACAGGCCAGAAAAGACCCGAGCCCAACAACCGGAGCCCCCAGGGGCCCGGAAGGAACAGGACAGGCCCAAACACCACAGCCAGGAAACCCCAACCCCGAGGGGAAGGACTCCCAAAACCAGCCCAGCCACAGAGGCAAAAGAAGCCAGGGCGGAAGAAGAACAGGCAAACCAAACCCCAAGGCCCAGCACGCAGCAGGGGAAGGCAGAAGCAGGGGAGAAGCCCCATGGCAGAAACCGCAACAAAACACAAGCAGCCGAGAAGTCCGAGCCGAAGCCAAGCAAACAGCCCGACCAAAAGGACCCAAAGGCCCAAAACCCACCCGTGGATGGCCAGAGGGGAGAACCCCAACAGAGCACAGGCAAGCAAAGGCCGGAAGGGCGCAGAGAGACCCCGCACAGAAAACAGCAGAGTGCGCACGACCACAACCAACAAGGCAACAGCACAAAGGACCGGAACAGCAAGGGCCGAGAACACGGAAGACACCAGGCCCCAGCACCCCACATGGGAACAGAGACCCAAAGAGTCCACAGAAGAGAAGAACTGCCAACAGCCACAAGGACCAACCCAGAAGGCAGAGGGCAAGCAGCACCGGGGAGAGCACCAAAGGTGAAGCCGGGAAGGACAGCCACCCAAAGGAATCCCCCAGCACCCGCAACACCCGGGCGGACCCCACAACCAGGCACGAACCAGGACCAATCCAGCCAAACCACCGACAGAGGAGAGAAGGCAAGGAAGCAACGCAACAAGCCACCAGACCTCCGCAAAACAAGCCGTAGACCCCCAGGGGACTAGCAGCCAGGCCCGCCACCCAACCGACACCACCAGAGGCAGCAGGCAAGCAGGGAAGACAGTAGCGGGAGACAGACCAAAACAGGCCCAGCCGGAGCCAAGAGGCTACAACGGCAGGAAAACACCACACACGCAAGGACCAGAACCGACCGCAGAGGGACCAGAGCAAGCGAGCAGCCGGGCAACCTTAAGCAGACAGCACCAGCACAACCTGGAGGACACCCCACCAGGACGCAACCAGGCACCCAAGAGCCAACAGGGAGGAAAGGCCGAAGGCAACCGGAGACCACAAGGAGGCACCGCCGGAGACCAAGCAGAGGCAGCCGCAAGCCCGTAGACCAGGAGCGACCGGAAACAGCCCCCGGAACAACAGGACCACGGGAAACCAGCCAGGCACCAAGCATGGCCCACCCAGCCCCAAAGACACAACCACCGCAGGAAGAGCACAGAGCGGGAAAGCGACCCGAAAGGAGCAAGGGCCGAACACCAGAACCAGCCGCGAAACAGGAGGACACAGGCAACAGTCATAGCATCCAGCAGACAGGGAGCCACAGTAGGAGCAGCCACAGACCCAGCAGCACCACTGACAGAACCACGAGCCAGGAAAAGCCAGACCAGAGGCGAAGGGCGCGAGCACGACCCACCGAAGGGAGCCAAAGGCAAAGGCATGCACAGGGGACATAACAGAGCCCGCAAAGCCAAGGCCAGAAGACACGCAAGGGCAACCCTCGAGAACCCAGCGGAGCGCAGCAGTCGGGAAACACAAGGATCAAGCCAAGGAAACCACAGAAGCCAGGAACAGTGCAATGAAAGTGCCAGAGCCCAGAGCAAAAAGGAGAGCCAAACCCAGCACGGAGGCGGCAAGCCGCAGAACACAGCACCACCCAGCCAGGCTACACGAAGCAGCCCAAAGGCAGAGGACAAGCCACTCACGCCACACGAAGCCAGAACCAACACCAGGAAGGCAGAGAAAAGGCTCCGCGCACCCAGGAGGCCCCATGGCCAAACCCAGACACCGCAGGCTGCACAGGACCCCAACAAGGAGCACACACAGGGCGCAGCAGGGGAAGCACGCAGCTACAGAAGCCGCGGAGAGGAACCGCACAGGACACAGGACCAGGAGCCAAGGCCCGATCCGAAGGACAAGAGAACAGCACAGCGCAGGAACAGCGAGGCAAAGAAGGAACAGCCAGGAATCCCAAAAACCAGACCGACCAAGCCAAGGCACGCCCAGTCGGCACAGAGGAATACCCCGACAGGGACCGCCAGCCGGCAACAAACCAGCACCAAACAGGGCAGCGTCACTCGAAGACCAGGACAGATTCCAAAGCATGACATCAAAATGCAGCGCAGGAAACACACTAGAAAAACGAGACCACAAGGCAGAAAGGACACCCCCCTCACCAACAGACCCGCACAGCGAGGCCCGTCGCAAAGAGACGCAGAAGCAAAGGGGACAAAGGCGGAAGAAACGCGCAGCAGGGTACCAGAGCAGGAAGCACGCAACCCAGGGAACACCAGAATCCCAGGAAGCGGCAGCGACCCTGCGGCGCGAACAATGCCCCCCCTCCCCAAGGCCATCCAAAGTGCAACAGCAGATCACAACCCGCACAGATGGACACATACACAGAGAAACATACATGACAGCAGCAGGGGGCACGAGGGGAAAAGAGGCATACCGGAACCACACCTCACCCCCGGCAGACAGCCAACACAGGCAGGGAAACACAAGAGAGTGAAACCCAGACCAAAGAAAAGAGTATATGACCACAACAACCAGGCCACAGTGACTCCGCAAGGCAGGAAGACAAGGACATAAGCCCACTGCACCAGGAATCCCCAAGTGGACTACCATCCAGGGACTAACCAGGCACGCGACGCAGCTCAACCTACGAGAGCAGCTGAGAGCTGGTGCTGACAGGGCGGGAAGACCGCAGGCTCAAAAGGAGAAGAACCCCCGCAACCTGGAAAAAAACATCATGGAAGACCCCCAAGTGTAAAACAAAGGAATCGGCAAGGAGCAAGGGCACCCAAAAAACCCGGCCCCGAACAACAGATGCATAACCGTCACCCAACTCCAAGGAACACAGGTGAAGAACTAGGAAAGACAACAGCACCCGGTAACCCCAGAGGTCTCTCAGTCAGGTACAAACCAGGCCTGACCATGCGTAGCGACCGAAAGCAGACCAGATCAGGTGCTCGCAGGGTGGAAGGTCAGCAGCCCGCAGGAGGAGGAAAGGCCGAGCGGACCCACCAGGAGTTGAACCCTAGAAGGACAACACAGGCCCATGCTGCGGAAGCAGGAGTCCACCACGCCACCAGACCCAGCTGCAGAGGAAGAAACGTGTTATGAGTTGAAAGACCACAATGGAATACTGTCCCGGCCCCCTGTGGGCTGCCGCAGGCAGGAGGAAAAAGGAAACCGATATGCGGTACTCACCAAGGGGGCAGTCAAACTCCAACACCAAAGACTGACCCCCAACCACCAGCTCAGACGCCAACCAACAACGAGCGCCGAGTCAACAGAGGCAAAACCAGGAGCAACCGGCACTCCCAGGCGGCCATGCAGCGTCCAGGGAGGAAAGCCGAACATCACAGCTACAACCGGCATCCAGGAACACCAGGGGCCTCACCAAGACCGGCCCGTCGAAGACCCAAACAGCAGCGCGTCTCCCTGACCGGCCCAGCCACAGGAAGACACGGCCTGCAACCCGGAACAGACCGGGAGGAGCGGCGCCCCAGCCACAAAGGACCGGCCGCCCATCAACGCGGCTCCCGGCAAGCCCGGCAGGCCAGGAGACCGCGGAACAGGACGTCGAGAAGCCCAGCAGCTCGACGAGATAACGAGGAAGACTTCAGGGATGAAGAGGACAGCCCAGCAGCCCGACGAGACATCCCAGAAGCGCACAGTAGGTAAGAGCAAACTTCACATCCCTTTCTGTCGGAAGACAGAAAAAAAGAACAGGGTGAATGCTGGGTTGGGCCGGTATATATACTCCCAGTGGGAGGGGCGGGGTTAGTGTACCAGCATTCTTCTGTCTTTTTTCTGTCATGGAGATGGTCATCTCCAATATGTAAATGAATGGGACGAGGACATAAGGGACCTGGAGGTAATGGGTGTGACCTACGATTTTTGTATTGGGGTTCGGGACAGAGTCCGGGGACTTCTGCTGTGCCGAGAGAGAGAAGAGAGCATCTTAGAACGAGCTCTGTAGCTTAATGCTACTTGACCCATTCAACGTGAGTGGACGTCTTAGGAAGCCTTCACGTGCTGACACCTTTTCCTGAACTTGCCTGGGAAATTCTAAATAGGGATGTCACGAATGTGGTAGTGTAGGGACAGACCAATGCTTTTAACTCACGATCCTCCAATGAAGAGAACTATTGATGCTGGTGCAGTAATCTTTTGGGTAATGATATTAGAATTGGTCATCCTGTGCATGTTGCACCGTCTAAATTTCACTAGTAGATTTGGCTTTGTAATAGTGCCCATGTATTTTTACACCCTCGTCTTGAGGTGTTTGTATGTTCAACTTTTCTTGGCTTTGTAATAAACTCACTAAAATTTAGATTCAGAGTCTGTATTCCTTTAGTAACATGGGTAACTGGAATGGTAATGTATAACTGGCAACGGTTTTTCTCCCCTCTACACATCTAAGCAGGCAACAAAGAGCCCTCGACCAGGGGTTCCAGAGTAAGTCTAGAACATGGAACCCGGCTCCTTCAGTTGGTAGCAGAGTAGGATGGTTGCCTCTTGAAGTGAGGGGAGAATCTAGAAAATTCTAAAAGAGATTTAGACCCATAGAGCCCCAAAGAAAGAGGGCCCAATGATCGAGAGTGGAGAACGACGGACTTTGGCGGAGACTGACGGAGAATGACGGTGCGGCAAGAACATCGGTGAACGGTGGAGTGAGTCTTAATAGGGATGTGTTGTGTGTTAGGTTGCGGGAATGATTTGATTGTATGATGTCTTGCGGAGTTGGGATGAGAGTTGAGTGAATGTGGTTCGCGCCGGACGTGCGCGGTCCATGAGTTTAGTTTTGTTTTGATTATCAGGCTCAAGAGTAGCCTAAGATCCCGAATATATTTGTGGTGTAGAAAACACGGATTTGTTGCGATTGTCTGACCATTGGTTTGTTGGGAAGTCGTGAAGCGCTTTCGACAACCCACCTGAGACAGAGAACGTTGTGTGAGTGAATTGTTAGAATCGGGTGGAAAGCCTTGTGCGCAGAGGTGGACTACAACGATTCGAGTGCCAACGCAGTTCGAGGGTCACGGTGCATGAATGTTCCTGAGTGATTGAATCCTATTGATCTTTTAGTAAGGCAATTATTTGTTTTGGTTTACTGTAACTGTCTGGTCATTTGGAAGGCAGACAGTTACTTGTTTCTATGAGGGCGAGAGTGAATGCGTAAGGTGAGATTGTGAAGGAGGGTGAACTGCTGTGAGGGGGGGAAAGTGACATCGGAGTGTGCCACGCTGCAATAGGTCAGTTGGTGTAACGCCGCACTGGAATTGGTTGGTTGTCATCAGGAAGTTGAAGCGAGAACACCTTGTTGGCGAAAGAATTTGGTTTAATCATGCGATGCTTTAAAGTATTACGAGATTTTTGTAGGGGAGATAGAGTGGTAACTCGAGTGGGTGAGGAAGCACTGCCCGAGGATATCCCAGCACATTATATGGCAACGAATGTAGGTCTCCATACTATAGTCTGGCTTCAAAATTGGCATAAGATTACTGAAAAGGAGGGAGATTTGGCTTTTCCACGTTATGGTTCATTTCGATTGGAGGTACTATATCAGCTGAGGGGAGTGATGTCTTCATTACGGCCCCCGCCTAGATCAACACAGTTTGAGGCATTAGACGCTTGGATGCGAGCAGCGCAGGCAAAGAGCAGGGAAAGATGTCAGGGAAGGATGAAAAAGGTGATGAAGGCATATCAAGATACGCACTGGGACGCACAGTTAAAGAGGTGGAGAGTAGACACCATTGAGGGAGAGAGATTGTACACACTGTTAGTGAAGGAAGGAGTCGCTCGGAGCAGGAATGGAGATGATGATAGTGACACTGATGACAGTTTGCTAGATAGATTACTAGCAGAGCATCCTCCACCATACAATCCAAATTCAGAAGAGGAAAGATGGGAATTGGCAAATGCAGCGAGCATGGAGAGAATGGTCATGCCACAGACAGACCCTAGTGCGAGGGTAGTGGGAAAGATTTCAACAATGACAGAAGGGATAGGGATGACAGCACTGGGAAGTACAGAGACGAGTGGAGTCAATGTTGCTATGCGGTTACCAGAAGCCCTTACGGTACTGGTCACCATTGGACCTGTAGTGTGTGACCCAAGTTTTGGGGAAAGCAGTAGTCAGCCACAATCAGGACTGGGAGAAAGGGTCAACCCAGGAGGAAATGTGAAAGTGAATGGAAATGGTCCATTGTTGGTGCCTGTGGAAGCTAGTACTCCATTACCAGCAATTGAGGATCCTTCGAGGGTGCGTGTTGGGTCTAGTACAGTACGATCAGTGTCACTAGCAGATTCACATTCAGATTTAAGGATGTGGGAAGCTCCAATTAGAGGACCCAAGGGAAGGATATCAGAAGTAGGTACAGATCAGGGAGTTTCAGGAGATCAGCATGTCTCGCAGACTACAGCAGCAGGAAATCGCCAGAGGAATCAGAGCAGTGAAAGAGAAGGACAGAGTAACGTGTCAAGTCAGGGAACAATCAAGGCTGCAGTAAAGGCCAAAGTGTTAGACGTAGTGAGGCTGAAAGCAGAGGTAGATGAGATAATCAGCGGAAGCCTTCCTTTGGAAAGGATAGAACTTTATGAGCAGGATGAGTTGCTGTTCATGGCAAAGGATGTCACTCGTAAGTCAAGGCGGGCACATGAGAAATTGACAGAATTGGCCCAGAAGTATGCTGTGGATTTGTCCAAAACGAAAATGTTACAGGGAAGTCATAGGTTAAATTACAGTGACCAGGAATTGGAAGAGAAAAGGGTCACAGGTTTGAAAACACACATTCGAGAAGTGGTTGTAGGGATATGTGCGTGGAGCATGCTTGATAAATGGGAAGAAAGATGGTCAAAGAAGAGTGTCAAGAAAGGGATAGGAGATACGCCACCTCTGGGAGGAGGGACAATGGGAGTAGAAGTTTACCCATTGCGAGAGGTACCGAGTTGAGGGTATGTGCATATGCCTTGGAGCAGGGGTGACTTGGCAGCATTTACAAATGCTTTCCTCGGCTGAGGGAGAAACCTGCTGAATGGTACAAACAAGTTAATCGCTTTGTGAAGATCTCAAAAGTGTTGTGGATTGATTTGAACATGCTATTTGAGATTGTGGTACCTAGTGATTTGTGGTCCGCCTGTAAAATTGCTGTTGATTGGCCGTCTGCTGAACAAGACCCCATAACTCATGGTCCTTCACCTTTGGTCATGAAAAAGTTTGAGCAGGTAATCACATGGTTACAGTCCAAGATTGCACCACAAGATATCGATTGGGTTAAGATAGATCGAACTACCCAAGAGCCCAAGGAATCAGTACATGCTTATTATGAAAGGCTCTTGCAAGCCTTCAGGCAGTACAGTGGGTTGAATACCCTAGACCCTAAGGATATGGGACAGTTTGCTTCCAAGTTTGTGTTGGGACTGAGACCAGAGATTAGCTTCATGATCCAACAGCATTTGATCTGCTGGCAATATAAATCCGTGGATGAAATCCTGCGATATGCCAGATACTGTAGGGATGAAGTGGATTCTAAGCATAGGAAGATAAAGGATAAACTGACACTGGTCCAGATGAGGAATGCAGATAGAGTAGACCAAGCCCAGACGAATGGAGGAACGTTGGGTCGGTAGCAGGGAAATAGTCAAGGAGGAACTTAGAACGTGTCAACTCACGTGGGACAGGGAAGAGGGAGAGGAATAGATCCCAAGACAGGAGTAGATGTCCGTACCCTAAAGAAAACCACTGCTTTTCATTATTGCGACAAAATCGGGTATTGGAAGCGTGAGTGTCGAGCAAATCCAGCAAATCAGTTCCAAGATGAGGAGCTAATGCAGGCAGCTGATGTTATAAATACTGTGACAAGACCCTGATCTGTCAATGGAGGTGGGGTCCGAGTCAGCAAGTGCAGGTACCCCAGCCTCTGAGAATTTCACAGGGTAACCGAGCATACCATCAGATGCCCTTTATCAAAACTCTAGATGAGCTCGACCCAGACCCGCTAGAATGACGGTGCCTGTGGGGGGAGAAAGACTGTACCCATGGAGCAGTCTTGGAGGTAGACCAGAGGGGACCGTATGTGGATGGTCATCCCATCACATTCTTGATTGATACTGGTGCTACCCGTTCTATTGTGAGGTCGGCAGTAGTCTCAAACCTACCCCTCTCGGGACAATCGATCCAAGTTGTAGGAGTCGCTAATAGGAGAGTGACGAATCCGTTGACAGACGAGATACCTGTGAGAATAGTAGCATTTTAGGATCGACACCAGTTTGTGGTGTGCGATTCGAGTCCAGTCTGCTTTTTGGGATGTGACCTTTTGTGTAAGCTGAATTGTACCATCTATTGCACGCCCAAGGGAGTAGAATTGCAGACTAATGATAATGACATTGCATTCAAGCTGGTGAACCAGAATCTCTGTGTGGAGATGTTCCCCGTGCTAACGGTGAATGATCTGCCATATGACTTGAGAGACGCTGTCTCTACGGTAGTGTGGGACTTCACGGGAGAGGAGATAGGACTGATCCGAGGGGTTCAGCCAGTTAAGATACAGCTCAAGCCGAATGCTGAGTTTACCAGAACGCCCCAGTACAACCTGACCTCGGAAACAGTGGCAGGAATTACACCTGTGATTGAGTCCATGATCGTGCAAGGCATTCTGAAGGAGATCATAGGAAGCCCATGCAATTCACCTATAATGGGGTTGCAGAAGCCGAGTGGAAAGTACAGGATCATGCAGGACCGATGAAAGGTCAACACGATCGTGGTCCCATGTTGTCCTGTGGTACCGAATCCATCTGTGATTCTATTTCAAATCCCTTGTGAGGTTGAATGGTTTACTGTGATTGATCTATGCCAAGCATTCTTCTCGATACCCTTACACGAGGAAAGCCAATTCTTGTTTGCTTTCCGGCTGGAAAACCATGTGTTAAGGTGGTGTCGTATCCCACAAGGGTATACTGAGAGTCCATCGATCTTTAATCAGATTCTGGAGAAGAACCTTGAGAGTCTAGTACTGCCGCAGAGTTCAGTACTTGTGCAGTACATTGATGACCTCCTGATTGCCTCAGAGACTGAGGAGGCTTGTAGAGTTGATACTGTTGCTCTGTTAGATCACCTGGCAGAAAACGGGCATAAGTTGTCCCCAAGCAAACTTCAGTACTGTTTGCCTAAAGTCCAGTATTTGTGTCATCGCATTAAGAAAGGCAAGAGGAAGGTGTCACCAGACCCCATTGAGGCTATTATGAAAATGAATGCGCCTACCATGCAGAATGAAGTCAGCATGTTCTTGGGAATGGTTGGTTACTGCCGACAGTGGATTCCCAACTTTTCATTGAAAGCAAAGCTCTTGCAGAGGTTGACACACAAGGATGTGAGTGATCCGGTACCATGGGATAACAACTGTTTGGTTGCCTTCTTGGAGGTGAGAGAAAGCCTGTATTGCGCTCCGGCTCTAGTAATGCCTGATTACAACAAAGCGTTTTCGCTATATTGGTGTGAGCGGGAGGGTTGTGCACTGTCTGTACTCACCCAGACACATGGGGGTGTCCTTAGACCAGTGGCCTACTTCTCAGCTACATTAAATCCTGTAGCTTTAGCACTGCCCGGATGTCTCAGATCTGTTGCTGCAACTGGTGTCAGAATTGAAAGATGTGAAAGCATTGTGATGGGTTATCCTCTTACTGTCTATGTTCCACACTCAGTTGAGCTCCTGATGACGAGAACCAAAACACAGCATTTGACTAATAACAGGCTCACACATTATGAGCAGGTTATTTTGGCCTCAGAAAATGTCCCCTTGAAAAGATGTTCTGTTTTAAATCCTGCTACGTTGATGCCTATTACAAATGTTGAAGGGGAAGATTGTGGGGACCATGACTGTCTGGATGTGACTGAACTTTGTACCAAACCGAGACCCGACATTGTTGATGAACCTTTGCCTGATTCAGACCAAGTCCTTTTTGTTGATGGTTCATGTTTAAGAGACAATGCAGGTTATTTGAGAGCAGCGTTAGCTGTCTGTGCTATTTCTGGAGTTGTGGAAGCTGCTTGTTTACAAGGAGTACACTCCGCACAGGTAGCTGAAACCATTGCCTTGACCTGCGCATGTCTTGTTTCTGATCAAATCCGAGTCACCATCTACACCGATAGCCAGTATGGATTCGGTGTGGTTCATGACTTCAGACAGCTATGGTCACAGAGGGGGTTCTTAACATCATCAGGATCTCCCATCAGAAATGAGGAATATGTGAGACAACTGTTGGAGGCTTTGCAGCGACCAAGGGAAGTAGCTGTGGTAAAGTGTGTTGCTCTTGGGAAGGTGGAGGATTTCATTACCCTGGACAATAGGTACGCAGAAGAGGTTGCACGCTTTTTGTGCCGAACATGGTTGTATTTTCAATGGGGATTATTCATGAGAGAGCACAGAAAGAACCGAGCTCAGCATGATGTTAGCCATTGCGGACACTTGGTCAAGCGTCTGCAGGGAGAGGTGTCAGACCAAGAAGCTGCTGTTTGGATTAAAGCAGGGTGTGAGAAAAGAGACAATGGCATTTGGGTTTCAACAGATGGTCGAGCAGTGCTGCCGGATTGTTTACTGAGCCCCATGGTGAGGCAGATTCATGGAGCAGTTCACATTGGGAGAGATGGCATGGTGCGAGTGTTCAGACAAACATGATTTAACCCGAGGTTTCGTGTGTTTGCTGAAGCAGTGTGCCACAGGTGTGTTACGTGTCAACAGATGAATGCTATAAAGAAAACTGTGGTTGCTTTGAGTCACATTGGGAAGTCAGGGGGTCCGTTCAACAGAATCCAGCTTGACTTCATAGAGATGCCTAGGTACAATGGGCTGAGGTACATCTTGGTTGTGGTGTGTGTCTTTTCACGATGGGTAGAGGCATAGCCAACTAGAAGGTGTGACAGTCTCACAGTGGCAAAGCTGTTACTCAGGGAACTTCTTCCAAGCTTCGGATTTCCAACTTCATTGGAGTCGGATAGAGGGACTCATTTCCACAGTGAGATTATGAAGCTGTTGTGTACTGCCTTACAAGTTGACCGGAGATTGCATTGTAGCTACAGGCCGGAGGCGTCTGGCCTAGTGGAGCAAATAAACGGGACTCTCAAAGTGAGGGTGGCAAAAGTGTGCTCTTCGACGTCTTTGAATTGGCCTGATGCATTGCCTTTGGTGCTAATGAGCTTGCATAGCATTCCAGATAGAACAGGACTCTCACCACATGAAATATTGATGGGGAGGGTGATGCGCTTGCCAGCGGTGCCATCCACAGTGTTGATAAACATCACCGATGATTTGATTCTTGATTATTGCAAATGACTGGCTGACATGGTCCCTTATGTGTTTCACCAGGTTGAAGCTGCGACTGCACCGACCTCGAAGGATCTCTGTCATGACCTATGTCCAGGTGACTAGATATCGGTCCGGAAGCCTGTGAGGAAGAACTGTCTTGATGCCCGTTGGCGAGGTGATCTTGGTGACAAATACAGCTGTGAAGTGTGGCGGCTTGCCGAACTGGATTCACGCCTCCCATACCCGCAGAGTTTCAGGACCCTCGGAAGAAACAGCTCCTCTTCCTGAAGAAAATCCAGCCGTGGTTGCGAGGCCACAGGAGTGGGCAAGCCAAGCTGTGGGGGTTCCTGACGAGGCTGGTTACCCACCAAGTCGAGCTGAGGGAGGTTATGCTATACGAGGCTCAGGTATTGACTCTGAGGGAGACGGTAACGTTGCGAGTGGAATAGAGTCAGACTCAGCTGAAGAGACTGGTGTGGAAAGTGGTCATGTGCAAAGAAGGAGAGCAGAAGTCGCAAGAGAATCATGGCCTGTGAGATAGAAGAGGCAGAACTTGAGACTTGCACCTGAAAGAGATCTTGCTCCCGTATCTGAAACGCCTGAATCAGAACTGAGTGACACAGAGCAAGCACAAGAGGGCTTGAGAAGGTTGAGGAGAGTAAGAGTACCATGCCAGAGATACGCTCCCCGGAGTGGACTTATCTGATTACAAATGCCGGGAACAGTGAGGTCCGGGAGGCTGAGATCTGGACGAGTGACGCGCGGAGCTTCAGAACTTATAATTGAGATGGAGCTGTTGGTCCCTGGAGTAGAAGCTAATGGAGTTTTGACATTGACTGTACCAGATCCTCTGAGATTGAGTGGTTTACGGAGTCTGATTTTGCAAGATCTTTTGTTTCCGTCATTTTGGTATCAGCCACCAGCTCAGGAGATTGCAGCATTTCGTTTGAGCTTTTGCAGCGCATCATTGATTATACTGGCTCTGACCGTATAAGGGATGTCAACTGAACTGTGCATTGTATAAAAAAGTTTCAAGAGAAGGTAACCTAGGCCCGAGTGGAAGAAGAAAAAACTTAGGGATCTTTCCGTAGAAGAAGAAAGAGGGCTAAGGAAGTGTTTTGGACTGTGTAAATAATTGTGCAACGAACTGTGAAACTGTTTCCGTGGCATCAAGGAACTGTGTATGAACTTTGATGATCAGCAGTGAGAGGCAGAGAAAGAGACTTTGCATTGATCCTCTTGCTGTGACAACTTAAACTCAGTTGAAGATGGAGTCTGGAAATTCGAACCATAGAGCGAAGTGTGTAATAGGTACACTTATTGTAGGAGTGATTGTAGTATAACAGTAGTTATTATCATGTCTGTTAAAAGTTCACACGAAGCAGAAGTTGAGGGGGTGAGAGTACGAGGGACATCCACACCTACCACTTCTAGCACAAAAGAGGGTACATTAGGAGCTGACAGCGCTATGATTGATCAAACTAGTTGATTGTTGCATTTAGACTTTTCTAAAGGTGATTATACGTTGAATGCTTATGCGAAGCTGTTGTATGAGTATGTGAACACGATGGATGTGAGAGATTGTTATGTGTGTATGCAGTTACCAGCGTCAGTTGAGGAGGGTATCAGATACCATCAACTGCCTTTGACGTATGGTATCATCACTTGTAGCTTATTACTTAGTATGTTTTATGGCAAGGGCCATTATGAGTACTATTTCTCCAACTACGATTTAGTGCTTTCAGAAGTTCCAGCTTACAAGCACCTGAATAAGTATGACTACTATAAGCAAGAGGAGACGATGGGGAAGTACTTCATACCTACTGTTTACATTAGACGGCTTACGCACACAGGCCCAACTTAACATATATGTTGACTGACATAGAAAAGAAGTTTGTAGATCAGGTAGAAGACCAACATAGGCAATTAGCAGTTAAGCTTAACAATAGAGAGGGAAAATTTGAATGGACCAATGAGGAGTTAGCACACAAGGCGAGAGGGAGATATGGTCCAGTGGCTTTAGATTTAGAGCAGCGAGGAAAGCTTTGTATCAGACAGGTACAAACTTATTACGATAAAATCTTTGTGGGACAGAGTGTGTGTGATCACATTTTCGCAATTGAAGCCACTGCAAAGAAGTTGTTGCAGGATGCAGTACAAGTGGTGCAGAATGTGTATTTTGTGTGTGGGAGAAATGCATATGTTCGATTGCCACTGAATTGGTATGGCACGTGGTATGTGGCTGTTGTGTTTCCCAAGATATAATATGGCGAGGATTTGGGACCTTTGGAAGGGAAGCCATCCCATAGAGAGAAGCGTGGTACGAGTGCTGGAGATATTGATGGAGATGTGTTTGGAGCAATGATACCAAGTTTGGGAGTGGTTTTGAACGACAAAGATTAGAAGGTTATCAACTATTGTGGATCAGTTATCAGCAAATACTGCTCAGTCTTTATTACTTGTAGATGGAGAGATGGTCTCGATAAGAGCTATGGTGATGCAAAACCGTCTTCCTTTAGATGTGTTGTTAGCAAAGGAAGGCGGAGTCTGTAAAATGCTGAAGGTTCAACAGTGTTGTACTTTTATCCTAGATCATAGTAAAAATCTGATGAAGTATATAACTAACATTACTGAGATACACCATGAAATACATGATTTGGCAACAGAGGGAGTTTGGGATAAAGTTGGTAAAGGATTTGGAAAGATTGGAAGTTGGTTTGGTAAAGGATTTCTTGGTTACATCTTGAAGCCAATCATAATAGTCGTGATTTGTGTAATCCTTTTGCTGGGAGCAATCAGAGCTTATGAGTGGCATAAATCAAGACCGGTTGAGAATTCTCTTAGACAGCGAGAGAGGAGAATGGAGAGACTGCAGGATAGTCACTATGAGAATCTCCAGAACCTAGAAACGTTTCGACAGGGAGGCTGGCTACAACGTCTGTTTAGGTTGGTTCTTTCTGCAGGGAGATGCAGTTGAATATGATGACACTAGTCATCAGAGGGGGGACTGATAGAGCGTGATTGTGCTCTTTCATTTCTAGGGGTGCATTATAATCATGAGTAGTTCACACCCACACATATATTCCTTTATCATGTTAACATTTTGTTTTTAGAATGTGTAATGTAATAATGTGAAAGATATATTTTTGTAAACCGTAGAGAAATCAGTATTGTAATCGTGTGCTATTTGATGAAGGCCTTAATGTGCTGAGTTTTACATTTGACTAATAAGAGACAATTTGCTTGTTGTGTAACGTATTGATCTAAATTTGCCTAGTACTAATATTCATGTATACTTGTGCTGAATGAAATTATATGCTGTTTCTTATGTTAGCCGAAATTTGTAGGCCTCATGTGTATTTCTCCCTGACTCTCTAATAGATCTTGTTAGAGTAATTTATGTGCATACATTAGTTAGAATAACGCTTTTGTTTTAGGAGCTAGGCTTAGGGAGGAGAGGATATATTTGAACAAGTGATACCGATAATGTGGAATGGTGTTCTTTCTCACTGGAGAAGGCCTAGGAATCAAGGTCATCGAGCATGAGCCTGGGAGCATCATTGCTGAATGGGAAATTACCTACGAGGAGGTGTCCAGCTGGATGGGATGAACGCGTGATGTGATGATGGGTGTGACCTACGATTTTTGTATTGGGGTTAGGGACAGAGTCCAGGGACTTCTGCTGTGCCTTGAGAGAGAAGAGACCATCTTAAAATGAGCTCGGTAGCTTTACGCTACTTGACCCATTCAACGTGAGTGCACTTCTTAGGAAGTCTTCACGTGCTGACACCTTTTCCTGGACTTGCCTGGGAAATGCTAAGTAGGGAAGTCACGATAGTGTTAGTGTAGGGACAGACTAATGCTTTTTAGTCACAAACCTCCAATGAAGATAACTATTGATGCTGGTGCAGTAATCTTTTGCTTAATGATATTGGAATTGGTCATCCTGTGCATGTTGCATCGTCTAAATTTTGCTCGTAGATTTGGCTTTGTATTAGTGCCCATGTATTTTTACACCCTCGTCTTGAGGTGTTTGTATGTTCAACTTTTCTTGGCTTTGTAATAAACTCACTAAATTTTAGATTCAGAGTCTGTATTCCTTTAGTAACATGGGCAACTGGGATGGTAATGTATAATTGGCAAAGGTTTTTCTCCCCTCTACACTTTTAAGCAGGCAACAAAGAGCCATCAACCAGGGGTTCCAGAGTAAGTCTAGAACGTGGAACCCGGCTCCTTCACATCTATTGGTACATTTTCGCTCTGTACAGAGTGATTTTGCACTGAAATATCATCTCACTCCCCTTGAATTTGCACCATGGCGATTCTGCTCCTAAATATGTTTTACATCTAAAAATGTCTACACAGCTGCTGAGTGATTTTGCGCCTGAATATGATTCTTTATCCTATAATTGTCTTCCCACTCCTGTTGATGCTACATCAAAGGTGGTTTTGCAACTAAATTTGATTAGCCCTAAATGTTTTCTTGAACCTGTGTTGTTACACTACAAGTGATTCTACACTGCTACTGATTTTGCACAAATTGTGACTTTGAATCTCAATGTGATTTTTGCACCTAAATGTGCTTTTTCTCCAAAATGTGATTTCTGCTCCTAAGGTTGTTCTACATTCCTGCTAATGTAACACCAATGGTGATTTTGCAGTGTAATGTGATTTTGCACCTAATTTGGATTTTGCTCACAACTGTGAGACCACAATGTTGTATATTTTGTAATAACAGTGATTTCGCTCTGCTAAATATGACTTTTTATATAAACGTAATTTGTACTCCTATGTGTTTTCCACCCTCATGCTGATGTTGCACCAAGGGGAATTTGCACCTTACTTTTCCTGCCATCCAAACGTGTTAGCACAACTTTTCCACCTAATGTGACATCTTACTACCACTTTTTCTCTCTGTACTGAGTGATTTTGCCCATCCTAAATGTCATACCACACTCCAGCCAACTTTGCACCTAATTGTACATGTACACCTAAATTTGATTTTCGTACCGCATCTTTTTTGCACTTAAATGTGTTTTCACACTTCTGCTAATGTTGCAAGATGTGATTTTACAACTAAATATGCTTTTTCACCCTAAGTGTGATTTGTGATGCTAAACGTGTTTTCACACTCGTGTTGGGGCTACACCAAGGGTGGTTCTAAAACCTAATTGTGACTGTACATCTGAATGAAATACCACAATCCTTACTTTGCACCAAGGGTGAGTTAATCCCTCAAGGTGCTGCCAGACAAATATGAGCTCATACAGATTCTACACATTTTCCGTCAGCACTACATATTTAATAACTCCATAAAGTAGCTGTCTTATACAGAATCTGCCTCTTAAAATCAATAGATTTTTGTGTGATCTTATTAAAACCCAAACAGAGCTCCATATCATTTCAGGTTACAAATAACACTTTCATAGCTGCCAAGGTTTCAGATTGCTATGTGTGACATTTCCATAATTTCAGAGTAATTATGAGTGACATTTCACCGACTATGAGTGACACTTTCTCACGAGCAAAATCAAGCAGAGAAGAAGAGGGAAACAAATATCTGAAATTACACCCATTTGAGCAACGTGACTGCGCCAGCAAAAGCAAATTTTCATAGCATAGCAAGTCAGTGCAACAGTAGATCTTGACTTACACTCTTCCTGCACGGTGCAACAGAGGTCTGACTTGTGTCACCTTAGCACAGTAACTAACTGCATGTGTTATAATCTGACACACTGTACGACCAGCACCCACTGGCTGCCTGATCGCGCTCTTCCAAAAAGGAATTTGCTAATTAACACACACTTGGATGGCTGAGGCTGAATAAACCGAAGCACTATATTTAGGCCTTAACAAGAAATATTTGAATATTTCCTGCCAGGTAACCAGCACTGCTCGACTCACTTTCATTAACTACGTAATGTATTCCAGGAGCTGTAGTGCTGACCGGTCCGGATTAGGTGGTCCAACTGAACACAGCGACAGTGCTGATTTGTAAAAGAAAAGTCCAGGGCAGGCATGTGTGTGAGAGAGAGGGAGGGCGGAGACGGCAGCCCGGCAGGATGGGAGTGCAGCATAAGGGAGTCTGGAGGGCTCACTGGCACTTTCTAAATAAATGTCATTTGAACAACCTGCTGAACTCAAGAGCCATAGAGGTTGCTAGGAACTGTATACTAGAGTGGGTGGACGTTCGTTCTGAGCTTCGCCCCCTCCCCCTCCCTCTCCCCCGCATCAACTTTACTTGATGGATCCATTTCCAACAAGAAAAATAATAAAAAATTTCCAGAAACAGAACCCTTTGGGGAGAGCAGTGCAACAGCAGTTTCTGCTTAAAACACCTTGAAAAGCGAAGGTACAGAGAAGACATTTGCAAGCCTCAAGGATAATTAACCCTTCCTTGTTTTGGAAGTTAGTGATCACACTGCGTTTCAGTTGCTGAATTGCTTCTCTCTACCACTAAACAGGGTGTGTCTGAAAGCGGGCCATAGAACCCCCCCACCCCGGCCATCGGTCAAACAAGACAGAAACAGCGTGCTTGAGAGACAGAGGTCGCTATCCTGCGTTGCTCGATATTTCTATCCATCCTAAAGTTGCATTAGCATTGGAGTTAGGCACACACACTGCAGGCACTTACTTCTTTGCAGTGGTAACACGCCTGCTGGTAGCCGGTGCCCACAACTCGGACTCTCCCGGGCGGCCCGGCCACGGCAACACCGACTCTGCCGGGCATGATTTAAACTACGGGCTGCCGGTGTGCTCTGGACAGGTTGAGGCTGCAGCTGAGGAACCACTCCAGCGGCCAGGTTCACTCAGCTGCCAGTGTGAATTCGACTCTGTCATTATTAAATTTCCCGCTGCGGTGCAAGCCCAAACTTTTCTCAAGAACTGTGCTGCCTGTGCCTCGGGCGGCAGGAGGGAGGACCCGACCCGCCTTAAATAAAGTTGTATGCGAAATGCCGAAGTGCGTGCCGTGCGCCGTGTCTGTGTTGTTACATTGTAGCAGCAGCTGAGCCAGCCTCCAGCCTCCAAGCCTGCCAGAGCACTCCTCGGCTGTGCGCACCGTTACCGCGCGCCTCCACACTATCTTAAGGCGCATTAGAAGCACTCCCGGTTTGACAGCTGAGGAGGCGCTATAATGCGTGACTTTACATTTCAGTGCGGTGATGCGGACCACCACACTGAAATGAGTTAGTCTAACGCCTGATGCGTGATACTTGGCAGGACTGCACTTTAAAGATTGTATTCTTCCCAGGCTTATTCAAATCTATCATCATATGCCACAAACACTAAACTCAGAAGACAACCTTGAAATGCTAATCAGTGACAAATACCATAGTCTCACACTTCATTAAAACTCATCTCCTTTTTAGGTATCGGCTAGACAGTGCATGTGCTGTCTCAAAGAGACATGCTGTATATACTTTGTGGGCTTCAGCCTGTCCATAGGCTTCCCATTTGCTGGCTCCATCGTCGCTCTGCTATTCTTTCACCCCATTTGTCCATGGCAAGCAGGCGACATGCCTCTTCCTGTATTTAGCCCTCCCCAAGAGCACGGACCAATTACTACTATCCATCCACTGCTCCCATTTTATGAACTGTCTTAGGAACTACTTTTTTCTTTCTTGAAAAGCAGTTCCGAAGAGCGCTCATGTTTTCACTTGCTCCGAGATGCGTTTCTGTAAACAGGCCTGTAAATCTTGTTCTTATCTTGTCACATCTGTTGTGCATTCAAAGACCGAGGTAAAATGTTAGATCTGCTTGCCCCCTCCTTGCTTATTTTATTTACGAGCGAGCACACCACTGGAATGTTACTTCCGTGATATCCGGTTGTTCGCTTTAATGTTCCAAATGTACAGCGCTCTTTACTGCTCCCTTGACGTACACGTCCTCCTTGATAACAGCTGCACATGTGAAGGGACCATGACGGCATTGCGCCTCTGCAACATGAGTCAGATTTCAATGCACAATCGTTAAGTCTGATTTATGACCAAGGTTGGATCGCATCAACAATTTAAACTTCCACCAAGGATTACAGAACTACATGTTTTTTAGTCATGTGTGTGCAGTGGAAAAGCTGGCCTCCTACTTTGTTAAAAGCTTTCCTCTTTCTGTTCCCCTATGCTTCCTTTTATACGCACTGGGGGAGGATGTGGCGTAACTGCTTGATGTGCTGACTTTGAAGCTAAGGAACCAGGCTCGAGTCTCTGCGGCAGGCTCAACATCCTGTGATTCTGGGCAAATCCTGATTTGTTTTTTACTTGCATTCTTTGCTGCTTGCCGCCACCAGTACTTATTTTCACCCTACGTGTACAGTGGAAAGGCTTGCCTTCCAAGTTGTTAAAAGCTTTCCTCTTTACTGTTCCTCTATGCTTCCTTTCATAAACACCGGGAGAAAATGTGGCGTAACTACTTGAGAGGCTGACTGTGAAGCTGGGGAACCGGGTTCTAATCTCGGCATCAGCTCAACACCCTGTGATGCTGGGCTAATCACTTTCTCCGATTCCTACAAATGAATGAATGCAACTGGTGCTCATGTACAGTGCTCCGATACCTTCGGGTCGAGTTTGTGCTGTATAAAACTGCAAAGAAACAAAAAAGGTGGTTTCTCCTGAATACTCTGGAATGCATTTCAAAATAGGCATGATCTTTTTATTTGTTGTAACAATTTTGAAATTAAAACATTATTACGCACTCTGTTAATTCACACACTCACACCTACAGCCATTTTACACATCTACAGGCTCAGGCTTCATGCTTCTTTTACTTCACTTTTAGCCATGCTGCTATTCAATATGGCTAAAAGACATGACCACGCCAATAGCTCTCGCATTGCCAAGACCTATTGGCTTTGCCAATGCTTGTTTTTACTGCAGACATACCCGCATAGATTGACACACTATACTTTTACTTCTTGGTCTCAAATAACACCAAGCTCTGACAGACAACCCGGAAATGTTAGTCACTTCATCAAAACTGATCTACTCTTTTTTTTTTCTTTTTTACTGCGGACATGCCCTGTTAGTCTGACATACTGTACATTTACTTCTTAGTCTCAAGTAAAACAAAAATTCCATAAAGGAAAAAAACATACAATATCAGGTTACCATAACAAGTAATTTAATTTGCATATCACCCTCTATGTGTAGCTCCTATGAAAATGAGAATATTATAATCTAATCCTCAGATAACAGCTCACCGTTTGATACTGTGAAGGCTCTAAAACCTTCTACCACGGCTAGGGACATTAACAATGATACCACTCCTATTATCTCTACTGACTGACAACACTAGCTCACTCAATCCACTCCCCCTTTCCTCATTTTCACCCACACACCCACAGAGAATAACACCAGAGAGCAAAATGTTAGACTAAATGAAGTTAGCAGTGGTCTTGAACCAGAATTACTCTTACACTAACATAGATCAAAATACTGCCAAGGACCAAAACCACAGCTCCTCTGGTAACCACTACTAACCCTCAAGATAGTCTCCCTCTGTCAGCCAACAGTCCAGCTACTCAAACAACAATAGCAGGTGGGAACGATCCCAGGGCCATAATCCGTAAATATTATATAAAAAAAGAATCTTGGGAAGACACTAAACTGTAATATTAGTCAGTGAAAGCACCTATAATAGAAAAGGGACCTAAAAACAAAAGAAACTAAATATTTGTTTCACAACAAGAGTCTCACAAAAAGCTGCAAAAGTGAACTGGCTACATCAATCAATCATGGAGTGAAAAAGAGAAGGAGACATTGCACAAAAGCACCAGAAAGGAGGGTCCGGGTGAGCCCTTGTTGACACCTCATGGTCCAGCTACACCAAAACACCTGCATACAAACTGATTCTCCAAAGGCGGCCTCGACCATCCACAGGCATAATTCACATGAGAGATGGGATTACTCACCTCAGACTTCATTAAAGCCACTTAATAGTGA
Source organism: Calotriton arnoldi (assembly GCA_963921515.1). NCBI lineage: Eukaryota > Metazoa > Chordata > Amphibia > Caudata > Salamandridae > Calotriton > Calotriton arnoldi. Next base: position 3,212,405 of record CAWUFW010000043.1, on the reverse strand, counting down.
TCAAACAAATCTCATATCCTCTCCCCAAAATGAACAGTCTGATACCAAATGGAAGCAGGATCACCTCCACAGATGATACAAAGTATGATAACTAACCTTTCCTCTCTCTCACTCACTAGGACTCTACTCATAGCAACTCTTTTTCTAACCCCCATTCAACCTCAATCAATACTCCTGAAAAGCACAAGACATACACAACTTCAATGCATTCTTATATCTACATTACCTTTTATGCATCTCACCCCCTCGAATATTCTTTGATCGCAGATCTCACAACACATCCTCTGACCCCAATCTGCAGATCTCAATGTCCTAAACACAATCAAAGATCAATTTGATAAACTAACCTCAGTCGAATCACCTCTCAGCTCAGTAACCTTTCTCTTGCATATCACATCAAAGATACCCCTCTGAATTAGAAGTCTAATGTACTCTACATTTATACTCTAAATATGAAAGTTTCTATCTGGCCTCGCCCGAGAATTTGACCTGGAAACCACTGCATTCACAGAAACCAGTTAGCTCATTTTCTATACCTCTATCTTACCACTGGGATACAACATCCTCCGCCTTGATAGAACATAAAAAAATGTTTGGGAGCTCGCGTTTATCCACAAGGAGTCTCTTAACCCCTTAAGTGCTAAGCTCTTTGTTTTTTGGGACAGTTGTGCTTAAGCCTTCTTAACTTTTTTCCACAAAAAATATTTAGTCAATTTGTAGCAATTATTTTAAATGTGAAAAAATTCTATTAAAAAAGTGTGTGTTTTTTTTTTTTTTAAATGGCATGCACAAACATTTTGCTGTTCTAAGATCTTCCTATTCCCAGCTTTTAGGAACAGGAAGAGTTGTAAAAAATATTATTTTCACAACGATTTTGTAATTTTATAAACGGTTGTCAATATTTCTTATTTTTCTGCAATTTCTACCTGTTGCAGTTTGTGGGGGTAAAGGGAGCAAAACCCATGAGTGAACCCAAACAGCTGTACATTTCTGAAAAAGTAAATAACATTTGAAATTCTGCAAGTGGTCATTGGTTTATCCAAATAAACATATTGTGGAAATCAAAAACTAATAAAAGTAAATAGGAAAAACCAGAAACATGTGAATATTGTTATCTGTATTTTTTTGCCCCGAAGGCTGATCTACATAGATGATATACTGTTACATTTGTCCCAATCTTACAGTCACAGTCTTACAGTGTTTGCTGGCTGTCTAAGAACCCGCCCTACCCAGAGCCATCAACAGAACTGGAGCTTATAATGATTTTTTATTGTGTACCGACCATGCATCAATTCATATGGTAAAATCTAATGAATTAAAAATCGGTTTGAAGGATACTTATACATTTTTTAAATGCACCTAAGAATCTGAGTTTCAGAATAGTGGTTATTTGTATGACTGTCAAGTTGGGGTGATCCATAATATCATGTGATTCAGAGGCAGGTTTTGCAAAAAGTCCTCTTTCTTGCACAGTGTCTTACATGTAGAAGCCAAAAATGGAGAGAAAGTCATTTGATAATAACAAATGTTCGACTTTTCTGTCTTCCCATTCTTCACCTGATAAAAACATTAACCACTTGTGTGGCTCGGCCCATGACTCATGACAGGTAAGTACTCAAAATGGAACAAGGAAACACCAAAATTGTTCTTTCCAAATCCACTTTTTCTGGCAATGTGGGTAACAACAGTAGGCACCTAAGGAAACCTACCAACCTTGGACATTTCTGAAATTATACATCCAGGGAAGTCCAAGGTGGTGCTACCTGCATGGATCCCACAACCAAGAGTGCAACTTCAAACATCAAATGTTGGCTAAAATCACGGATTTCCCTCATATTTCTGTGAGTGGAAGCTCTGGGTCTGTGGGGATCCACAAAATTCCTATCACGCAGCATTCCCATACTCCTGATAAGACCAGTACCCCACTTGTGGGGCTGGACCTATCACCCATGACAGGAAAAGACTCAACATGCAAAAAGGAACTATCAAAAATTTTCCTTTGACAATGTTGGTAAGTTTCCCTAGGTGCCGATCTCGGGTTGAAAGGTTGCAGCCATCCCCGTGAGAGGAAACAGGGTGTTTTACACATATATTTAAAAAAAATTGCAGGACATTCTAGGTATAAAAACATGCAGGGATCCAAACATGCCACACCACTCTGGATTCCCCTGGATTGCTAGGTTTCAGAAATGCACAGGATTGGAAGGGCTTCCTGGTTGCTGGCTGACCTAGAACCTGAATACTGCAGCCATTCCCCTTGGCAAATGAGAATTAACTGGGATTTCTTTGGCCGTAGGTTTGACATATGGGCTGGCAAATAGGAGGTAAACCCCCATTCTTGTTCGTGCTTGGGGGAGAAATACTGTCTGGTGCTCATGAGCGGTGCCAGCTGCAATGATTGCCAGTAACCCACCTCGTTGCTTTTCCCATTTTTTCCTGGTAGACTTTCTAAACCTCTAGATGGAGGACTGAGGTGTTTAACACATTATAGCTCAACTTCTAGAGCTCAGAAGTCCCACCAGACGATCAAGGAAAAATTGAGAAACAGAATGGGGTGAGACCGTGCCCAAAGCACTACTCTTGAAGTGCTAAATGGCTACTGCCTTTACCGAGAGTTAAGTAGCATGAGCGATGTGGTGGCAGCATACCATATTTTTTGTAATGATGATCAGTACCAGCCCACTCATGTAAAGTTCTGCTGCTGTGTGCTTAACTTGCCCTTGGCCTACATGATCTTAGCATGTAGTGCTGTCCAGCACACGTGTAGTTGCGTGTGCATGCTGTGTTGTATGTCTGCCTGTGAGTGATACAATACATGGAGGCCTATGGGTTCTATATTGGAAACCCAGGGCTTTGGAAAGGAATGTGGCGGCGAGGAGCCATCCCATACAGATTTGTGGATTTCACCGAACAGGGTGAGACACACAGTGGAGGAAGGGAGACCCAGGCTATCTTGTACACTTCAAAAGTACTCTGATTCTGGAAAGTACACTGAACAGGGGGAACTGGGCACATCTCAGAAAGAGGATGGAGCTGATAAGGGTAACACTGCAGATGCAGGGAATCATAAAGAGCAGGGTTGGGCCTTTGTAAACTTTTGTTAGGCATATATCAGTGAGGCTGACAGTCAGGTGTGATGCTCGAGGCACTCCCATGGTCTGTGTTGTGAGACTATCAAGGTTGAAATATCTCCTCTGTGACAGACTGCTTCCTGGATAAAGGACAGAACACAGGAGTGGGTGCTTCAAAGGAAGGAACACCCAGCACACACATTTCACATAGAAAGACACTATATCACATCTGTGTGTGGAAATGGATTATAAAAAGGGGAGCTTCAGTCTCTGAAATTGTCAGAAGTCAAGCAGTCAATGGTAGCTGTACATCAACATGGAGAAGCTCAGCAAGCATCCTGCCTTTTGTGACCAGGATTGGGGACTGAGGTCTAATAGCCTCCCTTCTGGGTGAGGGGATATCACCAAGGAGAATCAAGACCGCTTGCCCCAGAGCACCAGCATTTGCCTGCCTACCGAGACCAAAGGACCCTGTGTGAAGGAGGAGAGCGCCTGAAGGGACTGATATCCAGTAGGGGATCCTGTCGAATGGACCACTGAAGGAAAGTATAAGGTCCACGGTCCTGTTAAGGACTGCTGCACCATTTGGCCCATCTGCCCGTTTGCTGCCCAAGTTGGCAAACCGTATGTCAGAGGGGGCCACCATGAAGTAAAGGCTTGCTGCACCGATCAGGCTATCCACTCGTATGATGCCCAAGTCACCAACCGTGTATGCCAGAGAAGGCCACCGTAAATCAAAGTAAAACACTGCTGCACTGATCGGGCTGTCTGTCCCAGTACTGCCCAGGTCTGTGGGCCATCGGCCAGTATGCTTCCCAAGTCGGTCACATCCTATGTCAGAGGGAGCTGCCCTGAAGTAAAGCACTTCCGCACTGATCGGGCTGTCTGCCCGTGTGTTGTCAATGTCTACGAACCTGAATGCCAGACAGGCCCACCATGAAGTAAAGCGTTGCAGCACCGATTGGGTCATTCGTCACTGCGCTGCCCAAGTTGGCGAACCTATGTAATGGAGGGCCCCACCGTAAAGTAAAACGCTGCCCTACCGATTGGTTTGTCAACCCGTGTACTGCTCATAGTGGCGACCCCGTATGCCAGAGGTGGCCACTGTGAAGTAAAGTGTTGCCGTACTGATTGGACAGGCCTCCTGTGTGCTGCTCAAGTTGCCAACCCGGTATGCCATTGGGGCCCGCCGTGAAGAGCTGGGGTCGTGCACCTGGTGCACCGCTGTGAAGAGTGAAGTCGATCACAGGTGCAGTGTGCAATCGTGAAAAGCTATGGGCTTTGACCTGTGCACCTCGAGTACCAACTCGAGCATTGGAGATCAAGTGGCTGCCCAAGACCTGTTGTCGGGATCAGAGGAACTTACCCCATGACCGGAGGAGCACTATGGACACTCACCCACTTTGCCAGTAGTGACAAGACTACAGTTCTTTGCTGGCATCTACTTCGGTCTTCTGCAACACCAGATTACTACACACTCCTGGGATCTTCCGTATCTCCATACCAGTGAGAGTGGGTAAGACTAATCACTGGGACACAGAGCCCTGAGAAGGAACTTGCTCTGCCTAATTGCGCTCTACAGCACTGGAACACTGACTTCTAAAAGCCATTGTAGAACTTCTAAGACTCCTACTCACTAGCTGGGCCTAACCTGAATGTTGCCTCACATAAATGGGGAATAACCACTACCAGTAAACAGGCAGGTGGGACTCAAGGCCTTACCCGGCCAACGCTTGAGGGCATAGGGCAAGCATGGGGGGGCTCGTGCTTACCAAATGGCCCTCTGAAAGGGGTTCTGACACAAGGTTTGTATGGTGATTGTACAGAATAAATAACCTATTATTATTATTATAAAACACCATCAACTGCTGTTTTCAGGGGCCAGGGTCAGGGTCCCTGCTTCTACAAATAACCCTTGCAAATAAGAGTGGGGTTTTCATAGCACTCTGGATCTTGATGAGCCTAACCGACCATAGAGATTAGTGAGAGACACCCGTACATTTTCCTTTTATCCGAAGAGAAGTGGGATAAGCAAGATCCTGAAGGATAAGCAAGATTGAGTGATTGATTGATTGGGGCTGTGAACATCTTTCTTTGCGTGCCCTTAGAACTGAGGGTTCAGGACACTGGAATCTCCATTCAATTGCATGTTCCTTTACCTATGTAATCCCTAGTTTCTTGAGCCTTTCGGTTCCCCAGGAGACAAAAAAGCTCTCTTGGCCACAGAGGTTAATGGGCTGTTGACCAATTGCATTACGGGCTGGCCCTCCACCACAATTATTTTATACATTTTCACCCAGGTATTTGGTAAGCTTTCTGTCCTCCAGAGGAGACCAGGCTTAGAGGTTTGCTCACAATCCGCCCTTCCGGGTAGAAAGGCGCATCCTGATGCCAGGGAATGCTGGTCCTTCAACCCAATTGCTTTTTTACACATGTAAACCCCTGTGTCATGTGGACTTTCTGCCACCCACGAGGAGCAGAAAGGCTATATGGGTACTGAGTGATGGGGTGGTGGTAAGGCCCAATACCAGGATCTGCTGACCCCCTCCCAGTTTTGACTTCTTTATATTTAGTCCCTGGTGTCTTGTAGGCTTGCTGCCCCTCCCACCCCAAGAGGGGCAGGTTGGGATTAAATTCCCCAAACTGTTCCTTGGTACAGACTGAAAGATTGTGTAGGCTCTCAGGGGTGGGTGTACAACCTAACACTCGGCTGCCTGCTCCGACTCCATTATTTATTGGTAGGAATTCTCCCTGGTGCCTAGTGGGCTTTCTGCCTCCCTAGGGTTGTCGAATTGGGGGTACTTGGTGGGGTACTCATCCCAATTTGCGCTCTCCAGGGAGGCAGAAAGAATGTGTGGGAACTGTGTGGTAGGGGAGCAATAGCTTATTCTGTGGAGAGATGCTCTCCTACAATATATTTCTGGGTGGTCTAGCGAGGTGGATTCTTACTCCGGTATCTTCCTTCTGCAGCAATACCCGAGATGGAATCCATTCAGAAGTGGTACCCTTCGAAAGGGGAGACTCTCTCCTTTCCAACATTAACTCTCCCATACAGATCAATGCTGGGGGGTGGGTGCAACTGTTCCCCCGAGCACTGATTACAGTAAAAAGCCAAAGCCGGCTGGTTTCACTTCCAAATTGTGAGGATGTGCATGGGCTGTGCACGCCGATCATCATTCACAAAACAAAGTGTCAGGATTCTGGGGATTTTTTTCTTTTCATCCCAGCAACCTAACAGGGTGTCATGAAAAGAGAAGTTCTGTGGTGAGCACCAGAGAACTTTCCAACCCTAGCTGCCTGGATGAGATTATCTCATACATAGCAGAATCAGGGCTATGCTGTGGACATCATCATCTCATCTAGCTCAGTCAACTGATTAATGTGGTAATGCATGCAAACACAGGCATGCACAAATACGCACAGATTGTTTGCGACCTGCCTCTCTGTGACCTATGCCTGTCTCGGCTTCCAAAGTCGGCACCCTCTTTTTTATTTTCAAAGCCTGAGTTGCTATTTTTTTTTTTTGCATTTCCAAGGCCTGTTATTCTGCTGCATTGCAGCAATGCAAGCTTTGGTATTAAAACATGTTAAAAATATAAAAGGCACGGTAAAAGATAGGTTGCATGCTGACACCTTCCAGAAGGCAATTCCATTTTACATTGTGGAATGTTTTATATTTGAAGGGAGTCTATTAATGAGCTCTCCAAGGCTACATGGGTTGACGTGTGTGTTTCTGCTGTCAGATTCTGATACTGAAAAAGGTAGACCTGATGAGCACAGTAGTTTTATGGGCAAATGCCTTCTGACAGAATTAACAGTACCATTAGGCTCCAAATCACAGCAAAACAGTTACAAATTGGGAACGAAATTCTCAAACACAAAAGTTCCTGCAAGGCCATTATGCCCTATAAATACACATTTTCGTAACAAGAATTGATGAGAAAACATTTCAGATAAGCAGAATCACTAGCAAGATAATACACCAAAAAACTAAATACGTTTGAAATCCCACCTGAGGTTTTGTAGTTGGTCCACAGTTTTTGTACAAGTCCCTTTTCAACTGGGCCATTAACAGGTTTGCCTTTTTCTTCCTCTGCACGTGTGGCAATAATGTCTACAACTTCTTCTTTCAAATTCAGGTTATTGTGTACACCACCACAGGAGGAAGAGGTGCGTTGGTATGTCTGGTTGCAAGAGACAAGAGTTTTCTTTTCATGACTGCTCAGACGTTTAGAGTGGACAGAGGCCTGGTGATCTGACATGCGTATTGTATTGTTTTTATCAGCTTTGAGATTGTCCATGCCATTTCCTTCATCATCTACGAAACCCATATTAACATGTCCACCACTACCAATGCCTATGTTTGTTAGAGCATGGCAAGCAGTGTTACTATCAACAGTACATGGATAATTTCTGAAGATATTCAACCTGCTGGGCCTTAATGCACTATCATCTACCACTTGATCCTCTGTAGCAGCTTTAGAGATAACAGTCTCCTCATCCGTTAATTGAGACTCCTGTGAATATTTGCAACTGGGTTCTGATGGAGTGCTAAGAAAGAACTGAATTCTGGGGACTGAAAGCTTGTTACTTTTAGCTGAATCAGTCTGTTTCTGAATGTCAATGTGGGATTTTGGGAGTTCTGCACCATGTCCTCTTTCCAAGTATGGATCTACTATACAAAGGCCACTTCCATTATTCCATGAAGGAACAGTGAGAAAATTATTGTTTGTGGTGTCATGTCTGCCTTGTAGAAAAGGAGATCCTACAAAATTTCCAATGTTAATCTTCTTCCATTTTGAATACATTAGGAGGTCGTCATCTTCAATATTTTGTCCTAAATTTTCTGAAATGCTCATTTTACGAGAAAATTCATTTTGGACCTTACTGGCTTCTGAAGCTTTATCAGCTGTGAGTTTTTTCATTGTATCTAAAGTGAGAGCCGAAAGGTCTTGTAAGTGGCCTATGTGAGCATCTAAAGAGTACAACGAATGCTTTATGTAACAAACTTGATCTCCAACTTCTTTCATTTGAGCAGCAATCTTTTCAACCCTAGAGAAACAAAAAAACACATTTAAATCACTACAGAGTGATTTTGCTCAATTTAGAAAATCCCCCACAGTTAAACAAAAATGAACTAGCAGTTGGTATGGATTTCTAATTAATTCATAATATGACTCTATATCATTAGTACATTTACAAAATCCTTATAGAAGCAATTTGAACATCCAAAAAGAAACCAAAAAGGAAAATCAACTTGTGCTGCACAATCTCCACAATACATGCAAGGCATTGTCCTAAGAAGATGTAAATATCAAGCTGCCTAAGGTGACCATGGACACTCACTAACAGTACCACATTACCGTAGACATATCTAAGGGCAGCAGTTCTTTCTGGAGCATAACACAGCACCAAGTTATATCGTGGCCAAGATGTGCCACCATCCTGTGAGGTCGAGATCAGGTGGGGCTGCATTTACCCGAGGGGCTTGCTCCTGCCTGTGGACAGCATCGGAGCCTGAATGGGTAATGGCTACAGTCAAAGGAGATCAGCATGCCTTTGAAGCAGGGGACGGAAGATGGGCCATAGGAACTGTGCCATCCCCAGAAGCAGCGCCCGAGGAGGCCCAGGGGCCGCCCCACAATGAAGGAGGCAGCAGAGATGAAGGCTCAGGTGGTGGGCAGGTGTTTTACAGCAAACCTCCAGCCTGGGCTAGGTATCTCCCTTGTACCAGGACCCTGCTGACAATCTCGGTGACACAGAATAGCAATCCTCTGGCTCAGATAGCCCTGGAGGCCCGCTTTTGACAACAAGGGCAGTGGGAGACATAATTTAACTCTTGCTAGCGAGCACATGGCACAGCACGTAAGTATTCACATAATGCAGACGTGGTAGAGATATGGGCCGCTGGGACTTGTGCTGACACTACAGCAGTGAAAGCTGATCAATCAATCAGGGAATTGTAAGCGCGCTACTCACCCGTGAGGGTCTCAAGGCGCTGAGGGGGAGGAGGGGGGGGGAGGGCGGTCCGCAGATCTGTTTAGCCGAAGAGCCAGGTTTTGAGGGTCTTCCTGAAGGTGTTCAGGGAGGGGGCGCGTCTGATGTTTGCCGGTAGCTCGTTCCAGGTCTTGGCTGCAATGTGAGAGAAGGATCTTCCGCCTGCTCTGGCTCTGTGGATGCGCAGGGTTTCGGCCAGTGCGAGGTTGGAAGATCGGAGGTTTCTTTTGGGTACATGGAAGTTGATTCTGTCGTTGAGGTATTTGGGTCCGTTGTTGTGTAGGCATTTGTAGGCGTGAGTGAGGATTTTGAAAGTGACTCATTTCTCCACAGGGAGCCAGTGGAGACTTCGTAGGTGTTGGCTGATGTGTTCGTGTCGGGGGATGCCGAGGACGAGTCTGGCGGCGGTGTTCTGTATTGTCTGGAGTTTGCGGAGTAGGGACTTGTTGATGCCGGCGTAGAGTGCGTTTCCATAGTCCAGTCTGCTGGTGATGAGTGCGTGGGTGACTGTCTTCCTTGACTCAGGGGGGATCCACTTGAAGGTCTTGCGGAGGGTGTTGAAGCAGCTGGAGGTGACGGCGTTGACCTGTCGGTTCATGGTGAGTGATGAGTTGAGTACGATGCAGAGATTCTTGGCATGGTCTGAGGGGGTAGGCTCCCGAGGGCGGTCGGCCACCAGGTGCTGTCCCATGCAGAAGGGATGGTACCGAGGACGAGGACTTCTGTCTTCTCGGCGTTGAGCTTCAGGCAGCTGTTGGTCATTCAGACTGCGACGTCTTGCATTCCTTTCTGGAAGTTGAGTTTGGCAGTGGTGGGGTATTTGGTGAGGGAGAGGATGAGCTGGGTGTCGTCGGCGTAGGATACGATGTTGAGGCCGTGTTGTCGGACGATGGCTGCGAGGGGGGCCATGTAGATGTTGAAGAGGGTGGGGCTCAGTGATGAACCCTGTGGGACTCCGCAGGTGATTTTCGTGGGGTCGGAGAGGAAGGGTGGGAGTCTGATCCTTTGGCTTCTTCCGGTGAGGAATGATCGGATCCAGTCCAGGGCTGCGCCTTGTGTGCCTGCGTCGTGTAGTCTGGCGACTAGTGTGCGGTGGGAGACGGTGTCGAAGGCCGCTGATAGGTCAAGTAGGATGAGGGCTGCGGAGTGGCCTTGGTCCAGGAGGGTGCGGATGTCGTCTGTGGCGGCGAGTAGGGCGGTCTCTGTGCTGTGATTGCTTCGGAATCCGGATTGGGATGGGTCGAGGACGGCGTTCTCTTCAATGAATCGTGTCAGTTTCCTGTTGACTGTTTTCTCTGCAACTTTGGTTGTGAAGGGGAGGAGCGAGATGGGCCGATAGTTCTTGAGGTCGGTGGGGTCACCTGTGGGCTTCTTGAGCAGGGGTCTGACTTCTGCGCGCTTCCAGTCGTCTGGGAAGGTGCCTGTTTTGAAGGTGGTGTTGATGGTGCGTCGTAGTTCGGGTGCGTTGGCGGCCGCGGCTCTGTGGTAGATGTGAGGGGGCAGGGGTCAGTGGGGGCCCCCCGAGTGGATGCTTTTCATGGTCGAGGCGGTGTCTTCGGCCGTGATCGGTGTCCAGTTGGAGATGGTGGGCTGGCTGGTGTTTCTGGGGGGCGGGGAGCCGCCTGTGGCGCCTGGTGGATGGCCGATAAAGTTGTCGTAGAGGTTTTTGATCTTGAGGTGGAAATAGGTTCCAAGCTTGTCGCAGAGGTCTTGGGATGGGGTGATGTCTGTGGCTTCGCTGCGTGGGTTGGTGAATTCTTGAATGACACTGAAAAGTTCCTTGGAGTTGGTGGAGTTGGCCAGGATTTTGTTGTGGATGAAGTTCCTCTTGGTGGCTCTGATCTGGTTGTGGTAGACTGTCAAGGCGTCCTTGTAGGTGGTGTGGTTTTCGGTTGTCTTGGTGTTTCTCCAGTTCTTCTCCAGGCATCTGCAGGTGCGTCTGGCTTCTTGGAGAGCGGTAGTGAACCAGGCGGCTTTCCTGGGGCGTTGTCTGTCGGGGTTGCGTAGCGGGGCAAGGTCGTCTGCGCAGTTGGAGATCCAGGTGTGGAGTTCTCTGGCTGCATCATTTGCGTCGGGTGCCCAGGTGTGGTTGTCTCGGGTGAGGGTGGAGTTAAGTTGCTCGTCGGTAACCTTGCTCCAGTTCCTTCAAGGTGGGCGTGGGGCTGGTTTGGGTGCCTTGGGTTTGTTGATGGCGAAGTGTACGCAGTGGTGGTCGGTCCATGGCGGCTGCGTTGTGTGGTTGAATTGGACTCTGTTTCCTGCCGCGAAGATGGGGTCGAGGGTGTGCCCTGCTCTGTTGGTCAGTCTGTTGACGAGTTGTTTAAGTCCGATGCTGGCGAGGTTGTCACGAAGGATAGTGGAGTTGGGGGTCGCTGGGGTTGTCGAGGTGGAAGTTCAGGTCTCCAATTAGTATGTAGTTTGTTGAGGCGATGGCGTGGGGTGCGATGAAGTCGGTGATGGTGGTGGCAAAGGGTGTTCGGGGGCCGGGGGTTCTGTAGATGAGGGTTCCTCGGAGTGTGGCTTTGGGGGTGGTCTGGATCTGGAAGTGCAGGTGTTCGGCAGAGGGGAAGGTTTCGCTGGAGGTGGTGAGGCGGAGGGTGCTCTTGTGGGCGATGGCGAGGCCCCCTCCTGGGTGGTTGGGGCGGTCTTTCCTCTGGATCTTGTATCCGTCTGGGATGGCGGTGCTGATGTCGGGGGCGGAGGATGCGTTGGTCCAGGTCTCTGTGAAGAAGGCAATGTCGGGCGAGATGAAGGGGGAATGACCCGCATTGGAGCGGACTCTTGCCTGCCACGCACCTCTGCTCTGTTATATTGAAGGAGGACCAAAAGACTGAACGTTTACTATGAACATTCCATGCTGGTTACATGGGAGGTGGCCAGTTGAAGCCGTACGCCTGGGAGGAGAAGTTGGGCATGTTGATTATTCATACGTTGACCCTGCTTGTTAATTGAGACAAAGTCCCATTGGGTGGGTGGGCCCGCTTGATCACATAGCTTATCAGCCTGGGGATGGACTTCACGAGCAGTTTCTGACTTTGAGGGAACGTGCCTGACCCATAGCGGTACAATGTAACTTTTTGACTTGAAATGTCCAGGGGATGGCTACCCCCCTGATGAGATATGAGATACACGTTTACTTGAAGCATCAGCCCATACACTTTGCTTGCCTACAAAAAACACACCTCACTAGGCCAGAGCTTAGGAACGTAGCCAAAGATGAATGGGACAAATACACTGGACCATGCATTCTGCCTATGCAAGGGGAGTGCCAGTGTTGGGTGCCCCCAGGGTCCCTTACATCGTGCAGCATATCCAGATCAATCTAGAGGGCCGACATGCTGTGGTTGAGGGTTTGTTGCCAGAGGACCGATATGCTGTGCTTGAGGGCTGGTTGGATGGAGAGCCTCTCTCAATTACTGCGATTTACACCCCAAACCTGCAGCAGATTGCGTTCTTTGACACGCTAACCCAGACATAACTCCAAGACCCTTGCCTCTGGGGGAGGAGACTTCAACTGTGTAAGAGACACAGATGCTGAACGTTCAGTGCCACCTCTTCCAGGGGCACCTGGCCACAGGGTTGCACAGCGTTTTAAGGGCTGGCAAGAGTACACGCAACTGGTGGATGCTTGGAGACACATGCACCCCAAGAACAGGGCATATTTGTTCTATTCTCAGATGCAATGCATAAACACGAGACTAGATTAATGGTTCTGCACTGGGGACATGAGCTAGAGGACGCTTGACACTAAGTGCCTGGGGCGTACCCTATCAGACTACAACCCATTGAAGCGGACAGTGACCTGCAGAGTGGTCGCATGAATGTCCCCACTTGGAGACTGAGAGCAGAGGAACTAATGGATAACTACTTCTGTGAACAAATAGGCACATACATACATCAATACGTTACTGAAAATGAGGGGTCGGCTACGGACACGATGGTTGAGTAAGACACTTTTAAAACCATTATAAGAGGCTGCTGTTATCAAGACCTTGTGGGGTGTGTGATGCACGATATGTGAGGAGTTGCATAAAATAGAGTGGGCTGAGCAGCATGTGGGGGCTCCCCAGACACCAGGGAAGCCTTGACAGGCTAACTCAAGCAGCACTCAGAACTGCAGCACAAGCTGGGTTGTTTATCCTACAGGGAGTTTGTGGCGCATAGGCACACAAAGGGAGACAAAGTAGGCAGGATGCTTGCTGGCTCTTGAAATCCGAGAACACCAGAGATCCGATTGGTGCCATTAGAGGCCCTGACGTTATGATGTTTTAAACTCTTTTTATACTCTGCTCCTAATTTTTTATTAGATATTGTGATGTATAAAATGATTTTATTGGGTTTTTGTTACTAATTGATGTCTTTTTGGTAATTTCTAACGTCCTCGTCGAATAATGTAAGATAGTTAATGCTTTTAAGATACATGTTTATCGAAATAAAGCTATTTGACTGACAGTAGTGGTCAACATGCAGGAGGCTATTTGCAAAACATTCATGAGTACTACTGCAGGCTTTGATACACAGACCTCTGACTGACTGCATGAATATGTGCATGCGATTCCCACCCCTGTGATAGACCCGCTCCATCGCCACAAACTAGGAGAACCTCCACAAGTTGAAGAGATACGCGCAGCGATCTCACAGATGGCGAGGAACTAGACGATTGGATTGGACGAATTACCAGTGGAGTTCTAAGCTACGTATAGGGCACACCCGGCTGACAAATTGCTGTCTATATTTCAGGCTGCCTCACATGGGAGGAACCCTCTGTGCTCCATGCGTGAAGCATCGATCGTGGTACTCCCAAAAAAGGGGAGAGACCCATTGGATGCCCAGTCCTATTGCCCTTTGTCACTTTTAAACCAGGATTATAAAATCTTGAGCTGCATACTGGCCAATATACTTCGGTCACTATTGCCGCCCCTAATTCACTCGGATCAAAATGGGGTCATCCCTGAGCGCACACCTTCCCGAACGTGTGGAGACTGTTTGCCCCAATGGATGCAGTGGGGATAGAAGGGGACATGGATGTGGTGATGTCAAAGGACAGCAAGAAAGCATTTGATACACTTAGCTGGCCCTACCTTCGGATGGTACTGGAATAGCTCGGACTGGGTTTTCTGTGGTGGGTACAGCTTTTGTCACAAGACTGCTGGCCAGAATGGGCATCAGACACGTAATCTCAAAGGAATTCGAAGTCACACATGGCAGGGTTGCCCTCTATCACCCATCATATTTATCCTGGTGATGGGTCCTTTGGCGGCCTGTTACTCCAGAGAACCCCAGTCTGGGGCATCCCTTTCGGGGGTGAGTGGCTGGCAGGCGCGCAACGCCCATAGGACTGAAAGGGATTTAGACCCCCCGCCCCATCCCGTCGTGTGTGTCAGCCCGGGATGAGAGAGCTTCCTGGGCACACACACAGACAGTTTTTGAGCTTATCGCAGCCGCACCCGAGTACTTCACAGGTCTTTAAAAGACCATTAACGTGTTAACGAGGCTTTGTTGTTTTTTCACCCCTTCATCTCCACTCTGCCTATTGCTGGAAGAATTCGCCCCCCCCCGAAATTTTTAGTAGCGCCCCCCCGAAATTTGGCTCTAGTTGTCCCTCTGGTGGCTGGTGGTCTCACTGTATGCAGGGCCGCTTGGACATACCACTGGAAGCCCCGAGTGTCACTTGCTAGGCTAATGGATGAAATGGACAGATTCGGGTCTAAAAGTCAATTAGGCAAGTCTTCATAAGTGGCTGACCCCAGAGAGGGCTGTCCTTCCTCACACTAGGCTGACATGGGCACCTGGCACATTTAATTACTTAGGGGTAAAAGTATATCAGGAGGAAGATGATGTGGTGAGGGGCAATCTGGGGAGGGTGCTGGCAGCAACGTAGTGCTTAATAACCTTTTGGTGCTCTCTCTCACTGTCCCTGGCACGGCAAGTACCCATTACCAACATGTTGATCCTTCTGAGGCTGCTCTACCTGTTCTCTGCGATCCCAGTGCTACTGAAACATCCCTTCTTTGGTGACCTGCACACAATGCTCCCGGGCCTCATCTGGGGTGGCAAAAGGAAGAGAGTTGTGCTCCACAAGACGGTGCTCCCGCTCGTTGTGGGCGGCCTAGGTACCGTGAACTACAAGTGGTACTGCACGGCAGAACAGCTATAGTGGGCAATACAGGGGCTCAGGGCTGAAAGTGGACAGGAGAGGAGGACACTAGCACACAATAGGATCATCGAGTGACTGTGACTGAGCCGCCAGATGTGAGATTGTCCAGGTTCTACAGAGTCACCAAGACTTGCTGGACCAAATACCTACAGGTGAAACGTAGCTAGCGCCCCTATACTGCACAGCCACCACAATGAGCACTCCCAGAACTTAGGGAGGTTTCCGCAACATTTGACAGCCGGCTGTGGACATGCAGGTAGGGGATATGTATGAGTTGGGAAAGCTGTGTGTGTTCCTGAACGTGACAGAAAATTTGAACTAGGACCAGGCCAATTTGAGATGCATGGTGCACTGACGCACAAATTGTGCTCCCTGTGGGGCCAGTCAGAGTCACCTGCAAACACCATGCTACAATGCCTGCTGACACATGGCAGTGGGCTTAAAGTCTTAACTTTCCTCTACACCGCCTTCCAGTAGCAACTGATGTGCCCTTGCGAGGATGTTATGACCAAATAGACACAATGCTTTAATTGTGACAGATCGGACAAACTATGGCATACACCATACAGGTGTCGCGCAACTCCAGATTCAAGGTCCTTCAGTGCAACTATTTGTATCAAACTTACCTGTCCCTGAAATGAATTAGTTGAATGTTCCTGTGCTTGTCCTCTCAATGCCCCAGAGGTGGCACACTTGAGGCGCACTTCCACTACATGGTATGGGATTGCCCAGAAATAGCGTAAGCAGTGCTAACAAACTTGATGGTACTGGTGGGTAAGGGCTTCGCTCCCATACCAAGCTCTGCCTTCTAGGGTGGATGACTAGGTCCAATGAAGACAAACTAGAGTTCAGGATGACTGATTTGTAGCTGACGTTATATAAACACCGCAAAGTCATGGCCTGGAAGGTGTCAAAGCCCCCCCAATTGGTTACAATCTGGCACAAGGATCTAAAAAAATGAGCGATGGCAGAGCAACCCTTCATTAATAGCATATGTCGCCAGGCAGGGCTAGCAATGCGAATCATGATCTGGGACGCATACGTTACTAAACTAAAACTGTGCACCGATGGTAGACCACCTTGAGCGCTGCACCACGGACTACACTAGACGACCAAGACCCCCTGAACAAGGTGTTCATGCGTAGAGGTTGACAGTGGAAGTGCACAGACAAGCCTGCAATGTTGCCAGCTTGGAAAGCCTCCATAGTGGTGCCACTGTTGCGGATCAGTATGGGCCCACACAGTGGGGTGCTGGGATGGGAGAAGCTTGAGGGAGGTATCTGTTCCATATGGGCGCAGGTAAGCAGGCTCACTTGCACCAGAGGAAGAGTCAGGTTCATGTGTTGTTTTGCTGAGTTATCTACTTTTCTTTTCAATGTTTCTCACTACCCTTTGTCGTTCAGCTCAGTCGTAGCTGTGGGCGCCGGCCCAGAGCTGGTTGATGACTTAACTGCATGGTAATTGTGGTGGGTAGGGGACTGCCTTGGGCCATGATGTTGTTCCCCGGTTTCCTTCTCAAATCTGTTTGTATAATGTGGTTGTAAAACTAATAAAGACCTATTTTTTAAAATAAAGTTATATCTTGGTAGGATAGAAGAGTTTTAGACTCATTTAGGTGCAAAACTATTTCCAATTACTCCTCAATGTGAACTACAGCACTTTCACTGTTTAGCTTGCTTTATGTTGGTATTTTTCTGGTGGGAGCAACAGTCCAGAACTGGATTCAGCATAACTTTATGGTATCACTCACCCCATCTGCTAGTATTTGCATTGCTGCATTACGACATCATTCTAATTTTCTGTCTGTGAGCCTTGAGAAAGTCTATCTGCAATTGGACGAGACACATTTTGTCATATCTGCAATGCAAAGCATGTACATCTGGAGGTGAAAAGTAAAATGGATTGTTCTTCTTGATGCATGAGCTTGCTGATCCAAAGCTTTTTCTTTCTTTTGGAATGTACAAACGGTTTCGGCAGAGGTTGATTCCAGTACACATGGGGCGTTCATTAATATAACTGAGTGTACACATTTGAACACTACCCCCACCCCTTAGTTGCGATACTTTCTAATCAATTACAAAATCCTCCATGTAAACACATCCAAAGCCAGGATTTATTACATGTGTCTTTTACCTTTCAGAGGTTACCCTGATTCTTTGCTCACTTCCAGACTGGAATTCGTCTTCTTTTCTATTGAAATATATTTCAGCACAGCGTTCTTCAAAGTCATGCAGTTTCTTTTGATCTTCCTCTGTCAAGAAAAGCTCTACAAACAGTAATAAAATGAAATAATATTGGCGATATAATAAATATTACTTTAGTCTGCACAATTATTCCGATTTTGGTTAACAACGATTCTAAACACGAGCTTCTAGACCCTGAATGTCTTGGCCAAAACTCATTGTCCCACTGGTCAATTATTATGTATGACTTCTAGGATTTTGGTTTTCATTTTCAGCTGCAAATGGATTGTATTTTAATAAGCATTCTATTTAAAAAGTATAAACTTTTGGCGTATCCTCATCTTGCTATTTGAGCCAAATTCATGGGCTATTAACAGACATCCTAGGGTGTGACTGAAGGTAATGTAGGCATCAGGATAGAAATGCTTAAAATAAGATGCTGTACGGGCGGCCTGTTCGCCACTGGAGAATATTATGCTTTAATATATAGACTAGATAATTTTTTAATTAGTAACAATAATTTGAATGCGTTTCAGGACATTAAAGGTATACAACTAGGATTAGGTTCAGATGTGCTTACCCCATGCTATAACCAACCTATATGACGCCCATCTAACAAACACATTATAGATATCACAGACTCCTACTTGCAATCCAGGAGAGAGCCCCAAGTATTGGTTTGTACACTTTTATCGCATGTAGCTCTACCTACCTTGGGATACGAATGGCAAGGTGGCATGTTACGTATTTGTATTCAGCCACGGAGACGAATGTCACATCTGAAGGCAGAATGCTAAGGTTTAACCTCAGAAAGTTCTTAGAGCACGGGGGCACTAAAAAGCTCTTCCTGTCGGTAATTTTGTGCATTATTTTCAGAATGGAATAACTTTGTTTAGACTGGTACTAGAGAAGTGTTTACTGAGATAATGTTTCAGTATAAGAAATTGTCATTCATGAGTGCCCTATTTCACGGCTTGCAAGTGTGACATATCCTGACACAAGAGCAGGTTGAAAAGACTGAGGATCAATGGCTGGGGCCAGAGAGATTACCCAGGATGTTGTTCCTAGAGTAGAACATCCGTTAAGGATCGACTGTGTCTAAAAGAGTGGAGTCTTTACATCCACAGTGTCACTAAACGTCCATGGTGGCACTTCGAGTTTACGTGACGGACCCTGAAACCGGGGAGAATGAAATGAACGGTGTTCTTTGCTCATTTAGTGAGGCTTGATGGATTTATAGTATGGTTTACTGCTTCAATAGAAATAACAGTAACTGACAGCACTGTAATTGTAAAGCTATCCTGCATCAATATGCTGCAGGTGCAGCATCCAGATATACTCAAAAACAGTCAGCTAATCAGACCATTTGACCAAAATTGTGATTTTACTCTCGGTCACTGTTTTCAGAGTTTCCACGTATCCTGCTTCCTTGGGGGCTTGGGTGTGAAGTTTCAGCTCCACACCTCTTTGCAAACTAACGTCATTAGAGCTATGCTTAGTACAAGTTGGCACAGGAATTGGATCCGACTTAGATAATTTGGGAATTAGGTCTTCCGGAATTGTATGGTGTGCAAAACTATGAATAAAAGCAGTACTCCATGGGCCCAATTACAGATGGGGCGGAAGAGTTTCCTCAGGTGGGATATAACTCTGCCGAATCACAGGTGCCCCAGTGTTCCAGCAGCTGGGATCATCAGTTGGAGAATGTTGGGCTGTAGGAAAGTAGGATCTGCTTTAATGGTTACTCCCACTTTTTGCTGGTGTCAGTAGTTTTTTTTTTTTTTTACTAGTTTTGCCGGGATCCTGCTAATCATGACCCCAGCCACTGTGCTTGGTCCCTAAATTTGTCATGATAAGTGCTTTGGTAACTCCACAATTGGCTACTGGTGTACCTATGTAAGTGTACTCACTGGTTTGTAACTGTTCCTAGACAGAAGACTATAACCTACTTGGTTACATAGAAGAGAAAATAGAAAATGGTCTCTATATGTGATTACAACCTGATGAAGATGGGGGAATTTCTCCTTTAGAAATTAGTGCCCTCACACTCTCTTGCGAGTGTCATGCTTCATCGTCGGGCGTTGCTCCTCGTGGTGGTGGCGCTGCTGTCCTCCACGGGCCCCGCGAGAGGGCTCTTTATCGGAGATCTTTTAGGAGACGCCGCAGTTGTGCATGTGGGTGTGTGGGCCTAAAAGGGGTTGGTGCAAGTGTATTAAAATTACCCCACCGGTACCCTGAAGTCAATTTTTATTCGTAGGTCAGAGAGGTAAATGTAAAAGAATTATCCAGGGGAGATGAGGCACCTCTAGTAACAAATATGGTCGAGGTATTACTCTGCTGCTCTCAGTACCCGTGTTTGTTTGTGAATGTGAAACCTGGTCGACATGTTTCGCACTGGAAAGATGGTCCCTAATGGATCCTGGTGC
This sequence comes from Calotriton arnoldi, assembly GCA_963921515.1. Classification (NCBI taxonomy): domain Eukaryota; kingdom Metazoa; phylum Chordata; class Amphibia; order Caudata; family Salamandridae; genus Calotriton; species Calotriton arnoldi. The sequence continues at coordinate 3,192,571 of CAWUFW010000043.1, read as the reverse complement.
GCTTCGTCAGGACCGTGCAGTGTGAATTAGTGAATAAAAAATAGTAAATAGGAGCAGGGAAAAGAACACCCTATATTCCTATGATACCTCTATTAAGGCTCTGAGTGCGTTATAGCGCTCATGGGAACATCTCAATCGTGTCCCTAGTATTACCCCTTCAAAAGAATGGAGTGCCTCATCGGCATTCATCCAGCAGCCTATGTAAACCTAAGAGTAATCACAGATGATGACAGAAATCACATACACATCATTACAATTAATACATTTTTGGATAAAATGGATCTTTCAGTATTAAATTTGAAACTCTTGATTTTCTTGAGACCAAAAAGGCATGTGTGGTACTCTGTACATATGTAAAAACCCTTGGGCGGGCTAGGTAACCAGCGGTCAGTTTTGAGATTAACAGTCCTGACGAAGTACTTTTGGAGGGACGAAACGCGTTGACTGGGCTGGATTTTTGCATTGAAGAATAAAAGTGTTTTGAAGACTCTACATTACAGCTCCGTTGTATTTATGGACTGAATGAAGAATTTGCCATTTTGATGAACTAAACAATGTCCTAATAGCTATATAATTGAACTACCCAGGTGTCCCATTGTGATTTGAGGGCGCTCCCTTCTCTGTTGAGATTGTTCTGTGAGAAGGTGGGGTCAGAGAGCAGTCTGACCCGCTGAAGATGTAGCGCAGGGACTTCAAGATATATATAATAGTACATTGGTGCGGACAGGGTAAGCCTTTCTACTGCTCTGCTTTTTGTTTTTTCCAATCATCCAGGGGCCCACTGACCAGCCCCCCCTGACTCCCCCCCCCCCGATGTTTGTCCGAATGGAAATTTCTTTTAAACCATCATGGGTTCCCTTTAGGAAAACTGGCTGCTTTAAAAAAACACGGCATTTTTCCATTTGGAAATGCGAACACAGGCATGGTCTGCTGTTCCTTGCATGCGCCTCCGACCCTGTCTGTAGCCAGTCGCAAATTACAAGCTGCATAATTGATATTAATTCGGCAGGGCGTTCTGTGACCCTCTGCAAATGATGATTTTGTGACACAACCTATTATCACATAGGTTGGTTCGCAAAATCAGAGTTCGTTCTCAAAAGGTTGGTGTGCAATGTGTGACACGTTTTGAAAAGTACATTTGACCCTTTGTCCCAAACTGACATCTGGGTCCTGGATTCATGGAAACTGAAGGCTTCTTTGCCTCTCTACCCCCCACAAAGATGTCCCCCCGGATCCTGCTTAACCTCCAGATTAATATGTTTCTACGTTCAGCAGATTTCTATCTCCGGACCCTCATAAAACTCACCCGTCCGGTCTTCCTACTCCAGGCTACTATTTGGATTCCTCGTATTTCTTGAGCTTTTCAATGTTTTTAAACTTCCTGTCCAAAGTTTTATGAATCGCCCAAACGTTAACGTTTTAACCGTCTCTTCAATCTTTGAGGTAATTTGCGCCCCTGGATGGGCGCGTGTCCATGCTTTGGTACTTGATGATGCCCCGTGATGGCAAGGTGTGCCAGTTTAACTGGTTAAGAGCCGTATTTCCTGTCTTGTCCGAGGCCCGCTTTATGAGGATGTGCTTCTGTGCAGCGGGGCGCCTCCTCCCCTGTCTGCGGCACGTGCGTGCGGGTTCAGGCAGAGGAACTGGAAGTTGCCATCCGCCCCGCGCCACCCGGTAGTGTGGGGTTGACGGGGCAGGTATTGCCGATGTGGTGGCGCCCGAGCAGCATGCCAGCCACCTTTGGCGTGCTTCTGTCGCCGGAGGGGACACAGCCGCCCCACCCAGGCGGCTTCCACGTAGACCGTCAACTATAGAAAAGGCAGCTCAAAGGTGCTGTCGTGTACCCCCTTATACATCAAGCCCCACCACGGGGAGATGGCAGCGTTCAGTAATGGTTATTGAGAGAATATGTCTGTGTGAAGCTGCAGCAGCACACCTGTGTTCCAGTGCCGCACTCCACAGGTAACCTCTAGTGGTGGGTTACAGGGGGTGTGATATTGCACAGTGAAGACTGCGCCGTGTGTTATGCCGAACAGCGCAGGTACAACTTTTGTACGCTGTGGAGGGATGTAGAAATGCACTTCCATATACCATGTCGAGAATACGTTGTAGAGCTTTAACTCCAAAACAATAAGACAGCCCAGTAGGTTTGAGCGCATGCTGTTGACGTCTACAGGTCCCTGATTCAAAAGATTTGTGCTGTAACTTGTATACTGTTTATTATAAGGTATACCTATTATTTTGAACATATAGTCCTATGTTTAAGGTATTTGAAATGTGCCACCTGGCGTAACATTGAGTCATCATTGGACCTACTGTCGGGTCGCTCTGGGATTCAATGTACCTGGACAGGACGTTCCATCTTCTTACCTCAAAGGTACCCCTATGGTTTGTGGTTAGAGACAGCACACAGGTGGGGGAGGTGGGAGAATAAAAAAAATAAATGAGAAAAAACACTTACCTGCCGCTCTGCTCCTGCTGCTAGCCACCTTGTTCCTCCTGCTCCTTGAATCCCGGAAGGAGATGGTCCCTCAGGGCACAGGCTCCCCGCCCAATCCAGAGAGCTAGAGAGCAGCGCCAGAATTGGTCTGAGGGGCCTCATTTGCTGCTCAAGCGGTGCCTGGGAGCCTGTGGGGTTTCTCCAACTCTGCTGTACAATACAGCCGGGTTGGAGAAACTTAAGTGTGCAGGTGTGTTTGGCCAGCCTAGGGTGGCCGGCCAAACATACATACGCACTTATAACTCTACAGTACTTCTCCCTGCCCTGGCACGGCCCTGCCCCTTCTGTCAGATGTAATTAACTCCGACAGAGATAAATAAAACGATAATAACAGTGTGTTATCGTTTTATTTATCATCTGCTGGCAGTGCTGGCAGTGGAGCGACGCTCCTCCGCCATTACGGAGGAGCCGCCTGTGCAAAGAGGTGTGAGCTCTCTGCACCTGACTATTAACAGTCGCAAAGACAGTGATCAGGAAAGAGACAAAAGGGTGGTTTTAGATAAAAGACCTGTCTTACACTCAGCAGAGACTGCAGCCCCCTTCACCCCCACCATCCACCAAGTTGCAGTGCTACAGGAAATCTAATCAGCAGCCTCTCTCAGGAAAATAACCCAATCCAATTTCTATAGGAGCTTTGTCTCCTCCGTCCTCACTTCACTGTCCAGGTCTCCTCCCTCCTGCATCACTCATGATACATTTCCACTGTCTGGAGAAACACATCACCCCCATCTTGTGCACAGAAACAGGCCAGGGGCTTTCAAATGGAACCCACAGGCCTCCATCACTCTTACGCACACTGCATATACTACAATGGTCACATACACAAACATGCACAACATACATTTGGGTGGGATAAGGTGACTGTTAGACTTTGCCCTTTTTGCAGGGTCATCCCAGAACTTTTTGCCTTCCTCCTGTATTTTTTCTGATCTGTTGTTGGTGGTTTTATGACTCTGGGAACTTTATCACTGCTGTTCAGTGCTAAAGTGCATGTGCCCTCTTTGGTAAACTTGGTAAGATTGGTCTACACCTGTTTGGCATATTTAATTTACCTGTAAGTCCCTTGTACAGTGGTATCCCATGTACCCAGGGCCTGTAAATTAAATGCTACTGGGGGGCTTGCAGCGCTACTTGCGCCACCCACCAAAGTAGCCTTTCAAACCTGTCTCAGGCCACTGCCACTGCAGGGCCTGCGCGCACAGTTTACTGCAGCTGTGACGTGGCACAAAGTGGTTGCCACGTCTGTAACTCCCCTTTTACTACATATCAGTCACCCCTAAGGTAGGCCCTAGCTAGCCCTATGGGCAGGGTGCGGTGTAGGTAAAAGGTAGGACATGTGCCTTAACTGTGTGGCATGTCTTGGTAGTGACAAACAGCCTATTTGGTTTCTCACTGCTGTGAGGCTGCCCTCTCATAGGAATGCATTGGGGATTCCCTGATATGTGCTTCAGTGGTAATTCCTGACATGAGAGGGGTAGCGTGACCAAGTTTGGTATGTTTGGAATAGTAGTCAAAAATCCTGCTTATTGGTGAAAGCAGATTTATTATTACTATTTTGGAAATGCCACTTTTAGAAGTGGGCATTTCTGTGTGCTATGTGTCTTTGTGCCTGCCTGAAGTGTATTGACTGTCTGGTTCTGACTGACAGGAGAGAGGGGAGGTGCATTCACTCCAGTCAGTCCCTGGGGGGGTTGGCGTGTGTCCTGCCCTGCCTGGGTGACTCAGTGCTAGTTTGAATAGACCTTGGCTGAATTTAGAGTAGCGGGAGGGGTTTTCCCTGGCACCTGAATAGGCCTGGTCTGCATTTGGAGTGGTGGGAGGAGTAGCACCTGCACCTTAATAGGGCTGTGCCTGCCTTCCACAATGATGGCTCCGTCCCCCTGTTGTGTGTCTGGAGTAGGGGTGGGCGGAATTTGCGTAGTCGCGCTACGCAAAGCTCCGTGAAACGGTAAAAAATCTCCGCGAGCACGCAAAAGTTCCGCGAACACGCGGAATTGCTTGTTCCGCCCGTTCGCGATGCTTTTTTCCTGTTCGCGAACGCTGTTTGCGTGCTCGGGGAGAAATATCTCGCGAACACGCATTTTGAAAGCGCGAACAAGCAAAAAATTCCGCGAAGCCGCGGATCGCGGAATTTTTGGTAATTCCGCGTACTCTGCGGAACGCGAAATTACCCAAATTCCGCAAATTCCGCGAGCGGAACGGAATTTACCGCCCAGGCCTAGTCTGGAGCCAGGGCTTACACTTTGAATGGGGAGTGTTGTGCACTGTTTTTTTTAAAAACAGACTTTATTGATTACCACATAATATTATTCAGTTGTTATATATATTGCGTGTTGGTAGTTTTCATTTACATACTGCTAGCACATGCTAATATATGCATAATGGTGTGTGCACACAGGCACAATCATAAGTCATCACATTGATGCAAAAACATTTTACACGGTGTATGTGTAAGAAAAGATCTTGTTGTGAATAGATTATCAACAGAACTTCTAACATTTCCGCTTTGGTCCCCCCTCCCCCCACCCATCCTCTGGCCCGCCTGTTCCGTGTGACAAACTGGGGAAACTACACGTGTAGATAGCGCTCATCAATTCTTTGTAATGTTGTGCGGGTTTATGTGGCTTAGTTATCACTCGGCAGTTCCTCCGCCTAGGGCATCACATAATGGTCTTTACTGTGGGGTAGGGGTGATACGGTGCGGGAATAGGTCCAAGGTTTTAAACCCCTCCAGAGTAGTATCCCATTCCATTGAAATTAGGTGTTTGCGCAATCCTCGCGCCTCTTCACGCCTGATTGCCGCGCTCTCCGCGCTACTCCAACGTATTACCTCGTCGTACCATATGGATAGTGTAGGGGGTCTTGTGGATTTCCATCGCATGGTAATGGCGCGTATAGCTAGTATAAGGGTGAGATCTAGGAAGCAGAGTTGCACTTTTTGGGCGCTCGTGCACCTGCGGAGCCCCAATAAGCACTCAGTTATGTTGTCTGCAATCTGTAAGTGAGTCACCTCCCCAATGGCATCACGCACCCTCTCCCAGTAGTTACTAAGATGGAGACATGCCCATAGCATGTGGACAAAGCCCGCCTCCTCAGACTTGCAGCGAGGGCAGCAGTGTTGGGTGTCTGGGAACATGCGGTGTAAGCGACTCAGGGTTAAATAGGATCTGTGCAGCACCATACTTTGTATACATTTGAATTTGGCGTTGCGGGACACTCGCTTGGGATGCTCCAGTATACTCGCCCACGCTTTGTCGGAGAGTGCACAATCAGTAGTTTCCTCCCATTTCGCTTTCAAGTCAGTGAATGGGACAGACGCCTGCGCACGGACCCCAATGTACAACCATTTAATGAGGAGTCACCCCATACCCATGTAATAGAGTGTATGAACTAATTCATGTGATGGAAGCTCGTCATTGAGGAGCCCATGTCTTTTTTACGTAGTGCGACACCGTGGCATGTGTTGAATATAGGTGTTCTGGCGCACCTGTGGCCTGCACAAAGTTGTCATGGTCAAGAAGGGTGTTGTCGTTAAACAAGGCTCCAACTGTGTCCACACCAACGTCCGACCAGGCCTGCAGTCTTGCCTTTGTGAGTCTGCCACCAGGGGTTGGTATCCCCAGTAGTGGGATATTTCCAGCGTAGGGAATAGCACCTGGCGTATAGAGCAATGATTTTTTCCAACACTGGTGCGCCGTCTTGAGTAGTGGTGGCGCAAGTGGGGGAATTTTGCTTTTAGGTAATAGTAGCGTGTGTAACGACCCTTGCTCTAAATCCCGAGTTGTATAGCCTATTTCTTGCAGGTTTCTACCCGCCGTCCAGTAGGACAACCATTGTAACTGGCATGCATAGTAGTAAGCCCTAAAGTCGGGTACCCCCAGTCCTCCCTTCCGCGGTTCCAGCTGTAATTTTTTAAGGCTCACTCTTCGGCGCCCGGCGCCTCATATAAGCTCCAGTAATAATGTGTCTAGGGTGCGGAATGTGGATGGGGGGACTAGTATTGGCAAATTAGCGAAGTAATATAATAAGCGGGGAAGTACCACCATTTTGGAAATAGCCACCCTCCCCATCACCGAGAGCGGTAGTGACGTCCAAAATGACACGCTCGAGCGTGCCGCACTAATTGCCCTCATCAAATTTCCATCGAGTTGATCCGCATGTGACCTATATATATGGATACCCAGGTATTTGAATGTGTTATGCGCCACCGGTATGTTGTAGCTGCCAAAATTGAGTATATCTGGGCGGGGACCCTCCTGAAGGTAGAAGGCGTTCGATTTCCCTTCATTGATAGCGAGGCCTGAAATACGTTCAAAATTAGAGAAAATGGTAGGAAGGGGCTCAAACTGATTTGTGAGGTCCCGTAGGTACACTATAATGTCATCCGCATAGATTGATATCAAGTGGGTCATGTTACTGATTGGTATCCCCAGGCGCTCATCCGTCTGTCTCAACGCGAGTGCCAGCGGCTCTATAGCCAGGACAAATAGTAAGGGGGAGAGAGGGCAGCCCTGTCTCGTGCCTCTGTGTACTGTGTATTCACGCGAAATGTGGCCGCCGGTGCGTGCTCTCGTGGTAGGGGCTGTATACAGTAAGCGCACCCATTGGAGGTATTCAGGGGGGGAGCCCAAACCTCTTCAGGGCGGAGAACATATATCCCCATGTGATGGAATCAAAGGCTTGGCGCAGGTCTAGTGCTATGCAGCCTGCATTACTATATTCCGCAGGGGCGGCTGCCATAATGTGGTGTAGGCGTCTGATGTTTAGGGATGTGCTACGCGCCGGGGGAAACCACATTGGTCTTTGTGTATCAATTGGTGTAAGTGGGTTTGGAGTCGGTTAGCCAAGATCTTACTTAGGATCTTATACTCCGACGCTAAGAGCGACAATGGTCGATAGCTCGATGGGTCTATGTCGTCCCGCCCCGGTTTTTGGAGCGATATTACCAATGCCTGCATGGTGGAGCACGGGAGGTGGCCTATGTCCAGAGCTTTCTTGTATAATTCTTCTAGTTTGGGGGTGAGGGTTTCCGAGTATGAGTCAAAAAATTCTATTGGCAGACCGTCTAAACCAGGTGCTTTGTTACGGGAGAGTCCTTTGATGGCCCCCCGTATTTCCATTTTTGTGATGGGGCCCGAGAGGCTTATCTGGGTGTCTGCTGTGAGTTGTGGGTATGGTAGGCCGTCTAGGAAATTATCGATCAATGAGTCGGCAATGTGTGCGGGTGCGCTGTAGAGGGCGCTGTAATAGTTGCAAAACGCATCGTTGAACTCTCGTTGTGTGTGGACTATGCCCACCCCAGGTACATTAATACGGTGAACAATAGGAGGTGTCGGGTTGTCTCTCAATATCCGGGCCAGTAATGTCCCAGATTTGTCAGCCTCAGTGTGCTTCAGTTGTGTATATGCTTTGTGGTCTATGACCCGGAGGGTTTCTAATACTTCGGCATGTTGAATACGCGTTTCACGTTGTGCACTGTTAATTATATTTTTAAAGTGCCCCCAGAACTGGTTTAAACTGGGCTCAGGGCCCTGTGCCAGGGCAGAACAAAGACTGTTGGTACTATAAGTACTGAGGCTGTGACCCCATGTCTGTTGAACTGGAACTGCTTGGAACTAGGATACTGCGTGGGACTTGTGACCGCCAGGCTGCTGTAAGCCTGGAGGAACCGCCTAGGGACTTTGCCCCTCTGGACTGCTGGCCTGCTACCCATTGGGCTTGGGAGAGGACTGCAGCCCTGCCCTGAGGAACCCTTGTGCTGGCCTACCAGCCGGCGCCTTGCTTGTGTGTCCCTGGCCTTGAGGAGGCATAGCGTAGGTGATGCGCTTTCTGTGAGGGTAGCTGGGAGTGCTGGGGAAGTGCAGCCCCCTTCTCCTGCAAGCGGAGAGAAAGCACGTGGAGCACTGCATACTTTTCGTCCCTGCGGCCCCCTGAGGTACCGTGTCTACGCAGTGGTTGCTGGCGAGGAGGAGAAGGAAAACAGTTGGTGCGCGTTGGCGCACCTTCCTTAAGTGTGGTGGCACTGTGCATCCCTGTGTGCCTGCAGCCTACAGAGCGGAGCCAAAACCGACGGAGACTTCGCTCTGTGGCGGCCGGAAGTCAGGAGGAGGAAGCCTGGCTGTGGGCGGTGCTCCCGTGAGGAAGAGGAGAGCCCCGCGTGTTTCCTGAGCCTGGTTGTGGGCGGGTCCGGCAAGAGATATCGAGCTGGAGCCTCGCAGGCTCCTTGGGCAGCAAGACAGAACCGGAGCCTCGCGGGCTCCATTCTGCATCTTCCCGGCTCCCCCCTCTTGTTAGAGGGAGAGGCGGATCACAAGTGGCAGTCAGTCTCACTGAAGAGACCAACAAAAATCGGAGAGGTCCCGGTGAGTAGGGCTTCCGGGGTGGCCACTGCTGCCCACTCCCTGTTCCTCGCATCTGCTCAAGTGGGTGAGCCGTGTCGGTGGGACGAGGTCCCGTTGCGGGCCTGCCCAGACTATTGTTCTCCCTTCCTGGGCGCTCCAAGTAGCCGGGTGCCGGGTCTCCGTCCCAGCATGATTTGGGCGGCTGACCCGAGGTTTACGGCTATCCGGGCTGCACTTGGGGGCTATTGTGGAGGCCTCAAGTTGGGGGAGATCACCGCCACCCCTACGGGGGAGAATCAGCACGGCCAGGAGGGGCCTTGGTATTTGAGACTCCTGGATATTTTCATTTCATATTGACACAGGTTCCATGACATTGGTTCCTCCTAAAGCCTGGTCGCCTATGTGTTGAGCTAATTGCCAAGGTTGGCATGATGCAATTAGGTGATGTGTGCACCTTATAAGTGGTTATTGTAGTACACTGTTGTTATAGTTTACACCTAATTCTTTTTCCTACTGTGTGCACTGCTGCAAGTGTTTTGTAGTGCACTACTGATGATGGTGCTGGTCATTACTAAGGTGCACTGTGGATAATTATGTTCTGCATAATGTGTTACGCTCAGTGTAATGTTACCAGGAGTTACTGGTTATCCTAAAAGTGATGATTATGACAATGGCCCGATTGACCAAGTGATGTATGCAATCCCTGTGAAGTCCTGACAAGTGCCTGGTGGCACAGTATAATATATGTGATTGTGTTCTAATGTGTTTTTATGGATAATACAAAGGCTATTTTTATATAACCTTGTGTGGAGTTTCTTTTGTGGTGTGCCAGGTGTGTCACTGCTGTGTGAGAGCCTGACTGCTCTGCCAAGCTACCAAAGGGGTGAGCAGGGGTTATCTTGGGTGTGTAACTCCCTTGCCCTGACTAGAGTAGTGGGTTCTGCCTGGCTTAGGGGCATACCCTAGCCAGCCAGAAACCCCATTTCTAACAGTGACTAAATAGGGTATAAATCTGACTGTGCATTGGCGAGACACTCTCAGCCAGTGCCAAATAACTATTTTTTTTGTGAGTGAGTGAAAAAACCGTTAACTACAGAATAGTGAGGGAAGATCTTTAAATGAGGCCTTTTCTTTTTTGGCGCCAGCTCCCCGTTTGCAGTATAAAGACCCTTAACCAAGATTAGACTACTCCAGACTATATTTGAAAGGGCTGTCCTAGGCCTGGCACACAACAGTCTAGGGCTCCTAATGTTTAAATGATGTGTACCCTCGGAATCACATGTTTAAGCTGTCTGACTCGGATATGGAGTACTATGTATAATATTGTTTCTTTCTACAGCTTACATCCTCTGATTGCTTGCTATCTCAGAAAGCTTTTTTTCACACTACACTTTTAATATCCTGCTTGAACAATTGATCATGACTTCCTCCCGCTTGATCCTTCTCCTTTTCTTCTTTTTTAGAGCGACCCTCTCCTTTTACATTCCATCCTCTACATGCATTCGATTTCTGAGTGTAGCCTCCACTCAGTCTCACACTTGTCTGCCATAATACTTATTTTAATTCTACAATTTTCTGATACCTCATATCATTGATCACAACCTCTCCTCTTTAAAACCCAATCCCTGTAACCTAACATTACCTAATCTCCTATCGACTATCTCACCAACTATCTACCTGAAACCACATAGAACCCACTAATGATCACACCTAACTGGTATTATATAATATTTCACAAAAGTAATAAATTAATGCATTTTTTTCTGGAGAGCACATGACTAATCACAATGACCACTGGATTAACCACTAACCTTGGATTCCGGAGTACTGTACTACTCGCCCTAAAGTGCTTTGATGCCTTGTGAAGGGTAGTAAGTGCTATATAAATACAATTATAAACTGTAGTACATACCTTTGTTATTTCTACAATGGATTTTGAAATGCTGTGCTTGTGGGTAATCCTCAAACTGTTATTGCACCACTATATGTACTCCATTTATTTATACATTTTTTTAAATGAAATTACATGTAAAGGTAAGAAACAAACCAAAGCTAAGCCGTCCTCTCGGTACACTGCACACTTCATCACATATAACAAAGGATCATGTATCTTTGAAAATTGGCAGACAGACCGGGACATGTCAAATTCCACCTGTGACCAAATCAAAGAGATTCTGGTGTCCATTTCTCCCCAGTGGCTTCCCAGGGGCCGGAGTCTATTTACACAAAACTGGATATTATCTCTTCCATTGTGTTCAAAGACGTTCTCAGACATTGCCTCTTAGTTCTTTCCACTGACCATATATTTTGGAATTTTCTGGGGACAGTCTTGTGCCCAATATACGATTTCCTCTGCTCGTATGTACCAGTCCATGCTCTGTGCCCAATGGTCCACTCCAGGGATCGTCTTACTGCCCCACAACTGGACAATGCCCTTTTTGGCAACTATCAGTGCAATGTTACAAAATAACAAGGCGTGCTTAGGAAGCGTTTATTCCTTTACTATCCCCATAAATCACCAACTGTGGAGTGGGACCAACCGACACCCCAATGGTTCTTGATTCTAGATACCTTATCTGGGAATCAGAACGGTTTGATTTTTGGCCACTCCTATTGGTGTGGACTATCCTCCCTATTCTAAACAATTTTGTTCTGGTGAAGTATCTTCAGTTGTATGAGGCGAATGCTCACTCTGATCACGACCTCTGTAGGGTACCATCTTGCCACACTATAGTCCTCATCCTCCATTGCTCCTAGCTCCACCTACAATTTATATCTAAGAGCCTCTAGGTGACCCTGGCTATTATCTGTGAGTGTAATGTACTTTTGGGCTATGGCATATTTTTGTAATGCTGCTGCCAGGATCTTATATTTCTGGCGAGATTCATCCTCTATCAGGTTGAGGAGGTGCCCTTATTTGGCCACAACATGTTGGAGCTGTATACAAAAAACGTGCTGGGTGTCTGCTTGCTCATAATGTTGTTGAAGTTCTTCAAATGTTATAAGGCCTTTAGGGCCCCATATCTCCCCTAATTTAGATAAGCCCAGGAGGTCCCATTTGTGAAAGCCCCTCAACTTAGTCAGGTTGGTATCATGGCCGAGTCCCACAGGGGTGTTTCTAGTGTATGTTAACCATGCCATCCTAATGCTCGATAGGCCTTCCTCAGAAATGTATAACTGTAGCCATCGGAGTTGGTTTCTGGCCCACCACACCTCCACCATATAGTTCCCTGGGATATTCCTTAGATGTCGTGGCCCTACCGTCTGCCTGGAGGGAGGGTTTCTGTAAGGTACTGAATGCCTAGTCATTTACATAAAGAGTTTGGAGGTCCAGTAATATAGGTTTAGATTGGGTAAGGCTATGCCCCCTTCATATGGAGAAATTCATCAGCACATTCAGTACTATCGTAGGGATGTCCCCGTCCCAAAGCAGTAATCTTGTTACACTACTGACATTGAAAAAAAAAAAAAAAAAAGTTTGAAATCTCATAGGGTGTGTTCTGGAAAATATAAACAGGTTTTGGCAGTGAGATCATTTAATAAAGTGTGACCCTTCCTAGTGTTGATGGTGGGAGTTTTCTCCAGTAGTCAACGTCTGCCTTATAGTTCACCTAGAGCCTTCTCAGGTCGTTGTGCATAAAAACTGTGCGGTCCTTTGTGATATAGACCACTAAGTACATAGACCTTTCTTCAGGCCCCTGTAGCCGACCCTAGGAGGCTGCTGCAGGCTGCCAGGACTGAGTGGAAATGCCACAGATTTGTGCCCTATTATGCAGACCCTGCGTATTCTCCAAATATGTTTAGCATTTCTGATAACCTGGGGATTGAGCAGCAAGACTATCACCTCATACAAATTCGACCACTTCCATCCAACAATATCGGTGATAAATTAGTTTCCTATCAGTGTTCAGATACAATTCAAATTGTGCAGCGTGGCTTGCAAAGATATTTACCATAATTGCTCACCTTACTTAACACGACTGCTCACCATCTTGGCTGGCCTGAGTGGCCTAAGAGTCCTCAGGAGCAGAACGTTGTTTGGATCTGTTAATAGGTCCAATACTGCTTCAGCGCAAATGTGAAATAAGGTACCAAAAGATCTGTCCCTAGAGTCAACCATGCTACCTGGTGCCAGGACCTGTCCCTAGCCAATAAGAGAAGGTAAACTGCAAAGTGATTTGATTTATCTTTTAAAGGGACAGTAACTGAAGCATTTATTTACTAACTAATAATCCTGTAGTTGTTCATCTAACTTGAAGTGCATTTGTGAAAATAAACTAAAGTAGTAGAAGGTGATTGAAATCTCAAAAACCCAAATGATTCAATGAGAAGGAGCAAATATGGGCAATCCAGAGGTGGGCATAACTAGTGAACACTAGATTTTTGTGTGTTTCCTACCTTTCTGACATTAGCCGAGAGGGTTGCCATTGTCCTTCGACTCTACAACCAACAGCTTCCAGTGAAATCATCAACCCCTTTTCCCAAACCCCATTCACCCAGCTCACCTCAGAACATCATCTGTTTCTCGACAGTCAGAATTCCAAGATGTGAGAGGAGGGCATAGGGATTTCACATTGTTCATGCAGTATAAAACATCTGCGGACTTTCAGGTTGGTGATCACAACAATCTGTAATCTGATTAAGCAAGATCAGGATAGCTCCCTCCCTACTATTCCCAATAAGTGTTAGTGAACCTTTATTCTGCTCTATTCCCAATATTGTTCAGGTTGGTATCCTGGCTATTGGGTAAAATGACCTGAAATTTGCCACCGTGCCAATTAAATCTGTCGTCTTCACTATAACTCTTTGTTCTATATGACGCACCCAAATACCGCTGGGCCCTACAGTGCTATGTAAATATATTAAATACAGTACATAAACTACTTGGTTCCCACAAACAAGTAAGCCTGAAATAGAGCTGCAGAAGGGCCAGCCTACCAGATGCTTTAAAAAGTCCACACATGTAGAATGCTGCAGCAAAGAATCAACTCGCAAAAACAGTAAAACTCACTGCAGCACATTATGCACTATGCATCCCACTCTTTATTAGAGTTCCTGGAGAAGTCAAAATTGTTCTTGTTGAGTTTTATTTTGATATGTAAACAAAACATAATTCCGCAAATGAAGAGAAACATCTACAAGTCCTTCGGCACACATACACATAAAACAATGCAAAAATCTTCCAAGGTCAAACCCATTTTACTTTGATACTACAGTATACAAACAATTTAGAAATGTAATACCAAACATTACTAAACACATGCCAAAAAAACACAACATACGCTATCAAGCAATTGTTCCTTGATCATGATGGAAGCTATTTCCAGATAAGCAGGAAACAGTGACCTTATGGAAATTACACTGAAATGTCAAATTAATGGCGGTTGGTGCTCTAAAAAATGCAGCAGATGGACTTTGCACTTGGCACAGCACACTGCTTATCTTATTTTAGTGTCTTGAGCACACTAGGGATTCAGGGGTCTATTTCACTGGATCTGGCCTCACCATTACCATCTATGGTTATTTTATTCCTAAGGCATCCCTAGATCATATAAAACATCTAGCAGACCGTGTGTGAATCTCCACTCATGAGCAATCTCTGCATATTAGCACCAAAACCTTAGAACACATGGATATCCCAGGTAGGAAATACGCTTCTTGAATTTTGAAAGTATTAAACAATGCAATAGTCTTAAACAAACCGATCCCTCCTGAAGTAAAAACAATGTTACATCTAAGTTGTTGATGTGTAGATGGTTCTTCTCATTGCTCAAACATGGAAAACATAAGCTGCTGCAATATGACGTCATTTGGAGAAAAGCCTATGATAAGAGTGCAAAGATCCTCCATTGCCAGCATCTTCAGAAATAGAAAGACATTTTTATTCCAAATTGTCCCACCTGCCCCCTTAGTGGTAACCTGCCCTAATCCCGTGTCAGAGATGTGACAGTTGGGAGACCCGGTTAATTCTGAGCTTTCTTTGGATGCTCATGTGCGAAGCAATGTCGAAAAATTGGTTTTTATCATTTTTGCACTCTTAATCAGATACTTACTTTCTTTTTCACTATAGCTGACAAGATCTCAGTAAGCAATGCACTAATCCATTCTCGCATCGATTACTCCAATGCTATTTTTCTGGGTATCGCATCCAAAACATATTCAAAAGGTAACTTAATGGTGATCTTTGATACAAAAATATGATCACATTTATGAAGGGCTCAGAAAGTAAACAGGCACAGCTTTAAATCTGTTCTGTTGCACAGAACCTCTCGGCTACATGCCTAGCCCAAAAATTCCCCGCATATAAACCGGACTTCAAATTGCATTCGCCTCAAAACACGTTTGATTGTACCCAAATTCAAATCAGCTAATAAATGGAGTAATAACAATTTCAGGGTTCTCAGTGCCAAGTTTAGGAACAAACTGCCACAACACCCGAGAGGTAAAGATAGCGTATTCATGGTCAGGACATTTTTAAAAACGTTCTGTTTTTTTAGAAGACACTGCAGACTGTTATTCCACTTGATTGGGTGCCCAATATGAGCTCTGATAGGTTGGACATTTTGCTTTATAATTTGCTACATATATTGTGCACAACAAAACATGTAAATCAATTTGAGACACTAAAATCAAGGATGATTTTAACACATTATATTAAAATGTTTGCTCTTACTTGGTCTGTGTGAGGTGGCTTCCCTTTTTCTTCGAAATAAACAAGATAAAATGGAGGACAAGTAGCTAAAGATGATAAGGGGTGGAGGCAAGACAGGTTTTTCAAGGTGCGTCATGATGTCGTGATAGCGCTGATACTTCCATAGTATATTCGAGATCATCTTCCCTTGCATATAAACATTGCTGCCGTGGAAAAAAAAAACTTGTTCAAAATTGATGTGCAACGCCAGCAATTGTTTTGAATATCTGCATACTATTTTATACACAAAATATTGTGCTTTATTTGCAATTTCTTGATGGCAGGAATCAAATATTATAAGGGTTGAAAACAGACCTCTGTTTTGAATAAAACAGAAACGTACAACCATAAATCTTGTTGAAAGGTAAATTGTACATAGAAACAATATCATTGGCATTGGAAGTAAAAGGCACCGTGCACTTGTAAACCAAAACTGTTCTTCCAGTGATCAAAAACAGTTCTAGTAATAGTAAGTGTAGCATTTATTCAGTGGCGGCTGGTGGCAAATGACATTGGGGGTCGTAAATATATAAACAACTAACACACATAATGCACAACATATACACATATTTAAACATACACATTTATACATATACACAAATACACAATAATATGCAAATTAACATAAATATGCTCATAAAAAAAATCACTTACCTTACACTGCCGCTCGATGTTCTGCAGTACGTCCTCATTGTTCTGCAGCACGTCCTCAGAGCGCGAAGCCCACAGCCAACTCTTTCATCCAATCAAGACGCTGTTCTGAAGCATCTTGATTGGCTGGAGCGTGCTGGCTCCACTCTTCAAAAAGACACTGTAGGCCTGTGCCTGCTCTCCAACCAAGCTGTCCAAGACAGCCGGGTTGGAAAGGTTTCAATTCCGCATGTCGGTTTGGCCACAGCAAGGTAGCCGGCCAAACCAACATACACAATACAAACTTTAGTGGCCACTCCTCACTGCTGCCAATCATTTACAGCAGTGACGCACTGGCCCTGCCATGCCTTCGCACTCCATTTGCTGGCAGAAAGCGTAAAAAATAAAATGGTAATAAAATAATGTTATTATCATTTTATTTTTGATGCTTTCTGCCCAGCAGTGTGGAGGGGCGATGCTCCTCCGCTCTCACGGAGGAACTGACTCTGCATTTATTGACAATATTTTTAGGTTTTCAGACGGAAAAGTCTAAGTTTCTTTATGGCACAGTCAAATTGCATCCAACAAAACCCTCTGTTTACTGAGACAAACAGTGCAAAAAGCATGACAATTTCAAAACTCAGAGCCTAGAGTCAATATAACAACCAGAAACCATTTAACAAACCATAAAAAGCCCTGTACAATCCCATTTGTTCAACTTTTTTGATATCAAAAATAGATGGACACTATAAGACTTATTCAAGAATATCAAGAATTATACGTGTAAACTACACCATGCGCAGTTTATGCCCAAGTAGGTGCTTAGTTGTTGCCTTTTCAAGTATTTGTGAACAAGCTCTTCCAACTTATATGTTTAAAGGCTGCCATCTCTGGGGCTTGCATAGGGTTCTGAGTACTCCATTCTGCCAGGTCAGTAGAGAGGTACGCTCAACTGTCCTGGTAGAATATAGCCCGCCATATTTAGAGATGTATGTCATGCAGAAGGACCTCTCTTTGCCTTGATCAGAGCCGTTTCTACAGAGACTCCCCTGAAGGCACTGAAGCTTTGCTATGTGGCTGCCATATTCAATGCTCCCGCACATCAAAGATTTTTTCTTTTCCAAAAGAAATGCCCAAAGAGGGAATTTGTTATTGAAAAACCAAAAAACTAATTCCACTGACTCAGAGGGAGTTTTCTCTCTCTGTGAGAGATCCATTCTGGCGATTTCCTCTTCTGGACAGTCAAGCTTTTCCTGGTGGTCCCAAAAACGGAGTCTCAGCTGTCAGAAACATGGCAGCTCCTCCGACTCTAAATTAAGCAGGGGAACCACAAGTTTGGCAGACATGGCACTCTGCCAGGTTTGTGGCAGTGTACCATGTCCGTCAAGCTCTAAAGAAGGCCCTCTGGGTCCTCAGCAGAATCTACTCTCTGCCACTCCTGTCTTAAAGAAAATACTTGTTGAGGTAAGAGTGTGGGATTACACAAGCTATGGATGCAACGTTTCTCTTCACGCACTATGTTGCAATGGGGTCTGCCTCAACGATTTTATCATTCAGAGAAATACTGATAAATCGATGCAGCATTTATGTGAAGTATGGAGTGATGCTGCTAAGGTCCAGGGAAGTGAGATCTGTGAGGAAACACCGAAACAGGAGAAATAAGCAGCACAGTGAACCCTGTGGTATGCTCTGGAGATCCAAGATGGCTTCTACACGATACCAAGGAGACTTGTAAGAAAGTGAATTATTAATTGCGGGCAATGATAATCCACCAGAAGTACTGTTAGGTCCAGGCAAAGGTTTCAATAATTTAACCTGAGCTCAACCCCTGGTATGTATGGCACAAAGCACACTAAACTTACAGAAAATGTGTAAATCATTTAGAAGTACCAAAAGAGTTGATAAGTCAAAAACACAACGCAATAAAAATCACACTCCAATTTATAAAAATTGAGTAAAATTGAAAAGTAAAATGAAAACAAAACAACAAAAATCCAATTCGGGGAACTAGAGATAAACATTTTTAAAGATTTAAGAGAAAAAGCACAGACGTGATTTAAAGCCAACTGCAATGGAGCATGGGTCAGATACACCACGCAGGATTGTCCCAGTCAAATATTTTACCATAAGACTTAGTCTCTGAAATGGAAGTCAAAATCTTCCAGCAGAGCAAGGTTGCAGGCTATGTCTGAGGAAGGCCTCTCAAAGCGGGCTACCTGTTGGATGAAGTCTGGCTCTAGCTATTGGTTTTGACGGAAAAAGCTCCGAGTGGGAAATGTTTAACAAGGAAGTCCTCTAGTGGGTCAATTACTTTTGGCACCTTCGCCCAGCAAGGCCCGATGAGGAGTTCCACAAGGGCTCAGATCTGGGGGAAGACACACCTTCCTCAGCATGGCATACCAAGATATTCAAAATATTGCATCACTGTATTGTTAACTAGGGGCTGAACAAAGGGAAGGCTATCAAAGCTGCCCCATCACGGTACAAGGCCTTACCTGGAGAATGTGCAGCAATGGAATATTATTACCACCCAAGTCTTAACGTGTAGAATAAGGAATGAAAGGGAGAAAACCATAAATGATTTTGCTTCAAACTTGAGTAGTGAGAGGGTCCTGATGAAGCCAACAGTGTGTCTCCATAAGAAAGGGGGTGGCTTTGAAGTCAAAATTAGAGTGGTGGAGAATAGGCTGGAGGCTATGTTAACCAGGATGTCAAGCTTGGAGGTGTCAATGGGGGACCTAGAGTAAAGAAATGGAGCCCTGGAGGTATGCAAGTTAGCAAGAGGACAATAACTATCGCCAGCTTACAGAGTTGTGCCATCACTACCATTACCAGCTTGGAGGATTAAGTGGAGAAACTGCAGAATGCCAAAAGGATGGCCAATATCAGGCTGCTTGGGTGGAAGGGCCAATACATGGGTCTACACAGTCATCATACAGAACTGGTGTGCTCTTCTCAACATCAGCAGATGCTTAAAAATCATTCAATTTCCAATGGAATATACTTTTCCTTGGATGCATCCTCTGTGGGGTTCCCTGTAGCTTGAACACTTTCTATTGCCCTATTCCTTAAGGGGCTACCTAATATGGTGAAGATTTTGTGGATTAGTGTTTAAAATACACTACCCCTCTCACATTACCCCCAAAAGGAGTTACACAGATGATTTGTCATAACGGTCTTTTGATGATTACCTAGAACTGTGTCAATTCTTTGTTAGAGCTAAGCTTTGTCATTTCGGTTTCACTCTTGTTGACAAAAGAGCATCGTAACATTTAAATCTAACACTAGTTGTATCTGTGAACAAGTTCAGGATCAACGATTTCAACAGAATCTATGGAGGTCTATCTTCTAAGATGATAATTAAGTCTGATACGCTGAAAAATTATTTGTCCCGCTTCAGTCTTGGCCTAAAGCACAATCATCAGGTCTTACCTACAATGATGCCACTTCTATGCCTCACAGTCAAATTCAAGAACTTACTGTTTTAGAAAGGTCACTTTTAGAAAGTGGATATTTCTCTTTACTTAGAACCCTGGGTACTTTGCAGCCTGTCTCCAATACATGTCTGGGTTGGGTGACAGCTACACTTTGTGCATTCCCTCTAGA
The DNA here is from genome assembly GCA_963921515.1 of Calotriton arnoldi. Classification (NCBI taxonomy): domain Eukaryota; kingdom Metazoa; phylum Chordata; class Amphibia; order Caudata; family Salamandridae; genus Calotriton; species Calotriton arnoldi. The sequence goes on along the minus strand of CAWUFW010000043.1, from coordinate 3,172,803 downwards.
CAGCTACAAACACAAGAAATCTGAGCACTCATCTGCATTCATCTGTATTCTGATGGGTCATCCTGGGCAGGGAGGAAATGCAAGGGGCTGACACTTACAGTTCAATAGGTAGTGTCCTGTTCACACACAAAGCACTGGTTTACCCCCCACAGTTAGCCTGGCAGACAGGACTGGGTTGAAAGGGATCTTTGTGCACTTCAGAGAGCTCCTTTGAAGTCACCCCCTACATCAAAGGCACTTTTAGGTATAAGTACTGTTGTTCTGACGCTACCAAATCAGACACAACTGGACTTGTAACTAAGCTCTGCCAGAGGAGCTGCTGTGCTGCCTAAAGGGCTCAACTGGAATACATTTCTGGAAGGAATGCTTTTCTGCTTGTTTCCCTACTGCCTGCTGCTCTCTGACTCTGTTGAAGGAGAACTGGACTCTTCCTTCTGCCAAAGTGATCTCCAAGGCCTTGCTGGCTTGCCCCCTGTTCCTGAAGTCTCCGGGTCATCAAAGACTTCACCTGTCCACTGTTGCCGTGGGACTCTGACATTTGTGAGTCCAGCAGCTGTACTGTTGCCAAAGAACAGTGCATGCTGGATTGCTATTGTGCTCTGGGCAAAGAATGAGCGTTTCACTTGTTAAGGATTGAACGCCCAATTTTTGCAAAAGATGCCGCAGCGCAGAGGGTAGTCCCTTTCTGGCGCAGCCCTGCCTGGCGGCCTTGACCGAGATTGAGCTCTCTGTTTTGTGGAGTCCGAGCGCCCTGTTTCTTCAACGGATGCCACAGCACAGAGGAAGCCCTTTCAGCGCGGCCCGCCAAGTTGCCTTGACAACGGGAAGCTTCTTCGCCTCAGCTGTCCGCCCACGTGATCAGAACCAACGGTGCGCACCAACGTGGCCCTGCTGGGTTGTCTTGACAACAGGAAGCTTCTTCGCAACAGCTCCATCTGCCCACGTGCTCAGACCCAACGCTGTGCCCCGACACAACCCGCTGCATCAGACGAAGGTACTGTGAACAACGAGACCCACGAGGACTCTGCAACCAACCTGCACGACATCACGGGCGGCTAATTGTAATTCAAATATACCGGTCTCGAGGGACCTGCCATAAATGTACTCACCACAGACATTTGGAGTACCACTTGTGCACTCTAATGTTAAGAAAGCTCATTTGCCTTTTTCTAGCATTACCATAAGGAACCTAGTTGAAGCGAATGTGTTTCCCGCACTGTGTTTACTTTTATGCTTTTAATGTCATCACTTGAAAAGACTTCATTGGATTTTGATCATTTTGGTCTTGTTTTGTTGACAATTCAATAATCTATTTTCAGAAACCTACGTGGTATCTTTTTGTGGTGTATTCATTGTTTTGCCGTGTGTGTGTGATACACTAATACTTTACACAGTGCCCCTTTGGAAAAGCCTGACTGCTCTGTACCACGCTACCAGAGGATGAGAACAGGCTATCTTTTTGTGTGCACCAGCTTACCCTGACTAGAGTGAACTGCCTGGTCTGGGTGTATACCTCAGCCAACCAAGAACCCCATTTCTAACAGTCCCTAGATAATAAATTCATGTAATCAAAAGGAGAGCACAGTCACTTGAACCAATGTTGATAGTCTTTCTGCATTACCTAAAGATGCATCTGCATGTGTTTTAAAAGGACTCTCGCCCACTAGGGTTCCTAGAGGCATGCTTCATCATGGAGTCCTCACCCACATTATTTCTATATCTGGGCGAGACAGCACCAAACACTGTAGCAGGATTGCCACCGAGCTGCAATAGAGTGAGCTGAATTGGCATTGATCTGAACTGTAAGATGTGCAATGAGAAGTGAGGAACTTTGCCCATTTCTTCTGTAGACTAATATAAAAGATCTCATGCGCCTTGACGCCCTCTGGCATTTGTGCGCGCTTTAGAATGGGGTCAATCATTCACTCATGGCTCATAAACCTTATTCTGTATGCTCTAGAGTGAAAATGATCAAAATCAATTTGGGTATCTTGTTCTTGAATTCATAACGGAAAGATTTTCAGTCAATGGATCCCCTTGAAGATCACATAGACATTTACAGCCCTTTTCCTCTTTGAATGATCAAGAGGTGACATAAAACTGTGAATATGCAGGGCGGGCATTAGGAAACCCTTGCTATGGGTTGCTTTAGTCTTTCCATCCATTAACACCTTGACCTGCATTGCCACAAATGTGTTTTTTCTAACTAACCTAATCATATTTCCCTCATATACTCTGGACTGTGGGAAACATTTGAATGCCATCTTGCTATGCCAGATACGCATTGGGCATGACATAAGGAGCAGTGGCACCTTCTTGTGCTTTAAAACCAATATGATTAAAGAGGGTAAGAGTGAGTTATGAAACCACTGGCGAAACTGATAGCACTGGTTGCAGTGCAAAAAGGTGTGAGTCAGGTTGCAGCCATGAAGTGAGTCTGGAAATGTTTTCTAGAATTATTCCATTTATTGTTGTAGGGACACCAAGAAACTAGGGAGGGGCAAACCTGCAGACTATGTGGATCAAGGTGTCTGATGGTAAGCAGATGGATCGTATATGCCACCTCATATATCTTCATCTTCCACTATGACCCACAGGTGGTCATGCCTGCGCATGGCAGCAAAAAGGAAAGAAATGGGTGCCGTTCTCAGTCTCCTGTCAAGCCTCTTGCATGTCTTATATGAAGTGAATACCTAACTCTCAAAGAAGGTCCTGAGGGAGGAGTTTTTCTCACCCATCTTCTTCCTCCAAAATCTACTATGGTAGTTATCACTGCATTATCCCAAACTGAAGACCTCCAATAGTAAGCTAGTCTTACGGGTGGCAGTTGTTGATTATGAAGATGTTGAGGAGGAAGGCATCATGCTGGTTGCAGGAAACTGGGTTACTGGTTGAGGAGGGTGAAACCCTACTCAAGCAGCAACCACAATTCCCATCAGGGTGAAGTCACAAGTAACCCTATATTAATCTGTGATTAACCCTCTGGTAGCTTGGTACAAAGCAATCAGACTTAACTTAAAGGCAATGTGTAAAGTATTTTATGTAGCACTTCAAACAGTAATAAGGTAGAAGCAACTTCCCATACCAATTTAGAAAAAAAGTTCATTGTAATAAATTATTTGACATCAAAACAACAAAAATCAAATTAGTTGAACCAGAGATATGCAATTTTTATAGCTAAAAATAGTGCTTAAAAGCAGAAAGTCCCAACTAGGGTGATCTGGTCGCGCCGCACTGGGACAGAGTCACAAGTTCAGGCTGACCTCGATGGAGCGCGGGCCAGATGCAGGGACCAAGTTAGGCACGCTGAGCAAAGTACCTTACATCCAGGTTGCGGAGTGTTGCGAGATCCCGCATTGAGGATGCGTCATGCAGCAGGGGTTCAGAGAAGCTGCGAGCTGTGATTCAAGGTCCTGTGTCGGAGATGCTGCGTGCAGCGGTGTTTCCGATGAAGACATCTACAAAGCTTCCAATGGTAGGCCCTTCTTCATCGAGGATGCTGTCGATGAAGGCTTGCAATGCAGAGTCCTGCGTTGGGGATGCATAGCACAGTTGCAGTTCTGAGGAGCTGCAAGCTGCAATGCAAGGTTCTGCATCAGACATGCATCGTGCAGCAACGGTTCTGATGTGGAGCTGCGAGGAGATGCGTTGCGCAGCTTCGGTTCTGCCCAAGAGACCACAGCTGAGCTGGCAGAGCACCTTCAGGCCCACTTTCACTGGGGTGGCACCACTTTCGGGGCAAGACTGACAGCAGACAGAGTTCAGGTGCTGAGTTCAAGGTGGTTGGAGCTTTTTCTGTCCCTGGGGCTCTGATGAGGAGGCTAGCCAAGTAGCCCTTGGAGTAACTCTGGTGGTCCTGTATTCAAGATTCAGGTCCAGTCCTTTTCACTCATGGAGCAGGGCAGGAGTGTAGCAGGGCAGCAGTACAGCAGTGCTGCAGGCCCACTAGTATAAGAAAAATTGATGGACAGAATGCTGAACAATGCAAACAATCGCACACAGTCACAAAGATCTGGGTTTAATCCATCGTTCTTTTGCTCACCACGTCACCCCAGTTTCGACCCAGCCATATGCAAATCAGTCTTGACCCTGCTCCTCATTGGAACAGTCCAGCCCGAACTGCCAAGCCAGGTCCTTCCTGGACCGGAAACAAGCATCCTGGGACTGGTAACGTATAGTAGCATTTAATTTACAGGCCCTGGGTATATGGACTACCACTTTCCTAGGGATTTATAAGTAAATGAAATATGCTAATCATAGGTAGGCCAATTTTACCATGTTTTAGGGAGTGAGCACAAGCACTTTAGCACTGGTAAGCAGTGGGAAAGTGCACAGAGTCCTAAGCCAACAAAAACAAATTCAACAAAGATAGGAGGGGTGAAGGCAAAAGGTATGGGGGTGACCCTGCAGAGAGGGCCAAGTCCAACACTGGTTGACAAGACAGACTATATTTTTGTCGACAAGGTGGTCTTTGACAAAGGCCTCATTGGTGAAGTGATTGCCAACAGAGGTCTTGTTCACATGTGGTTGTCGAGGCTGGCCCAAGAGATACTGGATAAGTTGACAAAGCAGTGATAGTGCCCAAGTTTGTGGTCAATTCATTTCATGCAAAGAAGACATGTTTAATGGGGTAGTGGCAGAAGAGATGGCTATCAATTAGAATTAATTACCTGATTTTGGTGCCTATTTGTAGCCTATTGTGAGCTGTTACAAATAGCTTTTCAGAAGAGAAAGGCATACATTTTCAAGATGAGGCTTAGTTCAGGTCTGCACCCTTCACACATTATAACCAGAAATATGAACTGTCACGTTACAGTTTCTTTGCAGAAAAACTGGAAGGGCATTTCTGAATGGTTCTTTCCAGAAGATAATGACACACACTCTTTCAGGTCTCATTTCTCTAACCCACGTCCCGCTATCCCCTTGCTTAACAAAGGCTGAAATGTGTCAGCACTGAGGACATGTGGGCTGTCACCAATAATATGTTTTATACCAGAAATGTTCAAGGTGAAAATAAGCTCAGCCATAGAAGGAGCTTTGAAACACTGAGGGGCATATTAGCAAGGGCACTATCGCCGCTTTAGCGGCACTTTTGCCGCTAAAGCGGCGATATTTATATCGCCCTATCAGCAAACTGTCTCTAACAGCAGTTAGAGACAGTTTTCGGGCATTAGCGCCCGTTTTTTTACCGCTTTGCATGTCAGCGATATTTATCGCTAATGACATGCAAAGTGGGCGTTCCCGACGAACAAACCTGGGAAACACTCGCTAACAGGCCTATCACCTATTAGCAAGGTGGCCATGGCCCCAGTTAGCGACGTGAAAAGTCGCGCTAACCGGGGTCATCGCCATTTATTTAACACCTGCAATTAGCAGGTGTTAGCCATACCTAACATGGGGGTGGATTATGCTGATACGACCACAGGGTCGTATCAGCAAGGTGTTCTCCCTTCTCCATGCAACATCGCTGGTTTTTCAGCGATGTTGGCCCATTTCCCCGGCTATCGCTGGAATATTCATCGCCATAGCGCTAATCGTTGCTAATACAGCGTTAGCGTAACGATATATTCCAGCGATAGCCGGCGATAAAAAAAATCACGCTAAGCAGGGTTAGCGATGATTATCGCCTCTTCTTGCTAATATGCCCCTAAGTGACTAGAATTTGAAAACAGAGAAACAAGGTAGTGATTAATTGGGGAATGTATGGTTATAGTGGGGTATGAAGTTTAGCGTGACCCAAAACAATATGGAGACCAGAGACATTTTAAGGCATGGGCAAAGAGGGCTCTGTTCCAGGGCCCTAGCATTTCAGAAGCCCCTAGATAGAGCTAACTCTGTTCTGCAGAGTGTCTTGCCCTGATGACCTTTAATAATTCTTAAACAGATTGTTTTAAATACCGTTTTGCTCTAATTAATTTTTAATGTGATTGATGTGTGTGATTCTATTACAGACAATTTTGCAGAGAAATGTTGTATTTATGTTTCATGCAACATCCATAAAAAATGTTTCTTTTACATCAAAAAGGACCTCACATATGAGAAATGGGAGGGGGTCACAGAGATTATTTGCAGTAATTTTAGCGCAATGCTACTGTATTGCAATATTGAAAACACACGTCAGTATCCCTGAATATTAGATGCAAACACATTTAGAATTTGGACGAGCATGCCTGTGCACTGTTGGTGACCTGGCCAAGAAGGCATGAAAGAGCTGAAATTGGATCATACATTCAAAGCTTTTACGAACAGGGGCCCCCAGATAAGTTTGGTCCAGGGCCCCCAAAATCCTTAAGATGTCCCTGATGGAAACAGGCCCTTTGAGGTGTTGTATAGGCCACAGAACATAAATTGCATTCACCTTTGGAATATCATGGAGGCCTATGAAAGTCAAGATGGTATTCTATTAAATCTAAAGGCTCCATTCAAAGTGGCAAAAGGTTTTAGATCTCTTGGCTCCCATCACATAATATGACATGACTTTGGTATCATTAGCACATCAAGGTTATTTCTGTAAGACTATCACTATAGACACATATTAAAACACTGGTCAAAGTGTGTTTGATTTTTGTCTGGCCGATACATTGGCCAGAATGCTTTAGTTCCTGTGTCCATATGTCTATATGAAAAACAAGCTAATGACAATATGGGTCCCCTCAGAGTTTTTCCGATGCATATTAATTGCTGTCCTCAAATGTTTTTAAGTAAGACATTTCTTTAGCTTCATTGGTGCTACTTAGAACCCTGCTAGTCCACAGGGTTTCCCAAATTAATATACAATTATTTCAGATAAATTATTCCTTTTTTACCTCAGCCACATATTCCATAGTCTTAGGGCAAAATAAATATTCTAATAATGGTGTTATGTTTTTGGGTGTAAACTTCACCCTTCATTAGGTGTATGTTTTTTGTGCACCTACAAATGAACAAATAATATTCAAAGTTATGTGCTTTTAATACCGATTAAACATGTACATTTCATATGTACCTTATATAATACTATAAAATGCATAAATATCTTAGGTCAAGGATTAGCTTGTCTTACGTGTGGTCAAATGGTTCTCCAGAGTGTGATTAGTCGGGAGAAATTGCCAAAATTTCTGGTTAGTAATAAAGGGGTGTAGTTTGCTTTGGATTAAATGAAAACCTTCCTAACAGAACCTGGAACCAGCACCGTTTCACCATTTATCAACCCCCAATGTAATAGCATAGTACAGAAGACAAACAACATTTTTAATGCGAGTGCGATCATTTTTTGGTGAATGAACCTGCTCAGACACTTGCAGAGGTGTACACAAAACTATAATTAATTGTACTTATTTGTGGTCTGAACATATCAGTGGTGCCAGGTGAGAAAATGGGCCATTAGTCGTGTGGCCTGCACAAATAATGGGTCCACATTCACCCTTCACTGGGAACCAAACACCCCATTGTAGCACTTGACTCTCTCAGGGTATCGAAGCAGAGCAGTCCAAGGCCATCCCAAGGGAGATGGTTTGGGCTAGTCATCACCATTCGTCTGCACTCAATAATAACACTCTATAAATAATTGTCCAATCTGTGATTTTCTTAAGAAAAGTAAAACTACATTTATCAGAAACACATACTACTTAATACTATTTAGGAATTTACAAATATACAAGGTTGGTGGAAATACCTTTGGCAGCATTAAATTTGACCCCTAAAGGGTCATGACCCCACAGTTAACAGTACACTCCTGTCATGTACAATACAGCACATAACAATATATGGGGGTGTCAGTTTGCATTAGTTCAATGCTGTCCCAATTTAAAATTCGAATCACGGTTTGTGGTCTTACTTCATTCCTTCACTGACTTCAATAACCATAATCCCACTGCACTTATTCAGAATAGTCCAGCATTGCAGTCATGTGCCCTCATTATCAGTAATAAAGCATGACATCCTTGCATTATTAGTACTAAAGCAAGACATCCCGTTCTGCACTTGTTATGAGCAATCAGGCATTGAAATAAGGTGCTCACATCATCATTAATAATACATTGAAGCCTCTTAGGAATAAAAATTACTGACAACATTAACAATCCTTTAGGTAGAGCATTGTTGACATCTTTGAATAAAGCCTTGCTTAGACTCATGGTGCATAATACTTTGAAAGGAAACAGTGCCAAACTGTCCTGGAGAACACCTTTCAATAAAGTATTTCAATCATTATGTCAACAATTGTTAAATAAAGCATTTTCTAACATGTACTGTGTATTTGTATCTTGTTTAAGCATGCTTAGGCCACAGAACCTGTAGCCATAAACTTATCCCCTAGAGGGCGCTGCATACCCAGCTGTAGAACACATGCCCAAGCCTGGGGAATGTTTGAAAACGGAAGGAAAATCCAGAGCTTTTCGTTCGTTTTTGGACCCTCCAAACATATGGTCTGCACTTGCAAGAAAGGTCTGGGGCTTCCTTGGGGGTGGGGCACTTCTGCAGCTTCCCCACTCTCTCGGGCATTTGTTGGTGGTGGTCCCACTGTCTTAGAGCCACCACAACAGCAGAAATGGCTTTGTCCATTTCAAGCCCCGCAGATCATTATGGGGCTCTCCCTCGAGAGGATGCATGTTTTATTAGTGGCTCTGGACACTTCCTTTGTTGCACTGCTCAGCCTCACACCGCGTGTGTCCTTTCTCCCTTATCTACTCCATGTTGGGGGGGAGGGGGGGCTCAGGAGCCTACCCCTGACTTTTATTTATTTATGTTTTTATTTAATGCAGTTTTAAATAGCGCAAACTTTACCCAAAGGTGTCAGAGCGCTTTACAAAAGAACCAGGTAAGCTACATAAGGTACACAAGATACACTAAACATTCTAACAAGTTACATATATACAGTTACAAAGGTACACAAGAAAGACTGAGCAGGTTAACAAGTTACCTGACTGCCTCTCGGACTCCCCATGTGGCCCGCACTTCCACGTGCGACCAGAGGAGCCGGCAGCTCTCCTTCCCTGTGGGCAGGGTGCTGTTTAACGTGGTGGCCGCCCTGTCCCACCAGACACGGCCGCATGGAGTAGGGCAAGCCCACCACTACTCGACAGGGGGGCTTTCCTGGTATTTCTCCTCCTGCGGGGCCTAGAGCTGGGGGTCTCTGACCCTTGACTTTACTCATGGTGGAGGTTCATCTGTGCTCCCCGCCTTCTTACGGAGGTGGGGGCCTGGTATTGGGGGATCGGGGCCCCCGGAAATTAAATCTGGCCTGGACGTTGGGATCCCCAGACCCTCTTAACCCTGGGGATGGGTCACCACCAAGCATGCCCTCTCCCAGGATGTAAAAACATAAAATCTCCTTGCTGCGACCCCCGGGCCCTGGCCCACCCTAGGGGGTTTTACCAGCAGGACAGCGGAGCTCCATGCGGTCAGTGATCGTGCTGGGGGTGGGGGGGAGGGGGTCAAAGGTCAAATCCTTCTCCTGACGATATCTCAGGCCCCGTTGTGTCGTTTTACATGCTTTTGAGCTCATTTTGCTCCTGGGTGCAAGCCCAGCTACCTGGAGCACTTTCCTCAGGCCTCCAAGGTGATGAAATTTGCAGGTAGCTGGTTCCACTGGCTCCCTGCGCCAGCCTTCTGCCTTTTTCTCCTCTGGTGCTTCTCTCCTCCTTGCTGCAGAAGTCCAGTTCTTCCCCAACAAGTACTATGGAGGTGTAAGGGGACCAGCTGCCCTGGTCATGGGGAGAGCTCCACTGGTCCTGGGATCAACTGTAGTCAGAGTCCTTAGTCCAGATGGTCATCAAGGGGTTCCTCCTTCCAGTTGCCCTTAGCTGCCACCTCCAGTTACATTATCCAGCAGAAAAACACAACCAAGAGAGAGCTCTCTCCCTTGTGCAAGACCTTTTAAGTGGGGGCGCTGAGTTGTAGACGCTTGGCACCTCTGGCCTATCCTGGGGTGCCATATCACCTCTCAGCCCCTGTCCCAACCCTACTGCACAGCATGCTGGGACCATTAAAAATGGCGTCATTCAGGAGTCACTGGTCACATCACCTCTAGGAGCCTCAGTTCCACCCCTAACTGACATCACTGCCATGGCCTTTCCCACCAAATCTTCAAAGGGAAGCCCCCTCCTGTGTTGGCAGAAGAGGTCTGGGCTCTCTCCATTGTTCAGTGGGCTGGGGCTGGCGCATCCCTGGAACAGTGCTACAGCAAATTGATGGATGCAAATCCTTCATCCTCACCCCTTTCCTCATTAGGAGCGGAGTGAAGCACTGTTAATTGCTCCCTTTGTGTGAGGAGGCCTTTGTTCCTGCTGCTGGAGAGAAATGTAATTAACTGGGCACAGCAGGATGACAAAATGCTTGGGCTTCGATTCTGAGCTAAGCCAGAGAGATATGACAATCTAGGATGACCCATAAGTTGTACATGCATAGCCCTGGAACTTTCCGATTTGGGTCTGGCATTCAAGTTCCACTCTATTTCGATACGTCACTGGTCGATGTAGGCCAAAGGGAAGCAAAATGGCACCCTAAGGCAGTCTTCCTAATAGGTGTATAATGGAGTGTCACTGCAGACAAGACAGTAAACCACACTGACTTTCCCTATGAGTGTACACTAACATTATGAGGCCTACCCCAGGTCAATATCCAATCCTAGAGTTCCGTTTTGTAATGATAACAATACTGTAATGTTGTTTAAGTATGTTGTAATGTTGATGGCACTATGTACATCGGGCGCTGATGATGTTAGCTTTTCACATGGTCAGCGCGCGATGCTTATCTCTCGTTGTTATATTCTTTTAAATGTGGCTTCATGTGCTCATGCATGGAGCGTTCGCTGGAAGGAGGTTCGAATGGCATCTGGCAGTTGCCGTTCGATCAGCTGACCGAGAGGACGCTCCGTGTGTTGGGTGGAGTGAATACTTCGAATAAACGCTTCTACTTTAACGAAGAACTCTACTGTGACTCATTTCATCTGGCGACGACCGGGAGCTGCTCCACCCACTCACCCACGCCTTAAACATTGTACCTGTGGCTGAAACGCTGTAACTGTGGCTGCCTACGGGGTCTACTGACTCCATTCTCGACCACCTCTTGGCTTCGTACGATGAGCTTTCGCTGATTCCACATCATATTGGTTACGAAACCATCCTGAACGTAAGAACACACCTATAAGGTACGTGTGTTTTGAAGTTTCTTTCACGGAGCCATGCTCGCGCTTCTTTAGCCTCAAGACCTAACTCCTCGAGCCACTTGCGCATGAGCATTCTACGATCGAATCATCAGTAGCTTGCTGATGTCATCACGTTGCATTACGCGACGCCATCTTTGATTGGGACATCTTCGCACGCAACTCAAACGACTGTTTATACGAATCAGCTGTTTTACATAATTTTTCCAGCGTGTTGCCGTTTCCGCATTCCGACGACACGCACGTCATTCCTGAAGTTTTATCAGCAGTTTTACCTAATTTTGCCAGCGTGTTACCGCTTCCGCATTCCGACGACACGCATGTCATTCTTGAAGTTTGATCAGCTGTTTCCAATCCTGCCAGCGGTGTACACATTATATCAGCACTGTACACACGTTATGTCAGCAGTTTTATAAGTTGTCTGCATATTATCTGCACTGCATTTTGACGACACGCACATCAATTTTACAAGTGTTACCTATTGTTTACTGCTTGCCAGCGTTACTTACCTGCATTTGACACGCATGCCATATAACAAGCTCAATTATAATTTGCGTGTTGGCCTATTATATCTCATCTTATATATACTTATCTTCAAAAGTACAGCGTGTTTTTGCATTCGGCAACACGCACGCCAGCTATTTTGCTCCAACTTTTCAATTTCTGAATATATTGAAACTCTGTGTTGAATACATTAATTTGTAATGGCTGCAAATGTACAACAGATTACAGAGCCTCCTCCGTTTCTTAGCAAACCAGGCAGTCCACCAATTATCTGGACAGAGTGGTACAGACTTTGAGAACCATTTAGTAGCTATTGATGCTGTTGGCTATTCCCCTGCACGTAAAGTTGCTTTGTTATTTGGTTGCCTTGGTCAAGCTGCCCAAAGAATTTTTGACAGTATAGTTCCCATTCCACCCCCAGCATCTCATTCTGGTGATGGCCAGTGGAACGTTTACTTGGAGGCTGTTGCACGTCTTAAGAAGCAGTTTTCTGATGAGCCCAATATCATGTTAGAACGACATAACTTTTACAAACGGAAGCAAAAAGAAGACGAGAAAGTAGAGGAAAATATCTCGGCACTTAGAGTGTTGGCTACCAAATGTGGTTTTGGTCCCTTAGCAGACAACTATATTAGGGACCAATTTGTATTCAACTGTGCATCTCGAAAGATCAAAGAAAGAATTCTTAGTTGCAAAAACCCTCCTTTGTCCGAAGTAATCGAATTAGCCTTGAGTATTGAGCGCTCAGCTATATCCAGTAAAGCCATGCAAGATGACATCAAACCTGAGGTCAATTCAGTTACTCCTACTGATGTTGAGCATGAGAACTCATTATTTGCTGTCAACATTAAGAGTAAACCTACTAAGTTTCCTCAAAAGAAACAATCTTTTTTCTGTTACAGGTGCGGATCTAAGAACCATATTGGAAATTTCCCTGGTTGTCCTGCTATTAACAAACGTTGTGTTACATGTAAAATAAATAGGACATTTTCAGGGAGTATGCAGGAACGCCAGAAAACCAGTCAATGTACGCTACATTGAGACCGATGTAGATTCATGTACCAATTCACTCAATAATGTAATCATAACCCTGGACTGTGAAGGAGATTCTAATTCTATAAAGGGTCCTTTGTGCTCCGCTTCAATTGATGACATTACTCTCCAGGTTATGGCCGACTCAGGTTCACCGATTACCATTTTAAGGGACTCCACATTTAACGACCTGTGAAAGAATAAAAAATTGCTTCAATCTGATGTTTATCCAAAAGCTTTCGAAGGACATCAATATGATTGGGTATTTTCTAGGGGTGGTACAATGTCTAGGTAGAGAAACTGTAACAAAAATGTATGTAGCAGAAAAAGGAAAAAATATTATTGGGTGGAAAGATTTAGCGCATATGGGACTGTATTTGGTCCCAGGTGATGAAAACCCAATTAAGGTGGGGGAGCTACCTGTATGTAATATTGAATGTTCTAAACCTGATGCGAGTATGGATATGTTGAACGACATAATTTCAGAGTTTAAACCTGTATTTAGTGAACAGGTTGGCAGGGTCAAAGGTGTAGAACACCATATTAAATTGGTACCTGGTGCCCATCCAGTAGCACACAAAGTGCGTTCAGTTCCGATGAGTGTTAGAGAAGAACTCAAGCTTACTTTACGAAGTTTATGTGATCAAGGTATCATTAAACCTACGGATTCTTCACAGTGGGATGGCTCCCATTGTAGTTGCACGCAAGAAGACTGGTGAGATCAGGCATTGCGCTGACTTGCGCGCTCTCAATAAAAATATAGTTGTAGATTGCCACCCACTGCCTAGAATCCATGAACTACTGGCAAACCCAGGGGGCGCGAAGTGGTTCTCCTTGATAGACTTGAGATCAGCATATCACCAGGTGTCATTGTCAAAAGATTCCCAAGATTTGACTACATTTGTGACCCCTTTCGGAGCGTACAAATTCCTTCGCCTTCCCTTTGGGCTAGCATCAGTGTGTTTCAAAAATTGATGGACACACTATTCCATGACATCAAGGGAGTCCAAGCGTATTTTGATGATATCCTAATATATGCCAAATCGTTTAAAGAACACAATGACATTTTAAAAAGTGTCCTAGCGATCTTGAGATCTAAAGAGAGGACAGTGAGATCTGACAAATGCAAATTCGCAGTACAGGAATTAGAATATTTGGGCCATACGGTGTCTAGTCAAGGGATCAAGCCAAAATTTTCTGTGATCAGAGCAATTGAAGATGCAAAAGCACCAAATGATAAAGACGCTTTACGTTCATTTCTCGGCCTAGCCGAATATTACGCAAGATTTGTACCCTGTTATGCACAAGCTGTTGAACCTTTACGAATGTTACTTAGAAAGGGCCAAAGTTTTAAATGGACTGACGAATTGGAATCAGCATTTGGGAATGTCAAAAAATTGATTGTTTCCACCCAAGCATTACATGCTTTTAGAGACGACTGTATTTCCCTCATAACTGTAGACGCAAGTATTTCTGGTCTTGGAGCAGTACTTAGTCAGAGAGTGGAGGGGCGTGAACATACTGTAGCGTTCGCATCCAGATCTCTAAAACAATGTGAACAGCAGTACAGTACAATAGAGAGAGAAGCTTTGGCGTGTGTGTGGGCTGTTCATAAGTTTAAAATGTACATCTGGGGGCGCAAGTTCGAATTAGTAACTGATCATAAACCTTTGGTTTATATCTTTAATAAGATTAACACTTCCAGCATGTCCGCCAGGCTAATGAGACTGGTATCAAAACTTCAAGAATACAACTTTGTGGTTAAACACATACAGGGCGGGAAAAACTTCCGCGCTGACTGTTTGTCCAGGTTACTTATGTACAAAGATGATGAGGAGGATTCTCTGGTGGAGGACATTGAATGCGTAGCTGTGGTAGATGCAGTTCAAGAGTATGATTCTGTGTTGTTTGAGAGTGATTGGAAGACAGCTTGCGAGAATGAAACAGTCTTGAAAAAAGTAATTGAGTACTCAACTCACAACTGGCCTGAATCTAGATGCTCGAGTGGGGATTTACGTGTTTTTGCTCAGGTGTCAGACGAACTGTCAGTTGAAAATGGTATCGTTCGTCGGGGTGACAGGTTTGTTCCTCCCGCCGGATTGCGCACTTCAATCATAAACAAAGCTCACCTTGGGCATCTGGGATCCACTAAGACAGTAATGAAGATCAAACAGCATTACTGGTGGCCTTCTTTGGATTCCCAAGTTAAGAATACTATCGATAGTTGCCCTGAATGTCTACTATCTGATAAACATTGGCGAACTTTGAAGACCCCGTTACATCCTACTGAGTTTCCTAATGCTCCATGGGAAAAAATTGGTTTAGATTTTTCAGGTCCCTATTCTATACTTAATCAAGATAAGAAATTTGTCATATTAGCTGTCGATTATTTTTCTAAATGGATGTACCACAGTTTTGTTGAATCTCCTGATACCGAGTGAACCATATCATTTTTAAACAAAATTTTTTCTTTGGAAGGTGCCCCTAAAGTTATCGTGACAGATAACGGCACACATTTCGTTTCAGAAAAAATGTGCAAATTTATGAACAAGTTAGACATAAAACACCTAAAAGTAGCATTATACTCCCCACATCTAACGGCCTAGTTGAGAGAGGTAACAAAGTTGTGAAGGAAGGCATCCAGACAGCTTTAGCATCCGGATTGGATGTAGGCGAGTTTATTGACCACAAAATCGGGAATTATAACACGTCTCCCCACTGCACTACTGGAATATCCCCATTTACTTTGTTGAGGGGCAGAGAAGCTCATACTCTTTTGTTTCCATCTTGGTTAAAGGAGATGTCTAGCAGGGCTAAAATTGATTTTAAAGAAGTTTCTCATAGAGTCCACTCTAAGTAGTTACATATGAAGGAGAATTTTGATAAGAAATGCCATTTGGTTGGTGAGGATGTGCTAGTTGGTGACTGGGTCCTAATTAAGAAACCAGTAAAAGTTAGAAAGGGAGAGTCGAAATTCTTGATGCCTGAACAAGTGTGAAAAGTCAGTAAAGGAGCTGCTTTCGTAGGGAAAAAGGGGTGGTGGAACAAAAGACAACTCGTTAAGGTTTCTCCTGATCAAGCCAGAATATTACTGCGCAGGCAGAAAAGTTTCGAAGATGATCTTGATTGGGGCCACTGGTTGGATCCGGAGAGATCGCCAAGTTCCTTTGTTCAGCCTTCTTCATCTCAAGACACATCTCCATCTCAGGTTGTCACTAGCAATCTATCCCATGCTAACGTCAATATGGGCATTAGTAGCTCATCTAGGGGTCGCGTCATTAAGACTCCAAAAAGATTTGAGGATTTCATTAGGTATTAAGGTTGTTTAACCTTGCTTATTCTTTACTATGTAATTTGACTTTTCCTTTTTGTTTTCCTGTAAGGGGGAAGGTGATGTAATGATAACAATACTGTAATGTTGTTTAAGTATGTTGTAATGTTGATGGCACTTTGTACATCGCGCGCTGATGATGTTAGCTTTTTACGTGGTCAGCGCGCGATGCTTATCTCTCGTTGTTATTCTTTTAAATGTGGCTTCATGTGCTCATGCATGGAGCGTTCGCTGGAAGGAGGTTCGAATGGCATCTGGCAGTTGCCGTTCGATCATCTGACCGAGAGGACGCTCCATGTGTTGGGTGGAGTGAATACTTCGAATAAAGGCTTCTACTTTAATGAAGAGCTCTCCTGTGACTCATTTCACGTCTGCACCAGGCTACCTGTGCGTAGTTACTGGGTTGCGCACGACAGGAGTCTCACATGCGTAGCCCTCACATGTACACATTTTCACATAGAAAGGTCTTCAATGTCAAGCAGATCTGCCACTCCAGCAAATTAATGTGGAGGTGGTTTTCCACCTGAGATCTCCACCTTTCCCAGACAGCCTCCCAGGCACAGCAGTGGTGTATCGGTGACCATCGCCAGCTTTGGGAGGGGTACAGAGAGGCATCTGCCACTGGCTTAATCAGGGTCCAGCAGCCACCACTGCAGATCTTTTGCAGCCTCGTCCGAAACCTGGATGGCATTCAAGAGGTTTCCCAGGTGCTGTGCCCACCGGGACTTCAGGTCCCACCGCAGAGCACGTATGTAACGTCTGGCATGGTTGGCTAGCAGGATGCAGGAGGCCAATAGACCCAGTAGCCTTAGCACCATCCTCACTGAGATCCAAGACAGAGGCTAAAACATCAGGATTATAGCCCAAATGTACTGGACTCTCGGCTCTGGGTGGAAAGCATGAAACTTCACCATATCCAGGATAGCACCGATGAACGGGAGTCCCAGCGAGGGAGTCAGAGGTGATTTCAGCATGATGATCGTAAACTCCAACAATGTTACGAGGTTTGCTGTAGTCTGGAGGTGATCTATGACCACCTAGGAAGATCCCACCTTCAACAGCCAATTTAGACAAAAAAACTGTGGTTCCTGTGGGCACTTAATGATTAATATTACAATATATATATCAGCACAATCGCAGTTAAAGGGGGGTATAGAAATGTCAGAGAAAGAAGGACACGTAACACAGAGTGTGTAGAGAAACAAGCTGTTTTATATATGAAAATTCACATTTGTTATAAATTTTCAGTGCTGAGTGTCCCAAGTGAAAAAAGGTGAAACCTATGATTGTGACTTTTGTGATATAAAAACAAGGTTTCAATGTTGTTACAGAAACGACCATTCAATGGATGCACAATAAATGTTAGCAGCCTCCTAGTATAATAGTAGGGACTGGGAGGGGCGTGGCCAACAACATGGCCGGGTAGCTGCGTTGTTCACGAGCTCCGCTGGCACCGATCTAAATCCTGCCGATATCCAGACCCTCGACGCCATTAACCTAACCCAGCACTAACCGGAAGGCGAATGCAGCTGGAGGAATACCGGGTGCAGTGCAGCGAGGTGATTTTTGCCAGCAATTGAGACCTTTTCGGCGCGGCACTCGGCGCTCGATTATCCAAGATTGCGGCCAGCCGGGAGTAGCCGGAGTTGAGTGCCGGATCGGAGGCGCTCGTGCCCGGCGCTGTGACGGTGAGCCGTGCTGCGGAAAGGCCGAGGCGGCTCTGCGTGGCACAGAGACACGTCCCCCTCTCTCACTGCGGCTGCGGAGGCGAAGACACATGGCGGACTCGGATGGATCCCAGCAGGGCGCGATGGCGCCGCAACCAGCTCTGAGGATGTCGTGAGAGCGGAGCCCCACCCCTCCTATCAGACACGGAGAGACTCCTGTGGCCGGAGCAGCCGCGAACGAAGCCCGCTTCCAGTGATTAATGACTGGTAGGTGGATCGGCGGTCAGGGCAGTCAGCTCTTTCAGTTTCCCACCCCTGCTAGATCGTGGCTAATATGCTGTGGGTTGGGCGTGGCGCCATGAGTGAGGCCCTGTGAGTCTGGGATCCCCCTAACAGTGGGACAATACCGGAGACGGCGCTAAGGAAGACTGGGCCTGGGGTGGGCTCCGTTGGGGGCCTACCTCATAGCTGTGACTGTCCTGGAGGGGGCTCCCGCTTCAACTTCGCTGATGGTACACACCCACATAATTGTACCTTTCTGGGTGTGGTGTGTGAGGGCCGCCAAGCCGTGATCCCTGGGCAAACGTGTTGAGCTGAGTAGTGCTCATCGTTGTGGGGGGTGAAATTGACACCTACACTGGACCAATTGACAACGCTCTAGACAGGGCGGTGGAGCTGGCTGCGAGGAGTGGATGAGATCTAGGAGAACCCTACTGAAACACTGCCAGTGCGAGGAAGCGACCCGAGATTAGCCCTGCGAAGAGCCCGGTGGGCTGGAGTATGTGAACGGCTTTTCCAGTCTGTGACGGCACTGCCACCTTGTTGGCCTACACCCCAAAGGGAACATCGCGGGGAAGGTGATCACCGGTTTGCCTCTTTGCCTGGCAAACTTGCAAAAGCGGGTGAGGGCACACTCTCGAGACCTTCGGCGGCTGGGCCGGCGCAGACGCTGTTGTTCCAAGGGCCCTGTGGTGGCCTGGCGGGGCAGGTCGCAGGGAGCCCATCATTGGTGGCGGTGGAAGTCATAAGAATTGGGAGTGGCACATGATTGCGGCCCGCCACCAGCTGGGCTATAATGGCGAGAGACAAGGAGCCCCTAACATCGAAGCAGGGGAAGTTGGACCGATTCACCAAGGTGCTTCCTGCGCCCGGGGTAGGAGAGGGGGGTGCTGCCCCCCCTCTCGGACACTGACACGATACTACAGGCAATTAATGCATCCCGAGAAAGTCTGGAAAGTAAGATGGCAGAGATACGGACTGAGGTTACATTTCTGCGCCAAGACTTGCGAAAGGTTTCAGAGAAAGTCACAGAGGCAGAACAACGCGTTTCAGAACTGGAAGACACCTCACGAACCACAAGTAAAGAAGTGGCGGGACTGTTGGCTACAGTAAAGGAAGTGGTCTGGAGAGTTGATGATGCCAAAAACAGGGCTCGCAGGAACAACCTCAGATTTATAGGTTTTCCGGAAAACGCGGAACGTTCTGACCCAGGGCATTTTTTAATGACATTTCTCAAGGACGCTCTCCCGGAAACATAATTTTCGTCGTGCTTTGTCATAGAAAGAGCACACAGGATGCCTAATGTCCGACCGCCACCAGGCGCTCCTCCTAGGCCGCTGATAGCCCGGTTCTTGAACTTCCAGGATAGGGATCTCATACTTAGGGAGTTACGGAAGAAGGGAGAGATCAAATATGAAAACACAAGAGTAATGGTATTTCCTGACTACTCGCAAGTTGTACAAAAATTGCGACGCACCTTTGATCCTATAAAAGTGAAACTGCGCGCTCTCGGAATCCAGTACATGTTGCTGTTCCCTGCCAAACTTAAAGTTATCTTCCAGGATACCACACACTTCTTCCAGACACCTGAGGAGGCATGGTCCTGGATTGAAGAACGGCCTCGGCTGAGGGGTGGGTCGCCATCAGTAGCTGCCCTGCCCACTGACAAACGACCGGGTCCCAGGCAAGAGCGACCTAAGGAAAAGCGACGGAGACGAGTGCTAAAACACCGGATTCCTACCATGGCCACGCCGGGGAGGTCCCTGAGGCTTAGGGAACAGAAAACCAACATATCGGATACAGACGATGACACTGCTCAATAACGTATGTCCTGCACCTCTCGGAGATCAAGCAACAATGGAGAATCTGACCAGTCAGAGAGACACGAGTCTAGGGATGCGGACAGTGAACACCCTCTTTTGGAAAGCATTCAACGGCTGGAAGCTTCAGCCCCGAACATTCCGGGCGAGAACCCTTCATCACTGCAGCCTCACAATAATGGCGAAGAGGAATGACGAACTGGGGCCAGACGCCCACCTAGAGACGCTGTAAGATTCCCAAGGCCTAGCGGATACTGGGGGCATTTGGCGCGATAAAGGGAAGTATACAGTGTGTTGTTGTTATTGTATTGTTGTATAGTTGAGTGACTAGGGGAAGGGGGGAGGGTTACAGACCTCTGGGTGGTTCACCCGCACCAGTGTTGTCATGTTGACGAAATTGGGGGTGGCGGGGGTGCCTACAGAGTGTGGGGGGGCACATAATGGACACTGTTCAATGTCCTGGTCTATGTTTATTGGGAAGGGGGGGGTAGTTTTGTTCAATCACTGTGCATGAATACTGACACTGAGCAGAAATGGCAATGTCGGGGCGTTGTTCAGGGACTGGGGTGGGCAGATGACGCATTACACCTTTTTAAACCATGGCCGGGGGAGAGTACACAGTAATGACGTGGAACGTCAACGGGCTAGGGAACAAAATCAAACGTGGTTTAGTATCCAATTACCTCAAAAGGCTCAAACCAGATATCATATTATTACAGGAAACGCATCTTATGGGTCCACACTGTTCATTTCTGGGTAGGGGGCAATACACCACCCTGGCACATGCAGGTTTCACTTGAGGCTCGAGGGGCATGGCAATCCTCATTAGAAAATCGCCCCCCTTCCGGGTCACTCGACGATGGGAAGACCCGGAGGGCACATATGTAGCGGTCCAGGGCACCTGGAACCACGCACCGTGGTTAATAATTAGTGTCTATGCTCCCCACGTCTCCAGCAACGTACGCTGGATAAACTAGCGGACCTCCTCTTACAGTCTGGCCCTGCCACATATATCATAGGGGGCGACCTCTTGGAGACTGAACGCGTGGGCCCTGAAGGATGAAACAGTTACCAAAGAACTTAGGGTGGACACGGAAATATACTTCAGAGAGAACGATGGCTCGGTGCAATCAGCCGTCATTCTGTTGGAAGCTTTCAAAACGGTAATACGCGATAGAGCCCAAAATATTATTGCCCATAAAAAGCGGCGGGAACTTCAAGAGCTCCTGATGTTGGAACGCAGGCTGGTAGACCTCGAAAGTACGGGGCCCTCTTCATTGAGTGCACACACCCTACGCCAGATCGACATTACTAAAAGGGAGTACCAGGCACTGGTTACCAAGGAGACACGGGCACACCAGCCCACAGTTCAACACCGATTGTATGAGACTGGGGATAGGGCGGGTAAACTGCTGGCATGGTTGGGCAGGAAGGAACAAGAGTCGAGGTGGGTTATGTCTATTAGGGAGCTAGGTCAGATTTACACCATGCCCCAGGACATTGTGGGGGCCTTTGCCCGATATTACTCAACACTTTATGCGGCTCAGTCACAAGCAAGTGAGGCACAAATAACCCAGTACCTTGAAGGAATTGAACTCACTTGGCTCGCCCAAGAGGAGAGAGATAGGCTTGAAGAAGATATCACACTGGAAGAGGTAACAGAGGCCATTGGTCGACTGAAAGCGGGGAAAACCCCAGGCCCTAATGGCCTCCCGGGGGAATTCTTTAAAAAACATAGTGCCCTTCTGGCCCCGCATCTACTTAAGATGTTTAAAGCTTCCAAAGACAATGGGATACTCCCTGCAGACCTCAGAATGGCAACAGTGGTTGTGATACCCAAGGCGGGGAAACCCCCGGACGAGTGTGGGTCTTATCGTCCCATCTCGTTATTAAATATAGAAACCAAAATCCTGGCCACTATCCTTGCGACACGCCTCTGAACCGTCATTACCTCTTTGATTCACGGAGATCAATCCGGTTTCATGCCACAACGAGCCACGCGCTACAACCTACGAAGAGTGGCCAATTGGATGGCTGCTGTCCGAGACCGGGAGGAGGCCCATTTGCTCCTCTCCCTCGACGCTGAGAAGGCGTTTGACACCATCCACTGGCCTTTTATGAGACACGCTCTGGAGAAATTCGGATTTGGCCCGGGATTCAGGGAATGGATGGCGCTGCTATATACTGAGCCCATGGCTAGGGTTCGGGTTAACGGAGCTCTTTCGGAGACCTGGCCGATTCAAAGGGGGACCAGGCAGGGATGTCCCCTTTCCCCCCTACTCTTTGCTCTTATTATGGAACCCTTGGCCTGTGTCATTAGAGCCTTCCCGGGGCTGAGTGGTTTTGCAGATGAATCCCGACTGCTAGATGAAGAACGCATATCTTTATATGCGGACGACATTCTATTATATGTGACGAACCCGGGAGAGACACTTCCTCAAATCCTACACATTTTTGAGACCTATGGGCATCATGCGGGATATAGAATCAACTGGAGTAAGTCTACCCTATACCCAGTGGGGGGGGGGGGGGCGGGGTGGAGCCCCAGACATACCCTAGTTGTTTGCGCTGGTCGACAGAGGGATTTACCTATCTTGGCCTCTACATTACTACAGACGTGGCAGCTACCCTAACACGTAACATTAGGCGGGTCTTCTTAAATTTTCAGGAAGAAGTTAAGAGGTGGAGAAGACTTCCCTTAACTATTATGGGAAGGGCCGCCATGTACAAAATGATTACACTTCCCCAGCTGCTCTATGTGCTACAAAATACTTACAGCAAAATTCCAGACACGATGTTCAAAAACATAGACATCGAATTGTGCTTGCTCCTATGGGAAGGGGCCCATCCACGCGTTGCACTTCAAACACTAGAGAGAAATCCATATAATGGGGGTTTGGCCCTCCCAGACATTAGGGCATACTATAGAGCATCCCACCTCATTGTCATCAATAAATGGATTCATGCACCTGGGAATCATTCGACATATCGACTGGAAAGGTTACAGTTTAGAGAACGTACACACCTTCACTATATCTACGGAGGCAAGGGAAGCAGCCAATTGCTACAGGCTACCCAGAGGACATTAGAGGCATGGAAAAGCGCCGAATGACAAATGAAGAGGGACCAGAGGTGCACCATGGAGACCCCGCTGTGGGAAGGGAATAGGTTAACTGAGATTGGGAAGCTGAGAGGCTTTAGAAAATGGGACCTAATTGGCATTTCCAAAATAGGGGACGTCCTGGAAAATTGTGTGTTTGCCTCTTTCAGCACACTCCAAGTCAGATATCAGCTCCATGACACTCAGGCATATGCATACCTCCGTTTTAAGCATGCATGGATTGCGGAGGGGTTGGATGGGGAGACAATACCAGAATACGCCCCGTTAGAGGGTCGACTCTTGCAGGAGGAGATCCCGGCTAAAGCCATTTCGTTTACCTATAAAACGTTACTCAATAACATGCCTGACAAACTGGGTCCACTTCGAACAAAATGGGAGAGGACCACCGGAGTAACGGAAGATATAGACTGGGAGGCCGCTCTCATGCATCCACGTGAAGTGGCAATTAAACTTAGGTTACGTTTCATCCAATACAAAATCCTGCACTGAACTTACTTTGATAGAGCACGATTGCATAAAATAGGGAGAGCTGAAAGTCCAGATTGTCTTAGGTGCCGCGTAGAATGCGGAACATTCATACATACCCTTTGGGAATGCACAGAGATCCAGGCATACTGGGAACGGATTGTGGGAGAGCTTAACAACATACTTGAAGTCCAAATTGAGCTGGTGCAAAGGTTTCTCCTCCTGGGAATCCCGACAGACGTGGACATCCCACGACGTAAACTTGCATTAGCCAATTTGGGGTTGGTGGTAGCCAAACAGGCTATAGCGAAATATTGGGGGGCCCGCAACTACCTACACTTAATGAATGGAGGGCAAGTCTTGATCTGTACATGGTGGCGGAACAAGTGACGTACAAGGCTAGGGGCTGCCCTCGGAAATTTCGGAAGATATGGGCACCTTGGATAAAATACTATTATCTTGGGGTGGAAGCGGAGGGAGGGGGACTTATCTGGAAGAGCGGGGGAGGAGCCTTGAAAGATGCAATATACGTCCCTGCTGTTGGTAACCACGAGCAATATAGTTATGAACCTTTCTCCATGTACGCCCGGATCGTTTAAGCCCATCTACAGATCCACCTACAACGGACATTATACTTGAACAATTGCCATATGAGACAAGTGTGGATGGACAATTATTGTGCATTGTGTATTCATGGATTGTTTAATGTGTTATTTTATTCTCAAAACAAAATAATTTTTTTTGTTTTTTAAATAGTAGGGACTGGGAATTGGTTTGCTTCAAGTTGTCGACGACGTTTCCACCCAGCTAACAATTTGGGGTCTCATCAGGACCTATCAATGTAGGGACACCTGTAGGTGACTGACAGTCAGTGTGGTGAACACCTGTGGGAGTGAGGGGTAGTCAAGGATACTCACATAGGCCCCGGCCGGGCACCTATGGAGGGGCGGGTACTGGCAGTCAATGATATTTGATGTAGCCAAGGTTAAAATCCTATATCCAGAAGACGGTTTCGCGTGTTTGGACAAAGCCAAGGATAAATGGGGAGCCTTGAATTACTGCGGTAAACGTCAGTCCGTTTCTGTAGTGAATCCAGTGTGGAAAATTCAATCTGAGATGCAGAGTCAATCTGCTGCGGAAAATATTCACGCCTGTGACTCCCAGGAGAACTGCTCTCGTCTGTCTCTGCTTGATTAATGGCAAGCTTCAACAGCCCGTCATCAAGGTACAGGAAGACTGGTACTCCCGACTTCTGAAGGTGCACCACAGCCTTTAATGCTGCGATTTACAAAAATCACATCCGATATAAAAAGCAATTTTCAAAATGTATTTAAGCATCACAAAATTAATCCAACAGGTTTTTAGTTTCTAGCCATAATTTAAAATGATACACAGTACGTTTTCTCCTCTGTGGCAGGACCACAGGAGAGACCATGTCAGTGACAGGGGAGGAGTCCAGACCACTTGAATCCTGCAATTCTGCATACCAATTTTGCTCATGGTATTATGGGATGAATTCCTCTCACTCATAGTAATCCTTAATGTCTGAATCTGATCCAAAGAGCTGATGTTGAGTATGAGCTCTGCCATGTCGTAAAAGCAAGGTATCAGAGTCTGAAGGATTGGCTATAGCTGTAGGCTTTCCTGTTTTCAGTTTCTATTTTTTGCAAATACTTGGGTGGTTTTTTCAGTGTTTTCCAGTAATTTCAATACCTTAAAAAAAACAGTGTTATCAGTAGTTACACTTTTTTACGCCATTAAAAACAAAAGAAACAGTGTTTTTCCGGTGTTAATGGAACGTTTCGCTTTTATTATTGCTTGCTTTCTGCACTGATAGGGCATGTGTATACACAGTGTGCATACAGGGTATATGAGGTCCAAATACATTTTTACAAACTTATTGTAGTACACCATACAATACTTCTTTAGGGAGTCTTTGGTCATGCACGCTCGCTCTTTCCTTCCCATGTAAACGTTTATCTCTGAAAAGGCCCTCTCAACAATGGTACTTGAGACGGGTAATGCCAAAACAGCCAGTACACAATTTGCTAACTCTGGCCACTGACATAGCTTTCCATTCCAATACCGGTGCACCTGAAGATTGTGATTCTCTGCGACAGGTTCTGCAACATATGCGTTGAACTGGGTACATATGTCCACAGTTATTGAAGCGGTCAGAAATAAAGCAGTACTTTTCAAAGTCCTGAGAAAATTCCCCTTTAAGGAAGGGATCTAAAACTTGGGCAGAGTACCTCAGTGAGGCTTCGTTGACTTCATATGCAATGGTTGATGAAGGGACATTTCGTTTCATCATTGCAAGCCATTTCTCATGCACTGTAAAATAAAACTTCTGAATTGCTCCTGAACATTTCTTTCCGTACCAAGTGGCAAGAATTCTGACATGGAACATGTTGCATTGCCAAAGTCACTAAAAGTGTCGCCCAACCGACTCTCAAGGAGATGTTTCACATGTACACCAATTACACTGAACACTTGGTAGACAAGGGTGTTTTCAGGCTCTAGTTTTTTGATTATGTCCACTACAACAGTCATGTTTTCCTGTAAAAATCTAAGAATGCAGTAGAGTGTACTTTTTTCACATCACTATGAATATGCGCCCAAAGATCTTCACATTTCTTGCCTTTGGCATCATCACTAACCAAAAGTCTGTAAACAGTCGCCACATGGATAATATAGCATTCACTGCCTCTAGGGCTGAGAACCACCGGCTAAATGACACAGTTGGGATGACTCTTTCTTTGATGCCACACAAAGCACAAAATGAGAAATATTTGCATTTTAGTTCTCGCGCATAGCGAAACAGTGCACCAGAATTCAATAGCATTCTTCATTAACTCTGAAGTTTGTACAGATGCTTTCAGCATACCACCTAGCAAGTGACAAGAATCTCTTACATGGAAGCACTTCAGCTCAGGTATTGATTTTGACAGGTCATCACACAACATTTTCATATACGTACTGCAAATACAAACAATATCACTCCAATCTTTGTTGAACTTGGTAGGAACTTTTTGAAGCAGCATTCCAAGTGACACTTTTAAATGTTTTCCAAACGTCTGGTGTCATGTTTTCACCACTATCCCAGATGCTTGGTGACAGCACTCTTTTCACATATACCTGTCACTGCACCTTGCATTAAATGTTTAAAGCCTGGGGTGTTTGGCAATTCACCTATTATCAATATTGGCTCGCTAGAAAAGGGGGCTGATGTATCAAAGGGTTTCACCCATTCTCGGTCTGTGGGTACATATGATGGCAAATATTGGGAAAGATTCTTATGAAACCAGCCATTTTACCTATCAGTGAAGGAATCAAACGAAGCCAAAATATCAAGTATGTGTTTTGATATTTCCTGATTCTCTACAGTTTATAAAATAATTAAAAAAGACCTAAAACATGATTTTGAACCCGGTATCTTTAGACCAAAGACCAAAAATTGAATAAAGCAAAAGGAAGAAGAAACAATATTTTAGTGATATCCCTTAACAACAAAACTCAAGCAGAATAATGTTAGCCCAGTCTTTCTTGCTGCTGCCTTATATAACAAAGTTACAATGTATTGGCCCCTCAAGGAAGAAATAAAAATTACTCTTTCACTAACCTTTTTCTTTCTTTGAATGGCATTTAGTTTGTGGTTGTGAAGGTGTTTTTTCAGAGTTTATATGTTTTCACTAGCAAAGGCTATTTTCCTTTCTGTGGGGTTTTATCAGTTTTATAGATTTAAACCTAAAACAGGACAGCCTAGCTATAGGCTATACTCAAAAGGGATCGGAGCATGGCCTCGGTTGAGGTTGAGATGGATCTGGCTCAGAGTTAGAGACCACTATATGTAACAGTTCCTCTTCCGGCAATGTTGCGTCGATGTGAAAGGGACTGGTGCAGGGAATGGTGCATTAACTGAAGTCCGCACCAAAGTCTGTCTGGAAATAAGACCAAGAGGCATAATGATGCACTTGAACCCTCTCTATGAAATTTGAGATGTGCTTCTTTTTGGACTTACCTGGAGACTTCGACTGTAATGAGGACCTGCAGCAGGAACAATCTAAGGAGCAGGAACAGGATCTTCCTTTCGAATTTCAACCATTCATAGCATGGCGTCCTCCGATACTTGGTGATGTAGAGTTTCACCTCATGGTCCCGTATGGCCTTTGGGTTCATCTGGGCACACTCGTCACAGGCTCTGGAGTCATTCTCCAACCACAGGCATACCTTGTGGGGGTCTCTCACAGACATTTGTTTGCAACAGTCTATACAAAGTTTACACCCTGTTGTTTTGGGTGGGGGACATATTTCCCTTGCACACTGGTAAAATTATAACTTTTGTGAAACATACTCTGAGAGGAGTAGAGCTCTGGATCCGCGTATTTTAAAAACATTTGAGTTAGTATTGCTCTTGATGGGCAGATATATGTACTCTTGAACTTGTCATAAGAATCAAAGCTGCACTACGAAACATACATAATACATTGCATTTCCTAAAGTAACAAACAAGTATGAGAATAAACCATGCTGTATGAAGATTAAGCTGAAACAGAGAGTGCACAATAAAGTGTGTCAAGTCTTTCTTCAGACAGGCTTGGTACAGTAGACCGACCCTTTGTCTGCGATTCACATCACTATGAATATGCGCCCAAAGATCTTCACATTTCTTGCCTTTGGCATCATCACTAAGCAAAAAGTCTGTAAACAGTCGCCACATGGATAATATAGCATTCACTGCCTCTAGGGCTGAGAACCACCGGCTAAATGACACAGTTGGGATGACTCTTTCTTTGATGCCACACAAAGCACAAAATGAGAAATATTTGCATTTTAGTTCTCGCGCATAGCGAAACAGTGCACCAGAATGGACTCCAAATTCAATAGCATTCTTCATTAACTCTGAAGTTTGTACAGATGCTTTCAGCATACCACCTAGCAAGTGACAAGAATCTCTTACATGGAAGCACTTCAGCTCAGGTATCGATTTTGACAGGTCATCACACAACATTTTCATATACGTACTGCAAATACAATCAATATCACTCCAATCTTTGTTGAACTTGGTATGAACTTTTTGAAACAGCATTCCAAGTGACACTTTTAAATGTTTTCCAAACGTCTGGTGTCATGTTTTCACCACTATCCCAGATGCTTGGTGACAGCACTCTTTTCACATATACCTGTCACTACACCTTGCATTGAATGTTTAACCCCTTGGGTGCTCATGACGGCTCCACGCCGTCATGAGTCATGGTAGCCGTGTGTTCATGACGGCGTGGAGCCGTCATGCCGCTGCCGCTCCGCCCACGCTCCGCCTACGCGGGACTAATTCCCCGCCTGTGCGGGTGAATTAACGAGTGGGCGGGGTCATGACGGCTCCACGCCGTCATGAGCACACGCCGCCCGTGACTCATGACGGCGTGGAGCCGTCATGAGCACTGAAGCGCCACGCCCACCCCCTAGTCCCCCCGCGCCGCGGTGGAATTCGCGGCGCAGGGAAGGGGTTAAAGCCTGGGGTGTTTGGCAATTCACCTATCATCAATATTGGCTCGCTAGAAAAGGGGGCTGATGTATCAAAGGGTTTCACCCATTCTCGGTCTGTGGGTACATATGATGGCAAATATTGGGAAAGATTCTTATGAAACCAGCCATTTTACCTATCAGTGAAGGAATCAAACGAAGCCAAAATATCAAGTATGTGTTTTGATATTTCCTGATTCTCTACAGTTTATAAAATAATTAAAAAAGACCTAAAACATGATTTTGAACCCGGTATCTTTAGACCAAAGACCAAAAATTGAATAAAGCAAAAGGAAGAAGAAACAATATTTTAGTGATATCCCTTAACAACAAAACTCAAGCAGAATAATGTTGGCCCAGTCTTTCTTGCTGCTGCCTTATATAACAAAGTTACAATGTATTGGCCCCTCAAGGAAGAAATAAAAATTACTCTTTCACTAACCTTTTTCTTTCTTTGAATGGCATTTAGTTTGTGGTTGTGAAGGTGTTTTTTCAGTGTTTATATGTTTACACTGGCAAAGGCTATTTTCCTTTCTGTGGGGTTTTATCAGTTATTATAGATTTAAACCTAAAACAGGACAGCCTAGCTATAGGCTATACTCCAAAGGGATCGGAGCATGGCCTCAGTCGAGGTTGAGATGGATCTGGCTCAGAGTCAGAGACCACTATATGTAACAGTTCCTCTTCCGGCAACGTTGCGTCGATGTGAAAGGGACTGGCGCAGGGAATGGTGCATTAACTGAAGTCTGCACCAAAGTCTGTCTGGAAATACGACCAAGAGGCATAATGATGCCCTTGAACCCTCTCTATGAAATTTGAGATGTGCTTCTTTTTGGACTTACCTGGAGACTTCGACTGTAATGAGGACCTGCAGCAGGAACAATCTAAGGAGCAGGAACAGGATCTTCTTTTCGAATTTCAACCATTCATAGCATGGCGTCCTCCGATACTTGGTGATGTAGAGTGTCACCTCACGGTCCCGTATGGCCTTTGGGTTCATGTGGGCACAGTCGTCACAGGCTCTGGAGTCATTCTCCAACCACAGGCATACCTTGAGGGGGTCTCTCAAAGACATTTGTTTGAACAGTCTATACAAAGTTTACACCCTGTTGTTTTGGGTGGGGGACATATTTCCCTTGCACACTGGTAAAATTATAACTTTTGTGAAACATACTCTGAGAGGAGTAGAGCTCTGGATCCGCGTATTTTAAAAACATTTGAGTTAGTATTGCTCTTGATGGGCAGATATATGTACTCTTGAACTTGTCATAAGAATCAAAGCTGCACTACGAAACATACATAATACATTCCATATCCTAAAGTAACAAACAAGTATGAGAATAAACCATGCTGTATGAAGATTAAGCTGAAACAGAGAGTGCACAATAAAGTGTGTCAAGTCTTTCTTCAGACAGGCTTGGTACAGTAGACCGACCCTCTGGCTGCGATTTAAGGGAGGAGTGCAGGTGCCAACTTCATCGGTATTAGAAAAAGCATACAAGATAGGTCTCTTTGAAACCATAAAGAAAAAGACTGTGTGTGTGATATAGAAGAGATGGGAAGTGATGCCTCTAGCAGGGGGAGAGCAGAAACGAAGGCAGGTAACAATCAGCTGTTTCAGCAGCAGCTGTGCTTTCACGTGTGCTACGAACAGTCACAATACACGGAGTTGTAACTTTGTTGAGGAGTTCACAACTGTTGGCAAGCAACAAGCTACTTTTTCTGAGCTTTACATGTAAGACCACTATGCACTGTAGACATGCCAATGGTTTGTAAAGCATACTAATATTATTTCTCAGTTATAATTAATACACTTGCACCACTACAAGTGTGCTAAGAGCAGGGATGCATAAGTTTTTTCAGAGCGGCAGAGGTTAGACATCCTGCCGGAGCTGGGCCATTGCAGTCTGACTCTCTCAAAGCAGCAATGGGACTTGCAACATGCCTTTCAAAGAACTTGACAGTCTGCTCTGGTGCAGCAGCAGCAGAACCTCAAGCATGAAGTGCCAGGTTCTGCACAGCTGAACAATACCTTTTGAAGTCGTAAGACAGCTTTCTTTGCTGTCTTTGGAGACCCACTCACATGATGGAATTTTAAAAAGGAAATCCTGTTTAAACAGCTTGCGCTGTGCATATTCATTAAACGAAGCATTAGAAAGTTCAAAAAGGCATGCATGTCCCTCACAAAGGCAGTGGTCAGACAGGGAAATAGTGAATTCTCATTCTGCTTGACTCAGCCAGGGGACGGGGCTTGGCCAGGTGGCTCTTGATGGGGCTGCTCCTATGCTCAGCTGCTACCATTACAGGCTACATATGAAAGAAATGCTTTAAGTTTGATCTGGATAAAAGGTATAGGTACTACAATGGCTGTGGTATTTTCATTACTTAATTTTTAAATAAATAAGTGCCAGGGCTCTCGTCAGACTTACACCAAACATTGCCCCTGCCATGTTGCCAGTGATAGTAACAAAACAACTATTAACCATCGCACTCCTACTAGTGTGACAATTCAGATTATTCCAGGCCCCCAAATCTATAAGAATGGCTTGAGCGGAAGGTTATAAGCATTTTTAATGCATATTGAATTAATAATGGAGTGTTGGCGCGGTCATCTGAGACAGCGCCACCTTGTGACAGACTGTCACAAGCGCTGGAGTTGACAATTACGTGCCGGTGCCGAGCCCTGGAAACCGCCGGCTCAAATTAATCACTGGGTATTTTCCAATAAAATTATTTATTTTGTAAGTTTGATGTAGAGTTTTTGCACACAAAAAATGTTGTTCTGACAACTATTATCGTGCATTTACATACTTATTTACATCATATTCCAAGTAAGGATTTAGTTGCCTCTATTGAAAAAAATCCTCTTTTCAATGGCGTCTCCATTCACCAAATAGTGCCTGTCCAGATGCTGAAAACAATGTACTCTGTGCTTTGCAATGCAATGGCTCCCCAGGATGTGGAATAATATGGTTAATAGCCAATAGCATGATGGCAAAAGAGAAATAACACTCTGGGTTGAACTATGATGTGTTTGACAGCGTCTCAAAGTAATGGCTGAAGGATTGACCCAAAATAAGGGACTGGTTGAAGCGGGCTGACCTAAAGCTCACTCTCTTTGTATTGTTTGCAAGAGGTCTAGCAGGTAGTAAAAGCTGCCATGCCTGACCTTAAAAAAAAAAACTTGAAAGTATGCACAATCGGTAGTTCATGAATAGAGTTTTGAAAATATTAACCTTACAATACACAGCAAATATGTAAATAACTGAAACAAAAAAACAATTATTGATATGTGCTTTAAAATACAAAACCATAAAACCAGTCTGAAAAAGCAAATCCAGCATGATTTATGAAAACTATCTAATAACTATGGGCCCGATTTAGATATCGGTGGATGGGTTACTCCGTCACAACGGGGACGGATATCCTCTCCGTTGAAATCTAAATCCCATAATATCCTATGGGATTTAGATTTCCATCCCCGCTGTGAGGGAATAACTTGTCCGCCGATATCTAAATCTGGCCTTATGTATGAGCATGATATACTATCCCCTTTCACAAACCAGGAATATTGAAATTACACACCGACTAGTTGAGAACAGGGATGTTATTTTCAATGTGACCTTACTGGGAACCAACTTCGCTATTGTATTACTTGACTCTCTCAGGGTAGAGAAGCAGAGCATTCCAAGGCCTACTCAGTGGACTGGGGTGGGCTAGTAATCACCATTTACTGGCATGCAATAACACTCAATAAATGATGGTCCAGTCAGTGCCTTTTCTTTGAACAAGGAATAGTACTTTTATTCAACACACTACTAAGTACTATGCATTAGTTGACAAATATATACATCAGACCAATGAAATTACCTTTGGTGACATTCTGAAATCACATTTGACCCCTACAGGAACATGACCCCCAAAATCATAACACCCCTATCACCTATACCAGATGCAATATCACAATATAGGGGGTAATCATTTTAAACAAAACATGCCTATTGGCTTTGTCAAGGGGGTCATCACATCAATATATAAGGTAAGCCTATTGGCTTTGTTAAGAGTTCACCACGTTATTATACCGATAATCACATGCTAAAAAATCACCATCATATTATTGAAATCAATAACCATGCTTAAATGCAACCGTTATTGTCAATAAAGCATTGCAATGTTCATCAAAAATCCCTGTCAAAATATTGTCGAAAAATGTAAATAACATGTGTTTGAGTCTTTCTTATACACCTTTAGGTCACATAAAATGCAGCCATGTGACCAATCACTAGACGTCACTGCACTCCCACGGTGTAGAACAAAACTTCTGGACTAAGAAATACTTTAAAAATGATGAAAATGTCTCGCTAGGTCATGTATTCTGTGACCTGGGAGACATAGGGTTGATTTCCAAAAGTTGATGGGAGGGGGCTTTTGTATTCCTGCAATCCCCAAACACTTCCTGATGAATATTGGTGGTGCCCTTGATCTTCCTTGGAACACCACAGAGAAGAAAAGTATGCAAATTGAGTCCCACAGGACATTATGGGGCACTCCCAGGATGGGAGCTGCAAAAATGATATTAGCGGCTTTGGCCAAGGTTTTTTTTGCAGAGCACAGCTTTGTGCAGCACGTCTTGCTTTGTTTCCATTTCTGTTTTTTTAAAGGGGTGCTCTGGTCTCACTCGGGACAACCCGTGCACCCAAGCCTCTTTCTATGTCGGGGTAGTGCAGATATCCCACTCCTACACTGCACGGCTGGCATCGCCGGCACCTTCTAACATGGGCGCGGGAGCAGAGAGAAGATTCTCCTGCTGGGCGGGAGCAGCCTTCCTTTCTGGCTCCCAATTGCGACAGGAGCAGTCTGTGTTTTTCCTGGATCCCAGGACCCAGCCGTTGCCTTCAGGGTCCAGTGACGGGGTCTTGGGCTCTCTTTGAGTTTACATTGGCCCTGGAGTTGGAGTCCCCGGGCAGAGTAGGAGTCGGGGGTTGAGGCCTCACGCATGCTCCCTCCCTGGGCTAACTGATAACAAAAGTGCTGTTTCATTCCCCGGAAGCTTGGCCTTCCATGGTGGCAATCTGGAATGCAGTGACAGAGACCCAAACGCTCCGTTGCTTGATTGAAGGCACGTTAAAATTGGCAAATCTTTGAAAGTGCCTAACTGGGCTGTTTTTCCTGATCGTGGGCTCATTTTGCTCCTAGTGATGATCCCTAGCCTAGTTTCAGCAGGCCTAAAGGCCTCAAAAAGGCTACACTTGGCTCCTTGCACTAGTTTTCTACTTTGCGTTTACGGGCAGGGTGATTAATATTTAAAATGCAATCAGGAGATTACCATAAGGTCTACATAGGGGTAACTTATTAATATTTAAAAGGAAGGTTTAGAGTTGTCAAAAGAGGTATTTTGACAGGTTGAATTTGCAGTTTAATACGGTCACAGGAATGTTATTTGTGTGCCGCTACCAGGCTGTGTGAGACTCTAGTATCTCGGGTGCACACATGTTCACGTGTAACCAGCCAAGTGCCCCTTACCCTAGCTGCTTTGCAGCCTTATCTTAAATGGATGACTCTGGTGGTAAAGACACACACTCCAATTACCATGCAATTTCTGGGAGTGAGATTCACCCACCATAAAGGTCCAAAAACCGGGTGTTCAAATACAAAAAATCCTGGCTTACTAAATGGACGGAGCCCATTTGCAAACTTACATTGTAAAGTGCCTATTCGGAGTTGGTCACAAAATGACCCACCTAATGAATATGAATTTAGCAGGTCACATTTTGCCATTCTCATATAAATAGCTGTAAATGCAATGGATGGAGGCTTGAAATGGACAACATACGGTCATCCTAGCATTTGCTTTCCCAAATAAGAAACATTTTATTTTAACGCAGCTCATTAAAGAAACCAGTGCTGGTATGAAAGAAAAAAATGTTTATCCTTTGGGAACACATCAGAAGTAGAGGGCAATGGACCCGGAACCAGTGGCGGCCGGCATGGTTCGTGGGTGGTGGGGCGGGTGAGTGGGGGTACGCGAGGGGGGTTGAGGGGAGGGGGAGACGGTGCGCAATTAAAAAAAAATATATAATTTAAAAAAAACACCTTGCCGCGCAGGGTCCCACGTCTCTGCTCTCCTTGTGAGACAGGCACAGGAAGTACATCTAGACTCCCCTGACCAATCACAATGCTGCAGTGCAGCATTGTGATTGGTCATTGGAGCCTGGGTGCTTACCAATCACAACAGTGCAATGCAACGTTGTGATTGGTGTTGAGCATCCTGGTTCGACGCTCAACCAGGAAATGGAGGCCTGAGCTTGTTCTCCACGCAGGCTGTAATGCAGCCTGCATGGAGAACGGGGAAAGTGCGCATGACTGGTTTGCGCGGCCCAAGAGGGCTGACCAAACAGTCATTGCACACTTAGGAGTGAGCAAACCACTCCTGCCCTGCTCCGAGAGCAGAGCAGCCCTGCCCACCCGTTCGCCCGCAAAGAGGCAGGAAACATAAAATGATAATAGGTTATTATCATTTTATGTTTCTTCTTCCTCGCACTGCTTAAAAGCAGTGTGGCAACGCTCCTCCGCCATAGCAGAGGAGCCTCCCCTACCCACAACCATTTCCAACTCCCAGCCAGTCCCCCATCATCCCTCATCCCCCAACGCTCTCCCCTGAGGCCATGCAATGCAATTCTCATAATACAAATCAGTTACCACTCTAACTTTATAATAGATTGCAACCGCAAATGAGGTCACAAACCATTGATAAATTAATTTGTGACTTAAAAAGAAGAGGGGAATGTCTTTTCTTACTTCACACCCCCTAGTCTGCAATTCGGAAAGTGTCGCAAATCCCTCGTAAAAGGGGGTTTGAGCATTGTGAAAAGCTGATTTACAGGCTTTGCGACTGACCAGTCATGGCTCACATTAGAGAATAATATATAACTTGTCTTTAGGAAGTAACACTATGGTATTCATTGAGGCACTTACTTGAAAAATGCAATCAGGAGATTAACCATAATGATATATTGTGCAAAGCAGTAGACAGCCTGAAGAATTGGTGTTAGCCATGTCCCAGGACCGCAGAGCTCATGCTCAACTGTATTGTTGGCACATACTTTAGAACACAAGAGAGAAAAATCAGGTTTTAGAAATCTCTATATAATAAGAAACTTAAGGCAGACATTTGATTTAAATGTAAATACATTTATATGTCAAAACTGTAAATACATGCTTTAATGTTTATGACCCAAAATGTATAACTAACTAGAAAATAGTCGGACGCTTCCTGTCATTTGGAGGCTCTCTGCACTGAGTACTTTTAGCACTGCCTGCATTTATTGGAACAATACTTCATAGAGCCTTTAGTCATAGCTGAGCTACTTTCTGGGCCGTTCTTGGCCTATATGACAGATTCCGAGCTATCTCTGGCTGTGCAACAAACTAGTTTGCATCCTATACCCATGCTATAAATAAAGAAAGATTTACTCATAAGTCCCTAGTATATGGTACCTTATGTATCCAGGGCCTGTAAATTAAATGCTACCAGTAGACCGCAGCACTCATTGTGCCACCCACTAAAGTATCACTTTAAAACATGTCTAAGGCCTCCCCCTGCAGCCTGTAGTGCAGTTTTGAACTGCCAATTCGACCTAGCAAAATAAACCTTTTGCCAGGCCTAAACCTTCCTTTTTAGTATATATAAATCACCCCCAAGGAAGGCCCTAAACAGCCGATAGGGTAGGGTTAATTGAATTTAAAAAGTTGGACATGTTTTTAAGTTTTACATGTCCTGGTAATGAAAACCCCCTAAATTCATCTTTCACAACTGTAAGTCCTACCTCTCCCACAGCATAACATTGGGTTACCTTATTACATTTACTAAGTTCTAACTTGTAATTGGGAGCAGGTAGAAATATCATGTTTGGACTTTGTGATTTAAAATCCTCTTAAATAGAAAAGTCACGATTTTAGATTACAATTTTGAAAATGCCACTTTTAGAAAGTTGTCATTTTCCTGCCTAAAAGCTTCTAAGGCCTTCTAGTAGTTTTCAGCTGCTTTAGCCTATTAATGGCTTCCCCATTAAAAATGTGTGTTGGGCCCAGACAGAGAACAATAGGGGACTAGTTGTGGGCAGCATGGGCCATCCTGCCAGGATGGCTGGGGGCGTAGCTGTTCCATGCCCCACTTACATTTCAAAGTTCTTGCCTCCAAGCACACACAAAGGAATCTGACACTAGTCATTTGTTACCCCAGACTTCTTGGTGCCTTGGCTGGGGAAGGGTAGAACTTTGCAGAACCAGATGTGAGGATAGCCTAGAAAATCCCCCACTTCAAAGGATGGCAGCAGGTATAAATATCGGACCTCCTGAGCCACTCTTCAAAACACTCCTAGACCTTTGGACATTATAAAGGAATGACTGCATTGTTCATCAGAGGACTGCTTTGCTGTTTGAGGCTTGCCTTGTTTTCCAGAGCACAGCCCTGCTGCTTGAGGATTGCCTTGTTTCCCAGAGGACAGTCTGCTGCTTGAGGCTTGCCTTGTTCCTCAGAGGACTGCCCTGGTGCTTGAAGTGTGCCTTGCTCTCTGCGAAGGAAGACTTGACCTGCTCCATTCATGCCAAGCAACCTGAGTGACTCCAAGGGTCAGTTTACTGACCTCCTTTTCTGAGCTACAGGGACACAACAAGCTCCAAAGGTCTCCCTGCAACTGCCCAGCTGACCTGTTGCAACTGGACCTGTCTGAATCCGCAACTGGACCTGCCTGAGTCCTGCTGGCCTCTGCTAGAGTGATTCCCTGGTCCCTAAGAGGTATCTCCTCAGGCCCTGGACCCTTGGCTGGCATCAGAGTGCATCCCCTCTTCAAAAAAAGGAGAAATCTTGCAGTTGTGGGCTCTTCGTGAATGTGAGTGGGCCTGTTTGTGCTGGACTGGTAGAAGATAACTTTTTCAGCAGGACTAGCCTGGCCCCTGTATCCAACCCACACCTCATCGTAGTCAGCCTGAACTTATGACTTCACCCCTGTCTAGCATGACAGATGACTGCAAGTGACACTTTGTGCTTTTAGGCGCTTTATCTACCTAAAAAGCTTTAATTGTATATCTTCGGTTCTACTGATTGGATTTTTGTTGTTTTGGTATCATTTTATATATTAAACCCGCAAACAAAAGACCTTATCTCGGTCTTTCTCCGGAACTGCACCCAGAATCTGGAATGCCATCCCTATACATATCAGGACTAACCCTTCCTTCAAAGAATTCAAAAGCCAGCTCAAAGTGCTCTTCCTCAATCGAGCCCTCAAAAAGTGACAATGGACCTACAATAATGATCCACCACCAACCGAGGATCCAGTCACTACGAAAAGAACAACTCCCTACAATTTCTTCCTCTTGACCCGCACAGTACTTCCCTACTTTTACCACTAACACTACTGCTCTGCATTTGAATGCTACATGTCCTATACTGATCAATGACCCACCTTTGAACACTGTGTTTACTGTGCCACTCTTTGTATACTCGAATGTCACTGACAAATGTTGTGAAGCGCTCCGATACCCTCGGGTCTGGCTAGCGCTATATAAAACTCCAAAATAAATAAATAAAATTAAAATATATACTATTTTTCCAAAATTGGTTTGGGATTTTCCTTGTGTTGTGTTTTCACTTTATTGCTGTTTGTGTGCTGCATAAATACTTACCACAGTGCCGCTAAGTTAAGCCGGACTGTTTTTGTGGCAGGCTACTGGGCGGGTTAAGCACAGGTTAATTTGGTGACTTTTGTGATTCACCCCGACAAGGATTTTAGCTCTTGCCTGAGTGGGGTTATCAACCCATTCAACTAATACCCCAATTTCCTACATTCCATTTTTGAGACATTAATTTGAACACAGGTTCCCCCAGATTTCAGTCACTATCTTACAATTTTGAGAGTGCATAGAATTCCTACATGAATTGCACTTCATGCTAAACTATTTTTGTGAATTTGCCTGACTGCAGGGTAAAAGAATTAATTCTTAAGGCAATTCTGAATAAGTCTTTTGAAGTTAAAAAAGAATATGCAGTCAAAGTTTTCTCAGATATGACAAGAGAAACTGCTAGCAGATTAAGGGAGTTCAAGAACGTTGTCAGAGTTTCAAGTGGCTGGGGCACAATATTTACCTGTGCAACAAGTGAAACTGAAATTAATTTATAGTGAAATGTAATCTTTTTTACTGGTATCGCAGAGCCTCAGGTTTTTCTGAACGAAATCCATAATTCTGGCACCTAATGATATCTAGAGTTAGGAATGATAATGGAGAGATGTGAGATTTTCAGGATTGGAGGGGAGGCAGTGGCACAAAGACATGGTGCCAGATATGGTGCCACGTGGATCACTAGGAAATCCTGCTCTGGAGTCTAAGCGGAAGCGACTCGTAAGAGTAGGTTGGCGGAGAGATAATGGGATAAATGCATAAAGAAACACAGAGATGCATGATGTTATTGCTGTGTAATTTGTGGCTGAATGGTGTAGGCGATTTAGAATTACCAGGTGTTGACAATATGAATTTTAAGATTGCGATTTATAATAATTTATATGCTGAATGCTTATGTAGTTAAATTGCTGCATTTTGATGGTGGAGTTGTAGTGCTCTTTATGCTTAGACTGTATTAAGCTGGTGGTCTGGAATTATTGTATTTTGAAAATATGCACTTTAAATAATCCTTTATAACATTTTACACTGCTAAATACTTATGTGAACTGTGCTTTTCTTTTAGCACAGGTCACTTTAAGAATAATATTTGCGCTGCTGGTAAGGATGTTTTGCACTTTTAAAAGGGATAGATTAGGAAGATCTGACCTCCTGCTACTTGGGCATTAGGATATTATATATAATCCTTATAAGGATGACCAAGAGGATATATGTAGCAAGTAGATTTAGATGATCATGAAGAGTGATAGAATCTTGTTCTTGTCCTATCACAGTAGGTAGTGTAAAAATATGTTAGTTTAATGGGAAAATTTTGCATAATAGATTTAAAAAATGTTCTATTGATGCATGTATTCTTACTAGGCCTAGACGAAATTTAAATCATGCCTCTGTAATTTTGGTAATTTTGAGTTACTCCTGTTATGCACAAATTTCCCAAATAATGTCATTACACCACGTCGTGTAATTACGTGCTATTTGCTGCAAAAGTTTGCAGCAAGAACTCAGAAATACCACAAACAGCCAGAACACAAGTGGTTGTTGTCTGTGTCACTTGTGTTTTCGAGCTATATTTTTACTGAAAACTGTATCCTCATGTCAAAAATTTACGTGAGGATGCATTTTGCATTAAAATATAGCACTAATAATGTATTTACATTTCACCTAATCATGCATAATTATACAGAAATTTTGAGTAATTATGCGAAAGCAAATTAAATTCTCACGCAGTTACCCAAATGGGTTCTCAGTTCATCTAGCAGTAGAATTGAGTGTTTCAGGTTTTGCGAAACCCAAGGCAGTTAGCAAATGGATTTTCAATAAACTATATTTAGAGGGTAAGATATCGGTGTCAGAACTAAAATGTGCAATAGTAGATGTCTTTCTCTGCAAATGAAGGAACAGTTAAGGGCTCATTACGATGTAATCGCAGTGGAAGTGGAACCGCCCGACTAGTAGTCGGCGGTTCCACTCCCCGTATTCTAATGTGACCGCCATCACAGCAGTCACAAACATACCTTCTTCAATTGCAGCTTGTGCTACAGCCTGAAAAAGGGCCGCAGCACAAGCTACAATTGTAAAAGGCATATTTGTAAACATCCATGCACCATGTGCCAGGCACCATGTGGTACCTGGCACACTGTGCATGGATGCTTGGGGGGGGCACAACATGTGCCCCCAGGCCCCATAGCGAAGGCCCAGGGGGACCGGGGCCCTGCTAGGGGCCCCCAAATTCCCTTTCCATCTGCCATTTCATGGCGGTTAGACCGCCATGAAAATGCAGACAGAAACAGGCATAGTAATGACTATGGCGGAGCCTGAGGAGGCACCACCCCTATTGTAGGGATTACGGTCCGACCGCTCCTTGAGCCCGTCGGAAAAGCAGCAGTCACTCCCTCTGCCCAATGCCTCGGACCGCCAGATCAGAATCCGGCAGTCAGACGGCTCCTGTAGATGTCGGTGGGCCCGCCACCGACAGCCTGTTGGTGGCGGGCCCACTGACATCGGAATAAGGCCCTTAGTGTTACTGTGGTATGGGATGCCCTTAGGGCACCCCTGAGAGCACAATTTATAGCTGGCTATATTGCTGATAGGCATAAACATGTATTAAAAAAATGGAAATGCACATTACTAGTGCATATGAAAAATATCTAGTACATAATTCTCTATCAAATAGAGCAGAATTAGAAAGGTCAAAACAACTTCTCCGGGAATAATATTATATGGAGACCTATTTAAATAATGAAACATACCTTCAATGAACCTATAAGAAGAGTGAATACTAAGGGACATTTTTAGCATGGCATGCTTGAGAGAAACACTAACAAAGAACTCTCAATGCAATGTTTGCCCAATTAGGAAATTGAGAATTACTAA
This sequence comes from Calotriton arnoldi, assembly GCA_963921515.1. Taxonomy (NCBI): domain Eukaryota; kingdom Metazoa; phylum Chordata; class Amphibia; order Caudata; family Salamandridae; genus Calotriton; species Calotriton arnoldi. The sequence continues at coordinate 3,131,369 of CAWUFW010000043.1, read as the reverse complement.
TAGACATGAAATAAGTAAGATGTTTCTGGATTAATATAAAAATTTCTCTATAGGCGACAGGATATTAATCTGAAAAGCTTACTTAAGACACAGCCTATTCTCACAATACCATATGGATTCGCCTCCTATTTCACAGAACCTTTTAATTTTGATGAAATTGATTCTGTAACTTTATCTTTAGCTAATGCAAAGGATAGTGGAGACGACAGATTCCCAAGGGAATTTTTCAAATCATTCAGGGAAGTTTTAAATATTTATTTGTTAAGAAGTGCTAACATATTTTGGAGGTGGAGAAACTCATCCCTTTTTTGATATTGGTCAGTCCTTTTTTATTTTGAAAGACAAGAATTGATTGTCCGATTGACTAAATTCGATTATAAAATTATAGCTAAACTAATAGCCGATAGAATTAATAGAGAAGCAGATAAATAGATTCATAAGAACCATAATAATGTAATTGTTGTCCACCAGTTATATGCAAATATAAATTATTTATATGAATCTCTGGATATTTTTTTATTATAATCAAATCCCGGCTATGCAATTTCTATTAGATGCTGGAAAGGCTGTTGACCTTGTGTGCTGGGAAATTCTATTTTATATTTTTATTATTTGGGTTTCCTTCCCAGCTCACAAGAGTTCTAAATAATCTTTTTAGAGGTGCTAAGGCCAGATTGGTTTTGAATCTATCTGAAATGTTTTCTTTCAAGTTAAACCATGGAACAAGACAGGAGTGCTCCCTGTATCCTGTCTAATTTGATTTTTTATTGAACTTCTTGAAATTGCAATTTAAAATGATAGAAGTAGAACTACTCTGATATAAAGAATGGGAAACATTTAATTATATGTGCTTGATATAATATTCTTGAAACAGATACGAGAATGCATGAAAGATTTTAATTGTTGCTCCATTCCAAGACCTGGGAGGATATAAAATTAAAAGTTTTATAACTGATATTCTATTGCATAATTGCACTTCTGATATATTAGTTGTAGAGATGAAAGACTCAAGTGATGATAATGTGAAACATTGCTTAGGGATTTGAGTTACAACTAACTTTGGGTGGCGTTTATGATTTTAATTACAGACCCTCTCTCTCAAATGTAAAATGCTTACTATTTAGGTGGAATTCACTCCCATTGACAATTATGGGCTGAGTGACCTTAACTAGAATGTCTGTTTCACTACTGTTTCGTTTTGTTTTTTTCTGCTGCTCCATGCATTTTATATTAATTTCTTTCAAAGAAATTGAGAGCATGCTTTCATCATTTATTAGAGAAATAAAAGTCTAGATTGTCACTTGGTACTATATAAATATATCTACATCATAAGAAAGTATACCTCTTCCAAATATAAAAATATGTCATTTTGCAACTTGTTCACATATATGCTCTAGATATCAAAATCTGCACTTTGTGCATGGGCACTTTGACAAATATTTGATGGTTATGATTCTTAATAAAAGTGGAATTGAGGCTATTCTGAAGCTGACTAAAGTACCTAACAAAGTACGCTTTAAGGTGCTCCAATGTTTTTTTTAAAGAACATTTCAATCCCATATTTCATTGCGGCTACAGGTTTAGATAAACTAAAATTAAGGACCAGGCTCTTAGGCAAATCACCAGCATCAAGATGAAAAATGTATTGTTTTTTCGAGTTGTCAGATTTTATAATTAATGAAAATTGGAAAATTTGGTCAAATTAATAGGTATCCATAAAAAGAATTCAAATTCTGGCCTTTGTGGTTGTGTATATACTATTGTAATTTTTTTACTCGTTATTGACCCTCATAGTTTTGGGGACATGGAAAAACTATCTTTCAGTTCTAAAGTAAATAGAAGTCTTTACAAAAAGCTCTTGAATATGTGATATTGAGGAACATCTTATAATAAGATTATGGGGCCGATTCTGATGCGGGTTGGAAAAGCTTCCCGACCGAATCGGTTGGGAAATGGTGTCCGACCCACTCGGATCGGGAAAGTCCGACCGGCGGAGTAGGATGCATCCGGATGCTTCCAGATACGATTTGGTTGAACTCCCATTGACTTCAATGGGAACATTTGTTCCTAACCGCATCAGAATTGGGCCCTCGGTCGGGAAGACACGTTCCCGATCCGATTTGGAAGGAGCAAATGCCGTTAGGAGGCCTTTCTAACCGCATCAGAATCAGGCCCTCGGTCGGGAAGCTTTTCCAACCCGCATCAGAATCGGGCCCTAAATGTGTGGAATAAAATCAATGAAATTAATTTTTTGGTTCGCTCTTCATGTTCATCAGCTCCTTGTGAGCATGCTAATGACAGTGTGATTGAACACCTGGGCGTAGTTCATGGAGTTTCGCTATGCGGAACTCCGCGAACTGACAAAAAAAATCAGTGGAGTTCCGCAAGTGGCAGAGTGCAGTGCGAACTGCCGTTTGCGCAGCTCTTCCTGCCGCTCGGGTAGACATTCTACCCGAGCGGCAGCTTGCAATCGCCAACTTACTGTTAGCGAGTGCGAGCGGGGAAAAAACTCAGTGAAGCAGAGTTTTCTGTACTCTGCGAGCTCCAATGAGCGCAGAAAACTCCGCAAACTCCAAGAACGGAGTGGAGTTCACCACCCAGGCCTAGTCATGATAACTTTTACAGTCAAGCTATTTAACATTGTGACAGATCAGTACAATTAAGTGCACACTTTGCCCAATTTCAATATTAGTGTTCCAATGATAGATTACTTTCACCAAAACTTTTGGTTTAGTCTCCTGCTCACATTTTTACACCACTTGCTGTTTAGCATATGCATACACTGCTACTGAGGATGAAAGCTGTTTTTATATGGATCTACTATCCTTATTCACTTTATTGAATTGATTATAGTTATTCAACCTTTCATTACTTACCATCAATTTCATATGCAAACATTTCTCCGAAGGTCATCCAGTATGGCTCAAAAAGGATGTCTCTAGCAAGGGACCATGCTGGTTCTTCATGAGGATAGAGGACTGCCTTCCTGGGTACTCCATATGCCAAAAGTATAATCGCCATTATCACAACGATGGGAAACATGTTTTTCACCTATGAGTAAAATGATGACGCTAATGAATCCAAACTATTTTCAGAGTTCTTGCAATTATTATCAATACATCACTGACTGATTTAAAGGATAACATTACATGGTTTGTTAGTTTTACAAAACTAACCAAAAGTGGCAAATTTTGCATTAATTCATAGACCTAACCTAAACAAACTTGCCTAACAGTCAGGTGACCATAAATTACTAGTCATTAATTAGTTCCAGTCAACCAGTTCCCACAGTCTGCTATCTTTCTCACCAGCAGGACATTAGCCTTTTTTATTCCCTAAAAATAGCAAATCCTTGAATAATGAAATAAACAAGCACCTGTTATATTAATTCAGATTTTCTTAGATTCCTCAGCATTCCATTCTAGGGGAAATAGCATTTACAACCCATATGCCTTTATCACCCATACCTTTACAATCAAAATGTAAGTATTTCGCAGGTAAGAATATATACATATTATATATATATCTCTACATAAATTGTATATATATATATATATATATATATATATATATATATATATTTTTATATAGCGCAAACTAGACCCGAGGATATCGGGTATCAGAGCGCTTTACATAGCACCAGTTTCCTTACACAAGGACACATTCATTTTTGTTAGGCATGGGGAGATTAAGTGATTTGCCATGTTGAGCGTCGTTGCTGAGACTCGAACCCAGTTTCCCAGCTTCGACGTCGACCGCTCTAGCCGTAAGGCTACATTCTCTCCCATATATATATATATATTACCTATTGGCGGTCGCCAGTTGGTAGTTATAGTTAGGACCTTGTTACTATTCAAAAAGTGTTTTTTCTGTAGCCAATATCTTTGGCGCCGTTTGACGAATCTTCGCGAAATTTTCAAAATTAATGGTTCACTCAGGTCAGCTCCTGTCTTAAAAGTTTCAGGGTCATTCGTTACGCGGGCCTGAGAAAAAAGGGGGGTCCCAAAATGCGTTTTCTCCATGTTAATTTCCATAGGAAACTTTAGATAAAACTACAGCCTGAACTGCTGAATGGAATTACACCAAATTTGGCAAAAAGGTAGGTCCTGGTTCAGAAAGCTTTGGCCGAGGAGGATTCGCGAACCCTCCTGAGCACGAGCTTTATTCTGATCGGCTGCCAACACTCCAAACCAAAGTGTGTTGGCAGCCATTTTGTGACTCGTTTGAACCGAGTCACAAGAAAAAGGTAAAAAAAAGGTTAAAAATGAAGGAAAGGGGGCAGGGTAGAAACACCCTGACCCCCTAGGCCTGGTCAGGGCCCAAAAAAGCATTTTATTTTTTATTTTTTCGACGGAAGTCGCGCTGGGTGTGCGAATCCCGCCGAGAAAATTTTTAAAAAACAAAGCGCAGTCTCCAGTGCTTCGTTTTAATGAGCCCCCGGGTGAGGCAGGTCCCGGGGGCATTTGTGAATATTTATGCGGGGGCCCTGCGGAGGCCCCCGCAGCCCCGGGGACCGCCACCTCTCTGGGGGGATAATTATTTAAATGTGGGGGGCCTTCGGCCCCCCGCAGCCCCGGGGACCGCCACCTCCCCGGGGCTTTATTATTAAAAAAAAAGCATGGGGGGGCTCCCCCCCATGCAGCCCCGGGGACTGCCACCCCCCGGGGCTTTAATTCATAAATGCGGAAGGGGGGTGCACGTTGCCTCCCCGCAGCCCCGGGGACCGCCACCTCCCCGGGACTGTGCTAAAAATAAAGTAGTGTGGGGGGGCTCAAGCCCTCCCACAAGCCCCAGGGACCACCACCCCCTGGGGCACGAATTAAAAGAAGCTGGGGGTCCGTTGCGGACCACCGGCCCCGGGGACCACCACCTCCCAGGGGCTATGTTTACTTTGGGAGGGGGCCGCGCAGCCCTGTGTGGCCCTGGGGACAGCCACTACCCAGGGCCGGCTCCAGCAATGTCCCGGAGTGCCCACCCCCGGGACATTGCGGTTTGCAATGACAGGGCGGGAGCACGGCTCCCGCCCTGTCATTGCAAACTTGTGCTTCGCTTCATGGAAGCGAGAGCAGAAAACCTGCTCTCGCTTCCATGAAGCGAAGCAAATAGCTTTTGGACAAGGGGAGCTGCATGTCAGCTGCTCCCGTTGTCCAAAAGCAATGCCGGCTCCCGAAGGAGGCGTGGAGCCGGCAGGGACCGCAGGGGCATTGGGCCTCCCCCCACGGTCCCCAAGATGAGGCCATGCCCCAGGGGATGGGGTACCCGGGGCCAATAGTGGCCCAGGGAAGGGGGGCCACGCTGCCCCCCTCCAGTATTATTTTTTTTTAAAACAGAGGCAAAGCCCCGGGGGATGGCGTCAGGAGGGGGGCCGTGCAATCCCTCTCCTTTTAAATTAAATAAATTAAAAATAGATGGCCATGCCCCGGGGGATGGGGTCCCGGGGCCAAAAGTGGCCAAGGGAAGGGGGGCCACGCGGCCCTCCTTCCGTAACATTATTTATTTTTATTTTTTTTAAAAAGAGGCAATGCCCCGGGGATGGGGTCCCCGGGGCAAATACCAAATAATGGAAGTGGGGCTTTTTTTTTCTTTCTATTTTGGAGTCGCGACCCCAACGCGGCTCTCAGCGTGGCCCCCCGTGTAACGTCACGTTGGATTCGCGGATCCACCTCAAATAAATAATTTAGTAGTATATAATTTAGAAGGCAGTGTTGCATTTGTGAAGTTGTTTTATAGAGGTAGTATGATTGAAGTTAATGATAACATTAAAATTGATAGAGTTAGTAAAAATATATATAAAATTAAAAATTAATAGTTAAACCTGAAAAGTGTATTGTGTTGTAATACATTGAATTCATGCTTTTGCAGATTCACGACGGGTACGCGAAGCCACAATAAATTTAAAAAAGAGTATGTATGTGTAAAAAAAAATAGATTCACTATTGTGTTATAGGGTGGTTCTAAAAAGAGCCATTGGTTTTATTATGAGTTTTTGTAGCTACATGTAAGTGCTGATGCACAGCTTTAGGTGTTGAGAAAGACTCTGTTTCCTTGATCTGTGTAGTGTACTCCATCACTTCTGTAGATGTCATCCATATCAAAACGTAGATTGTTGTTATAGATGGAGCTCATCCTATGGTCTCTGAGGTAATCAGAAACAACTTTATTGACATTCTTTCTAGCTTTCTCAATCTGTGGACAGAATTGATTTGGCCACTTCCATTTCTGTCTTTGGCATATATTAGAGTATACAAAGACAGTTTGAGGCAAAAGGAACATCAATTGTGCAAAGGTGTCCTTCATTAGCATTTCCAGACCTACCCCAGTCAATGTGCCTAGGTCATTGCCACCACAGTGCACAATCATGAGGTCAGGGGGTTGGAGATGCAAAATGGTTTTACCAAAGGCATCAATTGGTGCCACTTTAATCCTCTCTGTGCAATCCATTTAATATCCACATTTTGCAAAGCAAGGTCTTTATCAATACCTCTGCGTTCAGCATACCCAGCATACAGCTGTGCCCAACAATCCATACTGTAAGCATCTTGAAGGGATGTCTGGAAGTAATGAAAAGATGTCTGTAGACAGAGGTAGTCAGTTGGTAGAATGAGAGGTATCTAAAATGGTGGACAAGATGCTGTTTTTTAAAAAGCAGATAATTGATTGGCTGTTTATTAACATTGTACACTCAAAAATAGGGTGCATGTTACTTTCTTTAAAAAGCATGTTTCTTATTGGTTATTAAAAAATGTTTGAAAGGTACAGTAGATAGGATAAGGTAATATTTTGCATAATAAAAACCACACCTGCTGTTTGCATTTGTAACCTGAACTTGAAAATATGGTGAACTTGTGACCTGCCTGTTCAGTTGAATGTTGCAGAAACTGTTACTATGGAAACTGGGATTAAGCAGAATGGGGGAAGGGAATCTTAACTGTGGTTTTAAAATATGGAATTGTAATTTATATATAAGTGATATGTTGTTAAAGTAAGATTTCCCAAATCAGTACTATGTTTAGAAGTTTTGTGTTCTTAAAAAATAGTGCTAGTATTATTAGTAATATGTTTTTGAAGTCCCGTATAGATTCGCGGCTCCACCGCGATGATACACGGTGGAGTCGCGACTCCAGAAAAGTGCAGAACCAGTTTGGGCACTTTTAGAAGTCAGTTGGTAAGGGTTAATATGTCTAACCAATAGAAATGTGTTTTACAATTTGAAATAATTTAGGAAGCAATGTGATTTGTTACTTACATTTATTTGTGTGGAGAAAGAGAGGGAAAGTTTGCCATTACTGGTTTTACCTTGTTGAGAGTGGTGCATTACATTGATTGTGTGCATAAGAAAATCTTTTATGAGTTTCTGATATTTCATATTCTACAAAACTATTTGGAAGGTGAGTTATAAATTTGTGAGGTATATTATGTATTAGCTTTATTTTAAAACTTTAAAAATTATTCAAGAACTGTGATGTTCGAAATATATTATTAAATGTAGAGATGTGTATTGTAGTTTGTTTTATTGTACTTAAATGTTGTTTGAAATAGATTGTGTATAGTAATATGTGTATATTGGAAGATGGATTAGTGATTATGGTAGTTTGTATTAGTGTGTGGAAATGTACAATTGAAGAAAACCGCATAATTTTAGGTGTTGCTTTCAAATTGGAAGTCCAGTCTGTCAAGTTTTAAGGTGTGCATGGACTTGTAACTGAAGTATGTCTCTACTTGTATATGTATTCTCATATGTCTTATACATTTGAAGGTGCATGATGTATAACAAAGAGGTGTTGTTGCTTTGTATGTGGTAGGCTCAAGACTGTGAGTAGTAGTAGAATGGTGAAGATGCAGCACAAAAGTGTGGTTTTAAAACATGTTGACGTAAGGTATTAGTGATTAGGCTACTTTTTATAAGTCTCTAGAGAGGTACAGTTGAAATATGCCACATAATTTATGGTGTTCGCTTGAAATGGGAAGTGGGCTCTGTGAATTTTTCAGGTGTGCATAGTGTTGTGTTGTGATTGAAGAAAGTCTCTACTAGGAGATATATTCTGATATGTGTTATGTATCTGAAGATGCTAGATGTATAAAGCACATGTATGCATCTATTTGTACATTTCTTTTATATATGATGCTGCTAGCAAAAGGTACAGACATATGCATGCATGCTTTCAAGAATATGGTGAGACTTACAGCTGAGACATGTGAAGGGTTTCTACTTTGTATTGGGCTAGGTGTAACACTCTAAGTAGTTGTAGAATGGTAATGCTGCAGCACAAAAGTGAGGTTTAAGACATGTTTGAAGAGAGATTAGTTATTAGGCTAATTTGTATTAGTCTGTGGAAAGCTACACTTCAAATATACCGCATAATTTTCAGTGTCTGTTTGAAATTTGAAGTGTAGTCTGTGAAGTTGTAAGATGTGGATGGTGCTGTGACTGAGGTATGTCTCTACTTGCACATGTATTGTGGTACGTGTTATGCGCCTGAAGATGATAGACGTATAAAACAGAGGTATACATCTATCTGTATATTTCTTTTATATATGATGCTGCTAGCAAAAGGTACAGACATATGCATGCATGCTTTCAGGAATACGCTGAGACTTACAGCAGAGACATGTGAAGGGTGGCTAGTTTATATTGGTCTAGGCCCAACACCATAAGTAGTTGCAGAATGGTGAAGCTGCAGCTCAAAAGTGAGGTTTAAAACATGTTGGCAGAGGAATTAGTGATTAGGCTACTTTGCATGAGTCTGATGAAAGGTATGCTTGAAATACATCACATGATTTTAGGTGTCTACTTGAAATGAGAAGTGCAGCTTCTTAAGTTTTAAGGTCTGCATGGTCTTGTGACTGAGGTATGTCTGTACTTGCAGATGTATTTTCATGTGTTATGCATCTGAAGATGCTAGATTTATAAAATACAGGTATACATCTATTTATATGTTTCTTTTATATATGATGATACTAGGAAAAGGTACAGACGTATGCATACATGCTTTTAGAAATATGGGGAGACTTTCAACAGAGATATGTGAAGGGTTGCTGCTTTGCTCTTAGCTATGCTCAATGCCTGATAAGTAGTAGAATAGTGAAGCAGCAGTAGAAAAGTGATGTTTAAGATATGTTGGGTGAGGAATTAGGGATTATGGTACTTTATAGGAGTCTGTGTAAAACTTCACTTGAAGTATGCTGCATAAATCTAGGTGTGTGTTTGAAATGTTTTGTCTAGTCTGTCAAGTTTTAAGGTCTTTATGGTCTTGTGAGTGAGGTATGTCTCTACGTGCACATGTATTCTGATATGTGTTATGCTTTTGGCAATAGGTACAGGCACAAGCATGCATGCTTTTAGGAATATGGTTAGACTTATGGTAGAGACATGTGGTAGGTTGCTGCTTTATATTTGGCTAGGCCCAACATTCTGAGTATTCGTAGAATGGTGAAGCTGCAGCACAAAAGTGAGTTTTAAAGACATGTTGGCAGAGGGATTAGTGATTAGGCTACTTTCTACGAGTCTGGGGAAATGTACACTTGAAGTACACCGCAGAAATGTAGGTGTCTCTTTCAAATGTAAAGTGCAGTCTGCAGTGGCGGCTGGTGAAGGTTGAGAGTGGTGAGGCTGGGCTGCGCGCGGGCGAGAGGGTGCACAATTTTTTAAAAATAGCAATTGAAATGTTAAAGCCCTCGGATACCTTCACATTTTTGACAAACAAGCATCTGCAATTATGCACCAGGAGGCAGCATTGCTGCAGTGTGCTGCATACAAGCGCTGCAAGGCCTTACCATGGGTGCTGTATATATCACTACAAAACATTACATAGCACAAATGGTCAGTATTTTAACCCAAGATCTGTGCACTTATGAAGTAATCACTGCCAATCCAGCTTTTACTGGTCGCGCACATGGCTTTATGGATGGGACAAATAGATGTGGACTGTGAGAGCCCACCTGAGCTTTCATTACTAAATACTCCAAGCCCACCACGCCCAAGCTGGTCTTAAATCTGTTTTATCCACTGAAGCAGTTTTTAGAGGCATTAATATTTACTAGTAGGCATTTAGTAGTCCTAACTTTACTACTACTAAATGCCTTCTGTGAATACCAAAAGTAGTAAGTTTAGGATTTTGTCTCAGTTAGTAGTAGTAAAGTTAGTAGTCCTAACTTTACTACTACTAAATGCCTTCTGTGAATACCAAAAGTAGTAAGTTTAGGATTTTGTCTTAGTTAGTAGTAGTAAAGTTAGTAGTCCTAACTTTACTACTACTAAATGCCTTCTGTGAATAGCAAAAGTAGTAAGTTTAGGATTTTGTCTCAGATTAGTTCTGTGAATCGGCCCCCAAGCAATCCTTAAAAACGTAGGACTTAAATTATTTGTGGTGAAAGAAAGCTTAGATGCATGGAGTCATTCTTGAAAGATCTCAGGCCCTCAGCTGTGACAGATGCTGATCCTTGACAGAGCAGGACCAGAAAACCTGTCATCTTATGTTAGCACTTTAAATCACACCTTAAATTTACTTTAAAACACCAGAAAGACAATGATCACGATTTATTTCACCTTCATAATACTCCTAGGGATAAAAGGAATGTGCTCATAACATATCCCACATTAGCCAAAAGGAGCGCCTAGGCTCGGCCACCCAAGCATGACAGACTTCGTGAACAATAAGCGTAGCCATCACCCAACAACTGCTCAGTGAGCTGATTTATGACTAGTGTTATGTAGGTGTAGGCTTCCCCTCTGCCTCCCGCTCCACTGCCTCGTCTTTAACTGAGGGCAGAGGGGGTTTGCACTCTGCAGCCCATGAGCTCATTTCCTTTCACGGAGGGAGCTGAAAACAAATAGTTTGTGTAGCAAGCGGAATCCATACTCTGCCTCAGGAAAGAAATGAGCTCATGGGCTGCAAACAATTCAGAGCAACACATTGCCAGTGATTTTTACGGTGGTGCTTAGCAGTGGATTCATCGCATGCCAGTGACTGGACGAATACCTGAGTGCTGCTAGGCCAGCTGCTAAGCTATTTTTTTTAGCTTACCTCGGCTCGTACTTAGTGCTGTGGTCCACTCACAGGGTTGGGGGCTACGGGGACTGTCACTGGTCAGGGAAGGTTGAAGGTGCCGCCGACACGCACCAGCAGTGAGCACCAACTTGTCTGCTCTTCAGCTCCTGGCTGTCACTGCAGGCCTAGTGACACAGAGAAGCCGGAGCTCAAATCATGGCGTCCAGTGTCATCCACATGGCCCTGCAAATTAAATACAGCGCGGGAAGCAGACACCTCGAGTCTACGCAGTGTGTCTTCAAAAGACAAACTGCGCAAACTCGATTTCTCAGCATCTCACCTACCCCACCCTTTCCCAACTTGTCACAGGGCGGGACCCACTCCCTGTGATAAGTAGGAAAAGGGTGAGGTGACCATCCTCTCCACTCCCTGACTGACGTTAAGCCAAGGTGCTACAGGGCTTCAGTTTAAAACGCCCTGGGCTAATCTTACCCCCACGTCATCAGGGGGTGGAGACTGGTCTATTATGCAGTGTCTTTTCCGAGCTGATGACCTCACAGGCCTCGGGGCTGTGAGATCGTCAGCCCGGTAAATACTGTAGACTCTTAGCCTGCCCACGGGCAGCAGGAGGCAGTGTGTCAAGAGACTCATCATCACAGTGAACGCAGCCCGGGCCCCAAGCAAAAGACGTGTGTGCATTATTTTTTCATACAGATTTAAACAGTTTTCTTTCACTTTGGTAATGGCCTACCCTGGGGGGTGAAAGTAAAGGGGGCGGAGCCCCGACACCCTAGCTCAGAAACCACCACTGGCAGTCTGTCAAGTTTTAAGTTTAAGGTCTGCATGGTCTTGTTATTGATGTATGTCGGTACTTGCACATGTATTCTCATATGTGCTATGCATCTGAAGATGCTAGATGTATAAAATAAAGGTATACGTCTATTTGTTTATTTCATTTATATATGATGATGATTTCAAAAGGTATTAAATCAGAAGGGGGACGGAAGAGCTAGTTATTTTAAGAGGTTCTACTCCTGTGCTCCTCCGAGTACTCATGTAAATCACGGAAAGGAGATCGTTCCTCTATGTAGCCGATGCACTCGAGGTTGCTATCTGGCCAGGAATCAAGTTGCTGGGAGATCTGAATTTCAGATCATAATGCCCTCACACACCTCTTAGGGTGTCATGCTTCATCATAGGGCGCTCCTCGTCAGACCGGCGCTGCAATGTCTGACGGGCCTGGTGGCTTCTTTGGCGGAGTTCTTCAGATCTGAGGGCGCCGTATGTGGTGGGTGCATGTGGGCTAAAAATGGTGACTAGTGATGTGTGCAAGGTGACTTAAAATAGGCACCGGACCCCGGAACAATTTAATTCAGGATGGGTCCAGGACTAAGTAAAAACAGTGGCGCTAACAGGAGGTCCTAAGGTAAAAGGGTAGCTTTATGTGTGCATGGTCAACATCTTTCGTGCATTAGAACCCCAAATGTCGGGCGGCACTTCATCAGGACCTTAATAAACAAAAAGAGTATCCGAAAATGGGACCAGGGGGACTCCCCGTAAGTTGAGGATGTCCGAATGAAGTGTAGCTGATCCCGAATAAGGAACCAGTAAGGAGTCTCCACCTCAATGGAGGAGGTATACTACTTCATAGAAGAAGGGGAGGGACCAGCTGAGCGTAGAATCGGACGATGCCGGCTCACCTACGTCAGATCTCCCAGCGACTTGATTCCTGGCCAGATAGCAACCTCGGGTGGATCGGCTACATAGAAGAACGATCTCCTTTCCGTGATTTACATGATTTCAAAAGGTAGACACATATGCATGCATGCTTTCAGAAATATGGTGAGACTTACAGCTGAGTCATGTAATAGACTGCTGCTTTATATTTGGCTAGGCCCAACACCCGAAGTAGTTGCAGAATGGTGAAGATGCAGCACAAAAGTGAGTTTTAAGACATGTTAGGAAACAGATTAGTGATTAGGCTAGTTTGTATGAGTGTGTGAAAAGGTACATTTAAAGTATGACGCATATATGTAGGTGTCCGTTTGAAATGTGAAGTGCTGTCTCTCAAATTTTGAGGTGTGCATGTTCTTGTGATTGGTGTATGTCTCTACTTGCATATGTATTCTCATATGTGTTATGCATCTGAAGATGGTAGATGTATAAAACATAGATATATCTCTATTTGTATGTTTCTTTTATATATGGTAGTACTAGTAAAAGGTACAGACACATGCATACATGCTTTCAGGAATATGGTGAGATTTATAACAGACTCATGTGTAGGTTTGATGCTTTATATTTGGGTAGGTCCAACACCCTGAGTAGTTACAGAATGATGAAGCTGTAGGACAAAAGTGTACACCATGTCATAAACCTCATTTTTGTGCTGCAATTTCACTATTCTGCGACTACTCAGGATGTTGGGCGTAGTCAAATATAAAGCAGCAACCCATCACATGTCTCAGCTGTAAGTCTCCAATCACCCAGGCACTACTGATGCACTCATCCATGCACTGAGGCACTATGTATGCACTCCTTCAATCAGCTGGCACTACCATTGCACTCATGCAATCACTCAGGCACTACGCATGCACTCCTTTAATAACCCAGACACTACCCTTGCACTCATGCAATCACCCAGGCACTACCTCTGTACTCCTCCAATCACCCAGGCAGTACCCATGCACTGATGCAATCACTCAGGTACTACCCATGCACTCATACATGCACTCAGCTACTACCCCTGCACTCATGCAATCACCCAAGCACTACCCATGCAGTTCTCCAATCATCCAGGCACTACCCTTGCACTCATGCAATCACCCAGGTACTACCCACGGACTCTTCCAATTATTCAGGCACTACCCATGCACTCCTTCATGCACCCAGGCACCACCCATGCACTCACCCAGGCATTACCGCTGCACTCATGCAATCACCCAGGCATTACCCATGCACTCCTTCAATCACTCAGGCAGTACTCATGCAGTCTTCCAATTTCCCAGGCACTACCCCTGCACTCATGTAATCAATCAGGCACTATCCATGCAGTCATCCATGCACTCAGTCACTACTCCTGCACTCATTCCATTTACCGATGCACTCATCAAACCACCCAGGCAGTACCTATGCACTCGTGCAATCAGTTAGCTACTATCCATCCTCTCCTCCAATTACCCAGCCACTACCCTTGCACTCATACAATCACCCAGGCACTACTGTTGCATTTATTCATTCACGTAGGCACTACTCATGCACTCATCTATGCATTCAGGCACTATTCATGCAGTTATCCATGCACACAAGCTCTACCTCTGCACTCATGCAATCAGTCAATCAGTATCCAATCTCTCCTCCAATTACACAGACACTACCCTTGCAATCAAACAATCACCCAGGCACTACCCATGGAGTCATGCAATCACTGAGACACACCCATCATATGTCTCAGCTGTAAGTCTCACCATATTCCTGAAACCATGTAAACATATGTCTGTGCCTTTTGCTAGCAACATCATATATAAAAGTAATATACAAATAGATGTATACTTGTGTTTTATATGTCTAGCATCTTCAGATGCATATTATGTATCAGAATGCATGTGCAAGTAGAGATATACCTTAGTCACAACACCATGCAGACCTTAAAACTTGACAGATTGCTCTTCACATTTGAAGCAGATAATGAAAATTATGCTGTATAGTTGAAGTGTAGCTTTCCACAGACTCATACAAAGTAGCGTTATAACTAATTCTTCTCCTAATATGCCTTAAACCACACTTTTGTGCTGCTGCTTCATCATTCTACGATTACATAGGGTGTTGGGCCTATCCAAATATATAGCAGCAATCCTTCACATATCTCTGCTGTAAGTCTCACCATCTTCCTAAAAGCATGCATGCATATGTCTGTACCTTTTGTTAGTAGCATTATATATCAAAGAAACATACAAATAGATGTATACCTGTGTTTTATATGTGTAGCATGTTCAGATGCATAAGACATATCACAATACATGTGCAAGTACATACATACCTCAGTCAGAAGACCATGAAGACCTTAAAACTTGAGATACTGCACTTCATATTTCAGAGACACTTAGATTTATTTAGTGCACTTCAAGTGAACTTTTCCAGAGACTCTTACAAAGTACCATAATCACTAATTCCTCACCCAACATATCTTAAACATTACTTTTCTGGTGCTGCTGCTTTACCATTTTACTACTAGTTAGGTATTGAGCATAGCCAAAAACAAAGCAGAAAGAAGCTAGAGAAGTGCAGAAAGAGGCAAGAGGGGTGCAGCAAGAGGCAAGGGAAGTGCAGACAGTAGCAACAGAGGTGCAGAAGGAGGCAAGAGAAGTGCAGAAACAGGCAAAAGAGGTGCAGAAAGAACCAAGAGCAGTGCAGAAAGAACCAACAGAGGTGCAGAAGGAGGCAAGAGGGGTGTAGAAAGAGGCAAGAGGGATGCAGACATTTGCAAGAGAGGTGTAGAAAGAAGCAACAGAGGTGTAGAAGGAGACAAGAGAACTGTAGAAAGAGGCAAGAAAGTTGCAAAAACAGGCAAGAGAGGTGTAGAAAAAGGGAACAGGGGTGCAGAAAGAGGCAAGAGAGATGCAGAAAGAGGGAAGAAGGGTGCAGAAAGAAGAAAGAGGGGTGCAGAAAGAAGCAACAGAAGTGTAGAAAGAAGCAAGAGAAGTGCAGAAAGAAGCAACAGAGGTGCAGAAAGAGGCAAGAGGGGTACAGAAAGAGGCAAGAGAAGTGCAGAAATAAGCAACAGAGGTGCAGAAAGAGGCAACAGAGGTGTGGGTAGAGGGAAGAGGGGTGCATAAAGAAGCAAGAATAGTGCAGAAAGAAGCTAGAATAGTGCAGAAAGAACCAACAGAGGTGCAGAAGGAAGAAAGAGGTGTGCCAAAAGAAGCAAGAGGGATGCCAACATTTGCAAGAGAGGTGCAAAAAGAAGCAAGAGCAGTGCAGAAAGAACCAACAGAGGTGCAGAAACAGACAAGAGGGGTGCAGAAAGAGGCAAGAGAAGTTCAGAAAGAAGCAAGAGAAGTGCAGAAGGAGGCAAGAGAACTGGAGAAAGAGGCAAGAGAGTTGCGGAAACAGTTCAAGAGAGGTCCAGAAAGAAGCAAGAGCAGTGCAGAAAGAACCAACAGAGGTGCAGAAACAGACAAGAAGGGTGCAGAAAGAGGCAAGAGAACTGCAGAAAGAAGCAGCAGAGGTGCAGAAAGAGTAAGAATGTGCAGAAAGAGGCAAGAGAATTGCAGAAAGAGGCAAGAAAAGTGTAGAAAGAGACAAGCGAAGTGCAGAAAGAGGCAAGAGAGGAGCAGAAAGAGGCAAGAGGGGTACAGAAAGAGGGAAGAGGGGTGCTGAAAGAGGCAAGAGTACAGAAAGAAGCAAGAGAAGTGCAGAAAGAAGCAAGAGGGGTGCAGAAAGAAGCAAAAGAAGTGCAGAAAGAGGCAAGAGAAGTGCAGAAAGAGGCAAGAGAGTTGCAGAAACAGGCAAAACAGGTGCAGAAAGAAGCAACAGAGGTGCAGAAAGAGGCAAGAGAGGTACAGAAAGAGGGACGAAGGGTACAGAAAGAGGCAAGAGGGGTATAGAAAGAGGCAAGAGGGGTACAGAAAGAGGCAAGAGGGGTGCAGAAATAAGCAAGAGCAGTGCAGAAAGAACCAACAGCGGTGCAGAAGGAAGCAAGAGGGGTGCCGAAAGAGGCAGGAGGGGTGACAAAATTTGCAAGAGAGGTGCAGAAAGAAGCAAGAGAAGTGCAGAAAGAACGAACAGAGCTGCAGAAAGAGGCAAGAGGGGTGCAGAAAGAGGCAAGAGAAATGCAGAAACAGACAAAAGAGTGCAGAAAGACAAAAGAGGTGCAGAAACAGACAAGAGGGGTGCAGAAAGAGGTAAGAGAAGTGCAGAAAGAAGCAACAGAGGTGCAGAAGGAGGCAAGAGAACTGCAGAAAGAGGCAAGAGAGTTGCAGAAACAGGAAAGAGAGGTGCAGAAAAAGTGAACAAGGGTGCAGAAAGAAGCAAGAGAGGTGCAGAAAGAGGGAAGCAGGGTGCAGAAAGAGGCAACAGTTAGGTATTGAGCACAGCCAAAAACAAAGCAGCAACCCTTCACATGTCTCTGCTGTAAGTCTCCCCATCTTCCTGAAACCATGCATGCATGAGTCTGTACTTTTTGCTAGTGCACCATATATAAAAGAAGCATACAAATAGATGAATACTTGTGTTTTATATGTAAAGCATCTTCAAATGCATGACACATATGAGAATACATGTGCAAGTAGAGACATACCTCAATCACAAGACCATGCAGGCCTTAAAACTTGACAGACTGCACTTTACATTTGATTTGGGTAGTAGTAGAGAAATCCTTTAGTTGTGCTCTGTCATTCTGTTGTGGAGGTTGTGATGTCTTCTAAATGAAGGAATTGTGCAGGGTCTGACATAGCTTTGCAATGCAATTAAAAGTATTTCTTTAGTTATAGATGAGAATATTTGTATATACTTATTTTAATAGTATAAAGTTATTTTTAGAAACTATTTAAACTTTTCTTTTTTTCAGATATTCACCATTATTATTAATAGAGATTGAGTATGGCAAGAAAAGATCAAAAGAAAAGACAAGAAAAACAACAGTACTATTTAAAGGAAAGAGAAAAGCAGAAATTAGATGAAGTTCAAAATGTGACATTGAAGAAAAAGACTTCTGGTAAGAGAACTAAAGAATTTGTTAAAAGACTTTTAAAGAACGTAATGAATTTTCAAAATGTGGAAAAGAGAAATAAAAGTTGTGCAACCAATCAGAAGGAAACAAAAAAAGGACATATTAATGGAAAATCAGGTTATGGGAAAACAATCCACGTTGAAAGAAGGATGAAAGAATATAAAGACATTAGGAAGAGAATGTATAAAAGTAGAGTACTACAAAATTTATTGAAAGATTGTAAAAAATATAAAAGAAGATCTGCAGCTTACAAGAAAAAACAACAGATTGAAAGAGTAGTAGAAAAAGCTTTTAAATTGAAAAGAAAATGATTTGTATTGGTATTGAAGAGAATGAAAACATTGAATAAAACAATGTACTTTATGAAGGAGAAAAGCAAAAGAAAAAGACTGGTTAATAAAAGTAACTTTGCAAAAACATTTCGGGTGAATGGAAGCACACTTCTATTACTGAGCCTTTTTTCAATGAAGAAAGCTATTTTCAACAAAAAACATTAGTTCATGCAGTTGATAGCAGTGGTCATTGTTATGAGATTAAAGATGGTTGTCCAATTGAAAAAGAAAAGATGGTTCCTAGAAATGTGGAAGAAGTAATAGCTGAAGAAGTTCAAGGGAGACGTACACAAGCTCCAGTGTTTAAGTGGGATTGTAGTAGTATTTGTAGTATACGACAGGAATCTATTGATATATTACGAATTTTATTACGAGATTATGCAAACAAAGTGTTAAACAGAAGATTAAGATGTTGCAAGGACTAGATCCTTGTAAAGTGAGAAAATATACTAAGTTGCAGGGTCATTCTCTGGCTTGTCTTTCTAGAAAAGTGTGTCGAAGTACTTTTCATCATTTAAGAATGTTAGCAGTACATCATTCAGAAATGCGGAAGTTAGTAAGAAGATTGTACTACGTAAATAAACACAGCTCTTTTGCATGGTTCAGTATCGGATGTAAAAAAAGTTGCTGATGATATACAGTTTCGTTTCTTTGGTTCACAAGAGGAGTGTAGAGAAAGTGAGAGCTTGTTAAGTGTAGGTGTTGAAGAACAGGTGGAAGATATTACTACTGAGAAGTTTGCAGAAGAAATTATAATGTTTAAGGTACTTTCATGTGAAAAACCAAACGTTGTATGTATTTGTTGTCGACGTACTCACTATAGAAGTCAAACTAGGAATGTTGATCTATATTTAAAAAGTAAAAGGAAAACAATGATAAGTGGGAACAATTTGGTAAGAGGAATAGCCATGTACTGGCGAGCCCCGGAAGGACCCCCAGTGGAGCAGTTAAGAAGTGGGGCGCAGCAGAAGAGGAAGCGATATGAGACGAGGAAGTGAAAGGAACACGCAAACACCATATATCCATGGAATGGGCACAACTATTGCACCAATTCAGCCAGCAAACCACACGGGAAGAACCAGTCGAGGCACCCCAAACCCAGACAGCACCCACCACACCAATAGGACCCGATGACGGACACAACGAGTCGGAGCGCACACATACCGGGGAAGCCCCATAGCAGTTATTACACTTGAGCACAACCCCAGGATAACTCAGGGGAAATAATCGCCCCCCCCGCATCCACAGCCGTAGGCCGCCAGGTCACCATGCACACTTGGATAGAGGACCTGCTCCCCCCTGTCTGCACCCCCCCTGTCTGCACCCCCCCCTGCTGACCCCGTATCAGTACCCCAGTTCAACACCCAGGTTACAAGTTAAAGATACAGGCCAGCAGCTTTGGCATCGACATTAGTTGGCAGAGGATGTAGCCCAATCGAGGGGACAGAATATTACAACTCCCAATAGCACCATAGGTAGACGTAGCTCCTAAGCCAGGGTACATGTTTACAGGCATCCTACAGAAAACACACAAACAACGAAGATTACCTCAATATGCATGTAATACCGGGACTGTAATGACGATCAGTGGCAAATATGTACGAAGATAACTACCAATGTAAAATCAACTGCCAAAACCATATCAGTCTATCTAAGCATGTAATTCACATACGAAACTTTGCCTCACTGTATCTAAATTGTTAAAATCTAATAAACAAATTTAAACAAAAAAGAGGTGGGATCATTTTGGTGCCTATTTGTTGGTGGAAGGTTGTTTTGAGCTGGGTACTGATCGACATATTTGTAAATATTGCTACAACAAATTAGAAGAGAACAAAATGCCAGCTAGAGCAGTACATAACAACTTAGAGTTAGTAGCTATTCCAGAGGAACTGGCAGATTTAAATACATATGAGTCCATTCTTATTCAATCTGTGCACCCGTTTCAGGCTATAGTTCGTATGGAGTCTAAAACAGGTAAGCTGCCTCCAACAGATTTACAAAGAGGTCTGAAAGGAAGAGTTGTGTACTTACCTTTAGAATTTAAGAAAAATAGTGAAACTGTTGGTATAGAGAGAGAGGAAAGTGAACCTGTAGTTATTCTAGTTAATGGTGTACCAAGAAAGAGTTGAAAAATATGGCAAGAGTTAGTAGATGTCACCAAACATCAGAAGGCTACATTATATCTTGTACAAAACAATATTTATTATAAAACTGTAAATGTGGAAGAACAAGAAATATGTTTAGAAGATGAAACAGAAATTTCAACAGGCCAAATAGAAAAAGTGGACAACCCTAGGAGTGAAGAAATTTATGAACATTACAGTATACAACCTCTACATTCAAAAGAAGTGATAGGAAACACTATTGAATTATTTCAAATGAAGAAAGCGAAGGGAACTCCCATGAGTGTATGGGAAAAAAGTTTAGAAGCTCGTTGTTTTCCACAGCTCTTCCCCATTGGAAAAGGTGGACGATATGATGAACGTCCACTACAGATTCCAGCTTCAGAATACCGTTCGACAAGATTGTACTCAGAAGATCCAAGATTTCGACAGTGTATTCCATATATATTTCACCTTCTGTTTGAAAGTGATTTGTCTGGACTTTCATATGCAGTGAACCACATATTAAAAACAGGAGTTCATCGTACACATGTTTCTGCAAAGGAATTCTTCGACAAAGTTCAACAAAGAGACGATCATTTAGAACCTCCGTTAATTAATTTGAGGGCGTGTCAACGTGGTACTAATGAGTATTGGTATCATTGCCACGGAGAACTTAAATGTATGTTAAGAAACTTAGGTACCCTACGTGGTTTGTTACGCTTAGCTGTGCTGAATACGTGTGGGACGATTTACTTGAATTTCTACGACAAGAAAATTCAAATGTAAAAAACATTGAATTGAAGACAGCTGGAGAACTGTGTTCCTTGGATCCTGTAAATATGTGCAGATATTTTAATCATAGGTTTCAAGCTATGATGTCTTTTATCTGCAATAAAAATAATCCACCTCTTGGAGAAGTTACTGATTTCTTTTGGAGAAAGGAGTACCAAGCCAGAGGTGCTCCTCATATACACATGCTATTATGGATCAAGAATGCACCTACATTTGGACCTGATTCTGATGAAACTGTTTTGTCTTTCATTGAAGAGTATGTTACCTGTGCCATTCCAAAAAAAGGAAGAGAAAACAGCTTGAGACAACAAGTTTTACGGTTTCAAAGTCATCGATGTGGAAAATATTGTCGACGAAAATACAAGTCAAAGGGAAAAGATTTATAAAAAATGTCGTTTTGGATTCCCACGTCCAATAATTTCAAAAGGAAGAGTCAATAGTTTTATGTCAGCAGTAAGGCATACTATAACTCGTAAATCTCCAAAGAATACATACAACATAAAAAGAACTGAAGATTCAAAGTATATTAATGACTACAATCCAGTGATTTTGACAATGTGGAATGCAATCATGGATATCCAGTATGTTGCAGATAATTCAATTGCTGTTGCTCGCTATGTTACGTCATATATAACCAAATCTGAAAAGACAGAGTTGAAAGAAATGTGGGAAGAAATTTCACAAGAGAAGAGTCTTAGTAACAAATTGTACAGCTTTAGTTTGAAAATGCTTTCTCATCGAGAGATTGGACCCTATGAATGTTCGGATCGGTTGAGCTCTGCCAGTTTATATTCAAAGTCAAGAGGAATCATTTGGGTAAGTCTAGGTCTTGCTGCAACACGAAATCGAGTATTGAAATCTCTACAAGAAATTGAATACTTAGCATTGAATGAACCAGAAATTACAGATATTGTTAAAACTAATATGTTGGATACGTACTATCCCAAAAGGAGTCCACATCTGGAAAACATATGTCTCTATGAAGTACTGCAACATTACAGCTTTAAGAGAAATGTTACATAAAATATAAATGAAGAAAAATATGCAGTAATTGGATGTGATTGTTTGGTTGAACATGCCAAAGGAAATCTTATTAACCACAGAAAACTCAGTTGCGAAACTCCAAATAAAAGGGAATTTTCCTATTTAGCACTTCTGCAACTCTTCAAGCCTTGGCGTAGTGAAATGGAATTACTTGGAGATTTTGACTGCTATGAAGATTCTTTTAATACATATAAAGATAACATTCAATGCACAATTTTCCCAACTTATCTACAAATGTTAAATGAAGAGATTGAACAAGAAACTACTATTGCAGCTGAAATAGCTAGAGACAGTTCTCAAGATAGTCAAAGTTCTGCTCCACTAAGTCAAGATCCACTAGGGCAACCAATTATTGAAAATGAAGCAGCAATAGCCATGAATGAAGTAGAAACGGCAATGCAACAAGCACAACAGGATATTATTGAGTTGGGAAACTTGAAAGAAGAACTAAATATTGAACAAAAAGAAATATATCAGCAAGTGACACAACAGATACAGCATGGTTTACTGCATGAAAAAAAGAATGCCAATACACATCATTTAAACCTATTCGAATGTACATCAGTGGTCAAGCTGGAACAGGAAAACGTTTCTTAATTAAAGTTTTGACCAGTTATCTACACAAAACTACTGAATCACATTTATCGAGTATTGAAATCTCTACAAGAAATTGAATACTTAGCATTGAATGAACCAGAAATTACAGATATTGTTAAAACTAATATGTTGGATACATACTATCCCAAAAGAAGTCCACATCTGGAAAACATATGTCTCTATGAAGTACTGCAACATTACAGCTTTATGAGAAATGTTACATAAAATATAAAAGAAGAAAAATATGCAGTAATTGGATGTGATTGTTTGGTTAAACATGCCAAAGGAAATCTTATTAACCACAGAAAACTCAGTTGCGAAACTCCAGATAAAAGGGAATTTTCCTATTTAGCACTTCTGCAACTCTTCAAGCCTTGGCGTAGTGAAATGGAATTACTTGGAGATTTTGACTGCTATGAAGATTCTTTTAATGCATATAAAGATAACATTCAATACACAATTTTCCCTACTTATCTACAAATGTTAAATGAAGAGATTGAACAAGAAACTACTATTGCAGCTGAAATAGCTAAAGACAGTTCTCAAGATAGTCAAAGTTCTGCTCCACTAAGTCAAGATCCACTAGGGCAACCAATTATTGAAAATGAAGCAGCAATAGCCATGAATGAAGTAGAAACGGCAATGCAACAAGCACAACAGGATATTATTGAGTTGGGAAACTTGGAAGAAGAACTAAATATTGAACAAAAAGAAATATATCAGCAAGTGACACACCAGATACAGCATGGTTTACTGCATGAAAAAAAAGAATGCCAATGCACATCATTTAAACATATTCGAATGTACATCAGTGGTCAAGCTGGAACAGGAAAAAGTTTCTTAATTAAAGTTTTGACCAGTTATCTACACAAACCTACTGAATCACATTTATCTTGTGTTGTAACAGCTCCAACTGGATTAGCAGCACACAACATTAAAGGGATTACTTTACATCAATTACTCATGCTACCAGTTGAACATGAAAATAAATTGGAATATCACAAGCTATCTGGAGAAGCTTGTTATGAAGTCTCAAGAGTATTGTAGAAAAAGAAACTTCTAATCATTGATGAGGTGAGCATGGTCTCAAACGTAATACTTGCTTTTGTACATTTAAGAATGCAACAGATTTTAAAAACAGATTATGATGTTCTATTTTGAGGAAAACATGTTGATCTACTACAACTTACACCTGTGAAAGGGCAACCAGTTTTTAAAACACTTGTCCATGAAGACACTAGGAAATCTTTGGGAAGTATTGGACATGTCAACATTTGGTCTCATTTTGATTATAAAGAACTTATTAAGAATATGCAACAAGCAAGTGATGAATATCATGGAAACATTCTTCAAGATATAAGAATTGGTGTTTTGACAAAACATGGTAAAGAAGCTTTACAAAGTTGGCTACTAACGAACTTGTTTGCAAATGAAAACATAGCACCTGAAATAATGTACAAAAAAATTGGAGAAAATAAGTCTATAGTTTGCCTAATGCCTACACTTGAAGAGTGTTCTCCATTCAATCAAGTACGTTTGAAATTGTAAAAAACAACCAATAGTGAAAATGGAAGCTATTGATAAAATGGAACACGAAGGAGTTACTATTCTTCTCTCAGGGAAATTACAGACAAAATTAGATTCTTTGGAAAAGTCTGTGTCTAAGACTGCAGGTTTAGAAAAGACTTTATATGTATGTGTAAACTGTCGGGTAATTTTACCACGTAATTTGAATGGAGAAGAAGGTTTAGTAAATGGGGCAATGGGAAAAGTTGTTGATTTTGTACATTTTCAGAACAGAGATGGAATTGAATTTTTAAAGATTAAATTTGATCAGATTGAAGAGGTAAAACAGATTGGACGTTGTGCTGTTCGTTTTCTGCTTGTAAAAGACTTGTATGTTCGTAGAAAACAGTTTCCTCTTTCTTTAGCATATGCAGTAACCATTCATAAATCTCAAGGTTTAAGTGTAGACAGTGCTTTGGTAAATATTGGAAGTACAGTGTTTAAAGAGTGCATGGCATACGTTGCATTGTCTCGAGTAAGATCATTATCTGGTTTGTATTTGATTGATTTTGATGAGAAAAATATTAGTGCTGATGCAAATTGTGTAAGAGAGTACAATCGGTTAAGAAGACTTTATGCTCCTCACTTAGGTGAATATCTCGTATATGAGAAACGTGTAGTGTGTCCAAAACGGAAATATGACAAACATTCTACTGAGATTCAAAAAAAGAAAACAATTGAAGAGAATCATGAATCTGCAAAGAAAATGAAAATGGACACTGTTGATGATATTGTAGGATACCAGTTAGAAAATAGTTCAGGTATCAACTGCTATGCTAATGTAATTGGGAAAGTTGTGTTTTATCTAGAAGGTCTTCATCATGAAATTATGGAAAATCGAGAAAAAATATTCTGTTCTTTACTTCATTATATTTTTCAAAAGTTGGTAACTGATAGAAGTAAAATCCATACTGCTTCTGGCATTCGGCATCTTTTGGATATATGTACTGGTTCATTGAAATTTACATTGAATACACAACAAGATGCACAAGAATTTCTTATGTTTATGCTTGGAGTATTGGAAGATGAAGGAATAGAATTGAAAATTTGTTTGGACTAAGTTACAGATGGGATCATAAATGTGAAGAGTGTTCATTTTCTTCTACCAATGAAATAGACACTGAACGATTCATATACTTGACAATACCAGATTGCAAATCAGTGTCTTTTTTTTTTAATCCTCATAACACCATGGTTACTATATTCTAGAACGGTTGTAAGCACCCTCGATCCGTCTGTGGTCCAGATAGTATTCGGACAGCACCTTCCACGGCACCTTTTGACCGACAATAGGGGGTAGGGCTCAGAGCCTTCAAACCGCCTCTATCCTTGGCTTGATGTAATCATTGGACTGGAAGTTTTTCGTACTCATGGCCCTTCTACATACTTATCAACCTGACCATTTCAAAAAGTCCTCCCACACTTCTGCAGACCTTCGTGTGTCCCTTTTAATATCTATGCTACATGTCCATTTAACCATATTTAGCCAAGTGGCTGAATTCGGAGGTTGGGGATCCAGCCAGTGTTTACAAATCTCCCGCCTGGCCAGGAGTATCAAATAAAATAATAATCCCCGTTGTTTGTAGTTTAGCTCCTGTTGAGATGTATAATCCATCCCAAGGAGTACCAATGTTTCGGTTAAAGTTATATTTCCTCCTAAAATGTCCCTTATGGTGTTTTCCACGGGCCTCCAAAATTCTTTTAGCTTTGGACATGTAAAAAAAACATGGACATCGTTGGCCTTTGGGTAATTACATTTTTTACATCTTGGCTCTGGCTGTAGCAAAAATTTGGATAATCTTAGTGGTGTCCAACACAACCTATGGATAACAAAAAAATGGTGACGTTTAAAATTTGCAGGTGTTACTATATCATAGAGTAGTTTTATGGAGTCTGTCCACAGTGATTGTACACTACCCTCCTGCAATATATCAGTCCAGACCTCCGATAAAGGCTTCATTTTCTCTTCCTCTGCTTCCAACAGATATCTGTACCATATTGCGACTTCTGTAGCTTTCTGACCTGGATCCTGAAGCAAGGCCTCAAATTCCCAGTTACCTCTTACTTCCTCCTCTGCGGCCAAAGCCCATGAAGTAACCTGCAGATACTTGAACCTGGAAAGGCAGTTACCTGTCTTAAGGTTCAGGACCTCCCATGGGATCAATATGCCTGATGTTATTAGGTCTCCCCATTTTGTTATCCCTGCCTGCTTTAAAGGCAGGCTCAGGGCATCCTTCAGACATTCTGGTGTTCCCGGGGATTCCCAAATTGGGGCAAAGTCAGAGAAATAGCCAATTTTTAAGGTCCGTCTCACTGCTATCCAGAGACTTAAGGCTGCTTTCAGCACCTTTAACCTTACTTTTAAAAAATATTTTTGGGCTCCAAATTTGTATAAAAAGACTCCTCCCACTTCTTTAATCATTTCACCAAGTATTAGTCCCCATGTGGTGTTAACAGGCTCCCCCACTAACATGCGAAAGTTCTTAAATTGAAAGGCAATACAGTACAATCTAAGGTCTGGTAGTGCCAACACCCCTCCCCTTCTTAAGATAACTTCTAAATTTTTCCAGGAGAGCCGTATCCCCCGGGATGCCCAGATAAAGCTAAATATCTTCCCTTGTATTTTATTAATTTCATCTTTAGGGAAACTAAGTGGTATACAGTTAAAAAGATAGGTTAGTTTTGGGAGAACAGACATTTTTATTAGGTTAACCCTCCCAAATTTTGACAGGGGTAAATTTTTCCACCTGGCTAGTTTCCTATCTACCTCCTTCATCACTCGTTTCAAGTTACGGGACGGGATCTCATCGATTTTCTCTACAATTGTTATCCCCAGATATTTAATCTCTGAACAAGCTCTGCCACCCCATCCTACCATGTTCCAGCTCATTACTTCTGTTTTTGAAATGTTGACCAAATATCCCGAGAATGCACCAAATTCTGTTGTCAATTGTTCTATCCTCGTCAATGTTTGCGCTGGATCGAAAGTAAAAACTACCAAATCGTCTGCATATAGTGCAATTTTACTATGCGTTGGCAGCTGGTGGATAGGGATGATCTACTCATCTATTCTTAGCTTGTGCGTAAGTGGTTCCATATATATATCAAAAAGAAGGGGGGACAGGGGACACCCCTGTCTCGTCCCCCTCATGAATTTAAAACTCCCTGTCAATATGCCATTAAGCAAAATTTTGGCCGAGGGCTGCTCATATAATTTTTGCACTGCCTGAATAAAGTTGATACTAAAACCCATTGTTTCTAGGACTGCCCAGAGAAATTATCAGCTGACACGATCGAAAGCCTTGGCGGCGTCGATAGTAATCACTGCAAAGGGATCGATCTCGCAACCGCTAGGTCAATAGTCCCAATTAATGAGAGCACGAGTTCTTGTATTTGTCTCTTAGGGACAAAACCTTTCTGGTCGATGTGTATCAACTGAGGAGCCACCTTAGCCAGTCTCCCCGCCAATGTGCCTGTATACATTTTTAAATCGGCATTTAATAAAGAGATTGGTCGATATGAATCGGCATTTCTCGGATCTTTAGCTGGTTTTAAGATTAACATTATTATGGCCTCATTCCATGAACACGGAATCCGATCTCCCTCCTCATATACAGCATTAAAGAGAGTCGCCATTTCCGTTACAATCTCCTCTATTATCAGTTTATAAACCTCAACTGGTACTGAATCCGGGCCAGCCGCCTTACCATTCTTCATGTGTTTAAGTTGTTCTCTTATTTCCCCTTCCGTAATTGGAGCGTTGACCCTGTTCCTCCCTTCTGTAGTTAAAACCGGGAGGCCAATGTTATTTAACCAATTCTTTGAGACCTCTACATCCGGCCTTCCTGGCTCTGCATACAATTCTGAGAAGAGTTTTACTATGCTTTCCTGAATTTCCTCCTCATTATTGGTAACATCTCCCTCGGGATTAATAACCAACTCTCCAATATGGTTTCTCTCTCTATCTGCCCTCGCCTTCCAGGCTAGTAATGCTCCGGCTTTTTCGCCATACTCAAAATGTTGCATACGGCTTGCCTCCCACCTTTCTCTACTCTTTGTTTCTAGTCTCATTCTATAATTCAATCTGGCTTCATCTAACTTTTTTACCATCTCCTCACTATACTGTGTGTCCTGCTGTATCCTTCCTTCTAATAACCTAATCTCCTCCTCTAGCTTTTTTAATCCAGCTCGTTCCACTTTATTCTTATATGAGACCTGACTTTGCAAAACCCCCCGAATATAGGCCTTGAAAGTGTCCCAAATAATCCCAATTTGTGCTGAGTGAGCGTTTACCTGGAAGAATTCCACAGTTTTTTCCTTCAAAAGGGCGGCCACGGCCAAATCCAACAAAATGGCTCTCTTCAGTGTCCATCTGACATTATTCTTGACACTGATCTCCCTCAATGTGATACTGACCATATTATGGTCCGAGATGTGTCCTGGATATATATGCACCTCTTTTATTTTTCCCGCCCACTTTCTATCTACCAATATATAGTCCAACCGTGAAAAGTGATGATACTTTTTACTATGAAAAGTGTAGGCTCTTTTCCCTTTCATTGGATGTCTCCAAGAATCAACCATTCCCAAGTCCTTTAACATGTATTTTAAGGCCTGCCTTGTTTTAGGTGCCTGGGTTTGGACCCCCCTCCTACTTGTAGATCTATCCAATATTGGGTCCAAGAGAGTATTAAAATCACCCCCTAATATTATAGGTGATGTTACCCCTGCTAATCTTAATTGCATATCCACTATATACTGGGGGTCATCCGTATTCGGGCCATAAAAACCAGCACACACAAACTCAGAACCCATACATTTAAGAGTAGCCGTAACCCATCTACCTGAATTATCAGTATTGGAAGTGATCATTTCTAGTCCTGAACCCTTCCGGACAATTATTGCTACACCTTTCGAATATACTGATTGATCTGATGCTGCGTGGCTTCCTATCCATCTTTGTTTGGAGTATAGTTCCCTACTTTCCCTTGCCGTTAGGTGGGTTTCTTGTATGATACATACTTGGGCGTTAGATTCTTCTAAGTAATTCATTACCAACCTTTGCCTATTTTTTGTCCTTAACCCATTTACATTCCACGTTATAATTCTGACTTTGTTATCCCTCCCTGCCATTTATTTTAATGTGTTGCAGACATTGGACTCGAGGATCTCTAGTTCTTATGAAAAAAAGACCAAGATAAAATATAAAGTGTTTCTAAAATGTCTAATGAGGACTTATTTTTTATTTTGTCCCACTGCTCCCCACCCTGTGCCCCCGTAACCCCCCCATAGGAACCCTCCCCAAACTGTCTGGCATAGAGCCAATTTGGACCGCCTAGAGGGAGGAACCCCATCTTTAATTTACTTGAGTTACCCACCCGCCTCACCATGATAACTAAGGGGTCCATTACGATAACCGGCGTTAAAAAATCCGCCAACCACCATAGCCTGAAAAAACCGCCCGCCTGCACCATGGGAATACCGACCGAGCAATTATGATGTCGCGAAGCAACCTCCGCTCGCGGCGGTAAAAACACACAAAATACCGCCCGTCCATGTCCGAGTAGAAGATTAACCGTCCGCCACGGACGCAATCCCGCCCGAAAACCCAAATCCGTCCGCCCTGACGACCGAGACAACGACCGTGAAATTATGATCTCCCCGACATGAACGCGGAAAATCCACATTCTCCCCGCCTGCCACGGTTAACAACAGCGATGAAGAACTGACACGGCGGAAGGGCTTGCGGACACGTCCGTGCACGGAAACCATTGGCGGGACAAAGAAATACACACAACATGGCCAACAAGTCCACACAGCAAACCACGCCAAAATACACAAACACAGAACACATCCCAATGACACATGCCCCCTGCCAAAAAAAAAAAAAACGACAAATCCCAGGACAACAGACACAACACACCTGAAAACGACAGAACATCATGACACCCACATAAATTAGTACAAAAGCAGCCTCCTCACAGACCACAATCCCTTGCACGAGGACAAAGCGAAGACGCCATCAGACAACACAGAGAGACACAAAGGAAAGCAGCACACCACACGCACGCACACATCACACACATCACCACCACTACCACCACCATCACCACCATCACCACTGAAACAACGGCACCACGAACCCCCTGCACATCACACACCACACACCACACAACCACCACACCAGCTCAACAAATAGCAGACCACACACCATGGCAAGCCAAAGAATGCCAAAGTACACTGCCACTGAGTTGACGGTCATGGTCGATGAGATCATCAAGGTGCACCCACAAATCTATGGGAACCAGGTCCAACAGACACCAGTAGCCACCAGAAACAGAATGTGGAGAAGGATAGTGGACCAGGTGAATGCAGTTGGGAACGTGCCACGCAACCGGGGCGAAATCACAAAGAGGTGGCACGACCTGAAAAGCGTGGTCAGGAAGAAGGAGGCCAAAAACCGTGAGCTGGCTGCCACGACTGGCGGCGGAAATCCCGCGCTATGCAAGACCTTCAAGGCGTGGGAAGAGAAGGTGCGAGGCATTCTGCATCCAGAGAGTCTCACATGAATACCAGGGGGGGTGGAGGCTGGTAAGTACAAACAAATGTATACCAGCACACTGCTATGTACTGTCATGCACTACCAGAATGCCATAGCACCGCGGGCCAAACACCCCCATGTCCAGTACACAATACACAAGACATCTCTCACACATGCAACAGACACTCCCACACACTCAGCCCAAAGGTACCAACAAACAAAACCATGGGGGCATGTGTACAGTCAGCCAGCACCACAACTCCCACCAGGTCCCTCTGTACCCCAGATGTGCCGGAAGGAGCACTCCCCACACCCACACTCATGTGTCAGCCATAGCTGCACCAACCAACAAGTAACAGGTAAGTAGCCTTACCACAAACTCCGAGTATCGGAGGGGGACTGCAGAAATACAACCACCACCAGGCCCCTAGTCCTACAGCGCAGCAAGATGGAGCACTCCCCACACCCATGTGACAGCCATTGCAGTGCACACCTTCACCCGACAGGTAGATATGTTTCCCTACATGGAGGGGTGTCTGTGGATGGTAATCCTTCACCACAACTCACAACACGGCCCCCACTGCCACAGACCAGCAAGATGGAGCACCCCTCCCTCTCATGACCATGTGACAGCCATTGCATTACTCCCTACAAACCAACAAGTAGGTAGACTACTGTACAGTGCGGGGTGTCTGTAGGCATGAGGACTGTACTACGACTAACATTTGGGACATGTCACGTAGCAGAGGAACAGGTAGCACTGCTCCCTGTCATAATCATGTGACTAATGTGCACACGGACATGAATTACAGAGTCATAGCCCACATGAGCCATCACAAATACACCAACACGGAAGGAGTCACGTCTGCATGCACAAGTCTCACTGGAGTACTGACCCACATGCCGTGCACTGTGCCAGTCATCACACACATCAGCAACACCATCGAAGTATTGTCCATGTAGTCGTGTCTGCTTGTTCCGTTGACATCGTACAACATCACCCATGTAAGTCCATCTCGTCTCAATGTAACTGAGTGGAACCACAGTAATGTCACATACACCACTGGACCCATGAACCACACAGCTACACAATGCACATTCAATGTCTCATCCATCACATCTTCACAGCCCCAGCGTCATGAAAGGTATATCATCTAATCAGTTGCCCCATATACAGTAGTACAGCAAAGATTCCTGCCGATGACCAATAATGTGTCTGTAGTGTCTGAAGCGCACGTCACACTGTGATTTACAACATACCTAATATAGTCAACACACCAAGAGCACTGCATTGCTGCACATGGCTGAGGGTAGCACGCACACAAAGAAATTGTCACATCTGCAATACGTCGTGTGGCACACAACCAACACCCACCTACTACAATGCTTGCAGTGTAATGTCCCTAAATGATAACAGTGAGCAGATATGCTTGGTACGTCAGACATACACACACCTTTGTCTCTGCAGTGTCGTGTGGCCAAAACACATGTCCCCTCCTGCACCCTTATGTCATAGTATGTACCCCAAAACCATATCTCACATCAAAAGCGTTGAGGGGGCTGTACCCCTCTTGCAATCTGCGTTCCTAAGCGTTCCATTTGAAACCCCAAAACCATATTGCACCTCAAAAGCGTTGAGGGGGCTGTACCCCGTGTCCACCAAAGGCACAAAATGTAGGGGTACTGCAACACACACCCATTGGCTATCCCAATCCGTCCCATGCCATGTGCACCCATCACACCATTACATTGCCTTGATCATGCACACACATTGTAGAGCCATACACACGCATCTGGGAAATCAGTGCACAACTGTGCACCAACTGTGAATGTCAGTCATCTAACACAAACCTTGCAAGGTGCAACACAATAACCTTTCGTCTCTGCCCCACAGGTGACGAACAGCATGATGCTGGAGAGGGAGACAGCAGTCATCACAGCCAGTCCACAAGCCCTCCACCCGGACTCACGGATGTGGAAGACCTGGACACCTCCTCGGACGAGGACTCCGGACCAGGCACATCTGGTGTGGCAGGGCCCAACCGCTCCCCAGGACCCCTCCTACCCACCAACCCATCGCCCAGGGCCGGTGACCAGTCCCAGGCCCCTGCTGCCACGGTCATTGCGGCCACCACCACCGCCGCAACCACCACCACCACCACCACCAGGGCCTCCCTGACCACTCAGCCTGTGCAAGGGCTTGTACGCACGTCGACACCGACCCTGGGAGCCACAACGAGGCCCCGGGTGACCACTGTGGCGAGTGGGCAGGTCGGTGGCAGCAGTTCAGGTGGGAGGAGCAGGGTCAGGTCAACGCCATCAGAGCCTGGGAGCCAAGCCCTGCCGCAAATCGCAAGAGTCCTTGGAGCCTATGAAGAGGCCCAGGGACAATGGGCCCGGTCAGCCTCCGATACGCGGGAAGTCCTTGGGGTGTTGAGGTCCATGGACGCCCATATGGGCCAATTCGTGACCCGTATGGGCCAACTTGTCGACCTCATGGGCCACCTAGTGGTGGCGGTGAGGGCCCAATCAAGGCCAACCACACCACCTCCGATACCACCTGCTGGGGCGCAGGACCGTGCAACATCCAGTTCCCCTGCGTCCACAGCGAGTGGGCAATCCTCAGCCACCACCAGCAGCCCACAAACACAACCCCCCCTCTCAAACGTGGAAGGGGCCGTCCGAAGAGGAAACAGGTGTCCAGAGATGACTTTGCACGCTCCAAACGCCAGTGAGACAGCCAGCCACGGTGGCCATCTACTGCATTCACTTGGACTACTATGCTACCCCACACTGCCATGTGAATGGCATGTGTCTGTCGGACTGTGGACCCAGAACAACATGGGTACACCTTGGCCATCACGCGGACATGTCCGTCAACTCATTGTTCCAGCATGCACCACTTTTGTCATCACCTTGCCCACAATCACATGTCACTGTTCAAAATAAATACACCTGGATCACATTCTGTTGTATCTGCTCTGTGTTTAATCAAGGATGTGCAACCGTCACCATGATCAGTAATGCATCAGGAGTGTGGTATGTCGATAGGCCAGGAGAGGCTGGAGGGACCTAGGGGTGAAAAACAGAACAAGAGTCCATTGAATGTGTGTGTCACACACTCATCACACAGTACTTGTCATGAAGTTCAAGCAATGTACACACATCTCACAGAGCAACAGGGCACAATGCCACAGCCACTGTCAGTGGCATACTACCCTGGACATGGACCATTGCCACACAGCACTCAGTGAACAATAGGCCGCCGTGACAATGCACACATACACCTAAACAACTACAGCAACATCAGCCGACGTACATGGTCACTCACCGTCAAGTGAAGTAGCGGGCGATGAGCTGCTGACGCTCATTCACTGCTTCCTCCTCTCCACTGTCCTCGTCACTGGACACGGCCTGGTCTTCAGGCGGGGGTCCTGGCTGATCACCGTCATCCACTATCAGGGGGATCTGCCTGCGAATAGCGAGGTTGTGCAGCATGCAGCATGCCACAACTATCTGGCACACCTTCTGTGGGGAGTATGCCAGTGCACCCCCGGTGCGGTCCAGGCACCTGAATCTGGACTTCAGGAGTCCAAAAGTACGCTCCACCACACGTCTGGTCCTCCCATGTGCCTCATTGTATCTGACGCCTAGTGTGGATATATTATTTTGTAGTTATTTTGTAGTTACTAACATAAGTATCTCAGTAGTCCAGACAGGATAGAAAACATAACAAATAATCCAGAGCGTGACACAAATTTCTGTCTACTCACTTGTTTTTATATAAATTGAATCATGTATATATATTACACATTTGTAACGCGGCTGTCAACACGAAGTGAGGTATATACACGGTAAGTGAACAAGTGACATTAGTGCTCAGTGCTGGTGCTCAGTGCGTAATATGTACAGTGGGTTTCAAATATGTACATGGGAAAAAAATAGGCCAGAATTTTAGGGAACAACAATAACTCTGCTGTGTAATGAATATTCTTAATCACACAGAGCCTTGGTCAATCTGGACCGTGTGAGGTCGTCGACGTTTCAACCCAAACTCAGCTCCATTAGGTAGTCAAGGCGGGTCTTCATCAGGACAAGGAACGGGGATTAGGGGTGACAGCCTATAAATGAAAAAACACGAATTAAGCGTGTTCTATATCTAGGTCTGGACGAGATAAGAATGAGGGGAAGGGCAGTATGAATACTCACCCAAAAGAAACCAGAGTGGCTCCTGGTTATTCAAAATTCTTATAGGATCCAAGTTAAATCAAGCGATGTGAGTCTAGAAAGAGAGGGCGTAAAGTTCAGACCCTTCTGTGTGTTAAAATGGCTCATAAGGACTGACAAAGCA
This sequence comes from Calotriton arnoldi, assembly GCA_963921515.1. Taxonomy (NCBI): domain Eukaryota; kingdom Metazoa; phylum Chordata; class Amphibia; order Caudata; family Salamandridae; genus Calotriton; species Calotriton arnoldi. The sequence goes on along the minus strand of CAWUFW010000043.1, from coordinate 3,096,320 downwards.
GGAGAGGTACACTATTTGCCTAAGTATCAACCCTGCTAGTTCATGTGTATAGGTGTACTCCTTTTGTTTCAGTTAAACTAATGGAAAACAGGCGCTGTTGAATAGACCCCCGTAGGTAAAGAATTCAAGTATATCTCCATGTACTCAAAAGACCCTGGCGTGCTAAAGAGAGGCTAAGTGTTAAAGATTTAAACACGCAGTCAGGGGGGGGAAGTTACATCAAGCATAATAATATATTAAACAGCCGGCGCGCGCTGTTGTAGGCTCCGTGTTAAAGATTAAAGCAGGAGTCAACGAGGGGGCGCTTAAACCAAGCTGACTAATGTCAGGATGTAAAGGTGTGTTCAGAAGCCACAGATGCGTTAAAGGCTGCTTATTGTTAAAGAAGCACATAGTCAGAAGGGATTGCCACACGTATAAAGCAAATGTATCTCAATATCGCGCTAATATCGGCTCAGTGATCATAACAAGAAGGCGCTTACATCAAGCTAACTTATGCCGGGTATAAATGGGGCGCGAGGTGCAAGTTAATGCCAGGATTTAAAAGAAATGGGGCGCGTGGTGTGAGTTATTAAAGACCCCGAGCGTTGTTCAAAAGGCTCCGTGTGCTTTCATCTGAAGGGCCAAGATAACGAAGGATCCTATTTCTAAATTCCGGGCCAAGTATTCGAATACACAAGTTACCTACTTTCACCAACTGCAATAGTACCAACGTGGTCTATACCACCCGTTGTCCGTGTAACTTACTTTATGTAGGACAGACCACACAGAAGGTAAAGACAAGAATACTGCAACACATGAGCAGAGTCAGGTGCAAAGTACAGGGAGCCCCTCTGGTTGAGCACTTCACCACCCACAATCACCCCCCCGAAAGCATCCGTTGGTGTGTCATTGAGAAAATCTGCCCCCATCCGAGGGGTGGGTCTGTGGCTGCGACCCTGAATTACAAGGAGTGTAGATTGATCCACTGCTTTAACTCGGTGGCAGAGGGTCTCAACGAGCTTGAGGAGACCACAAAACAAATGGGCCAATTGTAGTACAATTTGCCCAAATGACTGTATCATGATTACATGTGGCGATTTTTTACCGTAAGAAAAATGGTCCTTTTTTGCAAGGCGTTGCCAGTATTAGCTATGTTGTTCGGTTTGACTTAGTGATGCCATCTCATACAGATGAGTGGTCTATGATGACATTACCATAACTTATGTGATTACTATACATTAAAGGGAATATGTCATATATAAGTCCCTCAGACATGCTCATCAGATTTCATATTTGCAAATTGGGTTGCAATTGGCGTCTAATCAGGACAACAATAAGTCCACCTTGCCTTATGTGAACACATATATATGCATTGGATTATTGACAAATGCTGTACAGTGAATGACAGTACACCAAGCGTTGTTTTATCATGTGTATATGCATTGTATAATCATCAAGTTTTGTAAAGTGAATGCACTTGGTGTTACAGTAACATTGGACTATGTGCGTTACTTAGGAGTGTAAACTGAACTTAATTTTTAGCTTATGGCAACGATTGTAACTAATACATTGCTTTTAATTTAATTTAACACTGCTTATGACTATGCATGCATTGCTTTCCGAAATATGCATGTATTACACACTTGTCTGTATCTTCCATGAGCCAAGCCCAGATCAGTTCATCCTCACTCCTGCATCGATTAGGCAGCCACATCCGTCTCCCGAGCAACCGGGATTGACAGCATCTAGCTGCTGCCTTCACAAGTGCTACGTGCACACTGCCATTGCGTGCGTGCTCTAACTTTATAATTCGGTTCATCGTAACCGGGGACTCTCTTTAACCAAACGGATGCGGAAGAACAGGACACATGCCTGTCTCCGTTGAGCAGCATTGAACACTCCGTTGCTGCCACTAATACCGAGACTCATCGCTCAGATCTTTCTCACGGTGAGTGTATTTATCTCTCATTCGGTTCTGATTTTACTTGGTAGTTAGCACCCGGCCCCGCGTTTATAATTAGGATCACAAGACATCTTGATACCATGGCCTTTCAAATGCAAGCACATGAATAATGCTGCGGTTTTTAATAATTTTTTAATAACTTGCAACACGCTTATTTGTACTTTGTAGCTAGCACTTGGCCTGGAATTTAGAAATAGGATCCTTCGTTATCTTGGCCCTTCAGATGAAAGCACACGGAGCCTTTTGAACAACGCTCGGGGTCTTTAATAACTCACACCACGCGCCCCATTTCTTTTAAATCCTGGCATTAACTTGCACCTCGCGCCCCATTTATACCCGGCATAAGTTAGCTTGATGTAAGCGCCTTCTTGTTATGATCACTGAGCCACTATTAGCGCGATATTGAGATACATTTGCTTTAAACGTGTGGCAATCCCTTCTGACTATGTGCTTCTTTAACAATAAGCAGCCTTTAACGCATCTGTGGCTTCTGAACACACCTTTACATCCTGACATTAGTCAGCTTGGTTTAAGCGCCCCCTGCTTGACTCCTGCTTTAATCTTTAACACGGAGCCTACAACAGCGCGCGCCGGCTGTTTAATATATTATTATGCTTGATGTAACTTCCCCCCCCTGACTGCGTGTTTAAATCTTTAACACTTAGCCTCTCTTTAGCGCGCCAGGGTCTTTTGAGTACATGGAGATATACTTGAATTCTTTACCTACGGGGGTCTATTCAACAGCGCCTGTTTTCTATTAATTTAACTGAAACAAAAGGAGAACACCTATACACATGAACTAGCAGGGTTGATACTTAGGCAAATAGTGTACCTCTCCTGCTTTGTCAGTCCTTATGAGCCATTTTAACACACAGAAGGGTCTGAACTTTACGCCCTCTCTTTCTAGACTCACATCGCTTGATTTAACTTGGATCCTATAAGAATTTTAAATAACCAGGAGCCACTCTGGTTTCTTTTGGGTGAGTATTCATACTGCCCTTCCCCTCATTCTTATCTCGTCCAGACCTAGATATAGAACACGCTTAATTCGTGTTTTTTCATTTATAGGCTGTCACCCCTAATCCCCGTTCCTTGTCCTGATGAAGACCCGCCTTGACTACCTAATGGAGCTGAGTTTGGGTTGAAACGTCGACGACCTCACACGGTCCAGATTGACCAAGACTCTGAGTGATTAAGAATATTCATTACACAGCAGAGTTATTGTTGTTCCCTAAAATTCTGGCCTATTTTTTTCCCATGTACATATTTGAAACCCACTGTACATATTACGCACTGAGCACCAGCACTGAGCACTAATGTCACTTGTTCACTTACCGTGTATATACCTCACTTCGTGTTGACAGCCGCGTTACAAATGTGTAATATATATACATGATTCAATTTATATAAAAACAAGTGAGTAGACAGAAATTTGTGTCACGCTCTGGATTATTTGTTATGTTTTCTATCCTGTCTGGACTACTGAGATACTTATGTTAGTAACTACAAAATAACTACAAAATAATATATCCACACTAGGCGTTCTTACAAGAAATAATTGAAAACCCGACAGAACCATTGTGTTTGTTTTCTTATCCATACCCAGGTTCTGAGGGACACAGGGTCGCCCCATTAATGTTTAACTATCATTGTATCTGACATCAGCTGATGTCCTGGGATTACGGAGTGGGCTCAGCAGCCAAGGCCCGTTAGGATATGCCGAGTCACCTGGGTGTGAGAAACACAGAGAATCCTTGCAATTCCAACAGGACACAAGACAACATGTCACACCCAGCATGCTACACGAGTATGCATACTCACCAACAATCCAGGCACGGTCCGGTTGAATATTGGACACCAGTCGTGGGAGGATGCTATGGCGCATGATGTGCGAGTCATGGGTGGAACCGGGAAACTTCACACACACATGCGTGATGATCATGTCCGCCAGGCACACCACTTGCACATTCAGGGAGTGGAAATGTTTCCGGTTCCTAAAGATGTGCTCCATGGCCTGTGGTGCAACAAGGCCAACATGTGTGCAATCAATTGCACCAACAACGCGGGGGATGCGTCTAAGTGCATAGAAAGCCCCCTTCACTGCCGCCAAATCACGAGCCCTGGGGAATCTGATGTAGCGGTTCCTGTACAGCATCATAGCTGACAGGACATCCCGTAGCACCATGCTGAACATGGGTTGGGACATTCCAGCTCCACTGCCTACCGTGTGCTAGAAAGATCCGGTAGCGAAAAAATGCAGTGCAGCCATCACCTTAGCCGTGGGGGTGAATGCTGTTGGATACACCCTGCGAGGACGAAGGTGGGGTTCCAACATGGCACATAGGCGATGCAGGGTGGGTCGGTCCAGCCGGAATTTACGAATGACCTCCACATCCTCCATGTCTGACAGCAATTGGTAGGGGCGATGTATGTTTGGTCTCCTCCTAGGACAGATGGAAGTGGACACATGTCAATGCAACACACCACATGGCACATACACATACACATACCAGAAATAACTGGCAAAGCTATAGAATCACAGAACAGCTGACAAGTAGGGACAGCACAGCCACAATACTCTTACACAGGTCCCCTTACCAATAGCAATGGTTACTGACACAAACCATTGACATGAGCATGCACATGGGGATTTAGGCCCTAATAGCTTGAAAGGCATCATGATGGTTTCAGACTGCATAGGTGGGAGGCGACCACACCACAGCAATATACCTAGCTGCTGTGCCAGACACAGCTTCCGAGGCCGGGTGAGTATGGCACACACCAACAACACAATGTACACAGGCTGAGCGGCCAAAACAAGTGGGTCCTGTTGCACAATGGGATATGAGACAGTCAATGATGTCCCTAGTCCACCCAATGTCCAGCACTGTACGTATCACACCTCCAACACACATTGACAGGTGTACACATTGACAACTCCATGACAACACAGCTGTGTGAATGCAAACACACATCACAAGTGACAGGTAACGTTGCACGTGCCAAGTGGGAGATGTATATAGAGAAATATGGCATGTGTGTGCATATGCACATCCCATGCACCCATGCTAATGTGTACATGATGATGTGCCAACAGACATGTGGAGGCTGAGCACTGGCCGTCAATGCCAATGCACACAGCATGAAGTGGCCCTGTCCAGTGTGGACATGCTCCCCCACACAAATCATGGCCACACCTGCAAATGCATGGCGCACCTTCAACTGTGGATTCCACATGGCACCAGCGGACTGTACCCGCCATGGACCAGGCCCTTGAGGCCAACTCCAATGGCCCTCGCGACTGCATCCTGCGTGTTCGACGATAGAGGTAAGCATACCAGGACAGCTCGGTGCAGGCCATTGTGTGAATTTGAAGCAGGCAGACATGGTACACCAATTGCAGCAGCTTGGACCCACTGGAACAGCCCCAGGGGGCTATATGAGTGTGGGAGGGAGACAGGCATTACCACAGCTTACAGGGACTGCTGCCTGGCATCCCTCAACAACACCTGCCGCTGCTGCCACATGTACACCTACATGTCGACGACTCTGAAGATATGTCCAGGTCCACTCACCAGCGAGGAGCTGGAGATCATGGATTCCGAGCTCCACGCACACTGCCCAAGGCTATTCATAGCAAAACTTGTGTGTGTAAGACAACTACAGTGTGTGTGGGAGTGCATGTGGGGGACACACACGTCGTAGATCCGCAGCACTATGATTCTGAGCCTGTGGGGTTCCAACATGCACTGCTTACCATGCTTGCTACAGGTGGAAGGGGTATGTAGGCTCTCTGGCGCTTTCCCATGCATGTCCCTCACGAGTGGTGGTACATGGCATTTCCATGTCAGACATCCAGTCACGCAGCCACTTGGCAATGCAGGACTCAGGGCAGTCATTGCTTGTGTGACTGGCTGGCTGGGTCCCTGCTGGCCTTCTCAGTGGCAGCAGACCTGGGCTGCACATTGACCGCACAATCCTAGAAGGAGACAACACTGACTGTACAGTGGGTTACATGTGTCTTTTGTTCAGGTCTCTCCTGAAATGCACAAACTCAGCCCTGTCGATTGGACACACCATGCCTTGTGATAGGGATGTGTGTGAGAGATAGTGGCACTGAATGTGACCTCCATTGCGGGGTGAGCCATTCACAGGGCGAGTACGTTGAGGGCTGCGCAGTGTTGGACACAGTGAGTCCACCCACAAAGATGTGTTGCCTTGTGATCCATTTGTTGGTCCACCTGACAATGGACAGTAGATGTGGGCAGACTACACATTGGTCAATGTGCTGGCAACCTGCATGTGAATGGGATGGACAGGGACTGTGTACACACTCCCAGCAGCATGCATTCACGTGTGGTGTACACATGCTGTTGGGCCATGTCCGATTAATTCCTGGCTCTGTTGCACGTCTCTGAGTATTTGGGATGGGTCAGCAGCATGCCACTGTGATTGGTGGATGTGGGTGATGTTGAGAAGTGCATGAGTGACATTCCAAGGCTCATGTGTACCATCCCTGCAGTTTGAAGTCCTCCAGCCCAAGGGCTTGTGATGAGGCATTGCATCCAAGTTGATGCCTCTGTGTATGTGTGACCGACAGTGCAGCCAATTCCACAAAGGGTGTGACGTCATCTTCCGGATGAGCTTCTACATGGCGAGAACGGATCGGGGATGCCCCTCGTATTGTCAGGTCAGCACGGTGCTGCATTTCACCAGTAATGGTCTGCATCTTGACAGTCACACAGCCTGTGCCGGATGCATGTTTGTAGGGGCATCAGCAGCAAGCAAGTGTACAGTAATGTGGGATGGTGTCTTCTGCGGTGAGAGGCAGCATGTGTCCACAGCCTAACCATAATCTTGGTGATGCGATGTATGTTGTGTATGCAGTGGGTTGTAAGTGTACTCTGTGCTGTGTGCACCTGACATGCATATGCGATTCCTGAGGGTCAAGATGTAATTTGAGCACTCTGCATTCTCAATGCACTCAGAGTTGTAGCCCTCAGGAACAACCTGTAGTGGCCTGGATTGGCAATTCACATGTATGTTTGAGGCACTGTGCCTACTCTGATTTCGTTCGGTCATATGTTTGCGATGCCTCAGCTCATGTCTCTGTTGCTTACACATCCGGCACACTGTGCAACAGCAGTTATGCTCGTGTCAACGACATGTGGATGGCATGGGCTCATGGCCATTGTGGCCCGTCATGTTGCAGTCTGTGTGAGTGGTGTCCCATTCTGCTCCATGCAGGTATGTCTTTGGCCTAATTACGTAGTGGTCATCCTTGCCCCATCAGGACAGTGGGTGTGCACACCGCGATTTGGGACTATGGTCGCACGGTGACACAGGCCGGGTGTGTTGCTATGTGCACAACACATGTGCCACTTATTGGCGGCTTCAGTTACTGTACGCCAGCCATTACGTGTTGAATGTGGTGGCTGTATGCAATTGCACAGGTATCGTGCAACATGTGGATTGGTGGATGTTCTGTGCTGCTTCCCTTGCACATGTTTGTTTAATTGATGCCAGATGAGTGAGGCCACCTCGCTCTCTCTCATGTGGCATCTCCCGTGGGTGCTGAGGGACAGGGGACGGTCAGCAGTGGTGTGGCATCGGATGTAGCAGCTGCACAGCTGCTGAGTGTGTCAGATGTGACCAGCGCCTCGGAGGGGCCAGACGTGTGCTGGATGAATCACAGGCTGAAACGGCAATTTCGGAGTCATCTGAGGACCGAGGTGATGCATCCATGTTTGCTAACACAGGGGACGTGGACTCTGGCTCCTCTTCAGCCACGCGGAGGCCAATGCCCGCCCTCCCATCTACTTCCACAGGTGCAACACGTGTCGGCACAGGGATGAAGGGTAGAGTTTCCTTCACACCAGGCACAGCTGCCCCTGCACATGTGAGCCCTGCTGCCCTCAGTGCTGGGTCTGTTGAGCTCATGCGTGGGGCAGACAGCTCTCCTCAATAATGTCATTGCCCATGATATCACTTTGCCGCAGGTGACACAGTACATGGAGGGCCCACATGTACGCGTGGGTGGGCTACGACAGACTGTCCAATGGTTGTCCCCCCCAGTCAAGGTGGTCCTTCAACTGGGCCAATATCAGGCTGACATTCCTGTCCTTTCTCTACCCCCCTGGGCAGTGGCACATCTGACAACAGCAGGGCACGAGTCCTAAAATAAGGGGTGGGGGGACGCTGACGTCACAACAGGAAGTGACATCACGGAAGGTGGCTTGCACCGTCTGACTCATTGCCTCCCCTCGCTCACCCCTTATATGCGATTGCATCGTAGAAGCCAGCGCGTGCACAAGCAGCTCCGATCTCGCCACAGAGAGGCCAAATAGTGAATGTGTGGGTCCATTTGCCCCAATCATCTGTCTCGCGGTAATATGAGTGGTGGGATGCCATCCACCCGCGTGGTACCCCGACTCGATACCTGGACAACAGTGACAATGCATGACAGCCTCTGGAGTCCGGATACACCACATGCAACACACAGAGGCTGTGTCTGCCCTAGCGGGCCAGGCCGCAAACACAATCCCACACGTAGGGTTGACCCACCCCTAGTCATTACAACCGCTGCCATTGACAAGGGACCCATGTGGTGGGACATGGGCCTCAGGGTGACGGGCCTCCGAGCCATCCCCCACCAACGAGTGTCATGCATCTCACATATTTCGCAAAGCCAATAGGACACTTTGCCTGCACACCAGGTCTCGAGTCAGGGTACCACGCGGGTGGACGGCGTCCCATCACTGATTTTACCACGAGCCAGGGGACTGGTGCTAATGGACACACACATTCACTCTTTGGCCCCTCTGGGGCGAGCTCGGTGCTGCTTGTGCACGCGCTGGCTTCTCTGTTGCAATCACATGTAAGTGGTGGGCGAAGGGAGGCAGAATGTCTGATGGTGCAAGCTACCTTTCGTGACGTCACTTCCTGTCGTGACATCTGCGTCCCCCCACTACATATTTAGGACTTGTGCCCTGCTGCTCACTGAGAATGTGTTGCCTGAGAGATGTGACCAGGAGGAGGGCGCCATGAGCTCCCACCCACCAAGCTCCACTGCCATCCGGTGCCCTGGGTAGCCTGTGCATGCGGACAATGTAGGGGGTACACCTGGTGGACAGGGGATGTGAGTGCCTTGGCAAGGGCCTGGCAGATGCACAGCAGTGTCCAGCATGTCCCCAGAGGGAGGGCTAACGTCTACGCCTGATGCAGCATTGATCGTGTGCCCGCCTGTTGTGCCCACACGAGTTCACATTCATCTCCAGACAGGTGTGCTTTCAAAATACCCAACACAGTGGAAATATAGCCCTCCGGAATCCTCCCCACACAGTCTGTTTCAACAATGCATGTGTGCACCTACCCGTGCCACCCACCCACCTGGCCCAAGCGGAACTCCCGCTTCACAGGACACGTGTGTCTTTCACAGTTGTGCTTCTCTCTCAGGGGCGGACCTCCAACTGTCCCGTAGCACATAGACAGCACCGAGTTGAACGGGCCATCCTGTTTGAATGGTAGGGACACACACACATCTACCTGTGACACAGTGGTGGCTGTGATGGCTATTGTGCCTGCCATGGCAGTGTTGGTGGCCATGTCAGGGTACACTCACACACATTGCATACGCAGCTTTTCGTGTCACTACTCTGCACATCGGACTGGCCACTGTCCCTGGTGTTGAACAATTTTGCCGCCTATCTATGTAATCTGTGACTGGATGCTGTTGTTCCTGTAGTCGGTTGTGTCTGTGTAGTTGCTGATTGCAGTTGTTACTGTGTGTGCATAGTTAAGTGAGGCACATGCCTTGTATGGTACATCAACAATTGCAATGTCTGGTGTCACATTCCAATGTGTTTTACACGTGGCTGGGACTTCACTTCTTTCAGACTCTGCCACTTGTGTGTGTGATGAATACGTTTTTTAGTGACACGGATTGTCTGCATGTATTTGCTGGAATTCCATGGTAAATGTCTACGTGTCATGTTTGCGTGCAGGCAAAGCACGGGGTGTGAGTCTGGCCACAGGATGACAGGTAGCATGTGCATAGTGTACGGGTATGTGTGAGCTTACTTTCTGGGTGGCCAGCAGTGTAGGTGTATGATCTTGTGATGGACATTGAGCCTGGGCACATGGGTTACTTTCAAAGTGTGCATTTTGGAAGTGTAGGTGTGTGTGGTTTGAAGTGTGTGACTTTGGGGTGGTGTTGGTGTGTGTGTGTGCACTCTGGCAATGTCAATTACACACATGTGTTACCCAGGGGCATGGTGGGTGTTTGTATCCGTGTTCAGGTCTGTGAATGTGAGCGCATGTGTGTATTGTATGTTGCACAGTGTGCAGTGTGTGGGTGTGTCCTTGCAGTTCAGGATGGCTCCTACTTAATATGTTTTGGCCATTGTGGGTCTGCAGGGTGTGTGACTGTCAAGATTGTGCCTGGTTTAATTAAGCATGTATGTGAGTTTCAGCAGTTCGTACTCACTGTGCGGACCTGCCCACCCACACTGATTTCCTGTGTGTGTTTTGACATGCATTGCTGTAGCATGCTTGTTGCGTGGGTCCTAATTTTGCTTGATGATTGGGATGTCAGACTGTGAAGGTAATTATACACATATGTAGGACTGTGCTTTGAAGTGACCAGCCTGTCAGTGTTCATGTGATGATCTGTTGGCCCACGTCAGAGTCTGACAATCAAAGGCCCACGACCTGTAGTATTTCACTAGGTCCACTGTGGCGGCAACTCATATGCATTGACATCCAATGTCACTGGACTACATGGTCATCTCACGGCTCTCGTGTACTTCACACACTCTCATCCTCTCTCATTCGTACTTGTCTTCTTGAAATTATTCAACAGAGTCACATATTTGCTTCGAGGCATGTATTTGGACTTACTTCCTCTGTGATGCAGAATAGTGGACACTACTGGCAGCAAAATGCATGTGGAGGATATACTTAGCATGATTACACATACGAAAGGGGGTACAGGTAGATGTAATTAGTTTTTGACTGTGGAATGGAGGCTTCAGGGTTACAGCTGCCTTGCCCTTTCTATGCTACAGTACATTTGCTGATTACTGATGGTCTCTGGGCTTTGACACAGACAGTATTCATTCAGCCTACCAGACAGCTTGGCATCATAGGGACAGTTCATCTCAGTTCCATGGTACCGGTTTAATACAATAGTGACTCCGACACACCTGCGTCAGAGGTGACATCAGGGCATGTGCCCACCTGCATGCAGCAGCGTCTCACCATTTGTTGCAATGTGGTGGCTACTGAACATGACACTGTTACTAGGACCATGTTGTAGGGGGTTGCATTAGTTGTCCATGCAAAAGTCCTGGCACGGAAGTACAGACAAAGGTGAGGTGACAGTTCGCACGTACTACAGCAGACAGATAAGTGTGCACTGACAGGTGCATGTGTCCAGGTGCGCAGGATACATATTATGGCATAGTTGTTCGTGCTGTTTTGCCCATGTGGTTACTGTACACAAGTCCCATACCTCTGCCTCCCCCTGTTCATGCAGAGACACAGGATATAGTGGCGAACACGGTGCATGTCCCGGAAATGTCTGTGGTCATGGGTGTTAGTTGCAGATTATATGGTATAGTTCTTGTACAGCTACCTGCCCACTCCATGCGAAAGCCAAGCATGGATATGGTGTTGTACATCTATGTTCAATTGGGGGTATTGAGTCGGGGACCCATGAATTGACAAGTTGACGTGTATGCGATACCTTCCAGCAGGGTATCCATCCCATTGATGGTGAACATGGATGTCATCCAATGAAGCGGGTGGTGGGTGACAACGTGTTCGTCGTAAGTTGTCCCTTGTAGAATCCTGATGGGACATGTTGGATGACATTCGATGAAACTGTGATCCAGAAGACGTTCTGTGGAGGCACACTGGTCCCATTGCAGTGTGTCCCCGATTGCAGCCACATACGCCATGCCCCCATACACTGAACAGATCCTGTCGTGGTCGTCCAGGGGTGCAAACAAGTGTACCAAGTCCGCCTTTGGACATGCCGGGTTGGAGAGACATAAATCCACAGGCCAGTGGAACGGACACCTCCGACAGTAGAATACGGGGATGACGCAGCTGAACATTGCAATGCGGTAAGTTACTCAGTAACTTACATTCAGCATTGCCAGATTTGAGCAGCCCACTATGTGTAGCATGCTGTCACTGTACAGCTTGATCTGTCCGGCGTAGTTGAGGGTCAGTGGTGCAACAGCCATTTTGCTACAGGGTGGTGTGATGGCGTGCTCCGTCTGCCTGAGCAGTCAGCAGTGTGCAGCCTCCGTCGATGCTGGGAATTCTGGAATGGATGTAAGGCGGATGGACTTGGGGTATAGCTTGGGCGGAGGACACAGTCCCTCATCCCACATGCTTCTATGAATAGTCAAGGCCAGTGGTGTGTGACTCTTTCCACATTACTTTCATTTGGTCCACATGGAGGAGTGGTATTATTGCATTTTGTGGTGTTATCTTTCTTTCATGTTGTGCGCTATCTGCCAGTGGACGTTTTACTCTGCATGGCTATGTTTTGCTTCTTGTTGGTACAATGGCTCCATTCTCCAGCATAATTTGTTGCAATGTTATTTCGGAGCAGGAATGGAAGGTCATTCAGTGCTATCTGCTCTCCCGTGTGTGGGCGGGACACTCCGTTTCCGCTGTACATTTCGGCTTCTGTGTGGGTGTTGTGATTGTGCACACCTGTTCTCAGGCAGCAGGGTTTTTCTATTTTGTACATTGCATGTGTTGTTATTGCGAGCAGGATGGTTTTGGTATTTCTTGTTGAGACTGGCGTGCCTTTTCCGGACATTGTTGATGTTCTGCGCTGTTATGTGGTAGCTGCCGTGTGATTATCCATGTTTTACATACAAGAGTGTGTCCTATTTCGCATTCACATTACTCCCCTGTTCGGGACACTTGTGTGACGTCAAGTTGACAACTGTGAGTTGTCAGTTGGGGACATGTCTGATGCAGGAAGGCCACGTGACATGTGCCTTCAGGGTGGGGCTGGTGTGTGGGGTGTGTAGTTGTGGCCCTGTGGTGTTTGTGTGCAGCCGAATTATGGCGCAGTCGTTGGCCACTGTGTTGTGCGCATGTGTACCTGCATCATCGCCGCTACGCTGCGGTGCCGTGACGGGGACGTCACTTCCTGGGCCCGGGTCGTGGGTGCCCAGGATGTTGCGAGTTGTTTATTTTTGACAGGTGGGACATGTGTGGGTACAGTGGTGGATATGTCCTGTCCACACAGGGGTGTCTGGGGGGGCCATGTACAGTTTTCCCGCCCTTGCACTGTGTGCATTGTTTTCGTACCCTTGTTGTGTGTCTGCCTACCTGCGTCGTCGTGGTGCGTTCACTCCTAGGTGGTGCATCAGGTAGAGCAAGGGGATGGCCTGGAGTGCAGGATTCATCTCTGGCTGGTCCGCCTTTTTAGTCTCCGTCAGGAAATGACGAGTTTCCGCCTTGGTATCTCGTGCAGTGTCTCTTAGCCGGTGGGGCTGTTTGGTTGTGGCATCGTAATTTGTACGCCGGGCGGTACGTCATTTCGTCGGATGGTGTGTCTCCATTGGCTCGTGCCGCTACGTAGACTGGCGCACTTTGATGTCGGGCGGCGCCGCAGGCTTGCGGGCGGTGTTTGCCTGACTAATCACATCCTAATTTGGCGGGCGTGTGGACCGTTTCTGGCGGACGGTGATTAGCGGTTTTTGCCTCCGTCAGCACGGCGGTCGTGCTTCCGCCCGACATCGTAATGGGCCCCTAAGTGTCTAAATTATGTTTATGTGTTTTCCTCTCTATTATTTTTTTAAATATTTTTTATCATACATTTTTAACACATTTTTTTTTATTTCAAAAAATGAAAAAGAATTTAGAGTTTGTCTTCCGCACTCTTAGCTTCTTAAATTAACAGACTCGCCTTCTCAGGGGCGCCCTTCTTTCCTTATGGATTCAATCAAACTATCTGCCTCCTCTATAGTTCGTATATTACGCATTTAATTGTTCCACATGACTCGTAGCATAGCTGGAAATTTTACTTGCTCCTTGGCCCCCAAATTATTGAGTACCCCCATTCTTTTGCCCAGTTCCCACTGTTTCTGATCTGTTGCGTGGGATAAATCTGATTTAATAGTGAACTGAAGGCTCCGTATTACATAGGGTCCGTTCCTCAATGCAGCCAACAAAATGGCTTCCTTAACCGAATATGAAAGAAAATTGATCAAAATTTTTCTCGGCTTCTGACGTTGAGGATTTCTCCTAAATGGATCTCTATGGACCCTCTGTATTTCACGTTCCAAGTCAATATTTGACCTGTCTTTCAGGGCTGTCTCCAGTAGTAGATTGATCACAAATGCCTTAAGATTGGACCCCTCTTCCGCCTCAGGAATGTTTAGGATCCTCAAATTATTTCTCCGGGAGTGATTTTCTAATCTTTCCAAGTCTTCTCTGAGACTAACATTTTCTTTGGCCAAGGCCTCGACTCCTTTAGTGTTGTTTAAGATTTCCTTCCGTATATTGCTTACTTCCTCCTCAAGCTTCCCTGTTCGAGTGGCGACATCATCCAACTTTTGTGCAAGGGCCGTGCATGAGGTTTGTATATCCGCTTGGTTTGCCTCTGATACTTCCAACCGACCTCTGATCTCTCTCTTAAGATCCATAAGGATAGAGGCCAATGTGACATCTGGGTTTTCTGGTACTAGGCCAGGATGGTGTGCCACTGGGGGATCCACTGGTACTAATATACTTGAGGGGGTTAGCAGATCTTCTACCTGTACCATGGTGCCTCTGCCCCCACTTGCCTGGTCCGTCTCCACCAACTCCGCAGTGTCATTCTCTTGAAAAATGCTAAACCTATTCTGCGTTGTTACTTGGAACCCCACCCCATCTACTCCATCTTTTTGTATATCAGCTTGTATTTCTTCTTGTGTTTCTTGGCCCCCTAGCTTCTCCTCTTCTGGATTGGTTGCAGGCTTAGCGGTTTTAACGGGCTCCAAGCGTCTGCCCTCTTGTTCGCATAGCCGCTTCTGCGCCCCTCCACTCGCACTCGCACCACCTTCATTATCTCCTGATGCCATTACTTGTATCAATACTTTGTAGTACGCTTTTAATGAGGGGGTGATTTTAGCTTGTAAGGGGGAGATTTTTTTCCCCTTTCCCCGGGGGCTCTTCCCCTGATGCCTTGCAACTTTTCCTACTTTTGTGACTTTAGAGGGGGCTCTACCAGCCAATGTGCCCCCAGCCGTTAATAAAAAGGAGTTGTCACTGACCCCCGTTGAACTTTCCACCACTCCGAGGGCCCGGGTGCGAAGCGTGTACCTCGAGATCCGGTCCAAGCTTACATCAGAAATCTCACCTTTCTTTACACCTCTCTTCCCTACAGATATCGAAATCTCCTTCTCCATAGGGGGTGGAAATCGTTTTATATGGTTCACCCTCCAGCACCTTTTATTGTTGTCATCCAGCTGGGGCTCTGTTCTGCGTTGGATCCTAGTTGAAACCGCTCTCCGGTGACTCTGGTGGCTCAGAAACGCCACGTATGATGCATAGAGGCTTGTGCTGCCTCTTCCCCTCTGTGCACGCGCCGTTTGAGCCACTGCAATGACCCCGCTGCCTTCGACCACGTCGGCGTAATCCCCGCGTCTCGGATGCTGGGGACGCCCTCGCCGGTTTGCCGCAATGATACCATCAGCCTCAAGTAAGATTTAGTAGTTTTCTTTCCAAAATTAGAGTGCTAAAGTCATCTCGTCGTGCTCGCTACATGCTATGAGCATAAACGGGTGAAAAAAGGAAAAGAAACGCGGAGGGCGCTCAAATCGCTCCGGTCTCACATCTCCTCCCTCAGCGGTCCGTGGCCGTTACTTCGCGGCCGCCATGTTCCCTCACCAGAGACGCAAATCAGTGTCTTTTAACAAATTAGTAAAAACAGCTAATCAAGATATGAAATGTTCTCATTGTAAATCAGAAATGTTGTAAAAATTTTATATATAAAGATTTGGAAAATATGTCATTTTAATGCTACAACGTTGTAGAGCAAATGGAAAAAAATTGGAAACCAAAATTAAAACTTTTGTGGCAAGTCAAGTATCTATTTCAGGAAGAACTTTTAAAGCAGTGGCTATTATTTTGCATGATGGACCTACTATATCTGGACACTATACTGTGTATTTAAAGTGCAATAAAGGATGGACACATTGCAATGATGCCCATTTGGAATTCAAATGTAGGTTGTCTTACGAATTACCAAATTCATATCTGATATTTCTGATGCCAAAGTTTTGAAAACATCATTCGGCCTATTGGGAAGATGTGAACACGAATTAACGAGTTTATTTTGGATATTTTCAATGCAAAAGTTTCAGAAACATTATTCGGCCTATTGGGAAGATGTGAACAATTAGTGTATGGATTATTGTTTGTGCTAATTCATATTGCATTTGGAAAATTGTGTTTAGAAACAAGCAGTTTATATATTTGTTGTCTACATTATACGAGATGTAAATGAGAGTGTACATTTTACAAAATGTAGTTGAGAGAAATAAAATAATTCATGTAGTTGAAGAATGTAATTAAGAAACTGTAGATAGGTATTCACATAGTTACACATGTTCTAAATAATGCTCCACGCGGATTTGTTTTTTTTTACAATCTCGTTGATTGGTTTTTTTCCCTGCTGTTGTATGATGATACTACATTGAAATCACTGTGTATGGTGAAATTCAGTAGAATCCGAGAACAGCAATAAAGGGAAACTGAAAATGTTATGTAATTCTAAAATTATGTTGTGTTCTTAAAAGTATAATATTATATTAGATAACAGTTTTTCTTCTTCTTTTTACTGAAGGTAATGGTAAAATTTGAAAAGATTTTAAATTCAGTTTACAACAAAACTACTGTAAAAACGTTCCACTGAGTTTTGTATCTACATCAGTAAAAAAGGTAAGAAGAAATAATGTAATATGCATGATAATGTGAACTAATGTTTAGAGCCAATTTTACTGTACTCATCCATTCCTTCAAACACTACCCATGAACTCATCTATGGACTCAGGCGCTATTCTCACACTCATTCAATTTACCCAGGCACTACCCATATACTGGTACAATCACCCAGGCACTACCCATGCAGTCTTCCAATCATCCAGGCACTACCCGTGCACTCATGCAATCACCCAGGTACTACTCATGCAGTCCTCCAATCACCCAGGCACTACCTATACACTCCTCCATGCACGCAGGCATTACCCATGCACTCCTCCAATCATCCAGATATTACCTCTGCACTCATGCAATCACCCAGGCATTACCCATGCACTCCTTCAATCACTCAGGCAGTACCCATGCACTCCTCCAATCACCCAGACATTACCCCTGCTCTCTTGCAATCACCCAGGCATTAACCATGCACTCCTCCAATCACCCAGACATTACCCGTGCACTCATGCAATCACCCAGGCATTACCCATGCACTCCTTCAATCACTCAGGCACTACCTATGCACTCCTCCAATCACCCAGGCAATACCCCTGTACTCATGTAATCACCCAGGCACTACCTATGCACTCATGCAATAACCCAGGCACTACCCATGCACTCCTCCAATCACCCAGGCACTACCCATGCACTCATGCAATCACCCACACATTACCCCTGCACTCATGCAATCACCCAGGCAATACCCTTGCACTCCTCCAATCACCCAGGCAATACCCCTGCACTCATGCAATCACCCAGGCACTACCTATGCACTCCTTCAATTACTCAGGCAGTACCAATGCACTCCTCCAATCACCCAGGCATTACCCCTGCACTCATGCAATCACCCAGGCAAAACACTTGCACTCCTCCAATCACCCAGACACTACCCCTGCACTCATGCAATCACCCAGGCACTACCTATGCACTCATGCAATAACCCAGGCACTACCCTTGCACTCCTCCAATCACTCAGGCAGTACCCATGAACTCCTCCAATCACCCAGACATTACCCCTGCTCTCATGCAATCACCCAGGCATTAACCATGTACTCCTCCAATCACCCAGACATTACCCCTGCACTCATGCAATCACCCAGGCACTACCCATGCACTCCTTCAATCACTCAGGCACTACCCATGCACTCCTCGAATCACCCAGGCACTATCCATGCACTCATGCAATTACTCAGGCACTACCCATGCAGTCCACCAATCACCCAGGCACTACCTATACACTCCTCCATGCACTCAGGCACTACCCATGCACTCCTCCATGCAGCCAGGCATTACCCATGCACTCCTCCAATCATCCAGATATTACCCCTGCACTCATGTAATCACCCAGGCATTACCCATGCACTCCTTCAATCACTGAGGCAGTACCCATGCACTCCTCCAATCACCCAGACTTTACCCCTGCTCTCTTGCAATCACCCAGGCATTAACCATGCACTCCTCCAATCACCCAGACATTAGCCCTGCACTCATGCAATCACCCAGGCATTACCCATGCACTCCTTCAATCACTCAGGCACTACCTATGCACTCCTCCAATCACCCAGGCAATACCCCTGTACTCATGCAATCACCCAGGCACTACCTATGCACTCATGCAATAACCCAGGCACTACCCATGCACTCCTCCAATCACCCAGGCACTACCCATGCACTCATGCAATCACTCAGGCACTACCCATGCACTCATACATGCACTCAGGCACTTCTGCTGCACTCATGCAATCACCCAAGCACTACCTATGCAGTCTTCCAATCACCCAGGCACTACCCTTGCACTCCTCCATGCACCCAGGTATTACCCCTGCACTAATGCAATCACCCAGGCAGTACCCATGCACTCCTTCAATCACTCAGGCAGTACCAATGCACTCCTCCAATCACTCAGGCAGTACCAATGCACTCCTCCAATCACCCACACATTACCCTTGCACTCCTCCAATCACCCAGGCACTACCCCTGCACTCATGCAATCACCCAGGCACTACCTATGCACTCATGCAATCACCCAGGCACTACCCTTGCACTCATGCAATCACTCAGGCAGTACCCATGCACTCCTCCAATCACCCAGACATTACCCCTGCTCTCATGCAATCACCCAGGCATTAACCATGTACTCCTCCAATCACCCAGACATTACCCCTGCACTCATGCAATCACCCAGGCATTACCCATGCACTCCTTCAATCACTCAGGCACTACCTATGTACTCCTCCAATCACCCAGGCACTACCCCTGCACTCATGCAATCACCCAGGCACTACCTATGCACTCATGCACTAACCCAGGCACTACCCATGCACTCCTCGAATCACCGAGGCACTATCCATGCACTCGTGCAATTACTCAGGCACTACCCATGCACTCATACATGCACTTCTGCTGCACTCATGCAATCCCCCAAGCACTACCTATGCAGTCTTCCAATCACCCAGGCACTACCCATGCACTCCTCCATGCACCCAGGTATTACCCATGCACTCATGCAATCACCCAGGCATTACCCAGGCACTCCTTCAATCACTCAGGCAGTACTGATGCACTCCTTCAATCACCCACACATTACCCCTGCACTCATGTAATCACCCAGGCATTACCTATGCACTCATTCAATCACTCAGGCAGTACCCATGCACTCCTCCAATCACCCAGGCACTACCCATGCACTCCTGCAATAACCCAGGCACTACCCATGCACTCCTCCAATCACCCAGCCACTACCTATGCACTCATGCAATAACCCAGGCACTACCCATGCACTCCTCCAATCACCCAGGCACTACTCATGCAATCACTCAGGCACTACCCATGCACTCATACATGCACTCAGGCACATCTGCTGTACTCATGCAATCACCCAAGCACTACCCATGCAGTCTTCCAATCATCCAGGCACTACCCATGCACTCAAGCAATCACCCAGGTACTACTCATGCACTCCTCCAATCACCCAGGCACTATCCATGCACTCCTCCAATCACCCAGCCAGTACCTATGCACTTATAAAATTATCCAGGCAAAAACCTATGCACTCCTCCAATCACCCAGGCACTACCCATGCACTCCTCCATGCACCCAGGCATTACCCATGCATCCTTCCAATCACCCAGACATTACCCCTGCACTCATGCAATCACCCAGGCATTACCCATGCACTCCTTCAATAACTCAGGCAGCCCCCATGCACTTCTCCAATCACCCAGACATTACCCCTGCACTCATGCAATCACCCAGGCATTACCCATGCACTCCTTCTATCACTCAGGCAGTACCCATGCACTCCTCCAATCACCCAGACATTACCTGTGCACTAATGCAATCACCCAGGCATTACCCATGCACTCCTTCAATCACCCAGCCACTACCCATGCACTTATATAATCACCCAGGCACTACCCTTACACTCCTCCAATCACCCAGGCACTACCCCTGCACTCATGCAATCACCCAGGCACTACCTATGCACTCATGCAATAACCCAGGCACTACCCTTGCACTCCTCCAATCACTTAGGCACTATCCATGCACTCCTTCAATCACCCAGCCAGTACCCATGCACTTATAAAATCACCCAGGTATTACCTATGCACTCCTCCAATCACCCAGGTACTACCTCTGCACTCATGCAATCACACAGACACTACCTATGCACTCATACAATAACCCAGGCACTCATACAATCACCCAGGCACTACCTATGCACTCATACAATCACTCAGGTACTTCTGCTGCACTCAGGCACTTCTGCTGCACTCATGCAATCATGCAAGCACTACCCATGCAGTCTTCCAATCATCGAGGCACTACCTGTGCACTCATGCAATCACCCAGGTACTACTCATGCACACCTCCAATCACCCAGGCACTACCTATGCACTCATGTAATAATCCAGACACTACCCATGCACTCCTCCAATCACTCAGGTAGTACCCATGCACTCCTCCAATCACCCAGACATTACCCCTGCACTCAAGCAATCACCCAGGCAGTACCCATGCACTCCTCCAATCACCCAGGCACTACCCTTGCACTCCTTCAATCACCCAGGCACTATCCATGCACTCCTCCAATCACCCAGCCATTACCCCTGCACTCATGCAGTCACCCAGGCACTACCTATGCACTCATGCAATAACCCAGGCACTACCCATGCACTCCTCCAAACACCCAGGCACTACTCATGCACTCATGCAATCACTCAGGCACTACCCATGCACTCATACATGCACTCAGGCACTTCTGCTGTACTCATGCAATCACCCAAGCACTACCCATGCAGTCTTCCAATCATCCAGGCACTACCCGTGCATTCATGCAATCACCCAGGTACTACTCATGCACTCCTCCAATCACCCAGGCACTATCCATGCACTCCTCCAATCACCCAGTCAGTACCTATGCACTTATAAAATTATCCAGGCACTACCTATGCACTCCTCCAATCACCCAGGCACTACCCATGCACTCCTCCATGCACCCAGGCATTACCCATGCATCCTTCCAATCACCCAGACATTACCCCTGCACTCATGCAATCACCCAGGCATTACCCATGCACTCCTTCAATCACTCAGGCATTACCCATCCGCTCCTCCAATCACCCACACATTACCCCTGCACTCATGCAATCACCCAGGCATTACCCATGCACTCCTTCAATCACCCAGGCAGTACCCATGCACTTATATAATTATCCAGGCACTACCCTTGCACTCCTCCAATCACCCAGGCACTACCCCTGTACTCATGCAATCACCCAGGCACTACCTATGCACTCATGCAATAACCCAGGCACTACCCTTGCACTCCACCAATCACCCAGGCACTATCCATGCACTCCTCCAATCACCCAGCCAGTACCCATGCACTTAAAAAATCACCCAGGTACTACCTATGCACTCCTCCAATCACCCATGCACTACCCCTACACTCATGCAATCACCCAGACATTACCCCTGCACTCATGCAATCACCAAGGCATTACCCATGCACTCTTCCAATCACCCAGACATTTCCCCTGCACTCATGCAATCACCCAGACATTACCCCTGCACTCCTTCAATCACCCAGCCACTACCCATGCACTTATATAATCACCCAGGCACTCCTCCAATCACCCAGGCACTACCCCTGCACTCATGCAATCACCCAGGCACTACCTATGCACTCATGCAATAACCCAGGCACTACCCTTGCACTCCTCCAATCACTCAGGCACTATCCATGCACTCCTTCAATCACCCAGCCAGTACCCATGCACTTATAAAATCACCCAGGCACTACCTATGCACTCCTCCAATCACCCAGGCACTACCCATGCACTCGTACATGCACTCAGGCACTTCTGCTGCACTCATTCAATCACCCAAGCAGTACCCATGCAGTCTTCCAATCATCCAGGCACTACCTATGCACTGCTCCAATCACCCAGGCACTACCCCTGCACTCATGCAATCCCCCAGGCACTACCTAGGCACTCATACAGTAACCCAGGCACTACCCTTGCACTCCTCCAATCACCCAGGCACTACCCATGCACTCCTGCAATAACCCAGGCACTACCCATGCACTCCTCCAATCACCCAGCCACTACCCATGCACTGATGCAATCACTCAGGCACTACCCATGCACTCAGGCACTACCTCTGCACTCATGCAATCACTTGGGCAGTACACATGTACTTCTCCAATCACCCAGGTACTACCCATGCACTCATACAATCACCCAGGTACTACCCATGTACTCCTCTAATCAAGCAGGCACTACCCATGCACTCCTCCAATCACCCAGGCACTACCTATGCACTCATGCAATTAACCCAGGCACTACCCATGCACTCCTTCAATCACTCAGGCAGTACCCATGGACTCCTCCAATCACCCAGACATTACCCCTGCACTCATGCAATCACCCAGGTATTACCCATGCACTCCTTCAATCACCCAAGTAGTACCCATTCACTCCTTCAATCACTCAGGCAGTACCCCTGCACTCATGCAATCACCCAGGCATTACCCATGCACTTCTTCAATCACCCAGCCATTACCCCTGCAATCATGCAATCACCCAGGCATTACCCATGCACTCCTTCAATCACTTAGACACTACCTATGCACTCCTCCAATCACCCAGGTACTACCCCGGCACTCATGCAATCATCCAGGCATTACCCATGCACTCCTTCAATCACCCAGCCACTACCCATGCACTTATAAAAATTACCCAGGCACTACCCATGCACGCAGGTACAGTCCCGGGCACACGTAATGAGGATATAATATCAGGAGAAATGTCTCATGCTGCAGAAATGTAGAGGGTCTACACCAGAATGATAATCATAGGTGTTTAATATAGTAACAGAGCATAAGCAACCAGCCAAAACAAAAGCAACCAGCCGACACGTGTTTCGTCACAAAGGGTAGTAACCCGTGACTCTTCAGGGCAAGTGACCGTTCAAGAGTCCAAAACGGCAATGAAGAGCAGTGCGAACCACGGTAGGTGGACTACTGCCAAATGTAAGGAAAGGAAGACGGATATCGCCGGGCGGCGGATAAGCCAATGAGGACTATTGACCTTGTGAACTCTTTTTTGTATTTTTTTTTTAAAAAATGAAAAACTAAGATGTCATTGCAAAAACAAAAAAATTAAAATAAATTAACAATGGTGGTTTTTTGCAGCAACCACGATAGCATCTCCCGATTGCTCTCCATAGCAAAGAACTTTTTTGCATTTAATGCAACGCTGCTCAAGTCCAGCAAACTCAGGTACGATA
The DNA here is from genome assembly GCA_963921515.1 of Calotriton arnoldi. Lineage (NCBI taxonomy): Eukaryota > Metazoa > Chordata > Amphibia > Caudata > Salamandridae > Calotriton > Calotriton arnoldi. The sequence continues at coordinate 3,072,589 of CAWUFW010000043.1, read as the reverse complement.
TGGGTTCTTTGTGTAGTGGAAGAACCCCATGAGGTGCTAGGCCCTGCAACTTGCTTGTCTTGTGATGCCTGTTTTGAAGGTCACAACGATGTTGTTCTCGTGCAAGACGCCGTGTATGCATTGTCTGCAGGTGTTTAAGCTTCGAAGATGTGCCACACAAATATTTTTTTTCTGATCCACATTAGAGGACCTTGTCGCAGATAGTGCACATCACCTTACGTGCGTTAACCTTCTTTTCACCAGAAGGTATTGAAAAAAAGGCCCATACGATGCTCTCGTACCTCTGCTTCACTGGTTCTTCCAAGTCTTCTTCTTCTTCTGCAGGAAGTTGTTGAGCTAAATTTGAAGAAGCCATTTTTTGTTGATGTAAAAAAAACACCAAAAAAATGCAAAAAGAAGAGCAGAAAACACAAGAGCTGTGTCTCTGTAGATGTTGTTTGAAGAATGAAAAATTTGGGTGGGGTCCTGAAAGTTCTAGAATAAAAAGCTTCTTAACCAATGAAATGGTTTCTTTTGAAGTCACATGGGATTCGCGCACCCAGCGCCAACCGGCGCGCACCCGTCGCAATTCCCGATAAATATATTTAACAATAATATATCTTTATACCAGTTACAAATATACAATATTTACAATTGTGTATATTAATCTCTTGGTATAATATATATAATAAAGTTAGATACATATACTTTTAAAACAAAATAACTTGCGCTGGATTTGCGCACCTGACACGACCCCCGGAAATACATACGTGACGTTGAGCGGGACCGTTGCGGCTCCCGTAACTTTATTATAAGACGGTTAACATCCATATTATTTAAGTAAATATTACTTTTATAACTCCTAGAATAAACCATATACGATTGATTTAATAAATTTATAGTATATATCATGTATTTAAAATTATTAAAAAAAGAAAAATGAGAACCGCACACCCTTCGCATATCGTACACGTATCATGCACGACTTAACCAATATGGCGGTAACATTCTTGGATTCGCGCACCCACCGTGACTGGTACACGATCGGTATGCGAATCTCACTTTAAAAAAAAAAAAAAATGTAAATGCATATTTTAAAAAGGATAAAACATCACATTATTGTAATAAAAGTTAAAAAATTTAGAAAAAGTGTTTTTTGGACATTATAGTTAGGAAATAGCATTTAAAAAACCTTTGAAATTCACTGAAAAAACCATAGGTTTCAGGGACGTTATATTTAGAAATTAGCATTTAAAAATCCTTTGAAATTCACTGAAAAAACCATAGGTTTCAGGCACGTTATAGTTAGAAATTAGCATTTAAAAAATCTTTGAAATTCACTGAAAAAACCACAGGTTTCAGGGAAGTTATATTTAGAAATTGGCATTTAAAAAACCATAGAAATTCACTAAAAACCACAGGTTTCAGGGAAGTTATAGTTAGTTGGCGATTTCACTCGTACAAAACCAGAGAAATTCGGCCGTTATAGTTGAGCTAACTATAACTCGCGCCCCGCAATGCACTGCTGATGACATCACATATTACATCATGTTTCAATTTTTTATTGAAATTTATAAAAAAAATAAAAAATACATATTATAACTGTATGCATTAGCATACAATAAATAGATAAGAAATTTTTTATAAATAAGCATATAGTAAAACTTTCTGAATAATTAATCATATTATATAGTTTAATAAATACATAAACATATAAATGCAAAGACAAATATTTGGATTTATATTGAGGCCATAAAAGATGGAATTAAGGGAAGGGGGGAAGAGAGAGGGAAGGAAAGAAGGGATCACAAAAGAAAGCGATAAGTGAAAAATGTACAAATATGAAGCATAATGCAATATGAGTATGTTCCAAGGAAAAGAAGACACTCTAGAAAAGCAATGCGAATAGATAAAAGATGAATATAAGGGTTAAGTAATTTCACTTGATGTACATAAATATAAATGTATGAGAAGACATTCTAAGTGATAGCTTTTTTCTTTTAGTATAATGTGTCAATCCATGAACATTCCAGGTTATTACTCGAAGATCGTGTGAAGTGGCCATGTCAGATAAGAATAAGAAGAGAAAAAAGAGAAAGAAAAAAAAAAAAAAAAGACTAGCGATACAAATTTAATAAGGAAGCCAGAACGTGATGTAGTAAATTAAAAGATTGATATAATGTTGCTGTATATGTGAAAGGAGAGAAATAAGATATGAGAAAGAAGGAGGGAGAGGAAAAGAGAAGAGGGGAAAGAAAAAAGAGAAAAGGAAAATAAAAAATAAAAATAAAAGGAGAAGTAAGAGGATAAAGAGGATAAAAGGGGACCTTGGACCGTAACAAAGATCAGATAAATAATAAATGAATCAAATGGATAATGCTATTTGATGATGGAAGAATATATGTGTAGAGATAGCTAGAGGTGTGTTCAACAGAAGGAATAGTATGTAGTGTAGATGACAAAGGGAAAGGTAGGGAGGAAAGAGTGCCAAATATAAAATGGCACAAGGGATCTTAGGACTTTTAACCACGGGTCTAAACACTAATGGACCGCCGCCATGAGGAGGGGCCCCATCATGAGAGTTAAACAGTGGTTGACGAATATAAATCCAAAGATGTCTTTAAAATGTATATAATAACAGGTATTCTAACTATTAATAAGAAATATAACAATATATTGTAATACTGTAACATTAAAACCTATGGATGATCTCTTGAATTAAAGAGGATTAATATGCTTATAAATAAATAAATAATACATAGAGGTTAATAAAAAAATAAGAGTAACTATTTGATTGAGAAATGGAATATTAACAATCTTAAAATGCATTAATTGATACAGAGAATATTTACCATATGTATGGGAAAAGGTAAAACAGTAAATTTGGTAGTAAAAAACAGTATTACGTAGTCAATAAAAGAAAAAAATGAAACAGTATAGACCTATCATTAATCATAAAGCTCATGTATCGAATGATAGATGTAGAAGCAGGAGAATTATTATAATTCATATGAAGACGTATCATAGTTATATTAAAGAACATAACATTCTAGTATAATTGCGAAACATATTGTTAAACCATTAGAGTATTGAATTGAAATTAAAGAATAAAATAAAGATAAAATAAGGAGAGAGGGAGTTGTAACCCTGTAGATAATTAGGTAATATGTGAAAAATTAAAAGATTGGGATTATCAGCATGAAGAGCTGTAATAACCACAATCCTAGAGTGAATAAATAAGTACCAAGAATATCAATCAGATATGCGTAAAACAGTGAGAGGGATAGACCCAGTGTTTAAAGACAATATAATAAGTATAATAGATGTGATGAAACAAAGGAGAGAAAAGAAAGGAAGAACAATAAAGAATAGTACAATAACTGTATTACTCAACAAACTGATGACGATATACCTTCTTCTCCCCATTTATATCATGAGTTCATTAAGTTTGATCTAACACCTAAAAGAAAATAGGTGTGAAGACAGAGCTAAATCTGAACAAAAGTATATTTAAACATTAAATCATCCACATTCTGCGTCTAAAGTAGATTTTAATACTCATCTGACCGCAGGCGAGATATCTTCTTCATCTCTTGTATGTTATGAGTACATTAAGGATGGTTAATCATTTAAAAGGATACAAGTGTGAGCATAGGTGAATTTTGATCAAAATTGTAGAGAGGTACTGAATCATCCACATTCTGCATCCGAAGTAGATTTTAATGGCGATCGGGATTTATCCCTATGCTGTTCCTTAGTGAAGGTGGATACAGTTTGAAGAGCAGCATTCTTGTCCTCATGACTACAAACAGACCTTTCAAAATCCCTGCCTCTCTGTCGAGGACTGCTGACATTACGTCGTGGATTGCTTGATGCCTGAGGAAAAGAACTGTGATGTGATAGTTCTGGAGTGGATGGCTGAGTTTCCATTTGTTGCGGTTTCCAATTGTCTAAAAATATACGGAGGTCCGCTGGGTCATAGAAGTCTTTAGATACTCCATACTTAGAAATTCGGAGACGAGCAGGATCAAATAGACCATATTTAATGTCTAGCTGACGTAATTGAGGTCTAAATGAAAGGAAGGCCTTGCGTCTCTCGTTAGTGTCTCTGGAAAAATCAGCTGCAATACGAATTTCATACCCATTGTATGAGAATGGACCATGAGTACGTGCTGATATTAATATTTGCCTTGTCTGCTCATGCCTTAAAAAACAAGCGATGAGGGGACGTGAGTTTGTTGCAGATTCCTTGCGTAATGGACCAATTCGATGTGCGCGCTGTATGTCCAGTGGAGGGTCAAAAGCAATGTCCATAATTTTTGGAAGGATATTTTGTAGAAATGTTCTAGCGTTTGAACCTTCGATCCTTTCCGGAAAACCGAAAAAGCGAACATTATCCCTCCTGCTTCAATCTTCCAAATCTATCATCTTACTTCGTAGAAATAAAAGCTCTTGATCTCTGTTTTGTATTGAGTCTAGACGAGTTTCTACATTTATTAGCCTGTGATCAAGCTCCTTGTCTTGGCGTGAAATCCTGCAATGTCTGCTCGTATTGTTTTAGTTTCTGCTGTTAATGAGGAAATATTTGAATCCATGCCTTGAAGTCTGCGACTGACCGCTGATATTTCTTGTAGGATGCGATCCATGGTTTGCCCTTGCATGGTGAGGTTAGTTTGTATAGAATTGTCTATTGTAGAGGAAGAGCTGTTGGCATCTGTATTTTGTGACTACTTAAGTACATCCGAGAAAAGAGGCTGTTTAGAGGATTTATTTCCATGTTTGGCAGTAGACATTTTGATTTCTGCTAAGTCTCTCAGAATCTCTCAAAAGTAGCACTTCGCAGTAGTTAAAGAGAAAAGAGAAAAAAAACACACAAAAAAACTAAGCAGGATCTCAGGAATAGCAGCAAACAAAATACTCATCTGCTACAAAGCTGCCATGCTTTTGAATTCAGACCTCACCGGGTCAAGAAAACAAATCTCACGTGCCAATGAGCAAAATTGTGACACGCGCAGGCCCAAATGCGTCAAAAAACAGATTTTCTCTGAAACAGCGCTTCGCATTAGCCAGAGCGAAATAGCTTTGTGTGTATTTGAGCGTAGAGCAGTTTCAATGGTTTATCTCACATCTTCCGTTTCAGATATTAGAGATTTCCACTCTGCTATTTAGTTAAGGGAGGTTTGATTTATACTTGTCACATGTAATTTATCGTTTTGATGTGGCAGTCTCTCAAAATTTCAATTGTATTCTTAGTATCTTCCTTTTGAACAACTTGCCAGATTACAGGTTATAAACCTGAAAATTTTGAGGATTTTAGAGAGATTAGAGGCGATGACGACAGGTGCTTATAACAATTCTCTTGGAGGAGGCCTGAAGACAGTATCAACGTCTCTTAAACTGAAGCGGCCTTTCAAACAATGACTGTGTATGTAATCCAAAAATTTCTCTCCTGGGCACCTCAATAATCTGGTAAAATTTGAGAGCTAAAGTGTGGAATAGGAACAATACAGCCGCATATTTCAATTATGCCATAATGTCCGTTGCTCGCTGTTCACTCATCCCAAATAGAGCTATGAATTTTGCCAGCAAAAGTGAAGTTTTAATATATCCACTTCACCAAAAATTCAAGCTCAACTGCGTGGGAAAGGACAGGGAGTTTTGTGAGTTAGTCAGAAGGGAAAATGAAGGCGCGCTATTTAAAACAGTAGAATATTACTTCTCTTCAGAGGCGGCATCGCACTTTAATTGTCAAAGGTTTGCGCAGCTGTTTAACACTCACCGCCTCAGAACTGTGTGCGCAGGCTATTCTGACTCCTCTGTGGAATTCAGGCTTCAAAATGAAAGAAACCGTCCAGAAGCAGCGCTGTCATTGTTGAGGAATGCCATCTGGCGCACATGTGAAAAGTGCAGGAGTCACAGGGAAGCCGGGGACTCAGCTGGAGGCAATGGAATGCTGGGGGCGGGAACCTTCAGGACTCAGAGCCGTGGCTGCAGTAATTACCTCAGGCCTAAAGTCTCACATAACACGGAGCTCCCGCTGCTCATTAACCATGCCGTCAGCACTTCAAAGAGTCAGCCCATCTTTTTCCCTGGTTTGACAGACCTCCTAAGATGTAAATATCTCTCCTCAAGCCATGCGCAAATGGTCTCCGTCTGAGGCTCCCCTCACAGCGGAGCTCACAGATCAGGCGGCCATCTTCGTCTGCGGCCAGACCACGCACATCACATATTACATCACTCATGACATGGTCAGTGACATCACTGATGACATCTCAAATGACATCACTGATTACATCATCCATGTGATAATCTGATGCACCTCCCCACACCCTAATATAACGTTTGATACACCCACTCTAAAATACAGACTGCCATTCTCGAAACCATACACACACCAATACCAGTTACTACATAGCCACTCACTGATTCCTAGGTCTACACACACATCCACTCACTCACCCATACAGTCACTCATACATGCAGTCACTCATCAATACAGCCACTATCATATGCACTCATACACCCATACAGACACTCACACACCGCCACTCACCCATAGAGTTGCTCACACAGCTAGTCAGTCATGCAAAGAATCAATCACTCTCCCATTTACTCTCCTATACAGTTATACACACACACCACCTCACTTATTCATACAGATACTGCCACATACTTACTCTCTTATACAATCACTGACAAGCTAACACTCATCAATACAGCCACTTTCACAATCACTCTCTCACATATAGTCATTTATATACTCCAGCACTCACATATACTGCCTTTCACATATGTAGTTACTTACACATATACCACTGAGACATCCATTCACTCACCAACACAGCCATACACACACTCACCCACCCATACAGCCCCTCACAGACGCACACTTGAACCCATACACCCAGTGATTCACCTACTCACACATCCATGCAGGGAGTCACACACATCCCACCCACCCACACAGACACTCAGGCACCCATTCAGGTACTCAGACAACCAATCAATAACCCATATAGACACTCATGTAGCTACTCACCAACCCAAGCAGCAACTTACACACCAACTGACAGACTGATACAGACTTTTAAAACAGTAATCCGGGGCATGGCCATAGGGGCAACTGTGGGAGCCCGACAGGAAATACAGAAGACTCTTACTACAGTCGAAGACTCCCTGAATGTCCTAGAACGCGATGCTAATACCGATCCGTCTAAACAGGAACAATTACAGGAAGCAAGGATTAAACATGCTGAACTCCTCCAACAACTTCGCCTAATAGATTATAGAGCATACACTCAACATAGGCATGTGGAGGCAGATAAGTCTGGCACTCTACTGGCACGCATTGTATGAGACACTCCCCCACCCCCCGTCCCATTACCAGAAATAGCACTCCTAGATGGCACTATTGTTCGCACACAGGCAGAGATCAATCTTGCATTCAGCGTTTATTACAAAACAATATATAGCGACCCTGACACTGCATCACCGGGACATATAGAGGATTTTTTGAGCGATCTCACATATCCCAAACTACCATTGGACGCCCAAAAAGAATGACAAAATCCTATCTCTAGAACGGAAATCAAGGCTGCCATAAAAGAGCTCCCGAATAATAAAACGCCGGGGCTCGATGGATTATCGGCGGAATTCTATTCTGCATACGTTGAAAAATTTGTTCCATGTCTAGAAAAGTTATATAAGACAGCTTATGAAAAGCGTTCCCTACCATTGACTACCATGAAAGCACTGGTCACTTCTCTCCCCAAACCAAACAGAAATCCCCGGGATATGTTGGGATATCGCCCTCTCTCATTATTGCCCACCGAGTATAAAATACTCAGCAAGATACTGGCTGGACGCCTCCTTCCTTATCTCCCAAAACTAGTTCACATTGATCAATGTGGATTTGTGCCTGGCCGGAACACCTCCCTAAACATTAGGAGACTACATTACATAATGGAAGCTGCATCTGGACTTTCCTGTAATGCTGGATGTATTTCCCTTGATCTCCAGCAAGCGTTTGATACGCTTAATTGGAAATACATGTTAGCAACTATGAAACGATTTGGCATCCCAGAAGGCTACCTAAATTGGGTTAAATTATTATACACCGCCCCTACAGCTCGTGTTAGGACGGGTTCCCATATATCTCACCCTTATCCAGTGGCGAGGGGAACACGATAAGGATGTCCCTTGTCGCCACTGTTATTTGTTTTATCATTAGAACCTTTACTCATTAAACTCCGAATGAGGCTGCAGCCATAGGGATCCGAATAGGACAATCAACACATGTATTATCGGCATATGCTGATGACCTTATACTTTTTCTGAAAGACTTAACCACAAATATAGCACCCATTCCATATATAACAGTTTGACCGGGTCTCAGGCTTGGCAATTAATGCTCCCAAATCACATGCATTTTTCATGCAATTTAGGGAAAACCCAGACCCTATCAACTTTGGTGACCTGATTATATCAACTGCGCCGCAAACTTTTAAATATTTGGGCATACAAATATATAGATCCCCACAAGATCTGCTGGATGGCAACTTAGTGAAGACGATTAGATCCTTGCGGGCGCAGGTCTCTTTCTGGACATCGCTGCCTCTGTCGGTAATGGGCAGAGTAGCCATTTCTAAAATGGTGATGCTCCCGAGGCTTTTATATTTTTTCACTAATTTACCGATACTGATTCCCGCACACATTTTTCGTACACTTGATACCCTTCTAACAGAACTTATTTGGGGGAATGGGCGCAGACGGGTAAGTCTCGCTAAATTACAATTGAGGCCCGAGGAGGGAGGATTGGGTACCCCTGACTTTCCCACGTATTGTATGGCCAGTCAGCTACAATGGCTTGCTTACTGGTTGGCAGGGCGTAACATGCATGAGATTGGCTACACACCACAACTCCTTAATCGAGGTACACTTCATACATTGCTTTTGCCTAATACTAAGCTACCTCCCACTGCTCCCCCTTTGCTAAAAACGGCTTTATTGTACTGGAAGCGGACGTTACAATACACTAAACGAGTCTCCCCATATTCTCCTAATATCCCTTTGCTTGGGATACCTACTGCCACTGGACTAATCACTACCCGTAAAGTTACACAATGGAAACAAGAAGGGGTGACGACAATCGGGGCACTGCTCATAGATAGGCACTGGCAGGTCACGAAAATTTCATCCGCGCATACGGTGTCCCCCAGTCATTGTTTATTTTACATGCCGCCATCTCCTATTATATTAAACGCCGCTGGTCCCCCGATGGAGAGGAGCCTTCTACTCATGAACTAGTACATGTAGTACATTTAATGGGGGAAGGGCGACACCTTACTCGCTGGTTGTATAAAGGCATTAGGGCACACGCCGGATTATCTCTCGCCCCCCTGGTTACAAAGTGGACCGGAGACCTGGGCAGGGATTTCACGGATAAAGAATGGGCAACTATATTGGAATTTCCTAAAAAGGTATCTAGAAATGCTAAATTTAAATCTATACATTCTATGATTTTACATAGGGCGTATCTTACTCCATACCGTATTAATAGTATGTATCCGGATGCACAACTCCCGTGCCCCCGATGTCAGGAACCTGACGCTGATATACTCCATATGTTGTGGGCTTGCCCGCGTTTAAGAGGGTATTGGCACACAATAGGATATCTAGTACAAGAACTAACGGGCACTGATGTCTGGACAACACCAGAGAGCTGCCTACTGGGGTTATACCGTTGTCCGAAAGGGAAGAAAGTACGTTATAGGTTTGCAGACATGGCCATCCTTAAGGCGAAACGCGCTATTACTCTGAGATGGAAATCAGCCCTTCCCCCCACACCACTTACCTGGCACACAGAAATGACTGTGCAGAGTGCTATTATATGTAAAGAAGAATCCCGTGGCTTAGGTAAAATACCCATAGCTATGGAATGGGATCAGATGTTAGAATCACTAAAAGCTGTAGATCCACTGGAACCTCCAGTCTCCCAAGTCGCAATGCCATCTTACCCGTTAACACCCGCCAATAGGACTGAACCAGTTTAATGCCAGATATTGAAAGATACTGTAATGCTTGGGAACCATTAAAGGTACATTATTCCCAAACTTTATAGTTATTCACGAGATCACATAACTCTTCAGTGTATTCACACACGGGTGGGAGGCCAGGACAATGGGTGCGGGGGGGAATCTTTAGATTAAGAAATGTTAGTTTGTAGTGTTATGTGTAGAAATGATTCACATATTATATGGTTGTTTGTAAATTATAAGGGTCATCTCATGTGGAATGTGACATATCACTTGGACAGTGGTGGATCATCCGGTATTGTGATAAAAATCATCTCCACCTATGTATGTATCATCAAACAACAGTAACATTTGTATACCATCTGAAATATAATAAAATCAATAAAATTGATTTTCAAAAAAGACAGACTGATACAGACATTCAGACAGATTAGTCAGTCACCCATGTATTAGTAAGACACGTTTAATCACTCATACAGTCAGTCATGCACCTACTAAATCATCCATTCAGACACTCATACACCCACTCATTCTTCAATACACCTTGGCATATATATATATAAAACATATTTAAACTTTTAAGAAACACTCAGTCACTGGATGATGTCATCAGTGATGTCATTTGTGATGTCATCAGTGATGTCACTGACCATGTCATGAGTGATGTAATATGTGATGTCATCAGCAGTGCATTGCGGGGGCGCGAGTTATAGTTAGCTCAACTAACTATAACGGCCGAATTTCTCTGGTTTTGTACGAGTGAAATGTCCAACTAACTATAACGTCCCTGAAACATGTGTTTTTTTCAGTGAATTTCTATGGTTTTTTAAATGCTAGTTTCTAACTATAACGTCCCTGAAACCTGTGGTTTTTCAGTGAATATATATATATAGATATATATATTCACTGAAAAAAACAAAGGTTTCATGGATGTTATAGTTAGGAAATAGAATTAAAAAATCTTAGAAATTCACTGAAAAAAACCAAAGGTTACAGGGACGATATAGTTAGGCTCAGGCTCATATGTACAAAACCATAGAAATTCAGCAGTTATAGTTACCTGAGCTAACTAGAACGTATGCCCCTGCAATGGACTGCTTATGACATCACATAATACATCACTCGTGACATGGTATGTGACATCACTGATGACATCATCCACAGACCCACTTGCACACCCACTCACACCCTCATACAACTTTTCATACACCCTCACACACCCATACAACCACTCACATATCCATTCACAGACCCATACACCACTCACACACCCACTCACTCATCCATAGACAATCACACAGCTACTCACTCACCCATACAGCCACTCACTCACCCATACAGCTAATCACACAGCCACTCACCCATACAGCTACTCACATACCCACGTATTCACCCATACAGCCACTCACACCCATACAGCCACTCAGACACCCACTTGTGCATGGATACACACAGCCACTCACATAATATATGTTAGAAATAGTATCACTCAGTAGTAGAGAAAGTGAGTGGGTATGTGAGTGCCTGTGTGGTTCTCTGAGTAAATGAGTGTGTGAGTAGTTCCATGCATCTCTTAGTGGGTGTGTGAGTGTCTGTGTGGGTCTGTGAGTGGGTATGAGAGCAACTTGTGTCACGCACAGCTACTCCAAGGAGTGTCCCAGTGTCCAGCTCAGGTCAAATGTGAGTGTCTCAGTGGGTCTATGAAAGGGTGTGTGAGTGTCTGGGTGTGTGAGTAGGTGTATGAGAGGGTCTGTGAGTGGGTCTGCGAGTGCCTGTGTGGGTCTGCGAGTGCCTGTGTGGGTCTGCGAGTGCCTATGTGGGTCTATGAGTGGGTGTGTGAGTGGGTCCATGCATCTCTGAGTAGGTGTGTGAGTGCCTGTGTGGGTCTGTGAGTTCATGTGTGGGTCTGTCAGTGGGTGTGTGAGTACCTATATGAATCTGTGAGTGGGCATGTGAGCATCTGAATGAGTCTGGGAGTGGGTGTGCGAGTATCTGTGTGGGACTGTGAATGGGTGTGTAATTGCCTGCGTGGGACTGTCAGTGGGTGTGTGACTGCTTGTGTGCGTCTCTGAGTGGGTGTGAGAGTGCCTGAGTGGGTCTGTGAATGGATGTGTTAGTGCCTGCATGGGCCTGTGAGTGGGTCTATGAGTACCTACATGGCTCTATGAGTGGATGTGTGAGTGGATGCGTGAGTCTGTGAGTGGGTGTATAGGTCTTTGAGCAGGTGTGTGAGTCCTGTGTGGGTATGTCAGTGAGTGTGTGAGTGCCTGAGTGAGTCTGTGAGTGGGTGTGAAGTTACCTGAATGAGTCTGTGAGTGTGTGTGTGTGCCTGTGAGTGAGTGTCTGTGTGGGTATATGAGTGAGTTCCTGTGTGGGCCTGTGAGTAGGTGTGTGAATGCCTGATTGAGTCTATGAATGGGGTGAGTGCCTGAGTGGGTCTGTGGGTGAGTGAGTGAGTGTCCATGTGGGTCTGGAGCCCCCTCAGACCCCTGCCCTCACCACATCTTCAACCAAGCCAGTGCCACCATCACCCCAAACTCTGCCACATGATCAACTGCTCAATCGAGCCGCAACCTTCCCTGAAGACTGGAAATACGCAGAGATCACCCCCTGCTGAAAAAACCCTCTGCGGACCCGCCTGGCCTCAAGAATTATAGGGGGTGTGGCCAACTGCCGAGGGAAATGGCCGCGTGGTAGCCCAGCTCCGTCGCACCATTCCCGAAATTCCGCATTAAAACGATTTGCCCCAGGTTGACTGGAGAGAAGCAAGATGGCGGAAGGCTGAGGCTGAGCCTCCGATCGCAGTGCTAAAGCCCTGATCTACTGAGAACCCCCCTTTTTAGGGAAATGCACCCATCTACGCCTGAGCAAGAATGATAGAGATCTTAAGAATCTTAAGTATACTGATCAAATTACTACAGAAAAGGATTTGCTACTGCGATCCCTTAAGCACAAGCTCGACGCAGCGGGAGCTAAGACTTGCGTACCTTCGGATACAGAGGACGCTAAGCTTCGACTTCCACCTCAGCGATTGGAGCTCGGGCTGAGACACAGAGAAAAACTGCACAGTATGAGGCCAAAAGGAGGTCCGGTGGTTCGCGGCAAAATAACGGCGAATCCCTTGTGCCCTGCCTATCGACCTGCTGATCATCTTTCATCAAAAGTGTGCACCGTGCCGGGAGGAGGATCGCGGCAACCCGGACGTCGAGGGCCGGCTGCGACCCGGAAGGAGCTCCCGGAAAGGAAAGGGAGAGGAGAGATGCCCCAGCAACGTAGGACCGGCCCGACAATAGTAGAGCTACTTGGCGGCTCTAAGAAACCCGAAGGATCCACTGAAACAGCTGACGGAGCACCGGGGACGCCGAGAGCAATGACAAGGAAAGGAGAGAGACAGCAACCCCGCAGACTGTGCAGACCGTACAGGTAAATGCGCAAGCGAGGGGAAATTCAGCAGTGGGAGAAACGGAATCTCTAATGGTGGCAGGCAGCCCCCCCCAAATTTGGAGCAAACGCATGGAGGGGGAAGAGACTCAGGACTCAATAGTATCTACCGGTAAGGAGATATCTGAGGCTGGAAGGGACGTAGCCTTGATTGAGGGTGCTGAGGGTGCTGACATTACACCTAGTGAAATTATAACTGAGAAAGAGGGAGGAATGGAAATGGAAACCCGAGTGAATGATCTACAAGGCATGAACCTCTCAGTGGACCCCGGGCAAATTAAAGAGAATGCAATATTGGATTGTAAAAGTAAGGGTAAGGTTCAGACAGGCGGTTCAAAACCCTACCACCAGGGATCTAAAAACAAGAAAAGTAATAAAAAAAATAAAAAAAATCAGCATATGAGAGACATGGAAACAGAGGCAACAGATTACTTTTATTCACTGTCAGATGATACAGAATCAGTAATAGAATCTGCAATGGACTCCCCGGCATTGACGAGCTCAAGTGATGAGGAGAGTGAGAGCTTGCCGGATACCAGTGGGAGGGACTCTGCAACAACTATGAGGGAAATTAATAGGGCTGGCGGTCTCCCTGATTATGGCCCTGACAAAGGGGACAAAATGCCTGAACTAAACTGGGATTAGTCACCATCCAGTTTACTTATTGGTGGTTTTGGGGAGCAAGCAGCGGCTATAGGGAACACCTCTAATACATCCTTGGATACTATATTACAGTCAGTTCTAGCTCACCTGGAGGAGACTAGGCAAGATAGCAGGCGCTCCCAGGCAGCTATTCGTAAGATGCAGGGGTCTGTGCGGAAGATTGTAAAAGTCTGCGGTGAGATCTCAGACCGACTAACCATGCTGGAGACAAGGACTGAAAACCTTGAGACGGATATTGTGACAACACGCCTCCAGACTGAATCCCATGAGGCAAGATTAATTGATGTCCAGTGGAAGCTGGAAGATCAGGAAAATCGCCAACGGAGGAACAATTTGCGATTTTTGGGTATACCAGAGGATAAAGGAGCCACGGATATCCGCCTCTATATGGTCGATCTACTACCTAAAGCCTTTCCCGAGTTGGCGGGCTGGAACTGGGGTCATGAAATTCAGCCAGCTCACCGAGTCCCTATGGTAGTAAAACAATCTAATGGAGTAGACAGCAAACCCAGAGCGGTACTAGTCTACTTTGGAAACTATCTTCTCCGCCAGCTCATATTCGAGAAAGCTAGACCAGATAAAAAGTGTCAACTAGACGGCATAGAGTTCTTCACAAGGCCGGACTTCTGCCATGTAACGGTAGAGAGACGCTGGCGGTTACGACAGATGATTAATTTGTTTCAGACAAAAGGGGCACAGGCCTACCTGCTGAACCCGGCCAAGTTGAAAGTCATTGTTGGAGATAGATCACGCTTTTTTACATCTGAAATTAAAGCTAAGGAGTTTTTGTAAGAGCTAAATGGGAAAGCCTAGGGAAACATGAGCTAATGAAACAGTATGGAGATTTGGTTATGGGGTGGTGTGCTCTGTTTTCTCTCTTCTTTCTTTCTTGTTTCTTTTTCCTTTGTTTTTGTTGTTGTTTGTTTTCACTAATGTTTGGGTGGGTGCTGGATATTGTTTATGTAATGGTTACAATTGATACAAGGGGGTTCTCGGGGATCACGGAACGGCACTGCTTCATCTCACACCAGACCCACGGTCTGGAAGCTTCTAGGGGGAGGATGAGAGGGAAGGGGGGTGGATTATGGGCAAGAGGAGGGTGTAGCCCCGGGGGCAGCTACGGGAGGATCAAACGGGGGAAAAAGCCTGACAAGGTACATGAAAACAAGGGTAATAAGAATAAATATGAGAGGTAATCAAAATGGATGGCAGTTGTCTATAAGTAGTTATGGATAAAATACAGATATGTTCAGTAAATGTGGGAGGGCTTAACGATAGGAAAAAGAGGGCCCGGGTGTATGAGGTCCTACGCTTTTGGAATACAGAGATTATTTGTTTACAGGAGACTCATATTCCATGGAGCAATAAGGAACAATTGCAGATTAGAGGCTATGAAATGATAATATGCTCCTCACAAACAACGATGATAAGGGTAGTAGCTATATTCATTAGGCAAAGTGTGGGCAGTGTGAAGCGAACGTTGGCAGATAAATGGGGAAGATGGGCCATTGCTACACTAAGTACGGGCCTTACGATTGCAACCGTTTATGGCTCAAATCAAGATGATTCTAGAATCTGGGGTGATCTTGAGATTGAGCTTGCCTCGTGGCCAACTCCATTAATAATATGTGGGGATTTTAATATTCATCTTAGGATCTCGCATGATACTGGGATACATTATAAGGGCAGGAAACCACAGGTGTATCGGACTTTAAAAATCTCAGGGATAGCCATGGGTTGTTGGACGTATGGGCGCATAAAAACACTACAGATCCTGGATATACCTATTTTTCATTTCCACATCAGAAATATGTCCGTTTAGATTATTTTATGGCTTCTACTACGATGTTAGGTGAAATGACAATAACCAAATTACCCCAAATTTTCTCTGATCATAACCCGCTTCTTTTGGAAATAAACCGACAGGAGATAGTGAGGGGAAAACAATTTTGTTGGACTTTTGACAGAAAACTATTAATTGATGAGGTATTTCATAGCTACATTAGGAAATGGGCTAAAGTATTTTTTAATATAAACCGGTATAGCGCCTCACGAATTATAGTGTGGGATGCCTTTAAAGCAGGAGTGAGGGGAGAAGTGATAAGTTATATAGGCCGACAAAGGAAAGAGCGTCGGGATAAAGTCAATTCTTTAATAATGTCTTTACTACAACTGGAAAGGGAGCATACTCAATTGATAGATCGAGGGGGACAGACGACAGGACAAGAGGTCATTGATGAGATGAGAACTAAAATAGCAGTCTTGAAATCAGAAATAAATGGCTTTTTCCAATTCCAAGTTGCCCAAGCATATCAAGCACATCAGAAAGATATGTACGAGTATGGGGAAGCTTCAGGTAGAATATTGGCCCTTCGAATTAGGCAAAGGGTAGCTAGAAATAACATAACTAAAATACAAAATAATCAAGGGCAATGTGAGACCAACCCTGCAAAGATTATGGGGGTTTTTGAACAGTTTTATCAAAAATTATATCAAAAAGATTCTATTGATCTGGTACAACTGCCTACCGGGGTTAGGGGTATTAAGAAGAATAAAATCGATGAAGCTAAGCAGGAAGAACTGGAAGCGGAATTTACGCTGGAAGTAGTAATAACTGCTATAAATTCCCTGTCTTCTGGGAAAGCTTCTGGACCAGATAAAATTCCAATTGAGCTTTATAAACTGCTTCATCAAGATCTGACTCCATTATTGCATGATCTTTTTTTGGATGTGCAATATCGAGGAATCCCACCGAAGTCGAGGCAGGACACCGACATAGTAATATTTCCTAAGAAAGGGAAACCACCGGAGCTACCCGGTTCATACCGTCCTATTGCCCTGATAAATTCGGATGCCAAAATGTATTCCAAGGTTTTAGCTAACCGGCTACAGAGGGTCATAGCCAAACTAGTCTCACCATGGCAGCATGGCTTTATACCAGGCCGAGGAACTACCGATCACATAAGACGGGTGATCGCGCTATTGGATATTGCAGAGGCAAATGGGGACGAAATGGCTGTGATCCTCTTAGATGCCGAGAAGGCTTTCGATCGAGTTGCATGGCAATACCTATGGGATTTGCTTGGAGAATGGGGGTTCGGACCTCGATTAATAACAGCCATTAGAGCAATGTATTATAGCCCTATCGCAAAACTACAGGTGATGGGAAATACATCTAGAGCAATAAAGGTAGCTTGGGGAACAAGACAGGGCTGCCCATGCTCCCCAATCCTCTTTGCTATATATTTAGATCCTTTTATTATACAACTGCTCTCAAACCCCAGGATTAAACCAATAATAACAAATGGATATGAAACTAAGGTATTGGCCTACGCGGACGATATAGCCATTACTACATCGGAACCAGAGATAGCAATTAAGGAAATTGAGAGGATGGCGGAGGTATTTGGGCGAGGGCAGGATATTTGCTTAATAAAGGCAAAACACAGATAATATGTACCAAACAGTATAATATACAAGATCAGCAACGGATCAAAACCGCAACATATCTAGGGATTAGAATAGGATCTGATCTGGATGCAATATGGTCAAATAATCTAGACCCAGTGTTGGATGATGTATGTAGTCAGTTAAGGCGAATGGATAAACTGCAGTTAACAATAGTTGGCAGAATTAACGTATTGAAAATGAAAGTGTTCCCAAGAATTTTATATTTGCTCCGCTCTATTCCTCTGGAACTGTCGGTCACCGCAGTCCAGAAAATGGACTCTATGTTTTCGAATTTTGTATGGCATTATCAGAAAACTAGGCGTGCCTTAAGATTATTGACGCTTCCACAAGACCGAGGGGGCTGGGCTGCTCCAAATTTGTTATTATACTACTGGGCTGCAACTCTACAGCAGATGGGGGCCTTATTAACAATAGGTAGACCCAGGAAAGAAGATGACCTTCTCTCTATCTATCAACTAGCCATAGGCAAAGAAGCTATGGGTTTGTTCTTGAAACAACTTGAACCCAGCTATTATAAAAAGACCCGGTTCAAATGCCTAAAAGCGACTTGGAAGGTATGGACTAAAGTCATGAGGACATTGAAAATACCAAAATATAATGGGTATACTCCTTTATGGGGCTCTTCAGCCTTTCCATTAGCAATAATTGATACTATGGCTAGAGGGTGGGAATGCACTGGCATAAATACGATTGCTAATCTATATAATGATAAATTGGAACCCATACCTTTCCCTGAATTAGTTCAGCAAACGGGGATAGATATTAGATCTCAAATTAAATATGTTCAAATCTGGAACTGTCTGAGAACCCTGCCCGCAGGATGTTTTAAACTCTGGGCAATACCAGTGTTGGATATGAACTACAGTGGGGGTGCGAGAATCGGGTGTTATTACAATTTTTTGATGGAAACAGTCCCCGATGACATGGAAAAAGTAGAGACAAAGTGGGCAGAGAAACTGGGAGATGATGAGGTGGACCTAGATATGTCACTAGAATTAGGTAAAAAGATAT
The DNA here is from genome assembly GCA_963921515.1 of Calotriton arnoldi. Taxonomy (NCBI): domain Eukaryota; kingdom Metazoa; phylum Chordata; class Amphibia; order Caudata; family Salamandridae; genus Calotriton; species Calotriton arnoldi. The sequence continues at coordinate 3,053,990 of CAWUFW010000043.1, read as the reverse complement.
TCCTCTCAGCAAATCTCAAAGCTCAACATTATAAGACCTTGTTCAATCTGTACTATACCCCTGCAAAGTTGTTTCAGTGGGGGAAACGTGAAAATGATAACTGTCCAAGGTGTCAAGTCAGCTCAGCTGATATCATACATATGTTTTGTACATGTAACAAGCTGACTTCCTTAAAACTGGGTATGGAAAAGTTTTGGTTGCAAGTAATGAACAAGCAGATTACTTTAAGTCCATTATTAATGCTATTTGGATATGATAACCGAGGTGGGTTATCCTCGTCTCAACAAGATTTTGTCTTTATTACAGTGGCTATAGCTAGATTATTGATAGCCACAACCTGGAAGGATTCCGAACCCCCTGGGTACACAGCATGGTTTTATCGGATCTTGTATATATATAATCAGGAAATGTTCCTGTATAAGAACAGGGGGAGGCGAGCTAAGGAGAAAGGATATAAGATCTGGGCACCTTTGATTCAATGGCTTAACAGAAGATCCGAGGTAGGACGGATTTAGTTAATTGTAAAAAGTGTCTTGTTCAAATGATAAAGGGCGGGAAGGTAGACTTCGCCTTTGGTTACTAGGCCCGATATGATCTAATTTTTTTATTTTTTTTATTTTTCTGTTTTGTTTAATAACTTTGATGTTACCTCCCACAAGTAACTGATAACTGCTATCAGAAGGAATTTTTTCTTTTTTTCATATGTATGACTAAAATTACTTTGGATTTGTGTTTAGAATGTATATATTTTGTACCTTGTGGCTAATAAAAAAAAAAATTAAAAAACGATTTGCCCCAAAGAACAATCGCTGCTAAGGAGACTAATTAACCCCAGCAGTGTGTGGAACTGGCGCACCGAACGTCTTTTGAATCCGGCAAGTGCTGGCGGTGTTTTTGTCCAGGCCCGGGCTGCCATCACAGAAGACCTAACATGCGCCTCATAGCCCGCCGGCCGCCTGACTACGGAGATACCGCCGCGGCGGTACAAACTTCTTACCGGCATTTTCCACGGGAGCTTGCACCACCGAGAAGCCATCTACTTTAGACCTGGTGAGCCATTTGCCCCCGCGACCCCCCAAGTGTGATAGCTGATCGGAAAGTGCGCCCCACGGTCCTTTGACCGGCCGACTAATTGGATACTGTGGCGGCGGTACGTAATATCAACAGGTGCTCACCGGGGGGGCCGCGCATTACCAGGAAGCTATCCTCACCTATCCTGGTGGATGTCCAGCCCCGTGGCTCCCGGGCCCCACCAGACAATCGTAAAGCACGCCCTGCAGGCCTCTAGACGGAGAGGATACCGCGGCTGCGGTGGGGCGGGCCAAGTCACGTTCACCGAGGGGGCCGCGCACCAGTTACTGCCATCTTCACCTGTTCTGGAGGGCTTCCGGCCCCCGAAACGGCCGGGAATCAGCACGCTCCCCGGGCTTCCCCGACACTACCCAGCGCGGCCGGTGACCATTGTGAGAACTGTGCTCTACCACTGTTCTATGGTACCCAAGGAACTGGTACACACGGCGGCAAAGTAACTGCGCCCGCACCAATCTGCTGTTCACCGGGGAGTGAAGACCGCGTGTACTCACCTTGCAGCCTGGCTTCTGTGCTGTGAGGCATGCGGTGAGCTGGAAGCCCGTCCTGTGGGGCTCCAGAGAAGTAACTACGGGGGCGGCCGGCACAAAGACCGCTTGCTGGGTGGAGGAGTTGCGCTCTCCCGCATGGAATGAACTTGGCACAAACATCGCAATTACCATGGTACGCCGGTAGGTGACATTCGGCGTGGCCACAAGAGACATTACCGTCCAGTCAGTACTCCCCCACCTCAGGAGTGTGTATAACCTGGTGCGTGTTCCTCCTTTGGCGCAGGCCCACTGGTGAAACCCGACAGGCCGGACAGGGCATTGACCCTTGAGCAGGCAGCGGCGAGTAGCCAGCGCGGCCCAATCTTTCCTCTGGCAGCGCTTTGTGCACTGAACGCACCATGGCGAGCGGCCGCTGCGGTCGTAGCGCGCTCCAAACGAAGTTGGATAAATTTGCGTGGCAAAAAGGCCAGGAGGAAACACAAGCGCATCCAAAGTCTGCGGGGGACCAGCCAGACCCCACGCTACAAGACATTTTAACAGCCATAATGTCCGTGCGCACCTCTCTGGAAAGCAGGATTGACACCGTCGCCTCCGAGGTCTCCCTGATCAGGGCGGACATGCGGAACATGCCCCAGCGCATTAAAGAGGTGGAATCCACAACTAAGGGCTTAACGACTGACACCGACCTCCTCAAACGCCAAGTCGCGGATCTACAAGTCAATCAAGACACGCTGGAACATCAACTCGACGACTACGAGGGTAGAATGCGCCGCAACAACGTCCGAATACTAGGAGTGCCGGAACAAGCGGAGGGGCAAGCGGCGGACCTATTTGTAGAGGACCTGGTGCTGCAACATCTCCAGCCTAAGGGTCTGTCCAAACACTTCTCCATTGAAAGGCCACACAGAGTACCGGCTGGAAGATCTAAGCCTGGCTCACCACCTAGACCCATCCTGGCAAGGGTATTCAACTTCCGTGACAGGGACATCATACTTCAAACAGCGAGAGCGGCCCCACCGATCATCCTTGACAATAGCAAAATTACCTTCTTCCCAGACTTCACGCTGCGAGTGCAGAGACAACGCCGTAGCTTTCTGGAGGTGAAACGCGCCCTGCGGGAGCAAGAAGTCAAATACGCCATGTTGTTTCCGGCAAAATTGTGTGTTGAGTCCGGAGGGAAAACATGGTTTTTCACCAGTCCCGAAGATGCATGGGACTGGCTCGATGGTTGGCGCACGGTTGGCAAGCAGAACCACAAAGCGAACCGTGGTGCTGGGAACAAAGACAGGTCGGGCCACCAGTCAGTGTCCCCACCGGATGGCGATGCTACGACGAGGGGTCTGCCGGAACAGCGACAGGCAGATTGAAGGAGTGGCCTGGCGGTTTCCAGTTGACTAGGTTACACATTCATGGCCCTTTGGGCGCAGGTCTACTTACTACAGAACTGCCTTGTAATAGTACTCTGAGGTTACTGGACACCATCGCCAACAACTTGAGGGCCGTAACTGCAATCTGCATTGTGGTATTGTTGTTCCTTGTTGTTTACAGCTTGTTATGGTCCTAGTCCAATGCTATGAAGAATAATGACAGGGGGAAATGCAGTAGAACAAATTGACGCCCAGGGATTGGGGTTGGATCACGTTCCCTATTATTTTAAGGGTGGGCGATAGGCACTCTGCAAGTTTGGGGTGGCGGGAGGTTAAATGCCCGCCGTGCAGGGAGGCGGGGAGGGGGGAGGGCGAGGGACATTTTGGGGTTGGGGGGTTTTGTTTATTCAATTTTTACTGTTATTTTGTTGTGATAGCGGTGGAGAAAGAGATGTCATTTATGCAAACACGCTCAGGGCTGATGGAATCTCTGTACCAACATTTGCCATATACACTTGGGGTACGGGCAAATAGCGCCCCAATTCACCTAGATGCACCATGGCTGACCGTGCAGTGAGAGGACACTCTGCATTATTACATGGAACGTCAATGGGCTGGGGGAAAAATTGAAGAGAGGGGTAGTGCTCCAATATCTTAAGAGACAAGCCCCAGACATCGCTCTCCTGCAAGAGACACATCTAATCGGCAACACATGTAGGGCACTTGATCGATGGGGCTATAGACTGGTGGCACACGCTGGCTTCACGTCTAGTTCAAGAGGGACTGGCATTCTTATCCGCAAGCAATGCCCATTCACGATAAACAACACATGGGTTGACACCCAGGGTAGATTTACAGCGATTGCTGGGACGTGGGAGGGGAAACCCCTTAATGTACTCTCGATTTATATTCCTCCGGCGCTGAAAAGAACCACATTGACTGACCTGGGTAAACTCCTGCTTGACCTCCCAGTTGGTATCCTGGTGATGGGAGGCGACTTTAACCTGATGGTGGATGGTCGATTCGACCGACGTCCTCCTCGTCAAGATCCACATGATACCTCACCCCTTATGGACTTTCTCTTGGCGTTTGGCCTTGTTGATCTCTGGCGCCATTTTAATCCCCTGGCGCGGAATTTTACCTTTCACTCTGGTGCCCATGGTAGTCAATCCAGAATTGACCATTTGCTCACGCATGCGGACGATCTCTCCAATTTTACTGAAGCCAAGTTCATGGCACGCGGTATCTCTGACCACTCCCCTGTCCTGATTCAGTTGGCTCTGCCCCAGGAGTACAATCGTATCACCCTGTCCATAAATCCGTGGAGTCTGAAGATCCCGCATGTTCGGAGCGCCCTTCTAAAAGGGGCAGACCATTACTTCACTGAAAATATAAATACAGTCCAATCCCATCAGATTCTGTGTGGGGCCTTTGGGCAGTAATCAAGGGCCAGGCACTTTCATTGATGGCGGGACACAAGAAGGAACTGAGGGCACGATTGGAGACTCTGAAGCGGGAGATTCGGGAGCTGGAGGACGGGGTGGCGACTAACGATGACCAACAGCTCACTCACACTCTGAGTGTCAAAAGACAGGACTACCGACAATTAGCGATGGAGGCAGCTAGATCAAAACAGAGAGCTAGTCTGCATAAAATAGATGAGCTGGGGGACACCACCGGTAAACTGCTTGCATGGTTGGAGAGGCAGGAAACCACACAGAGATGGGTGCCCCTAATTGAAACGGATACGGGAACACTGGTGAGTGACTGTAGGAGAGTAGGATCTGCCTCTTATTTTGCCCCCACTTTTTTTTCTGATGTTTACACTGGTTTCTGGCTATAGTCAGGCTGGGACCCTGCTAATCAGGGCCCCAGCCTCTCTGTTCTCTCTAAACGATTTGGAGTGCACTCTAGGTGCACTAGTGATTGGATACTGTGGTACCTTATGAGTCCCTAGTATATGGTACCCTAGGTACCAAGGGCATAGGTACTCCACAGGCCTACCAGGGGCTGCAGCATGTATTATGCCACCCCTGGGAAGCAGACTAAATCTGACACCACAGGCCTGCTACTGCAGCCTGAGTGAGGAAGTGCTAGCACCCCTCACTGAGATATAGGTTCCCTATATCTCTCCTGCACACACATATAACCTTATCAGTCACCCCTAAGGCAGGCCCTATCAATCCTGAGGGCAGGGTGCTTGGCTTCTATGTGAGGGGGTGCCTCTGCCTGAGCAGGGCCCCTCTGCAGCTCTCAGAGTCCATTCTCTGGTGCTGTTTGTGGATGCGGTTAAACCATATACTTTTAAGTGCATTATATCCTCGCGGTAAAATGCTAACTTTGGAATGGCTGCCTGGCGGCGGGGGTAGCATTCCACCCTTCTAGAGGGATAGACATGTACCTACTGTGGAAACGCGGTAGAATCCGACAGAGCCCTGGCATCACAAAATGGATGCCACCAGTCACAGACACTGGGCTGCCCTCCTGCTGATGACCAACACTCGCAGTGGAGGGAGCCCAACAATAGATATCCTGTCCCAAGGGGGTGTGACCACCTCCCAGACAGGGTTTAGTGTATTGGGGCTGGGTGGGTGCACTCTTAGAGTGCTTTGAAGTCCTGCACTGGGGGAGCAGAAGGCTCCTCTGTGCATATGCCAGTTCAAACCGGCTCAGGGGCTACCTGTCCCTGCTCTTGCGCGAAACTGGACAAAGGGAAGTGGGTGTAGCCACCCACTCCCCTGACCCTCCCATAGGTAGGGTCATAGAGCTAGTCCCTCCCCTCCTTTTAGTATAAGAGGGGGAACCGGTGCATTGCACCCTAGATTTTCCCTGGACGACGCTCTACAAGAAGAATCCCGGACCTTCGACATTCCACTACCTTTGGAAGACTGAAGAATCTCCCTTGGAGTCAAGGAGTGACTCCCCTGCTTGGCAGGCACCAAAAACTACAAACGTCGGTCGCAGACTATGCCGCTCCCGCCGGAGTCCGAAGTCCCTGCAGCCCAAGATGTAGATTTCCTGACTTCTCAAAGGCCATCGTGAGTCCCCAGCGAAGTTGAGGCCAGTGGACCCCAAGAGTAACGAGGAACCGCGACCCCTGGGTACCGTGCACTATTGTCGAGTGCAACCCCTCACAACGTTCCACAAACTTGTGCTTTGGACCACGTGTGGTCCCAGCCTCCAGCAGGAATCCCTCCTAAGATCAGCGGCCTACCACGTCCCGAGTGACCGTGGGCCCCTGTGAGAGAATCCTCCCGAGGCGTCTTTGCGACCCCTTGCCAGCCGGCTTGTGGGTCCCCAGAAGACTTTCCAAAGAAACCAAAGAGCTCCCCTGGTTGCTCCAGGCCTGCCCTGACTTACCCTCGCTGGGTGAGTTCCACAGACCTTGCTGGTCTGCGCCATCGCCTCTTCACACTTTCCCCGAGACTTGCTGTTACCATGGCTTGTTGGCTCCGATCGAGTTGCCGACACCGCAGTAAGCCGCAAACATCGTGGGACACGCCGAATCCAGCTCCTGGTCGTCGTTGACGCCTCCTGGACCTCGTGGCTGAAGAGTCAAGGCAAGCGTGAACGACCTGAACCCTGCGACGACGGTGGGCATTCATCTTCCTTGCCCCGAGTCACTGCCAAGTGACTTTGAACACTGTCCGCTCTGCTTTCAGGTCATCCTTCCACCGAATCCAGGCTTGGATTCCCCCGGACACTTCTTCAAACCATCACAAGCAGCAAGTCTTCTTTGGTCGCCATTGAAAACGACGCCGCGACCCGACACCAAAGGACACCTGTGCACCCGGCTTCCCTGGGTGAGGTAACTCCAGCACTCCGGTGCTCCTGTGGGTGTGGGCCCTCGAACTACTTACCCTGTAAGTGACTTGCTTGTAGGTTCACCAGAAGTATCCTAAAACTCTTACTTTCCCCGTGCGATTCTCGCACTGACTCGTACATGGTTCGCGTCTGTGTTAGACACACCGCGTCCGACTCCCTTGCAAATCCTATCTGTAGACCGTATCCTTCGACTCGTACTGAGTCCGATCGGTGTGTTCGCCTCGAACACGCAAGGGACCTTGAACATTGATATCTCAATCGCGTCTGAGCGCATAGACTCGTACAGGATTCGCATCGGTGCCAGGTCACCGCGTCCGTCCCCTGTGGGTCTCCTACAACTACCTGGGGTGGTTCTTGGGGGTCCCTCGATTCTAGATGCCCTAGACCTAGGTCTAGCAAACTAAGATTGTAATATTCAATTGTACTAAACTTATCCTGATAATATTTGACTTGTACATATGTTCCTATCCTCTAATCTCATAAAGAGATTAGTAGAGAGTGTTTATTAATAAATACATATATATTTGATATATATACCTGTGTGGTGTCTTTTCATTTGGTGATTCAAGAGATTGTGTGGTAAAACAAGCTGCTTTACATTCCTTCAAGACTTAGCCTGAAGGCTGCTCTCCACAGCTACCACTAGGATAGCTTTCTATAAAGGTTGTCTTAAACCTATCTACCATAAGAGTCGAATTGTTCTGGTGCAAGGTGTCCACTTTAATTAGTGAACAGCATATACCAGGCCAACTTCTCACATTGGTGGGCAGCGTGTGGGATTCCAGCTTGCTATTGTTTTACCAGAAAATCTCTATTTGAATTACTAACTGAAAACCACTATAGGTACTTAAGGTACATATAAAGTCAAGCTTAGTATCGATAAGTTCTACTGAACTTAGAGCTGTGTGCCAAGGGATAGCACACCCTTTCTACAGCTCAAGCTAGTATCAGTAGGCCACAAACTAGTGTAGGTAGTACAACACTGCACAACACTAGAATGTCCTTAAAGGGTGGAACCAGTGGATCCACTCAGCCTCAGTATAAGGACATGGCTTTCTCTGACTTGAGAGCCATGTGTGTTGAAAGACACCTGAGACTAGGACAGAGTCCCTCAACCCTACACCTGATAGATCTGCTGACAGCAGATGATCTTAGATTGGCTCTAGGAGCTAATTGGTCTGAATCAGTGGGTGGGTCAATTACAGTATCTGGGTCAGACGATGAAAATCCGAATGACCAGGACTCTGTGATTGAAGGGCCAGGCCTCAAGGGGCCTGAAAAGGACAGAGGAATTCTCCCTAAGAGAACTGACAGAGTGGATGAGAGGCATAGGTCCCCTTCCAGGGAATCTGAGCACTCTTATCACTCTGGCAGAGAATTTGTCCACCAGAGGAACTCATACTTTCCCATAAGAGAGACCTCCTCTGAAAGAATGTGCAAACTGCTGCAGTATGAGGAAGCAAGAGTTGCCCTCAGAACCAAGCAGTTGGCACTGGATAGAGAAGCCCTGGAGATCCAGAGAGATTCTCGACGAGAGGGGTTAGAACCCCTTGGTGGCAGCAACAGTGTCCCTAGAGGCAGAGAATCTATTCCAGACCATAGGAACCTGAGCAAGGTTGTTCCTCCCTACCAGAGTGGGGATGATATCCACAAGTGGATAACTGCTATGAAGAGGTCCTGTCGAGTACAGCAGGTCCCCCAGAAGCAGTGGGCAGCAATCTTGTGGCTCTCCTTTTCAGATAAAGGTAGAGACAAGCTCCTCACTGTTAGAGAAGAGGATGCTGATGATTATGAAGTCCTGAAGAGTGCACTGATAGATGGGTTTGGCTTAACCACTGAACAGTACAGGTTAAAGTTCAGAGACACCCAGAAGGCACAGACTCAGGACTGGACTGACTTTGTTGATTGTGCAACCAAGGCTCTGGAGGGTTGGCTGGTTGGCAGTAGGGTTACTGATTTTAAGGGATTGTATAATCTGATGATGAGAGAACAAATCCTTAATAATTGCCAGAACCAGTTGTTGCATCAGTACCTGGTGGACTCGGATCTGACCTCTCCCCAAGAATTGGGAAAGAAGGCAGACAAGTGGGTCAGAACCAGGGTGAGGCAGAAACCCCAGAACCAAGGGGGTGACACCAAGAAGCAAGATCCTAAGGGCTCTGAGAAAGGTGGGGATAAGTCAAAAGACCAGAAGTCTTCACAAGGGCCCCAACAATCTGCATCTGGTGGGGAGTCACAGTCCAACAAGGGAAAAGGCCAAAAGAAGCCCTGGTGCAAATTCTGTAAACAGAAAGGGCACTGGACTTCTGACTGTAACAAGTCCAAAGACCAAACCACCACCACTCCTGCCCCTAAGGCAACTGTTCCCCCTAGTTCAGCTACTGGTGGAGGTGGTACACAGACTAAGGGTTTAGTAGGGTTGACCCTGGGTTCTGAAGTGGACTCTGACCTAGTCAGAGTGCCCACTCAGGCAATGCTGATTTGTGAGGGAGACCTTAATATGTCCTTCCTAGTGAGTCCCAGTAATCTGGGCAAATACAAACAGCAGCCTGTAATAAATGGCAAACAGGCTTTGGCATTTAGGGACACAGGTGCTAGTGTCACCATGGTGGCAGAGGATCTTGTGGACCCTGGACAGATCATCCTGGGCGAAATGTACCAGGTGACCAATGCAAGCAACGCCAAGACCAACCATAGTCTGGCAGTTGTGAATTTCTCCTGGGGAGGGGTAACTGGCCTCAAGAAGGTTGTAGTCAGTGCAGACCTCCCTGTCGAATGTCTATTGGGCAATGATCTAGAGACTTCAGCCTGGTCTGAAGTAGAGTTATGGACTCATGCTGAGATGTTGGGCATCCCTGCAGAGGTATTTGCTGTGACCAGGTCACAAGCAAGAATGCATGACACTGAACAAGCTCTGGATCCTGGAACAATGGACCAGATGCTTCCCAAGAGGAGGAGCAGTAGGGTAAAGGCAGTGCCTTCCCCTCTGTCTCAGATCACAGATTCACCCCCAGAGGGAGGTGAAGCAGATCCTGAAGAAGGAACTGCCCCAGAGGGACTTGAGCCTGATCAGGTTGAGTTCTTGGGGGCAGGGGGCCCTTCTAGGGAAGATCTGAGGAAGGAGCAACAGTGCTGCCCCTCTCTTGAACCCCTCAGACAGCAGGCTGCTGCTGAGGCTGCTGGGAGTGCTAGTGGGTCCCATAAAGTTTATTGGGATGAGGGACTCCTATATTCTGAAGGTAGAGACCCAGCCCCTGGAGCCACCAGGAGGTTGGTAATACCTCAGAAGTTTAGGGGGTTCCTCTTGACCTTAGCACATGACATCCCTTTAGCAGGACACTTGGGCCAAAACAAGACCTGGGACAGGCTTGTTCCACATTTTCATTGGCCACATATGTCAGAGGACACTAAGGAGTTTTGTCGCTCCTGTGTCACATGCCAAGCCAGTGGTAAGGCAGGTGGCACAACAAAGGCCCCCTGATACCACTACCGGTGGTGGGGGTACCCTTTGAAAGGGTAGGGATTGACATTGTTGGTCCCCTTGACCCTCAAACTGCATCTGGGCACAGGTTTATCCTGGTGGTAGTGGATCATGCCACCAGGTACCCAGAAGCAATTCCTCTGAGGACCACCACAGCCCCTGTGGTGGCAAGAGCCCTCATTGGAGTCTTCTCCAGAGTGGGTTTTCCAAAGGAGGTCATTTCTGACAGAGGTACCAACTTCATGTCAGGGTATCTAAAAGCAATGTGGAAGGAGTGTGGTGTAACTTACAAGTTCACCACCCCCTATCACCCACAATGCAATGGTTTAGTTGAACGCTTCAACAAAACCTTGAAAGGAATGATTAAAGGACTCCCAGAGAAGCTTAGGCGGAAATGGGACCTTCTTCTTCCTTGCCTGTTGTTTGCCTACAGAGAGGTTCCACAGAAGGGGGTTGGCTACAGCCCATTTGAGCTTCTGTTTGGGCATCCTGTGAGAGGTCCACTGTGTTTGGTAAAAGAGGGCTGGGAGTTACCTCTCAAGCCCCCAAACAAGATGTGATGGACTATGTACTTGGTCTCCGCTCCCGGATGGCAGAGTACATGAAAAAGGCAACCAAAAACCTGGAGGCCAGCCAAGAATTACAAAAAGCTTGGCATGACCAAAAGGCTGTACTGACTGTATACCAGCCAGGACAGAAAGTGTGGGTGTTGGAGCCTGTGGCCCCAGCAGCCCTCCAGGACAAGTGGAGTGGCCCCCATACAATAGTTGAACAGAAGGGAGAAGTCACCTATCTGGTGAATCTTGGAACTCCCAGGAGCCCCCTGAGGGTGCTCCATGTCAACAGATTAAAGCCATATGTTGACAGGGCTGACATGGGCTTGCTCATGGCAACTGATGAGGACCAGGAGGAGGAGAGTGACCCTCTCCCTGACCTGCTCTCTCAGAACCCTGATGATGGGTCAGTAGATGGTGTTGCTTTGGCAAGCAGCCTCACTGACCATCAGCAAACTGAGTGCAGACAAGTTCTGCAACAGTTTAGACATATGTTTAGCCTGACCCCTAGTCAGACTTCCTGGTGCACCCACGAGGTGGACACTGGAGACAGTCTGCCTGTCAAGAATAAAATCTACAGGCAACCTGACCATGTCAGGGACTGTATCAGGACTGAAGTCCAGAAAATGTTGGAGCTAGGTGTAATTGAGCCTTCAGATAGCCCTTGGGCTAGTCCAGTAGTCCTGGTACCCAAGCCTCATACCCAGGGTGGTAAGAAAGAAATGAGGTTTTGTGTAGACTACAGAGGCCTCAATGCAGTCACTAGGACTGATGCCTATCCCATACCAAGGGCAGATGAGCTGATTGATACTTTGGCCTCAGCCAAGTATCTAAGCACGTTTGACCTAACAGCTGGCTACTGGCAGATCAGATTAGCTGATGATGCAAAAGCCAAGACAGCATTTTCGACCCCTGGTGGGCACTACCACTTTGTGGTGATGCCCCTTTGGATTGAAAAATGCACCTGCCACTTTTCAGAGGTTGGTGAATAAAGTTCTGACAGGGATGGAAACTTATTGCTCAGCTTATCTAGATGATATTGCTGTCTTTAGTTCCTCCTGGCAGGATCACCTGGTCCACCTCAGGAATGTTTTGGAGGCCCTGCAAAAGGCAGGCCTCACTATCAAGGCCACTAAGTGCCAGATAGGGCAGAGTCAGGTTGTGTACCTGGGCCACCTTGTAGGTGGAGGCCAGGTTCAGCCTTTACAGAGCAAGATCCAGACCATAATGGAATGGGTTGCTCCAACCACCCAGACACAGGTGAGAGCCTTCTTAGGCCTATCTGGGTACTATAGGAGGTTTGTCAAGGGATATGGATCTATAGTGACCCCCTTGAATGATCTGACCTCAAAGAAAATGCCAAAAAAGGTTCAGTGGACAGCTAGCTGTCAAAAGGCATTTGAAGACCTAAAGCAGGCCATGTGCACTGCCCCCATCTTACAGAGTCCAGACTACACCAAAAAGTTCATTGTCCAAACAGATGCTTCTGAGCTGGGTGTGGGAGCTGTACTGTCTCAACTGAATGATGAAGGTCAAGACCAGCCAGTAGCTTTTATTAGCAGAAGGCTGACCCCTAGAGAGAAACGTTGGTCAGCTATAGAGAGGGAGGCCTTTGCTGTGGTATGGGCCCTGAAGAAGCTGAGGCCATACTTGTTTGGTACTCACTTCATAGTTCAGACCGACCACAAGCCCCTCCTATGGCTTAAACAAATGAAAGGAGAAAACCCAAAACTTTTGAGGTGGTCCATTTCCCTACAGGGGATGGACTATACAGTGGAACATAGACCTGGGACCCAACATGCCAATGCAGATGGACTCTCAAGGTATTTCCACTTTGAACACGAAGACTCAACTGGTCAAGGTTAGTTTAGTGTCCCTGCGTTTGGGGGGGGTTGTGTAGGAGAGTAGGATCTGCCTCTTATGTTGCCCCCACTTTTTTTCTGATGTTTACACTGGTTTCTGGCTATAGTCAGGCTGGGACCCTGCTAATCAGGGCCCCAGCCTCTCTGTTCTCTCTAAACGATTTGGAGTGCACTCTAGGTGCACTAGTGATTGGATACTGTGGTACCTTATGAGTCCCTAGTATATGGTACCCTAGGTACCAAGGGCATAGGTACTCCACAGGCCTACCAGGGGCTGCAGCATGTATTATGCCACCCCTGGGAAGCAGACTAAATCTGACACCACAGGCCTGCTACTGCAGCCTGAGTGAGGAAGTGCTAGCACTCCTCACTGAGATATAGGTTCCCTATATCTCTCCTGCACACACATATAACCCTATCAGTCACCCCTAAGGCAGGCCCTATCAATCCTGAGGGCAGGGTGCTTGGCTTCTATGTGAGGGGGTGCCTCTGCCTGAGCAGGGCCCCTCTGCAGCTCTCAGAGTCCATTCTCTGGTGCTGTTTGTGGATGCGGTTAAACCATATACTTTTAAGTGCATTATATCCTCGCGGTAAAATGCTAACTTTGGAATGGCTGCATCGAAACATGTCGTGTTTGGTGTCAAACACCTTGGAATACTACCCCCCGCCAGTCCTGGCGGCGGGGGTAGCATTCCACCCTTCTAGAGGGATAGACATGTACCTACTGTGGAAACGCGGTAGAATCCGACAGAGCCCTGGCATCACAAAATGGATGCCACCAGTCACAGACACTGGGCTGCCCTCCTGCTGATGACCAACACTCGCAGTGGAGGGAGCCCAACAATAGATATCCTGTCCCAAGGGGGTGTGACCACCTCCCAGACAGGGTTTAGTGTATTGGGGCTGGGTGGGTGCACTCTTAGAGTGCTTTGAAGTCCTGCACTGGGGGAGCAGAAGGCTCCTCTGTGCATATGCCAGTTCAAACCGGCTCAGGGGCTACCTGTCCCTGCTCTGGCGCGAAACTGGACAAAGGGAAGTGGGTGTAGCCACCCACTCCCCTGACCCTCCCATAGGTAGGGTCATAGAGCTAGTCCCTCCCCTCCTTTTAGTATAAGAGGGGGAACCTGTGCATTGCACCCTAGATTTCCCTGGACGACGCTCTACAAGAAGAATCCCGGACCTTCGACGTTCCACTACCTTTGGAAGACTGAAGAATCTCCCTTGGAGTCAAGGAGTGACTCCCCTGCTTGGCAGGCACCAAAAACTACAAACGACGGTCGCAAACTACGCCGCTCCCGCCGGAGTCCGAAGTCCCTGCAGCCCAAGAAGTGGATTTCCTGACTTCTCAAAGGTCATCGTGAGTCCCCAGCGAAGCTGAGGCCAGTGGACCCCAAGAGTAACGAGGAACCGCGACCCCTGGGTACCATGCACTATTGTCGAGTGCAACCCCTCACAATGTTCCACGAACTTGTGCTTTGGACCACGTGTGGTCCCAGCCTCCAGCAGGAATCCCTCCTAAGATCAGTGGCCTACCATGTCCCGAGTGACCGTGGGCCCCTGTGAGAGAATCCTCCCGAGGCGTCTTCGCGACCCCTTGCCAGCCGGCTTGTGGGTCCCCAGAAGACTTTCCAAAGAAACCATAGGGCTCCCCTGGTTGCTCCAGGCCTGCCCTGACTTACCCTTGCTGGGTGAGTTCCACAGACCTTGCTGGTCTGCGCCATCGCCTCTTCACACTTTCCCCGAGACTTGCTGTTACCAAGGCTTGTTGGCTCCGATCGAGTTGCCGACACCGCAGTAAGCCGCAGACATCGTGGGACACGCCGAATCCAGCTCCTGGTCATCGTCGACACCTCCTGGACCTCGTGGCTGAAGAGTCAAGGCAAGCGTGAACGACCTGAACCCTGCGACGACGGTGGGCATTCATCTTCCTTGCCCCGAGTCACTGCCAAGTGACTTTGAACACTGTCCCCTCTGCTTTCAGGTCATCCTTCCACCGAATCCAGGCTTGGATTCCACCGGACACTTCTTCAAACCATCACAAGCAGCAAGTCTTCTTTGGTCGCCATTGAAAACGACGCCGCGACCCGACACCAAAGGACACCTGTGCACCCGGCTTCCCTGGGTGAGGTAACTCCAGCACTCCGGTGCTCCTGTGGGTGTGGGCCCTCGAACTACTTACCCTGTAAGTGACTTGCTTGTAGGTTCACCAGAAGTATCCTAAAACTCTTACTTTCCCCGTGCGATTCTCGCACTGACTCGTACATGGTTCGCGTCTGTGTTAGACACACCGCGTCCGACTCCCTTGCAAATCCTATCTGTAGACCGTATCCTTCGACTCGTACTGAGTCCGATCGGTGTGTTCGCCTCGAACACGCAAGGGACCTTGAACATTGATATCTCAATCGCGTCTGAGCGCATAGACTCGTACAGGATTCGCATCGGTGCCAGGTCACCGCGTCCGTCCCCTGTGGGTCTCCTACAACTACCTGGGGTGGTTCTTGGGGGTCCCTCGATTCTAGATGCCCTAGACCTAGGTCTAGCAAACTAAGATTGTAATATTCAATTGTGCTAAACTTATCCTGATAATATTTGACTTGTACATATGTTCCTATCCTCTAATCTCATAAAGAGATTAGTAGAGAGTGTTTATTAATAAATACATATATATTTGATATATATACCTGTGTGGTGTCTTTTCATTTGGTGATTCAAGAGATTGTGTGGTAAAACAAGCTGCTTTACATTCCTTCAAGACTTAGCCTAAAGGCTGCTCTCCACAGCTACCACTAGGATAGCTTTCTATAAAGGTTGTCTTAAACCTATCTACCATAAGAGTCGAATTGTTCTGGTGCAAGGTGTCCACTTTAATTAGTGAACAGCATATACCAGGCCAACTTCTCACAGTGACCCACAGCAAATTGCTGAGGCCTTCGCATCCCATCTCGCCTCCATATACTCCTCCACCACCCGCACCACCTCCCAGGATTCCAGAGACCTTCTGGCCACCATTCCGGTCACTACCCTCACCCCAGAGGATTGCGAATCCTTGGAGGGGGACCTCACAGAGGAGGAATTAGCGACTGCCATAAGAGGCATTATGTCGGGTAAAGCCATGGGCCCTAATGGGCTCCCAATCGAATTGTTTAAATTGGTGACCTCCAAGATAACACCCACTCTTTGTGCCCTGTACTTAGAGAGCTACCAAGCAGGGGCCCTCCCCCATGACTTGATGTTGGCCTCAGTGGTCTTCATCCACAAACAAGGCAAACCAGCGACGAGATGTGACTCGTATCGTCCAATCTCATTGTTAACCACCGAGGTTAAAATTCTCGCCAAAGTCTTGGCTAATCGCTTGATCCCCGTCATATGCAAACTTGTGCACCCAGACCAATCGGGCTTTATGCCCTGCCGTAACACGGCCCTCAATCTCAGAAGATTGCATGGGGTGATGGGTAGAATTCACACCATCCAAGAAGATGCAGCATTGCGGTCACTGGACGCAAAAATGGTGCTCGATACTATCGAGTGGCCTTATCTATTTGCCCTCCTCGAGCGTATGGGATTTGGTCCACACTTTATAAAATGGGTTAAATTACTCGATACTGACCCAACGGCCCAAGTAGTTGTCAATCAACATACATCCCGACAATTCCGACTAGAGAGGGGGTTTAGACATGGTTGCCCCCTGTCGCCCCTCATGTTTGCCCTGGTACTGGAGCCTTTGGCGACCTGGGTTAGGGGTGACCCCATGATCAGGGGGCTGAAATGGATGGACCAACAAGAAGACAGATGATGTCCTGTTGTATGTAGCAGCTCCATCGGCCTCGATCCACAGGATCCTACATATTTTCGCAATCTTTAGCGCTCACTCTGGATACACCATTAACGTGGTCCTGTTCATGCTTCAGGGTTCAGTGCTGCGGATGCCTAGGGGCACCGACCTTACGGTGGCTACTGAGGGATTTCGTTACCTTGGCATATACGTTACCCAACACCCGGCCCAATTCCATAACCTCAATCTTAAGGCCCCCCTAGCTGGGCTACACAATGACGTGCTTCATTGGCGGTCGCTGCCCCTCACTCTACTCGGTAGTGCAGCGCTGTTCAAAATGTTGGCGCTGCCTCAATTTTTATACGTTCTCCAAAATACCCCCTAAAGGATCCCAGATGCCTATTTTGTCAGTGTAGAGAGCGAGGTCAGAACTCTTCTATGGGATGGGAAAAACCCACGTATTGCGACACACAAACTGACCAGGGGACGGTATGACGGAGGAATTGCGTTGCCCGACTTAAAATAATACTACTGGGCCTCCCAGCTCACGGTGGTCAATCAATGGGTCTTTGCCTCACCGTCCGAACCGGCATACCGAACGGACAAATGGATAATGACCACGGGGGGTATCGGCGTGCAGTCAATTCCAATCCCAAACGACAGCGCCTCACCGGCCCCACGGCCCAAACGGTTGCACTTTGGCACCGCGCGACAAGAGCTCTGGGGTGGCACAGGAAATTGACACTGATCACTCCCCTGTGGGAATCCGAGCAACTCGGCATGTTGAGCAGATGCCCGGGCTTTGATAAATGGGACTTAATTGGTATCTCTTCAGTTGGCGATCTGTGGAAGCGAAATGAGATGATCCCATTTAGAGACCTGCAAGCAGAGTACCAGCTGGCAGGGTCAGAGACGTTCCGCTACTTGCAGATTCGCCATGCATTGACCACCGTTGTCGCGAGTGGTGAGGCTCTACCCGAGGCCTCCCCACTGGAAGATCGACTTTTAACAGATCCCCTGACACGCAAAGCCATATTGCTCACATACCGTAAATTAATAAACAACAGACCAGACCCACTGGTGCGTCTCCGACAGTGGTGGGAATCGGACCTCGGGTATTTAGAGGACGATGATTGGCAGGATGCTCTCTCCTCCCCCAAGGAGGTTGCTATTCCAATGTGATTACGACTAATTCAGCTTAAAATTTTACACAGAACTTACCTATCCGCACATACACTGGTCAAGATGGGACGTCGGCCAGATCCTGTGTGCCTTAGAGGGTGCACAGCAGAGGGCACATTTTTCAACACGATCTGGGAGTGCCCAACTCTCCAGCCATACTGGGTGAAAATTATCTCCACACTTACGAGGGTAAGCGGGAAAAGCATTGCCCACTCCCCGAGACTTTGTTTATTAAATGTGTGGGAGGCTACCAACCTGACCCAAACTGAGCGTACATGGGCATCACTGGGATTTGTTCTTGCTAAGAGGAATATAGCTCAGGTGTGGGGAACCGGGGATTTGCCTAAATACCAGAAATGGGCCGATGACATGGACAATGCGATGATTGCAGAGAAGGATGTTTTCAAACACAGGGGTTGCCCCACGAAATTGGATCACAAATGGGCTAAGTGGAATGTATCCCGTGGTGAAATATGTGTATCTCCATCAGTCGAACTGAGTAGAGCAGAGTTGGACATTGATCTTCTTTCTATTTAATGCTGTACATAGAATGTGCCTTACTTGTAAGAAAGGCTATGAGTCTTTTTCTCCCTGTAATTCATTTCTCCGCGGCCTCACGGCCACCCACTGTACTACCACAACTGTTTTAATAAAAAGAGAATTAAAAAAAAAAAAAGAATTATAGACCCATCTCTTTGTTCCCCTTCCCAGCCAAAGTCATAGAGAAGGCCATCAACGCCCAACTCACCAAACTCATTGAAACAAACCACATCTTGGACACCTCCCAATCAGGCTTCAGAAGCAACCACAGTACCAAGACTGCACCCCTCACTGCAACAGATGACATCCGCAGTCTCCTCGACTGAGGCAAAACCACAGCCCTCATCCTCCTGGAGCGCTCTGCCACTTTTGACACTGTCTCTCACAACACCCTCTGCGCAAGACTCCCTGACGCCGGCATCCACGGCAAAGCCTTAGACTGGATCCTCTCCTTCCTCACCGGTCGAACCCAGAGAGTCAGGCTCCCACCGTTCTCCTCAGAACCTATAGAGATCAGCTGCAGAGTCCCTCAGGGCTCCTCCCTGAGCCCCACCCTCTTCAATATCTATGTGGCCCCGCTGGCAGCCATTGTCAGAAACCACCATATCCTATGCCGACAACACCCAGCTGATTCTCTCCCTCACTGACGAACCTACAGCCGCAAAGAACAACTTCCACAACGGAATGAAGGCAGTCACCATCTGGATGAAGGACAGCTGCCTCAAACTCGAAGATCCTTCTCCTACCTCGCTGCGAAGACCTGGAACTCTCTTCCTCTACATCTAAGGCAATCACCTCAATTCAGAAAGGACCTCAAAACCTGGCTCTTCGACAGAACTGCCTCTTCCACTTAACTGCAGTACCCCCTCGAGCATTGAGACCCTAACAGGTGACTAGCCGTGCTCTATAAGAACCCTGATTGATTGATCGGTGAGCGGGTGTGTGAGCAGCGCTTTGATTCTGTGAGTGTGTGTGTGTATGAATCTTTGAGTGGGTGTGTGAGTGCCTGTGTGGGCTTCTGGGTGTGTAAAGACCTGTTTGGGTCTGTGAGTGGGTGTGTCTGTGCGTGGGTGTGTAATTGTGTGGGTCTGTGAGTGCGTGTGTGAGTAGCACTATGGGTCTGTGAGTGGGTGTCAGAGTGTGTGTGTGTGAATCTGTGGGTGTCTGTGTGTGTGTCTGTATGGGTCTGTGGGTAGGTGTGTGAGTGTCCATGTGGGTCTGTAAGTGGGTATGTGTGTGTCTGTGTGGTATTATGGGTCTGTGAGTGAATATGTGAGTGCCTGCAGGAAAGTGCCTGGACATGGTTAGCCCCCACTTTTTGTCTGGAAAATGATATAATTTCGAATTGAAGTGCACAGGGTCCCTGCCAACCAGGTCCCCTGTGTCAGGAGCTCTTTCCCTAAACTGTACCTTTTGTTACCCAATTGGCAGCACTTCAGTACCCCTTGTAAGTCCCTAGTAAATGATACCCTTGTACCTGGGGCATTGGCACTGAAGAGGGACCTCAATGGTAGCAGCACAAATTGTGCCATCCTAGGGAACCCTCACCAAGGCCATGCACACTGCCACAGCATACTGCATGCCTTGGTGCAGACCAAACTGAAGAGTCGACATGGACATGGAAAACATCCCTGTGTGCCATGCCCACGGACTTTGCCAGAGATATAGGTAAGACACCCCTCTAGCAGGCCTTATAGCCCTAAGGCTGTGAGGACATATCTGCATGAGTAGGTATGCCCCTGCAATATCTATGTCTATTCTTGGATATTGAAAGTGAACAGGGAAGCTATAGGGCTGGACATGCGTCATTACGAATTCCCCAGCTCCATGATAGCTTCACTGTATTATGGGATGTTTGGTTCCAAACATCCCATCTTAATAAACCTGCACAGATTCCAATATAAGAATTATTAAAAATTGCACACAGAGGACGCCTTAGAAGGGTCGCCTGAAACCTACCAACCCTTAGTGTGATTACCAACTGGTCTAAGCCAGCCTGTCACCACCAAACAGAGTTCTGACCTCATGGGGTGAGCGCCAGCGTGCTCGGAGGTCGAGAACAAAGCCTGTCCTGGGCGGATGTGTTCACACCTTCCCACAGTCAGGAAGAGCCATCTGTGGCGGAAAGCTTCAAAGGCCTTGCCGCCTTTGAAATGCAACCCCAGCCTCTCACCAATACAGCCACTCACTTGCGATACAGCTTCTCAACAGAGCCACTCACACACCCACACAAGCACTCACACAGCCACTTACATACCCATTCACACATCTATACAAGTACTCACACGTCTACTCACTCACCCGTACAGCCACTCACAGTCACTTTCTAATACAGCCACTCCCACACCCATTCAGTTAACCAAACACCTACTCAAGCAACCACTCACAAACACTCACACAGCTGCTCAGACACCTACTCACCCAACCATACAACCTCTCACACACCCATACAACCACTCACACACCCATACAACCACTCACACAGCCACTCACACAGCCCAGAAAACCACTTACAAATCCATTCACAGATCCATACAGCCACTCACACACCCACTAACTCACCAATACAGTCACTCACACACCCACTCACACATTGATACAGTCACACAGCCACTCAGATGACATATGTAAGAAATAGCATCACTCAGTAGTACAGAAAGGAATAGTAATATAATGTATGCAGTAGCTTAGTATATACATCTTTAAGTCTCAGAAACATTTATGAAACACCCTCACTGGATAATGTCATTTGAGATGTCATCAGTAATGCCACTGACCATGTCATGAGTGATGTAATATGTGAGGTCATAAGCAGTACTATAACGGCTGAATTTCAATGGTTTTGCACGAGTGAAATCTGAGCCTAACTATAACGTCCCTGCAACATTTAGTTTTTTCAGTGAATATATATATATGTGATCAAGACCACGGCTGTGATCAAAACGCGTCTTTCTGCCGAATAAAGATGCAATTTTGCCGACAAAGTGGGCTCGTGAATTAATGGACTTCTTTTGATTCTGTACGAGGGATTCTCACACGTGTGAGCATTTATATACGTATATATTTAGATACACTATTAAATATTAGTGGTATTTATTACATTTACATTATATTAATGTTATTTATTAAAATGTTTAAAATTTCCTACTTTAAACTGAATATATTTTTTTTTTTATCGATATTGTGGTATGTTTTTGGATGATGTGGAGTTGTTAATGCAGAATAATTACTTCCTGGAAAGCTAATAAGCTTGACAAAATGGCAATAGTCTATATACCTTCTTTCTTTAACCAACTATTTGCACAAACTCTCTAATGTGTGCGTCCAATGAATAGAAAATCAGCATTTTACATAAATAACTGCATCTAAACTGTGGGCATGAAATGAAACCTGAATTATATTTGCTAGGTGAGGAGTAAGGATTGAGGGGGCATGAATTCTACTAGCCTCATGAGATCCTGGTGCTTGTGGTCCGGAGTGTGCCCATTGGACTGCAGTTGTGCATATGCTTGGTGCAGCCTGCAGTCGGTAGATGTGTTTATACAACTATTCATTTTCTTTTCCCTTCTATCCAGCACAGTCCTGCTCTAAGCAGACTGTGTCTGGCAGTAGCTTTTACCTATGTCTTTTGCCCTAGCCTGATCCTGATAATGGCTCAGGGTGTCAAAGATGGGGATGCAGCCCCAATGGTGACACAACACATGAATTATGCTAGTCTTAATATTCCACCTGACCCTTGCCACATGTGACCTTTTCAAGCCAAAAAGTGATGCAGAGGAAGCCGTGGTCTAAGGACCATCAGCAACGAATGGTACTTCATCCTCCAACCAAAAACGGGCCAGGAGGTGCGTTTGCAGAGTAGTGAAGGAAGGGGGCGGGGCCTCAGCAAGTTGCGGACTCCTGTTTTAAAAAAAATAATTCTAGGAAGGGGGGCTGTGTGGCCCCCTTCCTTTGTTGCTTTAGGGCCCCGAGGACCCATTCCCCAGGGTCTGACCCCCTCCCGAGGCTGATTTCTGGCCCGTGGACCTAAGGGGTTTCTACTGATTTTTAACCTTTTTTGACCTTTTTTCTTGTGACTCGGTTCAACCGAGTCACAAGATGGCTGCCAACACTTCCTGGTTTGAAATGTTGGCAGCCAATCAGATTGCAGGCTCGAGATCGGGAGGGTTCGCGGATCCTTCGCGGCCATATTTGTATATCTGAGAAATATTTACATTTCTCAGGAACTACTGAACGGATTTACACCATTTAACAAAAAGAGTGCACTCTGGACCAAGAGCTACCT
The DNA here is from genome assembly GCA_963921515.1 of Calotriton arnoldi. Classification (NCBI taxonomy): domain Eukaryota; kingdom Metazoa; phylum Chordata; class Amphibia; order Caudata; family Salamandridae; genus Calotriton; species Calotriton arnoldi. Next base: position 3,031,542 of record CAWUFW010000043.1, on the reverse strand, counting down.
TTTTGCCAAATTTGGTGTAATTCTGTTCAGCAGTTCGGGCTGTAGCTGCGTCAACAGTTTCCTATGGAAATTAACATGGAGAAAAAGCGTTTTGGGACCCCACTTTTTCTCGCCCCTGCTTGATTTTCAAAATAGAAGCTCAAGTGAGTATGCCATTAGTTGTGAAAATTTTGTGAAGATTCGTCAAACGACGCCAAAGATATTGGCAAAAGAAAAAACGCATTTTGAATAGAAACAAGGTGCTAACTATAACTACCTACTGGCCACCGCCAGTAGGTAATATTAATAAATAAATAAATATATATATTTATGGTGCTGATAATGTTTGGACATATTAATTATAATTTTGTTCTTTCGTTTTTATATTATTTTACATTACGAGTAAAATGCACAGTCATGTGTGAATGGGTATAGGAAACTTCTATATCCATTGTAAGGCCGTGGTTGCTGTGACAACCCTGTGGAAATGGTGCATTTAACACAGTTCATTAGAGTGTACCTGATGTAGTGATCAAGGCGGTACGCCGCCGAAACGCGTCTAGGTCGATTGTATGGATTAAAAACTTCTTTTTCACCATTTCACGGAGTCAGTGCCTGTCTGTTCGCCGCCGTCAGTTGGAGTATAGATGTATATATATATATATATATATATATATATATATATATATATATATATATATATATATATATATATATATATATATATATATATATATATATATATATATATATATATCCATCCTTTGGGTCAATACACTGATTTTCATTGGTTAGCTTTTTTCTCAATCTCATTTGATGGCTTCCTTTCTCTTCAGGGTACTAAGTTTATTTTTTTGCCTCTGGAGAAGTTCATGTCTTTTCGTGCTCTCTCACACCTGTGCTGCTCCCCCCCATCAAATTCCCTGCTCTCAGTTTTGCTCCATCCAGACTCCCCTTACCCATTCTCCTGCTCCCAGCGAGGCCCCTCTATTAGGGCAGAAACGTCGCCCCCCCCCCCTGCTCCCAGCGCTGCAAAAGGTGAAAAATAAAATGAATTTATTACCATTTCATTTTATTTTTCCCTTTCAACCGGAGCCGTGTTTGGGGGCGCGGTCACTGCTGACTGGCAGCAGGGAAGTGGTGCTCACTCCACCAGTTTACACTGCGCAGGTCACTTTGGACAGCCGTCTTGTGACGGCCAGCCTGACATGCGCAGTATAAACCTCTCCACCTGGCTGTCTAAGACAGCCGGGTGGAAAGCAAGCAGAGGCCCCCAGTGCCTCAGTAAGTGTGGAGCCAATGCACTCCAGCCAATCCTGTTCTTCTGTCATGCTGCCTGTGCAGCATGAGAGCAGCGCCTTAATTGGAAGAGGAGAGTTGGAGCCACTGACGAGGAGACGGAGGAGATGCGAGCACCAAGGGCAGAGGTAAGTGAATCTTCAATGTATTTTATTTATTTTAAGCTAGCCTCATATGTTCACCTCACCAGTTTAATTGATCGGCAGCCACCAATGCTTGCTTCACACACCACCACACGTCCATTTCTTGTTATACATTTTCAACTCCACCCCTCTTTGCTTCTCTTTCCATTTCTATCCAAGTCTGCCAGTGTCCACACCTTTGCATTCTGGTTTCAGTTTACTGCCTCTCGCCACTCAAATACACAGATGTCTGCTGGCAAGCACTGCCTGCAGATAGGGAATGTACAGCATCTCGTGCAGGGACCAAGACCGAAAGCCAGCTCCGAAGTTAAGTAGAAATCTGATGCACAATAGTCGGGGTTCCTCTTCACTGGCTCCAGTCAGCCATGGACTCATCCCACAATCGGTCAATACTAGCTCGCCAAGTCAGAACACATAAATGTCTGCCTGACTCATGGGATCCTCAGAGGTGTTTATACATTCACAAAACTGTAAATGTGATGTGTGTTTTGAGGACGCCCATACCTGATGCATACATCCATCAGTATTGTAACCAGTGGTGAGTACCATTGAGTTGGGTAACAATAAACATCTGTTATTCAGCGCCAAGATGCCCCGTTGCTGGGGTGAACGTGCGCTTTACAAATACACATGTTATGTTATATATCTTTGGCATCTTGCATTTTACAACAACCTGCCAGAGTCAGCCATCAATGCTTTATTGTTCACAAATGTCCAGGCCTACATCTATGGCTGAAGTGACAGTGGCAAGAATCAAAGCACATTTTATGAGACGAGCCCTGAAAAGCACAGAGAAGGTGCATGGAAGGAAAGCTTAGTTAGAACAATCTTAATGGAATATTGCATACTCCCTCCACAACATGCTATAGGAATAATTTGGAAATTGACATCCTTTATGCAGCCAAGTACATGCAAGAACAAAAAAAGATTTTTTTTTAAACTTACCATTCGTTGAAGCATCAGGACATATGGTCCGGCATGTTGGTTTACATTTAAAAAATCCATTAACCGCACATACCAAAAGATGATATTCAGGCAGTAGATCAGCCTGCCAGCAATGAAAAGAATGGATCCAACGTTGTTAAGCTCATAGGAGTTATCCCTGCCTCCAAGTCTTAATCCAGAGCCAATGAAGAAAGTCACAATGGCAACTGTGTCACTGATGTTAAGGTAAGCAGAAAACCATACTTTCATCTTCTGCTTGATCTTCCCGGCTTCTGACATTAACATCTGTACTGCAAAAAATATCAACTGAGTCAGCTATAGTAATTGTTTATCAATCAACAGCAGCATTCAGTCCAAATAATTATCATCAGAAGACTTAGCATGCAGCTAGATAAATATTCTCCACAGTGCCATACAAATGGACATCTGTATCCATCCCTATTCATCATATTCTGATCAATAACTGTACTGGGTCTAGGAAACGGTGTTTCTGAATATCAGCAAGTGTTATTTTTTCATTTCTTCAAGAGGAGCTGTCTCGCATGGACACACGAGCAGAGTGCAGCTGCCTTTTCGTTTGAAGGAACAGATGGAGGACTCTAGAAAAGGTGGGTTTTCTGCACCACTTAGGTCTGTGGTAGCGTGGAGAGAAAATATTCCCAATTAAGACAGAACAAGCACCCTAAAGATCCCTTTGCCTCAGCTGTACATTTACTTATGCTGATGTACGTTTACTAATCTGAATTGTCATGTTATTTTTGTGCCATAAATCTGTTGTTTGTTGTAGGTGCTGCGTGCCATTGCTTTTTATTATGTTTTAATGTTATGGGGTTGCTATTTTGTAGTATTGGAGGGCTAAGGATGGAAAGATTCTTAGTGGAATTTGCCTGCCTTTACTTGTCCTGCCTGGATGTACTATTAGAGGATTAAAGGCTTAGGGCCTGATTTAGGTCATGGCGGACGGTTACTCCCGAAATATAAATCCCATTACATCCTACGGGATTTATATTTCGGCGGTCGGGATATCAGTCAACGTTGTGACGGAGTAACCCATCCGCCACGATCTAAATCAGACCCTTTGTTTGAAATTCAGTCTCACTTATTTTCTCACTGGCTTGCTCTTACTTCTGTTGTTAGTTATCATTTCCTAGACATCGATCTGTCCAAAGCTGATGCTAAAAAAGACTTATGGTACACGGCCAAGCTACGTTTCATCCGCACGTCTTTAAGCTGTCAGAGGGCACTGCGTGATGCCCGGTTTGGTATAAGAATATTGTGGCCTAAATAATGTATGATAAAAAATGTTGTGTCCTAAATATCGTTTACAAAAAAATCATCCAAATAGAATTAATATTAGAAAATCTACACTCAATAGAGTGATATTTTTTGCAAATGATCTTTAGGCAACTTTATTTATGACTATATTTTTGTTATCGATATTTTTGTTATTGATATTCAGACATACAACTGATTAACAACATGATTTCTAAGGTGAGATGTTACCTTTCCTAGGGTGTCCTGCCTCTTCAAACCACAGCCATTTAGAAGTAGAAAGAAAGAAAAATCATGGTCTGAAAAGTGGTGTCTTCAGGTGCCTGAAGAAGCACAAATGAACTCTAGTACAGCATCAAGATCCTGCCCCTGCCACCTCCCCCACACACTTGTTCTCCAGTGAGTGCCCCTGCCCTCTCCTTCCCTGGTCCATTGTTCTGCCACTGCTCCTGTGCTGTCACTGCCTTCCGTGGCTGCCCCTATCCCTCTCCCCTTTCGTTGTCCATGTGTGTACCCCTGTCCCATCACTTCCTGGTCTGTTGTGCTGCCGCCACTGACCTCCCACCTGCCCTCCATTGCTGTCCCTGCGGGGCTGGGTATATATTTTTTTAATGATATATTGCACCATGGTACTGGCACAGGTACCAAAGTACCACACAGGGGTCCGTGCTGGGTACCGCAGTACCTGTTTGGTACTGTGGAACCCACCACCAAAATTATTTCTTTTTTTTCCTAATGGGAGCTGGGGTGGCCCTTTGGGATTTTTCAGGACTCTGAAACTAAGTCCCAGAGTCCTGCAATGACTGCGGCAGCAGTACTGAAGTGGCAGAAGGGTGAAAATGCTCCCTGGAGTGAACAGTGGATCCCATTTTTCAAAAAAAGACAGTGATGAGGGACTAACCATCCAGATATCACTGTTTTTAATCCCTTCATGACCGCCTCAAGCACTTCTTTAAAAGGATTTACACCAAATAACAAAAATCACACTTTCTAAGTAAAGTTCTAACGTTTTGCCAAATTTGGTGTAATTCCATTCAGTCGTTTTTAGTAGTGTATCCCAAATTTTCCTATGGAAATTAATATGGGAAATTGATGTTTTGGGACCTTCCCTTTTTCTTGGCTTCTGCTTGACAGATTACCTCGAGGCTACAGGCACCACACATCCTTTTCAGCCTCAGCGTCTGCCAAGCCACCAGCCACACACATTCTATTCTACCACCTCACATTTTCATTCTACCTCTCACACGACCAAAACACATTTAATTTAATAACACATGCATGCATTCCAGTTATACATAAGCATATAGAAATGTACACTCCATACCACACACCTCCCTTCTTTTGATAAACACACAAGACAAATAAGTACACAAAGGAAAAATAAGTACACACAAACACATACAACCACTCACACTCGTACAGCTAGAGTCAACCAGATCATGCAGCAAGTCACAAAAAGAAAAGGCTGTTTTTTTTCCAGTGGCTAGACCAATAGAATAATACCCGCTCTCTTAACTCTGATTGGCTTTTGGCAACCAATGAGTGTCAAGGGTCTTTTATAACTTTGAAAGTGTGTTGGTATGACTGAGGGATGAGAGGTAGGATGGTGGACGAGAAATAGAGATTATGGATCAGAAATAGGGTTAATGGATAAGATGTAGGGATCATGGATGAGAAGTAAGGATGATGGATGAGAAGTAGGGATGAAGGATGAAAAGTAGGGATGAAGGATGAAAAGTAGGGAAGAAGGTAGGGATGAAGGATGAAAAGTAGGAATAAGGAATGATGGATGAGAAGTAGCAATGAGAAATAGGGATCATGCATGAATGACGAGTAGTAGTGATGATGGATGAGAAGTATGGATTGTGGACGAGAAGTATGGATTATGGATAAGAAGTAGAGATGAGAAGTAAGGGTGATGGATGAGAAGTAGGGGTAATGGATGAGAAACACAGATAAGAAGTAGGGATGATGAATTCGAAGTAGGGATGAGAAGTGTGGATTATGGATGAGAAGTATGAAGTAGGGATGAGAACTAGGAATGATGGATAAGAAATCGGGATGTGAAGCAGACTTGATGAGTGAGAAGTAGGGATGATGGATGAGAAGTAGGGATGAGTAGTTGAGAATGAGTATTTCCTAAAATGAATGTTGTAATGTTTGTGACTTAAGTGTTCAAAGGTGCACACATGACTGATGGCAGACATGCTTCAGGGAGTTGCACATCACAGTGGCACTACTAACCCATACCCCCATATGCTCAGCCCCTTCCATTATCCATACCCTTAAGCCCTTACCTATACCCCCTGTTATCCTTACCTGTTTGCCCCGCCACTTCTCTTAACCCCTTACCCCATACACTTAAATCCTTACATCTTAACTCTTTTACCCTTAGCTTTAACATCTTATGCTTACCCCTTATCATTACCCCATACACAATTACCAGCAACACCTTACCATTAACTGCTTGCCCCTTGACTTAACTCCATACCTCCTTACCTTTAACCCCTTACCCTTATCCACTTACTCTTCACCCACAACCCCATCCTAAAAGTATTGTTCATATACATATATGCATTTTTCATTTTATGACCTAAAATGAAATGACAAATGATGAGATAGTCTACAATGACAATGTAGTCTGGGAGGTAATGGTATGACAATTAAATTGATACAAACACATGATGTGTTCCCCATGACTTGTAACGAATAGCATAATATAATGCCACATGGTAGATATGGACTTTTGAACTAGTAGATTAAGGGATGTGTGATGAAAAGTGCTTGGGATTTATATCCTATTCACTTTGATAATATTCATAATCAATAAATTGGCTCTTATTATGATAATCCTATTTCATATGCTTTATATCAGATTAGGGAAACAAAGCTGACGGGTGGAATGATTGCAAAATTCTCAGACACTAGCACTCATGCAGGACACCTTCAAGTCCATCATTCTTTGCCACTTCAGACAGAGGAGAGCCATAATCAAATCAGCCTTGGTCCAGCTCCAATAGGAACCTTCGAACCCAAACTGCAAGGTTAAATTCCGACTGAAAGAGAACAGAAGCAATACAAGACTATGTTTGGCCTAGTTAGGGCTCATCAGTGACATATAGCGCGAGTCCTAGGGTACAGCGATCCAAGGACCCACATCCTACATACACGGCAGCATACTAGGTAGTTGCACTATGGAAAACTCAAAGGTGATAAGCACATAGTAAACACTAATTATAAAATACAGGAGTTTGTGGGTGTACTGAGTTTGTGGTTCCCAGCAGGGTCCCTTATCAATTCTCTGCAAGAGCTTCTGTGGCAGGTCTGACAGATTCTAAGCACCCCCCACATTTCAGTAACTACACTTCAGAGAAGGACGAGGAGCCAAATACTTTTACATTTGCCTTTTCTCCACAAGGGAAAAATCCGCCTTTGAAGCCTTGTACGGTATAATGCCAAAAACAAGTGAAGTTTCACAACAGTGGTACACAAAATGGTGCTCAACATCTTGAGGGCCAATAAGGGCCAGGGACCCCTAAATCAAGTCACCCACTACTGTATTGGAGGTATTTGTAGGTATTTGAAGGTCACCCTCAGGACCAGAAAAGCTATCCCTTTGTTTGACTGGGGTTTGTTAAGATGCAAAGCATACCCTAATATTGCGAATACCTCTGAGTCTTTGTACACGATGGCTGATTAAGTAGAAATACCCCAGAAAGTGCGTCCCACCCTTAACACACATCTAACAGATGTGAGAGGTCACATTTGTTGCATTCAGGGTCGGAATTGCCTTTAGGGCAATCTGGCTGTGCCAGAAGGGCTGGTCTGATAGGTCAGTGTGTGGATTGGTGTTTTGGCTGTTTATGGGCCTGTTTTATGGTGTGGTGGGCCAGTTTTCACTGTTCATTTCTACAATATTCCTACAAACATTGCCTTCAACAAGCACAAATGCATGCAGTCTCCCATACTTTGCAAAATAATTATACAGTATCTTTACACGCTCCGAACAGCGCCGATTTGCAAACGTGAGACACTTTTTTTTAGCTATCTGATTTAGTAATGGGGGGGCCACTTTTATTTTGTTCCCTGGGCCCATTTTCTGTTCCAGTCTGATCCTGCTTGTATGGGCAGATCCAATTTATATCAACTATATTCTTCTACTAAGTACTCCTTTGTGTGTGCCAATGAATTAGTCAACAAAACAGATAAAGTGCCAAGAATGCTACTGTGGATGGAGGTGCATGCAGAAACACCCTAGTGATACTAGATAGACATGTGCATGATGTGGAGAATGCTATGCCCCAGATAATGAAAGTATTACTGCCTTTCACAGCTAGCTGAGGCAAGTGAATGGGCGTTCAGTTGACAATAGACAGAGGAGCTATGGAAGATAAATCATGTGCACTTTATTTATGAAGGAAATATTGCTTTCAAACTTCTAGTACCAAAGAGGCGGTCATTAAAGATTTCAAAGATTATATTTTGGGTGATCGGTCTTTTAAAAACAAAAACCATTACACCAAATTACATTTTTAAATAGTAATATTACATATAAACACATAAAATCATTAGCAGAATTTTACAAAGTTAATCTATAAGATACTTTTGTGCGTCGGATATTTAAGATTTCATTTAAAACGAGGCTTTAAAAAGTTCATGTTTTTCTAACATCCTTGTTATTGAACGGCATTTATCTCGTCGAGATTTTCTGGTTGTCCGATAGTTTTTAAAAATCTTTTCGCTCTCCACAGAGTTTTAACCGATTTCCTTTAAATATACATTTAAAGTTTCACCCCCTACATAATAGGGGATTGAGGTCCCGCCGAGCCAGGTGATTACGGCTTCTCTACATGATCGTATATTCAAACTATTCAGTAGTGTTTTTAATAGTGACTTCCGCTCCTTTAATAACTTTGGGCATACGCAAAAAATGTGTTGAATAGATTCATCTTTGTATCCGCATAGTCTACAATCTCGATTTTCCCTTTTATCCTTCCATGCTGGGATTAAGTCTTTTGTTTCCCACAAGCCAAGACGAAGCCTCATAAATTGATGTTTTAGGGTAAGTGAGAAATAAGCTGATAAATATTCCTGAGGCTTCCTTTTCCCATATGAACTGATAACCGTCCAGGCATGCCGTCTTTGCAGTAAGGTATTCTCACCCGTTGAGTGAGACAAGGATTTTATTGTGATGTTGATTAGTTTGTTGAACAGCTTTTTTCCTATGCTGAGATTCCAAATGTCTTGGGCAGAGAGGTCCTTTATCACCTAATTTAAATAACTACCCCAGGATCCTTGCATTTTCTTTTCTTTTTGTCTTTCTATTTCTTTCCAGCATAGGTGGTCTATGGTTCCGCTTGCAGAAGCACGCAACCTCCAGCATAATTTCATGAATGCTCCTTTGCTGCGAAATTCCTGATTTAATAAGCCAAATTCTAGCCGCTCCTGGGCAGGCGATGCACTTTGTTGGATCTGGAAGACTTTTTTATAGACTTTTCTTTGTATTTTATTCAAGGCCGGGATGTCACCTCCTTTCATTATTTCAGTGCCATAGGTTACTGATGGCATTAACTGTGCCTGCATGACTGTTAGTAAATTGCCGTATGATGGACAGCTTAATTTCTTTTTTAATACGTTGAAGCCGTATATCAAGTTTTGAGATTTTGACCTCATTGAAATGAGCTTTGATTTATAGCTTGATTTTCGTTCTACCAAGAATCCAAGATATTTATAGGAGGTGACTGCTTCGACTTTCTTCCCCTCTATATGCCATATGTATTTCTTGTTTTTGTTTTTGGCATCCACTAGCCGTACGACCTTTGTTTTTAATAAATTCAATTCTAGCCCTTGTGCTGTCAAATATTTGGCTAAGGCACTCATTCCTCTTTGTAAGCCGATTGGCGTTTGACTTAAGAGTACTACATCGTCGGCGTACTGAAGGCACCTAATTTCCTCATTCACTATCGATGGGGGATGACTATTGATCTCCACGAGGGCATCTTCAAGATCAGATATATACAGATTAAAAAGATTAGGAGCTAACACGCACCCCTGTTTCAGACCATTTTGGGTGTATATTTTCTTTGTTATCCACCGGCCATCTCCTTACTTTACCCGGCTCCATGTGCGCGAGTATAATTCTCTGATGGCCTTTAACAGATTTAGTGGGGATGCCCCAGCTGGCCAGTTTTTCCCATAGACGTTTGCGGGGCACGCTGTCGAAAGCTTGCTTAAGGTCCACAAAACAGGCGAACAGGCAAGTGTTCTTAAATTTAGCTTTTTCGGCTAACAATGTTAATGCAGTTAGGTTTGTTAAGGTGCCTGCTCCCGCCCGAAACCCTGTTTGAGATCTTGGGATGCAGTTGTAATCATCGGCCCATTTTTTCAGTTGGGTTAGCAAGCAACTTGCATATAACTTTGCTTCAACATCGATTAAAGCGATTAATCTGTAGTTTATCGGCTCTGATGAGTTTCCCCCTTTAAAAATTGGCTGGATAATACTTCCCCGCCAGGATTCAGGGATTCCATTTGATTGACTTAAACAATTCATTGAAGAGTGGGGTAAAGTAATGGGCCCAGTATGAAGCTTCTCCCTTAAAAAGGGCATTGGGGATTCCATTGGGTCCTGGTGCGCCCTCTGAATTTAGTTTCTTTATGATTTTTATTAATTGACTTACTTCCGTTAATTTTTCGGAATTTTTACATTTCGGGGCGATGGGTTTATTATTCACATTGCTGCACCCAGGGGGAATCTGCATGTTTTGTACCATGCGCCTCCTGCTGTCCTTTTTTGCTAAATGACTAACTGGAGTTAATTTGAGCTTTGGTTCTTTATACATACTCATTATGTGAGCTACCCATGCTTCCTCATTTATCCCTGCGTTTTGGTGTCTATTTTTTCCGAGTGTCAGTGAATTTATCTGATACCAGAAGTGTTTTCCGTTCCTTTGTTTACTAGCCAGAAGGAGTTTATTCCATATTGCGACTTGATAACTAGATTTGGCTGCTCGACAGTTTTTCTTATATTGTTTTCTTAATTTTTTAAGCTCACTTCTGTCGGGTTTTCCCCCCATTTTTAACTGATTTGAGACTGCTCTTATTTTGCGCACTATTAGGCTTTTTTGCTTGCGTAGTTCATGATTGAACCACGGATGGTGACTGCTTGTCCGCGTGTACTTCCTCTGGTGCTTAGCGGAATATTGACTCTTGTTATCCGCCAAGCATTCCATTAAGGTTCCCGTTAGATTCTCCCAGGCTCTTAATCTTTCTCCCTCCCTGGCTTGCGGTGGATCTGGGCTTGCGGATTCCTCTGAACTTTCTTTGCTTGTGCCCGCTTGGCGGTATACTTCTGCCATGACCTTTTCAATCCCTATTCCGCGCCATTTCAGTCTTTTTAAATTATAGGCTCGTGGCGTGGAGAGTAGATTTTTTGTTGCTGTCAGCCTGGCTGTAAATTGCTCCAATTGCAATAATTGTGGCATATGATCGCTCTCAATGCGTGGTACAATTTGGAATTTTTGCGTCTGTAGTGCTACAGATTCACTCACTAAGGTGTGATCGATGGTTGAGCTTTTAGACCCACTTAAAAAGGTCATTGCCGCCTGTGAGTCTTCTTTTGTATTTCCATTGAGATGAATCAATCCTAATGTTTCAAGTTGTCGTCTGAAGTGGTTTCCCTTTTTATTCATATTCCCTGGGGTAATACATAAATTGATATTAAAGTCACCGGAGATAATGAACTGTGCCTGACAATACAGCCTTTGTAGTGATTTTATTATTCCGAGCAACATGTTCATGTGCTCGTCTTTTGTCTCCTCGCTTGGATGGATGTAGACATTGAGTAGTATTAGAATTGTTACAGTCCCATCATTTTTGTACTGTTCCAGCTTGGATACAAGAACCCAATTCTTCCCTATGGTTAGTTTTTCTAGTGCCCAATCCAATTTGGTCGAGAAATACGAGCACAAACTGCCCTTTGGGTGTCCAAATTTTGCTGATTTTATTGCTGGCTCATGATGGCCGGTAAAGCCTATAATATTGTTGGGAGTTATGCTCCACGTTTCTTGGGCTAAGATATTATCGTGCGTTTGCAGGAATTCCAATGCACCGGGGTTTCCTATAAGATTTTCTAGGCCATGGGTATTCCAAGAGCAAATGTTAGTACATTTTTGAATTTCTTGTGGGGCTTTGGTTCGTCAGGATTGCGAGTTAACACGATGTTTCTGAGGCCCCATCCTATTATCTTTGGCCACTTGTTTGGTTGTGTTAAATTCTTCTATACTCCTTTCGAGTGGGGTTGTTGTCAGGGGCCTTGTAATTATTAAGTTCTCGAAGGCTTTCTGATTTATTGCTGCTCCTATGGCACCTCTCAGAAGGGTCATTAAGATTAGTTAAGTGATTACAGTCATGGATGCACAGAAGAGGATGTTGATGGAGAAACCTCCTTCTGGGTGTAAGATGTTCTGAAGAAGGTATCTAAATTGAAGGCTTACACAAATTTGGATTTTACAGGTGTATCTAAGTTCACTGACCTATGGGAGTCAAGTGGTTTGAGCAATAGAAGTACGGAATCTTAGGTTCTTTAGCTACTAGGAAGTCTGCTTCCTTCTTGGTAATCCAGCCTTCAGTTTCTGCAGAAAAGACCATAGAAGATATGGTCCTACTCAATCTGACGACATTCTGATCCTATGGAAAGGAGAACGCACTAAATGTGATGAGTTCTGTACATGGATCAATACATTGAATCCATTCCTGAAATTTACCAACACGATTTCGGAGACAGAGATCCCGTTCCTTGACCTACTGATTAAACTAGAAGGAGACAGGATCACAACTACTCTATATCGAAAACCTACTGACAAAAATAGTCTTTTGTTATTCAGTAGTCATCATCCAAGGGCCTTGAGACAGAATTTGCCCTTTGGGCAATTCCTGCGTATCAGAAGGAATTGCAGCACAACGGCAGACTACCAGAGAGAGTCGGCCACCTTGATGAGAGATCTTGTCAAGCGTGAATATCCTAAACAAGTGGTTGCCCTCGCTCGAAAACGAGCAAGACATAACAACCGTGAAAGCCTGCTGGAAAGTGTGACCAGAGAGCCAGACCACACAATCACATGTGTCACCACTTTCACCCCTGATTCTGACCGAATTAGAAACATTATTCGTAGACATTGGGACATTCTCAACACAGGGACGCTTAACTTACCAACACCCAGGTTTGCGTTTAAACGAACAAGCAACCTCAAGGATCTGCTAATTCATACGAGACCTAATAAGCAACACAATAGTTCACAGAGAACATTATGGGATCTTCCACCTATTAAGTGACATTACCCCTGTGGCTCCTGCTCAGTATGCCCCCAGACTACGATCAGTAAAGAGTTGACGTTCCCCAACGGGGCAACTTGGAAAATGATGACACACACCAACTGCAACTCATCAAACTGTATCTATATACTGAGTTGCCCATGCGGACTCCTATATATAGGAATGACTACAAGGCAGGTCAAAGTCCGTATGATGGAACACAGAAGTAACTTCAGATGTCACAAAACCAATACTAAGATGACTGCACACTTCCATCAGGAACGGCACGCCCCTGACTCTTTCCAATGGTGCATTCTTGAAACACATCCAGGCATGCCAAAGAAATCGCTGTTCCGCCTTGAACAACGTTGGGTTCTGCGATTATCGACTGACAAGGGTGGGTTAAATGAAGATATCCCTTGGAGCCTCCTCACGTAAACATTTTCAGTGAGATGACAGTACATCCTCACCCTTATATTATGTGATCCATTTCCCTCATTTGGACGCCATCCTACACTGCCATGATCAGCACTGATACGTAATCATGGACATTCAACTGGTTGTTCATGATCCACCTTGAAATGAAATGAAATGAAATTGAAATGAAATTTGTACTTGTAAAGCGCACTTATACCCCCAAAGGGGTGTCCTGGCGCTGTACGCATACCGCTGTGGAACCCTTCCTGGCTTTTCCCTGTGAAATGTCCACTCCTGGGCACCCCCAGGGTGAAGCCAGGCATCCCAGCGCTGTTGGGGCCATTGTGGAGATTAAGCAAGCTATTGCCCAGAGTTGCAGAGTGGGACCCATGATTAGAATAGGCACTGAGGCGAGAATGATCAGGTCCGAGGAAATTGAGCCCAAGACCCGCCGAGGCGGGAATTGAACCCTGGTCCCGGGCCAGATCTCTGCATCAGGGTCTGCCGCTCTAACCATTGAGCCACACTTCTCCACTTACCACACTGACATCCATTTGTCTAGGTTTTCTCGTTTTTACACATTAGCTACCATCATGATATTAAGTCCACTTCAATTACTGTTGTTTTGGCTTTTTTCCAACTATACTCGGTAACCCGGATCCCAGAGGTGGCTGTCTCAGACGGGGTATGCACTACTACCCAGGACCTGTCCAACATGGCGCCCGCTGGGCGGGGTTAGCGTTCTAGCCCCACTCTCAGTCCTTTGCGGGAGTTCCGGAAGTACCGCCTCCGTTGCTCGTCCGGCCGGATATAACTATAAGAGCCTCGCTACTTTGAGCAACCGGGTCCGGTAGAGCCAAGGGTAGGAATACGGATGGTTCTTAATGACTCAACTGTAAGTATTGGGTGCGCAAGCGACCCGCTGATGGCTCTCTGTACATGGGAGGTGTTGGGCGGTCCTGACTGACTCCGAGACCGCCGCGGATGTTGATTACCGGGTCCGTGGTGTATCTACCTGGGGAGAGCTTGGTCCTGCGCATTGGGCTTAGTACCGATGTTGGAGGGATACGGCATCTACTCTTAATTGTGCACTTATGGACGTTGTGACAATGCTCCGTGTCCTGTTTTTGTGTTATACACTGCAATGGTCAGTTTATGGGGATACGGGGGCAACCACACTCGGTGTTGGCCATGAATATTCCAGATACTTTCCCTGGTTGGTATTGGGGGTATTACTTGCCGGCGCCGGTGTGGTTTGTCTTACGTTATCCACTCATTCACCAATACAGTACTTCCACTTGGAGTTTCCCCTTGACGCCTGCACATCACCACGTTGAGATACAGGCGGGGGTCCCTAGACGTTGTACCTTGGTCCTAGCGCTGCCCACTGAACTCCAGTTCTGGGACCTGGTGCTCCAATATTGTCTTTTCTTTTCTTTTTCTTTTTCCTATTAGGACACTACACCTTAGTGTCTGACTCTACCGGTACACGATGCCGTTAGCCTTTGACCCGATTAGGGTGAGTTCTAACAACCATCTGTTTGTTGACCCTGATGTGTTCTCTGTTGCATTTTCTGCTGCCTTTTAATGTTTTTATTATACCCAGATCACAGTTGATGCATGTCACAGCTCACCTGTGTTCTGCATGCGTGTGAGGCACCATGGATGTTTATTGGTGCACTTAACACACTGCTGTAACTTTGATATGATATTATAATGTTGTCATATTGTGTTTTTTATTGCAGGCTTTGGTATAGATCTACAGGTACCACTTTTTAGGGTGCTGTATTGGTGGTCATTTATGCACTTCACTGAGTTCCTGACCACCACCAAAAAGTGTAGGTAGATCTATTTCTGGTCCTGACGAATTGCCATTAAATAGATAACAGGCAAGAAACATGTTGACCTATTTTTGTAGCATATCTCCTCACATACCTGAGAGTGAGAGTGTGCGCCTTTTCTGTTTTTAATCAGGGTAGTGTCCACGACTCATTAAATTTGTTCTGAGTGGTTCACTATTCCCTGTTTTATTTTCACATCCTTACACATCACTATCACCTACACTATATCTTTTAGGGCCCTTACACACTGCACCCAACGGCATTAGGAATAAAGATCTCCGCCAAGAAGGCCCCATCACGGGTGCCGATCGGGTATTGCAGTGCCGACCCGATAAGGAGCAGACCCGATGATGAAGCATGACACCTAGCACGCTGGGTGTGTGAGGGTCCTTTTCCAAAAGGAGGAAACTTTTCTCCTGCTCTTCTTATATGTCCACCTACTGGTTTAACCTTTCGATCACTTACCATTACCTGCATGACGTGTTAGGAACGGCATACTACTTCTGTTTTCACGTATATTTGGGCATGTATGCCGGACCTGAGTGATTTATCATTCAAAAGCCCTTAGTTCCCCTCCTTTGACGAGGTTAGGGAAAACAGTTCAGATTTCTCCCAGTTAATAAGAATGCAAGCATAGCCGCCAAACCATACAATTTTCCTAATGAGGGGTGAGATGTTGGCGACTGCATTCCTAACAAACCACGTCATGTCATCGGCAAACATGGAATTTAAGTACGTGTTGTATGTGCTTTTCACATAACCAACACGTCAATGGCTCCACTGCAATTATACAAAAGAAGCAAATTGCAAAGTGGTCTGACAGTAGGCCATTGTTTGTGGATGTGGATCGGACATGGACACCTCTGCCTGATCTGGCAGAATGATAGCTGGCATTGGGGGGGTAAGAATAGTTGTGATTCGCTAAAATCTTGTTGTCTCGGTTGAGCATCGATGGCAGGTTTTATGATTGCCATTTGGAAGTCTCTATTGACAGTCGTCATTTTTTAGCAGCCCCGCAAGTGTTTTTCCAGGCCTCTCATCCTTCCTGTATCCTCTTTCTTATGCATACTTGCCCCTGAGTTTTATCTGTCTGCAGCATCTCTGAAATACCTATGGTTAGCATTGATTTCGGCCAGAGTTGTAGTGTTATTGGAGATCTCATAGCATTCTGCTAAAGTCTTCAGATCTGCTTCTAATCAATTTAGTTGATCTTAATACCTCTGAGGAAGCAGAGTCGCTCTTATTATGCCCCAATGCATCCTAGAGTGTAGCAAATCTGCGTATTAATCTAGAAGAATTCTGTGATGGCTTTTCTAATTTCTGTTTTGAAACATGGGTCTAATAGCGTCTCTGTTGGAAAATGCCAGCTATGGAATTGTAGTTCATCTGAGTAGATTTTAAGAGTTGGCTGGACTGGGTAATAGTCCAAGAGTAGAGCGAACATAGTTGGTATATTATATCAGAGATCCATAGCATAGCATGATTTTTGTGATTGTCTGATAGTCCATCCCTGCCCTTGATCTATGTAACTATAGGTCTAGAGTGGTATGTATATATCTGCCTGAGAGGATCGTTTGCGACTCTGAATGAAAAGGCACAGATTAAGTACCAGGTCAAAGAAAACAGTAGAGTCTGTGTTTGGTCCATATGTTTTAGGAGCATGACCCTGCGCCCCAACAGATGACCCTGTAGTATTAAATATCTTACCTCATGGTATAGCTACTGTTTTTCTAATCTGCAATCTAATGATCAACATATACATATGCATACTAGGTGGAAGTATGAGCTCGCCGAGGAAAAGTATCAATTTTTTCCCAGTGACAAGCTATTGGGGATCTTCTTGACAGGTCCACATGTGTTTCTTGGAGTATAGCCAAGTCAATTTCATGTCTTTCTAGATATGCCTATACTTGGAGTGTCTTTTGAGGATTGGTGAGTCCTCTCATGTTCCAAGATACGAAGGCCATTGCCGTGCCATGTAGATTTATCTGATGTTGAACAGATGTTGTTTGTGTTACCTTTTAGTAGATGCATTGGCACGTGTAGTGTCCTATGTTTATGTTTCGCCCATTGTTAAGAACTCCTACTTCACAGCCCGAACTCCCACACTCAATCCCCTACTCTCAGAGAACTAGACCTAAGCGGCCAACAAAATAGAAGAATTAACTTAACCAACGTCTGTGTTTCACAAATGGAAGCATTTTGCCTCTTCGGCTTACTACAGAATCAGGCTTCTGTCATCTCTCCACAATACAGAGAGAAGGGGTAGAATTCTCTATGGCGACTGTGTGTCATCTCAATCTCCACATTTCAGTCAAATCAGAGGACACCCCGACGTGCTCTCCTCAGAATTATATTCTGTTCAGATCTTTCGTTGATGCACCTAATATGATCAAAACTTACTCACAAACATAGGTCCAGGTGTAGAAAGGGCATTAGCATTCACAAATCCTCCGAATCCCTCCAAGGGACCACTGCCTCCTCTTAAACAAACAAAAAAAAAGAAACTTTCCTTTTGAACACAGGTCTGGCTCCTAAAAGGAAAACTGGCTGCATTTAAAAAAAAAAAAAACTGCTTTATTACAAAGCAATCAGAGACAGTCTGCTGACACCAGCAGGCCGCTATCCCTGTGACGGCAGCTAATCATAGTAGGCCGCAAATTGTGACGTATCTCTTTATTGTTCATGAGGTAGGTGGAATTGCGATCCACTATGATTTTATTTATTTATTAACTGACCTATCAGTACATAGGTTGGTTTGCAAAACACCACAGTGCTCACAAAATTATTGGTTTCAAATTGCGATCAGTACTTTTGTGAGCAGTGTTTATTACATGTGGTCCATATTTCTCTATTTCAAGCTAAAATGTAATAACATTGCTCTGCGTGCATTCTGTTAAAATAGAACAACAAAAGAGTAGTCCTTTTATCCTAGACAGGTGTAAAAATAAATAGATGATTCAGAGCCAAATGCTTTCTTTGAATTATTAACATTAATTTCACATGTGCAACTGTGAATTGGTGAATGCATTTCCAAAAAAGAAAGAGAATCTTTTACAGTACCTCACGAATCTTCTCAACTGCAGTTGTGAAAATGTAGACAATAACAATCCATTCTTGTACAGATGGTAAATCCTCCATTTCTACAAGAACTACATAGGTATACAGCATCAGGAATCCCAAGTATGCCAACTACAAAAAGGAAAAAGAAAGTGCATTACATTTGTTTGTAGAAATATCATTCATATCATCGTAATTTCCTCACTTTGTGACTTTCACAAAGCATAAAACCTTGGGAAAAGGTTGATAAGGGCTAAAAATTTAACACCTTCTCACCCCTTTGAGCGCAGAAGATGAGCCATTCACATCTTCCACATTACTTTCCCTGTGTGGAGGACGTAAACAACTCATACTCCTGGGGAAAACTGTAGTGCTTGCACCACAGGCTTCACCACTTGGGGTTTCATCAGAGGCTGATGCAGAAGCTCTTCTGTGTTTGCCTCCAGCGCCCGTCCCCCTCCCTCGCACAATCAATGATGTCAGCACACCAGGGGCATTCTGATATCATTGATGCACCAAACAATGTAGCTGCTGGAAACAGGTGACTCGCTGCCCAAGTCAAGGGGGATATCTTGAACATTGCCTCTCCCTGGTGAATTTCTGGTCAGCACCATGGTCCTCAAGCAGGAATGCACCACAACAGTAAAGTGTTTGAAGGGCGTGGGGTTCGGACCGCCCTCGGTATGGGAACTAACCCCCCTCACAGGGCTAAATCATTTTGAGAATTTTTCCTTTCTGGGTGAGCGATAAGCTTACCCACCCCCAAAGAAAGGAAAATAGTGGCCACACATCTTTTTTTGTGTTTGGGACTGGGACTTTGTGCTGGCCCTGGGTTGACTTTATTCACATGAGGGGAACCTCTGGAAAGGGGGCACTCACCCCTTTCCAAATGTACCCCTCTAGGAAGGATTCCTACTCAGGGATTGCAACCACTATATTTTTTTTGGGGGGGGGGGGTGGGACCATGATATAGGGGCCAACTCCACATGGGATAATTCACTTTGAGCCTTTTCTGTTACTTAGGGGAGTTGATCAGGAACTGGTCCCCCTGATCAGCGCCCCCTGTGAAGGATAAACAGTGGCAGCCATCTTGGGGTTTTTTGTGCTTTCACTTGGGGCCCTGTGCAAATCCCCTGGTGAATTAAATCATACAAAGGATAGCACTGGAAAGGGAAAGTTTCCCTTTGCAATGGTGCCCTTCTAGGAAGGATTTCTGCTTCAGGATTGTGGCTACACAGCCATTTTGTGCTCTGGGCTGTGGGGTCTTGCCCCCCCGCACCCAAGGACAAATATAAAGTGTGACCAAACTCTTTTGTGAGGTGAATTTTGCCTATGAATTGTAATCCTTTTTTTAAAGTACATGGAGCTTGTACCCTAATTGGTTTCTGTTGTTTGATCACAATCATCATTTGTACAGTTCTGATTGGATGCTGCTTTGAGTACTGTTATTATAATTGCATCTCAGTTTACCTTTTTAATGTGTGTGGTTACAAGCTGAAGTAGTTTTGTTTCTTTATCTTCCTCTGTAGGGGATTTTTGTCTGTATGTGAAGGCTTCATCCTGATCCAATTTAATTTAAATTAATTGATTGCTTTCAGCGTTTTTCTGCCGCTAATGCTTTGGTAGCCCCCTCACTTGCACTGCATTGCATTCTCATTTTCTGCTCAAATCACAGACACTTACCAGCATTCGCAGTGCATATACGTTTCTTTGAGTACCTCTGCATTCTACCTATCACACAGTATGTGACGACAAAAGTTTTAGATAGGAAACAGACAAGGCCTGGGCAGCAGTCATTCAATGAGACACCATACAGCAGATAATGAACGAGAGCTTAGAGGCCGGTGCTGATACTCAGGACTGCATCTGAGGAAAAAGATCATATCATGAATCACACTCCGGAAGTAATTTTTTAGTTGGTAGTGTTCCATCAGATGATGACTCCTCTTCCAGTGATTCTGAAGAACATGGCCATGCAGCACAGCAAGGCTGTTGTGATGTCCCTTCACAAGCGCAACAAATGTGCTGCTGAGAATTAGTGGTAGGGTAGCCCAATCCTGAGTGCAAGCATGCAGATCACAACAAAAGTGCATATAAGGCAGCCTCCTAATACAAGTCCAGCCTCCAATTTCTCCTTTAATTGGATGTAAAGTTAATATTGCAATTTGTTGCCCATTAATTACTACCAACATTTTGTGGATGATGTGTTCCTTGAACAACATTGTGGCGCAAAGAAATACCCATGTCCAACAGTTTTTGAGTGAGCATGGAGGTACTCTGGCACTTCATTCTAGGGCACATCTATGGACTCCGATTTCACTTGCTGAAAAAAATTGGGGTCCTTATACTACCCATTGGAATATTGAACAAACCATCAGTTTAGTCTTACTGTTCTTCTATTACAGTTTAGGCAACAAACAGATTCCCATCGATTCCCATAAGTAGAGACTTTTTTTATTATGCAGTGAATTCTGCATTCCAGTGAATCCTCTGGACTATCCAAACCTTGACTGCCTCAGGGGAGAATATAGTGGTTGATGAATCTTTGATCCTTTATAAAGGGTGCTGCTGTTCAGGCAGTATTACAAAGCAACAGAGATTGGTACGGCATCAAGCTTTGTATACTGAGTGATGGTTTCACTGGTCATGCATACAGCCTGACAGTGTACACGGGGAAGGAATTCAATATAAATTATGCTGGTTGTCATTCCACATTAGGAATTAGTAAAAAAAATTGCATAGAATCTTGCTCAATCACTCTTTCATATGTGGACAATTTCTGAATAGGAGACAGCTGTTTAGAGTGCTGTACAAGGCTGGCATGGTGTTTTGTGGGATAATTGAAAGTAATCGCAAATGTTTCTATCAGGCGCCGGTTTGTAAAAAGCTGCAATAAGATCAGTGTAGTGCCTTGCAACAAACGACTAGCTGCAAAATGCTCAGACTAATGGGAAGTACATATGGGCACTACAATTCATGATCAAAGCACTTTCCCGGTCACAGTTTCTGGGTCAGTTGCCGTGCTTAATTTGAGCCAGTGGTTTCTGGTGCTCGACACTAGCACTTAAATGTCCTCACCGGTGCTTGTGACAGTCTGCCACAAGGTGGCACTCTCTGGCTAATTCAGAACTGACCACAACAACAGTCAATTATTAATTCAATAAACATTAAAAATGACTATTTATTACCTGCTGCTCAAGTCATGCTTATAGCTTTAGGGGCCTGGAAAGTCTAAATTGTCACACTTGTCAGAGTGTGATGGTTAGTAGTTGTGTTGTTACTATCATTGACAGCATGGCATGCGATATGTGTGGTGCAAACTGCAGTGGCCTCCTGACAAGAGCCTTGGCACTTATATTTTTTAAAATTAAGCACTGGTCAGTTGACAGAAGTGCATGAAACTAACTGTAAAACAAATTATGGCAAGTACATGGGTGGCGATGATAAAACTGACCAGCTACTTCAATCATATGATGCGACTCTTAAAACTCGTACATAGAACAAAAAGATGGCTATCCACCTCAATCATTTAACAATGCATATGCTGTCTAACATTGGGCTTCTAGAGGAAGATTGGTGCCTTTCCTTGACACTGAGCTGCCAATTATCGTTTGTCTCGCTTCTTTAGAAGCAATAGCCCCTACTTCATCTGTGAGGAAGGACTTTGCAAGGCTGCAGAATCAACACTTTGCAGACTGCATTCTTGCAACAAAGAAGAAGAGTCAACCATTTTGCAGATGCAGTGTTTGTAGTTCGCAAAGAAAGAGGCAGGATTTGTGTTACCACTGTCCTCAGTACCCGTGTAAGCTAGGGCTGTCTTTTCAAATTTGCTTAACGTTTTAGCACACGAAAGTGAAGTTCTGGGAAACTGGCTTGACGTAGAGCAGTAAGTTTTAAGAGTTAGTATGTGACTTTAAATAACTGTGAAGCATCCATATCCTCCATAGCTTGTTTCTTGACTTACTGTTGTGTTCTTTTACATATGTTTTGTTTTGAGTTTGTTTTGCACGCGATTTCAGGTGCCTTCCTCCTATCCGTAACCTTTGTCTCATTCCATCTCTTCATCTGCACATTCTGGATCTTAACGATAGTGCAGCTGGAGCAGTTGGAGTGAGAGGAAGGATAATCTCTTTGTAAGCTGTGGTGCTCCTTTTCCTTGAATAAAGGACTTTTCTTTCAACTACTTTGAGGATCCTTCATTACAAATTTGGCGAAGAGTTTCAAGGAGCACCTGGACCCTGCGACAACTTCATTTTAAGAATTGTTGCCTCCTCGCAAAATTTAAAAAACGAAGTCCTGCCCCCCTTTCATTGTCGGGACTTCGCAATGTTTGAAAAGCTTTATTTGCATCTTTCCTCACTCCGGTAAGACTTTTATTTTTTCATAGTCTTACTCAATTTTACTGGATTTGGCTACGCTTTGGCACCTTATTCTTTGCGCGACTTTCAAATTCTAAAACTGCAACACTTACCTTTGTGCGCGCTCAGCATCCTTCACACGGAGCCTCCGAATGCGCAGGGTACATTGTTCGCAATTGCGCAACACCACTTTGCTTCCCAGCATTCCTACATCTTACGAGCTCACGCTCCTACGTCACTACGCGCCGTACGGGCGCCATCTTTAATTTTCACTTTACTCACAAATGTGTATATTTCTACTATGAAAATCACCGAGTGATTTTTGCTTCGTGTCAAGTTCAACGGAAAGGATTTTCTTCGAATTTTCTTCGATTTCTGACACAACATTTCAAGTAATTTGGTTTTATACCTTATTTACTATACTTTATTGATTTTTAGCAGTATTTTCTTGACTGAATTCTTGTGGTGAATTTTATATTTACATTATCTACTGCACATTATCTTCTACTCAACATATTTCTTCACCTTTTGGTTATAACACACTATTTCAGTTTTGCCATACAGTGAACAAGTCCTTTACTTGGGTGAACAAAGGACACTGTTACCTTAATAAATATGGCAACTCAAAACTTCACAATACAACCTCCCCAAGCTTTTTGGCCTGCAGGAGAAAATCCTTGTATGAAGTGGAGTGAATGGAAATCGTATTTTCTCAATTTCATTGACACCATCGATGAAGATGGGAAAATGAAATCAGAAAGAAAAAGAAAACTTTTCCTACATTCTATTGGACCACAAGGATTAAAAACTAACAAACAAATGAAAAAATCTGTAAGAACAGGAGATTCTAATGTTTTCCAAGATATCTTACGTGACTTTGATAATCACTTTTCACCAAAAGTGTGTATAGGTATTGTTAGATTTAAATTTTTTCAGAGAAAACAAGAACCTAACGAAAATATTGATGAATACGTTGCGGCACTCAGAAAGTTAGCTGACGATTGTAAGTTTGATCATTTGCAAGAACAATTTATACGTGATCAAATTGTCATGCATGCATGTGATATTGCTATTCAGGATAGATTGTGGATTAATGGAGATGCTTGTTTAGATGTTGTATTAGCATTAGTAAGAAAAGCAGAACTCTCTTGTCACAGTGCGAAAGTTTTAAAAGCGGAGAGTAAAAATTTGAATGAGGAAGTCATCTGCAAGGTTAAAAACAAAAGTCAAGAGAATTATAAGAAAGAAAGTTTTAAAACTCATGATTATAAAAAGAAAGTTCAAAGTAACACTACTGATTTCAAAAAGAAAGAAACCTTTAGGTGTTATCGGTGTGATAGTCCTACACATTTAGCCTCCTACAAATTTTGTCCTGCTCCTAAACAACGATGTTCAGTATGTAAGATGGTTGGACATTTTAGTAAGGCTTGCAGGAAAAGAAAAGATCTCAAAGTTAAGTGTGTTGAAGAAGGTAGTTCCAGTGATGATGATGATTTAGTCAGAAAAATCATGCATTGTGATATAAACAACACACCTGAACATAACTCTTACATGGTTAACATCAATGATAAAAATGTTGAATAGAAAAAGAAACCTGTGTGCACTATGAATATTGGTGGTGTTGACGTGCAGATGTATGCCGATTCTGGCTCACCGTTCACTATTGTGGACGAAAATATTTGGAATTCTAAATTTGTTAAAAAAAATTGGCAGTAATATTTGTGAACCAGATATTACTCCAGAAGGATTTTCTGGGGAAAAAATTGATCTTATTGGTTTTAGGACACTTGTATTTAAATTTAAGAACAGAGAATCTATAGGGAAGCTTTATATTGCAAAAAAGGGCCCTTCTGTTTTAGGTTGGAAGGACCAACGAGATTTACACATTATTCTTAATCCGAACAGCCCTGAGCCTGTTTTAGTTATTGATGAAGGAAATGATACAGGTACCAAAATGCTTAATACATTTCCTGAAGTTTTTAATGGAAAGATTGGAATGTTAAAAAACTTTGAACACGAAATAATTTAAAAAAAATAATTTACTCCTAAAACCCATAAATTAAGGAATATCCCAATATTACTAAGAGAAGAAGTGGAAAAAGAATTAGGAAAATTAGTTGAGGCTGATGTAATTGAGCCAATAGAGTCTTCGGAATGGATTTCTCCGGTAGTCATAGCGAGATGCAGCAATGGCAAAATCAGAATTTGCATTGATTTGCGCCATGTCAACAACAACATTGTCGTTGACAAATTTCCATTACCGAAGATTTCTGAAATGCTTAGTTTAGTGAAAGGTGCCAACTGGTTCTCTACGACTGACCTGTCAGCTGCGTACCATCAGATCTGCCTCAAAGAGGAAAGCAAACACATCACCGCTTTTATAACACCAATTGGTTGCTTCCAATATAAACGCTTCCCTTTTGGGTTAGCTTCAGCTGCGGCAATTTTTCAAAGAGTTATGTACCAACTCTTTGGAAAACATTCTAAAGTACGTTGTTTTCAGGACGATATCTTAGTCTTTTGAAAAAATAAATCTGAACATGATGAAGCTTTAGAAGAGGTTTTTAGAATTTTGCAAGAGAATGGTCTTACTGTAGAACATTCTAAATGTAAGTTTGCTGTCAAGTCTGTAACCTACTTAGGACATGTTTTGTGCGGTGAAGGTGTAGCTACAAAACCCAAACTTGTTGAAGCAATTCTCAATGCTCCTCACCCCTCCAATAAGGATGAGCTCAGATCCTTTTTGGGTCTCGTAGAATTTTATAATAAATTCGTGAAGGGGTTTTCAAGTAGAGTGTTCAACATTAGACAATTGTTAAAAAATAAGGTTAAATTTGTGTGGTGTGATAAGTGCAAAGATGAATTCATTGATGTTAAAAAAGCCATTGCTGAAGCCCCTATACTTTCAGGGTTTGATCCCAACCTTGAAAATATCATCACTGTGGATGCAAGTAACAAAGGACTGGGCAGTGTCTTATCTCAGATTGACCAGAAAGGGAAAGAATATATTATTGCCTATGCATCAGGTGCTTTATCCCCTACAGAAGAAACATTTTCTGTAATAGAAAAAGAAACCTTGGCTTGTGTGTGGGGTTTAGAACATTATCGTACTTTTGTCTGGGGCAGACACTGCACTGTCCGCACTGATCATAAACCCTTAGTAAGATTGTTGACAACAGAAGGACTGTTTAATGCCTCTGTCAGAATCGCTAGAATGTCTATGCGACTACAAGATTTCATTTACAGCATGGTTTATGTTCCTGGAAAGAGTAACGTATTAGCTGATTTTCTTTCACGAATGCCTCTTGATTTGCAAGAATGTGAGGACAATGAATGGGATGATCTCAGCATAGCTTTAGTTCATGACCAAGGTGTACCCAGAGTGTCTGAAGAAATTTGGAAAAAAGAAATTTCTCAGGATAAAGAAGTACAACAAATCATCACCTGGATTAGACAAGGTTGGCCTAACAAATCCACTCTTAAAAATCATATGAGATGTTTTTGGGAAATCAAGGAAGAGCTATCTATTAACAATGACACTATTTTCAGAGGCGATGGAGCCGTTCCTCCTTTGTCTCTCAGAAACAAAATATTGGCTCCCTGTCACGATGGTCATTTTGGGGTGGTTAAAACTAAACAAAGGGTCAAGAAATGGTACTGGTGGCCAGGTATTGATGTTGATGTAGAGAGGTTGGTAATAAATTGCATCGTTTGTGCCAACTCAGACAAATCTCTAAAAACTCTAAGACCTACCATGTGTGATCCCATCATTCCCAAAAAACCTTGGCATACAGTAGCAATAGATATTATGGAACCGATTGGATATCCTTCCAAGTATGTCATTGCCATGATCGATATTTTTTCTAGGTGACCCATCATCAAAGTAGTGGATAGCATCAACTCCACAGAGGTACTAAAATTTATGGACAACGTTTTCATTAATGAGGGTTTACCGGCACAGATTATTAGTGACAATGGTGTGCAATTTAAATCCAATTTAGCTAAGAATTATTTTGATAAATTAGGTATCAAACACAAAACTACCTCACTTTACAATCCCAGTGGTAATGGAATGATCGAGAGATTTAATAGAGTGCTCAAAGGTAGTATTCAGATGGCAATCAAAAATAGATTAGACTGGGAATATCAACTTTATAAATCTGTCTGGATCTATAGAACTACTGTCCATGATGCTTTGGGAGTTACTCCTTTTGAAGTGATGCGTGGTAGAAATGCAAGAACTAAATGTAACCCTGAGTGGCTAATTCAGAACAATTGTTCTAGTTTCTCTGTGGAAGAGGTAAGGAATAGAATTGTTGACAAACATTTGAAATACAAGAATAATTTTGATGAAAGTAGAGGATCTCTTGTACAAAAAATGAAAGTAGGAACTTGGGTAAAGATGAAACTTCCTTGGAAAGTAAGGAAAGGTGAAAGCCAGTTTTCTGGTCCTTTACAAGTCATAGAAGTGTTACGAAATTCTGTTTGTCTCAACGATGGGAAAGTATGGAATTTAAAAAGAATTGCCATTCTAAGAGGGGAACAGGGTGTCTATACCGGATCTTCTGTCTCCTATTCTCCACTCTCTGAAGAATGTTTTCCAGATCCTGTTTCTAGGAATATTATCAATTCTACTGACAACACAGAGTGTGAAGAAAATGTCAGTCCTACAGTTTACTCAGAAGGTGAAAATGTAAATAACTCAGTTTGTGATGACAATCCTGAGTTTTCAGTAAGGGTTCTGGAAATGTAGAATCTTGTGATGTTGTTAACAAAATTCCCAATCACGAAACTGTAGAAGTTTCTGAGTTTTGTGGGAATGAAGATAATCTTGCAAACTTAAAAACTTTAGATAGACATTCCAGAATACGAAACAAACCTATGTGGTTAAATGACTTTATTTGTGACAATGAATAATTTCCCTGTTTGTTTATATTTCATTAAGGGGAAGATGTGTTGTGTTCTTTTACATATGTTTTGTTTTGAGTTTGTTTTGCAAACGCTTTCACGTGCCTTCCTCCTATCTGTAACCTTCGTCTCATTCCATCTCTTCATCTGCACGTTCTGGAGCTTAACGATAGTGCAGCTGGAGCGGTTGGAGTGAGAGGAAGGATAATCTCTTTGTAAGCTGTGGTGCTCCTTTTCCTTGAATAAAGGACTTTTCTTTCAACTACTTTGAGGATCCTTCATTACACTTGCCTATGCAGCCTTTCAAATTGTTCCATCTGAATTGGACAATTGATCTAATAGTTCTCACACTAAGAATTACCATGATCCGTACCTGTTTTTCTTCCTCAATTAGATTTGAGCCACTGTGTGTTCACAGATGCTAGAAAATAGACACACATGGGTCATGCTTGGGATCTGCTTGCTACCTTCATCCTCCATCAAAACAAGGTAGCTCTTCTGCCTGCCGTATTGACAAGTACATTTTAGTCAATGGCACAGTACATAGCGGCGGGCAGCTCAGCCACCATGTTTTTCTGCAATAAACTGTCCGCCAAACCCTAGGTAGGGTTCTTAATCTGCATGGAAATGCTTTTTAGGTACCTTAGCAGAGTCTGCCTGTGCATTTTTGCCACAGTTTCCAAATGTAGATATACTCCCACCATCAGAGGGATTGGTCGCAGGACATCCTCGGGCGCCCCTCAGGAGTGAGATATGTCCGTTGTTGGCTTTTTTGCAGTCACAAATTAAACTTCGAGAAGAGCTCCGGCCAAAACAGTGAGAGCTGAATGGAATGGCTCGGTCCTCCATTACAAATACCTGTGTAATTGAAGATGCCTGCGCACGCACATATTTGCACAGGGATTGCATTTACATTTGACATGTGTGTTACAACTGGTAACTACCGGGCGCGTTAAGGAATGCACCTTCAGATTTTTTGCCACTATAAATTTCGTCAAGTCAAACGTGCCGATACTTCACAGGGAAATGTCAGATGGATATCTGGACCTGCAGATTTTGTTGCAGAAATTTGCAAAATCTGAAAGGTCCATTTTGCAAAGTTTATCTTGCAAAAGGCGATAAATATAGCCCGCCCTCTCATTAAACTCTGACCGAGTTATAAGTAAAATAAGTATAAACGGTCCCTTCGAGCACTCGTAATCGAGTTCATGTCTCCTAGGATGACTGTGTGATGATGGCATGGAGGAGGTTGGTAAAAACATGACAACAGTAAATTCCTTTTTAAAATGTAACTATGTAATACGTTGCTTATGAGTGACTGTATTAGTGCTGCCTTCTGCGCATGCTCTTATTTCCAATGTGTTTGCAAATATTTCATTTACATGTATTACAATATTTTGTTGGCAGTGCATGAATTCTCGGATGAAGACCCCTCGAGATAACAAAATGAGGGAGTTCTTCTAAAGATCTGACTCGAGAAACAGCAAAAAAAAAATGAACGTGACGCTATTATAATACAGAACTTATTGTGTACTGAGTTCAGTGCAACCCAGTTATCACTTGTCTGACTTAATCACTGCAAAGGTGGCAATAGTTGCATTAATCTTGTCAAATATGCCTCTAAGCAAGCAAACACTATATATTACATACCGCATTAAACCAAAATTTGACAATGGGGGCATGATAGAAATCATGCCATTTTTGTGCGATTGAAAGTTTCTTCCGGCGTGATCGAGGTCCATTCTTTGTTCCCATTATTTCGGATACTCTCAATTCGTTGCTTATCTGTGGATGAAAAAAAATAGAACTATATCGAACGACAGAACAGAAAGATAGAACAGAAAAGGCATGGAAAGTCACAGGGAAGCGGCAACTATATAACTTAAATAATCGAGCCTGCCAAAAGGCAATGTCTAGCACATTCAGGAACAACTGAAAGCTCTTTGCAGCTTATGATTCAACACATCCATACTCAACGCATTTGGTAATAACTACTTCTCTTATCAAGTCATGTCAGATATGACCTCTTTATTACAAACTCTTCGGACGCTGAATGCAAGTATTATAGCAAAAAGCCCATTTGCTATTGTTTACGTTACCGCATACAATAGATCATTCTGCAAACTTAAAAATATTGTTTGCTATATAAAACATATTTTTACCTTATTTACTTAGATTTAATTTTGGGGATTCATATAGCGCGTACCACACTGAGTGGTGGGTAAAAACAACGTATCCAGCTAGAGTAAACCGCTGGGTACCACTGCAAATAGCTCATCTGAAAACAAGGCAGGTTTGCCACAAAAGATCAACTGTGCGTTTGCAGTTTCAACTTCCAAATTAGCAATGGAACCAACATGATAAAATTTAGATAGGCATATATACACATTAAGACTTCCATAACAGAAAATTCTGTGGCAAAAGACCTTTGGTTACTCATGTGAGAGGACCTGCCTGAAATTACTGTTTGCAGAGAAGGTGTTTCAGTTTATTTTAAATGTCTCAAATGAATCGTTTGCTCTGATTATTGGAGATTAAAGTTTCAAATCTTTGGAGAGGTGCTTGAGAAAGATTGCTGTACGGTCCTTTGTTTCGTCCACACAGGAGATTCTAGGAGTATGGAGTCAGAACAGTCAGAAGCGCACAACCACCATCTTAGTGGCCAATTTATTGACTGGTATTTTGGTGTGTTCGAGATTGTGGCTTTGTGAGTGATAAAGGGCATTTTGATGATGCCTCACAGTCTCCATGAGGAGCAATTAGGGTTGAGTAATATGCTTTAAGTAATATGGCCAGGTATTGCCGAGTCCCCTTACATCAGGTTGACCCCCCACCTCCCGTCTAGTGACCACAGGGTATTTTACCCATCTCTCCCTTTCCCCCGAGGCACAGATAATAAATCAACATCCACACAGGTCTTAGAATAGGGGTCGGATAACCCCGGCCGCATTTTATTAAAATTAAAAATCATATTTAAAAATTCAATCATTTCTTAATACGCAGAAAACCCACACATATTCATAACTTTATACATTTTCCATATACAACGCATTTACACTTCTTTATGGCTAACCTTAACACGTATCTAATACATAGCCATACCTAACCTAAAACTGAAATATGTACAATTTTGTTTTCTGCGGATCCCGGATGAGCCTACGTGCAAGGTCATGACTGGTCCCAACAACTTGCTAGGTCCCCCTTCTTAACGGAGTGACCTTGCGCAGGAGGCCCGGTTGTCCATCAGATTCCTTCCCTCAGGCACCCCCTACGCCCTCCAATACTACTTCCAAGGGACTGACTGTTATGCCAACTTGGCGACCATTGGCCTGTGCTGGAATTGGCCCAAAAGGCCTGCCAGAAGCGAACTTCCTACCCCCGCACCCTTCAGCCTACCAGCTGTAAACGCCCCTGGAGTGTGATGAGAGACCACTGTCCCCCCCCCCCAGGCGTCCCCATTAGTAATGGGATGCCTACTAAAAGATGGAAAAAATTGACCGACCAATCATGACCTTACCGCCACAGGCCAGTATAGTTGACCTACTATCTGGCCCCCCCTTCCGCCTATTGACAAAAGGTCATGCCCTGTCCCTTGCCCCTAACATCCAGGCTAGCACGTTTTCAATGAAATACTCATTACACAGCTTAGAGAGGTGAACCCCGTCCTGGAGAAAAAAACAATCTCCCCGGATGCACCCATGCGCAATCGTCTGCAGTCTGGGGGACCGAAAAAGCTTATCAATCCGGTTATTGATTCTCTTCACGGAGTGATTCAAGGCCCACACTGACTCACCTACCGCCATTGAAACCTCGGGATCATGTGGGACCACACTAGCACTGCCTGTGGGCACTTCTTGGCCAACCATCCTATTTCCGTGATCATTGCCTCAACCACTCCTTTCCTGCCCAGGTGTACCAGGTCATTACCTCCCAAATGCACTATTACTACAGCAGGTGCCGCCGGAGTCCTAGCTAACAAAGCACCAAAAACATTACGCAACTGGCACAATCGCAATCCTCCTTCGCCATGCAGTCAAGGAGGCGGGCCCTTTCCGCGAAATTGCCTGTGAAAAAATATTGTTTCAGCCTGCTCACATATGAGTGACCTATAATCCAGACTTCTCTTTGACCTGGCCCCCAGGCGGGGACCTGGAATGGACGAGGCTCCGATGACCGGCGGACGACGGCTAGCTCCCCTCCTGCGGAACAGGACGTGGAAACTGCGAGAGATTGAAACAAATAACCAACCATTAGCCAATAATACTTAGAGCAGGTGTAAACGAACATATCGTTTGTAACAGTCAGAAGACCAATGCCCTATCCTCTGAATCTCATGCCCCTGCAGTCCCCTAGCTGTGGCCTCAGTGGCTGCCCCAATCCTGAAAGAATGGGTACCAAATTTGGGTGTATCCAAGCCTGCTGCCCCCAGCGCCAATGTCAGTATCCTGCCAAACTGAAATTTCGTGAGGGGGGTCCCATCCTGATGAATGAAGAGTGGACCTCCCGCACCTTGTGGCCTGTAGGCCAGAAAAGCCTCCAGATTGATTATTGGACAGCATGGGCTCCCTTGAGCTTTGTGAAGAATAACATGGTCACCCCTCCCGTTCTGGTCTGTCTTGGATCTAGGAATTGATAAGGATAAAGATCCCCCCTGTAATTGAACATGTGCAAATTGCATCCCACCATGCCAATCATGCTTGTTACACGCTACCAATTCTCCCACCCTGAAGGCACCATAGAAGGCGAGGGAAAAAGCAGACCTGAAAAGATTAATCTCCCCCGTGGATCTACATACTCTCCCCAATGCCTCCATGAGGGCTGACAATAACTCCACGCTAATCGGGTGCCGGACGTCCGGCTGGGAACCTTGTAGGCGCTGCCACCCTTTCAGTGCCCTTTTGACTATAAAAGAGCCCATGGGATCCCTATGTCCCTGCATCTTTGCAAAAAAAGGTGATTGCCGCCATGTGGCGTCTGGCGCACGCCACAGAACACCCCCCATCTCTCAATTCCCTCACAAACGATATGACAGCCATTGGCTCGTGCCACGCCCCCTCCCAGCCATCCCCAATAAAAATGCAGTAGGTGGTAAAAAGCCCCCTCATAAGCCTGCCTGGTCCTGGGTGCTAGGCTAGCTGCCACGAGGTCCGATAGGTCGGGGCACCAAGTTGCCATAGTTGCTCTGGAAAAGGCGTTGGACTTTCCGCTGCTCCTGGGTGGAAGGACCTAAAAACCTGCATCTTGAAACGAGACAATGCATCAGCAGCGTGATTGAGTACTCCTGGGACATGCCTGGCCCTAAACAGTACGTTTAATTTCATGCAATCTCTCAGGCAGTAGATACCGGCCTTCCTCTCTCCAACAAACCATTGGTTACTGAGAAGCTCAAGACTGAGAAATCCAGATGTAAAACTCTAGAAAGGCAGTGGAGGAAACACTACCAGATAGATGCCAAGATGGCCTACAAAATGGCTCTAAGTGACTATCATATTCTATGCAAAGAAGCTCGTGCTGAGTTTGTCTCTCAAAAAAATTCTCAAGCTCAGAACTGCCCTAAAACTTTTTTTAAGGTAGTTAAAGAACTATCCGGGTCTAATACTCAGACCACCCCTCTCGCTCTAACTAGAACGCAATGTGAGAACCTCGCCCTCTTCTTTGTGGATAAAGTCGAAAAAATATATTCTGCACTGGCCAGTGAAAATTTGTTAAATACTTCACACATTATCGACAGCACCCCTACTGCTACCAGTGCTGGGGTGACTCAGATTCACGGTAATGTCAAATCCACCGTTAAGCTGGAAGCGTGGTCCCTTTTGGAACTCAGCACTTTCAACCGACTCTTGGCAAGTATCAAATCGGGCTCCCCTTGTGACCTTCTTCCTATTTCTGTGATAAAACAGATCGATGCCCCCACGCTCTTGCTGATCATAGACCTCCTCAACGCCTCTTTACAGGAAGGTTTTGTTCCTCCGGAATGGAAACATGCCATGGTGCTCGCTCTTTTAAAGAAATCCAACGGGGATCCAACTGTGCCATCGAACTTCCGGCCTATCTCGTTCCTCCCGGCCTTTTCCAAGATCCTCGAAAAACATGTTAATTCCCAGCTGACATCTTTTGTCGAGTCTCAGAACTTTCTTTACCCCTCTCAGTTGAGTTTCAGAGTCGGATTCTCTACGGAATCTACTTTATTTGGAGTCACCGAAATGCTGAGACATCGACTGGACCAAGGCGATACGGTGGCTCTCATTTTACTCAAACTCAGCGCTGCTTTTGATACGGTGTCTCACACTGTTCTGCCGAGAGTCTTGCATTCCTTGGGCCTTGGAGGCTCAGCCTTACAGTGGCTCCGCTCTTTCTTGACTGACCGCACTTTTCATCTCCCTATAGAGTTCCCCAAGGCTCGGTGTCGAGTCCTTTGCTGTTTAATGTTTACGTTCGACCCTTGGCAGATATTGCAGAAGAGGCGGGTTGTCCCTATTTTCCTACGCTGATGACACACAGATAATCTTTTCCCTCACCTCATCTAAGGGATCTGATTCATCTGCTCTTCAGACTGGTCTGAGGAAAATTGAATCTTGGATGCAAAACAACTTACTCAAATTAAATGGAGACAAAACTGAAGTCATGATCCTAGGGAAAGAACAAGATCTCTGGGGATCTCAACACTGGCCCTCTGAAATGGGTGCCCTACCTCAGCCTGTACATCAAGTTCGTAACCTGGGATTCATCATTGACGACCACCTGTCAATGAAACAACAAGTTACTAAGGTGGCCTCAACCTGTTTTACCATTCTAAAATGGTTAAAGAAAATTCTGTGGATGATACCCCTCTGTTCAAAGAACGGTAGTCCATGCCCTGATCACATCCAGGCTAGACTATGGCAATGTTCTATACTTAGGCTCAAACAAAGCTATGGTACAAAGACTGCAGGTGATGCAAAATGCGGCTGCCAGGTTGCTTTGTCGGGTCCCGAGAACTGTGTCAGTTGCGGGCTCTCTTCGCGATCTTCATTGGCTAAAAGTGGAGAATCGTGTTAAATTCAAAGCCTTGAGCTTTATGTTCAAAATTAAATCTGGAACGGCCCCACAATACTTGCAATCTTTAGCCCAACTCTATATACCTTCTCGTCCTCTGCGCTCTACCGACAGTCGAAATTCACTATTCCTAGAATCAAACTTATTCGGATGTGCGGTAGGTCCTTCTCTTTTCTTGGACCCTCCCTATGGAACTCTCTTCCTATCTCAATACGGGAGGAAACCGTTTTTGGCAGCTTCCGTAGAAGAGTGAAGACATGGCTATTTAATCAGTAATTTCCCCGTTTCTCCCTTCCCTACCTGGCTGGCGCTGGGAAACTCCTTGGGGTAGCTGTGCACCGTACAAATTTAAATAACATAACATGCATTGAAGTACTATCTCTTTTAACAAGCTTGACAAGCGAAGCATCATCCTACAATTAGCAGACTGCTGATTAATGCACTTCACTACTGCCATATTATCAGACCAAAAAAACACCGATTGATTGCGAAACTGGTGCGGCCATATGGTTAAGGCCATCAAGATGGGAAATAATTCCCAAAATCCAATGTTACCTGTTAAGCCAGCGTCAACCCACCAAGCTGGCCAACGGTGCGTGGCACATTGGGGGCCCAGAATGGCACCAAAAACCCTCACTCCCAGCAGCGTCTGTCATTAGGCCAAGGTCTGGGCTGGACCTAGCAGGGCTGGGCCACACTACAGTGCCATTGAAATCACGCAGGAATGCCATCCAAACCCGCATATCCTGCTTAACCTCGCTGGACAACCGAGTGTGGTGATGCTTCTCTTTTGAAACCAGACATTGCTTGTGCAATGGAACACGAAAATGGGCGGGCCATTGGTATGATTCTTAGCGCAAAATTAAGCATTCCTACTGCCTTCTGCAGTTGGTGGAAGGTGACCTTTTCTTTGCCCAGGCATTCTTCCAGTGCTAGCGTGAAACC
Source organism: Calotriton arnoldi (assembly GCA_963921515.1). Taxonomy (NCBI): domain Eukaryota; kingdom Metazoa; phylum Chordata; class Amphibia; order Caudata; family Salamandridae; genus Calotriton; species Calotriton arnoldi. The sequence goes on along the minus strand of CAWUFW010000043.1, from coordinate 2,996,031 downwards.
CCTTACCTTACTCAGTGGCAGACGTGATACACCTTCCACTGAATCCAGCTCTATGCCCAGAAACTCTATTAGTGTGGCCGGTCCCACTGTCTTTCCTGGCGCCAGGGGGACCCCAAATTCGCGCATGAGTGCGCAAAATGCTTCCAAAGCTCTGCCACACTCCTGAGACTCTGGTGCCCCCAACAACAGGAAGTCATCCAAATAGTGCAACCCCGACTGGTGCGCAGTCACTTGCCTGAAAACCTACTCCAGGAAAGAGCTGAATTTCTCAAAATAGGAGCAAGAGACAGAGCACCCCATGGGCAAGCATTTGTCCATGTAGTACTTCCCCTCTAGCTGGAATCCCAAAAGATGGAAATCTGTGGGTGAACTGGCAGTAAACGGAAGGCAGATTCTATGTCACATTTTGCCAACAACGTGCATGGGCCAAGTGACTGCAGCATCGTAATCGCCTGATCCAATGATGCGTATCTCACAGTGCACAGGGCCCCATCAATAGCATCAATCAGTGATTGACCTCTGGGAGCGGATAAGTTATGGATCAAGCGAAACTCTTCCGGGTCTTTTTTGGGCACCACCCCAGTGATGAGCAAACAAAATCTTCAACCGGTATCGTATCGAAAGGGCCAGCTAGTCTCCCCAAACGCAATTCCTTCAACACTTTAGCTAGCGCCACAGACTTGTCATCCCTCACTGATTGCTGCAGTAAGAGACCCCAGAATAGCCAGGTGCAGGAATCCTAAAGCCATCCCTGAAGCCTTCTAAAAGAGTCTGGGCTGTGTTTGGGCAACAGTATTCATTTAACCAGGGTATCAAAGCCATTGTTTTGATGGGTGAGTGAGCCTTGCTAAGCAATAAGTCCTCATCCTGCTTTTTACCTCCCTTTTCCTTTGATTTTTTTAAACATTTGGATTCCGGATGGGAAGAGAGGCCACAGAAGTAACATATGTGTCTGAACCTGCATGAACCCGTGGGCCTGGTGCAAGACCGCCTGTTAAAATCCCAACACGACCCCTTCTTGCCACCCCCTCCCGCGCTATACGGTGTGCCTGACCGAAAGGACTGCTCTTTTGGCGTGTCTTGGCTGGGAGTTTTCATGTGACGTAACCACATGATGACATCAATCTGATCCCAGGTTAAGCCTGGATCAGATACCTTCGCCCTCCTGAAATCCTTGTCATATTCTTTCCATCCCACTCCCGCGTACTCATCATGCGCACAGGTGATCCTATTTTGATAGCACGCCAATTGCACGCCTAGCCCAGGGAACCGTTCCACCAGTATTGCATGATAGTTGGAGAATGCCGATAAAAGAGAGAGAGAGGATTAAAATAACCTCCGCCGCGTGGACGGAGGCATGTAGATTCGTCAGCGGAGCGGCGAGGATGAGACCGTGCCGCCGCTCCGCGCTCCTTTTATGGGGGGGGAGGGGTGGGTGAAGTCCAGAACCAGTTCAAGCAGGTCCCGCAGGATCCGGGACCTGTTCTGCCAATGCTGCCCCGGAAGCACTTGTAAGCTTCTGGGGCATCTTCCCCAACAACCAATCACCACCCGGGGGGGGGGAGAGAGGGGGGGCGCCGGCCGCATCATCGGCCGACACTAACCCCGCCCCCACGAGAAGCGTCCCGGGGACCGGCACAAACCGCCATATTTGCGGCGTGCCCGAGTTCCCGGTTGGCGCCTATGGATTCACTACTGAGACAAGTCTAGCATGTAGAGCTGTCTTCTAAGGCACAAGGTCTGTCTTGGGAAATTATACAAAGATGATTTTTGTAGTCCAGTCTCCAGAGAACTTAGGATTGTACCACCATTTTAAAGTCTGATTCTGGGACTGACGGTTTTTATGCATCGGAGAAGATTAAGTTGGTAGTGCACTTTATTTGCTATGGAGTTTTTGTGAATGCATAAAATCAGATTTTTGTCTGGCATGACACTTAATGTTTTAATGTCTTTAATGATAGGAGGCTTGAAGTCCATACATTGAGTGAGTCCAGACAAGGATGGACTGTGACTGAGCTGGGGCAGAGTTGGGAGGGTATCATTAGAACATGAATTTGAAGGGGTTTAGTTTCAGGTGGTGCTATTTCATTCAGGATTGAATGTCTTTTAGAGCTTTCCAAGAAGGACACATCAACTAGTGCGGTAACCTTCATTTACATGTTAATTAGTTATTATAAGCAAACACGCAAGTTAACATGTTGCACTGAATTAGGTTAGCTTAAATACTGATGCCATTTTGAATGCCGATTTTGCACATTAGGGCTAATAGGCCTGTTTATGTATTCATGTAGTCGTTTTTTCATGAGATGTTTTTCTCTTTCGTTCCTCAGCAGATGCAGTAAATTGTCCAGAAGCCTTTTGTTAGCTAGTGAATAGGCATTTGCTATGTATTAGACAACTGACAGGAAGGTTCTCTCCAGGAGGAGACGAAGACGCCAGGAAGTGCGTCTTGTGGGGAGAGCTGTCTGAACCAAAAGATTCTGTGCAAATTATCAAATCAAGGACATAGTTGTATATGAAGCATTATAAAGATGTAAGAAACTGGGGAGTTTACCTGCTCCCAGCCTTTGGAAGAGAATGCTTTGGTCCTAAAAGTAGAGATGAGATGCAATGTTGCAATTAGAGTTTTGTTGAATTGTAATAGCGTGTGTTCCTAGCCTAGTGTGGGGCAGATCTAAGATATACTTGCTGACTTCAAGCTGAGACGACCCTGCCAGCCTCTGCTAATCTCTAATGCCTGAGTGCTAAGGCTTTATGCATATGGATTCCTATTGTCTCATCAGAAAACTTCATTTGGTTTTCTGAAGCTTACACCTTACCTTACTTTGCTTAAAATAAAATGCCATTCTTGCCTAACCACCTTTAATTTAGCTTTGGGGTTTTCCTTTATGGAACACACTTGCTGCAGATTCCGCAATCTATATGTAATTTTTACCAACGTGCTTTTTTATCTTATTTTGAAATACTGACTTTTAGATTTTTTGAATCTGTAATAATGGTGGCTAAAATTTTAAATACTTGGTGAAATATTATTTGATTTGAATTAATTTGTTAATAAATCCCTTTCAAATTCATTCCACTTCTCTTTGTCGTTTCCCTGAGAAGTTCCAACTGGTCTGCACTGTTATGATAACTAATGTAAATGATAGCTCCTTATTTATTCTCCTTTTTGACTTACAAAGTTCCATACAACCAATGACGGGGTTGTTTGATGATTATACCCAACGTTTGAGATACAGGAATCCCTCCTCCGGCATGGTGATGGAATGGAACCCTGAGGTATTCCTGAAGAAGGGAACAGGAGTCAGATAAAATAATGCACGATTTAGTTTGTTTATGTTGTTTTTCTTGATTAGAGGAAAATGAGCTCAAGACCATGTGATTTATACCATTCTAAACAAGTATGTTTAGGAGAGTGTTGTGGTCCACCCTATTAAACGCTTGTGATAGGTCCAGGAGAATTAGAAGACCATAATCACCCTTGTCCAGTACACAAAGTACAATGTCAATAATTTGAAGGAAAGCTGTTTTCATACTACAACCTGACCTAAGCCCAGATTGTAGGTCATCAAACAGGCCACACTCATCAAGGAATTGTTTGAGTTACTTTGCTAAGCAAGTTTCCATAAGATACGCAAAAAAAGGGTGGATGTGTTATTGGTCTAAAGTCGTTTAGTCTTGCTAATCAGGTCCTGCATTTTCTTTTAAAGGAGGATCTTTTCTGTTTTAGGGCACACCCAAATGCCATGGATAAGAAAAGTCTAATAATGGGGCAAGAGATAAGCAGATGTTCTTTATAAGAGAACCTGGAATAGGATCATAGTAATTTAAGGAAAGATGGTCTAATGTTCCCTATTATTTAATGTCTTCCCGTAACTTCCCTGAAATAATTTTACACACATGTAAAGTATGAGTGGGGAGCAGGATTGGTCATGAGACTCAATGGGGAGAGAGAGTTCTATCACTTTTTTCTTGAATTCTGAGGATTCTTAACTTCTTAGGTCTAGCGTTAAGGAAGACATTTTGTTTTTCTGAAAAATACATACATATATACATAAGGTGGCTTTTGGTCAGCTATCTTCATCCATGTTATTCTATGGTATGTATTATATTTATTGAGCACACAAATACCTAAATAAGCAGTGTCCTGGAGGTAAAAAAGGTAACCAAAAGCAGTGCAAGGTAATCAAACACCATCATAAAGAAAGCATATGTTATTCAATGGTTGTGATTAAGTGAGTCTTATGTTGTTTTCTGAAAGTGATGAGACTTAGTCCTGCCCATGGGGGTAGAGGCAGTAGGTTGTAAGCATATGATGTCACCAGTGAAATACCACCAATCCTGCCCTTTTTGCATCTGCAAACAGCCATCAAATGACATGTTTTGGGGCAGAGTCCGTGCAAGAAGGTACCTAAAGAATAAAGAGGACATTAATTGGTCTGTTATAGTATCATTCACCTTTGCTTCAACTCAACATACAGAATGGGGCAATGAGGTCAGCCTAATTTAGCTAATGGACTCCCTCACTATAAGTGATGGCATTTTGCTAGCGCAAAATGTACATGTTTACTATAAAAGGTATTCCCTTCAGTGTCAGTGGTTGTGGATCACTGTCCTTGTTTTAAAACTGCATTATATTTCACGTTTAAAAATTGTATTTAAACTTTTTTTTTTAATGTTTCCACAGGTCCAGCAGCTTCACACACACTTCTTTCAAGAAGCACAGGTGGTCATTAGCAAACAGTCATGCATGTGAATAAAGGCAGGACATGGCTATATATAACCTACTCCAGGTAGCTCAATAGTAAAGTATATGCTTTACAAGTGTGAAGTCCCAGGTTCTGTCCAGGTATCTATCCACTTTGAACCAAAGGACGATGTTTCAACACCATTGACGGACAAACAGAACACCAAAGATGCTGCAACATACTGCACCTGCCCACATGTAACAACCGTCAATCCTTTCTACGTCCCTCTTAAAACAGCCTATCCACTTCTCCTTCATGCACTACCTCTTATTAACCACCACACGCTAAGTCAAATTAGTCCATTTGATTTCTTGTATTACTCAGACCCACCCAGTCTATTATATGTTACAATTGAGCAGCAGTCTAATACTTATAGAATTTTGGTTCTCCAAGGTTGCAAACTCTTAGTGGTTGTTGCTAGGTTTGCAATGAAATTCTGATGGGTGAATTTAGATGAGAACTAGTTACTAAAAATAGAGCAAATCTGGACCTATAAAAGAAAGCCTATGACAGGTGCATATTTACAATTTTTTTTTATTTACAACATTTGCAGCAGTACCTGAAAACCTATGCAAGACATACATTTCCAGACATAGTACTGGAAATGCCATGTGAAATGTTTCAAGAGTTTGTATACCCCTATGTGGATTTCGACATAGAGTAGACTTCTGCACAAGGGGAATGGAGCCCTCTGTGTGATTGCACATTTTTTAATCTCTTTGTCAGGAAAACATTTTTTCCATGGAGCTAGACCTGTGCCCATACCACCAATAACGCTGTAAGTGATCTATACCCAGCCAAGCCATGATAGGAGCTACTCCAGCTCTTGGCTGGATAAACACTCCAACTATTTTCAGGTTGGGAAGTAGCCCGATCGCCATTTGGGGATGAACATAAACGTACATGTTTGTGGTCTTTCTCAAACTTTCAAGGCAAACTACACCTTGGAATGCCTACTTCCCACTATTGAGTAACATTTTCAACTGCAGGTTTATCTGCACTCATGGTGGAGCAATCCATAGTACTAAATGCAAAGTCCCCCTTCCGCTCCATTGTCTTTGCCAATGTTGGATAAATAGGTAGAAAAAAGGTTTGCTTTCTGTATAGACTGAAGATAGGAGATAAATAACTGAGTGTGACAAACTGCCTGACAAATGATTGTACTTTTCAGGTTTCAAAGCCAACCACAGTACCAAGACAGCCTTGATTGTTGCAACAGATGGCATCTGCACCCTACTCGACAGAGGAGAATCAGCCGCCCTGATCCTGCTTGACCTCTCCGTGCACTTCAACACGTCTCCCACCACACACTCGTCGATCGGCTATGCCAGATTGGAATCACAGACGATGCGCTCAGATGGATTGCATCCTTTCTCAAGGGTTGCACCCAAAGAGTCCGCCTCCCTCCCTTCACCTCACAACCCAAGCACACCATCTGTGGCATACCCCAAGGCTTACCCCTCAGTCCAACCCTGTTCATCATCTACATGACTCCACTCGCAGACATCATCAGATCGCATGACATCAAAATCATCTCCTACGCCAATGATACCTAATTCGTCCTCTCGCTCTAAGAGGACCCCACCTCGACATAGACCAACTTCTACAACTGTATGAAGAAGGTCACAGCCTGGATGAAGGGCAACTACCTGAAGCTCAACACGGACAAAACTGAAGTTCTGATCTTTGGCAGACACACTGCCCTCTGGAATGACTTCTGGTGGCCGGTGGAGCTCAGACCCACCCCCTGGCCAAAAGACCACGATCGCAACCTCAGCATCATCCTCGACAGTGAACTCTCACCATGAACCGTCAGATCAATGCGGTCTCCTCAGTCTGCTTCCACATGCTCCCCATGCTCTGCACAGTTTCAAGTGACTCCCCATCAGCACCAGGAAAACTTATCACCAGCCGACTGAACTATGGCAATGCACTCTATGCAGGCACCACTACCGAACACATGCAAAGACTACAGACGATCCAGAACGCTGCCCCCAGACTGATTCTCAACCTGCCCAAGAGGACCCACATCACCCAGCACCTGAAGAACCTCCACTGCATCCCCATCCAGAAGAGATGCCATTTCAAGCTTCTGACCGACGCCTACAAAGCCCTCCATAACTAAGGATCTGCCTACATGAATCGCCACCTGCACTTCCACTGACCTCCCAGGAATCTCTGCTCCACACACCTCACCCTCGCACAGATACCACGCATCCGCCACTGCCGCTTTTGAGGACGCTCTTCCCATATTGCCACCAAAGCCTCGAAAGCCCTTCCCCTCCACCTCCGCAATGAACCCTCGCTGAACAACTTCAGGAAGGGATTCTAGACCTGGCTCGTCGACTGATACCTGCATCATAGCGCCTGGATACCTTCTCGCGCGATAAGCTGCGCTATACAAGTACGACTTGATTGGCTGACCTCATTAAAGCGGTTAGGAAGATGCCCAATAATTATGAAATGTTCAAGGACAAATCTGGTGATGATGGAGAGGCAAACAGGACTGAAAAGAAGGCAAAAACTGGCCAGAGTCATAATTTTACACCTGACACACATTGCGCTAAGCATAACATGCAAGTCAAGCCATCTCAAGGAGGGTCTGAGGCAGGAAACGGTTTACATTGTTGCATTTAAAAGTAAGAATGGTAGAAGTGTTCATAACACAGTTGTGCAGAAAGAGACATAACAAGGACTCACCAGACTAGTAATAAGTGACAAGACAAAGATAGATGGAGGTTGCCCAGTGGCTGTGAATAGCCAGAAACGGACTTATTAACTGCATCTGCTGACACGTCCGCGACAAGTCAACGGAAGTGAAGCAAGACCCGTGCACTGACTGTGAGCTGACAGTTATACTATAATGGAGCAGGTGACTTGGTTCTCCCAGTTTCTTTTTTTTTTTTTTAAAGTTTTTTTTATTAAACATTTACTCAATCCACCATTACAATCAAGGTTCTCCCAATTTCGGACGCGCAATTGACTAGTCACGCTATCCGACAAGTACAATTAAGGAATTATATGCATATGCCATACATTTTCTGGGAATTAAGTTTTAAGTGCTCCAGTTCCAGAAACCTCCGAAGTATTAGGGTTGAAACCCATTGACACCCTCTTACAGGCGTACTGGCCCTGAAGAATCTCTGAGAAAACCTTTTCTAAAGGAAAATCATTAATTGATTAAGGTTTCCCAAGGAAGTAAGCCGTAGCCCACTGCGCTCTCTTGATATAATGATTAGAGCACAGTTTAAAAAAACTTTCTTACATGGACATTGACCGTGCTTCTAACTCTGTAACAATTGGAACTGGACATGCTTTTTTAAAGTGAAATTACTTTCTTGGATTGGTTTTGCATCCTCAGAAAATACCCGTTGATGACACTTTCCACTATATGCTAAATATTTTCTCGGATTTTGAATGACATTAATAATTTGCGACTGTGTATAATAACAAAACGCTGTTAGAATTGTCCAAAACTAATTAATAAAGTAATTGAACCTTGCAGTCCCGTATGTGTTTGTCTTGGTCATGATTGAAAAAGATTACTACGAACAATCACTGAGGTATATATATTTTGTGTATTGGTAGAATAGTGGGCTAACCTCGTCTGATTCGAAGGACCCATCTGCTCTCGGGTCTGTGGTACTAAGCTAGACCTACAGTGTCCTTTAGTTTGTATTTGTGAGGGGGCGAATTGAAAATATTCTTTAACACGAGATAAGACCCACTTTGAGTACCTGGTGATCTATGTTGGGCTTTGTAGAGCCCCAGCAGTGTATCAAAATGTCATTAACATTTCATGGTTTTCTTGACACATCTCTAGTCAGCTACATTGGCATCATACTGATTTTCTCCACCGCCTTGGAGGATCATTATAAACACATGACAGAGGTTTTGCAAAGACTTTGAAAACACTTTCTATATGCTAAAGCAGAAAAATGTGTTTCTGGTACCAGAGGTTACATTCCAAGGCTTTCTGATTACCAATCAGCGCATCCAAACCAATTCAATTAAAGTGACTGCAGTCACCTGATCCCCAAAATGTAAAAGAAATCCAATGATTTTGGGGATTCGCTAACTTCTACAGGCATGTTATCGAAGGCTTCTCTGCAAAATTAGTACCACTGGCTCAGTTGACCAAGAAAATGATTCCTTTTTCGCGAAGACTTCAAGAATAAGGCTTCTTCACTCTTAAACATGTATTTACTACAGTTGGTGTCTGATCCAGATAATCATAGAGACAGATTCATCCTTTTTTACCATTGGAACTATTCTATCGCAGCGCCATCCAATCAGAGTCGCTTTGCATCCCATTACATGCTACACATGTACCCTGAAGGCAGCATAGATGAATTTCACAAAATACAGTGAAGAACTGCTGACAATCAAGGAGGCCTTCAATACAGGTAGACATCGATTAGAAGGAGGTGATCAGCAGATAACTGACTGAACAGATCCTAAAAGCCTTGGGCATCTAAAATGTGTGAAATGCATGAAGCCACGACACGCTCATTAGTCTCTGTTCTTTTCCCCCTTTCCATTACCATACAACCTATTTTCCTGGAAATCAGCATAGTAAGGCCAATGCACTTTTCTCTCAGATGAAGTCAATCCTCCTCCAAAACCACTAAAGATCCTAGCCACATACCTTTCTTCAATGAATGAGTCAATCATCTTTTTTAACCAAAGTCACAGCCCAAAAATCCACTTGTAATGACATAAAATAAATTCAGAAGTATCCCAAGAACAGATAAAAAAGTGGAGCTTTGTCGTGGAATGCTGACTAGCTATACATTCCAGAAAGTTCTCTACAGAGGGAACTTCTATTCTATTCCTGTGAGGCTCATGTCACGTCATGCAGGAATATAAAAGACCTGTGGTTTTGTTAAACATTACTTATAGTGTCATCAGTTAAATCACGATATAAGGGAACACATCGTAAAATGTATCACCTATGCTCAAGCAAAAGTGATGCAGAGCAAACTATTAGGATTACTACAACCAGTTCCCATGCCAAAGAAACCCTGGTGCCGCCTCTCTATGGGCTTTATTGTAGATCTTCTCAAACTGGATGAAAAACTGGTGGTGATGGACTATCTGGCAAAGGCTTCACATTTTGTTCCTCTTGCTAAACTCCCGACTACTCTTGAATTGACCTTAATCTTCATTAAAGGCATTTTGTACTTATATGTTCTCCCTGACGTTATCATAACTGAAAGAGGGGATTCAATTAACTTTTCACTTTTGAAAGGAACTTCTACAAAAGATCAATACTGCACACTTCATGTCAACCAGCTATCAAAAGACTGATGGCCAAACACAGTGAGACAACCGTTTCCATTCAGATCAGTCAAACTGACAATACCTTTCTGGCCCTATCTTCTCAGTTCCTGTCTGTCAGAGGTCAGGGCAAACCCCCTTCCGGCAGCCATGGTACTGATGACACTAGATAGCATTAGCAGCAAGTGCCTTCAAGAATGAGACAAACTGAGAAAAAAGTCAGATGGCAGAAAAACAGAAGATAGTGAAGAGATGCAGCTGGAAGGAAGGATGTTGGAAATGGCAAGGGGACGGCTACAGAGAACTTGATAGCTGGGAAACCAAAGTCCTGGAAAAAAAAAACAAGGGGTAATGAATGCAATGAAAAATAACTTTCCAAAAGTGTTTCAGCGCAGGAAGTGCAGAGAAACTCCTCCTGGTCAAGTGGGTAGAGTGGAAGCTAGCCCACAATTCTTAGATCCTCATCTTGATTTGTGAAAAATCTATTTAGAACATTAGGTCCCATCTGCCACCTTGAATTGGGAATAAAGCTCTTCCTTAACCAAATTCCAGCGGAGGAAAAACAGTAATGTTGGTTGCTTATATGTCGCGTGGTCATCCTGCAGAACCACTTCACCCACAGAGAGAAGAATGCTGGCTTCCTCCTGATGAGCAAGCCTGTGTTGCCACACCGCCAACCCCTACAATGAGCCGGCCTACTCCTGTCCACTCAGGAGACTTTATCGAGCTGTGGGCAAAGCATCCATCCTGGGTGAGACAGAAGCTACAGCATAACAATTCCTTGAACAATGCCTCAATGTTCCCTGATGGGTCACCTCACCTACAGCAATTACATCAATGGTGACCAATAGAGGAAATCTATTAGAACAACTCGATACGCAGTGTTATGGGATTCTCTCCTTTCTTTTGTACATACAGTTATCGCCTTCACATCTGGTCAGAAGAATTGACTTAATCCAGAGTGCCTGCAGAGCACACAATTCTACAGACCACACAACAGGCAGAAAAGACTTCTGTCCAAACCTTAATGAAAGCGAAGGCTAACTACAAGACGTTTGCAGGCAGACCCAGACTACCCAGCTCTCAGTATAAGGCGAAAGATACGGTCTAGTTCTAATCAAGAATCTGTCCATCCTTGGCCCACATCCTACATTCACCCCCTGCTTTTGAGGGTCCTATTGAGTTAATTGAGCTTGTGGGTCCGGTAACAGTTCCTCCTGCTCTACCAGACAGTTGGCGAATACACCTACCGGTACACATTTCCAGAGTTAGGAAAGCATTAAATATTGGTAGAACTCCCCCATCACCAGTTACAAGTAGATGGTACATTAAATGTATGAGGTTGATGCCATTCTAGACTCTCATAAATATAGACTTACTGTACTTAGTGGCAATGAAGGAGTAAGACGTCTTGGGCTGCTCATGGGAACTGGTTAATTTCACGGATGCTTCCACTTAATAAATTATTTCACAAGCATTATCCCCATAAACCAAGGCTGGTAAGAACTGCAAGTGTGAGGTCCTTAGGCAGGAATCCTGTCAGGATCAGCAGGGTTGAAAGGTGTTATGATCATACAAATTCACCTGTGAGAACTGTTAGACTATATGCTGGGTGTACGTCATATCAAAAATTAGCTACACAACAGCGTGGCTGGTGGTTCTGGCAGACAGAGTAATGGAGGTTGAGTCAACAGTTCAAGGTGAGATTAAGCCATAGCAAGAAGAAAATACTTCTGGTACTCACCAACAGAAACAAGAAAGCATCAGCATTTCCAGTGCACTATAGGCAGCCGTAGCAGCAAAAGAGAATACTCCCATCAGTCAACCGTGCCTGACAACTGTAGTTGAAGTGAACTCAACAGTTTGCTTCCCTGCACCTTTGTTATTTTGCCCCTTATCAGGCCTCTCGTGGTTAGTTATTTCAGCACAGGACATCCCGCTTTACAGATTCCCTCCTTACCGCTCTCCATGCTCCTACTAGACAACACGTTGGAACCTCTGATTAGACTTGTTAGTGGGTGATGATTTACTGGCTGTTTCCTGGTAGCCCACAACTAGTTATGGCACTCCCTCATCAAACAATTGGTAAGACTTGGTCTTGGAGGCTGGGGGGATTTGCATTCCAATCTTTCCCTATAGCTATGATATCGATTATCTGCTGTGTACAGTCCCCAAGGTACCTATCCATTCCAACCTACTGAGGCAGTATCTTGTGGGAGGACGCAGACCCTAGGTCAGGCACCACACCCTGCAGTATTCTTGCTTATCTTTAATACCCCAGATAGCCATCAATAGGCTTTTCCTCATTAAGATTAACTGGTGGTCTTGACAGGGAAGGAAGAAGGTTGACATCCGAGTCCCATGACATACTCGACAGACTGAGTACCAGACAATACCCAGATTACTTACTGGTGGTCTTAATTGCCACTTTATCCATAGGTCTCATCGCAACCTTATTTTTTGAGTATTTGGCAAGAAAAAGTGCATGATTAAAAGGAGAGCAATACACACTGCAGCACACAATACCTATTGTTTATACTCACAGTGCATCAATATTTACAATGAGAACGCATCCAGAACCCCTTTCCCAAACTGAGTGAACATAACCCCAGGTGGATCCTGCGATGGGAGTGAAGGGTATGAGAACCTACCCATCCGATGTGATTCAGAAAATGATGCACCCATGGCACAGGTAGAGCATCATGCAGCAGGACTGAGGAGCTTCACCTGAGTGCTCATAAGCCAGGGAAAATGGCAGGCACTTTCTGTGGCTGACAATATCCACGTATGGGGTTTTTCACTGTAATACAAGACCAAAAGGGCACCACCAAAATCAACATTGTTTTTTTCCCCATTGGGTCCTCCATAACATGGCAGAGATCACGGATTGGAAGAGAGACATTACATTGATCATTCAACCCAGGAAATGCCTGATTCTGGGGTTAAAATCAGGAAGATGGTTTCTCCTGGACATAAAGAGGTCGCCAGAGGGAGACAAATCTGCACAAGTAACGTTGGCCTGATGGAATACTCAAGAACAGATAGGATTAGCAGGCTAGCCCTCAACAAAAATTAAGGCACACTTAATGCCCAAAACCTCAACAGACTGGCAACCAAATGCAGGGTATCATAGTCAACAGACCCTTGGCAATTTGCATATACCTATGTCACGTGACAATCCCTCCTTACTACCACTGCTGACAACACATGCAATTAGAAAAGCAGAAATTCCAGCGTTTCGGTAGAAACAGAAAAGCGCACACCTTTCCACCTTTTTTGGAACTTAAATTGGTAAACTGTCTTCAGAGGCATTCGCTGACAATGAATATTGGCTTCTTTCATCATCACTGCTTCCTCCGTCACTTTTTTTCTGTTGTGTAACTGTAGTTCCAACTATATAGATGTCTAAGGGTGCACTTTATGTAGAGGAAATTGGTGTTCATTAAGGTACTGTGTAATCTTCTCTGACCTTTTCAGTTTCTTAGGTATAAAGCTGCAAACACATTTAATAAAACATCCTTATTCCAGAAGTGCAGGCAGGATTGCAACATGTAACCTTAAGGTGCATACAGGCTAACTACTAGGAAACAAACAGAACTCATCCCCTAGAGGAAATATACTGTGTGCAAATACCATCATCAAACTAAGTCTTCTCTGTGTCAGGTGTCAAATATGTCCAAAGGCCTAGAAAATCATTGTGCTTCAGTGTCTCAAAGTGCAATCAAAAATGTATTTACTCAATGTTGATGTCAACAACATAATGATCCTTGGAAACGCAATTAATGTTTTGATGCTATTTTCTTAGGCTTTATCTTAGAAGTTTATGTAGTTTATAAAGACTGACCCTTTAGAGTGAAACTAATTATATTAGTGGTCTTACTCTTTAAAGATACCACTGAGGAGCTCTAAATTGGAAAGGTATCTGACCATTCTTGCCATTTCATGTTGGATCGACTTTTTACTCAAATTTCAACTTACATATCATCACTCGTTGCCCTCTAACCCACCTGAACAAGGATGCAAGGGTGGATTTCTAGCTTTCATTGCACTGAAATTCCTTTTCCTAATCTTCATGATGTTATGGCACTGTAAGATGTGGAGTTATGCACCTCTGACAAACACACCATGCAGGAAACATTTACATCATTTGCCTCTTCCACTTTTCTTTCTCAAACACACCACTTAACTCTCCTGCTTGAAGAGTCCAATTCTAAAAAATAATCACCAGCGGGGAATCGAGCAACTCCTACTGCCTATACACACCTTAAGCTATGAGAATGTATTGATGGAGGCTCATATTTCTCTTTTTGTATGCTTCTTACCTTTGATGTTTCTTCCAGTGCGATCCCATTGTTGTTTTTTTCCATTATCATCTGATGTGCTTCTTCCGACTGTGGAATGTGGGACATTTCTGCATTCGTTTTATACTCCAGCAAAAAGATGGCAGGCGGAACCAAGATACTGAAAATCACCTGTGAAATAGTATTTGTTATTGCCTTGCCTCTAAAATGTGAGCTTCAAGTTTAGTGTATAATTAATCCAAAGCTAAGATTCATAAACCATCAATAAAAGTGGTATGTCTGGTTTTGGATACCTCAAAAGGTTTACCTTCGGTAGAGTTCTTCTTGGAACATACAAATGAACTTTATGACTTTGAAGACTTGAAGCATCACTGTGAATTAACCTATGGAATATTGTTAGCTCTTTTACGGAGAAAAATCATAGTCACTGAGTCACGCAGTCCACAGCACTGATATCAAACTCCTACTTCACTTTAAAGAATTATTGAACAACCGTCAGGTAAAAAGGTACAAAATCATTATTGCAAAAGCTACATCATACAGTGCAAGAGCTATACAAAAGGTTCAAACTGGTGGGTAACAAACGAACACAATTCAAAGTTTCACCCTCATCCATGGGGTTCCTCATTGTGGTGAGGTTAGAACTTTTTAGCATGGAGACCAGGAGCCAGTGCAACCTTCTAGCATCTATAACATTCTCACATTTATGTGAGTTAGTTACAAATCAAACAGCATAATTTTACACCATAAGAGTTACAAATTCTAATCAGTTTTAGAACATTGGAATGTTGGGAGCTCCATTGAAAACAATGGAGTTGCTCCGGGCTTATAATGGCTGGTATAAGCCCGGAGCTCCAACATTCCAATGTTTCTTTGTTCAAAGCTCTGGCTGTGAACAAAGGATTCAGGGAGCCTGAGGGGATTTCAATCCCCTCGCGTTCCCTAAAGCCTTTGTTTAATTTGTTAGAACATTCTGCCCTCTAGTGGCAGAATGTTCTAATAGCCTTATAGCCCTTCGTAGCTGGGCTATACTGGCTAATAAAGTCCCGCTCCCTTGTTAAAGGCCCTCGCCTTCGGCTCGGGCCTTTAACGCTGGAGCGGGCCTTTAATAGCGGGTATAGCCCGCTACGGCGGGCTAAAAGGCTATAATAAATGACTAGACTAGAACAGCATGATCCTCCCTGGAGATGAAGAAAAATTGTAATCAGCTTCAATTTATGCCAAAACACGTTTCTCCTACCTTAATAAATTTAGGATTATGGAAAGATTTTCATCAACAATGACCTCACCGAAACGCGTTGACAATTTAGATTTCACTATATACCTGCACTGAACAATCCTACAAGAGAAAGTGGCTAATAGTACTATGTCAGGATCAGAGGCTCTGACTATGCTTTATCTTACTTCATTTGTTTTTGCTCAGCAGCCATGAAAATATAGCAACAATCAAGGTACGGACTACGACTCCCATGGGTCCAAGCAAAAGTCAAATTCCATCCATTCATGCGGCTCTGTCCTCACATAAAACATCCCCAAGAAACAGCACTTCCTCTTTCTTCGTTGCACAGCAGCCAGATACATATGCCTTCCTTAAGAATGTTCCTATGATGTGCTCTGTTGAATTTATAGGCAGTTATATGTTGCCGTGCGAAGCGCTGTGTTTTCCTTGTTTCTTGAAGTTACTCGCGTGCAAGTATTTTCTGCACACAGGGTCTGGATTGGGCTGGTTGTGGTGCGCTCCGAGCGTGTGGTTCCCGACATCTTGTGCTCATTGGGAGGCAGCGAGGCGAGTCACAGGCTTTCCAGTGCAGTTTCTCGGCCTGTTAGTGGCTGTCCATGAAGATTCCTCCACCTCGAAGAATGCACTTACACGAGCCTGCCACTAGCAGCACTGAGCACTGCAGACTCTCTCCCCTTGAGTCTTGCTCGTCTCACTCATTTGAATTAAAGTTCTCCGTGCCTTAGGGCCTTTGGTTTTCCTCCATTTTTACAGATTAGCAGGTGACGGGACTGGTTTTATTGTTAGGGCTACACACTAGTGTGCTGGGTCCTTCTGGGGTGTTATAGGGTTTTTTTTTTAACCAATCTGCCTCCTCTTAATAGGTTCTGTGGGTCCTCCGTTAATTCAGCTTGTATCTCCTACAACTTAGAGGGCACTGCAGCCGACGCACAGGGTTATTTGAAGGATGCCCAGCTCACAGTTATTCTTCAGAGCTTTGGCACTAGACTTGCTGCCAGGGTTTCTACTAGGGGACTTTTAATATGAGGACAGGGGACGAATTGCGTATTTCCTTGGTGATGAATTTGTTGCCGCTGTAGATACAACCTTGCAACAGGCAGTTGCCCAGGCCTTGAAGCCTTTGAGTAGGCAGACTATATTCATGGCAGCATGCTGCAGTGTTAATCTCCCACCAGGGTAAAGACAAAGGCCCCCTTTGGCCTTTTGAACTTCTTGAATCTCAGGAGGATTCACAGTAAGTCTCACAGTAAGTCTCACAGTAAGCTGCAATGTAAGGCAAAAGCTCAAACAGGGACCTTTCCTTTGTCAAACGCCTTCAAAAGGCTCAGACATGCATACCTAAAAACGCAGAGCCACCAATATAATGGAACCCTGTGACAACTGTCAACCTAGGCTTAACCCCAGTAGAGGAGGACACTCATCTCTACTGGGATGTGATAGATGATGGAGAGCAATTTGAGTACCCTGATGTGGATGACTCTGATGATGAACCAGGGCCCAATCGACCACGGAGACCAGAAGGCGGTCCCTAACACATCAGGTTTGATAACTGCACAAAGGGAGAGCAGAGGAGTTGAATGACTTAGAAGGTATGTTTAACCTAGATGATATACATCATCTGTGATCAGTGGAATGGTCTTTGGCAGACAAAGTGGTCCAGTACCTGCTCAACAGGATTCCTAAGTCAATAAATAAGAAGGTCAGGGGCCACCTTAAAGCAGAGTGCCCATGCCCGTCTCTGGATGGGAAAGTTGCACTGACACCAGAGATTGATGGCAAGATGGCCACCTTTGTGGTCAAGTTTATTAAGGATAAACGTTAGGATATTGTGGGGCCATTAACCAAGATTTTTGATATGGCTGAAGAAGCCTAAGAAACCGGCAGTCTGATTTCACCCGACTTTCCACTCAGCATGGGCACAGAGGGCAATATACTTTCTTGAGAACGCCAAATGTGCACTCCCAACCAAGAGAAGACATTCAATCTTGATCAAAATCTTGATCAAAATCGATCCCCAGTTGGGGGCGTGGCTTGGCAAGCCGACATGGCGGACATGGGTTAAGAGCGCTCCGTCCAGCCCACTTAGAAATCCTACAATATCCTACCTCTCCGATACTCTCCTGTGACTCCGCTATGCCTCGCTGCTGAACTGCTACGACGGTCCCTGCCTGGGCGAAAGCTGGTGCAGTGGATGCCCCCGGAGGCGGCGATTCCTCGGTGGAGTCCCGGCGGGGCCTGCGAGGTGCGCGGCCTGGAGCGGGGCCGGGGGCGTTGCCTGGATCTCGGGCCGGCGTGGGGTGGAGCGGCCTTGGCGGTGTTGTCCCGGGACGGAGCGGACATTGGCGCCAGTGTGCAATCCTGGGCGGAGGTCTCTATCCGGGGCCGGCCAATCCTGCCAGGGGCAGATCCTGAGGGCGCAAAGCTGAGACTCGGCGGCTGATTCGGGCCGCGGCGGCGAAGGCGGAGGAGGGTGGTCCGACGCCATCGGCGCGCTGGTGGCTGCTGTCTGGCAGAGGCGGTGGGGGCGGGGGCCCGCTGGTTCTCTGTCCCCCCCCTTTTTGTTTCTTCCATCCCCTGAGTCCGGAGGCAGACGGCGGGCGGTGCTCTGAGGCCCTTGATCCTCCTCCCCCCCTGGCGTATCCATCTGGGGGGTGCCGGCGGTCCTTTCGGGCCTCGAGGGGGTGAGTGGCGGCAGCGAGGGAGGCACTTTGCATCGGCGGCCCTGCACACTCGGAGGGGACAGAGGGGTTGCGGCTCTTCCCCCCCCCCTCCCCTCTCTCCTACATCATCGATACTGGAGGGGAGTGAGTTGGTGTCCGGTTGTGTGGAGGGAGCCCTGCAGTGGCCGCGGTGCTTAGTCCATCTTGCCCTGGTGCCTGACTGAGCTTGGTGCGCTGGCCCCGGGGGGCACTCTCGCTCTGGAAGTGTGACCATTACCTACGGATGCCGTTGTGGGGGTCCACTGCTGGTCATCAACACGCGACTTGCCGGCAGAGCTCGACGCTGGGGTGTCTTTGGCGTCCCCCCCCCCTCTCATTCTCTCTCCCCCCCTCCACCCTATGGTGAGGGGTTCGGCGGTCAGGTCGGACCGCGGGGGGGCCCATCAGCACTGATGGGAGGTGCGTGAGCCCCAGGGGTTGTGGGGGAAGACCCTCGCTGACACCTGCTGCCTATTGCGGTGGATGGAATCCCCCATTTCGGAGGTCCAGTTGTGAGGGGCCGGTTGGGTGGATCTTCTTCGGGATCCCGAGCGGTGGCCCTGGGCGGTGGTTCACATATCTCTGGCGACAGGCGGCGCTCTATTGATCACGTTGCAACTGCCCGGACGGGGCTAAGACCTCCTCAGAGTCCGTCATGACACGAGATAAGGGCGGCGGAGGGCCGCCTAAGCAGGGCCCTATTGATAAGTTCACGGGCCCGGGGGCTGCTGGAGGACCTTCTGGGGGGTCGCAAGAGGGTGTGCCGGACAATGCAGCGCTCCTTGCGGCCATTACACAGTCCAGAGACATGTTAGACGCCAAGATAGGGGCGGTGGGCTCGGACGTCATGCTATTGCGGCAGGATCTGCGGAACGCCGTGTCCCGAATTACAGAGGCCGAGACCCGTATCTCTGGAGTAGAGGATGATGTTACCACGCTGAAGACGCGGGTGGCTGCACTGGAGACCACCCAGCGGGGTCTCGCACTGCGGGTGGAGGATGCGGAGGGGAGGGCAAGACGCAATAATCTCCGCTTCGTTGGGTTTCCGGAAGGATGCGAGGGGGGCACCATGGAGCAGTTCCTTATGCGGTGGCTAGAAAGTTGGCTTCCACCAGATTCGATGTCCCGCTGCTTTGTGATTGAGCGTGCTAATCGAGCGCTCATTCAGAAGCCTCCGCCTGGGGCCCGCCCGAGACCAGTCATTGCAAAGCTATTAAACTATCATGACAGGGATGTTATTCTGAAGCAGGCACGTCTCAAAGAACCCCTCCAGTACGATAACGCTCGTATCCTAATTTTCCCTGACTACACGAGGCTGGTCCAGCAACAGCGGCAGTCGTTCCTAGCTGCAAAGGCCCACTTGAGGGAACTCAAACTCCCGTATGCCCTACTATATCCTGCTCGTCTGCGGGTGGTCTATCGCTCCCGCACCCATTTTTTCGACTCACCGGAAGAGGTGTTTAAATGGACTGATGAAACGGTGCGGGTGCGGGCTCATACGCCACCGGGACAAGGGTCTGATTCCTCCTCATCGGAGGCTGCTCGGGGGGGGCCCTCGGTGAAGTCGAAGGGGGCCAGAAGGTCGCGCTCCAGGCGCCGCTCCCTGTCCTGTGGTGCGGCATCCCGGGCTGGCTCGGTTTCAGGCCGGCAGACAGTGCAGTCCTGAAAGATGTATCAGCGAGGAGCAGAAGCGGAACAGTTTGTACCTACTGGATCGGAGAGGCTTAAATGTGGGCCGGGTCCGTTAGTGGATCCGTGCGTCTAGAGGGAGTGTTAGCAAAAGATGGGCTGTGAGTTGGGGATCCATTGGTCGGGACGGACCGGGCCCTCCCGTTGGCGGGCGCGGGACGTACCCGCCGCGACAGATACTTCATTGTGGTTGAGGTATGGGGTGGGGGGTTTGTTGGGAAGAGGGTTGTTTGGTTTGTTGATCGCACTTCACCGCTCAGATAGTCGGCTCATATTTGCACACCGGGTAGGATTCCACATCCCCGCCCACGCAGTTACAATACTACATGGCAGATATACCCCATAGGGAGAAAATATCCCTGGGCTCTCTCCATATTCTCAGCTGGAACGTGAGGGGAGCTCTCGATAAAATTAAACGTGGGGCCATATTGCAACAGGCCAAGCGGGCGGGGGCAGATATCCTCCTACTACAGGAGACACATCTCCTGGGGACAAAAGCCCCTTGCCTTCAACGATATGGATATCAACAGGTGTTCCACTCTGGTTTTGTGAGGGGGTCCAGAGGAGTAGCTATTCTAGTTCATCGTAGGGTTCCTTATGTGCATAGTAGGCTTTGGACCGACACCCAGGGGCGCTATATATTCTTACAAGGCAAGGTGGGGGAGGACTTCCTGATCCTGGGCAGTGTATACGCTCCTCCTCCGCTACAATGGAGTCTGGTGGAGCGGCTTATGGCTATATGGGTGGACATGCCAGATGGAGTGGCTGTTATTGGTGGAGATTGGAATGATGTCATGAATGTGGGCATGGACCGCTGGAGAGAGAGGGGTGTTTCTGAGGGAGGCAGCACCACACGACTGCACTCGCTGGCGACGGGTCTGGAATGGGTTGATGCCTGGTGTCACTTGCATCGGGATGACCGAGAGTTTACTTATCTCTCGGCGGTCCACGACTCCTTCTCTAGACTCGACTACATATTTGTTCCCCGAGTGATAGTGGGTAGGGTGATGGGGGCAGAGATTCTCCCGCGAGGTCTTTCTGACCATTCCCCGGTGGCCCTCACCATACAGATGGGGTGGAGGAGGCAACCGTTTAGGTGGCGCCTGTCGGTGTGGCACTTGCAGAACGACGATTATAGGGAACGGATGAGCGATGCTATTGATGAGTATTTGAGAGTGAATGTGGGGTCTGTGATCGGGGCCGATTCTGTGTGGGAGGCGATGAAGCCGGCATTGAGGGGTACAGATATCGCCTGGTGTGCAGCGGCTCGCAGAACACGTAGGGAGGCACTTATCCAGGCTGAGGCGGGTATCGAAGATCTTGAGCGTCGGGGGCGAGAGGCAGGCGGCGGCCAGGCCAGACGCCAATTGCTGTTTGCCCAACAAAATTATGCCGCGCTACTGCTAGACGAGGCCCGACAGGCCTGGCTGGCGACGCGCAGCAGAGTGTATCAATGGTGGGACAAATCCAGCAAGATGCTTCATTGACTCTGCCAGGGGGTGTATCATGCCCAGAGTCTACCGGGCATACTGGGCCCAGAGGGTGTGCCACTCACAGATCCAAGAGCCCTGGCGGAGAGCTTCGCTACATATTATGCGGAACTCTATGCCGCTAATGAGTGTCTGCCTGCAGCCACGAATGATAGGTTTTTGTCCGACCTTCCGCCCAGGGCCCTACCAGATGCAGTAAGAGAGGATCTGGAGCTCCCGCTGACAGACAAGGAGCTGGGAGTTGCATTGGGGGAGCTTAACTCCGGGAAGGCTCCGGGACCCAACGGGTTCCCCAGTGAATTTTTTAAGCGATACTTCCCACAGGTGGGGCCTCACTACCGTGCAGTGGTGGAGGAGGCGCGAGATCGTGGCTCTCTCCCCCCGGATTGGAGGCATGCGGAGGTGGTGGTCTTCAACAAGCCCGGCCGACCGCCGGATCAACACGCGTCCTACAGGCCCATCTCCCTCTTGAACGTGGAGGCCAAAATTCTGGCAAAGGCCCTGGCCAATCGCTTACTGCCCCATGTGGCCGCTTTGGTGCATCCCGACCAGGCGGGTTTTATGCCCCAGCGGGCGACTAGACATAACATTAGGAGGGCACATGTCGCGGTGGCGGCCATCCAGCACCTGGGAGCGCCGGCAGCGTTGTTGCTAGCGGACATGGACAGGGCATTTGATTCTCTTAGTTGGGTATACCTCTTTGCCTTATTACAACGGTTGAATCTCGGGCCGCGGTTTATTTCCTATTTGTCTCTATTATATACAGATCTTACGGCATTGGTGCGGGTGGCTGGCATGGCCTCATCCGTGTTCTCTATTGGGCGGGGGGTGAGACAGGGATGCCCCTTATCCCCATATTTATTTGCCCTTGCGATGGAGCCTCTAGCTGCGTGGGTGCGAATGGACGCACAGATACAGGGATTTGAATGGGACACAGGGTTGTCGGACAGGATTGCATTGTATGCGGATGATGTCCTCTTCTTCCTCACAAATGTGAATAGAACGGGGCCACGACTCCTGCGAATAATGCAAATTTTCGGGGAGACGTCTGGACTTTATATGAATCCCCACAAGTCCACGCTGTGGATGCTTGGAGGCCGGGTAGATTTAGGCGCTTGGGCATCATCGATTCAGCTGGCAGCAGGAGGACTGAAATATTTGGGAGTATTTATAACACAGGTGCCGGCAGTCGCTTGGGAGCGCAATTTAGTACCAGTGTGGGATCGAGTACGTGAAGATATTAAGATCTGGTCCCGCATGCCGCTGACTATATATGGTAGATCGGCTATATTTAAGATGGTCGCGCTCCCTCGCCTGTTATATCAGCTGCAGAATCACCCCTATCCGATCTCTCCTCGCTGGTTTAGGCAGGTAAATGCGGCCCTTGGGCAATTCTTGTGGGATGGGGGTAGGGTACGCGTGGCCTTACGGACGTGCTTCTTATCTACATATTGTGGGGATTGGCTTCACCGGACATCCTGTCATACTATCAAGCATCTCATTTGCTCGTATTGAATGAATGGTGGTATGGCGATCAAGAGGACCCGGCATATGCAGTAGAGAGGCGGCTCTTGGGAGACCACTCGCTGCACCGGGTATTATATTCGGCACCACTACGGAGATCTTTGCCTTCCGCAACGAGGGTTGTGTTCCAGGTCTGGCGGCAGGCGCTGCATAGGATGGGGTGGTGGAACACGCTAACGCGGGAGACTCCCCTATGGGATAATGGGCGGTTGCCACAACTGGCGGCCTTGCCGGGATTTCGGGGCTGGGATCACATAGGGATATCGGTCCTGGGTGACGTCATGAGGGACCTCGTGTTGAAATCCTTCCAGGACCTTCAGGTGGAATTTCATATGCCGAAGTCCCAGTTCTACAAGTACCTGCAATTTCGTCATGCTCTGCTGCCTAGTCTGGCGGGACTGGAGTCTTTGGCTGAGTTTAGTCCTCTGGAAGCCAAAGTTTTTATGGGCGAACTACCGGATAGTAAGATCTCGAGAATATATCAAACCCTGGTTATTCACTGCTCTTCCAAGCTTCAAAAACTCCGGGAGGATTGGGAGGGAGATCTAGGCCCCTTAGAGGAAGAGGATTGGGTGGAGGCTCTGGCTGCCCCGCGAGGAGCGGCCATAGCGGTGCGCCTGCGCCTGGTTCAATTTAAGTACCTGCATAGGATTTATTATACCCGTATGCGTCTGTGGAGGGCGGGGTTGATTGCCTCCCCTGTGTGTCTTCGATGTGAGCGAGAAGAGGGTACGTTAATACACACGGTTTGGCAGTGTCTCTCCTTAGATCGTTTCTGGAGGGGGTCTTCAGTTGCCTATCAGAGGTGCTGGGCTGGGATCTTCCCCGCTCGCCGAAACTAGCGCTTTTACATGTTATGGAGGAGATAGGCGGCAATATCTACAAACGCCATTTGTTGCTGTTAGGTCTTACATTAGCCAAAAGAGACATAGCAAGGGCGTGGAAGGCACCGGGGCCCCCAGCACTAACTGCCTGGAAGAATGGCCTGGATTTCTGCATGGGCCTAGAGAAACCCATTTTCGTTGCCAGGGGGTGCCCCCTCAAACACTTTAAAATATGGAAAAGGTGGGCGGATTATAGGGGATTGCTCCTGGATCCGGTCCCGTCAGAGAGGGACCCGCGTATGTAGGATGGGGTTCATTGGGGAGGTTTCAGAGAGAGGGATGGACGATGGAACCCTGGTGGGTATTTCTTATTTTAATATTGGAACGGCTCCTGCTGGAGTTGGTGTGTTGTGCGATCGGGGGGAGGGTTGGGAGGGGATTTGTATTTTGTTTGTATTGCCCTTAATTTCTTCTTGATATTATTTTGTAAAATGTCAAAGTCAATGATAATTGCTTTTGATTCTGCGGTTGCCCCTGGGTACAGGGCCCCGCAATATATGTGCCACTTGACAATAAAAATTTGTTTAAAAAAAAAAAAAAATCGATCCCCAGTTGAAGGAATTGGCCACACATGAGGCAGGCCCAGTGGCAGATAGGGGTCTCTTTGGAGAGCTTTTTATAGAACAGCTAGGGAAATTTGTGACCACTTTTTTTTTGCTTGATAAAGCCCGTACGCCCCAGCCTCCCAGAGGTATCTAGGCAACCTCCAGTACCAAGATCAGAAGGTGGTTGGGGCTTCTTTCCCACCAGAGGTCAAGGACGTGGCAGCAGGGGAAACTTCCACAGAGCCTCCAATGCCCTAGGTGGATCCTCAGGTAAGGAGTATCTCTTCTTTCCAACCAAATGTGGGAGGTCGCCTGTGATTGCTTCAGCACAAATGGAGGGAGGTGGCAGAGGACGCTCTGGTCCTTCAGACCATCGCTGGTTTTCAACTCCAGTTCAGGCGAGGAGACCAAAATCCATTCATTTGTCAGAGGCAGACAGTCTTGATTTCACAGGAAATAGGCTCCCTTCTCAAAAAGTTGCCACAGTTCCTTCCCTCCTGCATCCGCGCAGTTTCTTGAGCAACCTTTGTCTGGTAGAGAAAAAGGATAAAGGGATGGACCTATTGATACAGTGGCTTGTATATTGACACCAAGATGGAGGGTCTCCATCTACTGCGAGAAATACTATGCCTGGGCGATTGGATGGTGAGGTTGGCTCTGAAGGACGCCTACATCACGATTCCTATCTTTGTACAGTATCAGAGATACCAACAGTTTATGTGGGACAGTCAGGTGTAAAGGTTTGTGGCCCTCCCCTTTGGGCTCTCTTCCTCCCGGTCATGCAGCCGGTGGTGGAGTTGCTACACAGCAGTACGTCTGGACGATGTCCTCTTACTACACCAGGAGCTGTCCATTCTTCGTCAGCAGTTACCCATGACACAGACACTGGGCTTCATCATCAACAAGCCCAAATTGGAATGAGAAACCTCACAATCAATGGGTTTCTGGGGTTTCTGATCGACTCTGTCCAGTAGATGCTGAAACGTCTGCACTAAAAATTGTCGCTCATCAGGAAGGAGTTGAGGCTTAACTTCCTGATAGAATTCATTTTGCTGAGATACCACACCAGTATTGTAGGCCTTCTGGCTTCATCCATTCAGGTGATGTTTCCCAGCCCACTGCATTATCAAATCTTCAGAGACTGAAAGGAGCTCACTTGAGTAGAGGCCTTTCCTACATGGAACAGGTCAAATTCTCACGGAAGCCAAGACGGAAATGGTGGCTGGATCACATGATGGCCTAGAATGGATGGGTCATCTTCAGTTCGGTTCCCGATGTGGTTAATAAGTCCAATGCCAGCTTCTAAGGCTAGGGAGCTCACTGTGGAGACATTACCATCAGTGGGCCATGGGCAGAACAAGAGAAATGGTTGATCATCAACTGCTTAGAACTGCTTGCAGGACCTTCGCGGTGTGTTCTTTCACAAGAGACAAAGTTTTGTGCTCCATCCTGCTAAAGATGGAGACTGTAGTCTGAGATTGGTACATTATTCACCTCTGTGGGATGAGATTTAAGGTTGTGGCGGATCTCTCCAAGGAATTTTGGCATTTTTCTGTCTGGACAAGAGAATTTTGGTCAAGGCAAAGTATCTGCTGGGGAAGTTCAATTGAATTGCAGACTGGAACTCCAGACATTAGAAAGTTTTTAGTGTATGGAAACTACATACGAACAGATTTCAAATGATCATGAACAAATAGGGCCCTTATTAGGTGGGTTTGATTCTCGCCTCGATCACCAGCTCCCACAATTCTTCTAAAGGCTGAATTCTCTGGCATTGATGACAGAAGCATTCAAGCAGGACTGGAGACAATTTCATGGATATGTGTTTCTGCTCTTCTCAAAGATTACCATGGTTAATGGCTCAGGTCAGACACCAGAGGGGGTCGCTCATACTGGTTACTCTGGTTTGGAGGTCTCAAGCTTGGTTTCCAGTTCTTCTGGGACTTTCAATGGATTTTCGAATCCTACTTCCCCATATCCTACCTCTGAACAACCTAGCTCAGCTTTGCGCAGGCGGTCCTATCGGTGTGTGGGATGGAATTTGGATCCTATGGGGACGGATACAGTAAACATTATGTATTTCTTGTCAGAGTTGTCTCACAGAGGTGTGCCATACTGTACAATTAATACATTCAGGTCTGCCATTTTGGCGGGCCATGAGCTCTGGCATGGCTTACCAGTGGGAGACCACCCATTGGTTTGTAAATTACTGAGGGGTGTTAGGCTTTCTAAACCACTAGAATGCATGTATTCTCAACTGCGGAATGTTAATGTGATTGGACACCTTTTTGAATCATGGCAGGATGATATTTTCCTCACCAGCAAATAACTCTCTGGCAAGTGGGCAATACTGTTGTGTTTGATCTAATATAAATAAGCGTCAGAGTTTCTTTTTCCCCCCCAAATTGGATTAAATTTACAATGTCTTGTAACATCAATACCAGTATCACTATCTGTCATTCCCGCATCATCCTAAGCTATGTGTAGCTAGATCCATCAGAGTGTATGAGATATTGACTGAAGAGCTCAGACCTGTTGGTACCGGACAGCTGTTAATTTCTTTAACAAAGCCTTTTACACTTGTCGCCTCACCCACAATATCCTGGTGGGGCCTTCTGATGATGGCCTAGACAGGCATTGATACCTCCCTTTACTCTGCACATTCTGCTAGGGGGCTATGGTCTCTAAATCTTTTTCTGTAAGCAGGCATTTCGAGGACATTCTAAAAACAGCCAACTAGTCATTTGATTCCACATTTAAAAAATCCTGTTTTAAGCCAGTGTTGGGCATGGCTTTAGTGGTGGTAAGTAAGCTTTAACCTAGCATAATCTGAGACTCGGTCGTGACAGAGAATGAAAAATTGAAGGAAAGTTTCACTTCTATTATGAATACAGAGACGAAGATCATCCCACCCGGATGGAGACATACTCATTCCTCCCACCCTTGAGAGACAGTGCATTGCATTATGTTTGGCCTACGTATAACTTTTATTAATGAATGCTCTGTTGAAATGTAATTAAGTGGACATTTTTAAGATATTATTTTGGTGTTGTTAACTATATTGTACAGACTCTCAGATGTTCCCCAGGATGAATTTCTCATACGGTCTTTTTTATTCAACAGAAATAAGATTACCAATGATGGAAATTTCACAATGGTCCTTTTCGCATGAAGAAAGAGAAAGTGCTGTTCCTTAGGTATAGTCTTATGTGAAGAAAGAGCCATATGGTTGGTGAAATTAGATTTTTGCTTGGACTCATGGTAGTTTTAGTCTTTTGCTTGGTTGGGGTTATACAATGTTCATGGGTGCCAAGGTAAAATAAATGAAGGCAGATAAAGCATTATCCTCGCCTCTGTGTTCTTAATAGCATTGAAACTTTCCTTCACCATAGTTAGGAAATTTTACATAATAGAGTGATGTATAATGAGAGATGTGAATATTTTTAAAGACCGATCAATTTGTATTCTGTGGTTATGGTTTGTTGTGTTTAGTACATATACTACAGATAAATAGTTAAAAATTCCCCTGACTATGAGGAAAGTGGTGTATTATACGGTGTGGTCCTGCAACCTCACCGTGTAATGAAGACAATTCCGTAGGTAAACTGTTTCAAGATTTCAGGACTGGGTGGAGTTCGGGGGTGGTGGAGGGTTTTAGGGGTCAGCAATGGGTAAAGTTTATGGGCAGAAAGTCTTAGGGTTCAGGAATAGGTGGAGGTTAGGGTAGTGATGGATGTCTGATTTCATGGATGAGTGGAGTAAAGGGGTAAAAAGGTTTTTAGGGTTCAGGGATAGGTGAAGTTTAGGGGTCAGGGATGAGTTGAGGTGTGGTGAGGGGTGTTTAGGGATGGATGGAGTTTAGGGGATAGAAAGGACTTTTTGTTGTCTGGGATGAGTGTAGTTTGTGTGTTGAGGGATTTTTAGAGGTCAGAGATGGATGGTGTTTAGGGGTGGTGAGGGGTCAGCGAATAAAAAGCATCCAAAGCAATTGTTTGATGATGTAAAATATATAAAAGCAAAATAATGATCTCTGAAATAAAGCACTGAAATAAATTCTTCTAAAAAATTATTTCTGAAAGTAAGACCTGCAACCATTGAATTTACACTTTTAAATTAAGCAAGCAAAAGGCAATTTTGGAAAAAAAGATATTCTATGAATTTTTAATGAAATTGTAAATGTCATTCATCATGTAAATTTCCATTAAACCATTTTATATGAAATGGTTTCTCAGTAATGGTATTCCATGAAACTGTTTTCCAAGAAAAAAAAAATCTCTCTCTCTCTCTCTCACTCTCTTCTCTCTCTCAAAGAGAATGGAGAGGAATGCTATTATTCAGAATTGCTGTGGTTGAGGGAACACCTCTCATTCAAGTACTTCTTTCTAGAAAGGGGTGGTATCCTGTGTATCCCCATTCTCTTTAGGTGTGAGCTTGTGTCAGAAATGTTGAGAGTAAATGATGTAACAGAATGTTGATGTGTGGTTTGGAGTGGAAGCTTGAAGGTAGGACAATTGGGGGAGGAGAAGAGGGAATGAAGCCCTGACAGGGCCTACCTGCTATTGTTGCAACCTAAGGAACTAAAATGAAATAAACAACTTACCTCCTACCTAAATGGCTCTAGATTCTTGAAAGAAGACCC
The DNA here is from genome assembly GCA_963921515.1 of Calotriton arnoldi. Classification (NCBI taxonomy): domain Eukaryota; kingdom Metazoa; phylum Chordata; class Amphibia; order Caudata; family Salamandridae; genus Calotriton; species Calotriton arnoldi. The sequence goes on along the minus strand of CAWUFW010000043.1, from coordinate 2,966,992 downwards.
TGCCTTCCAACTTTGACATTATCCATTGGGTGCCATTTCTTGCAGAGGAGGAGGCCTATTGTTAGAAAGAAGATGGCCCTGTGGCCATCAGAGACTATTTTGGGGGTGCCCATGCTCAAATCCACCCGCAAGTGGTGTCCGTTCAGGCTGATAGGCAGGAGGAGCCCAGTAAGGAGGGTGGGCAAGGTCTGGCAAAGACAAAGAGCCATCTGAAAGAAGTTATAAATTGAATAGCTGTGCCCCAGTGAATAGCCCTAGGCTTAGGACAGTGCTATGGAGACAGTTATAAGGACATCGCTGTGGAGTCAGTGAGAAGGAGTAGGAAACCTCCTTTACAGTAAGCGTAACTCTGATGGAGCTTCAAGCAGGAATGCATTCTGCAGTAATTACACTGTCAAGTGAAAAGTTGGTGAAGTGCAGTGCCCTGTGGTGCTGTGGGTGGTAGCCTCAAGTTTCACTTGAGTATGTGCTGGGATCAGTTGTTTTTCTGCACAAATGGTAAGATTTTTCAGGCACAAATGGAAAGGGTTTTCAAGAGATTTCTAGGTCTGTGATTGTCTTGAGGTGCGTTTTATTCAGTTTGAGTGCAATGGAGTCAGTCTGTGTTGTATTTCAATGGTAGTGTTTAATGTAGCTCTATTGTAATGTAGGTCAGTACCTTATTCCCTGCTGACGTGGTCTGGTGTCAATGGTTATATTGCTCTAATGTTTGATTATTTGGAATTTTTTCAGTATTCGGCTACTGCAGGCTGTCTTCATTGTCTTCGGAAAATGTCCTGACTTTTCTGGTGTAGTTTCCAGAGGGCACGGTACTGGGTGCAGATTAACTGCTTTCTTCAGCATGGCACATGGTCATGTTGATTTGGCCAGCTAGTGTGATTAGGTGTGCGTTGTGCTGGAACGCTGGGCTGCGCTTGTGTATGACTGTGTGGTGCAGCGTGTTGTCCAGGTGGGGATGTATGTATTGTTTGTGGAAGATGGAGAAGGTATGAGTTTCTTAAAGTCTGTAGTTTATAAAAATGAGGTCAATGTCTGGGGGACTTCCTGCATGAATGTGGTCGAGATGTTAAGTTTCATGCTAGGGTCTGGGGTCAAGGGAGTTTTGAGTTAAGGTGCTGTATTGTTAAACTTTCCCTTTTTGTTTTCTTTTTGCCTTGGATGTGTAGATTTAGGGTTGACGGTGAAAACATTTTCAAGGGAAGCCGGTGGGTTCCATGCCCTGGGAGGTCACAAGACTTGCATGCCAGGGATCGCTGTGCAATGGCAGTCTCTTTACTTTGTTTGGCGTGAGGTGTGGGGAGCCTTATATTATGGCCTGCTGCAGATTTTCTGTGACTGTTACATGTTGTCTTGGTGTGTCTGTATGGGTTTTGGAGAGTTTGATGAATGTGTAACCTAGACATGATGGAGATTGGGTGATTATGAATGATTGTCTCTGTACTTTATATGTAAGAGGAGGTCTGTTATTTGTTTTGTGGTTTGCAACAAAGGAAGGTTTGTAGTATTCTGGGTCTCCCCATACTGTTTGTATCTGAGCTGGTTTCTGGAATGCTGAGAGTGAATGATGTAATAGAATGTTTGTTGGTGTGTGGTTTGGAGTGGAAGCTAGGAGATAGGATAGTTGGGGGGAGCCGACTGAACCTACCTGTTGTTGCTGTACCCTAAGAACTTAACATGAAATAAAGAACTTCTCTCCTACTTAAGTGGCTGCATGTTCTTGTATGGAGACCCTACCCTCCAAAGTCTACAAAAGGCTCACACTAGTGCTCACAAGAACTCAAAATATCAGTTTGTCTGTTGCATTCCGTTGCATTTAACTTCATCATGTATATTGCTAATTTCTGAATAACCAGAAGGACTGAACAATGAGCTTTCAGTTTTCAATGTTTTCTACGTAAGAGGTTACCGCACATTTATAATAATGGTTATCATTTGAAACATACCTTGTACCATGAATTTTTCCTCATTTTCAGCCTTCCCATCCAGATATCCGATAACAACATTTGTGCACATGTGTGCCCGACAAACGCACGATGTCTTGAAGCCACAGCAAGCTTAAGGCAGGTATATTTACTCCAGTTTTTCAACTCGTACATTAGCAACTTCATGGCCATAGTTTCATTTTGTTTGTAAGACTGGTCAAGCAACTCGACAGCAAGCTCTCCAAATTCGCTAGAGAGAAAACAATGAAGTTCTAAATAACCAACAATGTACGTACAGTAGAACTGCAGAGAGATACAGACACACAAACCAAAGGATCAAGAGGTCTTAGATGTAGATGCCACAAACATTATTAATGCAAGTCAACAATTTAATATATGGTGGATGATAATCTCCCACTGATGGACATATCAAACAAACGTTGAATAGGGCAATTGGGCCAGGTGGATTACACTCTATCCCACAGCGGCAAGACCAAAGAGAACGAATGCTGCATACTGCCATTTTGCTTGAGAACTGGAGTCAAATGAATTAATGCGTCATATCACAAGGCTGCTTGCTAAGAGTCAGTTGGGCTGACCGTGAATGTAGGTAAATTAGCAGAAAAAATTAAGTAATGATGGGTGAAATATATTGAAACTACAGGATTCACGTCTGCATGGTTCCTTCAGTACGAATTCATGCCAGACAATTGTAATTGATTGTTTTTACTGTCACAATAGAGTTATGTCACTGAAGACCGATAGATGCGACCGTAAATATGAGAAAGCTCTTGGCACGCAGAAGGACTCACAGTCACTCTACAGTAGGCAGATTTCATATACCTCAATTGGTGATCTCCTGGGTTAGAAATGTGTGGAGTGGCTCAAAGGAGAGGGTGGTAATCGAGTGCAAAGCATCAGAACCAGCATTCATCCTGTTAAATGCCTTTACCAGCATTATTGTAAAAACACTGTGTCATGATTCCGGGCTCTCACAACAGAGGTGGTTGCCTACTTACATGTGAAAGCCCCCCTCTGCTGACTCGTTTAAACTGTATTTTGTATTCATTCTCTATTACAGGTTCTAGTATGACCTCATTAGGTGTCCTACCTCTTGCCAGTTCTTCTGAACTGTGTTCTAGCAATAACTTTCAAAAGTCCTCCGAGCCCCTTCCACGTTCCTAAACTTTATGAACGATCAAAGAAAGAATCAGAATCTATGTTATCCGGACGCATCAGTGCAATCTATGCGACCTGGACACTCAGAGCATAGTTTATATGTGATTACTGAAAATAAATTGGCTCTAGGTCAGAGTGCCCCAAGTGCAACTTTCAAAATGTTGTCAATTTTGAAATTCTATTTTATAGCACGCGTCACCAGTGCAGTCTATGGAATTTCAGATTAATGTGCTGGCTTCTCTTAATTCTTTAAATGGCCTGGACTGACTACTCTATTTTGCTTCTGTTGGAGCCTTTAAATGGAATATGATGGCGAAACAGCAGGCAGGGAGCGGGCACACTAGATTCTGAACAGAATTTATTTGCAACTTTATATAGCGCGTATTAGGCCAGGGAGTGCCAGAGCGCTTTACAATGAAAACAGGAAAATGGCATAGAACAGTCCAGAATACATGCCCAACACACCTCTTAGTCACTAGAGAAAAACAGAAAAAATACTATTTACAAAAGAGAAAAACAAGTCAAACATTGACCTATGATAAATGCTAAAATTCATCCTCTTCACAAGCCAATGAATTGCTTGAGAGAGTGTAGTAGGATCGAAGAAAGATAGACTTGATAGGGAGAAGTTAGGTGGGGGAGGAGGTCGGTCGACGTAAGGGGGTAGTGGAGGTTTACCAACTGGTGGTTCTTGTAGGTGCAAAGAGGTTTACTGCCTTTAACACTTGATATCTCGCCGTAGTATGTCCGCCTGTTCTGCCTTTCTTGAGGGGTGTAGCTGGTGCTGCTGGACATGCCTGAGATGCCCCCTCCAGTCCTGGGCCTCAGAGGTGGGTTCTGCAGCTGATTTCTACAAATACTTTACATATTGCCTCTTACGTTAAGTCTGACTGCTCTGTGCCAAGCTACCAGAGGGTGAGTACAGGTTAATTTAGGGTGTGTATCTGATTTACCCTGACTATAGTAGTGTTCTCTACTTGGAACTTGGAATTCATGCCTGACACGACACGTAGCGGACACGCTCCAGTAAGGCTGCTTAAACTATTTTAAATTTGCACAATCCAGGAATATTGTCTATTTTAAGAGCTTCTTGTCATTTTTATTGAATTAGCACTGACTGTTTTGCCACATTTCGCCGCTCTCCACATTTATCCCTGGTCCATGGGTTCCCCATTTGTGTGGAGGGAGATAGCGGACACAGTCTCTCTGACTTCCGGCTGATTGGAGGTTAGCAGTCTAGCTGCTCTCCTCCACTATATAAATTCATGCCTGACGCGACGCGCAGCGGGCGCGCCAAAGGCAAGCCCGTTTGCGCCCGTCCGCGCCCAGCCGTCGCCAGGAGCCAGGACCCCTGCATGGTTTACATCCGAACTAGGAATCAGGCAGAAACACACTTACACAAACCTGGAACTCCTCGATATTAGACGAGGCAGTTTGGATAAATGCACTTACCATACGTATGAAACGCATAGGGCTCTACCGGTTATGGAGGGGCCCTTCACGTGCTGGTCCTGCCAATTTCAGAGCCTGAAGCTGGAACAGAAGCACATAGGCCCTATGATATCTGACCCAGGCAAGAGTACTTACCTCTAAGAACCCCGATATTGGATTCCTGACTGAAACCTGGCTTAAACCTAGCTCCACTCCCGCTATAGCAGTGGCACTCCCGGAGGGCTACCTCATTCAAAGGTTGGATAGACAACCCAAGGTGGGTGGAGGTATAGCCATCATTCATAAAGACTCTATCAAAGTATCCATACTTGAGCAGCACTGAAATGATAAAATTGAAATTTTAGATTTTAGAATTGACCTGCTACCCCAACATAGCTGGAAAGGTGCCCTCGTCTACCGGCCCCCAGGCCCCCTCTCAGATTTCTCGCTCCAACTAATGGAATCAAGCGCCTCCCATGTCATCTCTACTAAAAATGTCTTGCTCTTGGGAGACTTTAACGTACATAGTGAGAACACTGAAAATCAGGATGCTTCCACGCTCCTGGCAGATTTAGGCACTCTAGAACTAGGTAAGATCAACGACGGCCCCACTCACTCCGCTGGACATACGTTAGATCTTATTTTTACCAACTCTCCCAGCATTTTCTGTGAAGCCCCCTGCCCACTTACATGGACTGACCACTCATTAATCGACTTTCAAATCAGGGTCCCAGGGTACACGACGTTCCCCCTTCGGCTCCCCATAGCCTTCGCAGACAGTGGCATAAAATCACTCCTGATCACTTCCAGGATATAATCCCAGCACTCTGGAACCTTGAATCAGATAATGTTGAGGAATGCCTGGCTCGCTATAATTCCACAGTTAAAACGGCCATTGATCTGACGCGCGAGCCAAGATGGCGGCTCGCTAATTAGCTCCAGCTCACCCGTCTTATCGACGAGGTTAAATAAGCTGAAAATACAGGAATTGTTATACTTCCTGCCTCTAACACCACTTACCAAATCTAAGGAGAGCATTTGAGAGGTTTTTCCGGCAAATTCGACAATTCTGGACCCCCTTGGGCTGCAGTTTCCTTCTCACTGAGACTTCCCTCAGCCTGCTCCAGGATTCCTGTCAGGGAGGCGGAGTTCTGCTTCAAGAGAGGGCGCAGCTTCGGCCTTGGTTTCCTCCCACAGCTAGTTTTAGCCGCTGCACCGGTTTGAAGTACTTTTCTTTACTTTTACTGAAATTTTGACAATTTTGCTTGAGTTTATTTATTTTATTGAGGATGGAAAATAAATATACAGCAAATAAGCGCAAACAAACTGTTTCTCCTCCTCCTCTAAAATCAAAAATGGTTGATTCATCGGAACCCTCCCTTATTACTATCCTGGAGGAATTAAAAGCGGTCAGATCAAATACTGACAATATTGCCACGGAAATTAAAAATTTACGAAAAGACATGGCCAGTCTTTCAATGAAGGTTGCAGATAATGAAATCAAGCTGCATGATGTTATTACCAAAACAAATAACTTATTGCCAATGGTTAAAAAAATCCCCTTCATTGATGCCAGGTTACTTGAATTGGAGAACAGGAATAGGCAATATAACTTACTCATTTTTAATTTGCCTGAAGATATTGAAGGCAATGATTGCAGGCGCTATTTATAAAATTTGCTACCAAATTTGTTGAATGTGAAGTTTTCAGAAAAATTTGAAATTGATAAAGCACATCGTATTCCGTCGCACCGTAAACCAGGTCAAACTAAACCCAGGCAAGTCATCTTCAAAGTTTTACGCCACCATCACCTCGTTCTTATCAGGAAGGCAGCTCGTGAGATTCCTTCTCTTCTAGTCAAAGGCTCGAAGATTTTTATCCATCAAGACTTCGACAAAGAGACGGTTGCGATGCGAAGAGATTTTGCAGCGATGAGACCACGACTAAGAGACTCTGGCTTCAAATATGGACTCTTCGATCCATCCACAATGCGTATTTGGAAAGGCGACATCTCCAAATCCTTTCATCGTCCGGAGGACCTCCAAGCGTTTTTAGACAACCACTCTCCTCATTCAATGGATACACATGACTCCCCAACCTGAAGTTATTCTATTAATACTTCCACTTAATTATTTATTACTGCTATAACTCGCGGGTATATTTATTGTTAAACCAGTAATACTCCTGTTATTATTATGATAGTCCTATTAGCACGGGTGGACTATCCTCCTCCTTTATTTCTTCTTGGATGCACGTGTGTGTCTCCTCATTGTATATGTATGTTCCTTCCTATCTTGTATATATATTTGTCCTTTTGCTTTTCTGTCCTCTATGTCTATTGGCTACGCCTCTGTTTTTTTCTACAACTTCTGTTATTTATGTAACTCCTCCACTCTTTTCTATCTTCCTTCTTTTCATCTCATAAACTATGAATAGTTCTCCTAAAGTTAAAATTATTTCACTCAATGTCAAAGGTTTACGTCATCCAGTTAAAAGATTGAAGATTTTAGATTAGTTACATAGGCAAAAAGCTGATATTTGTTTGTTACAAGAAACCCACGTTGATGACACCATTTCAACATATATGCAAAAGAAATGGGTTGGCCAGATTATCTCCTCCCCTGCGCAAGGTAAGAAGAATGGTGTGGCTATTCTGTTCTCAAAAACTCTTCAACTACAAGTCCTAGACAAAAAATCTGACTCAGATGGTAGATTTCTTTTGGTCAAAGTTAAAATTGGAGATATGATTTTACACCTAGTTAATATTTATGGTCCAACAGCAGATGACCCTAATTTTTGGTCTAATATTACTTCTGAGGTTCTTCAACTTGGAAAAGTTTCCTTAATTTTGGGGGTGATTTTAATTTGATTAATGACCCTCTTTTAGATAGACTATCCTCCACTAAATATGCTCCTCCTAAAGCGTTTCATTCTTTCAGAACCTTATTTAAAAGCACCAAATTGGTTGACATCTGGATACTACATTTCCCCACTCAAAAGGAATTCACCTTTTTCTCCAATCCACATAGCTCTCACTCATGATTAGATTATTTACTAGTGTCTAGAGATTTAGTGAAAACTATAACCTGACCTGCTATTGGTAATATTGAAATCTCAGACCATGCAATGATTTCGCTTTATTTACAAACAGGTAATTTTTCAGTTTCTCATTACCGTTGGCTCATGAATGTTGATGTTGTTCTACAGGATACTCATCAAGATACCATCTTGAAAGCTATTCATGAATATTTTTTGCATACCCTCGATGATGTTACCTCCCCTATTGTCAAATGGGATGCTTTTAAAGCTTATTTAAGAGGAATTGTTATTTCTTTAATGGCACATGAAAATAAATCGTTTAACACCAAACTGTTACATCTTGAAAAACAGATTGCGAAATTCGAACAATTGTTTATCTCGTCACAGAATCTTGTTTTTAAAACTACACTGCAAAAATGTAGATACGAGTATAATTCTTTGTTGAGTAAGAGAGCTGGTATACAGATTGCAAACCAAAGTGCTAAATTTGCTTTTAATGCCAACAAGTCAGGAAAACTATTAGCTAATTATCTTCGTATCAAGAAAGATAAAAATCAAATTCATGCTATCCATAGGCACAATGGTACCGTTGCAGTATCTACCCCAGACATTATAGAGGAATTTCTTAAATTCTACTCTTCTCTATACAGTAACCCGAACCTTTTAGATTCTCAAACTATTGATAATTTTTTAACATAGGCCAATTTACCTCAACTCTCCCAGCCTGATAAAATCAAATTAGATAGCCCTATCACAGCAGATGAACTTTTATTAGCTATCCAATCGCTTAAGCCTCAAAAATCTCCTGGCCCTGATGGTATTCCTGCTGAATTTTATAAAACCTTTGCTGACACTCTCATTCCTCACCTACATCATCTATTCACTACTTTTACTCAATCTGGTGTGCTTGGTGGCTCTTTTACGGAGGCATTAATTATAGTCTTACCTAAACCAGATAAACACCATACCAAAGTTTCAAATTATCGTTCTATTTCTCTGATCAACCAGGATTGTAAAATTTTTGCAAAAATCCTTGCCACCAGATTAGCTAGAGTTTTGTCATCCCTTGTTCATATAGATCAATCTGGATTTAGGTCAAAACGTTTCTCTGTCAATAACACAAGACTCCTTTTTCATGTCATTGATAAGGCCTCTACCCTTACCTCTCCTGCTGGTTTACTAGCCTTAGATGCGGAGAAAGCGTTCAATAAAGTTCACTGGCAATTTCTTTCTCGAACGCTCTCTTTTTTTAATTTTGGTAATAGTTTTATAAAAATGATATCGACTTTATATGGCTCCCCTTCAGCTTGATTATTTATTTATGGTCTATTTTCAAAACAATTTTCTCTTTATAGAGGAACCAGACAAGGTTGCCAATTGTCATCTCTTCTTTTTTTACTGGCAATTGAACCTTTTCTCTCACACATTCGGAATTCAGTTGATATTGAAGGAATTATGTTAGCTGATGTTAACATTAAAACGTCTGCCTATGCAGATGATGCATTATATCTTAGCAACCCAACTACTTCTCTACCGGCGGTTTTAGAAGTCATACGTAATTATTCCACTGTTTCTGGTTACACTCTGAATACTCATAAAACTGAATTTTTTTCCCCTAAATGTGCATTGTACACCTTCAGTACTTGACAATACTGAAATTATTTGGCAAAGAGAGAAAATTAAATATTTAGGTATACTCGTCACTTCCTTTAAAACACTCTGTTACTCTCAATTGTGAAAATTTATTTACCAAAGTCACAGAAAAAATTTGTCAATGGTCCACTCTGCATTTATCATGGTGGGGGAAACTTGAAACCATTAAAATGGTATTAGCTCCAATTATTTTCCATACCTTATCGATGATTCCTAGTCAATTGCCCCTCTCAGTTTACAGAAAATTGGATAAGCTTATTTCTAAATTTATATGGAATAACAAACTCCCTCATATTGCCTACACTAAACTTAAGCTATCTAAACTGAATGGAGGATTTGGTATGCCTGATTTTTCGAGTATCACAAAGCATTTATTTTAAAACGGGGCTCACTTTGGTTCTCGTGCTTGGACCCTAATTATTCCCCTAAATGGTTAATGATTGAGCGCAATTTAATATCGCCATTTCCTCTCCCATCACTTCTATCCATGTCTAATTAAAAAAAACTCTTTAAATCCTCCCCCATCATTGCATCCACTAAACTGATTATTACTGATTTTGACGCTTCCTTTTCATCACGTATATCAGACTCTACGATGATTTCCCTTTGGCATAACCCTACATTGAAATATATTCGTACAATTGTATTTGGGAAATGATGGATTTCAGCTGGTATTTTCTTTGTTCAGTATATTTATGAAGATACTGCTCTGCTATCTTTTCCTGAACTACAGGCCAGATTCATGTTACCCAATACCGAAGCAACTAAGTATGAACTTCTTTGTAACACACTGCTTAACACCTTTCCAATTGGGCTACCCCAAATTAAGACTCCAGATTCGATAAGTTGTATTAAAGCTTTTTCTGCTTCCCAACATACGGTCTCCAAATTTTATAAACAATTTCATTGTACAAATGCTACTAACCTTACCTTTTTATCCAATTTTTGGAATACAGAACTTTCCTTGAATCTGTCGTTAATAGAATGGAGACAAATTTGGTCTATTAATATCTCAGGTTGGTTTCCTGTAGCATTATCCCAAACCAATGCCTTTATTTTGTTTAACTGTCTATGGACTCCCTATAAATTATGTAAGGCTAAACTCATAGACTCCCCACTTTGTTGGAACTGCAAATGTTATGATGGTACCTTGAAACAAATGCTTTTTGAATGTAATATAATAGCTCGATTCTGGAAAAATGTTTGGGATATTATTGTTAAAATACTTCCTATTTCTGACACTCTCACTTATAGCATTCTTGTTGGTAAATCTTATGTTCTATCATCCGCCTTACTGGAACCTCAATCTAAACTTTTTAATCTCCTTATCTCTATTACTATTAAATCCATTACTTCCAATTGGAAATCATCAGAAACAATATCAATCCATGCATGGTGGTCATATGTTATTTTTATCAGATCTGGTGCTCAATTATCTTACAAGGGACCATTAAAAAATACTTTGTCTTATCAACAGTTGTGGAAACCAATTGAGGATATTAAAATGTATTTATAGAATGTTTAATAACACTAATTGCTTTGGGTTAACAGTTATGTATAACTACTGTTTTGAGGAGTAGCCTCGTTTGTTCCCTTTTTCAACTTTTGTAATTTGACTGTTTTCATGCAATGGTAATTTTTTTGGTATATGGATATTGTTAAGATAATATTTTATTAGTAGTACTATTTTATTCCATATGCCAACACTGTATCCTTTTTTGTTTGTCATGTCTATAAAACATCCTAATAAAATATTTTGAACAAAAAAAAAAAAGGCCATTGATCACCTGGCTCCTTTGAAACAGTGCTCTAGTTCGGCTAGGCGCCCCCAGACAGCGTGGTTTTCTTATAACCTACGGACGGAAAAACGTCTTTGTAAAAATTTGAAAAGGCGCTGGCGCCATTCCCATGATGCACAGGACAAAGAGATACAAGATTGCTCTGGCTCAATATCACAAAAATATAAAAACTGCACGCAGAGCTCATATTGCGCTGCAACTTAATCAGGCAGGGAATGCCCCCAAAGTTTTATACCAAATCCTTCACTAACCCGAAGGCATGCAACAACGAGGCGGCTCCCTTCCAAGCACTTTGTGATAAAATAGCAATACATTTCACACAGAAAATTGAGCTGATCTACGATAAAATCACCTCAGTCGGGAACCTTCAGCATGATTTTGCATCCTGCTACTCTCCAGCCCCGACTAATGCGCAGATGTTGGAAAACTTCCCCCATCTCACGGCTGGTGACGTGGAGTCACTTCTGAACACAGCCAAATCAGGTTCCCCTTTGGATATTATTCCAGCCAAAACTACCACATTGCTCTCTAAACAGCTATCCTCCCCAATTTGCTCTATCCTCAATCTCTCGATGAGGGAGGGCCAACTTCCTGCTGACTGGAAGGCGGCACAAATAATTCCCATCCATAAGAACATCAAGGCCCCCAAGGAGAACCTATCCAACTATCGTCCAATTTCTCTCTTACCTCTCCTGAGTAAGATATTGGAAAAACAGATCAACAAACATCTATCTGACCATGTTGAATCCACGGGATGCCTTGATCCATCTCAGTCTGGATTTAGGTCCAGGCACAGCACCGACTCAGCTTTGATTGCTGCTACCGACAATATTAGGAAGTCCCTGGACAACGGACAAGCAGTACGACTTGTGCTGCTTGAACTGTCGGCTACCTTCGACACGGTCTCTCATCAGATTCTGCTCAGAAGACTTAAAAAAATTGGAATCCAAGGACAAGCCTTTCAGTGGATGTCGAGTTTTCTCTCTTTCCGAACTCAGACTATCAACCTAGGCCCCTTCCGTTCGAAGACCATGGGACTGACTAAGGGAGTACCTCAGGGCTCCTGTCTCAGTCCTACCTTATTCAACATTTATGTCGCTCCATAAGCGGGATTACTTAGGAAATTGGTTTTCACACCAATCTCGTATGCTGATGACACTCAGCTTCTACTTTCATTTAACAAACACACTCCCAATGTCCAGTCTACCTTCTCGGAAGGCATGATTGCTATTGCTAGCTGGATGAGGAATAATTTCCTCCAGCTCAATGAGAGGAAAACCGAGATCATGCTGTTTGGAGATGCACCAATGCTGTGGTCCCCAAGTTGGTGGCCTGAGGAGCTAGGCGCCACCCCGGCTCCCAAGACTGTGGTCAAAAACCTTGGCATACGCTTGGACCAGAAACTGACAATGAAGGAGCAAGTTGCAACCACCGCAGGCTCCTGCTTCCATGCGCTAAGCCTTCTGCAGAGGGTATTTCCCTTCCTCCCTCTGACCACTCGGAAAACACTCATTCAGGCATTAGTGCTGAGCCGCCTGGACTACTGTAACGCCCTTCTGATCTCAGCAAATGAGTCTTCGCTGAGCAGACTACAAGTAGTCCAAAACACTGCGGCCTGCCTTGTCTCGAATGCCACCCCCCAGAACTGCCTCTCTCCCTCTCCTACAACAACTTCATTGGCTTCCGGTACGCAAACGGATCAAATTTAAGATATGCTGCATTGTGCACAAAACCCTGAACAGCAAAGGTCCCAGCTACCTTGCAGGAAAATTCATTCAATACCTGCCACCCAGGTCCCTATGCTCAGGAACTAAATCTCTACTCCTTGTACCGCGTTTCAAAAAAAATCGCTCTTGGGTGGGAAAGCTTTCTTTCACCTAGCCCCCTTTTATTGGAATCAACTCCCTATCCATCTACCGCAGTGCCCTGATCACCTTCAATTCAGAAGGCTCCTTAAAACTGCACTGTTTTAATCTGGTCTCTCCTCTCGGCCTGCTGCAGCTCATCCATAGCGCGGAGATACCCCTTTGGGGGTGATTCGGGCACTTTATAAATTAATAAATATCAAATATTGGACAGTGTGCAAACCTCTGTCAACTAGAGACCCCATTTCTAACATTGGTGATGAGCGGTAAGGATAGGACTTGTGTTTGTGCAATACCATATAGTAATTCAGTTTTCTCTACAACTCTATACTTAAGACCAATTTGAACACATTCTCCTTGATTATCATTTTTTGCTCTGTCCTGGGCCAACTGGCATTTTTTGATTTTTCTATTCTCCCTAATTGCCATTTTTTCTTTTACTTAAAAATCATGTTTCTCACAGGTGAGCCAACAGCTACACCTGCACCTGTACTTGCACCTGTACTTGCACCTGCACCTGCACAATTGGAGTTTAGGTTGGCCAAACTGAAGAGTTACAAAGTGGCCCAGCTCAAGATTTTCTGCCAGGAGTTTCAGGTCTCTATGAGGGGCTTCACCAGAAAAGTGGAGTTGCAAAAGGTGCTGAGGGACTACATGGAAGCAAGGGATGCAGGGCCTGTGGTCCAAGAGAAGGAGTGTGAGATTCTGGATGAGGATGAGGAACTAAACCAGGAGGATCTGGGACTGCCTGCAGGCCAGGACGCCAAGAACTTGCCAAGAGTAGTGGGCCCTATCAAGGCAGGGAGCATTACCTCATCCAGGAGCCTGACCCCAGAGGTTCTGGGTCCAAACTGGGGTGGCATAGTGAGCAAAAGAACGATGTATTAAACCCATATCTGTGACTGCGGGTGAGTGGTTGAACAGTTTCAGCACTCTGTCTATCATGTTGTTGTGTTTGCTATGTTCGCCCTAAGTGGCTAAGCTAGCCTGGCTGATGAAACCTCGAAACCGTTCCCAAGATGCTTGTTCCCAGTTCAGTGAGGACCTGGCCTGGCAGATTGGGCTGGACTGTTCCCATGAGGAACAGGGTCAAGACTGATTTGCACATGGCTGGGTCCAAACTGGGGTGGCATAGTGGGCAAAAGAACGGTAGATTAAACCCAGATCTGTGACAGCAGGTGAGTGGTTGAAAAGTTTCAGCACTCCCTCCATCATCTTGTTGTGTTTGCTATGTTCGCCCTAAGTGGCCAAGGGTACGCCCAGACGTGGGTCCCTTGCTCGCTGTGCCACTGGATTCAAGCTAGTCTGGCTGATGAGGGGTGAAACCCCAAAACCGGTCCCAGGATGCTTGTTTCCAGTCCAGGGAGGACCTGGCCTGGCAGTTCGGACTGGACTGTTCCCATGAGGAACAGGGTCAAGACTGATTTGCATATGGCTGGGTCCAAACTGGGGTGGTATAGTGAGCAAACGAACGATGGATTAAACCCAGATCTGTGACTGGGGGTGAGTGGTTGAAAAGTTTTTGCACTCCGTCCATCATCTTGTTGTAGTTCCCAGAGGAGCTGGAGCACAGGAGGGAGGAGGGAAAACCAAAGGTAGAGATGTCCAAGATGCAGTTTGAGAAAGAGCAAACTTTAGAGGAGAAGGGAAAGGAAACTAACCCATGAGCTCAACCTCAAAGAGCTGGACATCAGAGCCCTACAAGTGGGGTCCATCACCAGCATTGGTAGCAGCATGCCTGCAGTGTCCTCACATGTATCCAGATTTCATATTCCAAAAGATATGGTGTCCAGTTACAATGTGGGGTATGACATAGATAAATGGTTGGCAGCCTATGAAGTGGCTTTAAAAATGCACAGGGTCCCAGAGGAATTCTGGGGGAGGGGGGTAGTCTATGGCAGTACATGCCCACTGATGGGAGGGATACAGACCAACTATACTGCCATGAAAACCATCCCAGTCAGCAAGTTTGGATTGCCACCTGAGAAGTATAGGCAATGGTTCAGTGCAAGTCACAAACCCTCTTCATCAACATTAGTGGATTTCTTGGATTTTTCTTGTAAGGCACTGAAGGGCTGGGTGATGGGCAGCAAGGTTGATGATTTTGAAGGGATGTACAGCTTATATTTGAAGGAGCACATTCTTGAAAATTGTTTTCCAGGGCTGTGCCAACACCTGATTGATA
This sequence comes from Calotriton arnoldi, assembly GCA_963921515.1. Classification (NCBI taxonomy): domain Eukaryota; kingdom Metazoa; phylum Chordata; class Amphibia; order Caudata; family Salamandridae; genus Calotriton; species Calotriton arnoldi. The sequence continues at coordinate 2,951,919 of CAWUFW010000043.1, read as the reverse complement.
GCAAGCTGACTGACTCTAGAAAGCTTGCTGAGGAGGCAGACATCTGGGTCAGCACCGGAGTGTCCAGGAAAGTACCTGGGGGTGGCTGCAAACAAGGTGGTTCAGGTTCCTCCCAAGAGAGTGAGGAGGAGGTCAAGAGAGATCTTGACAGGTCCCAGGGTAAGCGGGAAGGATAGGGTTCCCATGTACTGGTGGGAGGTGACCTAGGGCACCCCAATTCCAACCCGCTGCTTTGATTGTTCCCAGTTAAGACACAAGCAGGGGGAATTCTGTCTGTCAAAAGAAACCATCCACAGGTGGGAATCCCAGGCAGGTGGCACATGTGGCCATAGGGGAAGGTAGTACCTAGGGGCAGGTATTAGAACATGCCATGGTCTCCCTGAGGTGGGAGATAGGCTCACAGAGGGTGAGTTGGTGATCCTGGAGGGTGGGAGTCGTCAGTTCCACCAGATGGGAGTGAATGGGGTTGCAACCACTGCTTTGAGAGATACAGTGGCTATAAGGACCATGGTGGTGGAAGAACTAGTCTCCCCAGAGCAGTACACAGGCGTCGTGTGTAAAGTGACTCTAGCCTATCGGCAGGACTTTTTCCGCCCTATGGCCCTGGTGTCCCTAGAGTGGGTGGGGTTTGGAGGTGACCCAGAGAAGGGGCATAGTTAGTCCCGAGATGCCCATTGACTGCATTCTGGGGAATGAGTTGCCCCCAGTGTCAGAAGAACTGGGAGGAGCGGCCGCCACAGGCGCTCTGACAGTTCAGTTTTCTGGGGGTACCACTCCCAAACGGAGGGTACAGAACCCCAGATGTAGGGGCAGGTGGAAGAAGGACTCACCCCTGACTCCTGGCCAGCCCAAGGGTACAGACCCTAGGTTGAAGGACCAGTTGCAGGATACGACCCCTGAACTGGTGGGAGGTGGAGTGGACAAAGGGTGCAAGACACCTGGGGCTACTGCCACCCACTCTGAGAAACTACAGAGGACAGAGACCCCTTGATGGCCTAGGGCCTGGCTCTTGACAAGGACACCTGTCAGTGGCCTCTGTTGGTTGTGGTCCTTGTGGACAGAGCTTTCCTTGGGTTGGGGACAGAAGGCAGACCCAACGGTGGAATGGGCCACATCACTTTTTTGGCTATGGTGGTACTGTCTGCCAACTGGGATGCATCTGTGAGCAAATTAAAGTAAGAAGGATTCCACATGGGTAAGCTCAGTGGCCCCAGACAGTATAGACCGAGGAATCCAACAGGGTTCAGACAAGCATAGAACTGGTAAGTACCCCTGCAGTAGTGGGCCATTGTCCAGGTTGTATCGCTCTAAGCAGGGAAGTCCATCAAGGTATTTATTAGGCTACCCTGGCTTTAGGCTGGGGGAGGGTCGTGTTGGAAATGGCCCTTTTTGCAGGGTTACCCCAAATTTTTCACCTTCCTTCTCCTCTTTTTGCTGAACTCTTTTTATTGGCCTTAGGACTCTGAGCACATTTCTACTGCTAATCAGTGCTAAAGTGCATGTGCGTCTTCCCTAAACGTGTGTAATTGGTGTATACCTGATTGACATATTTAGCTTACTTGCAAGTCCCTTGTAAGGTGGTATACCATATACCCAGGGCCTGTAAGTTAAATGCTACTATTGGGATGCAGCATTGATTGTGCCACTCACAGAAGTAGCCTTTCAAACCTGTCTCAGGCCAGCCATTGCAGTGCCTGTGTGTGCAGTTTAATGCCACTTCGACTTGGCCTTTAAAACCACTTGCCAAGCCTTGCACATAGGTCACCCCTAAGGTAGGTCCTAGGTTGCCCTATGGGCAGGGTGCTGTGTAACTAACAGGTAGGACATGTACTTTTAAGTTTTACATGTCCTGGTAGTGACAAACAGCTAACTTCGTTTTTCACTACTGTGGGGCCTACTCCTATGATAGACTAGCATTGGGAATTCCTTAAAACACTTAAACTGTAATTCCAGATTAGAAAGGAATAGTTAAATCATGTTTCATATCTTTGGAATGCTAATGATAAATCCTCTTTAGTGGTAAAGTTGGATTTGACATTACTATTTTAGAAATGCCACTTTTAGGAAGTGCAAAAAGAACAGGTGATGGGCGGAATGCTGAACAAATCCAACATTTACCCCCAGTCACAGATGTGGGTTGAAGCCATAGTTTTTAAGCATGCCATGCCATTCCAGTTTAGACCCAGCCATATGCAAATCATTCTTGACCCTGCTCCCCATGTGAACAGTCCAGCTCGAACTGCCAGCCCAAGTCCTCACTGGACCAGAAACAAGCATCCTGGGGCAGGTTTCGGAGTATCACCCCTCATCAGCCAGGCTAGCTTGAATCTGGTGGCATAGCGAGCAAGTGACCCAAGTCTGGGCATACCCTTCCCACTTAGGGCGACAAATGTAAAAAGAACAGATGATGGACAGATTGCTGAACAAATAAAACATTCACCCCCAGTCACAGATGTGGGTTAAACCCATCATTTTCTGCACGCCATGTCATTCCAGTTTAGACCCAGCCATATGCAAATCAGTCTTGACCCTGCTCCCCATTTGTTGCTGCTGCACTTTTTGCCCTAAGTGGGATTGGTATGCTAGTCTGGCTGATGAGGGCTGAAACCCTGGAACTGGACCCAGGATGCTAGTTTCCGGTCCAGGGAGGACTCGGCTTGGCAGTTCGGGCTGGACTGTTCCCATGAGGAGCAGGGTCAAGAGTTATTTGCATATGGCTGGGTCCAAACTGGGGTGGTGTAGTGAGAAAAAGAACACTGGATTTAACCCAGATATCTTGACTGGGGGTGAATGTTTGATTTATTCAGCATTCCGTCCATCATTTGTTGCTGCTGCACTTTTAGAAAGTGGACATTTCTCTGCTCTTAACTTTGCTCTGTGTGCCTGCAGCATGTCTCCAATACACGTCTGGGCTAAGGTCACAGCTACACTTTGTGCATTCCCTGTAGACAGCCGCAAACATAGGAAGGTCTTGGTGTGACAGATAACTCCTCTGTATTCATCTGCATTCTGATTGCCTTCCTGGGCAGGAAAGGGGAGAGGAAAGATCACACTTCACATGAATAGGCTGTGTCCTGACACCACACAAAGCACTGATGTACCCCCCACAGAAACCTGGCAGACAGGACTAGGTTGAAAGGGATCATTGTGCACTTCAGAGAGCTCCTTTGAAGTCACCTCCTACATCAAAGGACTTTTTGGTATATGTACTGAGGCTCTGACCCTACCAAACCAGTACACTACTGGACCTGGGAAGAACTCTGCTGGAGTAAAGTCTGCTGTGCTTTAAGGGTTGCCCCTTTGCTGTGACTGCCTGTTCTGAGAAACTGCTTCTCTACTCTGCTGAGCTGCCCTGCTGAGGACAAGAACTGGACCCTTCTCACTTGAACCCAGAGTGACTCCAAGGGCTTGTTGGCTTGCCTCTGAAGCGCCAGGGATACAAAAGACTTCCTGCAATCCTGCTGGTACTGCTGGACTCTGCCATATGTGAGTGTTGTCATTGCTTGAGGTGCCCAGTCCTGGGCCTAAGAGGCGAGTTCTGCAGATAATTTCTACAAATACTTTACACATTGCCTCTTAGGTTAAGACTGACTGCTTTGTGACAAGCGACTAGAGAGTGAGCACAGGTTCATTTAGGGTGGTGGTACCTACTTGGTCAGGATGCAAACCTCGGCCAACTAGAGACCCCATTTCTAACAATGATGCAGCCATGTGGAGAGAGGATGTGTTTGGGGGGGCGAGGGGGAGTCAAGAGGGCCCCTCCCTGAGTGACCAATTGGTACGGTGGTGGACAGCAATATTGATAAATGGCTAGCAGAGATAAACAGTAAGGGTAAGATAGTACCTGGGGTTCCTCTGAGTCAAACTTGAATTTAGGGGGTTACTGATGGGACAACATCCGGTACCTTGATGGAGTACACAGAGAAAGATAGAGTTTCCTTCAGGCCACCCTACAGAACTCTTACAGTCAAAGGTTCTTGCTTAATGCCCATGGTATGGCAGAATGAATGGGCTAAAAAATAATAAATAACATTGAAGCAGGTAATGAACATCGAAGGGAAGAAGCTGGTGAGCTGTGGCTGCTCTTCCCCATGGACTTTAATTGTGCTGCTCCAGATCAGCTACACAAGTTACTAACAAGGAAGAAAGCTAAAGAGAAGGTGTCTTCCTTTTCATGGGCAGCTGAACCTCTGTTTGTTGAGGCAGGGGTCACCACTTTAATACCTTCCAAGATATCCAGTCTTGGTCTCATACTCGCTGTCAATAGCCACAAAGCAATGCTAAAGGAATACACCCACATCTCTGATGATTTGCAAAGTTCTGTCTCAAGTCCAAAGATTAGCTAACATGATCCAGTACTCATACATATGATTAGGATCTGAACAGGAGGTCAGTTCCAATCACATGCCATGCTTGTTTGTAAAAAAGGGAGTCTCATCCAATCAGGGCATAGTAGATATTACAGTTTTCTTCCCGGCCTTTTCTGGAGAGGAGCTGAAGCTGAACAGCCATGTAGGATGTGTACTGTTAAAATACCTAATGGGAGCTGATCACCAAACAGTCCCAATAATAACTAGTGAAAAGGGAAATCCATCTAACAAAAATAGTTTTTAAATGAAATGTGCCACGTCCAAAGCGCTGGCCTTAGTCAGAACCCACTAGTTAGTCAAGCACACACACAACCTTAAAACATGGTTCTAATCACACACTGTGCATGCACAAAGTACATACCCTGGCTGTACATGGGCCTATGTCTATGCATAGGCTATACTTATAACATATACAAAGAGCCCTTCAGCAGGGCACAAAGCTCAAGTACAAAATGAACCATTTACATAAGAGGTGCATGTAGAGTCTAGTAAAGGGGATTGTATAGATTTTCATACAAAGGTGAGGAGGAGCTGACCCTTTCTCCCAGAATCATAGCAAAAAAAGATGTGCCACAATATTCACCATAAGCTGTTACCAACTGACAGCCACAATATAGATTTGGTTGTGAGAAGGTACCCTACCCATGACTAAGTAGGAAAAACAATGCCATGATCTCTATTTGAAATACCTGACAGATATTTCACTTAAGGTCTCAAAGGACCATGAAGGTTGGAAACATTAATTCCTGATTCATCAGTTCCACTAATCTAACAGTGAATTTTTAACATTTTAATTGTCGAACAATTGGTCATTCAACTGACCACTGAATGGCTATATTTTGGAACTTTTGTTAGTCATAAGACATAATGGATATTCAACTGACCACCCCCCTAAAACTACTACTCCAACCAAAGCTGTAACCTTCTGCTCATCATCTCTTATGGAGCTATTACAGGTCACGTCAGACAAAAAACACTATGTGAATATAAAAAGTAACAAGGCCTCTACTCAAACCTCTGTCCTTGTTGAAAAATGTAGCCAAACAGTAGCTACTTCTTCAACTGCAGAGTTGGCCAGCTCAACTGACCTTTATTTCCTGGTATCAAGGCTTGAGATACAATAGCAATGAGATGAAACCCAATTCACTCCCTAATTTTAAAACATTTAAAAACAGAGTTAAAATGGTGGAAAAGGGCAAGGAGGATGACCAGGAGATCTGGGCAGCCAAGATTAACTACTGGCAGGAGAAAACAAAATCTTCTACAAAACATATATAGAGTGCCTTTTCCATGGTCAACAATCTAGTAGATGTAGAGACACTATCCCACCCCTCTTCAATCAGGTGGTAACCCTTGCACATAAGGTAAAACAACCTAAATGTTTATGTAGCAAAATTATAATCTGATATGTCCCAAAGGATGCCAAGATCCTAGATGGAGCACCTCTAGAGCACACAAAACTATTAGAGGCACTGCCTAAAAGAGTGGTGTTGATAATCTATAATACCTTAATACCTGAAAAGTTGGACCTAAGGACTTGGTGGGTAAGGGGCAGTTATTAATTTAGGTTATATGTACAGCACACTGCAACTCATAATATCAAGTCTCTTGGCGATATTGAGAGGACCTGATATAGACTTCTGAGCTATAGAAGAGACCACATATAGACTGCAAAGCAGTATGTGTCTCCTTGAGGTACCTTTTCTCCTTCGAGAGACTTTAGTATGTGTCCTGAGCAATTTGTCCTTATAGCAGAACCAGATCCAATGTGTGCTTTCTCTCCAGGACCCCCACACTCAGTTTTCACTATCACTGGCTGCTCCACCACCGCTCATACCCCATCACAGTGGTAATGGGAAAGGCCATTTCCTTTAAGCAAGCAGAGCACTCGAATACTTTGGACCTCAGTGCACCATCCAACTACTGAGGTATGGACTGAGTATTTGTTGTCATGCTAATTATAAAGTATAAAATATTGTATATAGTTGTTTGTGTTGATTACAGGTGTGGAGTTGTTAATGCATTTTATTAATTGACATTTTTTCTTCACTTTTTGAATGTCCTGTTTTTTTTTTTTTTTTTTTTTAAATAGTGGTAGCAGTTTGTCATTAGTAAATTGCAGTCTTCTTTAATTTCTCCCCAATGGGGCATATATATCAAAACATCTGCAGACCTACATCGTGGTGGGCAGATCTTCCAGCACCTAGGGCAAGGAAGGCTTACCTTTAATGGGTGACATTGCCAGCTTGAGGAAGGAGGTTCCACTAAGCAAAGTGTGCAACATAAAACCTTAAAAAATGTTGTTTATAGCACTTTTGACTTTAATTGAAGACGCTAGTCTCCAAACAAAAGGTCATAAATACCACTGCAAGAGTATACTATAATGGAGTTGTGACATGAGGGAAACACATGGAACAAAATAGCACAAAGGTAAAGATAGACGGAAGGAGAAAGTGATGGATTGTCGGATAGGTTTCTGGATTGCTGGAAGGGCAGATGGATGAGGGGTGAAGAGTTGGTGAATGGTTAGTGAGCATGGATGGGGAGAAAGATGGTTGAAGGGAAAATGGAGAGAAGGATGAGAGACGGAGAGATGGATCAAAGGAAAGATAAATTGATCAATGGATAGAACAAAGGAAGGATGGATTAATAGGGAAAATTAAAGAGGGATGGGAGGATGGATAGCAGGATGGATTCAGAGGAGCAAGAATAGATGGATGAAAGGAGGAAGGAAGGCGGAATACAGAAGGATTAATGGACGAATGGATGGATGGATGAAGGGAAGGAAGCATGGATGAAGGGAAGGAAGCATGGATGGAATAAAGGAGGGATGAGGAAAAGGTGAGATGGGTGGATGGATGGGTGACCAAATAGAGAATTAAGGTGTATAAGACGCCACATGTCCGCATTGTTTTCATAATTCTGGGCTCATTCATCTCAGTCGCTCACACAGTGCCATTAAAGATATAGTTCAAAGGTGGGGGGTGGTGTTGTTTTATTTTTCTGGCTACTCCCTTGTTTTAAGAAAAAAGATTAATGCTGTTCCTATGGAGAGAGTCAGATCCAGGGAATATCAACCAACCTGACCGAAATGGTTCAAAGTTGGGAATCCATTTTGTTGGTTTATAATGCCCTCACACACCTGGAAGGGTGTCATGCTTCATCATCGGGCTGCTCCTCGTCGGGGCGGCGGTGCAATCCCCGACGGGCTCCCTATAGTAGGGGCACTTTAACGGATATCTTTTACCAACAGCCGGTGGGTGATGTGGGGGTAAGGGGACTTATTGTGTGTAGATGTATAGTATTTATAGTGAATCTAAAATAGGGCTGGGAGTACCAACGACCAAAACTTTAATCAAAAGGCCTCCTACCCTAAGTAAAAGAAGTGATATAAGGCGCTCAGCTGAGGATTATGTCTCTAGTTATGGCGCTCTTATAGAAGTAAGGTCAACATGTTTCTCGCCATATAACCTATGTGTGGGCGATTCGTCAGGACCAAAAAAGAAAAACGAATTAAAACTATCTACAACTAGAACCTTATGTGACCTCTCACACCTTTTTCTGGTTTTGCTCATGAGATGAGACGATATTTGGTGTATTGACAAACTCTTTAATCTGAACACTGGGAACTGGGCATGACTGGCATTCTGACGAAGCCAGCTTTCTGGCAACGATAGTTTCAGACTGCCCCCGGTACTCTAAACAAGTATAGTGTTCCCCCATAATCAGGTCATTTGTTGTATGGTTCAGTGAGTGGAGGGCGACCTGGTTATTTTTCCATCTATTGCTCCCCTTTTGTTGATGACCAGATTCTAATGCACCAGAACCAACGCAAATCTGTGATAACCAAAGGTCCAAAATGTATGGGAAGATGGCATACTATCTTTGTAGCCCTCGCTGGCTATAAATATTCTAAGTAAATTCACACTGCAACAGATGGCTCAAAGAATGCACGTTTATCAGCATGGTCTTTTGTGCTACACTGCACTTCATTTTCCGAAATATATTTGCTGCAATCCAACCAAATCTTCAGATCACTAACACCTCCGCTCAGAGACAGAGATAAGCCACTGTTTTTCAGGTGGAACAAACACTTAAAATGAGCTCTTCAAGCAAACAGTGTACCACTATCCAAGTTTCAGATTCTGTTGGGTGCCTCAATCAAGCAAGTTGGGGTTGTTTGCCTCAGATGTCCCGGGGCCCATCCTACTATGGTTCTGCAAACTGCACCAAGTACAACGCGTTGCACACTTGCCTCTCTTGTTAGTAAGGGCAAGCAGTGTCAGGCTTCTCAGGGATGTAGTGTGGGTGTAATCAAGTTCAGAGCTCACCAATCAATCAACAATCTGATAAAGTGAATGTCCAGCCCAGTGCTTATCTTTTTGAGGAAGAAAGTAATTTATTAAACAATTGTATTAAGTACTTCACACTGCTAGCAGCTGAAATGAAGTCAGTGTCTCTGGACACTATTCAGCAGGTTCTTCGCCCATCATGCTCCTTCACTGTACCCACTGTCCACAAAGTGCCTCCCTAGTTCTAAGTGGCTTACCTCTAGGGTGAAGAGAATCTGCATGAATCTAGCACAGGCGCAGCTCAATTACCCCCAAACAGTATGTGTGCTCAAACTTTTAGTCTGTTAGGAATTCAGTCCTTTAGGGTCTTGCTCAGCCTGGCCAGTACCCTGGAGTATGCCGCATACTCTAAAGAGTGGTTGTGTGCTGGTACAGACTCTTCAAGTACCTATTGCTTCCTCAGATAAAGGGCCACGTTCACAGGGGCGCTTATCGGACTCTCCTGTCCGTGGGAAGTGTCAGTCCTGAGGTGGTGTGACTCCCCCCCCCTTACCTGGTGGTAAGTGTCTCTGCCCTGTGGAACGGGTAGTTGAGCCCACGCCAGGGCTGAATGAAAGAAGGATGAAGCCCCCAAGAGAGCCTTGATGCACTTGCAGCCTCACATGAATTGGCCATCAATTCACGTTATGTAGTCCAGCACAGGCCGGCCACATCTTTGGTAGTTGCAGCCCCGCATGGACTGGAATGAAACATGCAATTACAGCCCTGCACAGGCCTCTGCGTTGAGTTGTGGCTCCAACCTGGAACTATCAGGAGAATCTGGGGGGCCATCTGATGCCAGGGCCTTTCTGGATCTCTCTTCAGCACTCCACAGCCACCGGGGACAAGCTGCACCTCACTCATTCATGGACAGCAGTCTCGGTCTTGCATGGTAGACATGTGTTCCCTTAGCAGGCATGCAGGCTCCAAGGCACATCAGGACATGTACACAGCTTCTCCAGCAAGAGATCCAGACTTCAGGTAATACCCCCTCACTTGTGGGAGAATGGCTGTCAGGCAGGCGAGAGTCTTGGTTGCAAAGCAGCCACGTCTCTACTATCTCGTCCGTCGAATCCCCCCAACCCGCCCGGCCCCACCACTCTTACCTGCACGGGCCGCGGCTGGCTAGGTTAGCTGAGAGTAGTGTAATTGCAACTTTTTTCCTTTATTTATTCTAATCTGCTCCTTGATCATGCCCAGGCAGGCATTAGAGCCTTTCAGTCACAAATGAACTAAAAATGATCTTAGATGAAGAAGGATCTGAAGGCCTTATCCTTCTCATTCTGCTGGCAGCCTTTATCTGGTGTCCTATGCCATCCTTATTTCTACACTGTATGAGGCCATGCCCATAGCAAGGCTCTGCACTAGCGAATCTCCTTTTTAAACAAATGATCTAAGGCTGTTAACAACGCTCCTTCCAATGCACCTTCAAATCACTCACTTATTGCGTCTGATAGAATTTCCATTGGTAAGACTTTGTTCAATTTATAGGTCACCCAACTTGCTCATCTGATTAGATCTTTTAGGCTGTCATTTGTGGGCTACACAGATCATACCCAAATTACTCTGCCACGGCTCAGCCTCAGTTTTGCAACTGTTAATCAGCAGTGGCAAAATTAATGTAAGGCAATGGTCTAAAAAAAATTTAAGACAATGTGAAAATTCTTGTTCTTGGCAGATCCTCGTCCATTCGGTCTGCTGGCTGGTGCATGTGCTGGTTTTCTTTTTGTTTCAGTGTGCCCAACCTGTCTCTTCAGTTCATAACCTAGACTCCATGTTCAATCAAGGTTTTTCACTTTTTCTTCAGATCTTTCAAGTAGCATCCAGTTTTCTTTACCTAAAGACTAAAAAAAGATTCTATTTTATCTTCCAGCTGAACCTCGCTCCTCTCTACTTCAGGCAGCCATAGGTTCAACACTCAGAGTATTGTAAAGTATTTTATCTCAGTCTTGCTCCTCTAGCCGCTCCAAGACTTCAACATGTTCAGAACTCTGCCCATCCTCTTTTGTTATGGCTTCCTTCTTGTTCCCCTGTTAGCACTATTCTTAGGTAATCATACCTGCTATCCATCTTCAAATGATTTGTCTTGAAAAACCTCAGTATTCGCAAAAAGATCTTAACAATCAGCTTTCTGACTCAATTAGTAAGATTCTTCCTTGAAATCATCTCTACGTTCCTTCTCTGCTTCCATTGTATAAATGTAGCAGAAAGGTCTATCCTTTTCCTAGCTTACAGCTAATGTTTGGAATTCTTTTTCTGCAATGTTGTGATCCACCACTAAACATCTGGCATTTAGACAAGTGTTAATACCTGGCTGTTCTGGCACTAATCTCTCTATCTCTTCAGCTGTTTGGTTGCTCCAGGGCACCCTAACTGTTATTTACCCACTCAAGAAACCTATTAAGTAAAAAATAATTCAATTAAATCAAAATGTCTGCAATGCAATGACATTTTTAAGAAGTTCTTGATATTGCTCCATTGATAATTACTTACAATATTGCAGTACAGGAAACTCAGATTAAGTTCTTACTTGGAATACTCTTTCAGCTCTTCCGACGTATCATCGATAACTTCACTTTGCTTTGCTTCGGAGGACATGGCTCGATACAGCTTCCTGGCTACGAGTGCCTTGGCCATGAGCTCTTCTCCATGCTGCCAGAAGAGCAGGGCCATCTTCTGCCGCCTCATGAGAACAGCCCACACCAGCAGCTCATTGAAAGGATATGGAAAGGGCTCTGTTTTTAGGTCCCCTGCATCAATCGACTCAACCCTTGATTTTTGCGGTGTAGTTTCTTGGGCTGTGGTATCCTTCTGTTAAAATAAAGCATATGGTAATATTCTGCTTGCATGGACTCGGAACGTAAAATATGTGCATTGTCACCCATTCAACCACAATAACTCTGCACTGGATACCATAGCCACCGAAGGTACCCACCAGTGATGTGCATGGCTACATGTAAGAGAGCTCCGAAAGTGGCATATTCAAGTTATAAAACAGCTTTAAAATATTTCCTAACATTCAGAGAAACTTCAGCTTTTCCCTCACTTCGTGGTTCACAGCCAGTGTGAAAGAATGCTGTCATGTTGACAACCAAAAACAAGCATTGGAAAAGCCAATCGTTCGATGTTGGCCCCCAATCTTTTGGCTTTGGCAATTCTGGCTTTAATATGTCATGGTTGTTGTGTTCCCATTTCTTTTTCGAGTACATATTTTCATTCCCTCCCTTACTTCTTCTCCCACCCCTCAATCACCCCCACCCCACCTACAAATCCATGTATAATTTACCACCTCACCTGCTTAGAGCAGGTAGTAAATATATGCAGTAAAATCCTATTTAAAGAGGTTTTACAACTGGAAAAAATCGTCCCTGCAATGTAATTTCCCATTCCCGTTGGGTACTCGTAATTGCATGGTACTTGTACAAAAGTAGTGAATGTGCACGCGATTTTACTGTTACTCCAGTATCGTCGAAGTTCTAAACAGGGACGTGGAGGCAAACGTGAAGTTCTTAATATCATAATAACAAACTGCTGTCAAAGGGGAACACGCAGAAAGTTGGGATAACCCAACAATATCTGGAACTCATACTGTGCGCACGCAACACGTTACACCTCGTCTGCGCATGCGTGAGTGACATGGCCTCCTCATGCCACTGTCTGGGATTGTGCACTATCACTACATATGCGAATAGCGCTGATCGCGCGAATCTAAAACCAGTGCAAGGGCTCATTTCCGCAATAAGGGCCCATTTACGATCGGGGTGCTAAATGTGCGTGCATATCATGCACCCGCAAACTTTCGCGAGGACAGAGTCTCCAATGAGCAGGCGAGCAATTTGCAGTCAATCAAGAGGGGATAGTAACAGCCAAGTACCGAATAATATAATGTTCCTGCAGCCGCCAATCACGGACCCAAATATCTGCTGATTGCGCACGTATCATAGAACCTGTTGGTGCGCAGAACCGGATTTACGGGCGAACTGTGCTCAAGACCTTAGTGCGCTCTCATTGGTGATTCTGAAGCAGTAGAACAGGTCTGCCTTTGCACTGACCTTATTTATATCGACCAACCAGCAGTCTGAACACCGCGTCGTACCAACTCGGCTATACCTACCTTGGGCTTGCAGGGCTGTGCCGTCTGGATGAAGTGGTTGTGTCTTTGTTTTTCTTTTTTCACTTCTCTGAAGACATTGTGATCATCACGGGTTTGAGCAGCACCGTTTAGAACTTCCTGGCAAGAGAAGGAAAATGAGAAAATAGTTCAGCCATTTTTCAGAAAGCGTTTTATTACTACAGACAGGCATCTCTGAGCATAATACGTACGGAAACAGTAATGTCCTCTGTCATATCAAACAGCCCTGAATAAGTAGGGTGTATAGAAGAGCAAGTCTATAACAACTAAAAGACTGTCCATAAAGAGGTAAAAAGAAGTAATGGAGACCAGTGGAGCTAATCTCAGTGAAAGTACAAAACACATTTGCCTGGGTTGAATTGTTTTTCGTAGCTCACATACTTATAAAATGAAGCTGAGGGACCGAATTATGGAAAATGTCAAATTATACCTACATTGGTAATCGAACCATACGATGTGGGTAAGTGTAGTAAACGCTGAGGCTTTTCGTGGTGAATAATCTTCTTTATTTAAAGATTCATGAGCAAAGTGAAGAGGAGCAGTCCTCTTAGTAAGATCCTAGGCAAGAGTGCCTTACATTCTAACCTACTGCCTTATATACACATTCCAAGTGATGTCAACCTATTCCATTCATGAGTATTCCACATTAACCAAGAATGCATGTTACTACACATCCCCTTTCCTAATAAAAACAAAGACAACAAACAAATGAATAAAAGTTACAGAGGTCTACTGAGGACAAAAACGTCTTAAAAATAAAGATTGACTATTTACACACAAAATCATGTAAAGCTTTAGGAGTAACAATACATCTTCCATACCTCGTGGAGACAGGTATACAATCTTGTTTACACACTTGTTCAGACTCGCCAGAAGTAGTCGGAATGTCATGAACAGAAGGTTCATGCACACCTTTTGAAACTGGGTCATTGTTTGAGTCACTAGGTGTAACTCCTTGTTCTTGTTCCGCATCCAAACCAGGAACAACATGTGTAGAATTAGGTGTAATATCACGTTCAATCGCCAACTCTGAACCGCTGCTAGGGCATAACCACCAGTAATCATCACACATTCCCCTTTCTTTGGAAACTTTGTCAGACAAAGAATGTGGTTGCCGAGCGACTGCCACGCGACTCATGTGATGGACACTGCCATCATCCAACATTATAGTATTACGCATGACTTTGGAGATAGCTCTTGGTTCGGAAAAACGAGGTTGTAATTTTCCAACCATCTTTGCACTTTTGATTCTTACCAATTGACCAGTCTTCAAGGTTACATCCTTGGTACCATGTTTAGTGTCAAAATATGCTTTGTTTTTGTTTTGAGAATTAGAAATGCATTCTCTGACTTTCGTGCAGTCCCAAACATATTTTCTACTCCTGCCCATCCAACTGGGATTGATTTTACAGTAAGGAAACCTCCTCTCATAAGACCAAAAGGACTCTCACCACACGTGTCATGAACAGTGATCCTATACGACCACACAAGTTTATCTAGTTCAACATCCCAATTCTTCCTCTCTTTGTTAGCTAGTTGTAAAACACCTTTTATTACTCTGTTGACTCTTTCTACAACAGAATTGCCCCTGGGATGATAGAGAGCAGCAAATCTTTGTTTTATACCTTTTCATGTCAACAGATTTGAATTGCACACCGTTGTCGGTCAGAATAGACGCAGGTAAACCTTCTCTAATAAAACATTCATCCAGAAATCGAATAACTGCTGAAGTGTTAATGTGTTCTACGACCTTAACTTCAATCCACCTTGAAAATAGGTCGACTAACACTAAAACATATTTACATAAACCATCCTGCCAGGTTATCGGTCCCATAATGTCCAAAGCCAAATCTTCCCAAGGTAATTTGGGACACCCTAAAGAAGACATAGGTGGGTTGAGTGTTTTCTGACTTTTGTCCGCACATTCACAACTCACACACTCACGTACTAGTCGTTCAATCTCCAAATCCACCTTGGGCCACCAATATAATGCTTTAATATTTTTTTCGTTCTTGAAACTCCTGGATGCCCATCGTGTCCAATATTGATGATTTTCTGCCGTATTCCTTTGGGAGGAATAATTCTTTCACCACGACACACAAACTCTCCATCAATACTTAATTCATCTCTCACCTCCCAGAATGCTCTAATTTGGGGATCAGCTTTACATTCATTGGACCAACCATTAGAAATGTTATCTTTCACAACCTTGAGTAATTCATCTTTTGCAGCTTCCTGTTCCCATTCATCCATGCGTAAACCACATGATTCTGCAAAAATTCCAGCAACGCAAAAATCATTCCACATACTATGATCAACCTCTCTAAGCGGTAAGGACATTCTGCTCAGAAAATCAGCGATAACGTTTTTGACTCCAGGTACATACTGCACCTCATATACAAAATCTTGGAGCCTCATAGACAACCTGGCAATCCTGGCTGAGGCTCTACACAAACCTTCTGTAGTGAGTAGCTTCGTCAACGGTTTGTGGTCTGAACGGAGAATAAACTTTTTGCCCCAAATAAACTTCCTAAAGTGCTCTATCGCCCATACACACGCCAAAGTTTCTCGTTCGATTACTGAGTACTTTTCCTCACAAGGTGATAGAGAACGTGAAGCAAATGCTATCACGACCTCTACACCCTGTTCTGTTAATTGTGAGAGAACGCCTCCTAGGCCTGTGCCACTTGCATCAGTGGTAACAAAAGTATCGGCAACTGGGTCAAAACCTTGTAAAGTAGGTGCATTGGTGATGGCAGTTTTTATATCTTGAAATGCACTCTGGCAACCAGCACTCCAAACAAATGGGGTTTTGTTTTTCATTAATTGACGCATTTCATACGTTTTTTGTGAAAATTGATTTACAAACTTAGAGTAAAACTCAGCTAAACCCAGGAAAGACCTGAGTTCATCCTTGGACTTAGGTGCAGGAGAATTAACAATGGCATCAACTAATTTAGCTTTGGGTTTGATTCCTGCATCACAGATCTCATGCCCTAAGTATGTAACTTTTGTTTCAGCAAATTTACATTTGCTCCCTTCCGCAACCAAACCATTGACCTCTAAGAACCTAAGAACCTCCCTTAATGTTGAATCATGATGAGACTTACTTTTCCCCATCACCAATATATCGTCTTGAAAGAAGATGACCTCAGGAATATGACTAAACAAATTAGACATCAACCTTTGAAAAACCGCCGCCGCTGATGCTAATCCAAACGGCATGCGTTTAAATCTAAAACAACCAAAGGGAGTGCAAAATGTGGTCAAATGTCTGCTTTCAGGGTCTAGGACTACTTGATGATATGCGGAAGATAGATCTAATGTAGAGAACCATTTGTAAGAGACAACATCTCATCAATTCTAGGAAGGGGAAATTGATCTACTAGAATGTTGTTATTTAAGTATCTCAAATCAACACATAAACGGGCCTTTCCATTGGCCTTGCGGGCTACGACCAATGGAGAAACCCACTCAGCCGCTTCAACAGTTTCAATTACATTGTTTTCTAGCAATTTGTCTAACTCAAGTTTAACTTCATTTCTAACAATAAACGGTATGTTGCGTGCTTTGTGTATTTTTGGAACGGCACCTTTCTTCAAAAGAATTCTATGAGTGAATCCTTTAAGCTCGCCCATTTGACCAGAAAAAACAGTGGAAAACTCTTCTAATACCCATTTTTTGTGTTTTCACTGTCACAGGAAATAAGAACCTGCTCCTTGCTATTAGGATCAAGGATGATATTCAGATTCTTCTGATCCTTCCAACCTAGAACTGACGGTCCTTCTTTAGAGACATATAATTTACCTGTAGAGTGTCTACCTTTGAACCGAAAAACTAGTACTCTGAAACCCAGGATATCTATCCTTTCTCCTGTGTAGCTTTCAGGTGCAATATCACTAGACTCCAACCCACTACCAATACAGGAAATGAATAACTCCTCCCAAACCTGTTTAGAAATGATTGTGTAAGGAGAACCTGAATCAGCAGCTAACTGAACGAGAACACCACCTAAGGAAACTTGACAAATGGGTTTAGATGAACATGAATCAGAAATATTCAGTACAACATTTTTTTTTAGTTGAATTGTGTTTGTATCTCATCATCCCCAGACGTAGAGTCACTGTACTGTTCAGTATCTTGAACACAAGCTACTTTACCATTATATTTTTGTAGGTTTTCCTCCTGCAAGCCTTGGCGAAGTGACCAACAATGCCACACTCAAGACATTTTGAAGATCTTGCTGGACACCTGTCAAAATTAGCAGCATGAAAACGACTACCACATCTGTAACACACAAGATTTCCCATTTTTTTTGTTCAAATTTCTCTTTTTTTTTCCTTCTATTTTAAAATCTCTGTTGCCCTTGTGACTCAATTTTCCTTCAGAGATCTTATTTACAACTTCAACCTCCTTCTTATCATGCGATAATGTAGCTTTAGCACATCGTTCTGATAATTCCGCTTTCTTAACCAGGGCAATAATGTCTTTAAGATTACCTTCGCCTTCAACCCATAACTTATCCTGTAAGGTCTTATTTTTGTATACATGACAATTTGATCCCTGACCAATTCATCATGTAATTGTGCAAACTTACACCTGCTAGCAATTTTTTTAAAGAAGAAACGTATTCTTCAATACTCTCGTGTTTTTCTTGCTTCCTCTGAAAGAAACTATGTCTAGTTACAGCTATGCAAACAGTAGGCGAAAAATGATCATCTAAATCTAAAATTGCAGCTTTAAACACATCAATGTCTCCCCCTGCCCTTTCATGCTTTTGTAGTTCATTGTAAACTCGCAAGCCTTCGGGACCTAAACAATACATGAGTACTCTTTTTTTTCTTTCTGGAGAAAAAGTTCCACTAGAATCCTCCATATTTGCAATGTAATTTAAAAAGTACTCCTTCCAGTCTAACCACGGCACTGGTGGTTCTCCTGGTACCGCTAAAAATTCTCTCGGGGTATTGATGTGCATGGTAGATGCAGCAGCCACAAGGTCCCCTGATGTTGTACTAGTGCCAATTGTTATAGACATGACTTGGATATAATAAAATGTCAAAGGTAAAAGAAAAACACACGTTGAATAATTAGTAGAAAGTTGCAAGTACGATGCTCCTTAGTAGAAAGCTGACGAAAGAATAGTAAAAGTTAAAGTGTACATATGTTCCAAATGGTGGCTCACAGTATAACACTTCCACGAAGAATATGGCTTGCTCCGTACCCTTATGATGGCGCACAAATAGTCAAGAAATGTACAAATGGAAAATACCCTTTTTCCTTGAAGAAAGGAAGCTCACCGTTTCGCTGGTGACCTCGCAACTCCAAAGTGAAATTGATCGCTGAAGCACTGTTACTATGGTAACTAGTGTTTCCAAAATGGCCGCTTGTGCGTGACCCCAAAGCGCGCTGAAGTCAGCTGACCCTGCGTGAGTAACGTCAGTTCGCAAACGTCGACGTCGTCACAAACACATCGGGACCATGAGGATCGAATGCAAGAGCGTGTCGAGTGCGGGGTTTGAAACAAAGGCAGAATGGCGGAGCGCGCTGACCACGGGCTATGAAAATAAATCAGTTGGTCAACTGTAAGTAAGGCCTGCAGCACGGCGCAAAACTTACTAAGATTGACGGTCGGACAATTCCTCGTAGGTCAGGAAGTCTGCTGAATAAATTTTGACGTTAGCGCGTGATTTCGCCTCCGTTTTCTTTCTTTTCTTCTCTTTGTTTTCTACCCGTTCTGACGTATCGTCCAGTAAGACTTGCCTCCGTAAATAGCAGCACTCTTCACACGTGAAAAGGTTGTGCCGAGCTCGTCGCCAAAATTGTAGTAAACGCTGAGGCTTTTCGTGGTGAATAATCTTCTTTATTTAAAGATTCATGAGCAAAGTGAAGAGGAGCAGTCCTCTTAGTAAGATCCTAGGCAAGAGTGCCTTACATTCTAACCTACTGCCTTATATACACATTCCAAGTGATGTCAACCTATTCCATTCATGAGTATTCCACATTAACCAAGAATGCATGTTACTACAGTAAGTTTTCAAAAGTGTATATTCGAGTTAAACAATAGCGTACACCATAGGGAAACAAATATGAAATTGCTGTTGTGTTGGAAAATGGCCCTCTCTGAAGAGTCATCCCAAACTTTTTGTCTTCCGCCTCCTATTTTTCTGAAATTCTTTTTGTAGGGTTTCGACTCTGAGCACTTTACCACTGCTGACCAGTGCTAAAGTGCAGGTGCTTCTCCTCTAAACATGGTAACATTGGTGTACACACAATGGACATTTAGTTTACTAGTAAGTCCCTTGTAAAGTGGTAACCCATATACACAGGGCCTGTAACCTAAATGCTACGAGTGGGCCTGCAGCACTGATTGTGCCACCCACACAAGTAGCCTTTCAAACCTGTCTCAGGCCTGCCATTGCAGGGCCTGTGTGTGCAGGTTACTGCCACTTCGACTTTGCATTTAAAACCACTTGCCAAGCCTTAAAACTCCCCTTGTATTACACATGTCACCCCTAAGGTAGGCCTAAGGTAGCCCTAAGTCAGTGGTCTTCAAACTTTTTGATGCCGAGACCCCCCATCAAAAGTTTTTAGGCGTAGGGACCCCCTCCCGACAAAAATTTCTAGAACCTGGTACTCATTATTATCGACAACCATAAATGTTCTCCAGAGAAACGGTCAATCTGTGGTTGCACCTTATTAGTACCAGTTTAACACCCATATATAGCAATAAGCAACAAAAAGGTGACCAGTACAGCTTTACAAAGGGCCTCTACTGAACTTCAACACCTGTTGCTGCTTTTTAGTAACTTTTGAACCTTTTGAGTAAATACATTTTTTTTGGGTAAAATCAGCAGATTTTGCGGCAGATGATCGATTATGTGGCAAATCTATAATTATGCTAAAATCGCTGCGGCCACACAATCACATAATTCCAGTGGCCCTTGGTATAATAGATGTAATGCATGGGCTGCAACTTTATTGCACGGCATTAGAGGAAAACCATACTATATTTCATGGGATTCCGAAGGCTTGGCATTTACATCTGCATGTAACTGGAGGTAGCTGAACATCATTCATCATAATTAAAACATACGTATGTTTTTTAGGTCTTTCACCATCAGGTAGCTACATATAAAATAATGGGCAGCTTCAATGAATATTAAATACATTTTAAAAAGTTGTTACTCAGTGGGAAATGCACTATAATACATTATGAAACCTCTATTAGTTAATGCACTGCAAAGGTCTGTGTGAAAGCAGAGAGCCACAAAATTAAATTGTGGTTGGTGTAGTGGAGAATAGTGACTTGTGTATTTTTAGTGCTATGAGGTCACAGCCTGTGACAGAAAGCACTGTGAATATGTAAGTCTTTATTTTATACTTGCATTACACACAGTATAAGATAGACCGCTACAAAATGTTTTATCATAAAATAGTGCTTCCAAAATATACTAGCTGCTTCCAAAATATAGGGGCTTATTTATAAGCCCCTTACGCTGCCGGTGCGTCACTTTTTATGACACACTGGTTGCGCAGAGTGCATACCCATATCTACGAGGCCACGCAAAGTCACTTTGCGTGGCTTTTCATGGCCTCCTAGATATGGTGTACGGCAACGCAGCGCAAGTCGGTGCGTTGCAATACACTGCGTCAGGGGGGCGTTCCATGGGTGTTGCAGTGGGTTTTCACACATTCCCAGATTTACAAGGATCTGTAAACCTGAGGATGCGTCAAAACTGTACGCTGCCCCAGGGGATGCATAACGAGGAGAAATATCTTTATTTCTCCTCAATTGTTTCCTCTTTCTTTCTGTAGCACACATAAAAAGAGGAAAAAACCTCCATGGGTTGTTTTTCTGCAGGAAGGCGTGCCTTCCTGCACAAAAACATTCCTGCCAACAATGCGCTAGGCACCAAATTGTGCACCGGCAGAAAGGACAGGAATGCACCGTATCTTATAAATACAGTCCATTCCTGCCCTTTTGAATTGGCATAGGGCAGTGCAGCAAAAATACTTGCAGAGCTGCCCTACACCATTTCATTGTAAATGAGGCCCATAGGTTTTAGTAATATCCAGACCCTATGTAATGCAATTTTTTACATAACTGTCCCTTCAACACCTTCTCAGGGATAGTAAACGCTATGTAAATAGAATGACAATTAAAAGCAAACACTTCTAAGCTCAGTTAACTGTGCACTACCACTCAAAAACTTTCAAGTGATTCGATCAATTAACTGCAACAGCACTCTCCTGTCCTGAGAAATTAAAGCCAGGCAGACAGCTAAACACACCTTTCTGCCAGTGTGCTGCTGGCCTGAAAGAAATGCAAATGTGCACCACGAGTTAATCTGCAAATCCTTTACTTTTGCAGATTAACTCGTTGTGCACATTTGCATTTCTTTCAGGCCAGCAACACACTGGTAGAAAGGCGTGTTTAGCTGTCTGCCTGGCTTAAATTTCCCAGCACAGGAGAGTCCCTGAATGAGACTCTAGGGAAAGCGTCTGGGACGTTTTCTTTTAGCAAATGAAAAGCGCGACCCCCTTCCCAGGACTCCATGGCCCACCTGGGGGTCGCGCCCCACAGATTGAAGACCTCTGCCCTAAGGACATGGTGCTGTGTAAGTAAAAGGTAGGACATGTACTGGCAAGGTTTGCTTGTTCTAGTAGTGACAAACAGCTAGATTCGTTTTTCACTACTATGAGGCCAACTGCTCTCATAGGCTAGCATTTGGAATTCCTTAAAAAAACATTTAAGCTGTAATTCCTGATCTGAAAGGAGTAGCTGCGTCATGTTTTATATCTTCGGAATGGTAATGATAAATCCTCTTTAATGGTAAAGTTGGATTTAACATTACTATTATAGAAATGCCACTTTTAGAAAGTGCACCACCTAATTCAGGGGTTGGGCCCTTAATGGGCAGTAAAGCTAGGCCACTACCAAAGCAAACACCACAAACTGCTAGTACTGACGTCTCTCCTACACACACTTAATTTTCTCAGTAATCACTGTATTCAATAGCAATGACCACCATTTGTTTTTTTAATCCTTAGTCATATCACATTTTCATTGCAAATTGTAATGCACAAAAAAAATATGATCATACATATCTTACAATACATTTAACCCACCCCACATTCCAATGCCTACTTCCAACGATCACATATCATACATTACACACAAAAATTAACAAATTACAAAAAATTGTCAATTCTGAATTCAATTACCCAAAAAGAGATACTACTTTTTTTTAACACTGTACAAATAACTATGTTCTCCTTTCTTGATTGGCCAAAGCAACCAATCCGTGATGCGCTAGTTGAAGCCAAGGGAATAATTTTCTACTCATTGAATCACTTTTCTCTTATATCCAGCGCCTTTTCTTGTCTACACTTGTTGGTTGCATATAGGTCAACGTGTTTAGAACCCATAACCTTTTTCCAGGTTCTCATCAGGACTCAGAACTGTTGCTCATTTATGTCCTTTTAATCTCTTCAGCAATTCCTATGACAGAACCTTCCTTTCATGGATACCCAAGAAACACGATGTGCACCGCTTGGTATTCAAAATGTCTTGTGTCCTTAATCAGACTCAATTCCAACACCATTGTTTGTCTGTCACACTTTGTTCATAAAGTTCTAGAAAGTGGGCATTTCTCTGTTCTTACTGCTCTGTATGCCTTGCAGCATGTCTCCAATACACATCTGGGGTGGGTGACAGCTATACTTTGTACATTCCCCCTAGAGAACCACAAACACAGGAAGGGTGGGTGTGACAGAGAACTCATCTGTATTCGGATAGCTCTTCCTGGACAGGAAGAGACAGGGGGAGCTGACACACCTGAATAGGCAGTGTCCTGTTTCCCACACAAAGAGCTAATTACCCCCTACTGATAATCTGGTGCCAGGGCTGGGATGAAAGAGAGACCTGTGTGACTTCAAGTGCCTGCTTTAAAGTCACTGCTCTAGAAGAACTGATTTTCTGCTTTGCTGTGCTGCCCTGCTGCCTGCTGATGTCTGCCCTGCTGAGGACAAGGACTTGACGCATCTCACTTGAACCCAGAGTGACTTTGAGGGCTTGCTGGCTTGCCACCTGTTCTGAAATCTCAGGGCTGTCAGAGACTTCCTTTTACCCTACAACAGCACCTGAACTGTGCCATCAGTGAGTTCTGCCCTGCCAGGTGATGCCAATCCAGTGCTGGGCCCTTGAAAGGGGATTTCTGCTATCCAGAACTAGCAAAATCGACGTAGTGATGACTTAGCGCCTATTGGAACCGGCGCATTGCCCTTCAACGCAGGAGCCGATTGACGACATCGCTTTTACGGACTGTGCAGCTCCACCTCGACGACAGACAGGGCGGCTCGATGATGACGGAGTGCCTGCATCGTAAAGGGGTTCGTTGCCTACGTAGATCGGAACCAACACATCGAGTATTTAACGTCAACGGTTGCTCCATCCAAGGAACTTTTTCAGTGGTACTTGCGTGAGACCTGCAGCAAGCCTGCCTCCATCGCGGTCGGCCTGAACATTGGATTTACCCCTGGCCTGCGCGACCTCAAGGAACCCATAAGCACTATTTAACTTTAAGCACTAGATTTTGATGTAATCTTTAAAAATTCGTAACTCCACTTCTACTTATTGGATTTTTGTTGTTTTGGTCTTGTTTTACTCATACAACATATATTCTATATTTCTGTGTGGAGTATTTTTGTGGTGTATTTATTGTGTTATTGTGTGTGTGTGTGTTGCACAAATACTTTACACATTCCCTCTCTAGATAAGCCTGACTGCTCTGTGTCAAGCTCCCAGAGGGGGAGCACAAGTTATCTCTTAGTGTGGATCTAGCGTACCCTGACTAGAGTGGTGGGTCCTGCTTAGACAGACTGCATACCTCTGCCAACCAGAAACACCAGTTCTAACATTGTGTAAATGGTGCATTACCTGTCTGAAATGAAGAAATCAGCAGGTAGGCTCTTTTTGATAGTAAACTGTCCTTCGAAGGCCAAATTAAACCACATAACCTCTTCTTTTTTCTCTTCAAATTGCTCAGGCAAGTTCTCCCCTTCATACAAACGGGAACTACAGAAAACTGTGTCTGCCCTTATAGTCTCCAGACTGGACTACTGTAATGCACTTTTCACTAACATTCAGAAAAGATTTTTAAACAAGCTACAGACGTTACAGAACACCGCAGCCCGACTGCTTTGAGGAATACTAAAACACAAATCTGTGACAAGCTCCTGTACAGCTCCACTGGCTTCCTGTTAAGAAGCGCATCGACTTAAAGGCACTGTGTATTGCCTTCAAGTCCTTGCATAACCTAGGCCCTGAATATCTTAAACGTCAGTTTCAGCGCTATGCCCATATTAGGCCCCTTCGATCTGCGTCTGCCTACAGTCCAGTGTTTTCAAAATTTAAGAGATCAACCTGGGTTGGCAGGAGCTTTGTGACCTGCACTGCCAGGTTATGGAACTCCATGCCCCTCAGTCTTAAAATGAAGACTGACAGCTTGCCTTAAGAAAGGCATTAAAAATATGTTTTTTAATTAATAGACTCAGGATCTCTATTCAATTCAATATCTATATGCGACCACTGACAGATATCGTTCAGGAGTTCGGCCTATCCTTGATCTCATATGCAGATGATACGCAGCTGGTGGACTCCTTTGATAATGGAGCAAACTCAGGCTGTAAGCATCTGGCGCCATGCCTGGAAAAGGTGGCTGAGTGGATGACGAACAGCAGCCTGAAGTTAAATGGGGACAAGACAGCTGATGATCCTGGGGAGCAAAGTCGTACCCAGACCTTTGCCCAGCTGGCCAAGTTGTATGGGGAGCTCTCCAGACCCTAACCCTTCCATCAAGAATATGGGAATCTGGATGGATAATGAACTGACAATGGAAAAACAAGCAAAAAAGCTGGCGGGCACCTGTTTCGGATTACTTAGAATGATCCGGAAGGTCTTAAAGTTGATCCTAAAGTACTTAGGGAAATAGTAATTCATTCTATGGTGATCTCCCGTCTTGACTATGGTAACTCTTTACCTAGGCTCCCCAAAATACGTTATAAAACTTCTTCAAGTTGTTCAGAACTCAGCAGCCAGGCTTCTTTGCAAAGTTCCAATTCACGAGCCAGTAGGGGAGCATTTGAAACAGCTCCATTGGTTCCCGGTCGACGCGAGGATTAAATTTAAGGCACATTGCTTGACTCATAAAGAAATAAACACTAGAGGCTGCCCTAAAATTAGAGACCTGGTTGTGCCATATGTCCCCAATAGAAGTCTAAGATCATCTCAATAACGCCTTCTCAGAACTACAAGAACTAAGAGAGTAAGATAGTGTAGTGCTAGCGGCACTCTTATGGTTTGACACCACGTGATGACATTTGACTACCATCATTTTAATTGACTTTGGTGTGTTATTTTATCCTAGCCTGAATGTATGTCCTGCATATGCCTTGTTTCTCTTGAATATTTCTTCTCGTAGTTTTAAAGTGGGAGCTGTCACAGAGTAGAACAGCTTGCCAAGAACAGAACGTGTGGGATGTGCATTTGAAAGCATGAGAGAGAGGTGTGGAATGTACTTTTAGGTCTCGAAGTGCAGTATTATGAGCAGTGGTGTACAAATGTGCATTGTGTTGTACATTGAGAGATGAAGTATGTGATGCTATAGGCAGTGGTGCACAAATGTGCATTGTGTTGTACATTGGGAAGTATTATGAAGTTCTTACTATTGGCTTTGACATGGCCTCATGTCATCCTGAAATCTGACTCTGTCTTGCTTGAGCTTTTTGCGCGCACAGAGTGCTCAACTTGTTTGGGTAATTCACGTTCAAGTTGGTTTTGTTTTTGGGGAAGAGATTGTTGAATGTACCCTCGAAGGCTTTCGTAAGCTTCGTTAAGATAAAGGCTGGAACATGTGAGAATGTAGAGGGAACATGGGAACTCCTTTTGCCCTGGAATGCTTGCATGGAAGGTGGCCAATTCCAGTAAGTTTCCTTGCCGCGGAAGGAAAGACTCTCGAACCTTCTAGTGTGTTTTGAGACTATAAAGCTGAGGGTTGTTGACTTAGAAACCGCGATTGTTTGAGCCTGAACGATGGATATATCTTCAGTGCAGGCATCTGGTTGCTGAGTCCCCTGGCTTCGGCTGGCTTCGGCTGTAAGTCCCCCAGTCTGGAGTGGGTCAGGATGAAGATTGCACCAGGTGAAGTGTTTGATTTTTGATTAGTGCCATTGTGATGTGTGGCCATTATCATTTGAGGTGTTTTCTTTGTGATGTGTGAGTGAGTCAGAGTGCACATCCAAAGGAATCATTTGATGTATTTAGTGTATATATCTTTCTGAGTTCTTGCAGGACGTCCAGTATTATTTGTTGCTTGTTTATTCATTATTATTATTCATGCATTCAACAGTTGCATTTGCCAAGTGTGTTATTAATGCTTGCAAACATATATATATATATCTATATGCATTTGAATGTTGTTCATTTGACATCTGGGAAAGCCTTTCTGTTAGAGAGCATTGCATAAATAAAACCCCACGCCTTATTCTGAAAAGAGAGTCTTTGATGTGTTTGATTTTGTAAAGTGAAACCCCTTTCTAGGTGTTGTTGTGTTATATGTCTTCTGCTTCGTCGTGTTTGAGCCATCGTGTGGGAGTGGTATTTTGGGAGGGCGAAGCAAGACAGATAGGGAGGCAGATCCTTTTCACATTTGGCACCCAAGTTTCGGAACACCTTGCCACGTGAACTGAGACTAGTAGAAGTAGAATCTAGATTCAGGAAAAAGTTAAAAACATGGTTATTCCCGCAGTAATTTTATAAATATATTTTCCAGTCACAGCTTAATTACTCAGCGCTGGGAACCCCTTGGGCAGCTGTGCGCTTTAGAAAACTATCTAACATAACATCACAAATCCGGTAGGCTTTCTCCTGTTAGGCCAGCACCTATACACCTCCGGGTATAAGAGCACTAGACAAATTCTTTGTCCTTTTCATTTTCAAGACAACTGCTGGAAATAAGGTAGGGTGTAACAACGTGTCAGATGTTCCTGTCCAGGAATCCAACCTTTGAGCATGGCGAGAGACCTTCTCAGGAATACAGCTCTGCTTGCAAAACCGAAATATCCACTCTTTGTTTTCCAAGACTGCCCCTTATATCAGGGTCCCAGAGGATTATCAAGCTAACAAATACCTGTGGCAGCAAAAATATTTATTGCTAAATTATGAAGAGCTTATCCACCATTAGGCGAGTTGTAGTTAAGCATATCTGCTTACTTTTGAGCAAATAACGCATTTTCACTATATATAGTGTAAGTTTGTTCTTCCTGTACGCCATTCTTCAGTCCACCATCATCAGAAGGTGGGAGAGAAGGGAGATGGCAGTCACCCACAGCAACAACATCTGGTCATTCTTCGGAGGGAGGATTTACTTCTTGACTCTTAGTAGAAAAAAATCATTTTAATAAAAGTCACACAATTCAGTGATATAGCCTAATTCACTAAGTCAGAATATTTGCAAATATTAAAGAAACAGACATATTGACATGATAATTATTTTGATGGCTTGGTTCGAAGTTAAAATATTTCAAAGTCATCCCCTTTGATCTCCTCTCCCAGTGAATGTTTGGCCTGCCCATCTCCACTGAGCACTTCGGAAATCCCACTAATGTCCTCATTTTACAACATCAGTGAATATATTTTCAAAGACTACAGTACCTGGGTCATGTTTTTGTAGATAGTTCGAAATCTTTTTCGGGTGTACGAGCACCTATAGGTTCCTCCCAGGAGAAAATTAATAATCAGTCCAACATCAGTAAGGGTGATCTTATACCCAGGAGACAGATTTGCCTGGAAAGACAATGACATTTTGATTCCTGGTCATGACATAACATGTATCTGTTTCGTTTCAATACATTTTAATTTAGGAAGAAGACGCATGGTATTTGGTGATCTGAAGGAGTATAAATAGCTTGGCAGGGTGGCCTCTATGTTTAAAAAGCATACAACATATATCATTATTATTTTTTAGCGGTTTGTGCTTCAAAAACAGCCCAATGAGATTTCCGTGTATGGTACTTCTTGAGTTTGTTCAAGCTGAGTTTCCAATATTAGCTGTGGTTGAGGTGGGGGGGTGGCGGTAGGTAGGCCGTGTGTAGACAAGGTAAGTTGATCCGTAAGGTGGCTTAGTAAGAGTATATAAAAGGGCATACTTTCCACTAAGTTAGGGCTACCACACTGAGGAGGAACTGCTGAGCCACTAGAACCCAATGGCTACCTGAAGTTCATTTGAAAGGAATTCACTCTGCAAATCTAAGAAGGCTTCACAGTATGCACAGGCTAGATGCCTCGACACTGGCTCTAAGCGGGGCTTCATGGTCAGGTAAGAGTGAACAGTGCGCCTGTAAGGTAAGTGGAATTGCACGCGCCATGAAAGAGTGCCTCATTTTTTCTGTATTGTCCCTTTTAAGATGTTGATTAAAACTTGAGGAATTGCTCTTTTTGTGCTGTACTGGGGTTTGAAAGGCTCATGATTCATCTTATGAATTGCACGATATTCACAAGAGATAGGACCACTTTGCTATTGTGGAGTTCCAGTAGTGGGCTTGGGGGTATTTATGAATGACAGGAGTCGTGACGGGCTTGGTTGGTTTGGGATAATGACTCTTGTTTTTCCAGATTTCTGCTGCTGATGGATTACATATACCTTTAAACAATGGCTAAATTGTTGTTTGTGTGTAACAGTACATAAATGAACAATAAAATCATTTGATGATGACGAGGATAGTGTTTTTCCAAACACCAACTCTAACGGTGATCTTACTCTATGTGTAATTAGTTTGTGTATGCCATGCACACGGTTCTTGAACGACAAAGATCCAAGGTTTATGCGGGTGAGTTAGTTTCCTAACTCTTCAAAGCACGATTACCCAAAAGTCTGCCAAAACGTAATAAGGGCCCATGCTCCCTTTTTAATAGGTGTATCAATCTATACGACACAGGTGGGACAATAGCTCATACACTTAATACATGTGTGATGCAAAATGCCCTGACAGCCTACGCTGGTATGAGTGGCGCTATATAAATAATTAAATGCATCTGAAAGAGAGTGGTTATAGAGCCTTGAGGTGCACTGTTAAAAGGTGGTGGTGATGGAAATCTGTGCTGGAGGTTGTCACCACCTCCACCATGGATGGGGCGGAGGGGGCACCAAGAAACATTGTTGCACCGGGCGCCACCAGTGCTAAAGCCAGCCCTGACTTAGTAGGTCATGCAAATCACAATGTATTCTCCACTTTTAGTGCAGTTCATTTAGTATAATTAAAGAGGGAACATTTATCAATGCACCGATAGAGTTTCATGTCAATTTGTGAAGCAATCTGTATCCATGCCAGAGTACGTGCCAGGCGAATAGTCCAATAGAAGGAGCTAATATGACTGTCAGCCTAGGCGGGCAGGGGGACCATCCTTGCCCCCTTCCTAGATAGCCCTTAGTGGTTGGAGAAAGGGACGTAAATTATGGATCACTTAAAGGCTGGCCATCAACCTGCGTTCTTCTGGGAATGGTGGTTAAGTCTGCTATTATTCCCAGCTGCTTTGCATATATTTTGTCATGGAATATGTGCTGGCCAGCTGCTGATTAACTTGTTTGCAGTTGGAACACTGCGAGTGAATCTTATTGGCTCATTTTAACTCCACAGGAAATTTTAAATGGTGCCGCAAATCTTCGAACTTATACGTTTTGCACCACCCATACAGTTATTTAATATGTGCGACACACCCATGTCTAAGGTTTGCTAAAAAAGAGCATCCCTAAAATAAGTGCTTTAGTACAAATTAAACATTTATTTATAGAGTTTTATATAGCACGAACAAGACCCTTTCAAGATGAACGCCTAGAATAAGCGGGGCTAATTAACATGGGCACATTAATTACCCCTCTAAGCCCCTTCCATAAACTCCAAACAAAATCAACATTCATGGTTAAAAAATTATTATTAATGTACAGAACACTATTTAGTTCATAAAATAGGTTTACCTGTTTGACATCCCGTAACAAGTGGAAAAGGAATGGGTTTGTTGGGCCTTGTTTCTACAAGGAAAAAAGAAACAAGAGTGTAAGTTGCTTTGTAAAACGATAGAAGTCTCAATATAAATATTTACACTAGAGATCTTAAAAGAAAACATGCTACTCAGATCTTGAAAACACTCATCTTAAAAGAGCGAGATAGACGCATGCATGTACTTTACATTAATTTATTGTTAAGTTAGATCTGATTATGTCTGACTGTAACAGAAGCAAGAAGAATTACTTAGAATAAGTCTGGCATACCCATAAGTTACGCACGTGAATTTTTAACTGAGGAAAGATTCAACATTTCTTATATATTAAAGAAGTGCAACTACTAATTCTGCTTCAAAATTCATTTACGAGAATATCATTCACATTACTTTGTGGAAACATTATTCTTGCCCCGCTATATCCAAAATAAAAGCAACTGTTAAAAGTTCATGAGTTAGGGGACGCGCGTGTGGCGGCTTCCAAGATGGCCGCCTGGCTTCGGAGCTCCACACCGCGTCGGGAGTGACGGCTTCGTTTTCGGCAGTTGTTGGACCGCTCAAATAATATAATGGGGCGGTTTGTGCAGCGGAACCCCTGCTGAACATGAGGCTATCCTTAAATGCCTACTTCTTGCTACTGGATGCCTAAAACGTCGAGGGACACATTATGTTATATTTCGGCCGCCATTTTGTTTTTCTTTTTTACCTGACTGGTTACATCCTCAGCCATAACATTTTATTAAGGTACTGTTTCTCCTCTTCATCCTGTTTGGGCTTTGGAACTATCTCTCAGTTCAGTTTGGTTTCCTCCAGCTAATATTAAGTCTTGCGTCACTGGCCTTTTTCCTTTTGTGTCAAGAAAAGACTTTATTGAATTCACGTGGCTACGCTGGGTTTTAATATTTATTTGAATACATGGGCAGAACCAAGCATCTACTATATTCAAATAAAAGGCTTACTGTCAGTTTGCCTATGTCGGGTTCTCCCTCTACAGTGCCCCCTATGGATGTACTGCATAATTCAATCAATATGGCTCAATCTAGCTCTTCAAGATCCGTGTCTGTACCCATTGCATCGCCAAAGACACAATCGTCCTCCTCTACCAACAAAAGACTCAAACAAGATCCTCCCTGTCCACCAAAACCTGTTTCGCCTGTATATTTAGACACTGTTTTGGACGAAATACGTACACTCAGACCATTTATCGAGGAAACCAATACTCGTCTACAAGTTCTGGATACAAAATGGTCTTCACTCGAAACCAGGGTATCCGCAGTTGAACAGCATGTCAATGATTTTCAGGATGTTTCTGCAAGAGTTTTATCTTTGGAGAGGGATGTTGTGCTCTTGAGGAAATCTGCTGAGGACCTTGAAAACAGAAACAGACGCAACAGCCTCCGTTTATATGGCCTACCAGAGGGCATTGAGGGAGATGACCCTGTGACCTTTTTTACCTCTTTTCTTCCGAAGCTTCTGGACCTCTCTGCGCAAGTCCAGCGTGCCCACAGATTAGGCCCTCGCCTATCTTCCTCATCTGCTCCTTCTAAGCCCCGTGGCGTAATCCTCCTATTTTTGAAATTTACTGATCTCCTGCAAGTTTTAAATGTGACCAAGCTTAAAAAACAATTTATCTGGTCTGGAGCTAAACTGGTCCTATACCAAGACGTCTCCACAGTAACTGCTAAATGGCGGAAGGAGTTCCTGGATCTTAGACCAGCTTTACGTACTTTAGGTGCACATTATGGTTTATTCCATCCATGCTTGTTCAAGGTGACTTATCAGAATCGCACCTCTACCTTCGATGATCCTGCAGACCTTCGGAAATTTCTTCATACACACTCTACGGCTTCCATGGATACAGCTGGTCCCTCCTCTTAGATAACTTAACTCTTATAATTATAGTTTCTTGAGTACTTTTAGAGAGTTTTATGATAATTTTACCATAATCTTCAATTTTTTGCTTCCTTTACAGGTTACTATTTGTTGGATGTATCTGTATTAAGTCATTTTATATACGCCCTTTTTTCTCTTTTTGTTTTTTTCATTACAGAACATCCGAAATGTTTGCATATTCGCTTCCTGTCCTTGTTTGTTCTCCTGACATGATACGTCTCCCTTTGTCGGATGTGCCGTCTTTATTGTCTATCGCCAGCCCTTGTTGTATTCTTTTTTCCCTTTGAAGGTATGTATTACAGTCGTCATTCCTTCTTTGACATGTACTGTCTCTTCTTATTCTCTCACTCATTCCCCTTCTTTCTTTCCTATTTTCTTTCTCTAAGTTCTGCTTTATCGGTCTTACTGTTTCTTTCACCCTATTCGCCGCCTTCTTCACTACTCTACTCATCTCTTTTTATCGCTGATGATCGTGTTGTCCTATATCTACTTCAATCTCTCTACATTCAAAGTTATATCTTGGAATGTGAAAGGTTTTATTAACCCTATAAAAAGGCAGAGAATTTTATCCCATTTGGCTTCATACAATCCAGACTTAGTCTTATTGCAAGAAACCCACTTGACGCAGTCAGAAGCTTTGAAACTCAAAAAGAAATAGTGGTGATTACTTTATGCCATAAAAGTTGAAATGTTCTGTTATTTCTCAGGAATCTGATTCGGAGGGTAGATGGTTATTAGTTAAATTCCTTATTAACAATATTTCTTTAACAGTTTTGAATGTTTACGGTCCAACCCAACCGGATTATTCTTTCTGGCCTAACATTACAAAAAAGTGTATTCATAATAATGATTAATTTTTTATTCTAGGAGGAGACTGTAACCAGGTTATTGACCCTTTTATAGATGGCCAATCCCAATTCCGTTTTATTCCTCTCAAGACCCACAAACAATTCCAAACTACAGTTTCTCAAACACACCTTGTAGATGCCTGGAGACTCTATAACCCAGAGGCAACAGAATTCTCTTTTTTCTCCCCTCCACATGGTTCCCTATCCCGATTGGATTACATTTTTCTTTCCAAATCGTTGACTCAGAACCTTATTTCCTCTTCTATTGGACCTATTGTCATCTCTGATCACGCCCCGGTACTCGCTGACTTCGACTTGCACCCCAGGTCGTCTAGATGAAAGTTTAACAATTTCCTTCTACAGGATCCAGTTTTCTCTTCCTCTTATCTCTTTTGCTGAGCAGTTCTTCTCCTTAAATGCAGACCCAGATGTTTCCCCTTTTGTGCTTTGGGACGCATTCAAGGCTACTGCCCGCGGATTTATCGTTGACTTTGTTTCCAGGAAAAAGAAGCATTCACTTGCTCAACATAGAAAACTACTAACCAATATTAAGCGCCTTGAACATCAATTTAACACGTCCTCATTCGATTCTGCCTTACAGGATCTTGTCAGTGCGAAACTCGAATTTAACAAAATAACTACGGATAACGCTTCATCTATTCTTCTACGCACTAGCACTCGATACTATGGTGGATGCAATAAAGTTGGTAAACTATTAGCTAATTATCTCAAATCTTGGAAGGAACGAATGCTGGTAGAATCCATCCACACATCGAACGGAACAGTTCTTTTCAAAAATCAGGATATCTTTGAAGAATTCATGAAATTCTATAAAACTCTTTATACTCCGGAGTCTTTCCCTTCTACTTCTAGTATTAACGCCAATTTTAGCCAAATTCCTTCCCCCTCTCATGAGGATCTTGACTTCACCTCTCTAGAATCTGACTTGTGAATTCCAGAGCTGTCTCAATCTTTAAGTCTTCTTAAAAAAGATAAACTCCGGGCCCTGATGGCTTTACGGCAGAATTTTATTTACACTTCTCAAATCTCCTTCTTCCAAAACTCCCACAACTTTTTCAATACTTTTTATTACGGGTAAAGCAGAAGTTACCTTTTCAGAAGCTACAATCTGTCTAATTCACAAAGATGGTTGTGATCCCAAACATTGTAAGAACTATCGTCCTATTTCTCTGGTGAATGTTGATTATAAAATTTTTGCCAAACTGCTTGCTCTACGTCTTGACCCTCTTCTACCGAAACTAATTGGCCTCGAGCAATGTGGTTTCGTTAAAAGTAGACTAACCTCCGATAACTCCTGCCTATTTTCTAATGTTTTGAATAAGGCTCCCACTCTTTCCTATCCTTTAGCCGCTGTCGCTATTGATGCGGAGAAGGCTTTCGACAGAGTGGTCCTTCTTATTTAAAGCTCTCCATTGGCATGGGTTTGGCTCTAAATTTGTTTCTCTTATTTCCTTGCTTTACTCGGCCCCTAAAGCTTCTGTCGCAGTTAACGGTCTCACCTCTCAATTCTTTCCTCTGCAACGGGGTGTACGTCAAGGCTGCCCCCTATGTCCTCTTCTATTTATTTTATCACTTGAACCTTTTTTATCCCATATTCGCCTAAATACCTCTATTTCTGGGTTTATATACGGTGATCAACATTTGAAGTTGTCCGCCTATGCGGATGATATTTTACTTTTTATATCTCATCCTGAAACCTCTATTCCTCCTCTACTGGCAAGAGATCTCAGATTTTGCCTCTGTTTCAGGTTATAAGATCAATTCTGACAAGACAGAAATTCTTCCTTTTACCAAATTGTGTCTCAAACAACATTTTGACTCTACTGGGTTCCGTTGGAATAGTTATAAAATCAAATATTTAGGCATCTGGTTCAATAACTCCATACTGGAATCAGTTAAAATCAACATGAAAGAAGGCTCAGATCGTATTTCTAAACTTATCTCTTCCTGGAATCCTCTCTTTCTCACTTGGTGGGGTCGTTTAGATGCTATTAAAATGATGATCACTCCTGTTTTATTATATATTCTTTCTATGATTCCTGTCAACATTCCATCTATCTATTTTAAAAAGTCTCTCCTCTCTAAGTTCTTATGGAATAATAAGAAATCCAGAATTTCCTTATCACATCTTCGGAAACCCAAATCCAATGGTGGAGTGTATTATCCCGACTTCCGGCTTTACCATAAGGCTTTTTGTCTTCAACTCGCTTCCAAATGGCTTCTCACTGATTCCTCCCCTTCTACTCCTTTATGGGTAAATGTTGAACGATCCTTACTCGCACCTTTTTCAGTAAAATAAATCCTGGCCTTTATTACAAAAGTTAATGTCACTTCTCTTCCGCTATTTAAGCACACATGCTCATTATTAAGACCTCATTGCCAGTTTAAAATTGATTTTTGAGAATCCTTCTTTTGCTCCCCTCTTTGGCACAATCGTCTCATAACCATCAATAATAGACCCATTGATTGGAAGACCTGGAGACTTAAATGAATCGTTTGGGTCCAAGATATGTTTGATGGCTTGTCTCCTTGCTCCTTTCCTCATTTTCAGGAAACTTTTAAATGTCCTTGTTTGTTTTGGCATAAATTCTCAACTCTTATGGGAATAATTTTGGATGTTTTTATTCTTTCCCTTCTAATGAGTCTCTGTCAGCAGAGGATCCACTTCTCAGAATACTAGCAATACTTCCCCAAACTTCCCTGATTTATAAATACCTTCGAGCCCCAAATTCTGACCGTCCTAAATCTAAAGTGGAAATTGCCTGGGAGGCGGATCTGGGTTGTATTTGGAACATTGAGTTCTGGGACAAGATCTGGGCTAGATCTTTGAAAATTTCTAGATCTGCCTCCACCACTCAATCCATGTTTTTTCTTTATCATAGATTATACTTTACTCCTCTATCTATAGCTAACTTCACACACACTGATAACAAGATTTGCTAGTCTTGTGATTGTCCCTTGGCAGATTTGATGCACCTTTTGTTCATTTGCCATAATGTTGACTCTTTCTGGAGGAATATTTGGTCTTGTATTTCAATTATTTTTAATTTGCACACCTCCCTATCAAATATTATTCTTTTTACAGGTAGCTTATCAGATTCGTTGGGATTGCCCTTACATGGTAGGGGTGTATTTGACTTAATCCTGGCGTTAGGTTTTCAGTGAATTTCGTTAAACTGGAAATGTTCAACTAAATTGTCTGTTAAGTCCTGGTGAAAAAGTGTCTGTCACTATCATAGATTGGATGTTGCATTTGCCTCCCCTTTTAAATCATTTGTGAATAGAGATTTATTTTGGTCACCATTAACCAATTATTTGAATAAAATTCCAACATCTCATATCTCATGCACCCGTTATGAAAAGTTTCAACCTCCATGAATTGTTATTGTCTCTGCTTTTTCCCCCCTTTTAATATCTTTCATTATTGACCTGTTTTTCTTTTTTGATTATTCTAATGGTTTCTTTACCCTTTAGGTAATTTTTATATTGTTACTCGATCTTCAGTTACAGATTTATATCCTGCTCCCTTCCCCACCCCACCCCCTCCCTCCTATGATTTTGTCCAAAAACGAAAATAGCTTTCTGCTCTGTTTTACAGTCTATTTTTCTTTGTACTAGTTCACAGTTAATGTCAAAAGCTTGGCATATTTTCTTGTATTTGTTATTAATTCAATAAAGCTTATCAAACACAAAGTTCATGAGTTAACAGTGTAGTATTTATTCTGCTTTCTTACAAACAGTTTCCTTCTGGAAAAGAGTAGTCTTTGTAGAATTTAGACTGAACGTAGGAAAGGACTTCCACAATGTGACAAGGTTTGCATTGTGAGGAGTTTTTCATCATCTTCCCATTCAGATTGCTCAGTGGACTAATCCCTCCCAGAGAGACCATGTGAGAGTCCTGCTGCCCATGACGCTCCGCCCCCCGCCCCCCTCCAAAAATACACTCATATCCCTAGCATCCTGCCTATTCTGTGTCAATTTTTGAAGTAGAGGTGTTGGGATGAAAGTTTGTTGTACTGGAAGCGCAGTCCTCAAGGCTTGAGGGGCGTCTCCAACTTGCACTCGATCGTGACTGTAAAATCAATTATTCCATTCTTCATAAGTTCTTTGCAAATTTCTTTATTGAGTTATCACATTATTCTTCATTGGTTTCGTTCATTAATTATTCATGACGATACTTTTCTTACATATGTTAATGTTTTACATATGCTCTGATGCCCAATGCATTTCGGGCTGTTGCCCTTCATCAGGGGCTTTTTTCAAAACCGCGTTTATAGTACCCGCGTTTTACACAAGCTCATTCCTCGTTATATTCGGTATCCGCGCTTAGTATAAGGTGCGTGAACGGCTCCTCCCGGTGCAGTTAGTAACGCGCTGGAGAATACGCTAGATTTTAATACGTGCATTGGGCATCAGAGCATATGTAAAACATTAACATATGTAAGAAAAGTATCTTCATGAATAATTAATGAACGAAACCAATGAAGAATAATGTGATAACCACTCAAGTAGTCACTCAAATCAGTCTCCTAAACTAATCAGTCCAGTTAAGCCATT
This sequence comes from Calotriton arnoldi, assembly GCA_963921515.1. Taxonomy (NCBI): domain Eukaryota; kingdom Metazoa; phylum Chordata; class Amphibia; order Caudata; family Salamandridae; genus Calotriton; species Calotriton arnoldi. The sequence goes on along the minus strand of CAWUFW010000043.1, from coordinate 2,914,711 downwards.
CACTTGTTACTGAATCAGTCATTCTAGATAATTGTCTTTCATCCCAATAACCACTTAACTCTGTTTCGCTCCAGGACTCCAGTCACCCTCCCTCAACCAGTAACTCGTTTCTCTTACAACCACTCACATAATCCCCAATATCTGTCCATGCAATCCACCAGTAGTTTTAGGTACATCTAATCTCATATTTCCGCCAGCTGAACCACTTACTACAGTACCTCCTCTCCCTTCACTTCGCCATCAGTACCATAGATATTGCTGTGTGCTCCCTACAACCAACTGGAGCTATAGAAAGAGCCCGGCTCCTTCCCTTCCAGCGCAACGTTGAACGCAAGGCAGCATTTATGATTGTACCAACCAACGTAACCAAAGCACTAGCTCTTCTCACCAGTTTTACAGCACTGCCCTGAAACTCAAACAGCAGTCTGTGAACTTGCTTTCCACATGTAACAGTTGTTTCTGAAATAAATTCTACCATGCATGTATGTCCATTCCCCTTCATTTTGGACTCTTCTGAGATTCTGGCCAGTAAGTTGAGGTATTTGTCACAAGATTGGTGGGACAAAAGTCTAGATGCATGTCCAAACAATCACACTTCTAGCCCCTCTCTTTGCTTGGTCGAGTTCTGAGACTTTTTCGGTCAGCTGTCTCACTACATGCCCCATAGACTGCCATTGAATCTTGGAAGCCTTGGAGGCAGGGAGCTTACGAACCAGAGGTGGTCCTCTGACATGTTCCTCTGGCTGCTAAACACATCATCTCACTAAATATTCTTGGCACTTTCCACGCGTATTCATTAAAATGCTGTTGCCCGGGATGGGTCAGAATGTTGGGACAATCTTGTAGCCCACTGCACATTGCTATGCCAGTTGTTAAAGTCCCTGCACCAGAGACATAGGCAAGCCACAGGTGATGGACAATAATGAGAGAAATGGGAACAAACATTGGAATGTTGGAGCAGAAAACCTATACCAGACATTATTAGCTCTGAGCCACTCCATTGTCTTCAATGGAGCACCCAACATTCCAACGTTGTACTATAGTCTTAAAGTCCACTGTAGCAGCTATGACATCCATTAAAGGCCTGCTCCAGCATTGCAGGCTAAAGCCAAAGGTTAGAGCCTATATATAACAAGGGAGCAGGACTTTAGCTGCTGGTATAGCCAGCTACGGTGGGCTATAAGGCTACTAGAACATTCCACCCCATGAGGGTGGAATATGCTAATTAACAACAAAGGCCTTTTGAGAGACAGAAGGGCTTGAAACCTCCTGCTGCCCTGTAGTCTTTGTTTTGCAGCTCTTGCTGTGAATGTTCAACAGTTACAGCTGCCCCCAGTCGTACAAAGAGCTACTGTTATCAACTATAGAACATACACAGCGACAGCTGTAAAAGGAGGCTCCTGACAGCCCCCGGTTCTCCCAGGGCTCAGTCGAACTGCTTTTCCTTGTTTAACCGAGCCATGGAAACCAAGTAGCAGAGCAGAATTTGCCCCTTCCTAATTCTAAGGCTCTATTGACACTGAGCTACAGGAGGAGGGAGGGTGAATGTGCTCCTGTCGCCTTCGTCCACAGCCTCTGTCTCTCTCTTTCCCTTGCCCAATTCCACATATCCTAGAGAGTCAGGGGAAAAAGGGAAGCAGAGGCCGTGGATTAGGACATTGTAATGTTGAAGGGAGCACGCCTATACCAGCGTTTATAGATCACTGCTTCTCCATGATCTTCAATGGAGCTCCCAACATTCCAATGCTGTCATCTTAAATGAAGATTAAAGATATCGTTGAAGCAAAGCTCCTAGTCACTATGAACACTGAGGCCCCATCCTGGACCTTTAAGCGAAAGTGGACACTCACCAACATTCTTGTGAAAGTTTAAGAGTGGCCTTGGTGCTTATTTTCTTCTGCTTTGGGACCAAATGAAGCCCTGCCACTTCAAACTGTTGCATCTGCATACTGAGGGGGTTAAGTGCTCCCTGTATCACCCATGCACCAGCAGTCTGCTGCCTGTGCTGAAGGCTCAACCTTCCGGACCAAGTCTGCTAATGCAAAATTGTTCGAGTCACTCATGACTCGAACAATGACAATGAGAAGGATGAGGATAGTGATCCTGCCTACAGTAGCCCACTTGCTCTATCTTGATACAGCCTTAATCCTTTACCCAGCAGAAAGTGGCAATCCACCCAGGTGGACGACCTCCACAGCTGTCCTATTCGCCTCATCTTCAGGGAGCAGTAAACCCTAGTACCACGTACTCTGAGTTATAGGCATACAAATACAAATATTTCACTCAAATATGCATGTGGTGAGCTCCCAGAACATATGCGGACTGGAAAACATTACTGATGTGGCTGAAAGTGGGTTATCCTTTGTGCCAATTGTTTCTTATGACAGTGGATATGACTACAAGTGGCCAGTTAAATTACAACCCAGTTACAAATGGTTCAATGTTTATCTGATCAGGTAATTAGAAGGTTCGATAAAGATCACACGCTTTGTTAAATTTTGGCAGGGCAAAATTGTGGAAATTTAATCAGGGGAAACCATCATTATTTACTGAAACATGCAGAAAGCACCAAAATCTGCATGTTATACCTCTTCAAAAAAATCAGATTAGATGATAATTTCCACTTCAGATAAATTCTGGGCACCTAAATGTCAGATTTTATTAGATGTGATTATTATCACACCAGACATGGGCTACTTATAATCAGGCTCATTATCTCTAGCTTTGTCTAACCTGTGCAGGGTCAGAAATCTATACCTTTTTGAGAAGAAACCTGGATTACTTTACAAGAGAGATAGTACTCTTAAAAAAAAGTAAATAATTGATGGGTCATTCCTATACATTGATTAGCAATAATAGTTATGCTTCCGCTGACGCCTACCTTCAAACATCTCTATAGAACTTTAGGTCTAGAACTGATTGGCCACTGCCACCAGGGCGGCGCTGTCACAGCTACGAAGTCTAATCTTGTCATTCGTAATACTAGTACATTAGTCATTATTGATTACTTTTAGAGTAATCTCGACATCTTGTTGCTGATAACTGACTTTTACTATCTGGAGGACATACTGACATTCCCAAAGCCTTTAGCATTCCTATTATCTGCAGCAGGAAGAAAGACTAAGGAGGCCCTCTTGCATTCCAACCTTTAGGTTACTGCAGCAGATGAGTTAATTCAGCCATCAACCAGCCTGTGAGAAAGTTAAGCTTAACTTAATTTTTTCATATGATAAATTTGAACAGGCGGTAGTGTCGTAGACAAGTATACTTGAAAGCAGTGGTGTAGCGTGGGGGTGGGCACAAGGGTAGTTGCCCCTGGTGCAAAATTGTTAGGGGGTGCAAAACTTAAAAAGAAAAAATATTCGTACTACAAATATTTCTTCTTTTAAAATTTTGCGCCAGGAAATGCTAATGGTCCACGGGCTAGGGGGCGCAATACTTGCCTTGCCCTGGTGCTGGCAACCCACACTACTCAGCTGCTTTAAAGATAACATTTATTTATGAGTTTTGAAAGGAAAATATAAACTATTGTAGTTATTCAGTTTGAGTTGAAATAATGTGCGCAAAGCAAAAAGCTGGATGGTCTGTATTACTGCGCTAGAGAGAGGCTGCAATTTTTTGAGAATGTTGCATCCTTGTGTGAGAAAATACAGGGAACTCAGAAGATGTTTAAAGAAGCAGTTGCAGTGTATCCACTAGATGTAAGAACAAAACAGATTTTGTAGAGGCAGAGTCACCTTTCATTGGTTTCAATGTTGCAAAACAGTAGGTCAGTTAGTAATTAATGTAATTATCAAAGACATGCACCTCATATAATCTGCACTACAGCAGTAGTAGTATGGAAAAGACAGCAGGGCTGCCATGTGCAAACCTTAGTAGACAGTAGGGGTGAAAACGTGTTTCTGAAAGCAAGAGAGGTTCGATCTGCTCACCAATAAAGTAGACTAATAGCTCTGCGGAGAGTGTCTACCTAACAAGCATTGGCAAAGCCAAAAAGTCTTGCCTTTCTAATACAAGGAAGAAAAAAAAAGGTGCAATGCATGCGCAACGCCTCCATGAGAGAGGAGTAGTGTCGCCCCGCTAAAAAAATACCCCAAAACAGCTTAAAAAATAAAATGGTACTAAAGTTTATTTATTACTCGAGTGGCTGAGTGGCAGCAGGGAGCTGTGCACTTATGTTTAAAGTGCGCATGTCCCTTTGGCCGGCCATCTTGCGACGGCTAGCCAGACATGCGCATTTTAAACTTCTCTAACCTAGCTGTCTTAGACAGCTGGGTTATAGAAGGCATAGGTTTCCAGCGCTCTTAAGAGCGTTGAGAGAGGAGCTCCCTCCAATCCCGAACGCTTCTCTCACAGCATAAGAGAAGCACTAGTATCGGGTAGCGCAGTTTCCTGGGTCCAGAGCTTCGAGGAGCGCAGACACCCTAGTGAGGAGGACGTCGTGTGTCAAGTCAGCAAGATAAGTGTCTTTTAAAAATGATTTTAATGCCATCCGTAATTTGCCCCCCCCCCACCACTCTAAATACATGCCAGCCGCCAGAGGTACAATGAGGCAAATATGTACATGTTCACGAGGGCAAGAACAAGTAGGGGAGTGGGGTGAAGTGGAGAGCACAGGGGTATTTGAGGGAGGGGAACAAAACATGAGGGAGAGAGCAATAAAAGACATGTATTCTCCTTAAATGTTTACGGAAAAAGAAAAAAATGGTTCTCTGAATGTGAGCAGAGGAAGGATACAAGTCATCCAATTAAATGGGTGGTAAAGAAGCCATTCTCCAGGAGAGGGTCAAACACAAATAGAGGAAGGAAAACCACTGAATAACCAAGCAAGCAAATGAGAGTGACAATAAAGCCAACCAATGGCGAGCAAAGGGCTGGCTCTACATCCACTACAAGTTTTTTTGGGGCCAAAAAGAGGTCTTTTAAACACAGACAGCTAAAAGCTGTCAGTAGGCAGGACCTAAAATTTTTACGTATCTATAGAAATGATTTGGTGGTGTAAACCCAGTTCTTAGCGAACAGTATTAATAAACTTCACACTAAACCAGGGAATAGAGACTTAACCATCACAAAGTTTGAACTACCTTCAAGCTCACGGATTCATAGGGATAGTAAGGCAGCTTGCACTGCTTTTGAGGGCCATTATATCAGTTTGTATTACTATGTTTAGAACATTGAATTCTTATATCCAGCACATACTAAGCAATATACAAAAAAATCAGTGTCAGAGTAAATGATAAAACTGAAAATTCTCTGAGGAGCAACAACCACTGTAACCTGATCATCATTGTTGCTTACATTACAATTGGGTCAATTTCACTGATTTCTTCACATACTTCTCTGGTGCTACTCACCAGTCTGTTGAATCTTTCAAGGGATTTAAAAGATTGTGGAAGTATAAACTGTGTGTATATATACTTTGATATAATATGCTCAATTTCTTTGGCAAGGTGAATATCGGTCTCTGTGCCACGATATTGCTATTTTGGCTTACTTTTGCATAATAAACATGTTTTAAACTTGGAGTTACTGTCTTGCTGAAACCATTAGGCACTTCCGTAAGTGGAGTGACCACCTGAGGTGTGAAAGTTTTGTAGAAAGTGGCAATTAAGCCATCTGGCCCTGGATACTTAATTTGAATAGTTTAAATCTATTATTTTCTTTTTTTTAATTCTTTCTATTTATGACAAGCTTTTACAATGTACACACTTTACAAACATTAACAAACGAGGTTGGAACACAGGTTTGAAATCGTACCACGGACCTTGAATCTTTCCAGTGTCATGACAATATTAGCAAGACCCAAATTGCAATTAAACTACCCCGAATCTTGTCTTCGGCGAAGCTGCGGGGGCTCACATATGTCACCCCTATACCCGTTCCATTTTTCCCAAATCTGCAACCATTTTTTGGGACACCCTCTAGATTCGTACACCGTCTTCTCTGTCAACATGCACCAGTCCATGTCTTTCCCCCACACTGTAAGAGTCGGTGTTTCCAGCGCCCTCCACAGTTTAGCCATGTTCCGTTTAGCTATTATCATACCAAGTGTCACCCATATCCTTTCTTTACTGTTTAGGTCTGTAGGGCCCCATATATTCAGGAGACACAACTTAATACTATAGTCAATCTTGTTGCCCATCACTTCCTCCATGCACTTTGCCACTGCTGACCAGTACTTCTGTATACCCCTACATTACCAAAGTGTATGCATGAAAGTACCCTCCTGCCCACATCCCCTCATGCATTCTGCCTCCGATCTATAGCCCATCTTTACCAGCGCCAGGCCAGCAAGATACGTTCTGTGAAGTATTTTCAATTGTACGAGTCTAAGCCTGGAGGAGATAGCCGTCTCCTTGGGGGAGGCAAGTGCTTCAATCCATTCCTCATCCTCCAATCCCGCTACATCATGTTCCCATCGGGCTCTTAGCCTGAGGAGGGGGTCAGACATATTATTGATTAGTTTCTTCTAAGTCAGTGAAATGGACTTTTCTGGCATATATTCGTCTAGAACCCCGTCTTCTAACGGGGAGGATTCTGGCGGCGTCTCACCCTTTGCTATAACAGCTTGCAGTGCATGCCTGATCTGAAGGTATCTAAAGTACTCAGTATTTGCAAGGTCGTACTCCGTTTGCAGTTGGGCAAAAGTGACTATCTCTCCTGCCCTCCATAAATCTCTGACTTTGGAAATCCTGATTAAGTCCCATCGGTCGAAGCCCTTGGTGTGTCTCAAGCTACCCAGTAGTTCTGCATCCCAGAGTGGGGTGGCCTGTGTAATCCTACCCTCCCGGCCCAAGCTTCTCGTCGCTGCCCGCCAAACCTGGACCGCATGCAGTGTGGGGCCTGATAGTTTCAGCTTGGTGGGACTAGCATATAGTGCCCCTGTGAAGCTCCCCCCCGGAAGCAGCCACCTGTCCATTTGGTATCCAGGGTCCCATTGTGATCTATACATACATTGATTAATTGCAGCGAGTTGCGCCATCCAATAATACCTCTTAATATCTGGGAGGCCAATTCCCCCGTCATACCACCCTCGTGTGAGTTTCTGAGTGGATATTCTGGGTGGTTTTCCCTCCCACAAAAGTTCTCTCTGGGCGATTTCTATAGATTGAAAGTAATCTGCCCCTACAGGGTGGGGCGTGTTATGCAAAACATATAAAAAGCGTGGTAGGGACATCATTTTAAATAATGCAGCACGCCCCAGCAGGGACCAAGGGAGAGACTTCCAGTGTATGACATTGCTTCGAAGTCTTTGCAGCGGGTGCAAGAGGTTGCGGTCATAAAAATGGGCCGGGTCCCTAGAAACATAAATTCCCAGATATTTGAATCCTGTTGCTGCTTCAGTGATAGTGAAACCCTTAGGTAAGGAGGGGAATTTACCGTTGAGAACATAAATAACTGATTTGGACCAGTTTATACTATATCCTGAATATCTACCAAATAAGATAAAAATGTCCATCACTCTATTCAGGGAGGGAGCGGGGGAGGCCACATATAACAATATGTCGTCAGCATATAATGAAATACGGTCTCCCAGTCCTCAGCCCACTTGAGACCTCTTATGATGGGGTCTTTCCGTATCCACATCGCCAATGGCTCCAGCTTGAGGGCAAAAAGCTGCGGAGAGAGAGGGCAGCCCTGCCTGGTGCCCCTCCCTAACGTAAATACTGGGGACTTACGGTTGTTAACTACTATTTGGGCCAATGGATCTTTGTATAAAAGCTGAATCCATTTCAAAAAGCCCAGGCCAAATCTCAATTTCTTTAACACTGAGAACATATAGGACCATTCAATCGTATCAAACGCCATGGCTGCATCAAGGGATACCACCACCGCGTCCTCCCTTATTGTATGCGCTCTGTTTAGTACTCCATGTAATCGCCGCAAGTTAAGCGAGGTATTTCTGGCTGGCATGAAGCCAGATTGGTCCGGGTGTACTAGTTTGGTTATGACTTGCAGTAAACGTGTGGCCAATATTTTTGCTAGGATTTTAGCTTCCACATTGAGCAATGATATTGGCCAATATGAGGAACATTCAGTCTTGGGCTTTCCACTTTTATAAATGACCACTATATTTGCCAATCTCTGATCTGGTGGGAGTGATCCTATCTCCTGACTCTCATGAAACATTGTAGTCAGGTAGGGTGCCATCTTACTGGGGGCGAGTTTATATAGTTCAATGGGCAAGCCGTTTGGGCCCGTCGCCTTGCCCGCGCTCAACTCTTGTATGGCACGTTCTACCTCCGTACACTTTAGGTCTTGCTCCAAGTCCACCCGGTCCTCATCCGAGAGCCCGGGCAGAGAGATATCTCTTAATAGCGAGTCCGCGTACGTTTCCGTATAAGACGTCTGGGATTTATAAATCATGCTATAATAGTCCCCAAATGCGTCCGCAATCTCCTGCGGCTCGGTCAGTGTCTTGCCAGATTCGGCCCTGAGTTCCACCACTAATCTATTGGCTTGCTCTCTGCAGTCCAGCCAGGCCAGTAGCTTCCCGACCTTGTCCCCCACCTCGTAAATCTTACTGAGCGTTGCCCTATGTTGTGCCCTGGCGGCGTCAGTGGCCAGGGCCACGTATTCTCTTGTTTTTAACTTTAAGGAATGACTAACCTCGTCTGTATTCGTGTCTCGGAGCTTCCCCTCCAGATTTAGTATATCCGCTTCTAAACGCACGAGCGTTGCCTGTTTTTCTTTCTTTATTCCGGCAATCTGGGAGATAGCAGATCCCCTTATCACGACCTTAAAGGCCTCCCACAGCGTCTGTGCTGAGTCAACCGAGTTCTCATTCTCGCTAAAGTAAAGTTCAGTTTCCTGTATGACTTTTTCTTTTATCTGGGGGATCTTTAGATACCATGGACTTATTGGGGCTGTCCTGCCAATCCTTGGCTCCCCCACCTCTATCAGGGCCCAGATGGGCGAGTGGTCCGAAATACCCTGTGCCAGATGTTTTACTTCTCTGACCTGCTCTAAGTGGTCCGCCAAAGTTATAATATAGTCTATCCTAGACATACTACGATGGGTTCCCGAGTAAAAAGTGTATTGCTGTTCTACGGGGTGCAGCGCCCTCCACGTATCTACTAGACCCATTGCTCCCAGAAAGTTATGGATTCGCATTCGTACAGGCGGCAGGTCCACTGGGGGCCAGCGATCTAATCTGTCTGAAACAATAAAGTTGAAATCACCCCCTACTAGGAGTCTCCCCTCAGGTAGGGTCAGCAGGTATTTCATCTTGTGTGTTTTGCATTTTCCCCTCAGGTAGGGTCAGCAGGAGGTCTTCGAGGTCCTGTAGACCTGGTGGTATATATACTGAGACCAGGTTTAGTATACGACCTTCCCATCTACCGGAGGTCGCCACAAACCTACCCAGATTGTCTGTCCATGTGCGATCAATCGTCATCTGAAAGCTTTTCCGTATCATAATGCCCACACCCCGGGATCCGGAACCGAACGCGGAGTGTGCCACTAATTTAAAGCCCCATCTGGTCTGTGCTTTGCACGCATACCCAAGTAAGTGTGTCTCCTGCAGCAAAATAACGTCTGGTGAGTGCCTTTTTACATATTGGAGTACTATACCCCTTTTTAACTTGTCACCCAGCCCATTTACATTCCAGGACATCATTTTAATTCCCTGCTTCATTAATGGCCCCATTTCTACTGACAGTGACACTTTGTGCTGCCAAGGGAGTCTCCCCAGGCATCCTGTGGTCTCTTTCGGTTATATCTAGTCGTCCAGCATCTACTAACGTCCGTTTCTCAGCGTAAAGTATGTGAGGCTCATTAGTACCATCTTGTCATCGCCTGTCAATGTTGGCTATATTGAACAAAAAACATAACAAACGTCCCTTCCCCCCTCCCTGTCTCCATATATGATTGGCTGCATCTTTATACTTGTCTTCCTAGTAGCCACAAAATTCCATGGCGACAGGAATCCACCCCCCCAACAAACCACGAATATGCCCCCTCCCTGCCTCCCTGCATGGCGGTATCAGAACCTCCCGCCCCCCCAAACTTTGCAGAGTGCCTATCGCCCACCCCTGAAACTTGTGGTGCGTGTGCCAACCCACAACAATCCAGCAATAAGTGTTAGTGAAATACAGTGCTGAATTTTTAGTCCCCTGGGGAACCCAATCCTTCTTTCCTTTATATAATCCCAGGACCCCGCAAAAGGACAGTCACTCACATGGCACTCTACCCCATTTGTATGTCCACTGGAAAGGACGAGCCCAGCAATGGCCCGGTGTCAGAACACAGACAGGTTAACCACTAACCTTATATGCCGGATACAGCAGGAGCGATGGATGATGCCAGTAACCCTATCCCCACAAATGGAATTCCCTGCGAGCAACAAGACAGCTCAACAAGTAACACCACCTCAGGGGAAAAAAGGGAAAAGTAAATAAGGAGAAGAAGAAACAGGTAGCAATGTGGCTGCAAACACCCTCGGGAGAGCAGGCTCAGAGTTGGGAGCTTCACTCCAGCTGCCTAACTCGTGTGCTCTGAAAACAAAAGACAAACATACTGTAAGGGATAACTAGGAATCTAGCAGCATAGAGAAGTATAGGTCTGGTTGGTATCTATCAGTTCTAACACTTACAGGTAAGTATCTTTATTATTCATTACCAAGTCCTGGCTGGTGACCGCCACACCCCTCTAGACTAGCTGCCGCTCTCCGAGCCTTTCAACGGCTCCAAGCGCACCCTTGCTAGGAATGGTTCGCTACAGTCACGGGATAAAGAGAACGCCGCTCTCCGAGCCTTTCAACGGCTCCAAGCGCAATAAGGTTCAGGTCAAAAAATCATCGGGGAAAATTGGAAAAGTAAGTTGGAGCTCAAAACTGCTCTTCTTGTTCTTGTCGGGTTTTTTGGCAAGGAAACAAAACCATAAAAGTATGTAATGTCGCGATAGCCTTTCCAACGGCTCTAATGCGCACACCAGCGCTGATGTTATATTACATAAAGATGCCGTATTCTGGCACGAACTTGTAAAGCTGCAGAGCTTCTGCTTTTATCAGGAAATGTCGTGGTTGACTTACCCCAGATTCAGAACGCGCACTCCGGCGCTTTTCTAGGTACCACGGGCCGCGCACCAATGCGGCGCGTAAGGGTCTCGGTGTTTTGGAGTTCGTATGTAGACTGCTGCGTTCCTCCTTAGCGTCTCGATGGTTCACAGGGCTGATCCGGATTGACAAGCACCTGAACGCGGTTTGGGTGGGGCTTATATAGTGTCCGGTTAAAGGCCCACTGACGCGTATCTCAAGGCATTATGGGAGATGTAGTTATACGAATAATACCACAGTTCGGGGGGGGTGCTTTAACCAGCCCGTAAAGTGCATTGTAATCAATGCCGATGTCTGACAGAACCCCCTCCCAACGGCCGGCGTCTCGACGGTCCACCAGGTTTGGTGGGATACCTGGCATGAAAGCGTCTTAACAGGCCAGGGCAATGAAGATTAGACACCGGTTCCCATGATCGATCCTCGGGACCATAACCCTTCCAATCAATGAGATAATGCACCTTACCCCTTATGCATTTGGAATCGAGCACCTCCCTCACCTCATACTCCTCTTGACCATCTACATCTAGGGGCTGTGGTTTTGGGACCAATCTAGTGTGAGGGTTGCAGGGCCTTAACAGGGACACATGGAACACAGGGTGAATGTGCCAGGAGGAGGGAAGTAACAGTTTCATCGCCACAGGATTTACTATGCCCACAATGGGATAGGGGCCCACGAACTTAGGTTTCAGACGTGTGTTCCCTTTTATTCTCAGGTGTTTTGTGTTCAGCCATACTTTATCACCTATCTTATAGGAAGGCCCTGGGGATCGCTTCTTATCAGCGTAAAGTTTGTCACGCAGTTGGGCTGTAGCTAACTGTGTCTTGGCCGACCTCAACACCGCCCTCAAATGTGCATGGTGCTCTTGGATGGTAGGGTGGTTAGTGTGTACGGGCCACTCAAAGGGTAACATGTTCGGATGGTAACCAGTCAAACAAAAGAAGGGGGAACAACCCAGAGAGGAGTGCTCAGCGTTATTATACGCAAACTCAGCCATCCACAGAAGCGTGCTCCATTCTTCCTCGTGAAGTAACGTGAAGCACCTGAGATATTGCTCCAAGGTTTGGTTCAGCCTCTCCGTTTTGCCGTCTGTCTGCGGATGATAACTAGTAGACAGACGGGCTTCCACCTTCATTATGTCACACAGCGCCTTCCAAAATCTTGAAGTGAATTGCGTTCCTCTGTCGGTAATGATAATCGCTGGGATCCCATGTAAACGTACCACATGCTGCAGAAACGTTTGGACCAACACCACGGCTGTGGGCAACGTCTTCATGGCGATGAAGTGACCCATCTTGGTCAAATGGTCTATAAGAACCAAAATGGTGTTATTTCCTAAACTAGGAGGCATGTCTACTATGAAGTCCATAGACAGCGTGTGCCAAGGGGCCGGAGGAATAGGGATGGGCTGAAGCAGTCCGCTTGGTTTTTTGTGTTGAGCCTTTCCTTGAACACAAACGGCACATTCTGATACGTACGCTGCTGTGTCAGCTCGTAAGGACGCCCACCAGAAGTGTCTGTTCATTGCTTGCGTGGTTTTGAAATTTCCCAAATGGCCCCCCAGAGTGGAATCATGAACCCATTGCAAGGTGATGGAGCAGGGAAAATAAAAAAATTTAACCCCTAACAAATTTTATAAATTATTAATAAAATGTTCGTTTAAATGTATTAATCAACACTGTATGTGTGGGAATGGTAATATGCCAATGTGTGTGCTAAATAATCTATTAATGAATGTCCGTGTGTCTAATTATAACGTAAAAATAAATGCGTACTAATAAAAAAATAAATGCATGTTATTGTGCTTCATAGAAATAAAACGTGTCGTTGCAAATACAATAGTGATGGTAAGTAAGGAACAGCTTTAATGTTGCTTTCTGCTAGGTAAAAACTAATTGGGGTACGTAGATGTGGGAGGGAAACGAAAGGGCTATTTTTCTCTATTTTAATTATGTTTTGTTTGCCTCAAAATTAGTGCTTCTAAAGTATAACCGAGTGGCGAGATAAAATGGCCGCCAGTGGGAAGATGTGCGCAGGCGCAAGGGAACACATGACACGGGATGAAATTGGAGAAAGCTCAACCTCGTGGTGTAACAGAGAGGCTAGGATGCAAGAAATGGTCAAGGCTGATGTGACCTAATTGAACTGATAGTGTGCCGTGATGATCAGCAAGAGTCCCGTGGGAAACCAGTTTAAGAGAAAGGACAATGACTGCGGAGTTCTCGAATGTATCGAAAGAAGTTACAAATGAACTGATCGAAGCGGACGAAAACATGTTTGAGCGTATGGGAAAGGAAATGATCCAAGGACCTTTGAATCCAAGAGAACTTGATTAAAAGAATGAATATGATGACATGCATGGACCAATGGAAGAAAAGCGTGATATTAATGTGCAACAATTAGTTAGCAAAGTTAGAATTAGGGTATAAGAGGGCCTACTCTTAGTGGGAGGGGGTCAGTTCCAGTCCAGAGTCAGTCGCGGTTGCAGTCACAGTCAGGAGAGGAGTTGGAGAGTCGTGTTGGTGGCTTCCAGTGCTGGGTGGTCCTGATCGATCCCTTACTGAGCGGGAGATGCTGAAAGACTGTTAGATGAGACGGGTTGCAGGTAACTGATGCTGACGAGCTGAAGTTGCTGTTGCTGTCTTAATTTTCCAGTTGAGTATGAGAATCAGGCTATTTCTAATTCTTAACTTAGGTTAGAAATCATTAGGCTAAATTAGGAAGCTAGGCAGGTAATTAGGGTTTTGGCTTCATGACAAAAATTTCCTTTCCGCAATAAATTGATTATGTTTAATAAAATTTTGAATTAATAATGAACGATTTGATTGAATAAAGCTTAAATTCTTTCTCATGCTTTTAAAATTATATAAAATTTAAGATTCTTTAAACCAAAATGACTCAGTGGTTATTTTCCTAAGTAATTGTGACATCAGTAATTGGTTATTGTGATTCAGCTGGTCTTAATCACTATGAACTAATTTTTACCTGAATGATTCATCGACAAAACAATGAGCAGGAATATCTTAAGAAATAACTAAAAGAAAGCGACAAACTAAAGTAATAAGATATCCCGGCTCTTCCAGCGGTACATAAATGGTGTTCTCCATTTAGTTCTCATGCTTCTCCTAGGAGTACAGAATTTCATAAAGGTATAAAGGAAATCCAGGTGTGTGTGTGTGTGTTAGGCGATGTTTATGGGCCCCATCGTCATGTGGATGTGAGAAAATATAGTTTGCCCCTGGATGACCTATAAGTAACTTAGGAGGAGAATAGTTTTTATTGTACGCGCTGCAACAAAGGCCTGTTGTTGTAACGGCGCTGTTGGTAGATACAGCCTTTTGTCTTGATACAGTAGGCGATGCCGCGATGAACGGTGTTGTGGGTCTTCAGCTACCCACGCTAGCTCTTCTGTCCCAGTAGTTTGTTTTCTTACTTCCTCTATAAAGGCATGCGTCGTGGCCGACGCTTGTTGATCCACCGGAAAGGAGGCGTTCTGCAATATAACAGGGTTTTCCTCAGCTGGTACTTGGCAAGTGTCGAGGGGGAGACATGGTCGTGACAGAGCGTCTGCTTTCCCGTTTTGCGGCCCTGGTCGATACTTGATTACGAAGTCGTAATCAGAGAAGAATAAAGTCCATCGAAGTTGTCTGGGAGTCAAGGCTCTGGCAGTTTTCAGGAACAATAGGTTCCTATGATCGGTGTAGATCTCGACGGTGTGTCTAGCCCCCAACAGGTAATGCCTCCACTCCTCACACGCCCTCTTTATAGCCAAGAGCTCTTTGTCCGTAATGCTATAATTAACCTCACAGGAGGATAATTTCTTGGAGAAGAAGGCAACGGGATGCAGCTGACCTGTCTCAGGGTGTCTTTAGGAAAGAACGCCCCCTATCGCGTAGTGGGACGCATCTGTTTCCACCACGAAAGGACGACTCGCATCGGGATGGCGCAAGACAGGGGCTTTCGTAAAGCAACTTTTTAACGTTTGAAAGGCTGCTTCAGCAGGCTCAGTCCAGAGGAATGATGCTCCTTTCCGCAATAGATGTGTTAGGGGTTGAATTATACTAGAGAACCCTCTGATAAAGCGCCGGTAAAAGTTTGCGAAGCCTAAAAAGCTCTGCAAAGCTTTTACACTGGAAGGAGATTCCCATCGGATGATAGCCTGTGTTTTCTTGTCGTCCATACATAGTCCACCAGGCCCTATGATATAGCCCAAGAACTCCACCTCAGAGGTGTGGAAAAAGCTTTTCTCCAGCTTGACGTAGAGTGCATATTTTTGCAAACGTTCCAACACTGCAGTAACGTGACCAACATGCTCCTCCATGGAAGTTGAGTAAACCAGTATATCGTCTATATAAACGATGCACGATACGTCCAGGAGACCCCTCAACACTTCATCCATAAAGAATTGGAATGCGGCGGGGGCGTTGCAGAGACCGAAGGGCATAACCCGGTACTCATACAACCCAAACTTTGTCCTGAAGGCGGTTTTCCACTCGTCTCCTCGTCTCACTCTCACCAGGTGGTAGGCACCCCGAAGGTCTAATTTGGTGAATATTTTCGCTCTTTTTAACTGATCCAACAGCACGGGGATTAATGGTAGAGGATACCTGTTCTTTATGGTAGCGCTATTGATCGCTCTATAGTCGATGCAAGCCCTTAAGCCACCCTCCTTCTTTGGTATGAAAAAGATCGGGGAGGAGGCTGGAGACGAAGAAGGACGTATGAACCCAGATGATAACATTTCGTCTAGGTACTGCTTCAGGCAAGTAGTTTCAGCCTCCGTCAAAGCGTATATCCTACTACAGGGTATGCTGGCTCCTGCCTCCAGTTCTATTACACAATCATAGTCCCTATGTGGGGGTAATCTTCCAGCTTCTTGTTTATCAAAGATGGCATGGAATCTTTCGTACTCTTCCGGTAAGGTAGTGGCACAACACACGATCTACTCCTTACAAGCACTAGCAAGCTGACCCGCTGGACTGGTTTCCATTTGGACGATTTTAGCAGTGTCTTTTGTGCAGTGTTCTCGGCAAAAGGCAGAGTTCATTGTGACGGTACGAGCTGCCCATTGAACTAAGGGGTCGTGAAGCATTAGCCAGGGCATCCCCAATATGAGCTTAAAATGGGGGGCATCGATTAAATCAAACTGTATATACTCAACATGTCTGGCTCCAATTTGCATCAGTATAGGTCGTGTGTGAAAACGTACCGGGCCTGACGTCAGGGCTGTGCCATCCACCGCTTTTACTTTCTCGGGTGTCTCTTTTCGATCACACGGAATACTAAGTTCTTGGGCATACCGTTGATCTATGAAATTGCCTGTAGCCCCCGAATCCAACAGTGCATGAACCACGATTGATGACCCAATGGGCAAGTCCAAAACGCAAGTCCAAAACGCAGACGTTCATATGGGCTACTGAGGTTTGTATGGTGTTGGCCACTGCAGGGAAGACCTCTTTCTCACTAGGCCTCAAACAAGGGGTCTCATTCTTGTTCGGGCATGTCAGTTTCCCTGGTTCTCAAAGGTATGTTCCACTACATATTGGCTCTTGGTTCCTGCATTTCCTTTAACCACCATCTGTGTTCGGGCCTTGCAGTCTCTGATAAAGTGGCCTGGTTTTCCGCAATACAGACATAGTTTTTGTCTCCGTCTTTTCTCTCTTTCGGCTAGACTAAGGGGCCCCCTTGTTCCGCCGATTTGCATGGGCTCGGACCCTTCCATCGGGGTCGGCCGTTCATCTAGTACAGGTTTTGGGCGAAAGGGAAGGAACCGGGTGTCGGCACGTTGTTTGTCTCCTTTCCTTTCCTGAAGTCTGTGGTCCAACTGTACGGTTAAGTCAATCAATTCATCACAGGTAGCGGGCATCCGTACTACTTGGGCCAAGACATCCTTAAGCTCACCTCTTAACCCCTGGTAGAACAAAGAGGTTCTTTTCTCCAGCGGCCATTCCGTTTCCACAACTAGTCTGTTAAAGGCGGTTATATAGCTAAGCAGGTCCTGTGTGCCTTGTTTAAGGGAAAGAAGCTCTTTGTCCAGCGATAATTGATGTGCCTTTCGATCAAACAACATGCACATGGCCCCACAGAAGTCCAAAAATTGTATAGAACGGGGTCGTCTCTTTCTATCAGAGGAAAAGACCAGCTAGCAGCGTTGCCTCCCAAGTACGACATGACAAAAGCCGTCTTGGCTTGGTCATTAGAGAACACAGTAGGTTTACATAGGAAATGCAGTTTGCACTGACCCAAAAAGACCCCAAATTTCTTTGGATCCCCAAAGAATCGTTCAGGAGGGGCAAGGGGTATCTGTAAGGGTTGTATGACTTGTATGGAGGAAGGGCCTGTCTGAGAAGGAATGGAAACAGACGGATGAGAGAAGAACCCGGTGTCTGGTTGACCCCCTTTTACTGCCTGGGCTCCCCATCTTGATACAGGGTCTTGTGACGAAGGTGGGGGTGGTAGAGTCCAATCTTTGATGTAGGAACTCCCCTTGGTCCCAGCAGGGGCCTGGCGAGAGAGGCCCGCTACTTCCCGCCTCATGGTGCCCATCTCGTTTTTGAGTTCTAGGCTCTCACCTCTGAAGGCCTCCACCTCCATCCTCAAAACAGTCAAGGTTTCTAACACTGTGGTAAGAATAGTGTTCGTATCCATCGTTCAGGCTGTAGGTATCCGTGGGCTTGTCAATCTGTCAGAACACAGACAGGTTAACCACTAACCTTATATGCTGGATACAGCAGGAGCGATGGATGATGCCAGTAACCCTATCCCCACAAATGGAATTCCCTGCGAGCAACAAGACAGCTCAACAAGTAACACCACCTCAGGGGAAAAAAGGGAAAAGTAAATAAGGAGAAGAAGAAACAGGTAGCAATGTGGCTGCAAACACCCTCGGGAGAGCAGGCTCAGAGTTGGGAGCTTCACTCCAGCTGCCTAACTCGTGTGCTCTGAAAACAAAAGACAAACATACTGTAAGGGATAACTAGGAATCTAGCAGCATAGAGAAGTATAGGTCTGGTTGGTATCTATCAGTTCTAACACTTACAGGTAAGTATCTTTATTATTCATTACCAAGTCCTGGCTGGTGACCGCCACACCCCTCTAGACTAGCGTCGCTCTCCGAGCCTTTCAACGGCTCCAAGCGCACCCTTGCTAGGAATGGTTCGCTACAGTCACGGGATAAAGAGAACGTCGCTCTCCGAGCCTTTCAACGGCTCCAAGCGCAATAAGGTTCAGGTCAAAAAATCATCGGGGAAAATTGGAAAAGTAAGTTGGAGCTCAAAACTGCTCTTCTTGTTCTTGTCGGGTTTTTTGGCAAGGAAACAAAACCATAAAAGTATGTAATGTCGCGATAGCCTTTCCAACGGCTCTAACGCGCACACCAGCGCTGATGTTATATTACATAAAGATGCCGTATTCTGGCACGAACTTGTAAAGCTGCAGAGCTTCTGCTTTTATCAGGAAATGTCGTGGTTGACTTACCCCCGATTCAGAACGCGCACTCCGGCGCTTTTCTAGGTACCACGGGCCGCGCACCAACGCGGCGCGTAAGGGTCTCGGTGTTTTGGAGTTCGTATGTAGACTGCTGCGTTCCTCCTTAGCGTCTCGATGGTTCACAGGGCTGATCCGGATTGACAAGCACCTGAACGCGGTTTGGGTGGGGCTTATATAGTGTCCGGTTAAAGGCCCACTGACGCGTATCTCAGGGCATTATGGGAGATGTAGTTATACGAATAATACCACAGTTCGGGGGGGGTGCTTTAACCAGCCCGTAAAGTGCATTGTAATCAATGCCGATGTCTGACACCCGGATGGAAGGGCAACTCTTGCCGCCCATTCGACCTTAAAGGATACCGTACAGTCATTCTTTGCCACCAGCAGCCATCAAATCGTCGCCGGGTATGGTCCCTGTATTGTGTTCCGCCCGGGATTTCCCCTGCCTGTCCCGCAGATTTTGGTGCGCCATCCTTCGAGCCAGTCCCATGCTTCCTCGGGGGTGTCGAAGAACCACACTTTCCCCTCTGCCTCCACTCGCAGCCTGGCGGGGAAGAGCATTGCATACTTGATGCCCCTCTACCGCAGGGCACTCTTCACTCTGAGAAAGTTGCGTCGTTGACGTTGCACCTTGAGCGTAAAATCCGGAAAGAAGGTTATCCTGCTGTTTTCAAATTCAATTGCCGTTTGTAGTATGATATCCCTAGCACTATAGTTGAAGACTCTGGCGACTATTGACCTAGGGGGTGCTCCGGGTTTAGGCCTCCCGCCCGGCACTATATGTGCCCTTTCGATCGTAAAGAATTTTGATAGTCTTGTGGGCTGTGAGTCGTGACTAGCTCCTCCACCAACAAGTCCGTTGCTTGCCCTTCAGCGCGTTATGGCACTCCCAGGAATTAGTACATTGTTACGCCGTGAGAGTCCTTCGTATTCGTCAAGCTGAGCTTCCATCCTCTCGCTACGGGTCTGCAGGTCATTCATCTGCTTCTGGAGGGTTGTTGTATCTTTGGCCAGGGCACTGGTAGTCGTTTCGACCTCCTTAATTCTAGTGTGCATGTTACGCATGTCTGCCCGTATTAAGGAAACCTCAGAAGAGACTGAGTCCATTCTGGTCTCTAAAGATGTTCTGACTGTCGTGATAGCCGTCATTATATCCTAGAGAGTCAGCTCTGTCGAGTCATCCGCTTCATGTTGTTTCTCTGGCAGTTCATCTGCTTCTTTATCTGTCTAGCCCGCACCTTTTTGCCAGGCGTATTTGTCTAACTTGGCTTGCATCGTGGATTTGCCACTTCTTCCTCCAGCCATCTTGGATCTGCAATGATAACAGGAGTGTTCGTTGAGCAACTCACTGTCGGCTTCTCTCTGCCGTGTGCCCGGGGGCAATGAGCTGTCGTGTACTTGCTTAGTCTCCTTGAGCGAGCCCGTTGGACCCTCGTTTGCACTCTTATCGTTCAACCACAATACCAGCTTTATACTGTAGTGAACTTCTTCCTAGGTGCCAATTACGCCAATTCAACCCCCACTGGCCCCGCCCGGTGTGTTGCTGGGCCCTCTTCCACCGCTAGACGTATATGCCTCTTGTCACTGGGAGTTTACCTTGCGTCCCAGGAATGACGGCCCTCTCCTAGGCGGAGGATCTGATGATTCTACCACACCTCAACGCCCCTGCTGCGCCACCATCTAGGTTTTGGTGCACTGCCGCGTCTCGGGCCAATCGGCACTCAATCCCCAGGGCTTCTCTTTATTGTAAAACCACAATCAGGCTGGGGAGAAACTGCGTTATACCAGCAAGGATGCCAATTCAAGTTAGCGCTAATCTGGAGCAATGTCAGCCCTCTAGGTCACTGCGCGCCCCATATCTCTCTCAGTGCGGCGCCATAGAGTCTATTAGAAACTGCCGGAATGGTGCGGGGAGGTGTGGGGTGGGTCTCGTGATCAATCAGCACCCCCGATTCCACTCTCTGTCAGCACGACTACTTTTACACCTTTTCCGACTCCGCGCATGCCTCCGACTCACCCCAGCACTTGCGAAGCGTTGGACGCCTGTGTCTGCCTCAATGATGGCCTCGCTGGCTCCTCGTATTGATGCCGGGGATTAGGACAATCTACAGCCGCTCGGTGTTGTCCTGCCTCGGGCCGCGACTAGGTCGGTCCGAGGCTGCCCTCTCGCCGGGTGCACTCGCATGCTTGATCCTGCGCGCTGTTGTTCGTGCCGTAGATGGGGATTCGGGCGCCCCTCCCCCACTTCGGAAACTTCGTTGCCGGGCCCGGCTGCTGTACAATTGAGCCGATCTTCACTCCAGCATGCTCATTTTACTCAAACTCTCGATCGGAACGTTCTTAGTTGGTTCCGCCACCGCTGCAAACTGCTTTAGCCTTCATGTTCACCGGATTATGATGAGGATTTTCATTTTAATGGGTGCGCTCGGTCGGAGCCGCTCTAAGGTGCGGCCATCTTGCGCGGTGGTTGGCCACGCCCCAGCCGTTTAAATCTATTATTGATCGGTAATGGACCTCCTCCTCCTTGAAGAGGGACCTCAGTCCTTTTAGCGTAATTTGACCCACCCATCGGAAGCCTCTGCCATGTATAAATCATTTCTGTTTCCCCATCTTACACATGTGGTAGACCCCTTTCTCATCCTTAACCTTCCACAACGTAAATATGGGCCTGGCATGTACACAAATTATTGGCAAGAGGATTACACCGCTATGTTACTTCATTTAGGCCCCCAACTCTCTTAAGCCACTCCTGTTTTACCAATCTCATATCTGTTTTCATGGCACAAATTTGAGTATACTTCCACTGTTGTCCTCCGTGCCCTTCTGACCTAGTGAATCATGGGGCTCACTATCTTGTCCTGCATCATGATCTACATCATACCAGAACCATGCCAACAGTACTCTGCCTAGTACAGTGCCAGACAACCCTCGTGTGCTGCTTTGACTCCAACATTCATCCTCCAGGCACCTCAGACCTCCTGGTCCACCATCTGTGGCCCCACACAGACGCTGGGGCTTACCACCATCCATTCCTCAGGAAGGTGCATGTGTCTTCCATTTCATCATCATGTCCAATGGTGTCTCACTGCTCCAAAGTTTGTACAACAGGGATGTAACCAAAGCTAGGGGCTCCAGAAGTACATTTCCATCTCTGCGTTTGATCACACACCTTAGTATGACATTTAAAATCATTCATGATGCTGATGAAGCAGTCCCATTTTTTCGGGCAAAAAGATTTTTAGATATTTAAGATATTTATCATTGCAGAACTGAATAAGAATACCCAAGTTAAATCAAGGTTGTGTTGCGGTTAGAAAATGAATTATATCAATCCTGCATGCACCATTGGACATTACCCAGTCCAGAGTAAGTTATAATTACCAGCTGTTTAACAGTTGTATTTTACCTACTATCCGACATTTGTAGTATTTCCTTATCTTTACCCTTCCTTGCCCTGTTACCTTTTCCCTCATCCTCTTCTCCTTCCCCAACCCCGTGTTCCGCTGTTAATGGAATGTCCGGGCACCTACCTTGGTATGTTAGAGTCAGAATATTGGCATTATGTGAGGTGACTTGGAGTGGTGAACGAATAAACTAAACTTCAACTGGTTCCTGTGATCTTCTCAGTTACAACACTGGCGAACGAAGTCGGGATCCTGGCTGTGCAGAGGACATCTCCACCCCTGTGATTGAGGTCATCCACGAATGCTGGAAGTAAGGTTTAATTGGGACAGCCTCAGTGTCCCTGTTGTGTACATTGCTGTATGCGCTTTTACTGAGGGTTTACGCCTATCCAGTGACTGCGTGTCGCTCTGCCTCATATAACAGGCGGCTGCCCATCACTTTTCTCCTTCTGGTGTGTTTCCTGGTTACCCTTCCACTTCTGCTCTGCTTGTAGTGTGGGCCGGCCGACAGAGGTCACGGCGAGTTCATTTTTGCATATCTGCATATCGCTGAGGAGTTTACTTCTGCCTTTAGTTGCTTTCCCCCGCCTTTTCTGGCTGCATTGTTCGGAGTGTATCATTGCCTGCTCCTTGTCAGCTCTGGCGTTGGCTTCTGCTTTGTGAGCCTGAGGTTTGTGGTAACGCTTGTGGCAGCCATATAAGCAGTGAAATTAGGAGCTTCAATTAGTTGCTACCGCGGATAGGCACAGCTGCGCGGCTTCGTCTCCTCCCTGCAAGGTGGAGGGTGGCTCTCTCCGTCTTCCCAGCGCAGGCTGTGATCTGCTTCTTGTGGATTTGCTGTCAGGCAATTGACTGACATTTTTGCCAAAGTTTACTGGTCCAATCATGATCACGCTGATGGGCACAGTACATTTCCTTCTTCGTTTCTGCCTGTCACGCTGATGGGCACCGCCTTGATTTCTCACACGCCTTAATTAGCGCGCACTTCATGGTCATCCTTCACTCAGTTCACTGGTTCCGTCTATGTAATGCTGACTGGTACAGCATATTTCTTTCCGCGTCTGGAGCGCACACATTTTGTATTAGTTGTTTAACATCACGCTGACAGGCACTGCAGGATTTGTTTTTTAATATTGCCTGTGGCGCTGACAGGCACAGCTTTAAGGGACTCCTTGAGACTAGCGCTGAGAGCTATATCACATCATCCAGAACAGAGGATGGTGGAGACTGTAGTACTACATTCTGTGCAATAGTTATCATTTATGTATTGAAGAAACTACTACCTTAAAGTTCTTCACATACCGTTATAAATTTAAAATCTTACCTTTTATGCTAGAGTTGTGCACTGTATATTTTCTAGTGACCATATCAGTAATAGAGGTTTCAAACAGCATATGGTTATTTTGTAGCACATATATTCTTTTGAGTTAAAGGAGAAAAAAATAATATATATGTGATAGAATTGTAGCATATTCTTGTATTTCTCCCAAACCTTTTTAAGTATGGCTACGGCAAGCATGTCCCAACCTCCCTCTTTTTTAAATGAGATTGGAGACCCCTTACTACCATGGAAAGAGTGGATAAAGTTGTTTGAATCGTACTTAGTAGCAATTGGGTGAGAACAGTTTACACCACACAGAAAACAACATATTCTGCTCCATAATCTGGGAACACAAGGAAGATTTTTGAAACTTTAGGTACTAGTGTTGGTGATAAGGAAGAGACTAACGATATTGAACAATTTGATCTGTACCAGGGAACAGTTAGGAAATTGGAGGTACATTTTGGACAAAAGATTAATGTTGCGTTGGAACTACACATTTTGTTTGCAGGATACAAGAGAAAAATGAAAAGATTGCTAGTTACATAGCTGTATTTAGAGGTCTTTCCAACACATGTGAATTTGGAGGGTAATGTGATTCCTTGATACGTGACCAACTAGTAAGATGCACAAACAAAATAAAAATACAGGAGAAATTGCTTGCACGTAACCCTAATTTACATGAAGCAATGGAAATTGCAAAATCAATAGAACATACACCGGAGCATATAAAAGTTATGAGACAACCCAGTCCCAATGAGGAAGTGAAGGAGGTACAGGGACACTTTGGCAAAGAAGGCATGGTTTTGGAAATTAAACAGAAACCCACAATGGTAAACAGATTCAAAACCAACTCAGATTCAAGGAAATCCAGATGTTACAGATGTGAGGGTACTAATCATTTAGCTAATAATCCTATTTTCCCGGCCCGTCTTTGTATATGTACAAAATGTAAGAAAAGAGGCCATTATGCGAAAGTATGTAAGTATACAGATGGTAAACCAGTAAATGCAATAGGTAGAGAGGAAGATGTTGAAGAGAAATATGTATTACGCATTGACAACAAGGAGAACTCAGCACACAATACATATCCTTTTTGCAATATTGCATTGGATGGGGAAGTAGTTTCAGTGTATGTCGATTCTTTTTCTCCATACATTTTCATTGGGAAAAATGACTTTGAGGAGAAGTTTGCCAAGAAAGGGTATAACTGAACAGATGCTGATATACAACCCAGTGGATATAACAAAGATCCTATTCCCTTACTAGGAATGGCCACCATGAGAATAGACTTTAAAGATCGTTCAACGGTTGGTAAAGTTTACGTAACGGCAAAGGGTCCAATTTACTGGGTTGGAGACGTCAGAGGGAATTAGGGATAAAATTAGATCCTAACAACCCGGAACAAGTACTGCTATGTGAAAGGTCGAGCACAGGTACCAACATCTGTATGGAGTTCCCGGTAGTGTTCAATGACAATTTAGGATGCTTAAAAAAGTACCAACACAAAATTAAATTGAAAAACAAGGCATGTCCAGTTGTACACAAAGTTAGAGCTATCCCAAACCTTATGGAAGAACCATTGAGAGAAGAGCTTAAGAAATTAGAGGATCAGGGGGCAATTGAACAGATAGAAAATTCCGAATGGCTTTCCCCCATTGTGGCCACCCAGAAGTCAGGGGGAAAAGGAATACGACTATGTGTGGATCTCTGTGATCTTAACACTGGCATTTGAGTGGATCATTTTTCCCTCCCAAGAATTAATGAAATGTTGAGCACTATGAATAATGCTAGTTGTTTCAGAGTAATTGATTTGTCACAAGCTTATCACCAAGTGGAGCTTCACCCAGACTCTAGGTCTTACACGTCTTTTACAACTCCATTCGGGGATTAAAGGCACTGTAGAATGCCATTTTCCTAGCCTCCGCAGCAGCGGATTTTCAACGTATAATGCAACAGACACTAGGGGGCCTAAAAAACATGCTAGATTTTCAAGACAAATTGGTGTGGGTTTTGTTGATTATTTAGGTCACACGATATCTAAAGAAGGAATAAAACCAAAATTGAACTTGATTGAGGCGATTAGGGATGCGCCAGCACCTGACAGCAAGGAGGAACTCAAGTCATTTTTAGGACTAGTTGAGTACATGTCCAAATTTGTTGAAAAATTTGGGGAGAAAGTAGTAACTTTACGGGAAATACTAAAAAAGGGAGTACATTTCAGTTGGAACGAACAAGTACAGAACACTTTTGACCGTTGCATTGACGGCACAGGGTTTCAGATGTAAGTTAAACTATTGCTATTATGGCATCAATCAGGGGTGGAGGAAATAAATAATGTGTTGATCCTGCAACAAACTTTGTCTCCTGATTAGGGTTTCCAGCTGATCGGATTTATATCGCATCACCGGTAATTTGATGTCCCAGCCAGTACAAATAATAAGCACAATCACCTAAAGACTGTATTTTCAGCACTTATTTGTGAATACTTCAAACAGAAAATATAAATAACACTTTTAAATGTGTTCTAGGGCTGCATTAATGATCCATGACTAAAAATTAAAGGAAACAAAGACAGAAAAGTCATGTTACAAATGAATACATACCGTTTTTTTACAGCCCTATTTAGCAGTAGCGGCTCGCACAGGTAAGAGCGGCGGGGTGGGGGTGGGGCAGCAGGTGGTGGAAGTTGATAGACTAAGTAATATTAAATAAATAAAAACACATATATAAATAAAACCACTTACTTTGCGCTCGCCGCTTCGCAGCAATGCTGCGAGCGCAAAGTAAGTGGTTGTATGTATTTAATATGACTAGCCCGTCGTCTGTCGAGATCCACCAACCCCGCCCTGCCTCGCCGCTCTTACCTGTGTGAGCCGCCACTGCTATTTAGTGTCAAGGCAAGGCCTTTACAGACTCCTTAAACAACAATAAATGGCAGGTATTTTTCTCAAGGAAAGGTGGTATCCCTACTGTTGAGACGCCTTTTCACGGAATGCATTCTCCCACTGTGGCCGTAAAAATAAAATACAAATGTAAAGAATAGGCAGAGTGCAGACCCAGGGGGTACCAGAACCTGTGAAAAAACAGAAAGCCTTGTTGACCAGTTCTCAAAATCATGTAAATATATAAATGGTCTTTTAAAAACCTGTCAAAAACTCTGGTGTGGCAATTTGGCGGAGAAGGTACAATCGCAAGCCCAGTCACTGTCTGAACTGAAGCCTGTTGCCCACAGTCATGCTGCGGCCCTGCAAGACGTCCTGGACCGCGTACACGCCTTGGAAGATAGAGTTGAAGATGCGGAGGGACGCTCTCGCCGCAATGTCGTCCGCGTGGTGGGCCTTCCGGAAGGAGAAGAAGGCCGGGCCCCGGAACAATATGTAGAGCGCTGGCTTCAAGACATTCTGCCCCCGGGAACCTTGTCGCCGCACTTCGTAGTGGAAAGGGCGCACCGTGTACCGGCCCACAGGCCCCCTCCAGGGGCTTGGCCGAGGCCGTTCCTCTTCAAGCTCTTGAACTATAGAGACAGGGACACAGTCTTACGTGAAACTCGTAAACTCCCCGATCTCAGGGTCAGTGGCAGTTCCTATCATGGTGTTCCCGGATTACACGTCGCAGGTACAGAGGCGAAGAAGTACTTTCACTGCCGTGAAGCGCCAGCTGCGCGAACTGGAACTCCCCTACTCCCTGCTGTTCCCTGCCAGGCTGAGGGTGATAGCCAAGGGTACTACTCGCTTCTCTGATTCGCCTGACGAGACGTGGGACTGGCTAGAGGAAGCAGACCTGTGGACGGGGACTCGTCCCTCAAGTGAGGAATCAGCCCAGCCAGTCAATAGGAGGCCCCGTCGTCGGGGGAAGCGAGGAAGAATGGGCAACACGTCCTCGAGGGCAGCGGCACCACGTCCGGAACAGAGCAAGATGGAGCGCCGCAACGCCCTGGAAGCAGCTGCAACGCTAGGGACCCAAGTATACCGAGAAGCTCGGGAAATCAGTTCCTCTGGATCGACGACTGCCAGCAGTTCGTCCACCCCAAGACCCGAAGACTTTGACGGGGTGCGGCCGCCTGATGTCACCCCGCAGACTGCTGACGACATCATGTGAGAGACCTCCATCGCCTAGAACAATGAAAGAGGCTGCACACGCAAGTAGAGACTAATGTTGCATTGATTGATACTGATGATGATCATTTCCTGCTCTATGATACGATGCAGACTATCTTCACAGGTCATATGTGCATGTGCTACACACAGGCCACAGACGCCATAGCGCGTACTTAACATACCGTGCCCATAGACACACGGGTGGTGGAAACGGGTGACATCCCCTTGGCACAGAGGGACAAGTAGTGTGCGTAGATAGACACATATTGCCCATACCCCCATTAGCCTTCATATTGGAATAGTCACTGCCCCGTTGGGCGCAATAGTAGTCTGGACGAACGTTACCACAGAGTTTGCCCCAATTGTTGACATGGTTAAGGTTCATGTTCCACATTCTAGTTCAACAGGGTCAGCCCGTAGCCCCCGTTACCGACACTTGCCAGATGCTCCGACGCTCACCCCACCTCCCTAGGGGGGGAAAACTAAGCTGGAAGAATTTGCGGCGCTCTCTGGACTATTTGTAAATATAGATAAGTCCTGTATTTACTAGTTCAAGGAAGGCCTCCAGGACCCCGGCCTTATTATGAGTGGCAAACGAGTGCGGTGGACGGCGGATACGTTCCGCTATCTAGGCATCCAGATCCATCGCTAGGTTAAAGTGACAACATGGAATATATGTGGTATACACACACTCGCACGCAGGTACACTATATTTTCATACCTACAGAGACACATGACAAGCGTTGTCCTGCTCCAAGAGACACACATGACACAAGCCGAGCTGGAACGCCTGCGCAGCAGATGGAGGGGTCAGGTATTTGGCACCATCTACTCAGCACATGCACGAGGCACACTGATATGGGTCAGAGCGGGAGTCCCGTTTGTCTGTGACGAGGAGGTGAACGACACGGAGGGCAGATAAACCTTTGTAAAAGGGCGCCTGAATGGTCAAATTATATTAGTGGGCTCCATCTATGTTCCCAACACGGACCAAGCCTCCTTTCTTGAACGCATTTCTGGGGTGTTAGCCCGATGGAACGGGATCCCTTGGTTACTGGGTGGAGATTTTAATTTGGTGCTTGATGTAGGGCTAGACAGGTCATTTCCACCCCTCAACAAAACCCCTTCTGCCTCTAATGCAAAAGCCCTTTCGAACTGGCTTACACATTGGGCTCTTCTTGACATATGGCGCTTCCTTAATCCCACTGCTCGTGTTTACTCTCATTACTCCGCGGTGCATGGACTGCATGTGCGGTTGTATAGGTTGGTGGGGTCACAGGCACTGCTCCCACTGGTCCAAGACATTGAATATCTAGGGCGAACCCACTCCGATCATAATCCCTTATTACTACATCTTAACTGGGAGATGCAGCGCCCTCCGGTCCCTACATGGCGCCCCCAGTCTAGTGCATTGGAAGACTCGGCGTTCCGCTCATCGCTGGGGACGGCAATTCTAGCGTATTTTGAATTAAATGAAGGTACAGCCAGCGATGCGCTTATTGAATGGGAGGCATTCAAAGTATCGATCAGGGGGCATTGCATTGGGGCCACATGGAATATCCGCAAGCAGCTATCTGACTCCCTTACAAAAATCGAGAGGCAGCTATTACAACATGAGCAAGATGGCGAAGGGACAGGCAGGGACTCACGGCGCCTTGAAGCGTTGCACTCTGATCATGCGGAGCAATTGGAACGCCTCCGTTGTCATAATTACACGGCACATACAGCCCGTACACATACTACTGCCGACAGAGCAGGCAGGCTGTTAGCCTGGCTGATAAGGCAGGATTATACCCGTGCCCCGATAGGGACGCTGCGGGGAGTTACAGGGCGGATGCTATGCACACAACGTGAAATACATGAAGCACTGACAACACTATGCCCGCCTGTACCAATCCCGCAGGAGATGCGATGAGCAAGCCCTAGAAGAGTTCTTTAGCCCTTTACCATTACCCACGGTAGGAAGGGAACACGGAGAAGCCCTCAATGAGCGCATTTCGCTGGAAGAGATTGGGGAGGCCATACAGTCTCTGGCTTCCGGGAAGTCGCCGGGCCCGGATGGGTTACCAGCAGAGTACTATAAGGCATATCGTGTCTCTATTGTACAACAACTTCACACTGTATACACCACTGCCTTAGAGAACCAACAACTCCCACCCTCTATGCGCGAAGCACACCTGATATCGCTGTTGAAGCCGGATAAGGATCCTACAGAGATGGGCTCCTATAGGCCCCTGGCCCTGCTCAACACCGATTATAAGATACTTGTAAAAGTGCTGGAGGATAGACTGGCACAAGTTGTCCCAACTCTGGTACATGCAGACCAAAACGGGTTTGTGCCGGCCCGCAGTACCTCTCTTAATCTACGGCGCTTCTTTAGGGTGTCCACATACGCGGTGGAGGAGTGGCCACGAGCAGGGTGCCTTGTATTAGACCTGGAAAAGGCCTTCGATTCCCTAGAATGGAACTATCTGTTTGCAGTACTCGAGAAATTTGAACTGGGCCCAGCTTTTATCCAACTAACACGTCTGCTCTACACTAACCCTACGGTCAGGGTTAAGGTGGGGCCCTACATTTCAGACTCACTTCCAATACAGTGAGGGACCCGACAGGGGTGTCCGTTATCGCCGCTTCTGTTTGCACTTGCAATAGAGCCACTAGCGGAAGCACTGCGCGCCCAATTGGGTGATGGGGTGCCCTTGGGAGTTGCCACACATCAGGTGTCATTATACGCCGACGATCTTCTTATTTACATTAGAGACATTGACCGAGTTCCTGTTCAGCTAGCGCAACTGCTGGAAGAATTTGCGGCGCTCTCTGGACTAATTGTAAATATAGATAATTCCTGTATTTACTAGTTCAAGGAAGGCCTCCAGGACCCCGGCCTTATTATGAGTGGCAAACGAGTGCGGTGGACGGCGGATACGTTCCGCTATCTAGGCATCCAGATCCATCGCCACCCGGATGATCTCTTTGACAGGAACCTAGGAAGGGCGGTGACATCCCTAAAATTACAAATGCGATTCTGGAGTACATTGCCACTGGCGGTACCGGGCAGGGTTGTGCTCACTAAAATGGTAGTACTCCCGAGACTTTTATACTATTTTACGAATTTGCCGATCTATATACCGGCTTCCGTCTTTACCTCTCTCGAAAAACAGATGCGAGATTTTATATGGGGCAACGCCAGGCATAGAGAGGCGCTGAAGAAGTTGTATTTACCGACGGATCAAGGAGGGTTAGCGGCTCCTTGTCTTGAACATTATTATCTGGCCTCCCAGCTGCAATGGGTGGCGCGTTGGGTGTCAGACCGACATGGAGCGGACACTGCCACTACGAGACCGCCTTACTCACTGGAGCACATAGTTAGCCTTTTTCATCCGGGAGCGCGGTCGCGACCGCCTGAGTCCTTGCTGCTCTCTGTTGCCTATAGATGCTTTCATAGAAGCCTCTACATAACCCGTAAGGTGATTCCTTATGCGCCAGCGATACCTTTGGAGGAAACTCCGAGTAGACAGGCAGTAATTTCCGGGCCAGCAATTCGGAGATGGCAGGAAAGCGGAGTTCAGACTCTCGGGGACCTGTACCGCGAGGGGGTACTCAAACCATATACATCACTAGTAGAGGAGGAAGGGCTTTCACCAGGTCTCTTTCTAGTCCACCGCTCCTTAGTGGCCTCACTCGCGGCCAAATGGGGGGACATCACTACAGAACCACAAACGCATCTTACCATGCAGTACTTACATGTCATGGGGTCGGGTAGGCACTTGACGCGCTGGTTCGCAGCCTAAGAACTCATGCTGCGATTAGCTTGGAAACACTCCGTCATAAGTGGGAGCTGGACTTGGGTTACCAGCTCACGGACACGGATTGGGCCCGAGTGTTAGAGAGTCCGGCCCGTATACCTCGGAATGTACGCTTACGGCAAATACAGCTCTATGTAGTCCACCGGGCATACCTTACACCTGCTAAAATCAACCAGTATTTCCATCGCGTGGATGCAGAGTGTCCGAGGTGCGCTGAAAATGGGGCGGACCAAGTGCATATGCTCTGGAGCTGTGCCCGGGTGGGTACTTACTGGAACGCCGGGTCACAGGCTACCTTTCGATTGGCCAACCTACCTGCTGCACAAATTCCGCAGGACACCCAGCACGAAGGTCACTTCCAGATTTCTGGACCTAGGGCTGATAGTAGCTAAAAGGCTGATCACTAAGAAATGGAAATCACAGGACCCTCCCAATATCGCTAAATGGCGAGGCTCAATGCTTGCGTGGGCCAAGGCGGAAAGCCTCGCCATCAGACGTGAAGAAACTGCGGGGCTGCGCAGGACTCCCATTGCAGCAAGCTGGGATGCTCTGTATACTGCTTTCAGCTCGGTGCAGACATGACAAATGGGGACTCCACTGACACACACTCTGTGAGCAACTAACACGCCAGCGGGATGGAAAGTAGATATGCCACGACACTTTAGGCTGACAGAATACAAGCTGCTTGTGTAAGTGTACTAGCGCACACCTCGGGGCGTAGGGGTGGCTGGTGACCACTGGTGATAAGAACACGACAAGAAATTATACCTGAAACGATGGGACACTATGGGCTGAGCATCTGTTCCACATGTTTACTGGTTTATTTTGTTAGTTCATGCAATTCTCTCTTTATTACTTGCCATCGCTGACTATTCTATGGACACCAACTGGCCATCTGCAGATACTGATGTTATCACCTTGTCTGTGTGCTATCAAATGTAAAGGCAAACAGTAATAGACGTGTAATAACGTATTTGATGTACAAGATAACTAGAACTATATGGTCATGATAATTGTCCTGATTCTGTGTCCCTCGTTTCCTCTCTCGCTTGATTAGTAGATGTGAGTAATAGTTACACTCAAGAGTTTGTATTTAATCATATTTCTACTGTCTGGATACGGCAATTGGGACACAAATACATACAAGTACCATATCTATGATACAAACCAAAGTCCGATACTGCTTGCATGCAGAAATTGTGTATATTGAAAATATAAAATCAATAAAGAGATTTGCAAAAAAAGAAAAAACTCGGGCGTGGCTGAGATAAGACTCCAGATACTGCCCAGTCGAGCCCACAGCAGCTGAAGCTGCAGCAGCCCGGGCTGAGGCACACGACAGAGGGGGAGGGATGGGGATGAGGTGGGTGTATAAAGCCCTTTTAGCCCTATGGGTGTTGCGCGCCTGGTGGAGTGTCTGCTGAACTCAGCGAAGCCCTCCTCAGCTAGTGGGCTACTATCTGAATCAGCTAAAAGTGTAACAGTACCGAAAGGGAACCCTCGTGTTTTGTCCGAGGTAGCTTGTAATATTCTCGTTTCAAGCCCAGCATCCGCTGAGAACCCGAGCCCACCCTCCTTAAGAGGAAGAGAAAGAAAGACTTAAAATGATTCTGAGGTTCTATGGCCATTAGTTTGCTTGATTCTGTGACACAATTTTCCAGGTTAATAAATAATGGCCCGAATAATTCTTTGACAAATGACCCATATATGAATTGCCAGAATTGTTCATATAACTGGGTCGACCATATTTCTAAATTTGAGCACCAGATAAAAATCAAATTTTGAAATGATTTTAGGCAAAATTAAATCTTTGGAAAGTGGTATCTTTTTATTGGCTGAAACTATAAATACTCAATACCTGTTGTCACCCCAGTTTGTAATTCTATATTTGATGTTCTACAGCTTACCCTTCTTCTGTTTTAGATAGCTTTCTCCCATCAACCTACCCAGAAGTCTGTACCAACCTCCATGATGGTGAAAGGGCTTTAGGCCATACAAATATATCTTAGGCTACTAACATGGGTCAAGTTCTGATGCAAATGGCCTACTGCGAACTATGGTAAACAAAGGACACAAGGAGAGTGTTAAAGGAAATGCGATTGGGAATACATCTATGGACCTACATCCAGGCTCTTTGCCGAATTTGCACTTACATCACCAGGCAACACCGCATGTTTTAATATTGAAAAACGTACAGTGCCTTTTTAGTAATCATGTTGAGACTCGTGAGGCTCTGAAGAACAAAACTGTCAACTGGTTATCAAAAAGTGTGGGAAATACTGTTCGACTCTATAAAACAATTTTATTGGTACAAAGGGTAAACTGGATTACAGAATCAAAAAATGTCTTGTTTTGGGGACTGTATTGTAGTCAACTTTGGGAACCTGGGTTTTGTGAACTATCTTACAAGAAACAGAGTATTATAGCCCACAATTGACGCACAATACAGTTGTCCCTTTAGGTTGTTTTTGTAGACCTGACGAAGTTAGCACTAGGAGGACGCCAGGAAAAGAATCAGTGACACCAGTTTCGAATGAGGTGATGTACAACTTTAAAACCTTGAATAGTTTTGAACAATTGGGTTTCGTCAAAAGTCTTGATTGACTCCCCAAAACTTATCAGGCACCTAAGGCCTCTATCCCTGATGCTGTGGTTAATTAATTTATGGATACTAACCTGCTGAAGGACGAAGGATTCAGATCTCGTCCACACGGTCAACAAAATTTCCAAGTGATGCAAACTAGGGGTTGTACTAGAATAGGTACTTAGTATGTGGAAGGTATATTTAATAAGCTAAATGCTCCCAATTGGTTACCTGCCATTATAAGTGTTAATATCGTTTGTCTTCAGGAGACCTGGATTCAAACTACTTTTTATATAAATGGATTTATCACATATGCCACTCCTGCTCAGTCCTCTAGAGCTGGTTGAGCGAAAGGGGGACTAGCTATTTTTGTCTCCACCCTTCTACATTTGAATGTAAATGGTTTTATAATAATAATCCTCACTATCAATTACTCTGGGATTAACATAAAAACTGATTTTATAATAATCAATCACTTTAATAATTGCTTTAACAAAAATATAGACATAGTGGCAGCCTTAGATTTAGCTTTCGGAAATATATAACACCATTAAAATATAAAGTGTATTGTGTCTGGGCTGGAGACTTTAATGCCCATTTGTGCCAATACGATCCCAAGGTTGTGTGTGGTTTTGAAGATGACCTGGGAGAACACCAAACATTTCTCACACTCACCTTAAGGGGATGCTATAAATGCGTCATTAAGGTTTGCTAGTGACTTTCAGACTGGGCACAATGAGAACATGCCCACCTTTACAGGAAGAGTAGCTGCTAGTACTATTGTTCATATATTAGTTTTTGTGAGCATAGTTCTGCTCTTGAGGGAATTAAAAATAATCCCAACATGTCTGAGGGACCATAAAAAGGTATCTGCTAACCTTAATTTGGGTCTTATCCGTAATGCTTACCCCACAATAATAAAGAATTTAAAAGCTACCAGAACGAATGGGGTTAGAATTAAATGATCCGAAATTGAACCTAAGAAATACCTTTTGGATTGAATTTCTCCGAATAAGAATGAGATAATGAAATCATTTGAAGTTGTCTGTTCAGACGTAAAATGCAATTAACTAAAAATATTACCTCTCAGAGAGTTTGTGCCAAAGGGTGGTTCTATGACTCTTGCAAGAAAGCACATTCAATTTTTTAAAAAGTATTAAACGGTCACCCGAAAGATCATTCAGCAATAATTCTTAGTAGAGCTCAGTACAAGCAGGCTTTGAAAATGAGTAAATCTATTATTACGAAGGAGGCATGCGCTGATTTGGTTAAAGCTAGCTCTCTGAAAGACTCAAGGCTGTTTTGGTCCGTATTAAAGTCACCATATTTTAGGGAGGGTGATTACTCAACTTTAGATCAGGGTGTGAACGAAGACCAATGGCTTTTTCGTATGCTAGTGTTAGTGAAATGGCTGATCACAAACAAATTTCATGGGTTTTCAATGACTTTAATATTACTTTCCGCTTGGACGAAATTAGGCAGCGTTGACTATTAGTCACTTGAGCAAAGCTATAGGTCCTGATGGTGTCCCTGTCGATCAATCTATTTAAAGATGATAGTGCACTGTGGGCTCCTTTATTAACTAATGTCCTGAATTCTGTCAGTAAGAAAGGGCTTTCTTGCTCTGGTCTTGATTAGATTGCCCAATCTCTTCTTGATAGCTCAGTTAAAATCTTGGATACAGTGCTACTTGAGAGGTTAGAAAATTGAACAGAAGAACATTCCATTATCTCTGAGTTGCAATATGGGTTCAGGGAGGGCCTAGGTACCCATGAGCAATGTTTAAACTAAGAATTACAGGGGCCAAATACACAAAGGCGAAGAAGAGATTACTTTTCCTCACCTTTATGGAGCTTAGCAGTACTTTGACTGCGTCAACCACAATAAATTGAGGTGGGTTATGTCCTCTATGGGGGTTGATCCTGACATTATTCATCTGTTAAGCCATCTTTATGAAAATGTCACTGCTAGAGTTCGTTTTGGCCTAGGAGGAGAGTGCACCAGACCTTTTCAAGTAAATAGGTGAGTCAGAGAGGGTGTGTTTTGGCCCCTTCCTTATTCATACTATATACAAATGGTCTGGAATAGGTCCGCCTGAAATCTACTGCAGATCTACCAAAGGTGGGTTCTCGATTAATACTGTCCGTACCGTAAGCAGATGATGTGGTTCTATTGGCCTGCACAGGTAAGGAGCTACAGGTCTTGTTGGCTACATACACTATGGTTATGGATTCGATAGACTTAAAAGTAAATCTTACTAAGACGTATGTTATGATCTGTGGGAAAGGCACACCTAAAATGAGTACATTTGTTGTAAAAAATACTATGATTCCAACTATTCCTACATTTTCCTTTTTAGGGGGCTTATTTGATAATCAATGGAAGTCGCTTCCCCAAGCTCGGCTAAAGTATGATTAGCTAAAGAAAAAGGCTACCACGGTCTTTCTATGTGCTTCTAAATTAGGGTCCAGGCCTATTAGAGATCTGCTTACAATATTTAAGTGCAAAAGTGTCTCTGCAGTATCTTATGGCTCAAGGATAGGGGATATGTGGACTATCAGGCCGTACAATGGGCTTAGAATATAATTCCCAGAAGATTTTTGGTTGCCTCTCAAGCAACTTCAGTTTTTATTTGTCACAAGGGGTTGGGTATTCCTTATACTGAAAATAGTATTAAAATATGATCAATGCAGCTATGGTATTCTGTTTGAACTAAGCCTGAACCCACCCAAAACAAAGCCCTAATTCTAGACTATGTGTCCCTTAATTGTTCGTATAAAATTGATTGGTTGAACTGTATTAGGTCATCCTATAAATCTTAGGGCTTAACTTTGGGTTTCTGTGAAAAAGTATTTTCTCTACATTTGTGACATTTACAAAATTTGAATTTAAGCAGATTTTCTTAAGTCAATTTACCGAAGCAAGGAAATTGTTAAGAGTTCAGTATTGGCGTATGGTTGGATTCCCTCAAGCCCTTCCTTTCAGTATGATCTTTCGCATGTATTAACTAGTTACCAATGTTGCATCTTAATTCGTTTTTGTCTGGGAACAATACATTTTGTGGTTGCACACCTACACCTGGCCAGTGGTTTAAAGATAATTTATTATACCGTTGTGATGGCATTTCTGTACAAAGCACTTCACGTTTTGTCCTTTTTTGTAAGATTTTTAAGCTTCCAAGAGCTCGTTCTTTAAAACAATTTGTACTTCATTTTAAACAATGCTGACCAGCCCTTTTGTTCTCAAAATATTTGCCTTTTCTTCCAATCTGCTCTGCTGTGTTGAGTTTTGTGCATAGTTTTGTGAAAATTTGGAAATCATTGCTGTGTTTTTACAATGTCTTATTTATTGTTTTATGTATTCTTTTATGGTTAAGAACTATTAACCGAATAAAGAGGATTCTGAATTCTGACATGTACTGATATATTTATAATCAAATGTGAATGTTGTTTTTTTGTATTAAACTGAAGTGCCTTTTAGCCTCAGTATGCTTGCTATGTTTCTGCCTCCACTAGGCCACGATGCCATTTTATTTGCAGTAGTACATTTTCAGATTTTCTGCATCTTTAATAAAGTGTAGCCTCACTTTCGATATTTGCAACCACAAGTGTGATTTTAGGCAATTAATGACATCATCAGTATGTTTATGTATTGTATCTTAGCTACAAGGACGTCTCGCATTTTCTCTGTTAGCAAATCCTGCTACCTGCACATTAGATCATTTTCGCTGAAAGTAACAAGTTTCGGTCATGTGTTTAAGCTCCATAGACTTGTATTAAGCGAAAAACGTATAAAAGCCATGCATGCATTTTAGAATTGAATGCTCCAACTGGCTTTTTTTTAGGGCGAGCGCTCTGGTCAGTTGAAATGACAATTGTTTCTTGATTATTTGCTGTGCCACTTTATATTTTTGCATTCAATACATATTAGACTTTTGGCTTCTCGACGTGTTGTGTTTTAGTTTAACAGATGATGCACTGTCGGTGGGAAATCGACTCCACCAGCAGTAGACAGGGGAGCGCTCGACTGGTTTCCACATGACGACTGTAGGTACCAAATGTAAGGGAGATGTTTCTGCAGTGGGACTGGGGGGTGGAACCCGGACCAGCAATGAACCTGGTGAATTGGTTAAAAGTGTGAGCACAACTGAACCAAAGTTTAGGTAAAGCCTAACTGCACTTCGCGTCTATTTGTTCGTTTGCTTGTTGTATTGTTTCCTGGTTGTAATTTTTCATGGTTGTAAATGTGTTATTTAAAAAAAAGGGAGCGCACAATTGTCATCTCTGTAGGAGACGGCAGAGGCAATAAGTTTGTTGGGCAGGTAGGATTGGAAGTGGTCCAGTGAACAGAAAATGAGCATGAGGGTGAATCCCTGGTTTAGAGCAAGCAGGCTCTGGAAAAATAGTGTTCCAGCAGGGAAGAAAGGGAGGAGTGCCAGGACCCAAAGCACAGACCCTTGAAGGATGAAGGTGTGTGAGAAAGGGGCCCTCTGATCTAGCTGCCCTGGCCCCTTTATGAGCCCCTCCAGGTGTT
This sequence comes from Calotriton arnoldi, assembly GCA_963921515.1. Lineage (NCBI taxonomy): Eukaryota > Metazoa > Chordata > Amphibia > Caudata > Salamandridae > Calotriton > Calotriton arnoldi. Next base: position 2,876,421 of record CAWUFW010000043.1, on the reverse strand, counting down.
AACCGAAGGCCCACCAAATGCAAGGATCTTACCTTTCATTCCCTCTCCATGAGATCAGTTACTATGCTGTATTCAGTCTCCTTCCCTACCTCTCACCACGGAATGAGCTGCAGACACAAAGCTGGCAGACGCCTTCCTTGCTACGCAAGTGTGACTGAACAATAAGGAGCAGAGATGGGGACTGAAAATTCGAAACTTCGTCAGCCCCACGAAAAGGGACTCCTCTTCATACTATGAATCAGCAATATGGTAAAGGCATCTGCCAGTATTTACTTGAGATTCAATAGAGAGTGGCACTCACTCATGAGGATGGGAAAAAGTCCTTTCCCAAGCATGGTACCTTTGATACAGAAAGATTAGCGAACTTACAGAAGTGACGGAAGGATGCCAAAAATAAAATAGGTGCTGAGTAATAGCCTCTCTTCCTCCAATGCCGTGAGGAAGCACACAAGCATAAGCATAAATCTTGAGTCAAAGGTATGAGAAATACTCTGGAGAAACTAGAATACCAAATTAATAACCGTATGGACAGAGTTAGGGCTTGAGCTCCAACTGCTCCACTGCCAGAATATCTTTTCTCCAGATCACTGAATTACAAAAAAAAGAGAAAGAGAGCAAGGACCCAAGGGAGAAGAATCAGCTGGATAAGTTCTCCATGCTGCCAAAAGGGTCTGGGGTGCAGCAGTTGATGCACCCGGAAACGGAGCAGCGCCTGTGGGACCACCAGTGACTGGAGCACAAGGAGGTAACGTGAATGAGAGTGTCGCAATACAACCAACTGACAGTAGAGTGAGTAGACAAGATGCTAATTCCACTACCATGGATTGGTCGAGGACCTGTGTAGGGTCCATTCCAGGGCGTAGAGACCATCGACAACGAAGCCCCAATATTACCCTTGAATGTTTGAAGCAGACAGCAGAACAACTTTCTAGAAGGATTTTTCCATCTTCCCACTCAAGGGTTGCTGCTGAGGGCCTTGTCTCTTTCTCTCTTCTTACCTTGAGGGACTACCCTATGACCGGGGAAGAAATATGGTTCAAGTCTCTTGGGCCTCTCTGATTTAATGACTATTAAGAAACAATTCTCTAATATCATAAAAAACATACTCTTTTCCGATCAGAACTCCAGAGGATGTTTGAAGTACATACACCTTTTTGGTGGGCTGTGAACCAGTGAGTGGTGCTGAGTAAGGTGAGAGAAAGATTTGTGGAGAAGTTGATGTGGTCGAGGGTTTCCCTTGTCAATGAAGGAGAGTTGAGTTTCAGCAAAAAGTGCATTGCTGAATGCAGTTGCAGATGTGTGTCCAGTGACAAACCATTGTACTAAGATCTCAAACTGTAAACAAAATAAGGGTGAAGAACCTGCTGATTATTTGGACAGACTTAAGGACGTGTTTGAAAGGTACTCGGGTATAGCCTATCCAAGCAGAGATGGGTCAGGATGCTATAGGTGCTGCTATGTACAGGGATTGTACACAAATGTTAGAAGTCAGTTAATGATCATCTGCTTCGGATGGCAAACAAAGAAGTTGGCTGAGTTGGTGACGGCTCACAAGAAAAGTAGAATGAGAATGTAGAATCGAAACCAATGTTGCTGAAGTTTCAGAATATGCACAGAATATTCAAGGGTGCGGGACTGGAAGTGCCACAAAAGAAGGAAATAAGGTGGAGGACTGGGAGAGGCTATGGAAGGAGCAGGGAAGAGGCCCCTGGGGGGGCTAGGGGGGATTATGTTTTGTTTGTGAACAGCAGGGGCATTGGAATCTTAACTGTCCCAACACTATGTCTAATGCACCAGTCCTCCCTGATCAGTCTAGGTTTAATCAGATTACTCGAAATTCTTATCCTGAATTTTAGAAAAGTCAGAAAGATTCCAACTAGGCCACAAATACCTTAATATTAGTAGATCAAAAGAGCCCCTATGTAGATTGTATTATTAATTGGAAGCATACTGCTTGCCATACTGACAAGGGCACTAGTCGCTCAACTATAAAAACCTCAGAATTCACCACCTTACCTCTCTCTGGCACTTCCACAGATGCAGTCTGTATTTCATACCAGGGAGTTACTTACTATATTTCTAACCCTGTGTCCATCTCCCTGGGACACATTACTAATAAACATCCATTTGTGCTCAGCCCAATTTCTCCAGCTAATCTGTTAGGCAGAAATATTCTTTCAAATTAAACTGTGCTGTCTTTGGCACTCTAAAAGATGTGTTGCAGTCTTGAGAGCATGAATTGCTAAAGTGATGCAAATGAAACTGCAATGTCTCCCGGATAAACTGTATTACTTTTACAGGTACCCCCCACATTGTGGTCCACAGGGGCCAACAATGTGGGTTTCATACAACTGATGGAGCCAGTGAAGGTGAAGGCTGATCCACAGTAGAACCCGAGGCAGTGGAAGGCATTTGCCCTTTAATAGCAGATCTCATTAAGCAAGGCCATATGTAACCGCAAAAAAGCTTTTTATTATGTATGAAACCCAAATTAAGATTTAGTAATGCGTAACCGAATCGCAATTTGAGTTTGGGACCAAATACTGATTCAGTATTTTAAAGGAACGTGTTAGGGCATCCTTTCCAAATACTGGTTTAAAAGGCATGCATACATGTTTTGCGACTGAAATCAGGCAGCAATATATTAATATTTTGCCTACTTCACAAATGTAGTGGTATTTCATTTGAGAACAGGGAGGGGCACCCTTCCCCTATGTGAATGTTGTCCATAACATTTTTAAGTATCCTCTGGACTACCGTCTACTATTAGTTAAACGTTCCTTTAAAAAAAAAAATCCTTTTTCCTTTAATGAAAGCGGATTGCATTTAAAAAAAAAATGCTTTATCTAAAAGCAATCACAGGCATGGTGGTCTTCTGACCTTATCAGGCCACCATCCCTGTGATGGCTGAAATTCACGTGGGTCACAATTTGCAAAATACCCCATTAATATGCAAGAGGTAGGTCGAATTGCGACAACAGAATCTGTGTGCAATTTCCAACCACTTTTACTGAATCCATTCTTAGTACATCTGGCCCTTACTACCTACTGTTACTCAATGTAGTATCCCAGTTCTTTCAATATACAAGGTGGGCAAAGGCCATATGCAGAACCTTAAGGCTAATAACAATGTGGTTACCCCCAGCTTCCCTATGGTCCCTAACCCTGCCACCAACCTTCTTTGCATTCCTGCAAATGCCCAATGGTTTGCAGTGGTGGATCTCTGTTCTGCTTTTTTCTCCATCCCCATACACAAGGAGCGTCAGTGTCTCTCCACATTCTGAGGAGCCCATCTTCCGTGGGCCCGACTTTCTCAAGGATTTACAGAGTCCCCTTCAATATTTTCCCAAGCTCTAAAGAAGGCTTTAGACACGTTGGTTTTGCCCCAGGGTTCTCCTTTAGTCTAATGTTGTGTAGTTTCTACTCTAAGGAGGGAATTGCGCGTTTGTGGACAACATAACCGTTGGGATGGTGCCAGACTTATTCCATGCAGCCCCTCAGGATATGTGGTCCTATAGGCCAGCTAGCTTACAGTGCCACCATAAGCACCCCTAAACCTAGGTAGCAAATGGGTCTGGCAAACACTTAACATGACAACCTTAAACACCCCCCCCCCCTTCCCTGGAATTGAGGTAACAGATCTAGAACCTTTTTGCTCAGTCACTCGTGGTCTCTTCCTCTCAGAGAGGAATACACAGTGGGACGTTTTCAATATTTTTTTAACCAAGGTGATTCTTGTATAAAATATATGTGCTGCACTGAGCAATAGACAAAATCAAATGAAAGTTATTAGAGTTACTAGGACAGTGAACAGAATAAAACGTTCCACCACTGTGCCAAAAGAATGTATATATGCAAGCATATTAAACAATATAGAAATCTGACGTACTCCTACTATGCGTCCTCTAACCTAAGGGTCTAGGGCATGTGTATGTGTTCTGCCAAGAATCCCCATACTGGATGATCCAACCCCTGTTACCTGAAGAGAAAGAATGTAGGTCCTCGTCGTGGTCACGAGCTGGACACCCCTCATATAGATATCAGCAGGCTGCCAGGCCGAAGCATCAGCATGTAGAGACCTTGCAATGACAGCTAAGCGCTCCTCTGTTAATAACTGGAAACGGATATTTATTTATAACAAAATGCATCCTTTCCTTGGGCTGAGATCTTGATCAGGCTGCCATGGTTTGTATGTGAAAGATAGCTATGTCACCATATGTACGAAAATAATAAACACATTTGCACAATGTATGTATAAACCATGTACATGGTGTCAAGGTAGCATGATAGTGTTCTTGTGAAGTTGATTCTGTAAGCAAGTATAGTTTCCAAAAAACTAATCCAGATAGTCACGGATGCAATTGTGTGTCAGAAGTCATTGTGTAAAAGTGAAGGCACCTTTACCCATGTATATGTAAAATGGCAGTGTTTCCCGCCAGGCCTAACTGGAACACATGACACCAATATGTTGACAATTTGCTTTTGGTATCTGTTACACTAGATCATCATAACATGGAATCCGTCTATCTCCTCACCCAATTGACTAATAAAGGGAAAATGGCTTCAAAGGAGAAATTACAGTTCTGCCTTCCCCCGACATGCGATACCTTAATCACTAAATCTCTGCTGGCAAGCACTACTTTTCCTCTGAGGAGTTGAAACCATTCATAGATTGCTCTGCTATTTAACAGTTTCCCAGGTATGTACCTTTCAGGGCATGGCTGGGATGGATTCTGGGCTATGATAAAGTGGCAAAGCCTTTAAAAAATGATATCTGAAAAGACATTGGTGAACCCTTGCAACAGTCTAGTGCCGAAAATTAAAATTAGTTCTGGATTAAGCATAAAAGGTAAAAGAGGCCCTGAGGTGATATGGGCATGTGGTCGTACCAGAATTTCTCCTCTCCAACCTTGCCGGGTTGTATCATGGAGCTGCCCATGTTGGTAGGGGCAGCATGTTAAGTGTTGCAGCAAACCACAGGTATGAACTCTTCTTTTCTTCCATAGTTCAGAGTTATTGTTAGTCCAGGGCATTGTGCCTGTCATACAGTGACGGAAAGGGTATTACAATCACCCCTGCTGCTCACATGGTTTGCAAGTGACGAGGGAACACACTTTGAGCCAGCAATTGTACATGCAGTTTGCAAGACTCTAGGATTAGACCAGCATTTTCATTGTGCATATCACCTACAATCAGTGGGCAAGGTAGAATGGAACAATGGTACCCTCAAGCACAAGATAGCTAAGATATACTCAGAAATGGCCACTAACACTATGCTCCCTCAAGGTAATTCCCTTCACGAAGACAAAATTGAGTCCACGTAAAATAGTCATGGACCAACCCATGATGTTGCCTTAAAATCCCCCAGTCTCAGCCACTAAGTTATATTTACAGTTGAATAATGATGTAGTCTTACAGTATTGCAGAAACCTTATGCAATGTCTCTACAGTTTCTGTTCTCAGGTGCAATCTACCCTTACCTGAGAGTTCATCAATGACCTGCTCTCCCTCCAACCTGAGGACCTGCATGCACCAGAGGATGACCACATTGCAGCCTCATTGGTCTGCACTCTCCAAAGTCTTACTCTTCACCAACACAGCTGTTAAATTTCAAGGTCTGGTCATATGAATCTACTTATCTCACTACAATCCAGCTGCTCATCCTAGAAACAACAGTGTTCATGTTTCTGAAACTGTGGCCGACCCTTGGATCCAGACGCCTGGCTAGAACAGTTTCTGCTGCTATTCTGCCAGCTGCCAGTGGAACAAATCCTCTGTGTCCACCTTCCTTGTCTACTTGACCACCACCACATGATGCTGCCCCTGTAGCCTTTCATCGTTACCACCTCAATCGAAGGTAAGCAGACACCTCTCGGGTACTGCATCCCACCGCGAGTCTGATCTGCTAGCTTTGTCACTGCCTTGAGTGCCTGGTTGGTGATTGGTTACATCGTCGGTGCAGAATGGGGAATATTACCAAGGACTAATTGTACTGAAGCTGTCCTTGTATGGAATTGCTGGTTCGCTTATGGAAACAACTCTGATGTGCTGCTGCTGGAAAAGTGCAGACAAACAAATGATCTTTCTACTTGCTGGATTTGCATAAGTTTGCCTGTTTCTGTAGGGGGAAATATCATTTTGATTGCCCATCAGTTATAACGGCCCTTGCCTTACTCTCTTCTGCCATGGACACCAACTGCCAGAATGTGCCGCCATATCCCCATTTCTTACCAGGTCCTTGGGAGTTTAAAAATCCTTTAGACTGGAACATGCTAGATATGGCTCATCCTGCACTGACTGAGCAAGGATTTACCTGTGAGCACCATAACGCAAACAACGCTCTGTTTTTGTTAGAAATAGTAAATGTGACTTCTTTGTAGAGAACATTTCCTTCAAACAGCAGCATAGCAAGATAGGCTAGAGCCCTAATTCAAACAAGCATGATGGGCCTCACTCAGGTTAACACCTCTAATGCAGGGCTCAGTTTGTAAACTTAATTAGTATAAGGGCCCAAAATATTTCTTGGGAATATGGTGTTTGGGCTGCCGAATGCAGAGGTTGCTTAATACCAAGGCTGTCTATTCTGGATTCCACTTTTTACCATTATCTTCCACCACCCTACACTTCTGTCTCCATCTCACTCTTGCAGGTTCTTTTTTTACTCCTACTTTCCCTTTTTATCACTATTTCCCTATCTTTCTCTTCTTCCTCCTTCCCCCTTTTCTGCCTGAGCCGCAAAAAAATGAGTACTGGTGCCCACCACCCTCAAATACAGACACAAATTAAGCGACTCAACTGCTCCTCTCCTCTACTATGCAACTTTCCTTGAAGAAACATAACACCCTACACTAAGATCCTCACTATACTGATTGTACTAGAGCCTGCACTACAACTACACATCCTGCTGCTAGATGTGCTCCCACTTGTCGAGGCTTGGCAGGGTTTACATGCATTTTAGCAGCGCATGCTCGAAATGGCCGGTTAGGGTGAGAGCTCTGGTTGAGAAAAATTATTATTTGCTGTGCTGCTTTCTATTTTTGCATTAGGCCTGTTTGACTTTTGACTTCCCAACATCTTGTGTTTAGCAGCTTTAAATTAAATGTGCCAATTAGGTGTAAGCCAATTTCACCATGTTTGAAGGAGACAGCGCAAGCACTTCAGCACTGTTAGCAGTAGTAAAGCACACAGAGTCCTAATGCCAACAAAATGAATTCAGCAACAGAAGGCAAAAATCCGGGGGTGACCCTGTAAAAAGGGCCAGCTCAAACATCTCAAATAAGAAATAAATGCCTTCCCCCAATACCCGGAATTCCAAACAACTCTACCAAAAGTCACCAGAGTTACTCCAGCACTTGGATGTAGCACCAAGAAGCATGTGTCCTTACGCCAACACATAAAAAGTAGAGTTTAAATGCAAGCACAGCCTTGCTTTCCACATTGGCAACCAGAAGTGTGATTTTAGGAAATTAATATGGTCAGCAGTTTGTTCATGTACTGTATCTTATTTTCAAGGACATCTCGTATTTCCTCATTGTGAAGACCCCGCCACCTCCTCATTAGAGAAGTTCCACTGAAAAGTTTCTGTCACGTTTATTCTCCATAGACGCTGTGTATAAGGGAAAATGTATAAAAAACATTCACATTTGCATGCGTTTTAGCATTGCATGCTCCAACTGGCCGATTGGGGTGACAGCTCTGGACAGGTAAAATAAATATTTGCTGTGCTGCTTCCTATTTTTTAACTAAACACATTAGACTTCTGGCTTCCCAACATGTTGTGTTTTATTTTAACAGCTTCTACATCCAGAAATATGATGAGACAATAGTTTCTTAAATATTCTGGATAATCGTTTTTGTACAAAGGATGCAGAAGGGATCACCTCAGAGTTGGCGTTTAGGACAGTGCTTTCCAGTCTTCAATTCTAGATCTTGTTGTCAAAGCAGTTGGTCTAGTGAACTGCATGGCGGTAAAATCACCGGTGTTACCAGATCATTGCTGGGAATACTGAATCACTGGGAGGCGCTCATACCCCACTAGATGCTGGAACAGCCTGCACATGTCCTCTTTGGTATAGCTGGAACGAGAGCTCATCCATGGTTCCAGGAGGTAATTCAGCACTTGTAAATCCCTGGTTGAGTAGAATATTTAGGCAGCATCCTTTTATTGTCTTACCCAATAGACCTTTATTGGGTATAGAAACCCTTCCCTGTGGATTATTTGATTATTGTACACTGCCAGTCACAGGGCAAGCAGACACAGAACTTTGAATGCGACTCCAAGAGGGAGTACAGAGAGATTCTTGCATATCCTACATGTAGTAGGACACATGCAAAGGACTGGGGTTTCTAACGTGCTATTAACTTGAGTGGGTTTGTCTTCTGACTGCGGTGTGAGGAATACCTACATCACATTAGGACAACACAGTCTAGAATGCTGCAAGAAGAGAGAGGTGCGTATAGTCAGTCCAGTGGAAGATGCTTTGGCACCTCTAAACTATATTGTATGATGCACTCTTATCATATATTTGTAGGCGATGAGGCAGACATTAACCATAACCAGTTGTAACTTAACCTTCAATAAATCCAAGTCTATTTCTGATCTGGTCTCACTGTTGTTCATTTTATATTATGATGTTGGTAAAATGGCGGGTCAGTCGCATCTCATGTACATAATTGTCGTGTGAGTCCTGCGTATCTGTTGCCTCTTCTTGTAGGATTACTGGTGATAATAGCATAGTGCACTTGGTTATGCTGTGCCTTAATACCATATACCCGATACGTGGATGTCAGGGCATCTTGAGTCAGGTGATTCAATAGGGTCTTGCCTTGGTGAAGAGAGGGTATACAAGGTCCTGATATACACTTTGATGGGACCTCAAACGCTAATTGTCTATAATAAGGAATAAAAGTCTTCCCCAATAACTGGAATTACAAACACCTCCACCAGAAGTCAAATATAACGCTTGTTTGACCATATTGTTGCAACACCTGATGTAGCAACAAGAAGCTTGTGCCCCTACACCAAGGCATACAATACTACTGAAAGCAGAGTTTGAAGGAGTTCTTTCATTTGGGTTAATATCTCGATATTCTTGCAAATAATATGATCATGATGTTTCCAATATGTGGAAAGGAGTTGATGGGCACTTACTGTGTTGTATAGTTCCTCCAGCCTAGCATTTGTAAGAAACTGGTGCATGCTAACTCCATTCTCAATGAGAAGCTTTAATCTTTGTGTAAATTGGCCTCCCAGTATTTTATACAGGTTGGTCTGCTAAAGAACGATGATGGATTCAACCCAGATCTGTGACTGGGGGTAAGTGTCTGAAAAGTTTCAGCACTCCGTCCATCATCTCCTTGTGTTTGCTTTGTTCGCCCTAAGTTAGCAGGGTATGCCCAGACGTGGGTCCCTTGCTCACTTTGCCATTGAATTCAAGCTAGCCTTGCTGATGAGGGGTGTTACCCCGAAACCGGTCCCAGGATGCTTGTTTTCGGTCCAGGGAAGACCTGGCTTGGCAGTTCGGGCTGGACCGTTCCCATGAGGCACAGGGTCAAGACTGATTTGCATATAGCTGGGTCTGAACTGGGGTGGCGAAGTGAGCAAAAGAACGATGATGGATTCAACCCAGATCTGTGACTGGGGGTGAGTGTCTGAAAAGTTTTAGCACTCCATCCATCATCTGCTTGTGTTTGCTTTGTTCGCCCTAAGTTGGCATGGTATGCCCAGACGTGGGTCCCTTGCTCACTTTGACACTAGATTCAAGCTAGCCTGGCTGATGAGGGGTGTTGCCCGAAACCGGTCCCAGGATGCTTGTTTTCGGTCCAGGGAAGGCCTGGCTTGGCAGTTTGGGCTGGACCGTTCCCATGAGGCACAGGGTCAAGACTGATTTGCATATAGCTGGGTCTGAACTGGGGTGGCGAAGTGAGCTAAAGAACGATGATGGATTTAACCCAGATCTGTGACTGGGGGTGAGTGTCTGAAAGGTTTCTGCACTCCGTCCATCATCATCTTCTTGTGTTTGCTTTAGTCTGCTATGGGCCCCTGAATTCTCTAAAGGTTTATAGAGCATGGAAAGAAAATGTTTTCTATTTATGACTTTAAATGGTGTCAATACAGGAGAGGGTTCAAATCACACCTTTTGATTAAGGAGGGGGGTTCGGAGATCCAAAGGCGAATCTTAATTACCGAAACACATCTGAACTAAGACCAATGTGTTTTAAATAGAGTAAAATAGGATTTACCTGGATCAAAATCACTCTTCTTTAAGTAAGGAATGCCTGCCACAACCATCAGGTGCATACCTTTTTCAGAACAGAGTGAAATCAATATTTTCGAATAGTAATGTAAGAGTAAAGGGATAAGAAAAGAGCCCATGCAAAAGATAGCACAATTGAGAGAGCTGAAAGGGAGGTAGCCCAGGCAGTTTGCGATTCCCAATAGTTTACCCAGATATGTGGAGCTCAAGTAAATGCCTGTAGCTCCATTTTACTGACAGTTTATCAACAATAGGAAAGCGGAGTAGCATTCTAAGACTAAGAGGTCTATTGTAAGCTCTAGGTCCTCATCATTAGGAACAACACTACACCATGGAACGACACTTGGTGGCATGCTGAACTCGGCTCTTTCCCCGCCACGACAGACCACGCCCACAACCTCAGCTCATCTTGGACAGCAAATTTTCTATGCAGAAACAGGTAAACGCAGTCTTCTCCACCTACTTCCACACCCTGTGCATGCTCCGTAAGATTTTCAGGTGGCTACCAACCAGTGCTTAATTTGAGCCGGTGCTTTCCGGTGCTGAGCACCGGCACTTAATTGGTTTCCGGTGCTCGGCACAGGCATCTAATTGTTCAATCAATCAATCAATCAATCAGACATTTGTAGAGCGCACAACATACCCGCGAGGGTCTTAAGGCGCTTCCGCTACTGATCGAACATCCAGGTCTTGAGCATCCTCCTGAAGGTCAGCAGGTCTTGGGTCTGTCGTAGGCTCAGTGGGAGGGTGTTCCAGGTCTTGGCGGCGAGGTGGGAGAAGGATCTCCCGCCGGTGGTTGTTCTTCGGATGCGACGGACGGTGGCGAGTGCGAGGCCGGCGGAGCGGAGCTGGCGGTGGGGATGTAGAAGGAAAGTCGTCTGTTGAGGTAGGCTGGGCCAGTCTTGTGGAGTGCCTTGTGTGTGTGGATGAGGAGCTTGAAGGATATCCTCTTGTTGACCGGGAGCCAGTGCAGGTTTCTCAGGTGGGGGGTGATGCGGCTGTGGCGGGGTACGTCGAGGATCAGTCGTGCAGAGGCGTTTTGGATGCGTTGCAGTCGTTTGATGAGCTTGGTCGGGGCTCCCGCGTAGAGGGCGTTTCCGTAGTCGAGTCTGCTGCTAACGAGGGCCTGGGTGACTGTTCTTCTTGTATCTGTCGGGATCCACCTGTAGATCTTGCGGAGCATGCGGAGGGTGTTGAAGCAGGAGGAGGAGACGGCGTTGACTTGCTTGGTCATGGAGAGCGTTGAGTCGAGGATGATTCCCAGGTTGCGTGCGTGGTCGGTGGGAGTCGGGGCTGCCCCCAGGGCCGTCGGCCACCAGGAGTCGTCCCAGGCTGAAGGGTTGGAGCCGAGGATGAGGACCTCCGTCTTGTCCGAGTTCAGCTTCAGTCTGCTGATCTTCATCCAGTCGGCGACGGCCTTCATTCCTTCGTGGAGGTTGGATTTGGCGGTGATCGGGTCCTTGGTGAGGGAGAGGATCAGTTGAGTGTCGTCGGCGTAGGAGATTATGTTGAGGTCGTGCTGTCGGGCGACGTGTGCGAGCGGGGCCATGTAGATGTTGAACAGTGTCGGGCTGAGGGAAGATCCCTGGGGTATGCCGCAGATGATCTCGGAGGCTTCGGATCGGAATGGGGGAGGCGGACGCTCTGGGTTCTGCCGGAGAGGAAGGAGGTGGTCCATTCCAGAGCCTTGTCTCGGATCCCTACGGCGTGGAGGCGTGCGCGTAGTGTGTGGTGGCAGACAGTGTCGAAGGCGGCGGAGAGGTCCAGGAGGATGAGGGCCGCGTTCTCACCGTTGTCCAGCAGGGTCCTGATGTCGTCGGTGGCGGCGATGAGGGCAGTCTCGGTGCTGTGGTTGCTGCGGAACCCTGACTGGGAAGGGTCCAGGATTCTGTTTTCTTCGAGGTATCGGGTTAACTGTCTGTTGACGATCTTCTCGATGACCTTGGCCGGGAACGGAAGCAGAGAGATGGGCCGGAAGTTCTTGAGGTCTCTTGGGTCCGCCTTGGGTTTTTTGAGTAGGGCGTTGATCTCTGCGTGTTTCCAGCTCTCTGGGAAGGTCGCGGTCTCGAGGGAGAGATTGATGACGTTGCGCAGATGGGGTGCGATGGAGCTGCTGGCTTTGTTGAAGATGTGGTGCGGGAATGGGTCTGACGGGGAGCCGGAGTGGATTGTGCTCATGGTCTTGATGGTGTCATCGATGCTCACGTTGGCCCAGACTAGCAGGGGGTCGTGGTCGATGGTGTGCGGAGAGTCTGTTGTGTTGATGTCTGTTGGGGCTGTCTGGGTGTTGAAGCTGTCGTGGATGTCTGCTATCTTGCGGTGAAAAAAAGTGGCAAGAAAGTCGCACAGGGCTTGCAACGGCAGGATGTCGTTGGTGTTGGAGCTGGGGTTGGAGAGTTCCTTCACGATGTTGAAGAGCTCCTTGCTATTGTGTGCGTTGTTGTCGAGGCGGTCTTTGAAGGAGGTCCTCTTGGCAGTCCTGATGAGGTGATGGTGGTTGCGGATGGCGTTCTTGTGGGCTGCGTGGCTGTCCGGAGTCTGCTCACTGTGCCATTTCTTCTTTAGTTTCCGGCAGGCTCGCTTGGAGTTCTGGGGTGAACCAGCTGGCCCTCTTGCTGGTGTCTCTGTAGGAGGGTTTCTTCAGCGGGGCGAGGGTGTTGGTGCAGTCGTCGATCCAGCGTCTGAGGCTGTGGGCAGCGTCGTCGGTGTTGGAGGGTTCTGTGGGTGGGCTGAGAGCGAGGTTAGCGTGTAGTTGGTCTTCGGTGATTTTGCTCCAGCAGCGGCGGGGGATCTGTTGGGTGCGGTGGTGTGTGGTGGGTTTCTGGAAGGTGAAGTGGATGCAGTGGTGGTCGGTCCAGAGGAGTTCGGTGGTGTGGCTGAAGGAGACGTGGGAGCTTGAGGAGAAGACGGGGTCGAGCGTGTGGCCGGCGGAGTGGGTAGGCGTTGTGACGAGTTGCCTCAGTCCGAGGTTGGCGAGGTTATCGATCAGGGTGGTGGAGTTGCTGTCGTTGTTGTTCTCAAGGTGAAAGTTCAGGTCTCTGAGGGCAGTCTGCCACAAGGTGGCCCTGCTCACGTAATTTAGAGATGAGCAGTATAACAGTTGTATACATTAAAAAATTGCTAATACCTGCCTCCCCAGCCATTCCTTTAGCTTTGGGGACCTGGAATAATCTGAACTATCGCATTTACATGCGAGAGCGATGGTTAGTAGTTGTTTTGGCAGCAATGACAAGGGCGATAGGTGGTGCAAGCTGCAGTGGCCTCCTGGTCAGAGCCCTGGCACTTAATATTTTACAAATTAAGCACTGCTACCAATGAACACCAAAAGGTTCGTCACTCAGGCCCTCGTCACCAGCAGACTGGACTACGGGAACATTCAGTATGTAGGAATCACTGCACGCCTCCTGAAGAGACTACAGAGGATGCAAAACTCCGCTGCAAGACTCATCCTCGACGGACTCATATCACTCTGCACCTCAAGAAGCTTCACTGGCTCCCGATCCAGAAGAGATTCCAGTTCAAGATGTTGACCCATGCATACAAAGCCCTGCACAATGAAGGACACCCGACATCCACCTCCCTCTTCCTCACTGACACCCCCCCCTCCGATCCACCGAGACAACAGCAAAGCCTGGAACGGCGTTCCACTCCACCTTAGGACGACTCATCACTTCGGTAATTCAGGAAAGGACTCAAGACCTCGCTGTTCGAATGAACAGGCACCACGAAGCAGCTAGCATCTCCAGCACCTTGAGACCCTCACGGGTGATTTGCTGCACTTTATAAATGCAGATTGATTGGATACAACTGGACATCATGTCTCCAAACGAGACTAAAACGCCTTTTCTGCATACTGAAATTGTCTCGGATTCTGCCTACACATGACATCTCTAATTTATTATGACCCTCGATGACTGAGACAAGGCAATACAAAGTAGCATTATAGCTATCTACAGACTCATGCATTTGGGTTATAAATGTGCCTTGCTACTCAATTACAGTCATAGTTATAACAATTTTACATGGAGCAAATTATATTGGAACAACAAGTAATATTCAGTGCTGAGAACTTTGAATACCTAATTCAGAATTGGGAAACAGTGAAAAAGTGAAAGATTGACTATGATCATCTCAAAAGTGTCTGAGATATTTTGTGTTTCTGAGCATATATACCATAGGTTCCTGAATTTCCATCCTCTGCCTCATCTTCCGGGCCAGATCTTTTTTTTATCAATAGAACATGAAAAACAAATACAAGGAGCAGTTCTGTCTTGTTCTTTGTTGTAAACACATTTTTGAAGAGTACTGTCATTTATTTCTAAATCTGGTGATGGGGCCATAGAAATAGCTGAGAACATATTTTGGAATTTAGGGCCAATCCCCACTTTACTAAACATTATCCAATTTCCCACCTTACTTGACAAAATGTCTTTTCGATATCAAACAATGAAAGGGCGAATGAGGATTTAGTCTAATTGCATAAATACATTATGTCCAATTCCCTGTCTACCATTGCTTATGTCTGCATTTTACTGAAGAAGCGTTACTGGTGATAATGCATTATAGTAAGAAGAGCAAATTCAAAATGATTTGACAACATGGTGGAATATATTTTCACACCATATTTCAATAAAGCTGTGGGTCTTTGAGATCTTCATCTGGATTAGCTATATGCTTCATTGTTGACTTCTACATAGAAACAATCAGGCACTAATGCTGGAAATGGGTATACAATAGCAAATCAGCAAATATTGTTGTAAAATAAAGTTATAAAACCATTACACCCCAGGGCCTAGTTGTTAGACGGGTCTGTATTTGGAGTTCCTATGGCTCCTTTAGCCTCACACAAATTAGTATGAGTCATAGCAGACTGTCAGTGTATCTAGTTTGTTAGGTGTTAGTCGCCATGAATCTACATTCTCTCTAGGCAATTATTGTTTCATACAGTACCTGCATTTCCCTTTAAACAGTGTTTAATGCACATGTGGTCACAATGTGAAAAGAAGAAACTTACTGTGTTGTATAGTTCCTCCAGCCTGGCAATTGTAAGAAACCGGTGCATGCTAACTCCATTTTCAATGAGAAGCTTTACAAAGGCGACTCTGTCCATGACAAGGGCATCTAACATGGCCTGCTCCAGGGATCCAACCTGAGAATGCACAAGGCTTACCTTTACCTCAGAGAAGTCATAAATACAGTTAGGCGAGAATATTACTTCGTCAGCATCGTTAAGGCTAACTTTTTTATACAGTGTCACAAAAAATAAGCACACAAGCCTGTTGAACTAGAAAATAAGGGACCACAGGAAGAAATCAAAAATGAAAATTGCAGCGACTAACCATTGTGGGCATCACTGGGTAGTGTTCTTTCAAGACATCATGACTCACCAGCAAATGTTTAAAAGGCTCCATGACACCCGACCCTATTTTTCAACACATATTTTGCATCTTTCTCTATTCAGACTGTCCATGCTTCGCTCCGTCGTCTTTCACCTTCCTATCTGTTCAGTCCTCCCCACCCACACTCTTCATATCACTCTTTTGTTCTTTTTTCATCCTTTTCTGACTGCTCACCCTCTTTCTGAGGTAGTTTCTTCCTCTTAACTCAGTGCTCATTCTCCTCCATCCCTCTTACACACCATCAATTTGTCACTCTTTTCTCTAATGACCCTTCTTTCTTTCCTACACTTTAACTCAATCCCTCATCCACTGCTTTGTTGTGCCGTTTTCTCACACTCATCCCACTGTCTCTCACCTTGCATACTCAACCTGCTAGCCCTCAAACGTCATCCTACCACAAATACTTTCCCCAGCACACTCACCCTCATCCATCCCTTCACTTTCACTATCCTACATTCTATACTTTCTTGCACGTTCCACACTACTTTTATTTTCACTCCTGTGCACATCACACACTTCTGCCACCACCTCTTCGTAACACCAACCCCTTCAACCACTTCACATACCTTCCTGCATATTTTTTCTCACACCCTGTCAGCTTATCCTGTCACTCCCACATTCTTCCCTCTCCTTCCTCTTACAAAAATGATCTTACTTTTTGCTTTCTTATATACCCTTTTCACTCAGCTTTCTGTCACACACACTCCCTCATTCTCTACATCACATCTCCTTTACACCTTGCATATACTGTGTTCACATACCTACCTCTCACCCTCTTTTTTCTTGGACACATAAAATTCTACTTACCTATCATTTTCTCTCTTTTCTAACGCCCTACGTTCCTATCCTCGCCATGCCTTCCTCTGGTCTTGTTGTCTCCATTTTGATTATGCTAAACTACTGACAAAGACTCCAAGGGGTAGGTTTGAGTAAAGGAGAGTCATAAGGAAGAGACCTGCAAGCTAGAGCAGTGGCACGGTTTGGGATCAGTGCAAGTCTGACTTCTGCTTTTTGTCTTTGTTCCTGAGCTGCTGCTGTAAAACATGATCCAGCCAAATTGGCATCTAACCACCCACAGTCGATAGCGATAGAGTATGTTCTATTGGTCTACCAGCCCTTCCTAATGGCTCCTCGGTGATTACTAGCCTTGAAAATTGTCCCTGAACATAGTTGAAGCATGAAACCTGGAAGACACAGTGGTTCTTACGTACTAATTGCTATGTTTTGACAAGGATATAAAAGTTACTTCTCTGTAACTACCAGCTGAGTCTTGTCCATTTAGGCTGAGGGGCCACGCCTCCTCATCTTTTGCCCATCAAGAAGAGTATCTGTCAGGTTGAACAAAGGTCAGCCTGACAGACATTCTTTATTTTGAGGTCAGGCAGCCAGGAGCTAGACATGCGCTAAACGCGCTGGCTCCTGGCTGCCTGAGCTGAACTTTGTTGGGCTGAGGATGTCACAACTCCTGTGGTTGTGAGCTTCTCAGCTCAGCAAAGGTCCTCGAGTCCTCCCCCCCCCCCACCCATGAAGAGGGGGAGCGTGACTGATTGCCTCGGAACTGGGCACTTCAAATGTAAGCCCTTAAGTGCCCAGGACTGAGTGTCAATCATGACACCTCATCACAGAGTGGGGTGGGATCAGCAACTCCCACTGACGCCATCTCACTCTGTGATGAGTAGGAACTGCTGCCTCCCCTCATTGGCTGACCTTGAGTCAGCCAATGAGAGAAGGCATCAGGCCCAATCCGCCAGGGACTTACAAGGCAGAACTGTAGGTAAGTGTGTTTTTTTTTTTAAATTAATGTTTGGTACGTGTGTGTATGCATGTCGAAAATAACTATTTCGGCAGCCAAGGCCATAAAAGTATGCACAAAATACATTAAAATACATATTAAATAGCTAAAACAGTTAATGTTCACGTTAAAACAGCGGTTGGTGCATAAGTGCACTATTTCAAAGCAGAAACAGATAAGTTAAAAACCAGCTTGCCATTACCGCAGGACCAAACGATCTCAAACAGTGGAGTTACACTGTCACATTCGAGGGGAGAGAGTGTTCCTTCGAACCAGCCACATTGCACCCAAGTATTTAGTGACTGCACAGGCTTATAAAAGCAGACAATCGGTCTTAAGTATGCAAAAGGCAATACAGTGACTTTGTGGGCCTAGCTGCCTGCAAATAGGTGATAGCCAAAGGGAACGTGCACGAACATAAGCAGGACAAACAAAAAAGACATGGGGAACAGTTTCCTTGAAGGAGTTGCATGCTAGGCAGACTGAAGATTCCATTGGCAGCCATTTGGAGGTAAATTATTTCAACGATAAAGTTCCCACTATAAATTGAAAGTACAACTTCCTATTCAACGGCACAGTGATAATCCCAAAACTGCTCAAAAACACAAGAAGACTTAAAATCAAGAAACACGTATGACAGAGTGGCACTCTCAGCCATTATTTTTGATAAGTAAAGATTTCTCAGAGACTCTTTGGAGAGGATATGACTACCAAACAGGGTCTCCCATAGTCAACCAGACCAATGGTGGTAAGTGACTTTTTAACGTGTTGGAGCCAGGGGATTTTGTTGAAGCGAACTGCCTTCATAACATCCTGTAATAATGGGCTTGCTCTGGTGTGGACCATAATCGCCTCCAATACAGCAATGGGTGCAACCTAGTTTTTTCTTCAACCCCTTTCACACTTAAGCCCAATGTCAAAGGATAGGAAGGGATGCTAGGGGGTAGGAGGGCTAGAGATCTCAGGAATTTGTTCTCAGATCTATTTAATTGATTGATGTTCGTAAAGTCCCAGAGTACTTCCCCATAAAGAACAGAGCTCAGTGCTTTGCTTCATAGATCTGGAGGGCCAGTGCTATAGGCTTGCTGAAGGAGGCTCAGTGCTCTTTTGACATGACCCCAACTATCTGTCTATGCTTGACAACTGCCTTACTAATGTGTTGCTTCTTTGACATGTTAGAAAATGAAACGCCCAGATCGGCAAAGGAGTCCACCTTCTCCAGAGAAAGTCCCCCCAATACTAATCTCCCTTTGTGCGATTTATGCTGCTTAAAAAACATGAGTTTGGTTTTTGTAGTATTAATTTCCTTCCCTCAAGCATGGTAAAACTCGTCAAAGCGGGTCAAGAATTTTTGAAGGCCACTCGGGGACTTGGAAATCAGCAAAGTATCGTCTGCAAAGAGGAGAATGGGGGTCTTCACGTTAGCTAATGTAGGTGCATCAGTATGAGTTTGAGATGAAAAGTGCGCAATATCCTTTCGATACAGTGAGAACAGGGTTGGGGCCAGTACACAGCCCTGCCGAACGCCTTTAGAAACTGGAACGTTTTCAGTCAGCTGGCCCTGTGTACCCCATTGGATTCTGGTGCAGTTATTTTCGTGAAGTCTTATTACTAGGGACAGAATGCTGGGAGGAATGCCCACGTCATTAAGTACTTGCCATAGTTTTGAAGGGGGGACCAAGTCAAAAGCAGATTTTAAATCGACAAAGGCATCGTACAGATTGCCTCCGCTGATCGCTACCGTCTTCCAAAAAATTAACCAGAAGCAAAAGACTTGTTCAATGGTAGAAATTATTTTCCAGAACCCAGCTTGAAGAGGGCTTAGTAATCATTTGCATTAATCCAATCCTGGATATTAGATAGCACACAACAGCAGAAAACCTTTTGTGTTCAATCTATTAAGCTTATTGGGCTATAATTTGCTGGTTGCTTCGTGTCGCCCTTTTTATAAAGTGGGAGCACAACAGCGCCCTTCCAGGAATCAGGAATGGGCGCTCCCTTAGCATTAGCAAGAATGAGGACATATTTAGACCATGCTTTTATGTCATGGAGCAATATGTCAGCTGGTATATCATCCGGACCAGCAGCCCTACCTCTTGTGATAGCAATGAAAGATTCTACAATGTCATATTGATCAAATATTGGCAGGGTGTTACTTAAAGAAGTGGTGGACAAGGAAAGACCCTCAACTAGAGCCGTCAAGCCATCATGATATATGTTTCTAAATAATCAGATCACTCAGACGGGGAAACCTAATTGGTTGGTTCAGGCGCTGCACCATTACCACCCCAAGAGGCCAGCACCCAGAATTTAGTAGAATCCTCAGCAGAAGAAGCATCCTTAAGGTCAAGCCACCTTTGCCTGTCCCAGATCCCTTTTGCTTTATCCAGGCAATTTTTATAAGCCTTCCTAGAGGCAGAAATTCAGGCAGTGTCCTGAGCTTTAATAGCCTGCAACAGAATACGTTTAAGCTGATGATATTCCCCATTGAACCAGGAATTGGGTTTATGGGCAGGTTTTTCGGAGTGGCAGGCTGGGATTGTAAAGTATACCAGGATCTGCTCAAAAAAGTGACTATGGAGATCACTGATAGCCTTTCAGTTTGTTTCATTAGAGGGGACATCATACATTTTAAAAAGCATTGGTTGGAGGTCTTGGCTAATAGTGGATGAAACGTCTGGGTGGGCTACTATTTGACATCACTTCAACCAACGCATTTCGGTTGAGGGCACAATGTCCCTCGTATAAGAAGGGGGAAAATGATCAGGTTGATGGGTGGCACTAAGAGCTAACATAGAGAGGGACAGTGGATTGTGGGCACTCTGCTCTATCCTTGATGACCATGTCGTTGACGGGCGGGTGACCACAACTTCAAGTTGACCAAGATGTAATCGATATGACTCATACAGTTAAGATTGTTGAAAGTAATAGCCTCCTTGGGATCCAAACTTTTGCGGCCATTTATGGCTCTAAGGCTAAGTTAAATGGAAAGAGACTTTAACTGAAGAACGGCCTGTTTATAGGAGCAATGTCCAAATGGGGAACAGTCCCAAGTTCGTCCTCCTGAAAGGTTTACAGGTCTTCGTTTTCAAGGGGCTTGAAGGTGGTGTAAAAGTCCCAGTCCAGAATGAGACAGTATTGTGGGTGGCAACCTTCCAAATAATCCTCAAGGGTTTGCAAGATTTTTGAAGCAGAACCACCCTTTTACCTTCTAGCGTAGATGTTAAAAATGGCAACACAAAGGTTTTTAGCATTCGATAATTGGACGCCCAGAATGTCAGGACAATCTATGTCTAATTGCTGAATTTTACAGTTGAGAGAGGCTCTAACTGAAGAAGTTAAGCCACCTGAAGCTCTGTTTGGCTGGGACATGAAAATTCAGGTAACCAGGTTGATATATATGATCAATACACCACATCTCTTGGAACAAACTTGTGTTCCTTAATACATTTATTCCAATCTGGTTGATCCATTTTTGACCTGCGTCCAGCCACATTCCATGACACCATGTATTCAGGTGTCACTTGTGGCGAGTACCAGGGTAGGAGGAATTTCCACAGGCAAAACAGCCTTGGTAGTTGTCAAACTAGAGACGGTGCTAGATTTAATCATTAGTCCAGGACTAATAGGAGAGTCTGTGTTTAGTTGTGTTGAAACTGGGCGTTTATGTTACAAAAAAGTATGTGGGAGTCCTATGAGTCAGTCTACATCGCCCAAAGATGAGAAAGACCTGTGCCTACCATGGGTGGTGATGCCCCAGTCATTCCGGGACTGATAATACTTAAACTGGATTCCTGAGTTACTTGGTGGACAAGATCTGATGTCAAGGCCCACCAATTTGTTGTCCATGGCCTTGTCCTTAAAAGTTAGCTCAATCGTATTAAACTGTGACTTTAGTATGGAATTCCACTTGGCGCTGATTATGTCAATCCCAACAAGCGACAGCCTCTGACAGGTCCGATCCAGTGTGTCACTTTATTTTTAATGGAAGCCTCACCTACCTATCTAATATGGGGGGCAGGGGGGGAGTTTTGCAACGTTAGTCATTACAATTAATTTGTTAAGAGAATGTCTACTGCTATAAGAGATTAGGGATGACTTTTGTTGGCCACCACGTGGAACCCAGTTGGTGAATGAGCTATCGATTGGATTGCAGCTCGCAGGCCTACTAGACTGCTGAAGAGGGTGGGTGTTAACTAATAGTCTGGTATGGCTAGGGTCCCCTGGGGTTCCAGAACTCAGCTGATGCCAACCATTGTCTCTAAAGTTGCCGTGACTGGCACCTATTGCAGGGCCTACTTTGGTGTAATGTACTGGTAGGCTGGGTTGCTGGGTAGGGAGCTTAATTGCCTGCAAATGTGTATCATGCTGAACAGTAAGGCTATTGGTACCTCTAGCTGTTAGGAGTTGATTTAATGTGCTGGACAACTGGTAGATTGTAGATTTTAGCTCCTCAGCCTTAAGCTCCGTAATTAACAGAGTAAGGCAAGCCATATCACAAGGAGAAACAAGCAAAGCAGATGGGGAGACCAGATTAGTAAGAGGATGGGAAGATGGCTGTTTCTCAGATAAGTCGAGCAATGGCGAGAACCGATTGTTACAAAGAAGAGATTCATCAAGAGAGGTTGAATGAGGTATGGTACTTGTAATCAAATTAAGAGGCCTGTCTATAATCCCAATAGGTGGTGCTGGTACAGGCCACTTCTTTGGTTTGTCAAGCATGTGCAGAATACGCTTTTGCTGAGGGTTTGGGAAGGAGACCCAAGGGAAGGTAAATCGGGGGGGGACACAGTTGGATCAGGACTGACCAGTTGCTTACATTCGGCTAGAAGGTCATTTATCCTATCAATAACACAATTGCCCCTGCCGTTTTTGGAGTGTATTTTGTTTAATTGGTTTTGGCAGAGCCACTGACCCCCTCCACTGCCTTCCTTTTACCCATATTTGGGTTCCTGAGGATACAAAAAACACCCGCCCCCCTCTAGCTGGATGCACTTGAAACAAATGTGGAACAACAATGGAACAATTAATGAATGATGTCCCCACAACGACACAATATGAAATCAATATGAAGGCCTACTAAACATATCACATCTGCCAAAATAAATTACAATAAACTATAAGACAAAGAAAAAAGAGCAGTTGACAACTCGAGCTCGACAATAAGAAGAGAGGGCCAGCTCAGGGAGGCTTGCAGGCTCAGTCTCGACATTAAGGAATGGAGTGTCATATCATGAAAGCTTAAAGCAAGGGCAACGAGAGAATAAAAGCAAAAAGTACCATGAGTTAGTATAAGTTGGGGGAATGGCCCAGCCCAGCCTTCTTCGGGTGTGAATGGGCCTGCCCTTGGCATGGGCGTGGCCGCACGCATCCCACGCAGCAGGATTACAAAGAGCGCTTATAGTGTGTCGTGAGGCCCCGCCCCCTTCAGGGACCGGTATGCAGGAGCGCCTCCTAGCGCGACCTGAGGTGGGTAATTGAGTCCCTTGAAGTATGTGAGTCCGTGGGGGGAACAGAAGCCCTCTGGCTGTCATTAACAAGCATTTGCAATGCAATAGGTCTCGCATTTGCTAGAGTTTGAGCTATTGGCATTGTAAATGACAATGCCTTTTATTTATGTGTTTTGAAAACCTGCAAGCGGTGCGTAAACACCCACTTTGTACTTATAAGTTCTTGCTTATGAGAAGCAAGGCTGGCAGTAAAAGAGGTGCAGTTACTGCCAGCCTTGCTTCTCGTAAGCAATGACAATGTACAAAGTGCGTGTTTACGCACCGCTTGCAGGTTTTCGAAACATATGAATAAAAGGCATTGTTATTTACAATGCAAATAGCTCAAACTCTTACAACTGTGAGACCTATTGCTTTGCAAATGCTTGTTGCGCTCCGAGGCAGAGGCGGCAGCAGCCATAGGAAGGCAGGGACCCTGACGCCAGGCCGTGCGTTTCAAAAGCAGGAAGGAAGAGTAGGCAGCTACAACCAAAACAGACCTTAGTCTTTGAATGCACAACAAATGCGGCAAGATAAGAGCAAGATTTACAGCCCTGTTTACAATAGAGCTCTGTAAACCACACACACTGGTTTCCAGTGCTCCACTTTAAAGAAAGAAATAGTGCTCACAAGCTTTGAGTAACACCACACGTAACAGGGGCGGCCCTAGAAAATAGGCGGAGCTTTTAAAGCCCATATCCTGAATACAGCATGTTTCGCAGACACAGCGCAAGTGCTGCCTAGGCGAGACCTAAAAATTAAAGTGGATGGGGTTGGGCTATGGGTTATAGACAGTGAATGGGACTGGGGAAAGGCAGCGCTGGGAACAGCATACTGAAAGGAAGAGCTGTGGGTGCGAACTGAGCACTGCCCCACTGAACAAGGGCAGGGCAGGCTGATGGGCGAGAATGGGAGCACAGCAAATAGCACAGGAGAATGGGATGGGTAAACAAAGGATGAAACAATGCAAGAAGAGAGGGGACCCTGAAGGAAAGCTGGTCAGCACAGTTCTGAAAGGCATGTCTGGACAACAGGGGAGCGCACGAAGGACAGTGTTAATGGGTCGGTCACTTAATGGGGAGCAGAAAAGGAAAGAACTGCGTGGCATCAAATATAGGGGAACACAGTAGGACAGCAGGGCTGTAGAATGGTTAGGATCACTGATGCCAGGACAGTGGAAAGGAGTGGGCTAGACAATGAAGGCGGTGGAACAGAGCACAAGAGTGGGGAAAAAAGTAGAACCTAGGTGCAACATGAGACCACTCGACGGAGCAGAGCATATTACATGCCGAGAGTCGGTTTGGGACACGGAAGAGGACACAATGGTACAGCACTCGTGCAGGGCATGGACAGCGAAGAGGAGTAAAGTGCGATGGATGAGAAACTAGCATGGGCACCGAAGGACAGCCGGGCTTACAGTGACAACTAGTATAAAGGGGTCAAAGAATAGGAGGGGAGCCAGGTGGACTTGATCCGTTAGTTTTATATGTGAATTGTCTGAATTACTCTACAACCGAATGCGGCAGAGTAGGAAATGTCACACACAACACCATCCCTGCCCCCCATCATAAACTAACCAATTTGCAGGAAACACCACTTCCGCCCAAGCATCCCTGATGGTGTAATTTCCAGGAAACGCACGTGTGTGAGAACCTGGGGAGGGCGGAGGCACAGCTGCAGAGTGGCTGAGAATTGAAGTTGTATTAAAGGAGCAACAATGGAGCATAAAAGCAAATTGTGAACCCAGTACCTTGGCATCCATCAACAAAATACCACCACAGCCTGGCACATGTACACTGTGTTTCTTTGAAGAACACGCATGCCATGTTTCTAGCCATCTGCCACTGCAGCCTCTGCAGATCAGTTGAGCTCAGAGGCTTCTGGGACTTTTCAAACAGAAATCCGAGCAGGCACCCGTCTCCAACAACCAACGTTTGAAAACATCATAAGCGCCTGATTAAAGAAAAGAATGGAAACCGCTGTGGGCAAAAGCATAACATGGCCAACAAGTAAGAATATATTAAGGATTGATCAATGTACAGACCCAAGTTTTCACTAGCAGTTGTATGGCGTTCTTTATAAAGGATGAATTATCTTGGGCACCAATTGTTTACTGACCAATTATCTCAAAAGCATAACACTCATGTAAAACTGTTCATGCACCTTAGAAAAGCCGTGTAGGAGAACTGTAGACATTGGAATTTGGACTACTCCGGCCTTCTTGTGAACATATATGCAAAAATTGGGAATACTTGGAAACAAGTGCAGCATGTCTATTTACGGTTCTATATAATTACATTTACAGACATTGTATGTCATCATCAAAAGAAATGCACTTTATCATCTGCCGTTGTAATACATTCGAATTAAAGCCAATTAACAATTATCATGTCAAACTTGAGTTTGGGAAGGAAGGGCAGAGTAAGAAAATAATTTTTTTTTTTTAAAACATCATTTTATCCTCTACCAAGCTATGCTTTCATTTGCGGAAAACTTGCTAAGTGTTAAGCTTTCCATTTTTAGAAACCATTTCTTTGTGTATTATGCCCGAATCCAATATGGCAGTTCCAGCTCAGATATTATTTGTGAACACGTTGAAAAACGATTCCCCTCACATCCAGGAACATAAAGCAGCGTAATTCAAGAGGCGCTGTGCAGGCTGCCAAACAGGGTCTGACAGCAATACTGCCCCAATATTTTACTGCGGAAGAAAAATGATACATTGTCTCCATTTTATTTATCCTCCCTTGAGCATGGCAACCTCTTTCTGTTTTCAATAGCAAAGCCAAGCGCTTCCAGGTCGAGGCCGCCTTTGATCTAACCTTTCCAGGCGCTCAGCGAGCACCCATTAGTTGCAGGTATTCATTGCTGTCCCGGGCATTATTCAGCAGGTACAGCTGACTTTTTTCCAAGCCTCTGTCCGTGAGTAACCAAACGAAAGCCATGCACGAACTACGGCAGGCCATTCATTGACTGTCGAAAGGCACAGTCGTTTTGTCCGTTCAGACTGTATATTTAAAAAAAGCATGTCAATAAAATAAAGTTGCATTTTTACAATAAAATAAACATAGGTGTGTGGCCATCTAATTTAACCTGCTGGTTAAGGACTTCTAAAGTTTTAACCAAAGTCAAGAAGGAAAAGCTCTGCTGAAATGCGGCATGAGATGTTACAGCCCACTACCAGAAAGCTGTTTCCCGTCCATCCGCGTGCACATCTCCTGTCCGAGATGATCTGGAGCCGACGGAGCCGTACACATCGCCTGTCCGGGCGCGTGCACAGCTCCTGTCCCCCTTCCTAACACAAAACCGACGACAATAGATCTCGCCAAGGTGAGCAGCGCATGCGCTGGGTCGCTAGGCGAGACCTAAAAAGGCCCGCACAGTGGGATTGCAGAGAGCGCTTACATTGCGTCGCGAGGCCCCGCCCTTTTAGGGACCGGTATACAGTATCACCTCCTGGCACAAAGTGAGGTGGGGAATTGAGTCCCCTGAAGTGTGGTAGTCCGTGGCGGGTCAAGAAGGCCTCTAGTTGCCATGAACAAGGCACACTGCGTGCGTGCATGTATGAATACTTTTTTTTTTTTTTAAACTTTATTTATTGCATTTTCAAGCATACAGTCATGCAAAAGAACAGAACTAACAAACATCGGAGAAATATTGCGTATTACATATTGAATAAAATATACCCGGGTCCGAGCATATGGTATGATGATACAATCATTTGTGTGTTGTACAGTAACCCAAGCTTTAGTATATAACTCATATTGTAAATCAGAATCGCATGTTAGCATTGATTTCTACTAGTCAGTACACATTACATCAATCTTTGACTATTATACCTAATATTACATGAAAAGTAGAGCAATGCGGAATGTTTTATCTGTCCCGCGCCCACACTGCCTTATATGTCTGCTCACTGCTCCGTATTCATGCCTGGGCATATACGACTATATATTACATCATTCAGTAGTGTTCTTTAAGTACTCCATCAATGGCTCCCATATGTCTCTAGGTCGAGAGGACGCCGGCAGGAGATCAGCGTATGTCGTAAGTTGGTCTCTGCAGTATATAAAATCAGAGAGCCATTCCTTAAACTTAGGAGCCCACCCTCTGCCCCATCTGCACGCCAACCTGCGCTTGGCTAAGAGCAAGCCAGGTGCAACAAATTTCCTAGACGATTGTTGTAAACTAGCTGTGTATCCCAGGAGTGCCAATAGTGGGGTGGGTGGGATAGCTGCCCCGACCATTGTAGATAGCGCCTCTGTCACCTCCCGCCAGTATTTACTTATTGCCGGGCACTGCCATGAAAGGTGTATAAAGTCCACACCCTCCCAACGTCACCTCCAGCAGCGATCATCTTCACTTAGTTTGAATTTATGCAGTTTAGTAGGGGTATAGTAGGTTCTGTTTAAAAACTTGAAATTAATTATGCATAATCTACTGCTCGCTGTGATGGCCTCTGTTTGCGAGCAACAGTAAACCCATTGCTCATCAGTGAGTGGCTCCTCCAAGTCAAGGTCCCATTCTTCCCTTACCCCATGGAATGTTTGTGGCCTCTCAGTCAGCGCTGTTCGATAGATGTGGGATACAGCATGTGCCGGCCCCGGCATTTTCAGCACCGAGTGAAGGACCCCAAGTATGGTCGGTTCTGATGGGAAACCAGGAACGTTGGCTCTGATCTCGTGTTTGAGCCTTCTATATAGAAATACTTCCAAGGGAGTGATCCTTTCCCCGCCTAGCAGTTCCTGCTGGGATTTAAATTGCCCCTCGTGGTATAGGTCCCCCCATACAGTAAGGTTCCGCTTTCAAAGCATTTCACGGCATATAGCTTCCTGAGTGACCGGCGCAGCATATAAGTACGGGAGTGGCATCAGTGGAGAGTATAGAACCAGTTTCCCCATTATTGTGGTCAGTCTCTTCCAAGCAGAGTTGGTGCAGCTAGCGGTATGATGGGCAACCCAGTCCCCTGGAACTGCGTTTTCCAAAAAGGAATGTGTAGGCGTGGGCCACATGTATCCCTGTTCAATAGCCAAATGCGGCATAAAGGGGGGGGGGGTGAAACCAACAGGTAGCGTAGTGCGCCTGCACGCTGAGGAAATACAGCTCCATGTCCAGAGTCTCAAAACCCCCTCTAGGAAAAAGCTGTGTCAGAGTTTTCCACCCCACCCTGGGTTGTTTTCTACCCCATGCAAGCTTAATGAGCAGTGAACGGAGAGTATTAAAAAAGTGACGGCCAGGATTGTAGGGAATGTTGACGAACAAATATAAAAGTTTGGGTACAATGTTCATTTTCATTAGCGCAACCCTTCCAGCCAAAGACAGTGGTAACGAGATCCATCTATCGACCCATGAGCTAATAGTCTCGATCGCTGTGCCATAATTAGCTCGGATGGTTGCTTCTCTATCCCTGGTGAGAACTACTCCTAGGTATTTTATTTCCCGAGCACACCAGCTCAGCGGGACGTTAGGGGTGAATTGTACAGTAGAAGGAGTGAGTGGAAATATTTGAGATTTATTCCAGTTCAGTCAAATTCCCGAGATATTGCCAAACTTTATAAATTCCAGAAGGATCGGATTGAGGCTGACACTGGGATCACGTAGATATAAAGTGATATCATCAGCGTATAACGATATCAAGATTTGTCGTGAGGGGTATTGAATGGCATAGTCCCTATGATGCTGTCTGATTTTAGCCGCTAGGGTTTCAACGGCTAGAGCAAAAAGTAGCGGGGACAACGAGCATCCCTGTGTGTGCCTCTTGTGATGTTGATCGGTTCGGAGTATAACCCGTTAATCTGTACTATTGCTTCAGGCTTAGTGTATAATAGACTTATCCATTTCAGAAAGGGCAAGGGTAGCCCCATCCTGCCCAATACGGAAAACATGTACCCCCGTTCAAGGGAATCAAACGCTTTTGTAGCGTCCAAGAAAATTCCCGCTGCTGAGATATCCGGGTCTATGTCATGTAACAGTGCGAAAGCGGTTCTTAAATTATGGGAGGTAGCCCTCCCTGGCACAAACCCTGATTGGTCTGGAAGGAACAATCCTTCCATTAACAATGGTAGCCTATTAGCAATAATCTTGGCAAGTATTTTGGTGTCACAGTTAATTAATGATAATGGCCTATAGGCATCACAGTTGGAGGCTATTTTACCCGGTTTGAGTAACAATATTATCATAGCCTAGCGCATCGACGGGGGGAGGGGGGGAGGACGTCTAACTCCCTAGCCTCTTCAAAAACTTGTTTGAATATCGGGACCAATTGCTCGATGTAGCATTTATAAAAGTCTGCAGGCAGCCCGTCAGGCCCAGGGGCCCTGCCTGATCGCAGACCCATTATAGCCGCACGTATCTCGTCTTCTTCGAACTCCGCAGATAGAAACTCTCTGCAAGAGTCATTTATCTACCCCAGCGCAGTGTCCTCAAAATAAGATGCTACATCTGGTGTGCCATTCTCTCTAGTGCGGTATAGCGTTGCATAGTAGTTGGAGAATATCTCAAGGATTCTTTCAGAGTCAGTATGTCTGTTCCCGCGGTCATCTGTTATTTCCAATACTTGGTTGTCGAATCTAGGGACTCTGGTAGCTTCCGCGAGATCCCTGCCGGGGCGCTCCCCCTCTCCGTAAGCCCGGGCCACGTGGTATTTAGAGCGAAACTTGGACTCGCGTTCTGCTTCTTCTGCATATTCAGTTAGGAGCTCCCTGAGCCTAGCGCTAAGTGATCGATCAGGGGTGGATGCGATTGCCTCTTCCGTCTTTTTAATTTCGGTCTCTATTTTGCGTAGAGTGCCCCGTATAGATTTAAGAATCCCCCCACTTTTGGTTATGCGCAGTCCCCTCATCGTGACTTTAAAGCTCTCCCATAAACATGACGTCGTAACGCTGCCAACATTGCGCAAAAAAAATTCAGTGATCTCTTGGCGGATCTCCTCACAAAAAGCTGTGTCTAGCAAGGCCGTGGGCTGGAGCATCCACGACCGATAAGGGGAGGTCCCCCCCGGTGGGCAGAGTTTCAAAAGGACAGAGGAGTGGTCGGAGAGGGTCCGTGCAAGATGCGTTGCCTCTCTTAGCCACGTGTTTAGCCCCGCCGAGAGTAGCCAAAAATCGAGCCTCGACCAGCTGGAGTGCACACTGGATAGGTAGGTGCCCTCTTCGTGGGCAGGATGGAGGACCCTCCATGCGTCAAACAGGTGGTGGTCTACCATAATGTCTTAGAGGTGTTTGGTCGCCTGGGGATGTGAAAGTGTACGTGCAGGGGAGCGATCCAGCCTGGGATCCGGCGTCAAGTTAAAATCCCCTCCCCATATAATGGACATGGAACCTACTTCTAAGATGCGCCCCCAGAGGTTCACAATAAACTCCGGATCGTCAATATTGGGTGCATAACAGCAAGCCAAAGTAACTGTGTGGCCGGCCAACCTGCCCCACATAATGCAGTACCTGCCTTGAGCATCCTGCAGTTGGCCTATTGGACAATAGTCCACCCCCGATCTGACAAGTATAGCCGTGCCCCATGCGTATGTGGAGAAGGAAGAGAAGCAGCTGTGTCTCGCCCATTTCTTGCCAAATGTAGCCGGAACCCATGGGTTGAGATGCGTCTCTTGTATCATAGCTATTTGGATCCTGTGTCTTTCTAAGTAACCCAGCACCAGCCTACGCTTGCGTGGGTCCCCGAGTCCGCGCACATTCCATGTCAGGCAGTGAACCATGGGAACCCTATCTGGAATATCAGCAGCCTTCACCCCTTGGGAAGAACAGTGGGGTCGAGAATGCATTTTCTAGCCATATTATATGATAACTAGACAGTGAAACCAAGCATATACTATTATATACATTCAGTGCTATACAGTGCAATACCTCTCCGTGAAAAACAAGAAACCTTACCCCACCCCCCACCCACACCTGCAACCCAAACACACAGGTGAATACATACCCACCCTTCCCAACATTATAGAGTCTGCAAAATACACCCAACAAGATGCAAATTGTCGCTACAGGCGCCATTTTAAAGTAGCTCAGCTTCAAACTTAGGGGGGCATTCCCACTGGGGATGTACGTCAAAGGGACCGTGAGCGGCGGCGAGGGAGCCCGGGAGAACGTTATTATAAGGCAAACAGGACGTATCAGTAGATAATTATACCTGGCATAGCTTCATGTACGTGTATGGGATCATATATGTCCAATATGTCATGTGTTGCGTCGTACAGTTCGGTAACCCATACTAACCAATCAATTATACAAAACAGTTACATCTTGGTTGCGTATCACCTTTACTCCTCATCTGGGACTGGAGAGGACCCTCCATAACATCTGCTTCCGTCTCGAGGCGCAGGCGAGCGCCGCAGGGCAGCTTTCAAAAAGTCCTGAGCTTGCTGCGGGTTGTGGAACACATGCGGCTTACCACGATGAAGGACCCGCAGCCTAGCAGGATATAACATGGAATATTGTATATTGGCCAGTTGTAGCTTTTTCTTAATTGGGAGTAACTTTTTCCGTGCTTCCTGCACCGCCTAAGTGAAGTCCGGGTATATCGAACTTTTGTTTCCTTCATAGGACAGATCTTGTCTTTCTCTGGCCAATCGCAATGTAGTGTCCCAGTCTTTATAATTAAGTAAGCGTGCCAGAATCGGTCGAGGGGGAGCCCCCTGTGGTGGCCTCAGCGCCAGGGAACGATTTGCTCTCTCAACCACCAGGACCTTGGAGAAGGCCTCAGCACCAAACAGGTCTAGCAGGAGTTTCTCAATGTAGTCCTCTATACGTCCAGTGGCTGTGGATTCCGATATCCCCACAAAGCGCATGTTATTCCTGCGCGAACGCGCTTCCAAGTCCTCATTTTTAGCAGCGATGACCTTTTGTAACTTCTCCATACCCTGGACTTTCTCATTGCTGGCCGTGGAACAGTCTTCCATTGCAGAGATGCGCTGTTCAGCTTCGGAAATGCATCCGCCGTGCTTTTCTAGTTTTTGCGTGATGAAGTCCATGCGCATATTCATTGCGTCCATTTTAGACTCAATTGACGGAAGACTATGTTGCATGGTCAGGAGCAATGACTTGATATCTGAATCTTGTGACGAGGTAGAGGCCGGGGCACCCTCCTCCCTTTGCGTTGCTATGTCTTCTGGGTCTTCCAGGACGCTTTTCCGAGTAGAGAATAGCAACTTGGACTGCTTGCCCTCCGTGCGTCCCATGATGACCCCAGCCGCACGATGCAAAAGGCTCTTATTGGACAGTAGTGGGGGCTTCAAATGCAGCGTAGTGCTCTGCGAGGGGGGGTCAGCAGGCTTCCTACAGCAAGGGTTCAGTGCCTAGTAATGGGTGCACAGCAGCGGGGTATATTTAACAGGTCTCACCTGTGTCTGGCTCTCGACTTGCAGTCCGTGGATTTCCCAGCAGCGCTGTATCTGTACATGTCACCACCCCTCGTAATGCCACAGCAAGGCCCGTCTCAGGCTGCCTCTCCTGAAGACATCCTCAGAAATCGCCTGTTAGAAGTTGGCCTGGCATATGCTGCCCACTAGTTATAGTGGGCACCTTGCACCAGTCCAAACAACCCCTTTTTTGAAAGCTATCCTAGTGGTAGCTATGGAGAGCAGCCTTCAGGCTAAGTCTTGGAGGAATGTAAAGCAGCTTGTTTTACCAGTCTATAATCTCTTGAGTGACCAAATGAAAGAGGACCACACCAGGTATATATATAAAATATATGTATTTAGTCTTAAACACACCCCTCTAGTCTCTTTATGAGGCTAGAGTTCGAAGTACATAAGTTACAAGGCAAATATCAGCAGTTATTAGCACAATACACGTTTGAGCCCTAGGGGCTTACCAAACCATATACTAAAATAGTGGTATAAGAACCACGACTGAGCCAGACACAAGGCCTAGAGCCTGTAGAAGTGCTTGGACCCTAAGGAACCACCCAAGGTAGTGACACAGGGGATCCACGCGGGACGCGTGCAGTGTGAGAACACAGCCGCGAATCGCCGTTGACTTCTATGGGGAAAGTCGCGGTTGGATTTTAAAAGAAAAAGGACACTTCGGAGAGGACTTCCAATTAACCCCTTTAAACTTAAGGGTTTCTAGGGCCCACACCCACGTGAGTACCGAAATACTCGAGTTACCTCACCCAGGGAAGCTGGGTGCATACGTGTTAAAAGGTGTCGGGAATCGTCGTCGTTTTCAATGGAGACCTCTTGGAAAGTGCTGCTGCCGTGAAGAGGAAGAGTGTCTGGTGTGACCCAAGCCTGGATCGAGGAAGAGCAAGACCTGAAAGCAGAGGGGACAGAGTCTGGGTCACTAGCCAGTGACCAGGGGCACGATAGTCGAATGCCCTCAGATGTCGGGTGCTTCAGGTGAGTTGATGGGTGCCTTGACTCTTCAGCCACGAGGTCCAGGAGGCGTCGACGACAACCAGGAGATGGAATCGAGCTGCCCCACAAAGTCTGTCGAGTGCTGCGGTGTCGGCGACCGGATTGGACCCAACAAGCCTTGGCAACGGCAAGTCACGGGGAAATGAAGAAAAGGCTGCGGTGCAGACCAGCAAGGTCTGAGGGACTCACCCAGCAAGGGTAAGTCAGGGCACTTCTGGAGCAACCAGAAAAGCCCAAGCAATTGAAGATTTGCCTTCGTGGGGACCCACTAACCAACGGACTAGAGATCGCGAAGGAGCCTCGAGCGGTCGCACTTGGAGCTGGCCCACTGGACACTCGTGGAGTGTAGGCCAGTGATCTTTGCTGCAGTTGGCGCTCGGGGCTAGGGCTACTTGGAACCCAAAGCACGGCTTCGAGAGATGTCAGGAAGTTGGTGCACTTGCAAATGTACTCGGTGTCCAGGGGTCACGGTTCCACATTACCCACGACAGCTACGGGCCTCAGCTTTGCTGGGGACTCAGGGCAGCCTAGGGGAAGTCTGGAAATCCACCTCTGGTGATGCAAAGACTTCGGCGTCCAGCGGGAGCTTCAGTGATGCAGACCGGACAGATGCTTTGTTGGTGCCTGCCAAGCAGGGGAGTCACTCCTTGACCCCAAGGGAGATTCTTCAGTCCTCTAATCTTGATGTAGAGCGTCGAAGGTCCAGGATTCAGCTTCAGAGTTTCGTCCAGGGATATCTAAAGTCCTGTTGCCAGGGTTCCCTTACTTATACTAAAGAAAGGGGTTGGACTAACTCTGGGGACCCACCTATGGGAGGGTTTGGAAAGAGGGGTGGCTACACCCATTTCCGTTGTCCAGTTTCGTGCCAGAGCAGGGGCTGGCAGCCCCTGCAACCGGTTTGAACTGGGGTATGCACGAGGACACCAAATGTGCCCCCAGTGCAGGACTTCAAAGCACTCTTGGAGTGCACCCACCCAGCCCCAATCCACTAAGGCCTGTCTCGGAGGTGGTAACACCTCCCTGTGACAGGAAACCTATTGTCCAGGCCTCCCCTGCCGGAGTGTCGGTCAGCAGCAGGAGGCCAGACTCGTGTCTGTGGCTGCAGCATCCATTTTGTGATACCAGGCTCTGTTTAGTTGGTACCGGGTATACCGGTGCTGTCATGTCTCTCCCTCTAGAAGGTTGGGATCATACTCCCACACCAGTTACTGGTGTGGGGGTATGATTCCAAGGTGTTTGACACCAAACACAATATGTTTCCGTGCAGCCATCCCAAAGTTAGCATTTACCGTTTAGATATAATGCACTTAAGAGTATATGGTCAAGCTGCACCACAGACATCCCCGGAGCAGGAGATTCCGAAGGCTGCAGAGGGGCTCTGCTCATGCAGGGGCACCCTCTCACATAAAACCAAGCACCCTGCCTTCAGGATTGATAAGGCCTGCCATAGGGATGACTGATAGGTTTCTATGTGCAGTGTTAGGTGAGATATAGTGAACCTATATCTCTGTAAGGGGTGCATGCACCACCTTACTCAGGCTGCAGTAGCAGTCCTGTGGTGTCATTTTGGAGGGCCTTCCAGGGGTGGCACAATACATGCTTCAACCCCTGGTAGGCCTCTGGGGTACCTATGCCCTGGGTACATAGTATACCATATACTAGGGACTTATAAGGGCACCCCAGAATCCAATCTGAAGTGTACGTAAGGTACAGGGAATCAATTTATAAGAGAAAGCAGATAGGCTGGGGACCTGAATAGCAGGTTCCCAGCCAAACTAAGTCAAAAACCATCAAAACACCAGAAAAAAAGTGGGGGCAACCATGTAGTCAGATTCCACCTTCCTACATAACCCCCCCCTCCCCCAAACGAAAGGAGATGAGGCTAACCTTGGCCAGTTGAGCCTTTATTGACTAAGTGGCCATATAAGGAAGTACCTGCACTAGCATGGTTACCCCCTGTCTTATGGTCCACTAAGCTATCCCTCACCCTAAGGGTATGAGAGGGTCTCCACCATGGGGAATTACTACCTCTGGTGTGCTTGGGTAAAGTAAAAGGCTGGTGAGGGATCTGAGTAGGGAAGTGAGGCCCTAATAAAGTTGGTCTCAGTTTCCTCAGATCACTGGTCACCATGTATGCCTTTCTTTCCATGACTGAGTTGCACTTTGCTCTAAGGGTCAACCTTTGGCTGCCTACAGCTGGGGGTTGGGTCCCTTTGGATGGAACACTGGAGGGACATGGCAGGTTTGGAACCTTTTGGTCCCAGGTTTGCTCTTGCCTAACAGAGACCTTCTGGGGGAGGTCCCTACACAAATGTATGGGGGATCCCTCAGTGTGTTGAGGAATTTTCACCTGGCTAGGGCTACTAGGCTGGGTGCCCCTAATCTGCTGATGGGGGGTTCCTCTGGACAGGGGGCCCTGTGGGGTCCACTGACCTCCCTGACCTCTACAGCCCTGGGCTGACTGAGGCAGGGTAGAGAGGGGCAGGTTACCTGCTCCAGACTGGGTACCACCTTGGAAGGGTCCTCTGCCATCAGGGGTGTGGCCAGGCCAGGCCTGACTACCTCTGGGGCAGTTCCTTCACTAGGGGTAGGGTCAGTTCCCTGAGGAGCCTGACCCTTTCCTACTGTCTGGGGGGAAGAAGACTTTTCTTCAACCCTTGTGCTCTCTTTTGGAAGAGAGTGGGCCATTCTTTCAGGCTCCATCACTCCAAAATGTTCCTGGGGTGGGGCTGTGGCCATCACAGACCCCCTAACTTTCTCAGGGATGCTCAGCATTCTCAGATGGGCTTGGTGTTCAACTTCAGCCCAGGCTGAGATTTCCAGATCATTGCCCATCAGGCAATCTACAGGCAAGTTGGGGGACACTGCCACTCTTTTTGGGCCTGTGACCCCTTCCCAGCTGAGATTGACTATGGCCATGGGGTGATCTGTTCTGACACCATCAATGTTGGTCACCTGGTATTTAAACTCAGGCAAAAGCTGGTGAGGGGGGACTAGTTTCCCTGCCACCATGGTGATACTAGCCCCTGTGTCCCTGAATGCCACAGCTTTCTGACCATTAATCATTGGCTCCAGTCTGTACCTGCCCAATGCATTGGGACCCATGGTAAAGGTGGCAAATCCTATACCACCATCAGAGTCAGAGGAGTCTGTTGAGGGAGTCCTGTCTAAATTAGGGCCCACCTCTGTTCCCCTTGCAAAAGCACCTAACTTTTTGGGTGCACTACTCCCAACTGGAGGATTACTACTGGTAGTACCAGGAGGGGTGGTAGTATTTGTTGGAGGAACATTTTCTTTATTGCCAATCCTGGGGCAACTGGGATCAGTTTTCCAGTGTCCAAGCTTTTTACAGACATGGCAATATGGTTTCTTTTCAGGAGAGGAAGGAGTTTGGGACCCACCCTCAGAAGAGGACTTTTGGGACCCTGTAGTGGATTTATCCATAGATGTATCCCCACCTTTCTCTTGGGACTTGGTAGAATCTTTCTTCTGGTCACCACCCTGATTCTTAGGCCTTACCCTGGTTCTGACCCATTTGTCTGCCTTCTTTCCCAATTCTTGGGTTGAGGTCAGATCAGAGTCCACCGGGTACTGGTGTAAAAGCTGGTTTTGACAATTATTAAGGATCTGCTCCCTCATAATCAAACTGTACAATCCTATAAAGTCATGCACTTTGCTGCCATGTATCCATCCTTCCAGAGCCCTAGTAGCACAATCTACAAAGTCAACCCAGTCTTGAGTCTGAGCCTTTTGGGTGTCTCTGAACTTCAACCTATACTGTTCAGTGGTTAGGCCAAACCCATCTATCAGAGCACTCTTCAAGACTTTGTAATTGTCAGCATCCTCTTCTCTTACAGTGAGGAGCTTGTCTCTACCTTTGTCTGCAAAGGAGAGCCACAAGACTGCGGGCCACTGCTCCTGGGGGACCCTCTAAACTTTACAGGCCCTTTCCAGTGCAGTAATCCATTTGTGGATGTCATCCCCACTGTGGTAGGGAGGGACAATCTTGCTCAGGTTTCTATGGTCACAAGACCTTTCCCTACCACTAGGGAAGTTGCTGCCACCATGGGACTCTAGTCCCAACTTTCTTCTTTGTCTATGAAGCTCTAGGGACTCCCTGTCTATAGCAAGCTGCTCTCTTCTGATCCTAAGCTGAGATTCTTCATACTGGAGCAGCCTCTTTTTCCTTTCATTAGAGGAGTCCCTCCTATGAGAGGAAACAGAGGTCCCTACTGAGGTGTCAGAATGGTTAGACTCCTGAGAAGGAGATCTGGACCTTCTAGGCACACTCACAACTCTTCCTGGTGGGACAAAGGGGAGGTCATTCTGATCCTCCTCCTCATCTGCAGGAGGAGCTGGATTGTCCAGGGCAAGATCATTTTCATCTTCCTGGCCAGTTTCAGAGGTCAGGTCCTGGGTATTTTCACCCCTGGTCCCTTCCTCATCTTCTGCCCCACCCTCTCTGCCTACCCCTGCAGATCCTAGGGTCTTCTGAGATCATCCAGCAGAAGCATCTCCATGAGACGTTGGGTGTTGGCACTTTTGCCTGTCTTCAGCTTCCTAATCTTGCACAACTCTCTCAATTCCAAGAATGGGAGGTTGTCATATTTGGAGGGTAGGAGCCCACTGGTTCCTGGCAGGGACCTACTGGTTCCTGGCCCTGAAGACATTACTAGTGAGGTGTGGTGTATGCACTACCTACTCTAGTGTGGCCTACTAAACTCTCTTGAGTTGTAGAAAGGGTGTGCTAAGCCCTTGACACACAACTCTAAGTTCAG
This sequence comes from Calotriton arnoldi, assembly GCA_963921515.1. Lineage (NCBI taxonomy): Eukaryota > Metazoa > Chordata > Amphibia > Caudata > Salamandridae > Calotriton > Calotriton arnoldi. Next base: position 2,838,344 of record CAWUFW010000043.1, on the reverse strand, counting down.
TAGAACTTACTGTATTTCTAAGCTTGAATTTATATGTACCTTAGGTACCTTTAGTGGTTTTCAGTTAGTCACACACTTGAGATTATCTGGTAAAACAATAGCAAGCTGGAATCCAACACGCTGCACACCAATGTGAGAAGTTGGCCTGGCATATGCTGCCCACTAGTTATAGTGGGCACCTTGCACCAGTCCAAACAACCCCTTATGGATGATAGGTTAAAGACAACCTTTATTGAAAGCTATCCTAGTGGTAGCTATGGAGAGCAGCCTTCAGGCTAAGTCTTGGAGGAATGTAAAGCAGCTTGTTTTACCAGTCTATAATCTCTTGAGTGAACAAATGAAAGAGGACCACACCAGGTATATATATAAAATATATGTATTTAGTCTTAAACACACCCCTCTAGTCTCTTTATGAGGCTAGAGTTCGAAATACATAAGTTACAAGGCAAATATCAGCAGTTATTAGCACAATACACGTTTGAGCCCTAGGGGCGTACCAAACCATATACTAAAATAGTGGTATAAGAACCACGACTGAGCTAGACACAAGGCCTAGAGCCTGTAGAAGTGCTTGGACCCCAAGGAACCACCCAAGGTAGTGACACAGGGGACCCACGGGGGACGCGTGCAGTGTGAGAACACAGCCGCGAATCGCCGTTGACTTCTATGGGGAAAGTCGCGGTTGGATTTTAAAAGAAAAAGGACACTTCGGAGAGGACTTCCAATTAACACCTTTAAACTTAAGGGTTTCTAGGGCCCACACCCACGTGAGTACCGAAATACTCGAGTTACCTCACCCAGGGAAGCTGGGTGCATACGTGTTAAAAGGTGTCGGGAATCGTCGTCGTTTTCAATGGCGACCTCTTGGAAAGTGCTGCTGCCGTGAAGAGGAAGAGTGTCCGGTGTGACCCAAGCCTGGATCGAGGAAGAGGAAGACCTGAAAGCAGAGGGGACAGAGTCTGGGTCACTAGCCAGTGACCAGGGCACGATAGTCGAATGCCCTCAGATGTCGGGTGCTTCAGGTGAGTTGATGGGTGCCTTGACTCTTCAGCCACGAGGTCCAGGAGGCGTCGACGACAACCAGGAGCTGGAATCGAGCTGTCCTACAAAGTCTGTCGAGTGCTGCGGTGTCGGCGACTGGATTGGACCCAACAAGCCTTGGTAACGGCAAGTCATGGGGAAATGAAGAAAAGGCTGCGGTGCAGACCAGCAAGGTCTGAGGGACTCACCCAGCAAAGGTAAGTCAGGGCACTTCTGGAGCAACCAGAAAAGCCCAAGCAATTGAAGATTTGCCTTCGTGGGGACCCACTAGCCAACGGACTAGAGATCGCGAAGGAGCCTCGAGCGGTCGCATTTGGAGCTGGCCCACGGGACACTCGTGGAGTGTAGGCCAGTGATCTTTGCTGCAGTTGGCGCTCGGGGCTAGGGCTACTTGGAACCCAAAGCATGGCTTCGAGAGATGTCAGGAAGTTGGTGCACTTGCAAATGTGCTCGGTGTCCAGGGGTCATGGTTCCACATTACCCACGACAGCTACGGGCCTCAGCTTTGCTGGGGACTCAGGGCAGCCTTGGGGAAGTCTGGAAATCCACCTCTGGTGATGCAAAGACTTCAGCGTCCGGCAGTAGCTTCAGTGATGCAGACCGGACAGATGCTTTGTTGGTGCCTGCCAAGCAGGGGAGTCACTCCTTGACCCCCAAGGGAGATTCTTCAACCCTCTAATCTTGATGTAGAGCGTCGAAGGTCCAGGATTCAGCTTCAGAGTTTTGTCCAGGGATATCTAAAGTCCTGTTGCCAGGGTTCCCTTACTTATACTAAAGAAAGGGGTTGGACTAACTCTGGGGACCCACCTATGGGAGGGTTTGGAAAGAGGGGTGGCTACACCCATTTCCGTTGTCCAGTTTCGTGCCAGAGCAGGGGCTGGCAGCCCCTGCAACCGGTTTGAACTGGGGTATGCACGAGGACACCAAATGTGCCCCCAGTGCAGGACTTCAAAGCACTCTTGGAGTGCACCCACCCAGCCCCAATCCACTAAGGCCTGTCTCGGAGGTGGTAACACCTCCCTGTGACAGGAAACCTATTGTCCAGGCCTCCCCTGCCGGAGTTTCGGTCAGCAGCAGGAGGCCAGACTCGTGTCTGTGGCTGCAGCATCCATTTTGTGATGCCAGGCTCTGTTTAGGTGGTACCGGGTATACCGGTGCTGTCATGTCTCTCCCTCTAGAAGGTTGGGATCATACTCCCACACCAGTTACTGGTGTGGGGGTATGATTCCAAGGTGTTTGACACCAAACACGACATGTTTCCGTGCAGCCATCCCAAAGTTAGCATTTACCGTTTAGATATAATGCACTTAAGAGTATATGGTCAGGCTGCACCACAGACAACCCCGGAGAGGAGATTCCGAAGGCTGCAGAGGGGCTCTGCTCATGCAGGGGCACCCTCTCACATAAAACCAAGCACCCTGCCTTCAGGATTGATAAGGCCTGCTATAGGGGTGACTGATAGGTTTCTATGTGCAGTGTTAGGTGAGATATAGTGAACCTATATCTCTGTAAGGGGTGCATGCACCACCTTACTCAGGCTGCAGTAGCAGTCCTGTGGTGTCATTTTGGAGGGCCTTCCAGGGGTGGCACAATACATGCTTCAACCCCTGGTAGGCCTCTGGGGTACCTATGCCCTGGGTACATAGTATACCATATACTAGGGCAGAGGTCTTCAATCTGTGGGGCGCGACCCCCAGGGGGGCCGCGGAGGCCAGGGAAGAGGGTCGCACATTCCCCAGCTTCGCTTGTACCTGCAATCCAAAACGTTTGCTTTAGTTCTGGATAAAAACAGCAGTCCTGGGAAGGCTAATTTAGATCTTTATCAGCTGAAGTTCCATCAATTGAGTCTCTTGTGCTGTGAAAAGTTTTGGTGCAGGGTGTGGGCTTGGCTGAGTGAAATGCAAATGTGCCTAAGTTAATCTGCAAGTGTAAAGGGTGCTTGGGGGCTGATTCTTGCTTTATTTGATCAAATCAATCCAAATTTTGGGATGACAAAGATTTGTTTTTTTTAGTGGTAGTGCAAAGAGTTAATAACTGAGCTGTGAAGTGTGTGTTTTTAATTTTAACTGCATTTACAGAGCCCTTAGTACCTCCAAAGGTGTGTTGAAGGGACAGTTGTGTAAAAAGAAAATTGCATTACATACGCTCTGGTATCACTAAAATCTACATTTTGGAAGCACCATTTTACTGAAAAACTATTTGCATGTTTTGCAGCACTATCTTACACTGTGATGCCCTACAGTGCCTTTCCCACTGAGTAACAATTTTTAAAATTTATTTTTCATTTACGCTGCCCATTATTTTATATGTAGATACCTGATAATGCAAAACCTAAAAAACGTACAGAATATTTTGGGGCTTATTTATGAGAGGCTTTCATCACCAGAGCATCACTTTTTTTTATGCTCCGGCAGCGCAAGCATCTCAACCATACCTATGTGGCTGTGCAAAGTCACCCTGCATGTCTTTGCATGGCCTCATAGATATGGAGTAAGACATAGCAGCGCAAGACACTGCGTTGCCTTACTCTGCGTCACAGAGGTGTTCTATGGGCTTTGTGTGGGGTTCCCACGCAACACTCATGGATTTTGTCGCTGCTCCACATTTACAAAATTACGTAAACCTGGGGCAGCTCCAAAAACAGACGCCTCCCCAGCAGAGGTGTAACGAGGAGAAATGTTTTCATTTCTTCTCGTTTTTTCCTTATTCCATGTGTGCTGCATTCTGCAGCTCATATCGAAAGAGGAAAACACCTCTCTGGATTGTTTTCTTGAAGGAAGGTGCCCCTTCCTGTACAAAAACAATCCTGTCTATGTTGGTGCTAGGCAGCAATTTATGCGTCAACGCAAAGGAAAAGGACAAGAATGCACCGTATTTCATAAATACTGGGCATTCCTGCCCTTTCATATCGGCATAGGGCAACGCAGCAAGAAGACTTGCGGCGCTGCCCTACTCCAATTCCTCATAAATAAGGCCTTTTGTTTTTAGCTACACCTTTGAATACACCCCCACGCTCACTGACCTTTGGTTTGCTAAACAGTGTTTAATATTATTTCCCCACCGTAAAAATTATTTGCTGTGGAAATTGGGGGCGTTTATGGTTGTCGATAGTTGTCTATGATGAGGAGTACCAGGTTCTAGAAATTTTCATCAGAAGGGGGTCCTTACGCCTAAAAACGTTTGACAAGGGGGTCTCGGCATCAAAAAGTTCGAAGACCTCTGTAGTAGGGACTTATAAGGGCACCCCAGAATCCAATCTGAAGTGTACTTAAGTTACAGGGAATCAATTTATAAGAGAAAACAGATAGGCTGGGGACCTGAATAGCAGGTTCCCAGCCAAACTAAGTCAAAAACCATCAAAACACCAGAAAAAAAGTGGGGGCAACCATGTAGTCAGATTCCACCTTCCTACATTGCCTGCGTCCTTAAAGCAGCAAATGAGCAGGCTGCAGCTGCGACAGCATAACCGGCAAAATATGCACCCCGGTGGGGTCAAATCTCGCATACATGACCCGCTGTCCAGCTCCCAGGTGTCAGTCCTAGAACAAGCGCAGATCCAGCAAAGACTTTAACAATGCATTAATATTGACATACGGCCAGTTGTGGCTCTGCTTCACTATTTACTATGAGGCAGTTCCCATGGAGAGTTTTTTTTTGTTGTTAGCAGGGCACCTCAGCAGGCGCAAGATCTCTCCCAGTGAGCTCCTCAAGCTCAGTTTCGACTCCTGCGACTTGTGCCACTCCTTATCACGGAGTCATGTCAGCGCGCCTGATTGATTCCGTTCCTGGAGCCCTCAGGGCCTCAGCAGGGGACCCACGGCCACAAAGGAGCTCAGACACCAGCAGCGTAATCCGACCAGCTCACGCGGCGCCCCCTCCCTGCGGTCAGCGGGGGCCGCGCTCTAGTCTCAGGCAGACGGCCGCCCCAGTCAACGGCACCGCGGCGACACTGTCACTCGATCCCCAGCGGCCACAGGCAAGCGCACGGCCCTCTAACCAGGCAGCGGATCCCGCAGCCCGGCACCCGCTCTCGGTCAGGGTGCCAGTCCCAGAGGCTCGCCTACCGGTCCCACCCGTCACCGCCCTCAGCGCCGCCGTCAGGGCGCCATCACTCCTCACCTCTTCTGCCGGGGAGATCGCACCAACGCTGGATACAGGAGGAGTAATGCCACCGGTCGGACACTCACTGCAGCGGTCGCGACCCACAGTGTGTTAGAGCCGCGCAGGCCGCCATCTTGCATCGCAATGTGGGCCTCCGCACGACATCTGTCTTTTCCAGCTGTAGTGGCTTTCTCGTGCTCCGCATGCGAGAGAGATTGGGATGTCAGCAGTGTCCCACTGCAATTTCCGCACTTACAGCATGTTTTAGTGCCTTATATTTGCCGGATTATGTCGGATGTGGCTCCCGGGCTAACAGAGCCTCCCTAGGGTGCGGCCATCTTGTCCGCCGGCCCTCTAGCGCCCCCCATGTATGAATACTTGGTAGTGAGCATTGTGAATGGATGTGTGTGTGTGGGGGTGTGTGCAAGGGTGTGAGTGAATGTGTATGTGTGTGTTCAGTCCGCCCCCTCCCTTCCAGTGGCAGCTGGTAATTTTAGGAGGAGGGGAAGGGCACATATGCACACATACACACTTACTCATACCCATGTTTTCACACAAGTGCACACACACAAACATCCATTTACAACACTCACTACCACATATTCATACATACACGCTTGCATCGAACATTAATTAAAAAAAAAAAACTAAAAAAAACACACTCACCTGCAGCTCTGACTCTCAGGAGGGTTGAAACAGCAGCCTTCTCTCATTGGCCGACCTTGGGGAGGCAGCAGCCCGTACTAGTCACATAGTGGGACGGGGTCAGTGAGAGTTGCTGACCCCACCCTGTGACGGGGTGACACTCAATGACACTCGGCCCTGGGCACTTCAGGGCTTAAATGTGAGGCTCCCAGGTCCGAGGCAATCAGTGATGCTCCCCCTCATCATGAGGGGGAGGGCATTGAGGACCTTTGCTGAGCTGAGGAGGTCATGCCCGCAGGAGCTGCGACATCCTCAGCCCAGCAACGTTCACCTCAGGCAGCCAGGAGTCTGCACATCTAGCGCATGTCTAGTTCCTGGGTGTCTGAAAATAAAGAGTGTCTGTCAGGCTTACCTTTGTTGAACCTGACAGATACTCTTCTTGATGGGCAAAAGGTGAGGGGACGTGGCACCTCAGCCCATATGGATGGGCCGCGGCTGCTCCATCCTAAAATTACCACCCGCCACTGGTGATGTCTGCTGCTCAGTAATGATTTAAACCTGGCACAGGCTGCTAATAGTTGTGAACTTGGATAATCGGTGGCTTTCTTTATTTCGTTTTATTACTTTGTTTTTTCCTATTTTTTTTTAATCTATAACCTTGTCTCTGGAATTATTCCACACACGTTTTTGCAACTTTCACTCTGGAAATAATCCCCACACATGGTGTGAGGAGCATGTAATATGAAACGTACATATGCAGATCAATTCAACTACTAGAAAATCACTATTATCTTTGACTTCTTGACTGTCAGATGCCCTGCCTAGACACCCAGGGTTGACTAATCCTGTACAGATTGCCAGCTGGTATGCAGGTGTCTTGGCAAGAAACACATAAGGTATTAAGAATTTATCTGACAGCTTCGTAAGGCAAACAGTGGTAAAATAAACAGGCAGGTCTAAAGGACAAACATACTACTAGGGTATCACATATTACTAATACTGATCGTCAGCAACAATTAATGCGCCATGGTGATTGTAAAATCGATGAAATAATAGATGCACCACCTCGCTGCGGTGAATGTCTATTTGTCGTACATACCGTCCACTGCTGTCCATAAGCAAAAATATGATTTTTGGCAATGTCCACTCTGTCCCATGCCAGCGTCAGGGTAAGCTGGTCCAACGTAGATGCATTCATGCCTAAAGGAAATGTTGAAGTACGTTATATTCAGCCCTGTGTCAACAGGAAGACTAATTCCCTATCAATGCACATAATGAATAAAGGTAAACACATCTTTCAAGCATTGCTTTATGTTTGCCACCGACTTTCGAATGTGAACATTTTGAAGCAGTATCTCAACGTGGCATATGGTTGTGATGCATGAATCACTTGGCAGAAAAAAAGTTCTCTGGAAGTTAGTTATTTTTTCAATGAATCCAAGAAAGGCCAACTTTTCAAGTTGGACACGAGAGAACAAAGGCAGAATTAACCTTCAAGGAAGCAAGGTTGCAGCTGCACGGAACCAATGATGCAAACTTTGGTTAATTTATTTGAAACTGATTTTTGGCAACAAGGAATCCAAAAGAATCTATGCAGATGTTTATCTCAGATTGCAAAATTACTCTTTATTGATGACGATCAGATTAATATTTTGAATCACCATCACTGGTCAGACATAGATGACATAAGCAAACATGCTGACGTTATTGAAAAGATTTAGGAAAAGTAAACTGTGGAGACAATTAATGAACAATAAGAGATCCACACCTCAGTCCCTTTACATCAATGACAAAGCCCAGGAAATCACTATTAAAGACAATAGAAAACCAGACACAAGCCTTTTATTTGAACAACTAAACTGCAGGGTGTTAGTGTGTGCCTAATCCTGTTTGTCAATATAAAGAAATTGTGACCTTTAAAGTTTTTTCTTAATTTCTTTTCATTGATTTTAAATATAGCAATAGGCATTTCAGACAGATAGATATTCAGCTCTATGTTGTTGTACAATTTCTACTACCTATGCCCAACAAATTCAATGTCCTTAAGTTAAGGCTCTTGTTGTAGTAAGTCTTTAACGCAAGACTGAGTTTTAGGCTCTTCATTTATTAGCCATCACAAGTTCAGTCACAGATAGAATGACAGTGGAAATGTTGCAGCAACAACAATGCATTACATCACATCTTATCAGGCAGGTGCCAACAGTGGGAAAGGAAGGGGGAAAGTGGGAGGAAAGGGACAGGTCCAAGAGATGGGGTAAAATACATTACAACACATCTCCTGAAGGAGAGAAGAGAAAATGATTAATACATTACAATAGTTTGTTCATTTTGTATGTCCCGCACCCTACCCTTTACATGTGTTTATATATAGTTGAATATGCACCAACAGCTCAGAACTAGTCACACGAGGAGCATGAATTGGGAGTCTTGTGATAACCCAGATTTCCTGTGGTTGGATGTTGATCTTAAGCCCAAGAACCACCTAGGTGCAAGTGCACTCGCCATCAAAAAAGAAACAAAATGTCATGTCATGGGACATACTGCAGATTTGTATTAAAATGCTAGAGCATACGGAACCTCAATCCTGTGTTTGAAAGTTGAATATAATGTGATTTACTTTAAGTTGGGATTACAAACATTCCTCTAAAAATATCAGAGAACTCTGTAAGGATTGAACTTTCCTTCTTCCATTGTGCATCTCAAAGACAAGCACATTCTCCTATTCACTGTCTTCCCCATTGTTAACAGTCAACTTGCTCTTATCACGTTTAGGTCAACTTTCACATGTACATTAAAATATTTGAAAATATTGAATATGTATGGCCCTAGTAACTCAAAAGAAACAGCACAACTTCATTCGAAAATATTAGGTAAGACAACTCAGTCTTCTCTATCAAAGTCCTTGAACTAACAGGGCTTTGCTCTGGGCGCTCTTAGGCAGTACGATTGGAAGGGGTGTGAGGCTGAGCTTTCCCAACAATCACTCAGCAACAGCTCCTTCGCTATCGCAGAGGAGCGTCGCCCCCCTGCCTGTAGAGGCAAATGAAAAATAAAATGATGATCATTTTATTTTTCATCTTGTAGGGCAGGGCCACAGCACTGCAGCAGGGGGAGGAGGAGTGGTGGGCACTGCTGTCAGTGCGCATGACAGTTTGCCCGGCCGTCTTAGGACGGCCAAACCGTCATGCGCAATGACATCTCGCCAACTCAGCTGTGTTGCTGGGTGGAGAGACCAGCAGGCACAGATTCCCAATGGAGCGCCAAACAAGCGCGCTCCGACCAATCCGGGAATTGCTCTCATGGGTATGAGAGCAGGGTCTGGATTGGCCGTAGGGGAGTCTGGGAGCTTCAGCCTGTGCCCAGAGGAGCAGAAGAGCGGCGAGCAGAAGACCGGGAGGTACGTTTTGTTTTTATTGTTTGTTTTGTTACAGCCCACCTCCGCGCGCTGCTCCACCTCATTTTCCTGACACTAGCCGCTTCTGCAATCACTATGTTTTAGTGAACATAAAACAAGCTACAACAAGCAGGAGGTTACTGTGTTTAGCAGGCATTGGAAGGATAGAGGGTTGAGAGATTTTCGGGGTTATGAGTGGCAGGAAAAATTATATTTTAAAACAAACATTATTGAGGCTATTTAAAGACTTGAGGTATGTGCGTGCTGCACAAAACAAGCTGAGAAATTGGAATATCTGCCAGTGAAAATCTACCATTTTCAGCGTTGGCATAGTGCCAGTAATCTACCTCAACAAAGGTCCACCAATCACCGCCCAGCTACCATTTACAAGGCAGAGAAAGGGATAGCGCCAATCAGATGTGAGTCACAATTTCTAACCTATCTCATGAATACACGTTAGGTAGGCATGAATTGCGACCCACATGAAATGGTGATTTTGTGAACTAACTTAATAGTACATAGATCGGTTCTCAAAATCACAATCTAGTCGCAAAATATTGTTGCTCAATTTGCGGCCTTTTTGTGCAAATCAGTTCTTTATACATAAGGCCCATACTGCTTTAATTATGCCATTTGTTTTTAAATATATGTGTGTAAGTATGTGTGCATATGCATGCATGAGTGTGTATGTATGTTTGTGTATGTATGGATCTAGAGAGAGGGGATTCCGGTTTAAATTAATGCTTCAAAGATTACTCCCAGATACTGGAACTCCCTGCCCTCTGAAATTAGATCTTGCACAGACCTCATGAGCTTTAGGAACCTCCTCAAGACATGGCTCTTTAGACAAGCATATGAGTAAGTTACCAGAGTTCCGGCACCCCTTAGAGCAGCGCCATGAAACCAACCCGGTGTACGTGCGCTTTACAAGTACCGTTTAACATAACATTCTTAGAGACAAGCTTCTGTGTGTCCAGTGCTTTACATCCCAGGTGAAATTCAACACGGACACCTGCATACCCAAATTAGAGTCCCTGGGCCCAAATAAGGAAGTATAACACCCCAAACACCCACCCAGTAGAGTAATGCAAAATGATGGGCCCTCCTGGCCGAATGTGAGGAGGGGCCCATGAGTCTCCCATACATCATTGGAATTCAATGGTCTTGGCTTGGGCCCCTCCTGCACAGTAGAGGCATGCATTACGCCCCTATGTTCCTCCCCCTGTAGCTCTGCCCCTGGCTGGGCTACACCTTTGAGCGTACTATACTCACATACATTTAATCACTTCGGCTTAGGCCCCCTTTTTGTAACAAACATCTTTATTTGCAGTTTCAAAACAAATTACAAAGAAATATGAAAAAATGAATTATAGAATATCTAGCTGGTATCTGGACCTTGGCATGTAGATTGGGAGCATTAATTATTATTTATTGATATGTTACATAGTGCACAATATTTGGATTAACATGCCTCCTCTTATCTAATAGTTTAAAATTATAGTAATTGTTCTTGTTCCTCTTTATCTTGTCCACATAGTGGATACATTCTTCTCTTTGCTTAGTCTATCACCTCTTTTCTGTTTCTAGTACCAAAAAGTCATAGCATGCCATATTAAACAGCTCCCTAATTGATTTACAAGTGTGAGCCCCAATGTATTTCTATTAGTATTAAAATGCATTCTATGTCAGGACCGGAGGCTCAGATTATGCCTTCTTCCTTCGCTTTATTACTTCAGCAGCCATTTAAAAAAAAAAAAAACACATACACAACCAACTACTTTTCTCATGAACAGCAGGGAAACAAGCTAAAAGTTCAGGACACAAGTCCTTCTCTGTCCGCAGCCCGGTCCTAATTTAGTCCTTCTACTCTGTTCACTCCTCCTCTTTCTTCGCTGCTCAGCAGCAAGTTAAGTCGTTTTTCTTTCTTTTCCTGTTGTGGGGGTGATGTGGTGGTTATTGTTTGACCGTTTCTTGGACTGCCTGAATTAATCTGTTTTCTTCACAGATTCCCACAGTCGCAGGACGTGTCTGCATACCTTACGCAACATTATTGCCCTTTTTCGCCTGCGGTGTGGTCCTCCCACCGTTTGGGGTTGCTGTAGCATCTCTATTGGCAGTGCGAGCTCGGTACTCGGAATTGAGTGCTGACGAGCGCTGTCCTGTGGAGAGTCCAGCCTAGTCCCCAGTCGCTCGAGTGACACCCTGGTTTTGGGTGTGTACCCCCACCCCTTTTACGTGATGCCCTAAGGTGTCTGTATTGCGGTGCTTCTGACACTCTGCGGGGTTGTAATTGCGGCTCATAGTACCACGTGGGACACTAGTCTTGGGTGGCAACAGCCCATACTATATTAGGGCGAGAGTGTCTCAGAGCTCTGCCCGTGAATTGTGCACCTCTGGCTCACCCATATCAGTCTGGGCTCCCTCCCAGCCTAAATTCCGCTCTCGCTCTGCGTGCCCCAATCCAGTGCTCATCAGCACTTAAGGACCTGCCTGTTGCGTCAAGTGTGTACCCCACACTTCAATCCTGTTGCCCAGCCATACAAGCAGATCAAGAGTAGTCCCAGGAGGAGGACTCCTTGTCCTTCCTCCCTTGGGACAACGACCTCTACCAGGCAGTAGATGATTCCATATATATAGGGCTGTTAACCAAGCCTTGGAACAGCACCTCTCAGATTGCGCGGGAGTGCACCGAATGGGCTAAACTCATGCCAGATCCCCCAAAGGACCCCCAAACACCCCAAGGGGAAGGATCCCACCTTAAAACGACATTGTAACTCTGGGATGGATGTAGATGCTTTAGATGCTTTCACGTGCCTGAAGCAGGCATTTTTGGCGCAGGTCCCCGCCCCACAGCCAGTGCCGGCGGGCCCCCCAGATAGTTCCCTGACACCCCCCCCATGCTCTCTCACTCCAGAACCTCAAGATACAGGAGATTCCCCTTGGGATACAGACGACGATGCAGGTCCCTCTAGACCATGGCTTCCCACCCCCCCTTCTGCCCCAGAGGGTGTTTGCGACATGTTAGACCCGGGTGACATTGTCCACCCTCCATCTGCAGACTGGGTGCTGGGGAACAAGGTGGCCAAGTATGTCGCGAGCCGTCTACGTAATCCCATGGAGCATGACGCACGCAACTGCCTCCGGGCGGAATGCCTGCACCCCAGTTTAGATGGCAAGGTTGCCCTTACACCCGACATTAACCCAAAGATGGCGACGTTCCTGGCCAAGTTTGTGAAGAACCCTAAAAAGGGTATTGACCGGTTTTGGCGCTCCTGCCAGGACAAGCTCCTGTACATGGTGGGCCCACTAACCAAGATCCTAGATATGGACGAGGAGGCTAAGGCCTTGGGTTCTTTAATCTCCCCAGAGGTATTGTCAGGTTTCTAGGGAACGCAAACTGTGCGCTCTCTACAGAGCGGCGTCATTCTCTTTTGATAAAGGTAGACCCAAAGTCGGGGGACCTTGCCTCGTTGAACGCTGGCGCTGTGGCCTAGTAGGTCTATTAGGGGACCCCTTCGTTAAAGAACTTAGTAAGTTCATAGCGAAGTTCACCTCACTGGACAAGGCCCAGTCCAATATTCGCAGGGTCTTTACCCCTTCGGTTTCCCATGGGGCCGGTCGTGGATGGGGCCACTAGACCGGCCGCTACTCCTACTCCAACCCTGACAAGGGACAAGGCTCTGGGCGTGGGCAATATCAGGACAGCGCACGCTTCAATACGTTCTACCCTACCAGAGGTCAGAGGTTCCCAGGCCGTGGAGGCTACAGAGGTCAATCCAATGCCTCTGGCAAAGGTGAGTGTGCTGCCTTTGGCACACCTGCGAGTGGGCGGGTCGGTTGGCACTCTTCCTCCCGGCTTGGGCTTCTATCACAAGCGACACTTGGGTACTACAGACGGTGCAGGGCTTCCAGGTGGAGTTCTATGGCTGTCCTCAATGGGTGGCCCATCCTCTTCCCATTTAATTTTCCTAGCACAACACGGAATTGATCAATGAAGAGGTCTCTGCCCTTATTCAAAAAGGGGAGATTTGCCGCTTAGAAGAGCACCCCAATGGGTTTGTCAGCAATATTTTCCTGGTCGACAAGGCCGCCGTGGGCCGGAGACCAGTGATCAACTTGAAGGATTTCAACGAGTGGGTGGTATATTGCCACTTCAAAGTGGAGTGTAGCCTGCTGCTCCAGGACGTGTTGAGACATCTCGACTGGATGGTCCGGCTGGATCTGAAAGACTCATACCTCACGGTCCCAATCTTTCCTCCTCACCGCCGTTTCCTGCAATTCAGGTGGGACACGTCTTCGAGTTCACCAGTCTGCCTTTTGGGCTATCGTCGGTGCTGTGGTGTTTCACGAAGGTCCTCAGGCAGGCGGTGGAATTCTTAAAGGCGCAGGGCATACAGATTATAGTCTACCTAGACAACATGCTCTTCCTGGCACAGTGTCCCAAGAAGCTGACCCGACATTTACAGACGGCTGTGAACTTACTGCAGGGGTTAGGATTCGATATAAACGAAAAGAAATCCCTTCTGACCCCAGTTCAATGCGCAACCTTTTTGGGTTTCACAGTAGACTCCGTCTCCACTACCCTGAGCCTTCCAGCCCGGAAGATGGCGAAGATCAGGCACGAGCTGTGACAAACCTTGGCCAAGCCCCAAACATCTCTGCACCAGCTTTCTCACCTGGTGGGCCTTCTCTCCTCCTCAATTCAGGCCCCTTGCAATATCGTGCGATGCAGCAACTTAAGACACACCATCTCAGAAAGGGGCTGACTTACTCGCAATACATGCCGCTGACAGCGAAAGTGAAAGAGGAGATGGTTTGGTGGCTCACTCACATGGAGGCGTGGAACGAGAGAGCTATCTTTGGTTCCACCCCAGACGTCGTGATCAAGTCCGACGCCAGCCCTTCTGGTTGGGGTGCCAGATGCAGAGATTTATCCACAGGTGGAGCTTGGTCCACACAAGAACAATCCTTGCACGTCAATTGCCTGGAGCTCCTGGCGGGGTCCTTTGCTGTGCAGTGCTGACGAAAGACAGGGTGAAATCTTGCGTGCTTCTCAAAATGGACAATATTTCCGCCGTCAGGTACATCAACCATCTGGGCGGTACCAGATCCTGCGCCCTGGCGAACCTGGCCAAAAATGTTTTGAACTTTTGCCTAGCAAACCAGGTGTCCGTCACTGCGGAGTATCTCCCGTGTCAGGCGAGCAAGGTGGCATACTGGCACTCTCGCAACCTCATGGACTCCAGTGCTTGGAAACTGGACCCGTAGGTGTTCTCCCAGTTGTCGGAGAGGTGGGGTCCCTTTTTAGTCGATCTGTTCGCATCACCTCTGGATCATCAGTTGCCAAGAATTTTCAGTTGGAGGCCAGATCCTCAGGCAGAGGCGACGGATGCTTTCCTCCAGGACTGTCGGCGGGAGCAGGGCTACACTTTTCCTCCTTTCTCGATGATCATGTGGGTGTCCGTCCAAGTACACACCAGCAGGCAGAGATTGTGTTGATTACCCCTCTTTGCAGATCTCAAGTGTGGTTTCCGGTTCTTCTGGAACTTTCTTGGGATTCCCCAATCCAAATCCCCATCTTTCCTTGCATCCTGCTGAATCCAGATCTCAATCCTCATCGCCTGGTGGTGGAATGGACACTATGGATGATGGCATGGCAGATCTCATGCGATGCTGGTCACTCACATGCTTTTCGGGACACGCTGAGTCATTCCTATCCAGAGCATGGGCAGAGAGCAGGACCAAAAGGTACCGATCTGCCTGGAACAGGTGGCGCCGTTGGTGTATGCGGAGTGTTGATCCCATGGGCGCTGATGTAATCCACATCCTCAATTTCTTGGCAGGCCTCACAGAGGAAGGTTTGGCGTACAGCTCTATCAATACCTTCCGATTGGCAATTTCAGCGGGTCATTCCCCCATTAACGGGTCGCCGGTGGTCTTCCACCCTTTTGTCTGCAGGCTTCTTAGGGGGATTCATAGATCCTTTCCGTCGGAGCCACGTTATTTTGCATTGTGGGATGTGAATCTAGTGTTGAATCTTTTCCTATTCTGGCAGCTGAATAGATTGTTATCTCGCAAGGAGATTTCGGCTAAATTGGCGATGCTATTGTGCCTGGGTTCTTCCAGGCGTGTATCAGACATGAGATCCCTGGACGTCTCAGCCAGGGTGTTCTCCCCGGATGGGGTTTCATTTACAGTCAGCAGAAGGACCAAGTGCAATACCAGGATTATCTCATACCCGGCCTTCCGGCAATCCCCCAAGCTGTGCGTGGTACAGTGCCTCCAAGCATACGTGGAGTTTACTGAGGAAGTCCGCCCTCTGGGCGGTAGACAACTGCTTATTGCATTACGAAAACCGTACAGAGCAGTTTTTTCTCCAACCATAGCCAGATGGGTGCACTGGGTAATGCAGGAGGCGGGGATTGATACAAAGGTGTTTGGTGCTCACTCAGCTAGAGGGTCAATGGCCTCAAAGGCATTTTCACTCGGAGTGCGTTTGGAAGATCTGATGTGCACTGCCGACTGGTCCTCGGACCTTTAATAGGTTTTACTTTAAGCCAGTGCTGGAAGTGGCGCAGTTGGTAGTAGACAAGCTTTCAACTGGCATAATCTGAGCCTCCGGTCCTCACATAGAATGAAAATTTGCTTAGATATAGTACAGGTAAGTTTCAATTCTATTAAGGACACGGAGGGGAGGATTATCCGCACAGGCCACCACTAAGGACGCAGACCCTCCCCGTTCTGGTGTACGTAATTCGATTAAATGATTAGTGAGAATTATGTTTCATTGTTGAATTGTATCTGTAGTTATGCTTTGCATAGCAGTGTTCTCTTCGGTGATTGTTTTTATGATCCATCCATACTGGAAATGGTTTCTGACGATGCCTGTTTTTTGCAGGGAATGATGGGTCCAAAGAGGATGCATGAAGTTTGATGCGGAGCTGTTTGAGCAAAGAAAGAGGAGTGAAACGAGTAGAAGGACCAAGTTGGGGCCGGGCTGCGGACAGAGAAGAAGGACTTGTGTTCTGAACTTTTTGCTTGTTTCCCTGCTGCTCATGGGAAAAGTAGTTTGTTGTGTGTTTTTAAAAAATGGCTGCTGAAGTAATAAAGCAAAGAAGGAAGGCATAATCCTCACCTCCATGTCCTTAATAGAATTGAAACTTACCTGTACCACAGCTAGGCAAATTTTCATTATCCTTTACTTTTGAATGGGTGGGGCTGGGAGGGAGAAAAGCCATAGCGCTGCAAAAGCTGTTGTTCCACTCTGCTGGACAATCTTCAAGGATCGGTCCAATGTCTGTCTAGGTAGCACAGCCAACCATGGGTTTCCAGACTGATCTCCGAGGGTGGGGTTGGGGGTGTGGGCCTTAATATTTGGCAACATTCTTTTTCATGAAACCCCCTAGCCAGATCTGTCTTCCATTTGTCTCTTAGTCCCTACAGTGAGGTTCACTGAGGACAGCCATGTTATCAACCTCCTCCCATTTCTCAGGGTGTGTATTGATTGTATAAATGTGTGTGTTGGTGTCTCCAGGACGGTCATTCACCATATTTTACAAAGCCTAGTTATTAAAGTTCTACGTCTTAGGAATTCTCCATGTGGGAGCCCAAAGTCCTCCACTAGCGACTCAAATGCAGCTAAACAGCCAAACAGATCCCCTATTGTGGTGACCACTACAGATTCCCATGAATGTTGCTCTCTGAAAACCCAGCCTCCCAGGGAGCACCAGCAAGGGGAATGTTGGGGCATAAGGGGTATCTTGCCAAGTCCTATGCAATGTTTAAAGATGGCACTTTAGCTCAACTCATACCAGTCTAGGAAGTGTTTGCGCCATTGTCATGCCAGCTAGACAGTTCGAGGTTGTAGATTAATTTTCAATGTTTACTGCCTGCCTTCCTACTCACTTTGGTTAGTTTGTGGCTACCTAACCACCAAACCAACCACTATGACTGAGAGCCATTAGTTAGTACAGTTCGAAATCCAGAGCTCCTATTTTACTCCCATTTCACCCCTGCCCTCAGGCACTTTCAACTTGTCCAGTGCTACTCTGCACCTATTTGCATCACAAATCATATCTCACAGCAATATAGCCAGGTCCTTGAAGGTTTTCACTGAAACTAACACTAGAAGTTTAGCACCCTAATATAGGAGTTGTATGAGCATCACTATCTATGTCAGTGAGAAGCCTCCCCACCACCTATAGCGGTAGTGTTTTCTAGAAGGCGATCTGTGATTTAGGGGCTGCAATTGTGTTCTCCAAGTTTCCTTCTAGTAAATATGGCTCTGTATGATATATTCTAAGCCTAAGTAGCGGAAGATGATCACTTGTCATCTAATTTCTTCCTCTCCTGAGCCGAGCTTATCCTGTGCTAGTCCCAGGCTTAAGAGGTAAAAGCAGGATTTTGTTCAGTTAATGCCCAATCATGACATCTTTCCAAAGTTGTTGAAGGTCACATCTTTTATACATAACATATTGTCTGCTTACAATGAGATTATGTGAAGTCCCCCATTCACCTGGATGCCTCCTGGTTGACCCTCGGCCCTCAGTCTGACTGCAAAAGGTTCTATGGCTATGGTGAATAGAAGTGGTGACATCGAGCAAAGCTGACGTGTACCTCTCTTGCCAGGTAGGGGTGGAATATTACTTTCCCTCTGCGCACTCTTGTTTCCAAGCTGGCATGAAACAGTGAGATCGATTTAATCACTGTTCTTACTATCCCAAATTTTCACAGCATCTGAAACAAATATTACCAGCTTAAGAAATCAAAGCATACATGGTAATCTTTAGGCCACAATTTTCCCCTTGTATTTTATAGTGCATGTTTAAAATTGATAGCTGTCAATATGAAGCCTTATTGAATTAGGTTTTCCTGGGTTTTGGCAATAATACTATCAGTGCCTTGCTTGCAGTAGGGGATAGTAGTCCAGCTTCAAACATGGCTGCGTAAAGGACAGCTATTCTCAGGGCTAGGAGACCCACATATGTACTGTAGTACTTGTGTGGAGCCTGCCTGTTACCGGCGCTCTTCCGTACGCCAAGTCAACGAGAGCAGTCTTAATCTTTTGAACTGTGATTGGTTGATCCACCTCCTCCTCTGGTTCAACTTGTCCAAGTCCTACTTCCTCAAGGTATGCTTCAATTTCCTTCAAAATGCATCAGTATAGTACAGAACTTGTAAAAGGCCTTGTTAATTCTCTCTTGAGAGTGTTGGGGAATGCCTTTTTGATCAGTTACTGCTGTTATTGGTGCCTCTGTAGTCTCCAATTTAGTTAGCCATGATAATAACCTATTGGTATTATGACCCTCAGCATGACTCCCAGCTACAAATGCTTTGTATTCTAGACAATGCTCTCTTTCAACCAATGTGGCATATTCCTTCCTAGCTAGCCTGAGGGCGCCCTCCTTGAGTATTTTCTATCACTTTCCATTCTAGTCTTACTGGTGCAATGTCTAGTCCTTTCAGTTATCGATCTTGTACCTTTCAGGATCCCATTGAACACTGAAAACAGTGGCCCCCGATTACTACCTTAAATGTTTCCTACTTTATCAGGGATGATGTAGCAGCCTCAGTATAAATATCAGTCAGTTGCTTTAGCAGTGGTGGTGTAAAAGACTGTCCCCAGCATGGCATATTTAAAGAACCACGTAGATATCGGGTAGTCCTCATCCCCTTTTTGATGTTTTCTAATAGTTGGTTATGATTAGGAATTGTCTTACTCAAATATTCAGCATTTTGCAGTACTGCCTGTATTACTCTGGTGCATGCCACTTGGACCAGCCTGATATTTAAATTATATCAGGAAATGGAATAAATTCTCTTGCTCGTGTGGGTGTCTTTTTCTCCATGTGTCCACTAATGACCAGCTGTCCAGTCATTCTCTTGGGGCCCATGCTGTTTTGTGTGTCTGCCTTTGCAGGACTGGGGGATGGGGACGTTACCAGTGTAAATCCAACACACTGTTAAAGTTTCCACCTAAGAGGAGTGGGAGGTGTGTGCACTGTGTCAATAGTTTGGGCAGGGAGGTATAAAACATTGGCTGTTCAACATTAGGAGCATATATACCCCGTAATACTGTGGGTATGCTATCTAATGTGCCTCCCGCAAAAGCATATCCGCTCTCTTTATGTCTTAGTGTCATGTCCGTTATAAAGGGCAACCATGGTCTCACCCACACCAATACCCCTCTGGCGTATGATGAAAGCCCTGTTTTGAACACTTGCCCCCTCCATCTGTGCTGTAATCATACTCCCTATATTGTACAAATGGATTTCTTGTAAGAAGTCCACATGCACCCCTCTAAGCTTCAGGAATGAGCGGATTTTGTATCTCTTAGTTGCTGTATTTATAACCCGGACGTTCAAGGTAGGACATTTATATATGCTAATTACCATAGTTTTGGTTGTTCCTCTACAGGTCTCTAGGAGTGTCAGTGTATATTTTATTCTTGAGTTGCAGTGTTTGTAATGTGACCTCCTCTGCTGTGGAAGTCTCCATTTCTCCTTCTGTGCAAGCTGCAATGTTTCTCCTGACCTAAAGGCCTCCTCGCCTTTTCATCAAGGGTCTTATGCTGGTGCTGTCCTTCAGTCCCCAGTGCTAACCGTTCTGGTCACAAGAGCTCCAGTGGATGGGGCCTAGAGCCTCCGCTCTTCTCATCAGCTTTGGAACTCTGCAGTTCAGTTTTTTCCCAGGGGCACTGGCTCCTGCAGGCCAGTAAGGGTATTCCTGACTGAGGGTAGAGTCCAGTATGGCTCCACAACCAGAAGAAAAATGTACTTACCTTCAGTAATGATCTTTCTGGTGGATACTCTATGTAGATTCCTCATCTTTTGAATATGACAGGAGTCAGATTGAATCTGGAAACTTTTCAGTAGTGCTCCACGCCGGTAGGGAGTGCTGGATCCACTTCGGCACCAGAAGCAACCCCATTGTGATGTCACTGGAGCCATAAAGAGCCCACACTGGTGACCTAAGTGCCACATCTTAGAGTCAAAACAGTAATGCTTTGCAAAGGTGTGGAGGGAAGCCCAAGTTGCCACTTTGCTGACCTCTGCAATGTGAACTCTCCTTGCCAGAGCTCAAGTAGACAATTTCACTCTGGTAGAGTGAGCTCTGATGCACTCTGGGATTTTTTTGTGAGCCAAGGCGTAGTATACTTTAAGGTGCAAGAAGATCCACCTTGACAACATCCTCTTCTGGATTGCTTTGCCCATCATCTTGCCAGTGTAGCCTATGAAAAGCTGGTCGTCAATTTGAAGTCTTTGGTATAGTATATATAAAAAAAAACACTATAGTTAATATAAACTGATCGCTCTCTTCGAATCCAGCCTATGAAGCCTCTCTTCCTCTTTAGTAGGTAGTGCAAGAGGATAGAATGTCTCACATGAGAGTGAATGAAGCGTAAGGTGTCCGATAAGTGGGCCTTAAGAGGGTCTACAGAATTGTCCATGAATCATTTGACAAACAAACTTTATCTCCTAGAATATACTGTTTTGGTGGAGTGTCTAACGGCATCCACCACTTCAGGAGGTAGAGAAAAAGCATTTGGGCTACTGTGATAAAGTCCTTCAAATAATGACAAGCAGAAATGTCCTTCACGAGAGAGATTTTATTATACAAAACGCTCCAGCCAACACCTCTAACTGCTCTCAACTGTCACTCTTAGAATCCTTTGACCAGACGCTCTACATTCCAGGTGTTGCATCACTGGTCAAGGGAAGTACAAAGAATGCACGAGACACCACACAAATTACCCTTGAACACATAACACAAACATTCTATATGGAACTTAATTCCAACATGTACAAAATAAAGATATGATAATGACATACATGTTTTTTATTTTGAATTTATGAACATAAGAATGTGATACAATAGTCACAGAGATTTAAGCAAATTAAACAGCCTTTAAAAGTACAGTATTCTTGAATTTCTAAACAAAATCCCTGAAGTGTATGGGTGCATTTCAGACCTGACATGATCTCCCAACATCCTTTTTCATCTTTCCTTCCTGAGGTGCTGCTTCATCTTTGTTTTCGGCCTTACGCAGCACCTCTTTTTTCCCAAGTAGTAAAGCAACGCTGTTTAGATTCCAAAATCGTCCATCCTCTATTTTAACTGTGTTTTTAAACAACTTAGCAACTCTCAGTGGTACAGACAATTGGGAAACTGGCATTGCTCCTGAGGGGGTTCTTATCTTGACCCAATCACCAATCTCTGCCATTGTTTCACACACTCTCTTCCTTTCATCAAAACTTGTATTTCTTTTTTCTCCTCTTTCCCAGCTCACCACCTTCCAGGATTCATCACTTGGATTACCCCCTGCGCTTCCTCGGACTCACCCAAGAAGGAACGAATTGACTATTGGGAATCCTACCACTAAACAGCTTGAATTGTGCCTGCCCTGTAGATTGATGTGGGGAATACCACATTGTCACGTAGTGCTTCCTTCCAACACATACCAGCTGCTCTGGCCAACTGTAATAATTCTTTAATAGTTCAGTTAAATCTTTTCACAACACCATGTGTCTCGGGATGGTACAGTGAGCAACTTTTGTGTTCGATTCCCAACCCCCTTAAAATACTTGCATCTGTTGTGATCACAACTGTATCCCGTTGTCAGTAAGAATTGATCCTGGCAAACCTTCACTTTCAAAAACCACATTTAAAAATTTGATTACGCTTTGGGTGGTGATGTCATTCACTGCCTGTACAGTCGGCCATTTGGAATATAAATCTTTTAAAGCTAACAAATCAGGAGTATCGGATACTCCACTTAGCGGTCCCACCAAAACCGATGCCACATCTTGCAAAGGAGCATCCGCCTGTTTCCTATGACCATTGATGCCATTCTGGGTTTCAAAACGTTGTCTGCTAGCACATCCTGAACAGTCTCTTATCGCTCTTTCTACTTGTAAATCAAGCCCAGGACACCAAAAGTCCCATCTGATTCTTCCTTTCGTCTTTTTAACACCCAAATGTCTAACGTGGGCTAATTCAACTATTCTTTGCTTGAGTGTTGTTGGTACCAGTAACCTGGATCCCCTGAACAACAGATCTTTCTTAGCAGACAACTCATCTTTAATCAGCCTGTATGATTTCCATTTCACAGCAAACTTATCCTGACCTTGTCTCTCCATTTTTACCCAAGACATGAAGCCACATAAAATACTATCATTATTGACTTTATTTTTCCATTCCTGTCCTTCAACAGTACCTTCTGTAATCAAACGAACTCCCATCCACTTCCAATTCATCTAGGGGTACTTTGGCCTCCAAAGAAACCAAACGTGAAAGACTATCGGCTGTTTTGTTGTAGCACCCAGGTAAATAATGTACAGTAAAATTAAATTCTTGCAAAGAAATAACCCACTTCCGGATACATGCTGCAACATTATCATGCCCCTTGTTGTTAAAAACAGTTGTTTTTACTGTGAATTGATTTCCCCACAGGTACAAATCTAAATTTCTCAATTGCCCACTTAACAGCCAATGCCTCCTTTTCTTTTCTTAAACTATCTTTATTTGGTTTTTCTTTGTTTCATACATAATGCACCAAACAGTGCATAAAGGGGGAAAACATTCACCCAACTGGAAATATTAAACTGTGAAGGAAGCATGCACACACCCACCAGTTCAAATAAAGCAGGGAGCAACATGCCATTTCCATGGATAGGCGGAATTACAATAATGGTTACAGCAACGCCCCTACATAAAATGCAGCATTTTTTTTTATGTCAAGCGAGTCACAGCTCTCTATGGGAGGTGTATGTTGTAATGTCTCAACCACCCCCCTAAACTCTTGTACGTAACCCTCTCGGCGGCCATATATAGGTCCATCCCGTTCTTCCATTCCTGCAATGTCAGGGCTTCAGCCGCACTCCAGTACTGTGCCACGACTCATTGGCCACGACCAGCCCCAAGTTACAAAAAAAGGAGTTGCGCCCTGGGGACATCGACATGCCCTGGCACACCCAACAGGATTGACTTGGGATCAAGACGAATGGTTTCGCCCACCACCGACCAAGTTCTCTTACCACCCATGAACAGTAGTTCTGAATGTCCGGGCAACTCCAGAGCATGTGAATATATGAGCCCCTCACTCCCCCACATCAAAGACAGTCTGGGGAGGCCACCCTTCCCATACAGTGTAAGCGGTCCTTGTCATAATATACCAGAAGGAGGATTTTGAGCTGTATCAGGCAGGATTTTGTCACCTCTCTTCGATGCATCAGGGCCGCCTCCCAGTCTACGCCCTCCAGGTCTCCCACTTCCAGGCACCACCTTTTCCTTAATATGGCCAGTTTATCCGTCATGTGGTTATTAAGTGTTTTATATGTGAGGGAGATAGCTTTTGAATATATCTCTTCTAGTAGCAGCCTTCCCTCCAGTGGGGCAAATTCAGGTAATTCCACTGTCTCTAGGCTTCCACCCTCGGCTCTCTGGTTCTCAGAAGAGCTCATGTCCCTTGGGAGGGAATGCCAAATACAAGAACGTAAATGGCGTGCTGGCCCCTGCCCCAGGGAAAAGGTAAAGCAGAAATCTCTTCTGCGGAAATATAAACATGCCATCTTCCAGGCTAAATCCCGTTTTTTACGGAAAAGATCAAGTCAGCGGATAATTCTTCTAGCATGCTGTTCAAAGTCATAAAGGAGATTTCTGAGGGGGCGTAGCCAAGATGCCGGCGGAGTAGCAACATTTCTCCGGAGCTCCGCTCGCCAAGGCCGACAAAAGCATCTACACAGCCATCCAGGGACACCGAGTACTGTGGAACTGAGGCCCAAGGACTGGAGCACGAGCGGAGGATTGTCTTCCCCTGCAACCCGGGAACCGGCGCAGAGGCGCTGTGAGAGGACGGCCCGGACAGCATACTGGGATACAGTGGAGCAGCCGCGACCCGCGGACTCTGCCTGAGAGGGCTGCCACGCCTAGGGCAACTATCAGTGGCATATCTGGCGGTTCCCCGACAGCGCTACTGAGATCCAGGGACTTGAAGCGTCTGAGACGGAGATTAGACCCGGAGGCGGCGACCTGAGCGGCTCTGAAGCTGGCGCGGCTGTGTCATAGGGGTGCGGCTTTGCACTCGGACCGAGAGGCAGCGGAGCAGCCGAGAGCGGTGATCCCCGCTCGAGAGAGACGGTGTTGCCTGCCGCGGGTGCCGGTGGCACGCCTGGTCGATGGCCGGCTGCTCCGCGGGGGACGCGGACTGTGAGCGGCCTGAGCGAGGCTGAACGTTGCTGTGGAGACAAGCGAGCCATCTTGGAGGATAGCCCTGAGCTGTGCCCGGAGGCCACGAGCTACGCGCCGGAACAAGGAGTGATCTGGGCCTGAGTCATCCAGCAGCCGCCTCCCGCAGAGCGAGGTTCTGTTGGACACAGTGGAAATCAACCCTCAGGTAGGCCACGTCTCTTGCTGGAGCTTGGAGACACGTAAAGGGGTGGCGCGGTGATTTCGGGGACTAGAGGTAGAGGAGCTGCACTCCCGCTCGCCCCCATAGGCTCCACCGACTTGCAGCTTTGTCCCGATCCGCGGAGGTACATTGGAAGGGGGTTAGACTGTGGCATCGGAGGGCCGACTAGTGGGGAAGGCTCTGTGGTGAAGCGGGAGGCGCAGAGCAGGCCGTAAGACGCCGTGGCTATTTTGAATTGAGGATTGGAGCTAGACCTTGAGTCTGGGGCCCTAGACCCCCCGGATACACGAGCAAGTCGGCACCGGGGAGGTTACTTGTGTGAGGACCTAGAGAGTCGGCATGCAGATCTTGGCCCTGACGCAGAGGAAACTGGGGAAAGGCGACCATTCAGTGAATGAGCAGGAGAGGGAGGTGCCCCCTGCTGGATTGTAGGGGCTTGAACGCAGTCTGCTGGCTGTGGGAGATTCCCGGACCCCCACAGAGGTGACCTCATAGAGATGACTACGCATCGATCGAGAAAGGATCCCACAATTAAGGACCTCCTTTAGAAACCAGGCACTAAGCGGGCTGGTGGACACGGCTCCGAGCAACAGGCTGCCCAACCCCAAGAGAAGGACATGGAACCCACGGGGGAGCACCCGGAGGATCCAATTACTCGAGGCTTTCTGGAAAAGCTGTTCGGCGCGCTCGGGGAGGATTTTGCGGGCCTAAGGCAGGCTGTCACCTCTGACATCAAGCAGATTTGAACGGAGATCCAAGAAATTGGTGATCGAGTAGATTCCCTGGAAAGAAATGGCGATTGTAGAGAAGTAGAGATCACCGAACAGGCCCGGGAACTGCTGGGACTTAGATGAGGAGCTCTACCTCTGCCTGGAGGATCTTGAGAACCGTTCTAGGCGATCCAACATCCGCATCAAAGGTGTTCCACTCCAGGCGGATGGCGGCAAGCTGGATGAGTGGGTGATTTGCTTCTTCCAACACGCCGCACCAGCGCTTGGGGACCAAGAGATCACCCTGGATCGCACCACCAGCGCCGGACGGCCAGCCTCCAGCCTAGGTCAGCAGCGAGACATCCTCACTTGCCTCCATTCATACAAGCAGAAGGAAGTCATTATGAGTGCAACCCGGGAGAAAGCGACCATCGCGTTTTAAAGTCTTCAGGTCGGAATCTATCAGGACCTCTCGCCCCTCACTCTTCAGTGACGTAAAACCCTGAAGCCGGCTACGCCCTATCTCCGAGATAAAGGTGTTCGCTACCGTTGGGGGCACCCATTCAAACCGTCCTTTGTGTGGAATAAAGAGTTACAGGCGGTACGGTCCCTAAAAGAAGCACAGGAAGTCCTCGGAATCGATCTGGAGGAAGAAGGAAGCTCCGGGTTGCTGGAGGACGATCCAACATCGCAGGGGCCACCAAAACCGAGCCAAAGACGAGGACCCAGACGGGACAAACGCAAAAAACCTTCTCAACTAGAAAGCCAGAAAGAGAGATTCTGCAGCTACAGAATCGTGATGGTAAGCTCACATTGTACATCTAGCCGCTGCACACGGGCCACGACAGGCGGCTGAAGTGTCCCGGGGAAGAGTGTTCTCGGCCTTGGTGAAGAGAGCTCGCTCCCTTTGGTGCGATGACCGACTACTGGACATATGGACCCATGCACGATGGTGTGATACAAGTCCGACGGACGGCAAATTCTTGGTTATATTTGTTTTCCTTGTTCTGTCTCTTTCTTACCTTTTCCCCCCTCTTATTCATATTCTTGACATCTTAGGGCACCTCTTCCACAGGAAGGGACAGGTCCCGACCAGGTGGGCCGGAGACACAGGGAGATCCAGGGGGTACGGAAAACAGACACGAAGGGCCCGATTACGGTGGGTGAGAGAAAACCTCCATTCTGAGTTGATTAGTGGGAAATCTCAATGGACACTAAGCCACGCAAATGCACATACTTGAGTCTCTGGCAGCAAATGGGGTGGATGGGGAGGGGGGCCTTCACTGCTGTATCGTGATCATCTGAAGTGTCCCGAGGAGAATTTGGGTCAGGAGGAGTGAGCCGCTCACCCCCTCAGGAGCCCACTTACGATACCCCATTGCATCTCCCTAAAACTTTCCTATGACAGCACTTAAGGTCTTGATTTTGAGTTTCAATGTCCAGGGCCTTAACTCACCATATTAAACGACGCGCACTCCTTACGAGGCTCAGAGACGCCAAATGCGATATCTGCCTATTACAGGAGACTCACCTAAAGCGCACCGACTGGAAGCGCCTTCGGTCCAAATGGTTTGGTAGACAATACTTTTCTTCGGGTACCGGGAAAAGAGCTGGGGTGGCCATCCTTTTAGCAACACAGTTCCAGGAAACCGTGCTGGGCGTGCATGCAGAAACACTAGGTAGGATGCTGGCACTGCGGGTATCACTGGGAACCCACACATACACAATAGCCTCTGTTTACAGCCCAAATGAACATCAAGAAACCTTCCTCCGGGAATCACTGAATACTATCCTTGAATCCCCAGATGAGGATTTAGTAGTGGGGGGTGATTTCAATATAGTACCGGATCCCCAAATGTATCGGTCTGTTCAACGTGCAGGACACTCCGGGTCTCTCTCGGACTCTATGCTACAGAGGCTGGGGGAGGTTGGATTGACGGATGCTTGGAGACACTGTTATCCCACCGCTCAAGAGTACACGTTCTTTTCTGCGGCACACCAAACCTATGTGCGCATAGATCTGTTCTGGACTTCCCCATGAGTTACGAGGGACACCGGGGATGTCATGATCGGGACGGCTGCGCTCTCGGATCACTCCCCGATCTCCCTTACACTTCATATACCCGGGGTACCCCCATGCCAGAGAGTATGGAGACTGAACTATAAACTACTCGCATACAAATCCAACTTCACTGGGATACGGGCAGCTTTACAAGCCTATTTGGCAACCAACGACGATGGCTCGGTTGCTGCTCCCTTGGTGTGGGACGCGCTGAAGGCTGTCATAAGGAGGCGGTGCCTGGCCATTGCGGCAGGACTGAACAAAGACAGGAGGGACAAACAGGAGCACTTGGAATTGCAGATCAGGGAGCTGGAGGGGGTGCACTGCTGGACAGGTGTGGTCCAGACAAGACATCAACAACATTGCGCGGAAGCAACTAAGTGCTCTAGATTACGATCGAGCGGAATACGCTCTATTGCGCACTAAGCAGCGCTACTATGAGGGGGGAAACAAAGCCGGGAAACTCTTAGCACACTTGCTCTGATCCCAGACAAACGCTCGTCGCATTGCAGGGATCAAGAATTCTCAAGAAGAGATCCTTCAGTCCGACAATGCCATCGCAGCCGAATTTGAGACCTTTTACACGGATCTTTACACGGCGGACCACTTGGACTCGGCGGCGGCTGAGGTCTACATTCGCCGGGCGCCGGTGACCTCTCTCCCCCCCCTGGACACAATTAAATTAGATGCGGATATCCACCGGGAGGAGGTCCTGCGGGCCATCCAGGGACTCACCCCTGGGAAAGCTCCAGGAGAGAGCGGTTTTTTGGCCGATTTTTATAAAGCCTTCGCTTCCGATCTCATCCCGCTGCTTACCCGACTGTTCAACAATTTTAGCGAAACCGGAACTATGACCCCTACGATGTCCATGGCCGAGGCGGTCGTGATACCCAAACCGGGAAAGGACCCAATGGACTGCGCCTCGTATCGTCCTATATCCCTCTTAAACGTTGATTTAAAGATTTTTACCAGTATACTAGCAGCCCGCCTTGCCCCCCACATGCACAGACTGGTGGATCCGGACCAATCTGGTTTTATCCCAGAGCGCAGCGCAGCTGCAGCGACGGAACCCGGCGACCGTGCCACATCCTGCATAAAATCCAGCGCACTCAGCAACCTTCGGTGCTCTTGTCGGTAGATGCCGAGTAGGCGTTTGACAGGGAACACTGGCCATATTTGAGACAAGCCCTACATAGATTTGGCATTGGGGAATGTTTCTTGTGTTGGGTGAATTGTATATACAATAGCCCGGAAGCGCGCATCAGAGTGAACGGTGTCTCTTCCCGGCCCGTTAAGATTTGGAGAGGTACTCGTCAGGGGTGCCCTCTTTCACCCCTACTCTTCGCGCTTTATATGGAGCCGTTTGCCGAAAGAATCCGGCACCTTCCCACCATCACCGGGATTCAAATGGGAGAAAGAGAACACAAAATCTCACTTTATGCGGATGATATAGTGCTGTTCCTCATGCAGCCGTCTCTCTTCCTACCCCCCCCCCCTTTTAGAAGAAATTGAGGCCTTTAGCCGGGTCTCGGGCTTTAAAATTAACATCCAAAAGACACCAGCCCTCAGCTTAACCCTTCCCAAGGCTGACCAACAGCAGCTGGCGAAGCAGTTCCCATTTGCCTGGGCTTCCGGGGGCATCACTTACTTGGGAATACGGATATTCCCCACGATCGAGAAAACGGCCCAGGTGAATTATTCAGCCCTCCCAGCCAAGGTCCAGGGGGAGCTCCTTACTTGGAAGAAGCATACAATGTCATGGCTGGGTAGGCTGGCGGCCATTACAATGACTCTTTTGCCCCGCATCTTATATGTGATGCAGACAGTCCCATTGCATCCTCCACCCCGGCTGGTGGCCCAGCTGCAGCAACTTATAGGGGGCTTTATATGGGGAGAGAGGAGAGCATGCATGG
The DNA here is from genome assembly GCA_963921515.1 of Calotriton arnoldi. Classification (NCBI taxonomy): domain Eukaryota; kingdom Metazoa; phylum Chordata; class Amphibia; order Caudata; family Salamandridae; genus Calotriton; species Calotriton arnoldi. Next base: position 2,809,069 of record CAWUFW010000043.1, on the reverse strand, counting down.
CATGACACCAGACGTACCTGAGGCAGGAAGACGGGGGACTTGGGGTCTCGCACTTAGAGCGATACTACCAGGCAGCGCAATTGCATTACATGGTAGAATGGTATAAATTGGAATCGGAGAAGCACTGGTATTTTATTGATCGCGCGATCGCTGGCATGCACATTTGGAAGGTACCCTGGCTCCCTAAATGACACCGCCCAGTCGGGGTGTATATCTCCCCGGTCCTGAGGGCCACCCTTGGGGTGTGGGTCAGGGTGCAGAAGCTGTGCGGACTCTCGACTCCCATGTCGCGCCTGACCCCCAGCTAAGGAAGGGAACAGCTATCTTAAATGGCAAGAGGACAACTGCAAAAGAATTATTGGTGACCTCTTCGATGAGAAGGGAGTCATGGACTTTCCTCAACATGTGTCAGGCTTCTAGGTCCCCAAGGGCACGTACTGGCAATACTTGGCGCTACGTCATTGGGTGACCCAAGCACAGGTACATCCCCACCCAAGCCGCCCCCTACTAAATTTGAGCTTTGGTACATAACCCGTAATGCAGATAAGCATCTGCTGTCAGATATCTACGCCTTCTTGAATAAGCCTAAAACAACACTAAATCCCCCGCGCAGTGTAGGTGGGAATCGGAATTGGAACGCGAGTTCTCCCCTACAGAGTGGCAGGATATTATTCATAGGGCCAGGGCCTCCTCCTGTAGCACTGCTGGAAAAGAAATGTTCCTAAAAATAGTGCATTATTGGTACTATACCCCTGTCAGAATCGCACAGTGGAAACCCGGGGGGATGACCTTTGTTGGTGCAGATGTGAACAACCTGGCACCCTCACACATATCCTATGGCAGTCCCTGAAGATACAGGCCTACTGGGACTCAATCATGCTAGACATTGACACAATCTACCACACGAAAATACCCAGATTTCCCAGTTACATTCTACCAGGACTCCCAACTCCCTTACATATCCTCTCAAGCTTGCCGGGGAAGAGCGATCACTTTAGCGCTGGGCACCGCTAAGCAAGTGCTGTTGTCTAGATGGGGAACGGAGGAGATCCAGACTAAACTCAACTGGCTACATAGGGTTTGGGAAGTAGTGGGCATGGAGAAGATCATGGCAGGCCTCACCCACACACTACCCAGATTTGATAAAACATGGGGCACCACCATTGAATACCTATCTTCCAAATTCATGGAACTCAAGTGCCCGAGATATCTACGGGTCCTCAGACTCGCCAATGCGACTCCCCCCCAAGGAGGGCCACGCATACACAGGATAGACTACTCCCCCTGTGGATTGATGCTCAAACTACTGGGATATAGACCACCTCTAGATGTCTGACTCCCATCTTTTCTATTTCTCTACATTCCTTTCCTCGTCACCCCATCCACGAAGTTACGTATTTTTCATCATTCCCCACTGGCCAATGGATGTAGGTGGCGGCTTTTGTTAACATGTGCACTCTTAAAACTAATAAAAGATTTAAACCATAAAGGAGATTTCTGAGCCGCCAGGGACATAGCTGCTGAACCCCCTCCCAAGAATTGTATGATAAGGTTGCAGTCCACTTTCGGGACAAAGTCCTTAAGATCGTTCATGAGCTCACCCCCTCTGGAGGTGAGCAACCGGTCGCCGGGGAACTCACTCAGGATTCTGGGAAGAATTTCCTCACCACTTTCCCTAAGATCACGGTTTAGCAAACCAAGGAACTTCTGCTGGGCCTAAAATCTGGCGCTCCTTCGAACCCTTGTATGCACTCTATACTTAAAATGGCTCCTGACTTAGTAGCAAATTTCTTGGTTAAAGTGTTCAACGACATACTTCAATCTGGTAGCTACCTGGCCATCTGGAAGAAAGCCATTGTCTCACCGCTTCTCAAAAAACCAAATGCTGACCCCCCTAGATTTGAATTTTTTTTGACCGATTTCTCTTCTCCCTGTCCCTGCTAAATTCCTTGAGAAAGTCATCAATCTTGAACTGATGAAATAAGTTGAATCCCAGGAGATCTCGGATCTCTCTCAGAACGGGTTCCACGCAGGTCACAGCACCGAGTCTGCTCTTATTGCGGCCACTGACTGTATTCGCGTGCAGGTTGATCAGGGTGGATAGGCGGTGCTGATTATGCTCGACCTATCGGCGGCATTCAACACCGTTTCCCTGGTGCGCATGGTGCAGCGTTTGCAGGAGGTGGAAGTCACAGGAAAGGCCTTGCAGCTTCTCCACTCTTTTATGTCGAGCAGGGCCAACATCGTTATCTGGGGAGGCTTTAGAGCTAAGGCCTTTGGCCTTCCTTGTGGAGTGCCCCAGGGATCCTCTTTGAGTCCCACTCTTTTTAACCTCTATGTGACCCCTCTGGCCAAGTTGGTGCGGTCTTTCGGATTTCAGGTGCTCTCCTATGCGGACGATACGCAAATTATTGTCGCCATATCGAATGATTTGCAATCCGTCTCAGAAAAGTTCAATCAGTGTATGACCAGCATTATCTGCTGGATGAAGGGCAATTCACTGAAGATCAACGCAGATAAGACCGAGGTGCTGGTATTTGGCTCACAGAATTCCATTTGGTCAAATGTCTGGTGGCCTGCAGACTGTGGTCTCCTGCCTGTCCCGGTCAGGACAGCAAAAAATCTGGGGATCATTTTTGACGAGGGTCTGACCTTTGATGCACAAGTTAGCCGCACAGTCAGCACTTGCTTCTATATTCTAAGAACTCTCAGAAAGGTTTTGCCGTATATTACGTCTGAATTGCATCAGTCTATCATCATCGCACTAGTCACCTCTCGGCTGGACTACTGCAACGCTCTGTACCTGAACATCAATGCGGTCTCCCTTAATAAGCTCCAGGTAGTATAGAACGCAGCGGCAAGGCTGATTCTTAATATTCCGAAGCATCAGTCAGTAAGGGGATTTTCTCCTTGCACTGGCTCTCCATCAGGAAGCGTATCTCCTTTAAGGTTCTGAGCATGGTATTTAAGGCCATGCACAGTAAAGGTACGCCACATCTGAAAACCTTTTTCCAATGGTATACTCCTGGGAGGACCTTGAGATCCTCCTCACAGAAAAAACTGGTGTCTCCTAGATTTTGCAGGTCCAGATGGGGTGGCCGCTCATTTTCTGTAGCAGCTACCAAGCTTTGGAATTCCTTGCCCACCTCCATGTCTAATGCGGACTCCTTACCATTTTTTTAAAAAAACTCTTGAAAACATGGCTATTTGCATCTTAGATAGCTGCAGCTGCGTCTCTCTCCCTCTCTGTCTGCCCGGGCCTTGACACCCTTGGGTATAAGAGCGCTCTACAAATATTATCCTATCTTATTCTATCCTACCTGCCTGGAGTGTCTCAGCAGAGCATATTTTAGGAATTGTTTGCAATGCATGGAGTAATCACGCCAAAGAGACGCAAACAGCACCAGAGCGCCCCCTTCCAGGAGATCTCCTATACGAGAGATCCCCAGTAAGTCCCAGGGTACAAATCCTCTAAGTTTCCCAATCTCCTTCAACCACGCACCCTCCCAAAGTGGCGTTGCTCTGCCATCCTTCCTGCCCAGCCTATGTGGCAGTGGCCCTCCTCCAGGCTTTTACCGACACCTGCGTAGCCGGCAGTGGAGATATGAGTGACTAACAAATTATTTGTTTTCCAGCCTGTAGGTGGAGTGGTCCACCGGGAAAATGCCCAATCATTCATTACCACCAAGTGTGCTGCCCAATAATGGACCATGACGCCCGGGAGGGCAATCCCCCCGTTATAGGGGTTATGCTGAAACGTGGAGAGAGCTATTCTAGGGTGCCCAACACACCACAGCAAAGAGCGCAGGTCGCTCTCCAGTTTAACAAAACGGAGTCTCAGGGAGCGGGTAGTAGGTATCCTGCATGGCGTACTATAGTTTTGGTTGCGTAATCATTTTGAAAATGGCTGCTCTCCCCAACAGGGTGAGGGGCAACGTACGCCATCTCTCCAGGTCATCCTGGAAAGCCTGCATCACTCTCCCCAGATTTCTAGAAAAACACTGCTCCTGGTGAGGCGTCACATATATGCCCAGGTACTGAAAGCCTTCAGTTACTGCCTGAAGCATCTGAGGAAGATTAGTGGAGTCCAAGGGACTGGAGGGATGACAGAGCAATGACTTGTTTAAATTGATGTGATAGCACAAGTGAGCCCCATAGGACTCAAAAGTATGAATGATCATAGGGATGGTAATCCTGGGTTCAGTGACAAAGCAAAATGTCATCAGCGTAAAGAGATTTTTTTCCTCCTCCCTAGCCATGGCTGAGACCTTGAACCCCCAAATATCTGGGTGGGAGCTAATCACAGCCACCAAGGGTTCGCTAGCAGGGACGGCTCCTCCGCTATGGCGGAGGATCATCGCCCCACTGCTTTTAAGCAGTGGGAGGAAGAAGAAACATAAAATGATAATAACAGAGTCATTATCATTTTATGTTTCCTGCTTCTTTTGCGGGCGGGCGGGTCTGCTCTGCTCTCGAAGCAGGGCATGGGAGGAGTGGTTTGCCCACTCCAAAATGCACAATGACTGTTTGGTCGGCCCTCTCGGGCCGCCCAAACCAGTCATGCGCACTTTCCCTGTTCTCCATGCAGGCTGCATTACAGCCTGCATAGAGAACATGCCCACCCCTCCAGCCCCTGGTTGAGCGCTGTGTCACAGCGCTCAGACCAATCACAACGCCTGGCTGCTACCTGATCCAAGACGAGGAGAGCTGGAGCAGCACAGGACCCGGTGGCAAGGTAAGTTTTTTTTTTGTATTACGCAATCTGCCTACGCGACTCCCCTCCCCCTGCGACATCCCCCCGCAACATACCTCCTGTGACATCCCCCCGCAACATACCCCCTGCAACATACCCCCTGCGACATCCCCCCGCAACATACCCCCTGCGACATCCCCCGCAACATACCCCCTGCGACATCCCCCGCAACATACCCCCTGCGACAACCCCCCCGCAACATACCTCCCGCGCGACATACCCCGCCACCCGCGAGCCATGCCGGCCGCCACTGTTCGCTAGTGAGGGTGAACAGCAAGAGGGAAAGGGGGCAAACCTGCTGTGTGCCACGCTCTATCGGAAATACTGACGAGAGAACCCCATTCACTTGGACAGCCACTGTAGAGGCCTGATACAGCAGGGCGATCCCTTGCCTAAAGCAGGTGCCAAAACCAAATTTACTGAGCGTCTGGTGGAAAAGAGGCCAGTGCATGGTGTTGAACTCCTTCTCCGCATCAGATGCTTGGCAAACGTGGGGATCCTCTCTTTGATCAACCTCCGACATCCAATTATGGAGGCGCCGAAGATTGAATCTGGTAGGCCTGCCTGGCATGAAGCCCAACTGGTCTCTATCAATAAGCAGGACAATCACCGTCAGGAGTCTTGAGGCTAGAATGGTAGTCAGCACTTTTATCTCAATATTTAACTGAGAGATGAGGCGATAGGAGCTGCAGTTGTTCTTGGGCTTACTGTGCTTATGAATCACCACAATGGTTTCTCATTTTAGGTCTGGCGGTGGCGCACCACAGTCTCACACTTCCTTAAAGAGGTCAAGCATATAGGGTGCCAGCAAGCCAGAGTATCTTTTGAAGATCTCCACCGGGAGGTCATTTGGCCCGGTGTCTAATGTCCCTCACTTTCAGATCTGTAATGGCCACCTTGACCTGCTCCAGGGTGATATAATCGCCAAGTGCCATGCGGTCGTCCAAAAGCACCACCGGCAGATACATCGTCGCCGGGTACTCAGCTATATGAGGGGCATCCGCCAACAGGCTGGCCTTATAAAATGAGGCATAGTAGCCGGCAAATGCCTTTGCAATGGCCACATCAGTTGAGTTGGGGTTTCCCATCTCATCTGTGATGATGTGTATCCATCGGGGCACATTCTCCCAATTAGTAAGCCAGGCAAGCAACTTGCCCGCCTTGTCTCCTGCATCATAAAGACAATGCTGTGTAGCCAGCAGTTGCCTGTGGATCTCCCCTGTGGCCAGGTCTTGGTATTCTCTCTGAAGTACCTCAAGGGACCATAAAGTTTAAGGGTCAGTTCGAGCTCCTGGGGAACCCTCAAGGGTCGTAACCAGATGCTCCAAACTCTCTATCTCCACCACTTCCCTTCACTTTTTGAGGACCAAGACATTCTGTCTGAGCCTTATCCATGAGTACTGTCTTATAGGCCTCCCAGAGAAGCACTGCCGACTCAACCGTACCCTTATTTACTTGGAAATACAGCTCCATATTAATCCAGAGTTCATTCACTACCTCTGCATCCTTCAGTTCCCATGCATTCAGCCACCAGCTCACTCCCCGAGGACAACCTCTGCCCTTCATCGTAATCCAAAGGGGGGAGTGGTCTGACAGGCCTCAAGTGAGGTACTCCGCTCGGTGGATCGCGGTTGCCTCTCCTGCAAGTACAAAGAGATAGTTCATCCAGGAGAAAACCCTATATACCTCGGAGAAGTAGGAGTAATCCCTACCCGTAGGATGATGTCATCTCCACAAATCGCAGAGGCACATGGAGTGTGCAAATCTCCCCAAGAGTGTGACTCCTGCTGGGGCAACCACCACGCTCGAGCGATCCAAAGTCAAGAGCGCGACATCATTTAAATCTTCGCCCATGATATAGACGGCTAAATCAGCCTCCAAGAGCATGGCAGCCACCTGGTCTAGCACTGGCTGCTGAAATCGAGGGGGTGCATAGACATTGATCAATGTAACAGACGTCCTACCCCATTGACCCTGAACTCCCACATATCTTCCGTTGTGGTCTATCTACGTTCTGTACACCTGAAACGGGGTTCTTCTTAACCAATATCGCCACTCTCCTTGAGCCAGAGGTGTACTCTGTATGCACCAGTATCGAGTAGGCCCCTCTATCCAGAAAGTGACACAGGGTCCCCCTCAAGAGTGTCTTCTAAAGCAGGACAATGTCAGGCTGCAGACATCGTAAGTAACGTGTGTCTAGGCCACACTTCACCTTACTGGCTAATCTATTGACATTCCAAGACATTATAGAGTGACATGGGGCATCCTGTGCATGCAGTGGGTTGCATTGCGGCCCCAACGGCCCATCTAACATCCTGACAGGTGTGGTGTGCCCACATATACCCCCACCAGGTGAACTAAAATGAACTGAACCCCCCTCACACCCTACCTTCCCCTCTCCCAACCCCCTGCTCCCCCCTACATGTCAACTTGACAAGTACTCGTGTGTGAGGCAAGAGAGTTTTGTCACTCACCCACAAAACCCAGAACACCCAACTAGTGTCTTAACTTCTGTAGAGCAGAGTAAGCAAGAAAGAATATACCCTCCCCCTCCCAAAGGCAGAAAAGAGTAGAATGGAAACACACGAATCAGTCCCAAAGAAGGACAGATAGATGGAGAAAGAAGTGGGGGAGGAGAGGTACAGGACCCAGATTCCAGCCCGCGAACCCCTTACTCGCCCTCTAATGTCCCTCACTCAGTTAGAGGAACCAACATTCCCATAACAGGACAGACACATTTACCAGTATAGCACTTCAGGCAGTCTCAGCGGTGTCCATCCCAGCTCGTTCCTCCTACCCACTCTGAGCACAGTGGGGCAAGAGGCGCATCCAGGACCTCTCCCAGCAGGCAGGCAGATCCAAGCACAAAATGATGGTGTACAAGCCACCACGCATGGGCTAATTCAACTATTCTTTGACTGAGTGTTGTTGGTACCACTAACCTGGATCCAGTGAACAACAGATCATTCTTAACAGACAGCTCATCTTTGATCAACTTTTATGACCTCTATTCCCCAGCAAACGTATCCTGACCTCGTCCCTCCATTTTTATCCAAGACACGAGGCCACATAAAATACTATTGTTATTGAGGGAGGTCGCTTATTGTCAAAGTCTGGCATGTACTCCACCACCTCAGAGCCACTGTCCACCGATGTCGCCAAAGCAACAGCCTCCACAGGTACCCTGGCCTCCTCCCTCTTCAGCTTCTAGGTCTCCACATCTAGGGTCCGGTCTTGCCACATCACCACCCAGGTGCCAAGACAGATGTACGTCGGTGCCGGGCCCGTAGACGTTGTGGTGTCCTGGTCCGGCATCCTCTCTGTGACCCAGTCGCTGTCATCCTAGGTCTCTGACCAGAGGAACAACCCTCCCCATGGACCTCCAACCAGTTCCACACATTCTCCGGCTCCTCGGGCTGGTAAAGAAGTGCGAAAGCCCATCGTGCAGCACTTTCAATTTTGCAGGGTAAAGCAGCATGAAAATGAGGCCTAAGGCTTTAAGTTTCTGTTTGGCCTCGGCAAACACCTGTCTCTGCTGCTGGACAAATTGGATGTAGTCAGGAAAAAAACAAAAAATTAGACTTTCGAATTTCGGGTTCCCCTGCCGCCTGACCTCATGGAGGATGGCATCCCTATTCCTGTAATTGAGGAGTTTCGCTATTATTGTCTGAGGACAGGGCAGTCTCTGGGATCTTTTCCTTGAGCCACCGTTCCAGGAATAGCTCAGGGCTGTGCCCTCAACCCCTTTAGAAAACCCCACAAAACCTACATTACACTTCCTTGATCAACCCTCTGCATCTTCCCCACACATTTGCAGCCTCTTCGTCTGTGTCATGAGGGCTGCCACTGTGGCCTTGAAGTATGACAGTTAATCCTGCATCTGGACAACTTGTTGTTCCATTGCCATAGATCTGTCCGCAACCTTGAGGAGGTCCGCTCTAAGGAGGTTCACGTCTAGGGAGACCGAGTCAATCTTACCCTGGATGTTGGCGTTGAAAGCTTCAATCGCCGCCAATATTTGGGTGCCGGTAGAGCCCTGGTGCACTTGGCGGCCACCTCCAGCTTCACTCAGATGCCCCCCAGTATGCCCAGTGGCTGTAAATTGGTCCATTTTAGTTTGTTGGGCCCACGCGGCGCCCTGTCTCTGCCCATGTCAAAACCAAGTGGGGGGCACCGGAGCTGCACTGTTCAGATCTCAAAAGCACCAGCGGGGGTCATGTAGCACTTCGGCACACACCTCCCCTGAGTGCTCACATCTCGCCGGCAGGATAACTCTGGCCCCTCTGGGAGACTGCTGCTCCAGTCCAATTGTCTCTAGGTCCAAGCGGTCACTCCTTAGCCCAATTCAACTAGCCCCAGGGTGTGCCCCTTCCACAAATCCTCATGTGCAGGGGCTCCCAGCCCAACGCAAACTCATCTCCTATGCTCGGGATCCAAAACCATGCAAAAGGCTCCATGTAGAATCACAGAACAAGGCACGGCAGGGGGACCACAACTATCAGTCTCGGCCAGCACTCCAGGCCCCCAATATGGCAGCAGGCATGCAGATAAAAGGAGGCGAAGGGGAAGAGTAAGGTCTCCACAGTCACTGCATTGGGCGTTGCCCTACCTCAAACCAGAGGTGTCCACAACTGTTCACCGCTCACTAGGGGGTGGGGGTCACATCTCAGCATAGGATATGGCAGGAGGCCCCCCTCCTCAAATGCTAATATGCTCAGGCCCCCTTTATTCCAGGCTTGTGGATGCCATCTGCATCAAGCCTCAGGACCGCAGAAACTCAGGGACGCATATAGGTTGCGTGACCACACCCAGGCAAAGAGTCCAGCTCCATGGAAACAGCAAATCACTCTCAAGCGCATTGCAGGCAAGGCAGTGCGGACCGCAATTCATTCCCAGGTCCTAACAAGGGACTCCTCCGGTCAGAGCTCTGGCAGAATAGGGGGCATTCCAGGCCGGGCCGCTGTTCACCAGCCCGCCATCACTGCACTGCTCCATGCCGCAAGTCAAGGTGGGTCGCTGCTGCAGCTTAGCAATCAGGCTGGGGGGGGGGGAATTAGGTGGGGGACACCACACCAGCGCAATCAGAGGGCCTTTGCACTATGGCAGGGTGAGGCCTCCGGCACAATGAGGGGCCACCCAGGCCAGGCCGCACCATGGAGCACCTCTGATGCAGGCGTGTTCCACTGTGGCGAAGCAGCCCTACCTCTCGCCAGTCGATGGTCCAGGTCGGGACATCGTCTATGTCCCCAGTCTTTGAGTGTCCAACATGGGCCCTCGGTCTCGACCAACAACAGACACGGGGGTGGATCACTCCACCGCGACAGGCCTCCCATGTCACTCTCGCTGAACTCAGAGCAGCGGCACCTCGAACGGCTTCCCCACATCGGATCTCGGCTTTAATAGCCTCGACGCCTTCCCACTATGCTCTGCGACTGGTCTGACACAGATGATGGATGGAATGCGGAACAAAGCAAACATTCACCCCCCCAGTCAAGAGATCTGGGTTAAATCCATCATTCTTTTGCTTACCATGCAAACCAGGTTTAGACCCAGCCATATGCAAATCAGTCTTGACCCTGCTCCTCATGGGAACAGTCCATCCCGATCTGCCAGGACAGGCCCATGCAATGGATTGTGTGTATCCTTTTCAATCGAACTAGAATTAAACTCACCTCCTTTCAATCCCGTCAACGCAAATGCAATTGTTCTCTCCTCACCATCCACTTCTTGACTTAACACACCTCCATAACCCTTTTGACTTGCATCTGTTACATGTTTTTTCTGGTGTAAACGCTTTTACACTTGGAGCTCTCTTTAACCACCTTAAATTCTTGCTCACACTCTTTGTTCCAGGAAAATTCACTTCTCTTCTTTGTCAGTTCTCTTATGCATAGAGTTTTCTCAGCCGGGTTCTCAATGAAACGTGCATAGTACTCAATCACTCCAAGAAATGACAGAACAACTTTTCCGCTGTTTCAAATTTATAACAATATCAACTAGTTATATTTTAATGAATACCCCTTGTTCATTTATTCGATGACCCAAAAATGAAATCTCTTTTCTGCCAAAACAACACTTCTTTGACCTCATTGTTAAACAATTGTTTTTTTAAATATTTAAAACCGTTCTCGCTCTTTCATCATGTTCACCTAGATCTGATCAATACACATCATCCTGGTAGTAGAGTGGCCCCGGAACATCTCTAAGAGGTTTGAAGAAAAAGAGATTCCGCTATTACTAATCCAAAGAGCATTCTCATAAATTTGAATGCACCCATGGGAGTGATAAATGCCGTATAATCCTGGGAGTCTTGACGGAGCTTGACCTGGTGATAGGCCGAAGCTAAGCCTAATGTTGTGAATAAACTTGCCCCTTCTAATGAGGTCAACATCTCAGTAATGTAATGGGAATGTATCCATCACAACCTCTTTATTTAGCGCCCGCAGATCAATACACAATCTGGTTTCTCCATTATTCTTCCAAGCCAGTACAATTGGAGAGAATCATTCCATTGCCTCCAGAGGAGTGATTACACCAGTCTCACATAGTTTGTTGAGATCCTTCTGTACCTCTTGTTTTACAGATAAAGGTAATCTTCGGATCCTAGCTGTCACCGGTTTAGCTTCTTTTTTAATGTAATTAGATAAACATTGTTTTTTAGACATCCTAATTGTTCATTAAATACCTCCAGGAACTGATCTACAAAATGTATTTGTAACCTCTCAATTTGTTTTATCTGTACTTGTGGGGCAGCATTATGACCTAGAAAAACTTCCAAAATCCTTTTGATGTTGCCAACTCAACATCTCATCCCCTTGTTCTGCTTCATAATTTTCCTACCATACTCATAGTAAAGTGAGTTATTGTGGTTACAAAATAACCTAACATCTCTATGGGCTTCTATGGAATCATTGTGTATTCATAGATAAGTAAGTTGTGCGCTGTTCCACTTCATGTACTTACAGTCACTTGATATTTCATATTGACTATTTCCCTGATGCCACTTTACAGGATATATCCTTACAGGGATTTCGGTTTTTTCCTACAAGGTTTTTGAAACTGATTTTACTTATGCTCTACTGGCGGTACTGGTCGTTTAACGTACCTTATTGGATCACCATAGAACACCCGTTGCCTGCATTTTGACTTAGATTGGACTCCGATCGAGTTTTGTCGGATTGGAATTATCACCGGCATTCCGGTGAGGAAACATAGGAATTTCTTTTCCCCATGTAATGCTTTGACATATCTACGTTACTCGTTCCTTTTTTTCTCCATGCTCCATCCTAACCTTATTCCTGCCTATTTGGTCCACAGATCACGCGATTCTGCTGATCCACTATCAGGTAGTGCCAGGAGATTTTTGTGTCATCTTCACCCACACTATTTAAAAATTCATGTTTTTACTAGTTCGTTTTTACTTCTACAGATGTCTTACATCTAATTTTCTTGGATTCTTGGATTTATCGTATACTCGTGCCCTACCGGGTTGGAATTATCACCCGCCTAGGGGTAAGAGAGGGTTTAGATTTACACTTTTGCCATATGCTCTTTTATGTCCCTCACCCTGGAATATTCTTGGTTTATATTTACACACCCTTGTCTCTCTTTCCCTCTCTTTTTTATTTCTCAGACTACACAGAGTTTAGACTACTCGTTTCAGGTATATATATTTTCTCTTGTTTTCACGCAATCCATGGTCGTCAGTTCCCTTATCTTTTTCCCGCGTCTATCCTGTTTTTACCCTAATTCTGATATGGATTCTTTTCTTAACTCTTTCCTCCTATACCCCTTTGTACTTACTCCTCTACATTACTGTCTCTTTCAGCTCTCGCCTTTTCTCTCTTATATAATTGTAGCGTATTTTGATTAGGTGTACACACTATGATTCCCATGCATTAATTATTTCTTGGCACCTATGCGGTAATTATTTTAGATTGGTTATGTTCACGAGCACGTCCCACACACCTTTGTTCGGGTGTTATTGGCTTGCATTAGGTTTCCACGTGTGTCTGGGTGACCTTCACACATGCATTTTGGAGAACATGTGCTCTCCAGTCACGGTCACCCCCCATCTTGGGTTCACTTCATTTTTTGTATCATTCCCAGCCCTGAAGAGTCAGGGATTACTTTTCTCTGACGAAACACGTGTCGGCTGGTTGCGGTTTTTTTGAAGAATAAAGAAATTACGACATCACTCAAGAATCTTGTACAATTCGCTTTTGAATGATATTTACATATTTTGTTTGATTTTGTATGTGTGCACAGGATTTAGGTATCCTCCATATCCACCTGGTTTCACATCCATCTCTTTCAAATCCACCTTATTCTGAAATTGATTTTCATAAATATTTTTTGAAATTATAGCTAACTTTGAAGATGAATCAAACATCATTGTTACTTTTCATCCTTCTATGTTAGTCCCACCTCTGAATTCCCTCCTGGTTTCCCTTTGACTTGCAAAATGATCTCATCACAAAATACATCTTGCACTTTTTGTACTTTCTTTTTTTTCACATCTCCACTTTTTCAACATTTTGCAGGGCAACATTTGGTATTAGCCATGTGACTATACTGGCCACACCTGAAACATTTCCCTTTGAAAACCCTTTATTTTCTGTCTATTTTGTCTTGCAATTTTTTTTATTTTAACTATCATGACAGCTTCTTTTTTGCTGTCTTCATGTAATTTTTCTTTAACTCTGACACACATTTCACCATAGGCCGTACTCTTTTGGCAACAATTATAACTTCATGTAAATCTGGTTCATCTTTAAGCCAAAGCTCTTCACGGATTTTATCAGAGTTGCAACACAATAAAAATTGATCCCTAATCTTTTCTTCCGACCAAGCCCCAAATTTGCAAGTAACAGCCAATTTACACAATACAGTGATATATTCTTCCACTGTCTTCTTTTCTTCCTGTCTCCATTTGCTAAAATAGTATCTCTCTAAAATAGTAGATACTCTGGGCAAAAAATGAAAATCTAATTTTTTCATGCACACAGCATACTCACTTAGACCTCTTCCCACATTCCCTCCAATTCTGGCAAATTATCTAATATCACCTGACCCCTGGCCCCTAAACAATGCAACAACAAAGCTACTTTTCTTTCTACCCCCATGTTAGGACCACATACCTTGGCATGGTTTTCAAAACTTTTTTTCATTTCGCTCACCGAAGAGGTGGATCACTCGCATTACTCAGTGTCAAAACAATATTTAACTGTAATAACGCCAACTACGCTTCACTCTTTGATCTTAGTTATTAACTGTAACTAAAAACATTACACACTTGAACAGAGGAAATTACTTTAGAGGAATTATTAACTTTGAATTTAAACATATACCACAATTATTATTTCTATGTATGTGAAAAAGAGAAAAAGAAAACCTCATTACAGGAAATTTTGTGCAGAGGTGTGCCTGGCATTGTATTTTAAAAGAACAGGCTTTCAAAAGTCAAATGTGGTGAGCCCATCATCGACTATATATACATATACTTGTCGTTCCTTCAAGGGAAGCCTGGAAACTGTCACACTGTTCTTGTGTGACGACTCCACCTTCCAGCAATTCCTCCCGAAGAAAACCTCCTGAAAGGACAAAATCCTTGCCACTTTTGTTATCACAGGTCTATGTGCGTCTGGAAATGCCCACTTTGAAATTGCCAACACATTTTATTTACTGTTAGCACTCTGCCTAACCTAGTTATTCATATAAACAAAACGCAATGCTCGCGTCTCAACACACCTGTTAACTTCTTCCCTTCACCAGCAGTTAGAGCACCAGCTAACCTAGGGACAACAGTCTCGGCCTCTCCCTCTGAAACCAGTCATGTGACTGTAAGTTTCGATGTATCCAGCGGCGGTCCCAAACCTGTAAGTCTGTCTGCTTGAACCAAAATGTTAGTACTTCAGCCAACCTCACCGTCCACAATGCTCAGCATTTAAAGCTTCTGCTGTTCATCCTTACACTCCGATCAATCCGAGCGCTCCGCATCCGGGACCAAAGGACTGCTTATCGAAATCCCCAATGCATGGCGGCCAAACTCCTGAATGGCACGCCTCTCCTAATATCTCGTCAGAATTGCAAATAAATTGACGACTAGCCGTGCTAGGAAACTCCGCAAATTGCTGATCTCCACAGAAGCGTGTAGAGGCGTTTCAACAGATGCACGCACGATCGGATCCCATTCTTTCTGTTCGTCAGAAAAGTTTAGTAAAGTCCTTCAAATAATGACAAGCAACAATGTAGTTCAAAAGAGAGGTTTTATTGTACAAAATGCCCCAACCAACACCTCTAACTGATCCCAACTGTCACTGTTAGAATCCCTTGACCAGACGCCTCAGAACAGTCTAGGTATTGCATCACTGGTCAAGGGAAGTACAAAGAGCACACAAGGCACCACAGTTACCCGACTCAATCTCCAGTCATGAAATTGGAGGCTTCGGAGGTTGGGGTGCAGTAACTGCCACTGTGATTTGAAGAGGAGATATAAAGGAGGTGGCAAAAAGATCCACCGGCGGTGTGCCCCCAAAGTTTGAAGATGCATTTGACAGACTCTGAGTGAAGTCCCACACATGGTTGGCAAGGTGATGACAACTTAAACTGTCCACTCAGACATTTAGAACTCTAGCCAGATGACCTAGACCACAGCAATAACGCTTCTCAGCAAAGAATATGCAACCCTACACCCACCTGCTTGTTGTTATACCATGTCATAGTTGTGTTGTCTGTCAATATCTGGGCAGACTGACCATGAAAGAATTGCAGGAAGGCTTTGTGCACCTGTAATATCACTTGTAGTTCCTGCAGATCGATATACAACAGTTGCTATTCTTGAGACTAGAGGCCTCTGATCTATAGATCTTCCAGACGAGCTCCCCACCAAAGAGTGGAAACATCCGTGATGACTGTAACCACTACTGGTGGTGACTTGAATGGCCTCCTTTGCACCAGGTTGCCTTCCACACTCCACACCAAATCCGCTGCACTGTCCCCCTGAGATTCTACGGAAGACATTGAACAATCAAGAAGTAGGCACGGTTCATTCCTGGGGTAGGAGGGGTATTGCTGACCAGGCTGGGGCTGGGGTGATGGCGCCGCAGGTATCAGAAGATCAGGGAATGGCACGGGGTCCAAATGAGCTGCAGGTTTTGGATCCTCTGAGGAAAGCTCAACTGGCTCTAGCTTCAAAGAAGAGTTCTGAGAAGGAGGGGAACCCTTTGACCAAAGGCTCCATTCGGTTGACTTCAACGACGACAATGGCGACCCCTACGATCTCGCCCAGGGCCTCAAATTCAATTTAGCTCAGTGATCACCTGAGCTTGGGCCACAACGAGCTTGGCATTCCGGTCCTTTATGGCCGTGGGGTGCATGCTGCTGCATGAAGCACCGGCCTTGACATTGTGATACGACCCTAAGAAGACCAGGCAGATGTCGTACAGGTTCATGATGGACATTTGTCCATCACAGTTCTCATAGGATTTGAATCCTGAATGCTCCCTGTACTGCAAGTGTAGGAGAAACAGTTTTGAAAAAGGATGAAATGCTGTGAGATTTCCCTCGGGAGAGTGAAGTCTGGATTCCCGTTGATGGTGCCGAAAAAAGGGAACTGACATCAGGGCACCAGTGGGGAGCTTTATGGCTCCAGTAATGTCACAGTGATGTCACTTCTCTATCAGCATGGAGAGCTATTGAGAAGTTTCCAGATTCAGTCTGACACCTGGGATATTTAAAAGGTGAGGAACCTGCAGGCAGAAGTACCCATCTGAAATATAGTACTACACATACCTTTTTGGTTTATGTGATTTTTTGCCCAGCTCCAAATAAGACCCTATGGCCTAATTTATGCTTTGAAAAGGAAGCTATCAAATGGCTGAGGTGAAGGAGACACCACCATTAGCTCAGTCACACAGTATGGGTGCCAAATCAAGATATAACTTGCAGGTCAGTGGCTATGTTTTGCTGAAATTGGTCCTGCTGTCATGGTGGGAGTATTATCATCAAGTCAATACTGGCCAGTCTGCTATGCAACTAAAACAATAGTTATTTTTTGCCTCTGAAACATGAATGATTTCTCATAGCATCTGGGGGAGAAATTTGCTTTCTCTAGACCCTTAAGAAAGAAAACCATTGCGTTGGAAAGTCCCCATCCAACATCTAATGCTGGTGACGAGGTTTCCAGTGGTGGATACTGCTGTGGATCCATCACACCACAGGAAACACACTGCTTCCTGCAACCTCTAAATGAAGCAGGGGTAGAGGCTGGTAGACAGAGCAGACACCAATTGCTCTCTAAATGAGGGCCAAAGACTGAGGTTCCCAAAACTTGAGGGAAGGAGGTCTGATGAGAAGTAAACAGATTAAAATAGGCCCAAGAAGAGGCATGTCAAAAAGAGGGAGCATTTTTAGAGTGGCCATGTTTATAGAGGCGATCAGTTAAACTGCTGTATTCTTATGGGAAATGATTTATGTTTTTAAAGGATGCACTGCTCGGAGATAGTGTGTGCATCTTGGTAATGTCATAGCAATTAGCCATTGATTTGAAAAGGCTTTCTGAATATCTCCTGACAACATGTGTTCTCTTAGGTAGGAGTAAATGAAACAGGCCAGTCAAAGGATATTTGATGATCGCTCACTGAGTTGAAAAATAATTCACTGGTCCGATGGCTACTACGTAGGTCTAACCAGTATACACTTACACTCCTGTTCACACTAGGTGTCTGGCAAATTAACTTTATACCATCAACAAGACAAGCTAGGAGACTGCTGCTCTTGAGAACAGTTCAGTGGCCAAATTGCACCTACTTGTTAGAGTGTTGAGACCTGATGCTGTATTTGTTTGCTGCTGTCACCATATCAGAATATCATCTGGGTGAAGGGTAGCTTTTCAGGACCTAAGCACTCAAATGGGCTGATAGAAAGGCAGGTGGAGAATTCAATCCTATCCGTAGGACAAAAAGCCATATCTGAGATGCAGCAGTACAATTTCCTCTGGAGGAAGCGCAAAATGTTTAAGAACCATACTTGGCAGGCCTTAGTGAGGACACTAGGATGACCCAAGCTGCCCTTGAACTTTAGTATGACCCACAAATTTTAAAGAGTCAAGGATGGAGGGGAGGGGAACTTCCATGACCAGTTCAGCAACAGACTATTCTTTATTGATCTTAGACCTTCCCAATCCCGGATTCAAAAACAGCATATTTTATTTTTCGATGCACTGGAATGACACCCATGTCTAGTCACCAAAAGGCCTTGAAGATGCATTTGAGTTTGCCTGGTTGAGTCGAAATTTCTGCAGGGAGCAATAATGCTTGCTAAAACTATCAGTCTTCTAAATGGCCTAGGCAATAGCTCCACTGCTGGCCAGCAAGCTACAGTGATTGGGTAGGACTATGATTTCTGACAAAGGTGTTAATATGTTGCTATTGGTGTGCATCATGACCATTGTTGATCGAAGATTAGAAAGACAGTGGGGCATGGCCAAGATGGCGGCTGAGAAGGACGCGAGATAAGGAGCTCTGCTACGGCCCGCTAAATAGCCTGTTGATCTTGCTGCACCACACAGTCCTGTGATGACCTAAATCCTCCCATCGCACCATCTCCGCCCCAGTCTACATCACTGAAAGGGGAAACGACCGAGAGGCTTGATTCTGGAGCACCAGAGCTGCTGCTTGCAGCACCGCTAGCGGTACCATGGCCCGGCCTGGCTTAGGTCCTTCGCCCATGAGGCCAGCCGCAGCTGCCCGGACCGCCTTGCTCCACTACTAGGGACTGACCGACTGCATCCCGGGTACTGACCTCCTGAGCACAGAGAGACACTGAGGCCCGAGGTGCGGCACGGCTTGAGCTGCCGGGATCCCGTGACCCGGGAGGGCGGGAGGGGAGTCAGCCACAAACCATTGCCCTGGGCCCCAAACTCCTGGACCCCCATCGGCGGGGGCAGCTGCCACTAGCCTTGATATAGTGTAAAGGACTTAAGGCAACAATAATATCAAATCACAGCAATTGTCTAATGAATTAAAGCACATATATAGACAAAAAGAGAACCACAATATCTGATAGTTATATATAAAATGTAAAAAAATGTTTTATTGATGATCAATGAATTAATGGCAGAAATTTATAATATTAAAACTATACCCCAATTATACTAATTCAATCATACTATCATTCATACATTAAAAAGTCACAATTTATTTGACAGTACAATAATAACACTTAATATCTAATATTCTTGATCATAAAAGTACAATGTGGCAAAATGGTAATAAACTGTTATGTTCGTTCTAGCCTTGATATATACATCACAGCGAGCCCAGGGCCGCATTCAGCGACAAGGATCACGTCTGTGGGCTCCCCCTGGTGTGAAAGGCCCAACCCAGTGAGGAGCGAGGACGTCCACAAGTGCACCGCTGGAAGACATCGGCCCCCACCCTGACCTGAGGGAGCTGTCGAGGCCAGTTGGGAGCCACGTGGGCCTGGAAAGGGGGGCCGAGCGGTGCCACAACCTTTCGTTCCTCGAGAGGACGAGCGTGGAGGACCCTGCCAGGTAAGACCTGGTGGGCGACTCGGGGGGTGCTGCCGGGGAACAGGTGGACCACCGTTGGGGGCATATGTGGTCCCCATATCTAGGGACGCGCCCTGGGTTCTGGGCTCGGAAGAGGGCCGTGCCGAGTGCCAACCCTGGAGTGTGCGCAGGAGGGATAGCCTCAGTACTGGGCCGATAGCTGGGTGCGGCCCGTTGCGTTAACTACGTGGGACAAAGTGGCAGGGGACTGAAGGTGTGCCTATCGATGGCGACGACGACAGACAGCCGTATCCCTGTGCCGGCCCTGCTCCCGGGCTGACTCTGTGCTCCCTGGGGAACAGGAGGCGCAGCGAGGACCAGGAACCTGACTGCGGATCATCGCACAGGTGGACCTTACGGGGAGGATTGCGGCCTAGTGAGTACATAATACCAAGTCGCCCGCATTACTACCTTAGCTGCGGAAGTCCTACCTGCGCCACTCTCTGCACCGCGGTGCCCCGCGGGCGAGGTGTAGTCGCTACCATAGACAAGTTTCTTACCTTAGCGTGCGGCGGGCTGCAACGCACTCTGCCCTCTTCCTGGGGCATGCGTTTGGCTGCCTACGCTGCGAGGAACACCCCTTACTGGGCTGCGCCATGATGCCTCGACAGGCGATGGGTGTGGGCGCAGCAGTGCCTGAGTGAAGGGGCAAACATCACAGGGATCTCGGTGTCTGGCTGTGCCCCCCTGTATGCCATGCTACCATACAGTCAGAGATGGACAAAGATAAGCTGGACAGATCTCAAGCCCAGGCAGACGGTGCCAGACCGCGTGACCCCCCCAACGGATCAAACTCGAGAAGACAAATCTCTGATGGACACCTTAGCCGAACATTCTTGTCGTTTTGACGACCTGCTCACGGTGATATTAGATATCAAATCCGTCTGGGCCCCAAAATGGAGTCTCTAAGTATAGAAGTGGGGCTTCTCCAGGACGATCATAAAAACTTCAGGACCGGGAAGACAATTCCTAATCCACACTATCAGCTCTCCGCCCTACAGTCCGGAAAACAGATGAATATCTCAAGACCCTGCAAGACAAGGTCAACTATCTCCGGGACCGGCTAGAAGACCAAGAAGGGAGGTCGCAAAGAAATAACATAAGAATCGCAGGCCTACCCAGGAAAGCAGAGGGCCAAAGCAAAGAACTAGATCTTGAAAACTGGTTTGTCGACAATTCTTCAGGGCAAACAGTCCACTTTTTTCTCAGTGGAAAGAGCGCATTGTGTCCCAGGGGGCCCTCCTCGCCCAGGTGCCGCCCCAAGACCTGTGGTGGACGCTTATATAACTATCACGACAGAGATCATATCCTGCATGTCACATGGGGCTTGAGGGCCATGGCAGGTCGACAACGCCCAAGTCCGCATTTATCCAGACTACACCTTGGAGGTTCTCAAGGTGAACATACTGTTAAATACGCCCTCCAATTCCTAGCCACCATGAGAATACAACATGCCGGCGATACCATCTTTTGCACCACTCCCAACGAGGCCTGGTCCTGTATAGAACAAACCAGTATTGCGCCTTGTGGAAATGAGGCGACTAAGTCTCATGCATTACGACAATCTCGGAGACGCCGCGGGCCACACAACAGACATCGCCTACATGGCCCTCCTATGAAACAGGCAGCGAGGGAGAGGGCTCAGGCAGTGAAACAAGCAGAAACATATGCTGAATCCCGGACCCCTTCTTCATCTGGGTCAGAAGGAGAGAACTCTAAAGAGGACACTCTGTCTCTGACGGACTCCGAGATGGCGGTGATGCTATGCGGGAGTCCCACAGTCACCCCACAAACATCCGCGGACCTGATGTGAAGATAACTTACAGGTTTGACAGGGCCTTGCATGCTTGGCTCAGCAATTGGCCCACACAAAAAGGCTGTCAATGGCCCGCTATCTCGCACTCACACTATGATATGGAACATTAACTATCTACAGCGGCCTTATTGGGTCTGACCCTATTGCCCTGCCCCCCAATTGCAAGTGCAGCTTCACCCAAACTCGTATTATAACGCTGTTATAGACACTGTTTAGCCTTAATTGGTTCAACTAGCAAATAAGTGCTGATGGCGGGCTGCCCGTTGGCACCCAGGCCAGGGACTGGGAGTTGGAATTAGGCCTGGGCGGAAAACTACGCTACGCTCGCGTAGTTTGCGTAGTTTGCGCAACTACGTGCTACGCGAATTGCACGTAGCACAGTGCAAAAACGCGTAGCAGGCATTTTTTGCTTGCTCGCGGTCCTCAACGTCAAGTTGGCGACCACGAGCGGGCAAAATGACATCCCGGCGAGACTTTTTCCTCGTTCGCGATCAGCATCATCAAGTTGCCGATCGCGAGCGTGGAAAATAAACCTCCTGGCGAGATTCTCAACGCGGGGAGGTCAGGTTTCTCATTGCGAGTGGTCATGTATGCTCGCGACCGCTCTCGATGAGAAACTACCAGTCCGCGTTGAGAAAACTGCCGCTCGAGTACAAATCTACTCGAGCGGCAGAAAACGACCGCTTGCACTGTGCAAGATGCCGTTTGCAATGATTGCACAGTGCGGACAAGCATCCGGCACTGTGCAATCATTGCGAACAGCATTTCCTACTGCACTAAAAGTTCGCGTAGTACTACGCGTAGCTCGCGTAGTGCGAAGTGCACTTCGCGTAGCTACGCATAGCGCTACTACGCGAACTACGCCCAGGGTTAGTTGGAATATGTTATGGTTTACAGTTTGTTGTCTACACCTAAAGCAATTGTGTACTATGTATGCGGGCAGGTTCTACCGCACCTTAAACAGGAGGATCAGTCCAGGTCGGGGAACAAGTAGGCGATGATACCGTGTTGGGAGCGGTTACTATGTTTACTATCAATCATGCCAATTATGTCAAACTCACAGAGTACGGTCGTACTGTTAATGATGTGGAATGTACTTGGCCTTGCACGCTACGGTAAGCGTTACAGAGTCTATCAATATTTATGGAGGCGTAAGGGTCACAATCGCACTCCTTTCAACGCAAGTGCTGGAAAGGCACGCGAGTGGGAACCACGTAGTCAGGTTACACCAGGTGTGCTCTAACATGGGTGACGCCCGGGACCCCAAAGGAAATATTAAACACTCACATTGATACAGAGGGTTGCTACGTGACATTTGATTGGCTACTAGATGGCCTTCCAATCTCACTGATCTTGCTGTACGCACCTAATTCAGGTCAATCTTTCTTCCTCCAATCACTAACCCCGGCACTGCTTCACAAACCGATAACACAAACATACCAGGGCGTGGATTTCAATTGTGTTCTTAACCTGGCCATGGACAGCACACGCCCCCCACTTTCTGGCGCTCATGCAAGCCTCCTTACACATCATTTGCAGACTTGGGCTAACAATCTTCACCTTCAAGAGGCCTGGCGAAGTATACACCCCACCGATAGGGAATATTCATACTATTCTAGATTACATGATTTACACACTAGGATCGATTTATTATATTGCCCCTGTGATGCCATTACTAAAGTGTTACATGAGGAGTACCTCAGACGCACACCGTCTGATCATTGCCCCTTAAAACTCCAACTGATTTAGGGGAAACCTAGAGCCAAAATCCCTACATAGCGTCTGCAACTAGAAGTGCTAAGAGAAGCCCAGTTACGCTCCTCACTTGAGAATTCCATCTCCTCGTCCTTTCAGGACAATGAGGGCACTGGATCCAATATTGGACTAGAACGGGATGCGTTCAAACAGTGTTGCGCGGACATGATGAAAGACGCTTATGGCGAACGTATGACTTTCTTCGGGGAACTAAGTGCTTTGAAGACGGAGAATAGACAACACGAATGATTACTCCCCACCTCGCCAAGTCTCACTCCCTCATTGGCCCACAGCACACTCCAATATGAAACAACACATGGCAAATTAAGCGCCATTGACCTGAGGGAATATCTCTCTAAAAAACATGCAGAAGGAGACAAGGCCGGTAGGTTACTGGCATGGCTCCTTACATCCGAATCATCCAGAGTACCTATCACCTCTATTCATACCACAGAGGTACGTCCAGTTAATACAAAGGACGATATTAACACTGCATTCCTTTTCTATTACACCTCCCTGTACAGGGCTCTCGTGGCACAGGAATCAGAAACGATGCAGCTATTTTTGGAGCAGGCACACCTTCTCCGAATTCCACAATCATACTTTGAGGCACTCAAATCCCCCATTACAGTGGTGGAGATTGAGGCAGCCATTCAACAAATGGCGAGAGGAAAGATGCCAGGAGCGGATGGATGACCAATGGAATTTTATGCAACATTCCGGACGCAGCTGGCATTGTGCCTTCATCGCGTATACACAAATGCATATGACAGGGGCATACTACCCCCAACACTGCGTGAGGCTGTCCTGGTAGTGCTCCCAAGCCAGGCAGAGACAGGCTACGACTGGGCTCATATCGTCCACTGTCGCTCCTAAACATTGACTACAAAAAATTCAAGGCAGGGTGCTGGCTAACAGATTAATTGAAGTAACTCAACTCATAGAACACCCAGATCAAAACAGGTTCATATACGGTAGAAACACTTGTCTCAACCTGCCCAGACTTTTCCGGTTACTGGAATGGGCATGTACTACGGGTGCTCCTACCTGGATAGCCTCTCTAGATATCGAAAAAGCGTTCAACACTAAGTTGCAGATACCTGTATGCGATGCTAGAGAGGTATGGGATAGGCTCCATATTTTTACAGTGAATAAAACTGCTTTACAACACACCAATGGCGTGCGTTAGAACTGGCCACAGAGTAGCGGACTAGTTTATCATTGAACCGGGCACCAGGCAGGACTGCCCCCTAATGCCCATTATTTTTGCTCTAGCTATGGAGCCCCTAGACTCCATGCTATGACAACGACCCAGAGACTGGGGTGTACTGGCACACAACCAATGGCACGTGAGTTTGCTTTAATGCGGACGATGCGCTGATATATCTCCGTGGTGACATGACGGCTCTGTCTGGATTGATAGAGCTACTGGACCAATTTGGGCACATTTCTGGGCTACGGGTAAATTGGGCCAAATCCCTCTTATTCCCCATGCAACTGTTGACCCCGGAGCACGCTACTGCCCGCACCACTCCCTTTGTCCTGTGACACCTTTAAGTACTTAGGAGTTCAGGGAAATCATTCAGAAACAGTCACTATACAAGGAATCTGGGCAGGGTGATGTCCAGCGCCAAATCCTCCTTGCGGTTCTGGACGGAACTGGCCACTCTTCCCTATGGGGTGCACAGCAATATCCAAGATGTTGTTGCTGCACAGAGTGCTTCACTTCTTTGCTGCCCTTCCCTTCCTACTGCCCTGCAAAATATTCAGTGAGCTCAAATCACTGCTGACATCTCTTATTTGGGGAAAACACAGAGTTAGAGTCTCCATATCCAAACTCTATGCCCCACTTTCTGAAAGGGGCCTAGGAGCCCCTAACTACGAATCATATCACCCAGCTGTGCAGCTACAATGGCCGACACACTGGCTGGCTGGCCATACCATCACTGAATTGGGGAGCCGGATTACAGGAACACGCCAACTCTCTGTTCTAGAGTGGCTGCTGGGTGCAGAGACGGTGTTCCCGAAAAGACTGGATAATGTTTTGATGTCCACGGCCCATGCCTGCTGGTACTGATATCTACGGAAGATGCAGCCCTTCCCACCATAATCACCTGAATTACTGCTTTGGGTGCCACTTGGCAGCCCATCACTTGACCCCTCCTCATCATGGACCGAATGGTCCAGTGCGGGTGTCACTACATGGGGGGGATCTAATCACGGATTCCACACTTTCTACTTTTGACGCCCATGATGAATGATTATGGGATATCACCGGGCTGTTTTATGTTGTATGCCTGTCTCACTCGCCATCTATATAAGGCAAGGAGCATGAGACACAAAGAATCTACCATATCTAGAACACTTCAAACTTTACTTACACACAGCACAGCCAAGCGGGTCATCACAATGCTATATAATTCTATAAGGCTCGATACAGCATTGCCCTCATCAGCACCCCTACAATACTGGGACGAAGCTCTCTCCATGTCGTTAACTGACAAGCAATGGGAACAGTGCCTGGGGGTCCCGAAGATCGTCTCAACAAACGCTAGGCTCAAGTACACATAATCCAATTACCTTCACCATACATACCTCACCTCCCACAGGCTGGCACGAATGGCACGAATGTACCCGAATTCTCTAGATATCTTCCCACGCTGCCGCAACACAAACGCCACATTTATACATATGGTATGGGACTGCCTCCAAATATCAGCATATTGGGATGCACTGGCCGCCACGCCCACTGAAGCCACAGGAACTAGAGTACCAGTACATGGTCCACACTTCCTACTAGGGATTACAAAGCACAACACACAACGAAAAACTCCCCACAAATTATTGCACCTAGCACTATGCTTAGCCAAACGGAGACTGGCCATGGCTTGGAAGTCCATCTCTGCTCCCCACATACAACATTGGCTTACCGATCTCCAAAAAGCACTAGTGGCTGAGCACAAGTTAACCCACAATAATATAATAGGCCACTCAGACCCCTCTAATCCCCCAGACTGGAAGAAATATCTTGGGATCATCGAGTCAAAACTACCCCGCACCAACACCGGACCATCGACTCCTTAGGTCCACCACACAACCCCGAATGTACCTGTGGAGAACCGGGTAGGGAACTTGCCTATGGGGCAGGCACTCTTAGTGTCCCACCTGCTCTATGGTTCCATACACAGGTACACTACTGTTAGACCCTCCCCCCTGCATGCAACAAAAATAATGAACATACACTATTCCACCACTATACAGCAGACGAGACGTCATGTATTATGCACTGAACTCTTCACTTGAATAGGTATAGTGTGATACCAAGCTTGGCAAGTAGACAATGTTTGAATGTTTTCTGTTACCTGTTCTACTAATGTATGCCAAAATATGGCAGAGGCAATAACCACACTGTTTCACTATTGTCGCTTTAGATATACTTGACACTGACCTGATTACATGTCGATATGTTGATGAAACCATGTCACTCTCACTGTCATTAGATGTCGCGTTCGCATTGTTGAAATACAATACTGAATGTTTCCCCCCCAAAAAAAAGATTAGAAAGACAGCCTTCAACTTCAAGACTTTTATGTGAAAAGATACATCAAATCTTTGTGTGTCAAGGTGTGCAAAAATGGCTGCTCCCTGGATCATTTTCTTAGGGCACTGAGATAGAGGCAAATCTTTCCTGAAAACACGCTACTTAGTCACTAAGAAAGAATAAGTAGCTGTCTTAGAAAGACTAAACCTGAAGGAAGCCAATCAGCATAAAGAAATCTCAGCAGACAGAATGTACAAGGTAGCAGTGTGCACTGGTCTTTAAAGAATGGATAGAGCACACAGCATTGAGATGAGGACAGTCTGCATGGTCCAGAACAAAAGAGCAGAAGGCATAGGAATCACATGAAATGACTTCAGGAAATAAAGCAGAAAAAAATCAAGAACTAGTAAAGTGACACCCATGAAACACTGACGTCATGGAGCTGCTCATTTCATATAGATGTGTTCCTGAACTGTGGGAATGCCCTTTGTTCACTTCTTTATTTATTCTATTGGTTGTTTTGTCCCCCACAAAGCATATATTGTGCTAAACGTTTTTTCTTCAGATCACTGATGCAAATTTTCACTATTGCTCCTACTTCTCCCCAGGTAACTCTCTCCTCTAAGATGGTGAGGCACACTCTCCTTAGGCATCCCATATCAAAGAAGAGACCCTGCTTGAACTCCTTAGGTGACACTATCTTCTTTTGGTTCATTGTCTAAATGTTCCAAGTTGTTGATTTCTTGCTGAGCTCCATATCTCTTCCAGTAGGAAGGTGTGTGTTGGACCTGACATCCTTGGCATGGTTTCCCCCCATTTTTTGCTTTCAATCCTCCTGTTTTTGCTGGCCTTAGGACTCTGTGCACTTTACCAATGCTAACCAGTGCTAAAGCGATTGAGCTTTCTTCCTACAACTTGGTAACATTGGCTTCCACCCAATTGGCACATTTAATTTACTTGTAAGTCTGTAGGCAAGTGGCAGTACATGTACCCAGGGCCGTAAATTAAATGCTATTAGTGGGTCTGCAGCATTCATTGCACACTCACTTAAGTAGCCTTTTACACAGGTCTCAGGACTGCCAGTGTGCAGCCTGTGTGTGCAGTTTTAAACTGACATTTCGACCTGGCAAAATGAACCTTTATGCCAGGCCTAAACCTCCATTTCCCAAAACAAGCCTTTCTAAACCCTTCCCTCTGACTCTTCCCCCTCCATCTCCCTTTTCCTCATCCCAAGCCTCCTCCTCCTACTGCTATGAGCTCCAAAACATCCCTCCACTATCCTTTCCAATCCAAATAACAGACTAACATGTCCACCACTCAAATGAATTTCATATTTTACTATACTAATTCACCACTAATCCTTTATGGGTTTCAGAGTAGCGTGCTACTCGCCGAAAAAGCGCTTCAACACCTCATCAGGGGTAGCAAGCGCTATATAAATGCAAACATTTTTCCCTCTTCTATCCCTCTCAATCCAAATAACTGACTAACATATCCACCACTCAAATTACTTTCATATTTCACTATACTAATTCACCACTAATCCTTTATGGGTTCCGGAGTAGCGTGCTACTAGCCAAAAGAGAGCTTCAACACCCCATCAGGGGTAGGAAGCGCTATATAAATGCAAACCTTTTTCCCTCTGCAATCCATCCACTATCCTTCTCAAGCCAAATAACTGACTAACATATCCACCACTCATCCTTTATGGGTTCTGGAGTAGCGTGCTATTCGCCGAAAAAGCACTTCGACGCCTTGTCAGGGGTAGTAAGCGCTATATGCAATTACAATACAATACATATAGGTCACCCCTAGGGTAGGCCCTAAACAGCCCATAGAGCAGGGCGCAGTGTTTTTAAAATGTAGGGCATGTACTTTTGAGTTTTACATGTCCTGGTAGTGAAAAATTCCTACATTTGTTCTTCACTACTGTGAGGTCTACCTCTCCCATAGGATAACTTTGGGGTATCATATTACATTTAACAAGTTATTACTGTCAACTTGGAGCAGGTAGGAAAGCCGAGTTTGGTCTCTAAAGAACTGTAATCCTCTTTAATTGTGAAGTTGGATTGTAAGTCACAATTCTGAAAATGGCACTTTTAGAAAGTTAAATGCAAAAACAACAAGGTGATGGATGAAATGCTTAAATTAATCTAAGCCACTGGCAATCGCTCTGGTCGCATCCTAATCCATTGTTTTTTTGCCCACCATGCCACTTCAGTTTGGACCCAGCCACATGAAAATCAGTCTTGACCCGGCTCCTCACAGGAAGAGTCCAGCCCAAACTGCCAGGTTAGTTCCTCCCTGAACTGTAACACAAGCAACCTAGAACTGATTTCACCCTAGTAAGGACTCTTCAGATAGGTATATCTTGCTTCCAGTGGTACAGCGAGCCCGGGACCCATGTCTGCATATACCAAGCGCACTTAAGGCGGCAAATACCAAAAAAAAAAAAAAAAACAAGGTGCTGGATGGAATGCCTGAATTAATCTCAGCCACTGGTTATCGCTCAGGCTGCATCCCAATCCATCGTTATTTTGCCCACCATACCATCTGAGTTTGGATCAAGTCATATGCAAATCAGTCTTGACCATAATCCTCATAGGAACAGTCAAGTATGAACTGCCAGACCAGGTCCTTCCTGAACGAGAACACAAGCAACCTAGTACCAGTTTCGCCCTATTTAGGTCTCTTCAGCCTGGTATAGCTTGGTTCCAGTGGCACAGTGAGCCTGGGACCCATGTCTGAGCATACCTGGCGCACTTAGGGCGTCAAAGGCAAAATCAACAAGGTGATGGATGGATGCTTGAATTAAGCCCAGCCACTGGCAATTTCTCGGGCCGCATCCCAATCCATCGTTTCATCATGAGGAGCAGGGTCAAGACTAATTTGTTGCACTTTTAGAAAGCCGACTTGTTCTTGCCTTAACCATTTGGTGCCTGCATCCTGGGTTACATGACTGGGTGTAGCTGCCAACTGGTACCCTGCATCTGGACACTGCCTGCAGTGAGTCCTACCCCCAAAGTGGTTCCACCCCAGCCCTGGACCCTTGGAAGTGGGCCTGAAGGTGCTCTGTCAGCCCAGCTTTGGTCCTAGCAGAACCAACGCAGCACAATGTACTGCCTCGTAGCTTCGCATCGGTACCGCCACTGTGCGACGTATCCCAACGCAGGAGCTTGCAGCTCCTCAGAACCGCCACTGCTGATTCATCCTCGATGCAGGACCTTGCATCGCAGCTCCTCAGAAGCGCCGATGCTTGACACATCCTTGACGCAGGACCTCGTATAGTAGCCCCGCAGCTCCTCAGAACCACCACTGGGCTACACATCTTGACGCATGACCTCGCAACACTTTGTAACCGGGATTTAAGGTACTTTGTTCAGTGGGCCTAACTTGGTCCCTGTATCCGGGCCGCACTGCATCGCGGTTGGGCTCAACTTGTGACTTCCCGTCCAATTTGATCAAGGAAGCACTAGTTTTACTTAAATCTTTAAAATTGCATATCTCCTGTTCTGCTAGTTGAATTTTTGCCATTTTCAAATTATATAATTTATGAAATGTACCCTATTTTTCTAAATTGTTGTGGGATTTTTCTTGTGTTGTTTTTTTACTTTATTACTGTTTGTGTGATACATCAATAGTTTATACATTGTCACTAAGTTAAGCCTGACTGCCTTGTGCCAATCTACCAGAGGATTAAGCACAGGTTAATTTGGGGTTTGCTTGTGTTTCACCCTGACAAGACTTGTGGTTGCTGCTTGAGTAGGGTTTCACCCCCCTTCAACCAGTAACCCGATTTCCTACAATGAGGTAAATTATGCTAGTGCTTGTACAGCTGTAGCTACCTGCTTCAAAAGTGATCATCATACCCTCATGTCATAGCTATACTTTCTTAAATTACACATACATTAAATGTTTCCCAAATTATACACATCTACATTCCTCGCGGCCAAATAATCATGAAGAACACTTTAACGTAATAATGTGGTTTAGCCCTTGTTATAGTGCCCACCAAAACTCTTATGTGCATCCACCACGTAGGAGTGGTTGGGTGAGCTCTGGCCAACAGAAATGCACATTTTAAAGGAAAGTTGTCCTATAACATCTTGCACAAGTATTCTAATTCTTCAAGCTGCATACCTGCAACCCAGTTAATAGACATGATCTAGCATGCAGAAATTTTGCATAGCTTGGCAGCTTATGAGAGTAGAACATTACCATGTGGTTTCCGCGTTCAAAATGAACATACACAAATCTGAAGTGCTGAATCGCTCACAATCGCAGGAGTTAAGAAGCTTGGGAAAACCTCACCATTTCCAATGGACAAGACCATTCTATCAGATACCTGGAAGTCAAGATTACCTCAATTACTCTTACAATGATTGAAATTCGGGGTGAACCAGAATTTACACTAGGTTGATAGTGAGTGTCTTTGATATGGTCGAAAAGAATAAATGTACACAATGGCATATATGATAAAGGTGAGGCAATTAAAGATTCTAGGCTGGTAAAGCTGGAATTTGAACAGAAGAAAATAGATATCCTTGCCAACTGGTATCACGCACAACCATTAAAAAGGAATTGATTGGGATTTTTACACAGTCTGACTGATGCAAGGATCAAAGTTCCAAGCTACTTTCAGTTTTTTATAGAATCTTGACACAAGATAAAGCAGAGGGCAGATTTTTTTTTTAGGTATATCGTTAAAAAGAACTGACAGTGTCTGGCAGGTGGGTAATAGGAAGAATTAAGAATGAGTAACGCAGCCGAAAGTGTGTCTGTGAAGAAACTGATGCTTAATTAATACATCACTGTTAATATACACCTAAAAAATGAATAAACGGAACATTAATAGGTTTTTAGATACTGGAGCAGGCAGACCGGTATTTCATTTTTTGGAGGTCGTCCAGATTGGAAAAAGTCTATGAAAATGTGTTAGAAAAGTAGCAGAAGGCGTGGGCTGCTTGGACTCTCCAGAGTGGAGCGCCGCAGGGGTGCCTGCTGTCTCCGATGTTCTTTGCCATCGCTATGGAGCCCCTTGAAGCGCTGTCTCCGTACTTCTATAGCGGAATCGGGAACCACTACCCAGGTAATTTCTTGTTATGCAGATGACACGTTAGTTTACTTGTGAGATCCCTGTGTGTCTGTCCCAGACCTCCAGTCTGAAGATGTTAATGGATTAAAGATGAATAGAAATAGGTCACTGCTTTACCTGTTGGGGGAGTTGGGGAGGTGAACCCCAGAGCTTTTGCCTGATGTGGGTATCAGGCCCCTCCCGCTATTTAGGTGTCCAGGTAGCCATTGATTCTAAGATACAGTATGATCTAAAAATGGGGAGGGAATTAGCTGGATTGACCTCATCTGTGGTGTTTTGGAATAAATTGCCATTATCTATCATGGGCCAGATAGTATTAACCAAGATGGTGTTTCTCCCAAGGTGTTTATATGTATTACTGAACACGATGTGCCCTATGCCTTGTACACTCTTCCGAGAGTTGACTAGATTGCTTGGGTCTCTGGTTTGGATGGGGAAGCGTGGCCGAGTTAAGCTCAAAGTTCTGAAACTCCCTTGGACAAAGGGTGGGGTGCGACTTCCTGATCTTTTCTAATATTACGCACCTGCCCAGTTACAGCACACAATTCAGTGGTCTAACCTCAAGATAACTGGGAGAATAAATTAACTGGGTCTCATCCATTTCATTCCCTGACCAAAGCCTTTATGTTGGGATCGCAGGTGAAGCGCCCTCTTCCAAATATAGTCAGCCAGGTGGGTGGCGGTGGTGTGGGAGGAGGTGATTAGAAGATTTTTGAGGAACCCCCCACCACAAACCTAATATTCCATTGGGAAAGTTGAATACTTTTAAGAGGATCTGTACCAGAATGTCAGCTTAAAAATGGAGAGATGGGGGATGCGAGACTTTAGGAGACTTATAGCTCAAACAATTCCTTACATGTGACCAGACAGAAGACACCATTTAACTTGGTCCGGGCCAATTTTTACAGCATGAGCATATAGCATAGATGGTTAGCGGTATTTGGGCCTCTTTTCTGGAAGAACCACTGACAACTTGTAGTGTAGTTCTTTTTCCCTAATAGGCTCTGCGCATTGGAATAATATAACCTATAGGTTTGACATAGGACGAAGGTCGGTATGTCCCTATCGATTATATTAAACTTAATTACCTGTGCCAGCTAGCTCAGAGGCCACTAGAAACTCCTTGAGAACAAGAAGGGAGTAGTTTCTGGCAACCGAAAAACATGACAACTTTGTTTCCCTTTAGAAGTGGAACATGTCTCAGAATCGTGGAAACAATAGATAACAGTTTCACTCATTCAATCGTGCATGCGTAGTTTCTACAGAGTTACACAGAAAGGAAAGACGGGCGTTTCAATAAAAAGGGTTTTATTGAACAGTCTTGTTTCTCGTGTAAGAGATATGTGCTGTTATGATCACAAGACAGTATGCAAGATAAATAATGTACAGCGTAAGCAGTAGAAATAAATAATACTGCGCTAGCATTATCTTTTAGCATATATTCACGTACATAAATAATATGAGCTAAAAATGCGAGTACTCATACGATGCGTCTCTAAGATAGTTCTACCCCAATGTACCTAACCTAGTCTAGGTGTAGGGAAAGGTAGAAGTAGGTGGAGTATTCTCTAGTATGGTAGACTAAGAGTATGTTAAGTCTAGTATGCCAAGAGTCCCTCTAGGTTCTAGTCAGCTCCATACCTTGAGAATGAGAGAGGTGGGAATCTCTTGCCGGATCTGAAACTCTAACACCCCGCGAAGGGAGTCAGAACACTAGAAGCTGGATTCGTCTGCGTGCAGGAATGACAGCGTCTTCTCAGTGCGTCATGCCGGGATACGGGCTCCTCTGAAGTCGAGGTCTCCTCTAACTTGCTTGGGCAAGGGAAGGTATATTTATACCTGGTAGATGTCTTGGAATGTTAGCATTGATGTGAAGTCGGACAGAGGAAGACGTCAGGAATGAACCCTTAAGGTATAACGGTTCATACATAATAGATGAGTTCTTGGAGAAATCAATAGTCCTGTGCTAGGGGAACTCCCGAAGCTTAAGGGTCTGGTTTCTAAGAACTCGTTGTGACGTTAGGGTGGACGGATGTCGGTGACCATGCCTGTATTTGGAGTGCACGGTTAATGCCTAAATAAGGACAGGGATTCTATGCCTATATAAGGGCAATTCGAACTGTGCCTATATAAGGACATGATTCGGGAAAACCTATATACGGACCCCTAAAGCGGAATACAACACCCACTCCATCTTCGAGTGAACGATAATACTAAATGCTAAACATTTAAAATGCTAAACATAAAATTGAGTACCACATAGTGCTAAAAACATTTCTAAAAAACATTTTAAAAGAAGCTCAAAACTGTTGAAATGCAATAGGTACTGTACATTTAAAGCATTGATTGCATTCTAAGCATGTAACGGAAGTAAAATGCAACGAGAATGAAACAGTAATATATACATATGACGAAATGGTCGATAAGTTCTTTAAATCAAGCCATCGTATATCATGGAAGTAAATGAAATGTTCGACAAATAAGGTGACAATGTGTCCCTGGAAGTTTTCAAAGTAGTCCGTTTTATAAGACTAGTTCTACTGTAAGCAGATTGTTCATTTTGCCATGTCATTTCAAAAATTTTAAAAAGAAAAAGTTCAATTCTGGGAAAAGTTGCAAGTTTGAAAAATATGAAGGCCAAATTTCATTGTTGTCCTGGTACACTGTGAGCCGAATCAAAGTCAGTGTATGGGTCTGGCGTAAACATTAGATCATCTATGTCCGTAGCCAAAATATCATCCACCGAAGTCGGTGACATTTGGAACACCTCGTTCAGAAGGTTAATTGCACATAGATGAGAAACATCGCTTTCAGCAGAAGATGCAATGTTCATGTCCGTTGTTACCTGTGTGCCCGTTGATCCATCTCGTACCTCAGCAGCAGCCGGAAGCGTCTGTGAGATCTCAATGAATGCCGCCATCAGAATTGGAAGCCTCTGGGGACAACACACAGCATGGGCCGTTATCGGGTCCAGCAGAGTATCGATATCCGTTGGCATGACTGATGGGAGTGTTAGACAGATGTCTAGCACGCATTCTTCACCGCAAAACAGGCAGCGTAGAACAGGTAAGATGCAATCTTGCCAGATTGGTCTGAATGACAGGAACCACGTTGTATTAAGTTCCCGTAGACGAGGCATGCCCAAAAGCTGTACTATTCGCTCACGGCATTTCCGTTCAAGGAGTGATGTTGGCAAAGAGGCTTGCCATAGCGTAGTAGGAGGAATAGAAACAGAATTCCTGCAACAAGTGCTAGAATTAACGGCACACCACCAAACACCGAATGTGCGAAGTTTGGGATGATTCCGAGGACAGCCTGGAAAGGTGCTAATAGTCCGGAACAGATGGTCTTAAATACATGTACAATTCCGCTTGTATCTGACATGTTAAAGATACGTCCTATCATTTCTACGAAATGTATAGGGCAGTTTGTACGAATTAAAGCTTGTATCTCAGCCGAAGTCCTTGCAACTTGTAGATCATAGGTTTCTTTGGCCGAGGTCATAGGCACTGATTGTTGTATAAGCATGGCTTTCATTCTGCTTAAAGTATCAAATCGAATAAAAGAGACATTCAACGAAGGCCACAAAGGCGACTCCCTAACTGTGTCTATTGGGGCAAACAATACTTGCATACAGCAAGTGACCCTGGAGTTGACCGTTACTAGATATGGGATGCCTGGCAACATGCCACAGCAACTCTGATCATTCAACATGAGGTAACTCCCATTAGAAAGTTGTCCAAACGTTGGATTAATCACAGCAGCTGGTGTACCCTGCTGGTGGCAGGACAAGTTTGCCACAGAACCATTACAAGCCCTGTGTAAAGAAATGTCCTGATAAATCAGTGAACCGCTTAGTGCACTTTCACAGTGTGTACCGCTTAGAAACATTTCACGATCCCCACTCCAACATCTATAGGTGTAAGGTAAATTCCAGGATGTCTTAATGTATTCTTTACCCAACCTTTCATATTTGCCTGCTTGCATCTGTCTAAGGCAATACTGAAACTGGAAAGTAGTCACAGGTAGACTAATTTTGCCATGAATAAGCCATTCTGTAGCTGGCTTTTCTGCCACTGTGAATGGTAATTTTTCAAGTTCTTCAATGCTCAGTACTGTATACTTTGCTCCCCTTTGTGCCAGTTCGATCTGTTTATCAGTTAGATTGTATTCTGCAAACAGAGCCGTCGTGTTGATAAAACGCCAAGGCACATAACCCGCACGCAAAGATTGCAGCGTCCAGCTTAATAACATAATAGAACGTAACTGAGACTGGCCTTGCTGTAACATGGCTAAATCTTGTTCCAGTATGTCGATAGCAGAGGATACAATACTGTCCAATGAATAAATTCTGGAGGACAAAGTTGTTAACCCATTGTCGACCACAGAGAGAGTTTTCTCTAAGTTAATACGATCAAGTTCACGTATTCGTTCTGCGGCCTCCATCTGTGACACCTTCCATGCTTCATTATAAGCAGCATAAATGCCGGCATACATGAAACGTTTTTGACGCGTTCTTCTTGGTCCAAGCAAGAATTCCCTAAGGTCTGCGTCTTCTTTAAGTAAAGATAAGTGTTGTTTCACATCCTTAAGTGTAGATTTGTGCAGCCAATCGAGGCATAATTTTCCTACACTGTATGTTGTTACTACCCCCGGATGCTGTCTTTGGACGTATCGTGGGTCTGGCCTATGAATAGTAAACCCCTGTGTTTTATTCAGGAATCTCTCTTGACAGTTGTTTGTGTCTGCGGGCCAGATCAACCATTTTCTCCAATCAGGATTTGTTCTGTTGAGTTGTAGTATGGTGTCAACTGTAACCGCTGCCTGTGTATTGTTATCACTTGCAGGTGTTGGTACAGAAGGATTTTTCATGTCTTTAATCTTGGCTAAACCAAGGCAAGACGTTTGTTGGACAGTGTCATTCAAAAACATTATTTGTTGAGGGACGATACAGGCTCTAAATAAAGCTTCTATCCCCTGCACTTGCCAATCTTTAGTACCCCAGACAGATTTTGTGTCTATTGTGTCTTTCCAAAAGTCGAAACCCTGTCTAGACAGTTGGGCAATAAATGCTGCAGAGTAAATCTGTTTTGTATTTGTTAACATAATTTTCAGTCCTGTTTTGTTTACATTTCTATAGTAAAATGTTTCTGGATCAGATGTATTGTACCCTGAAAAATATGGAAACTTTTTAGCAAATGTTTTTGAACTACCTGTTGGTGGTGTAGGACAATGCTCCCATTGGTTAAACATAAACACATTTCTAGGTGTTGCAGATTTATGCAAAAAATGATGACCTAAGTGGTTATAGCAATACAGCTGTTCATAGTCTGATGAACCCTCTAAATATTCATTATTAGAAAATGCAGCAGATTTTTCTAGGTCAAACATCATATTATTTACAGTTTCAAAGTCCCAATCATCAGAAAAGGTACTGGATGAAACGAAATCACTCAGTGAGATCTTAAATAAATGTGGAATGTCCAAATGTTCCGTCGGGCCGAAGATATCGAAATCTGTTTTGTCCCACACTATACCATCCTGTATAGGAACGGCTGTGATGTTCACTGCAGACAAGTCTCTTGTTTCACGATGGGATGATTTGTGAGGTTTCAAAAGTAAGTTCACTTCTTTTCTTTCAATGTCCAAATGGATGTATCTCCCATTTATAAGCACGCTCATAGTCATAACCAAAGCTAGCCAAAGCAGGAAGAAAAATATTCCAGAAATAACCCAAAGTTCAATCCATGGTGAAACTACATAAGTCTTTTTCAAAACATTTCTTGTTGTTTAAAGTTTTTGATGCTGGCGACGTCTCGGGCTCACTCGGATCCTCGGAAAACGTATCAAAGTTAATGAAATAGCCAGAAGCAGTTCTGTCAATTGTTCGAATTGCATCAGGATTTGTAGAAATCGCTGGGACCAGTTGATCACTTGTTACATAGGTGTAGACAGGTGTATTTGGACGAACTGTTACTTGTGTTTCAAGAGGGATGAGTTCCATAGCATTGTTGCTCAGTCCTTCATCTGTTACTGCTGAATTCTTGATGGTTATCAGTCTTTCAGTCTGAACCTCTTGGATAGTAGCGAGAGGAGTGTGTCTGCTACTAGGTCGGAGTCCACGAGGCCTACTATTTAGTATTGGCCACAAACTGTGGTTTGATGAGGTCGATGGACACAAATCTTTTCTCCTTTTTTCCAGCAAGGGGCGGCAGAAGTACTGTTCTTGTTCCGTGTATGGCTAGGACAGGTACTGGTTGTCTGTATGAAGGTCCAAATTCCTTCTTGTCCGTAATTTTTTCTCTGACTAGATCCCCAACTTTTGGAATCCAGACAGGCCTTGCTGGGACCGCCGGTTTTTCCCTAGTGGTGGTTGGCTGCAGGGATACGTTGCTTTGTTTCGATCTTAGTTCATTTAGGTCCTGTAAAACAGCCAAACGATCTTTGATATCAAAAGGTTTATTTTCCACCACTGTGCCTCTACATTCCAGATCGGGCACCCACATTCTTGTCCCAAATAGGACCTCATATGGAGTGACCCCCCCTAGAGAACTTCTTGGCAAATTGTTTAATGAGCGTTGGACCCCATATAGATGTTTGACCCACCCATCACCCGAACCGAATACCCTAGCTGTTATAGACTGCTTTATGTCCCGGTTTTTCCTTTCCACAACAGAATTTCCCTCAGGATGAAACGGAGAGGAGTACCGCAATGCAACGCCCAGACTGGCCATGGCGTCTTTGTAAGCCCAAGAGCTAAACGCAGGGCCCTGGTCAGAATGTAGCGTGCCTATTGCGTATGTGCCGATAAAGACTCGCAAATCTTTTATAACAGTTCGAGCGTCAGCCGAGCGCTGAGGCCATATCCATAGGAACCTAGAGCAAGAATCCACTGCGACCATGATATATTTATAGTTACCGTCCCTTTGCAAGGGACCGCAGTGGTCCAGGTAAACATAAGCTAATGGTTTGTCTGAAATTAACAGGGGTGTCTGCGCAGGACGTTTCACTGTGGAGACTTTCATCTGTTGGCAAATTTCACATTCCAGAACATAGTTCTTGGTCTGCTTCCTAATGCCAGGCCACCAATATCTTTGTGTTAATAAAGATACCGTTGCAGAAATGCCTGCATGGGCAGAAGCTATCCCTTCGTGTGCTGCTAGGATTAGTCCTAATCTGCGTTCCTTGTTTGGAATTACCCTATCCTCCACTCCAGGGATTCGAGCAAAAGGAACGTTGTTCGCATCAATTACATAAGAGTACTTGAGTGGAAACTTTTTTGGTAACGCTGCACCACTGCCTTTGCTTGTAGCATTGACAGCCAACATTATCTCACTGTCTATTTTCGTTTTTGAACGAGTGATCGCAGCTACGGAAGCCGTCTGAACAGCCCCCTTTGCGGCTTCATCAGCCAATGAATTCCCTGCAACGTGTACGCCATCACGTTGATGACTCGGTGTGTGTATCACGTGAGCCTTTGGTAGTTCGCTTTTTAACTGAACTACTTGTTCCCAAAGCGTTTTATGCTTTATTGTGCCACCTTTTGCATCTTTGAACCCGTTTTCAAGCCAAGTTTGTATATATTCATTATACGACTGCACACAGTAGAAAGAATCGCACACTATTAGTGTGGGGAATTCGCGATCTGCACTTTCAAGTGCCAGTTTGAATGCTTGTAGTTCAGCTCGCTGAGCTGTGCAATCTCCTAGAGATTGGGTTTTTGTGACCATAGGTCTGAATTTGCCATCGCGCATGCGACCTTTAACGATTGCGCACGCTGCACTGTAAGCTTGCTTACTCCCTGTTGCGGGTTGTGCGGATCCGTCAGTGTAAATTATGAATTCATACTGATCGAGAGGCACAATCTCAGTGGGCAGAGGACATTCATGTTCATATTGCAGGAACGCTTGTGTTTTTAAGTCAGGATCAAAAACATATTCAACATCTGTTGCAGCAAGAGAATTAACCCATTGTATCCATCTCAGATGTAATGCTTTAGCATTTGGAATGCTCGCTTTTGTTACCGCCTCTAAGGCTGGACCTGGGGTTACGACAATAATGCATTTCCCTTGGGCTAGAGCTCTTTCTTTTGCTACTGCACTTTGAACTGCTGTCAGTATTTTTTCAGTTGAAGTGAAGCGCATTTCTGCTTGTGTATACAAATGAGATTTGTATTCAATTGGTACTTTTTCACCCTCGTTAAATGTTAAGTAGGTGAATCCGAATTGACCCGAAATTATTCGGATCACTAAATTTCGTTGACTTACGCGTGTTTGTAAGTGATTTGTTGCTAACATGTTAGCTTTGAGTGAACGCAAGATTTCTGTGTGTTCTTGTGTCCAATTTTTGATTGAAAAATCAGGTTTAATTAATGCGTAGAGAGGTTTAACCCTTTCTGTGTAATTTAGAATTTAAGTTCTTCCAAAATTTAGGAAACCCAGGATGGATTGTAAATTTTTCAGCGTTTTTGGAGGTTGGAGCAGCGCACACCTTTCTAAAAAGTTGGCTGCCAAGCTCTTGCCTTCACTTGAAAGCTCATATCCTAGAAACAGGACATTGAGTTGGGCAATTCTGGACTTTTTGAAGTTGAATTTGTAGCCCTCAGAGGCGAAGTCCAGTATAATGGTACTCACCCTGTTCAAGTGTTTATCCAGGTCATCGTCTGTCAGATAGATGTCATCGACATAGGACAATGCCTCATTGTCATAAATTTGTAGTAACTCCGTTACTCTCGCTGAGAATAACCCCGGGCTGTTCTTGAACCCTTGTGGGAGTCGACAAAATTGACGCTGGGTCCCCATTATTGAGAAAGCTGTTAAGTACCTGCTTTCAGGTGCTATGTTTTGACAAAAGAAACCATTTGAGATATCTAATGTGGTTTTGTATTTTTTGCGCACAATGTTATTCATTAATGCTGTACTATGTGAATTTTGCACTGTAAATGTTTTAGAACAAGTGTTTAAGTGTCTGTAATCCAAAACTAGACGATAGGTGTTGTCTGGTTTGGAGACAGGAAACAAAGGATTGTTCATTGAAGAGGTGCATGTTTCAATCACCCCTTGGTATTCAAGTTGATCTAAGATCTCCCTGACCTGTTTTTTATCTTCTTGCTTTATTGGGTACTGCCTTTGTGCAGTAGGTTCATTTTTCAGTTGTATTTTATGGTGAGGTGAATCCTCATCCCATCCTACATGATTTTTATATAATGCTGGGGCCTGGGCAACTGCCCATTTCCTGGCATAAGTATATTTTAGGTGAATTGGAATGTGGTTGGAGAAGGCAGGCATAATAATGTCTTCGCCATGTGGGTACTCCCTGACAAATTGTGGTGGCCAGTCTTTTTCTGCTAGAAGTATGTCATAGCCCCTTGAAAGTTTTTCCCAAAAAAGTGCTTTCACCTGTCTAGGTATGTCTCACTCCATCCGGAGTGTTATTTCATATAACTTTTGTGGAGTACTAACCCTGGTGTCTACAGTCAACTGTAATGTACTCATTCAAATCCACTATCTCCAGAAGTTCCTTCAGGTTCTGGCGAGCTATTGTGACTTCTGCTGCACTGTCCAGCATTGTCTGAGCCCATTCTCCGTTCTTGAGTTGTGTTCTCAGTATCCTCGGCATGTCTGACCTTCAGACCTGCTACCTTCTTCTTTGAGAATTGAGGTTTTGATTTGTTTTTCGGAACGTGTTTGTCGTCTTTCGATTTCACGCGTTCTTCTCTATGTTCTGACCGTCCTCTTCTTTCCGATGTCTGTGACGAGATCTGAAAGGTACGAGAGGAGCGTGTATCAGTATCTTGATACCTGTCAAGCTTTTTCAAATTATCCCTATTCCTGAGGTTATACCTCCTTTCAGAGGGCTCCTTTTGAGGAGACCTACCTCGGGATTGAGAACGTTTCTCGTTTGAATTTTGTTTATTAGTTTCCCACTTCTTTTTAGAAGATGTAGGAGTTTTTTTAATAGAGTCCTTCTCAGGACTTTCAGATAGTTTTGGCTTCACTGGTCTTCCACCCAAACTACCTCTGCCTAATTCTGCATAAGATTGTTCTATTATTCTGGGTAGCTCATTTTGATGTTCTGTAACATCGAATTCCCTTAATCGTTGGTGGATCGCCACTGCTGCTGCCTCCCCTTTAATATTAGATAATATTATTGTTGAGACCTGGTCGAAATTTTTCAGTAATTTCATACCTAAATTTAGAGCAGGCTCTGCCCCGTATTCGTTCTGAATTTGTTTCAGGACATCTGGTATTACTGCAATTGATGGAATACCATGTGTTTTAGTATAGATGGCAGCAAAGACTGAGCCCCAAGTGCTGCAGTCTTCCAGTTGTGGTGTAATCCCCATTGGTAAACTGATAGTTAGGATTCTGTGTTTCTCATACGGGCTAGTATTTGGAAATACTGCTTCGATTTGAGTAATTTTTTGAGCTATCCAGAATGGAATTTGCTCACGTTTTGTGGGCATTTTACCCATGACTGCGTATAGAGTCTGTGGTGTAATTTTTAGTGTATTCCCCTGTTGAGGAGTTTGATTTGGAAGTGTCAATGGTGGTTGGACTGTGAAAGTCCGCATGACATATTGGACTAATTGTCTGTAGATTTTGATTAACTCTGTATGTTGAGTAAGTAATTCCTCGTCTGACATTTCTGCAATGTCAGGATGAGGTGTGTAGCCGGCTAGAATCGGCCATGTTGCTCCTGGTCTACCTAGTGGACCGAGCCTGATAATGTTTCTGTGATGTTTTAGGGCGCCTTTAAACCAGAGCTGATGCTCCTGGTATGTTAGTGGAATTTCAATATCCTTGAAAGGAATATATTCCTCTGGTGGTTCATCTTCTTTGTAGAAGTGAAACAGTCTTGTTACTGAATTTGATTCAGGAAATATGACCCATGAATAGAATACCTCTGTCTGAAAAGATTCGTGTGCCTCTATCACGAAAACTGCTCTACCTCCTCTTGGTGGTAGGCCGTGTTTTATAAGTTTTAGAGTGATGGCTCTTCTTAAGTTTGGATGGATGTCTATAACACCCTCCTCAGGTTCATTTAAACCTGTAAAGTTAAAAACTGTTGCTAGGGCTGGATCAGCCGCAGCTCCACCGGTGTCGGTGGCATTTTCCCTGTTGGACATTTGTTTTTTGAAAAATGCAGAACAAGTTTCAAGGAAACAAAAGATAAGTTGCACAATATTTTGGAACACTGTATCCTTCAACGTTGAACAAACCAAACAACTAATATATAGGGTGCTTCCTTATTTAGTTATGGCGGATATTTAACCCTACCCACTCCGGACGTCTTATGGAGTATGTGAGTAGGGGTCTCTGAGAAAAGCACGAATGAGTTACTCAGTATCTAGCGTTAAATTACTGCCTTACCAAAACGTTGGGCGCCATGTAGTGTAGTTCCTATTTCCCTAATAGGCTCTGCGCATTGGAATAATATAACCTATAGGTTTGACATAGGACTAAGGTCGGTATGTCCCTATCGATTATATTAAACTTAATTACCTGTGCCAGCTAGCTCAGAGGCCACTAGAAACTCCTTGAGAACAAGAAGGGAGTAGTTTCTGGCAACCGAAAAACATGACAACTTTGTTTCCCTTTAGAAGCGGAACATGTCTCAGAATCGTGGAAACAATAGATAACAGTTTCACTCATTCTATCGTTCATGCGTAGTTTCTACAGAGTTACACAGAAAAGAAAGACGGGCGTTTCAATAAAAAGGGTTTTATTGAACAGTCTTGTTTCTCGTGTAAGAGATATGTGCTGTTATGATCACAAGACAGTATGCAAGATAAATAATGTACAGTGTAAGCAGTAGAAATAAATAATACTGCGCTAGCATTATCTTTTAGCATATATTCACGTACATAAATAATATGAGCTAAAAATGCGAGTACTCATACGATGCGTCTCTAAGCTAGTTCTACCCCAATGTACCTAACCTAGTCTATGTGTAGGGAAAGGTAGAAGTAGGTGGAGTATTCTCTAGTATGGTAGACTAAGAGTATGTTAAGTCTAGTATGCCAAGAGTCCCTCTAGGTTCTAGTCAGCTCCATACCTTGAGAATGAGAGAGGTGGGAATCTCTTGCCGGATCTGGAACTCTAACACCCCGCGAAGGGAGTCAGAACACTGGAAGCTGGATTCGTCTGCGTGCAGGAATGACAGCGTCTTCTCAGTGCGTCATGCCGGGATACGGGCTCCTCTGAAGTCGAGGTCTCCTCTAACCTGCTTGGGCAAGGGAAGGTATATTTATACCTGGTAGGTGTCTTGGAATGTTAGCATTGACGTGAAGTCGGACAGAGGAAGACGTCAGGAATGAACCCTTAAGGTATAACGGTTCATACATAATAGATGAGTTCTTGGAGAAATCAATAGTCCTGTGCTAGGGGAACTCCTGAAGCTTAAGGGTCTGGTTTCTAAGAACTCGTTGTGACGTTAGGGTGGACGGATGTCGGTGACCATGCCTGTATTTGGAGTGCACGGTTAATGCCTAAATAAGGACAGGGATTC
This sequence comes from Calotriton arnoldi, assembly GCA_963921515.1. Lineage (NCBI taxonomy): Eukaryota > Metazoa > Chordata > Amphibia > Caudata > Salamandridae > Calotriton > Calotriton arnoldi. Next base: position 2,765,027 of record CAWUFW010000043.1, on the reverse strand, counting down.
TATGCCTATATAAGGGCAATGCGAATTGTGCCTATATAAGGACATGATTCAGGAAAACCTATATACGGGCCCCTAAAGCGGAATACAACAAACTGAGGTGATGACCAAGGTTGAGTCTCTAGCTTGGTATAGACATCTGGTGACTAACTTGTATGTGGCCCTAATTTTGAACAGGGGGGAACACAACTGTAGCATGATAGGTGGTTCTCCAAGTGCCCCGAACTGATAACAGATGCAGATTGGGGGAAAGTTTCTACACAGGTAAATTATTTCCCCTAATCTGTGTTTCAAACAAATCCAATTCCATTATCTCTATACGACTAATCTCACCTTGAAAAAATTGGCTAGGTTTTATCCTGGCAGAACCTCAGCATGCCCTAGATGTACCACACAAGGAGCAGGATTTCTGCATATGATTTGAGGGTGCTCTCAAGTGTTGTTTTTTGGAATGCTGCTGTTGAGGATGTATGACTAAACTACTGCCTAAACCACGACTTCCTGAACCACGAAAGCTAAACAACGAGCATTGCTAAACCACTACTTTTTTTACAACGACTTCCTAAACCACGATAGTGCATTTTCTGAATCCCCAGTATGCATTGTAAACATGACGGGTTTTTTTTATACTATGTTGGAAAACGATAATAAATTATTAGATAGATGTGTCAATTTAGGCGGAACCACAGTTCCTAGTCTGATAAAGTTTACTCGCAAGGTACAGTTAAACACACTTGTGTGATGTAAAAGAGTTCCTACCCCTCCGGAGCCTGGAACCCGAATGGTGTCTCACAGGGATTCCCCATATAACGATAGTAAAATGCATGGCGTTTGAGAGATCCGTGCAAACAAGGAATTCGCCATTATGTATTGTAATAATATCGTACATAAATGATAGAGTTTTGAGAAACGATAATATATTTTATTTGATAGAAATGTCCACAAGGCGGAACCAGTGTTCCAAATTTACTCAAGTGCTCTCGCAAGATGCAGTAAAGCATCACTAGTGTGTTGCGAAAACGTTCTTGCCCCTAAGGAGCCCGGAACCCGAATAGTGCCTCACAGGGATTCCCCATAAAACTATAATGGAATACATTACGTTTGAAAAGTCCGTACGGTCATAATCAAGAACCGTCTATTATCGTTGAAAAGTGGAGAGGGAGTGTGGTGAAGAATATAGCTTAAAAAATGGGTAATAGGCTCTGCGCTTACCGTGTTAGGCGCCTGTTGCCGCTGACATGGTCGGCGTCTGGCCGTGTAGGGTTTCACGCCCTCACCAATTGTATCCCATTAACGTGCGCCGTCACGGCGTTCCGGGGTCATAAAATGGCCATTAAAGGCACATTGCTGAGATAAAAAATACAAAAACTTTATGAACACATTGTCCATTTATTTTATTATTTGTCCTTTCTCTCTCGTGTCCCTATGGCACTCTGGTTAAATTATATTTTATTTTGAACTGTGTCATAATATCCCCATATCCTTGGAATTGACATGGTTGAAAAATATGTGTTTCACTTAAGACCTGTGATGTCGTCCAACGCTCGAATGGAAGAGTGACGTGAGCAGTCCGGGGGGCGGAGATTAATGTCAGGACTTAGCAGCAGTCCGGGGGGAAGAGTGATGTGCAACGCTTTGTACCAGGGACAGAGAATGGGGGCAGAGAGATGCCACCAATAGCTTTGCATTGCAGTCCGGGAAAAGTCGTGGTTTAGGACTTAGTTGTTCAGGACTTCGTTGATCAGGATTTGTCATTGTTCGGGCTTCGTTGTTCAGGTAAGTCGTAATTAAAACTTCGTTGTTTAGGATTTTTCCCGCTGTTGACAGTGTACAATTATTGACCAATGGCTTACTGGTGAAATCAATAATAATGTTTGTTGGGCATATTTCCTACCACGAGGTCCTTACAGATGAGGATGTGGATGGAAGCACTCGGCACGGTGCTGGCTAAGCACAGGATCGCCATCCATAGGGTTTATGCTAGGACCTCAAGAGAAAAGATTAGCTTGAATGGGCGATTCAGACGAATACCATTTCAAAAGCCAAGATGAATGCCTGACTGAGGACCTGGCTCAATGGGCTGAGATGCTTACCTAATTTGTTGCGTGTTTTCTGCATGGTCGATTGTGGTTTTCTCTGTGTTGGTCTTGCTGTGCACATTGTAGGCCTCATTTTCCTATGCACACGTTACTATATAAACATGCTTGCTTTTGTGCCTATTGTACTTTCACACGGAACCTGCATATGTTTTTGCGTTCTGTTCTTTTCCTGGGATTTAGTCTGAGCACCACTGACAAGGCCCAACAACAATGTTCCTTGTTATTCTTTCTGGCCGGGCACTTGCACCTAGACATAACACAAGAATGCAGCTGTTGTTTATTTGCATACATGCCCCAACATATAGATGAGTACATGAGCCACAGACACATGGAACGAGAATTCGGAGACAAGAACATTGCGTCTGCTGGGATGTAGAGCATTCATCTGTGTATGCTAAGGTACGGGGTTTGCCAATAATCCCAGAGATCTTTCATATAATCATTTAGCTTTACTCACAAGGGGGGGTGTTAGGTTACTCTTTCTTATAAAATGATAGCACCATCATCGTATAAGGATTATTGACCATGCTAACAGTATTTTTATTATGCATCCGGTTTCTAACTGTGGCACTTATACTGCATTTCAGAGAACAATAGTTTGAATAAATATTCTAAACTTCTTTTGTGTCTCTTGTTTATTTTATTGTAGGCATGTACGTATGAGATAGTGAAAGGGTGTGTCCTGTTACTGCGATCCCTGAGAGGGTCGAGAGTGTTGTGTTCTGGGGTGCCAATTCACTTGTTTCTCTGGTATGGTTAGGAGGGCAAGTGAGGCACTATAGCTAGTCAGACTCTGGATCATGGATACTGAGGTGGTATGATAACTCAGTCTCTACATGCTGATGTTCCATGATCCTAAGCATAGTTCTGTTCTAGAGCAGCATACTTGCAATTTATTGTATCCCCTGAATAATAGACCACCTTTAACCAGATTGTGTATTTTTATGATCCTATCAAAGAGATGCACTGTGGCTATGGCAAACTGTATTGGCTGTGGCTGGGACTGGATTACGGTTGGTGCAGTGCTGGTGAGGGTTGTATGGGTGGGCTTGGCGGTGTCTCCATTGTTTCTTGTTATTTTTTGGCTTATGATAAAAACACAAAAGTGTATTTGTAAAAAAACAAAGATAAGAAAAGCAGCATAAGGCATATTTCACATTTCCTCACCAAGAACATTAGAGGTTGTAGTCCTAGACCTACCAGTACCAGAGATTTTCGCTACATGTACAGAAGGGAATCGTGATTGCAAAGCATCTCCTGGCAGAATATTTTTCATACTGGGGTAAGAAACTGGTGTAAATTACAGATACATGGCTGTACTGCACCTGACAACTGCCCGGAATGGGGAAAAAAAGACCATGAGATGGAGAGAATGGGAAAGGATTTGATACCAGATTGGCTACTCCATTAGAATTTTCAGCTAAAAAATTTTTGAGAACTTACTTGCCCAAGATGTATGAGAGTTTTGAAAATTATCTAATTTAGAGGTGCCAACTACGATTCAAGCCAGGTCAAAGGAAGACAGAGAAGAGATAAATCTGAATGGTATTAGACATAAATCCAGTGTTCATATAGGTGATACCCATTTTGGTCGCTGCTCAAGGGCATCCTGAGGAATGGGGAAACTTATGGGCCACATGTATGATGGAAACATTTTGAGAGTTCCTAATTGTGGCTTTTTGCGACTCACAATTAGGAACTCGCAAAATGCAATGTACAACAGTGTCTCAGACACTATTTGAGATTCCCATTGGGGTCGCCATTGACCTGCCTCATCAATATTCATGAGGCAAGTCGCAATTTACGACTTATTGGGAATGGCCTGTAATCATCGGGATGGTGGCCTACTGGGGTCAGCAGACCACCATGTCTGTGATTGCTTTTCATATAAAGCAATTTATTTTATTGAAACGCAGCCCAGAAAACGGGATGTATTTCAAAAATGAAAAATAAAAAACTATCTTTTCATATTTTAAGAGTAGGCAGAGGTCCGTGGGACCATTGCCTGCTCTTAAAAAATGTTGGTGCCCACATTCACAAAGAGGAAGAGGTCCTTTGGGGACCTTTACCCGTTTGCAAATGGGTTACCACCTTCTTCATGGAGTCGGTAAAATATGAATGTTTTGTGACCACATTCCGGTCACAAAACATTCATGCATGCCCTTGCGACTCGCTATTAGGAAGAGATGCCCTTGAAATACCTATTCCTAATACCGACTTGCAAACCCTATTTTGCGAGTTGGTAATAGGTTACCGACTAACAAAACAGGGTTAGTAGATGCTAAATAACTCTTTATCGGTCGCAAAATGCCCGATTCTCCGTTTGCAACCGCTAAAACATGACGCACGTGTGGTCCTTAGAGTACATGGTTAGCATTGTTTGTTTCTGGAATCCAATACAGGTTACTTAAACTTAACATGCATAGCCTAAAAGCAGCTTTACATTGAATGTCAGCAAAGTTAATATATATATTTTTAATGTTGCAGTCATTATGAACGTTGGGAAGTATGCAAAGTTTAAAAACACAAAAACCATAAGAAATCTTCCTATCAAACAGGTTTGGTGCAAAGGTTCTGCAAGAAATTTGCATTAGCAGTCAAACAGTCTTGCAAAAGACCCTTACAAGAAAATTCTCTCGCAATACTGTTTTTGTGGAAATCGTCTCCTACAAGGAAAGGTGGAAGAATTTGGGCATATTCATAAACATTTAAATCTGCACGGGGTGTAAAGTTCGTCAACTTTACCGAATTTCATGACAGAAGTTGAAATTTTGCCCGCCCCTACTTTATAGAAGAGCACTTCACACAGAGTGATTCTCAAAATCTTCTCTGTTTCAGTAACTACTTTCTGTGGCAGCTCTACCGCATTATTTCTTATGTCGAGGCAACAGTCAGAACCTCCACCATTTTTAGGTCTCGGCTAGACAGCACATGTGCAGTCTCGAAGAGACATGTTGTGTTTAATCAATGGGCTTCATCCCGTGCACAGGCTTCCCATTTGATTGCTCCATCGTCTCATATTCGTTGCCACCATTTGCCATCTATCTTCTTGTGTTTAGCCCTCCCCCCAGAGCAAGGACCAAGTACTTGTAAACATCCACTGCTCCCGTTTTTACAACATTTTAGGACCTACTTTTTTCTTACTTTTTCAGCACTTTACAAAGTGCTCGTGCTTTTACCAGCTCCGTCTCCTCCCACCTGCCCTCATACCCCATTCACAGATCACCCCCTTCCCATCACTGCTTTTCCTATATTTGCTACTTTTGGTTTTCCCCACCTCCACCCTCCCATCTCTGCTTGCTCCCTCGCACCTCCCGGCGCTTGCCACATCCACAAATCACCCTCTCCATCGTCACTGCTTTTCCCGTTGTCACTGCTTTCCATTTCCCCACCTCCTCCCTCCCATCTCTGCTTGCTCCTTCGCGCCTCCCGGTGCTTGCCCCATCCACAAATCACCACCTCCCCCGACCATGTCACTGCTTTAAACCCCCATTGTAGTCTGTTTTGCTCTTGTGAGTGGTGGTGTTCTGCCTTTTAATGTCCTGTTAGTGAATAGCTGACATGCTGATTTGAGCATGTGTGCACGGCTGCTATTACTTGGCACATGTGTAGTCTTTGTTTATTTTCAATGCGTGTGGGTACCAGGTGTGTGTGTGTTTACATCATATGTGGTCGTTCGGCAGTGGTGTTTATAGCTGGTAAATCAGACCTCAAGTTAATCAGGTATGCCTGTCAGAGCTTCTAAAGTACCTGTGTCTTCTGCTGATATTGCATGACTACGTTTCTCCTGTGCGAAATGAATGAACTGTTCGGGTCTCACCTTGTTGCTTCTTATTTCATAGGGTGGGGCTCTATTTCTTCAAATTTCTCCTGTCGGGACACTTTCTGACTTTTTCCGCATTCACCTGTGAAGTGTTTCTGTGTACCATTGCTGCATAACTTAAATTCTCTTCAAAGAAGACAAGCTGAGGCTTAATGCCATCAAGATCTGCCTGCCCCTCAGTGGCCATGGCAAAAGTAGTCCTTTTAATGTGGTTGCCAATGCGATGTATATCCTCATGTTCACTACTGTAAACCAGTCTAACACTGTGATTCTTTCTAGTATTTTTCTGCAGTTTTATATAGTGCCAACACCATGGAAAGGTAGTGGGTGGTGTACATTAGCACCAGTTCCTTTACACATTCATTTTTGTAGGCACTGGAAGATTAAGTGATTTGCCCAGAATCAAGGATGTTAAGTCGACGCCAAAACTCGAACACGGTTTCCCAGCTCTATAGTCGCATCCTCTCCCAAGAGGACGCCACATCCTCTCCCTAGCCTCAGCCTCACTTCATATTTAATGATTACGGGCAAATCACTTAATCTCCCAGTGGCAGCTCGCATTTGATGTTGGTTGCCTGTCCACCTCCTGCCTGTTTTTGCTTGCCCAGCTGAACTCTGTTGCAGAGATCCCCTTCCCCCGCCCCCCCTGTTGTGTCCTAGCAACTGCTTATACATTCTAGTCATGGTTACCAGATTCCAGAGGTTCTGGAAGCTGGGAGAGTAGGAGACAGCTGCTGTTGTGAGGACCTGTCCAGGGGTCGTTCCTCCTAACCTAATAAAGATCTCATATCCAACACCACTGTCTGTGCCTCTTAAAAGTGGCGACGAGGATGGGATGTTGTTCCCTTGAGGGCAGACTGGATAGAGAGTAGCTGATCTAGATTTTGCGCAGATCCTGTGACCCCTGGACCATTCTGTGTCTCAACTATCGGTTGGAGGTGCAACCGAGCATCTACTACTGGGAACGGTACCGGAAGTCCATGCCCAGCTGTATCGTGCAGCGCGAATGAACACACGCCAAAATTGAGCAGCTGCGCATGAAGGTATCGTTGGAATTGACTGTGCAACACTGGTGAGTTAAAGTGGAGCGACCGCATGCCAAATGCTGGGGAGCGAACGAGTTAACCTATGAGGCAAGGATGCAATTACCATACATCGAGTTGAGCATGCCAGACTACCAGTGAATGTACGTGTTTGCGAGGGCGCGCATACCCTTGTTACCGGTGTGTCTAACTGCCTGCGAGTTATTATTTGAAAGAAGCTTACCGACAGGCTCTGGCATGTGGTGCACCAGTAAGCTCTGGCGTGTTGCTAGGATCTCCATTCTGATGCACCGGCAGGCTCTGGTGTGTTGCTGGGAACTCCATGCTGATGTTCTTTGTGCGTGACGAGTGTCTGACGTGAAGAGAGTGTCCGACGTGAAGATACGTCGGGACGTCACGGTCGAGTTGACATACCCTACGTTTGACGACGTTACCAAGCGTTGCTTAGCAACTGGAAGCAACACTAAGCTCGTTTTTGACACCCTCCGTCTGGATATTGTTAGTCAAGCTCCGGCGAAGGTCAATAAATAAGAAAAAAAAAGAAAAAAATAAGGGAAACTGACACACGCGTTCTACGGGGAAGAAAGGAAAGAATTTCTACCAAGCAAATTAATGAAAGAAACTGTCAGCAGTCTACGAGTGACGTGAACAACATTGACCACGGTGACTACCTTAGTTATTTTAATTAGTTTTTTTCCTATTTGGACCACAGTACTTCATTATTAACAGCACTTTATTCTCTTCTGATATTTCTGATATCACTTTTCCTTCCAGTACAGTAAGCATAGTTTATACATATTTGGGATTCAAGCATTATTCTAACTTACTTTTTGCAACTTATTACACTAATTCAGCACCAGCTCAACATAAACAAGTATGGACATGTCAGCTATTTTAGCCCCTCCCAAATTTTGACAAAACCCTGGAGAGCCTACCATGCCATGGGAAGATTGGTTAGAATCTTTCGAAACCTACTTAGAGGCAATTGGTGGTGAGGATTTTGCAGCTTCCCGGAAGGTAGCACTATTGAAGCATAATCTGGGGGTAGAAGGCAGAAAGGTGCTGAAAACATTACCCATTACCACAAAAAGAAATTACATTAATCTTGGAGATAAGGCAGGTGATGGGGATGGTGGGGAAAGTGGTGAAGGTGAAGAAGTGCAATGTGACGAAGAAGTACCGATCAATTAATATTTTGAAGTCGTGAGAGCATTGGAGGAAAACTATGGTAAGAAATTCAGTATAGTGGTAGAGAGGCACAAATTTTTCTCAAGGTCATAATTACCTGGGGAGTCAGTGGAACAATACATTTCTGTATTAAGAACTTTTGCTTCTACATGTAGGTTTAGAGATTTACATGAGGAGATCCTAAGGGATTAATTCATAAATAGGAAAAACAATGTTAAAATCCAAGAGAGGTTGTTGGATATGAAGGATCCGTCTCTACAGAAAACCATGGAAGTAGCTAGACGCATTGAAAAGACTTCCAGATATGGTAAGGAATTGAGCATTGATCAAGTGAAGGAGAAATCTGATGTTGCTAAGGTTTGTGTTGTAAAAAAATCATCTAAAAAGGGAAAATAGTATCAAAACAAGCTTGCCTAAACACAACCGAGTTTGTTACAGATGTGGAAGCAGAAGACACACTGCAGAGTCTGATAAATGTGTTGCCATCAAGGAAAAATGCTATAAATGCAAAAAGATAGGTCATTTCACACGCATGTGTAAAGCTGGTTCTTCATCCTCTGAAAAGTGGAAGCGTTCTGGACATACACTTAGAGAATGTTATGAGGATGACAATTCTGCCGATGAGGGAGAAGTCGAAGTTATGGTTATTTTCAATAATGCTGTCAATGACATCTGCGAAAGATATAATCCACCCAAGTGTGATTTAGGTATCAATGGTACCAAAATAACTGTCTGGGCAGACTCTTGCTCCCCATACACTATTATTGATAAAAGTACATGGGAAAAGGTGGGTGGTTACAAATTGAATTCTCCTGACATTGAGCCAGTGGGTTACTGCGGTGTCAAGCTACCATTGTTGGGTTTCTTCAATTGTATCTTATCTCACAAAGGTAAAGAAGCTACCAGCAAAGTGTATGTGGTAGAGAAAGGTAGAGCATTGTTAGGGTGGTGTGAACAGAAAATGCTAGGCACCACCCTAGACCCCAACCATCTGCAGCAGGTGCTGGTCACAGAAGACGCAGAAAAAGCAAGGTGGGGTGCCAAATTTCCCAAATTGTTTGGGGGGGGGGGGAGCTGGAATGTTTAGAAAAATTTGAGCATCGTATAGTACTTAAACCCAACAATGTTCCATGTGTACACAAGGCGAGAAATGTACCATTTACCCTTAGGGAAAAATTGAAGAAGGAATTGCAAAGGTTATGTGAAGCACAAGTCATCGAACCGATAGAATCATCGGAATGGCTCAGTCCCATCGTTTTGGCACGCAAACCTGATGGGAATTTACGCATGTGCATTGACTTGAGGGATCTGAATCGCAACATTCTGGTCGACTGTTACCCCTTACCACACATTAATGAGATGGTGTCCTCTGTCACCAATGCATCTTATTTTTCAATAATTGATCTGTCAAATGCATATCACCAGATCAGGTTACATCCAACATCTAGGCACCTTACTTCATTCATCACAATGGCTTCCGATTCATTCGGATGCCGTTTGGATTAGCGTCCGCATCTGCGGTTTTTCAAAGGGTAATGTGCAAGATTTTAGATGGGTTGTCAAAGGTATTGGTGTTCCAAGATGACATGCTAGTGTGGGGAGCAAATCGGAGTGAACACGATTTGATCTTGGAGCAGACTTTAAACAAATTACAAGATGCAGGTTTGTCTGTGGGGGTAAACAAATGCAAGTTTGGTGTGGAGCAAATTGATTACCTTGGGCATACATTGTCAAGAGAAGGAGTGAAACCTAAGAGGAAATTGTTGGATGCCATAGCTGATGCACCATCACCATGTGACAAGGAGCAATTCCGTTCATTCCTTGGTCTTGCGGAATTCTATTCCAAGTTTCTCCATCATTTCGCTGACAAGGTACATGTCCTAAGAGTATTAATGAAAAAAGGCAACAAGTTTGAATGGTCAGATGAGTGTCAGGAAGTGTTCCTAACCATAAAAAAACAAATTGTGAAGGCAGTGGCGTTAAAACCCTTTAATCCATCAGATCATAGTATGATTGTGGTGGATGCAAGTGCATAAGGTTTGGGATCTGTACTTATGCAAAAACATTTAGGGCAAGAACGAGTAGTGGCTTTCGCATCCCGCACCCTTAAGGGGGCGGAGGCTACTTATTCTGTTATAGAAAAAGAAGCTCTAGCGTGCTGGTGGGGTGTGAACTATTTTAAAACTTACATCTGGGGAACCAATTTTGAGGTCTGATCAGATCACAAACCACTTTTTGACTTGTTCACCACCAAGGGAGCCAGAAAAGCGACTCCCAGGATTGCACAATGGCTGTACAGACTCCAGGGGTATGATTTTTCTCTGAAGTATGTTTTGGGTATTCGCAATGTCAACGCCGACTGTTTATCACGGTTGCCCCTAGTGTGTGGAGATGATGAAGAAGATTCAAATGATGACTGTGTGGTGGCGAGCGTGTCTGAATCATGCGAGGGTGCCATTTCTGTCGATGAGTGGAAGTCAGCTGTGGTGGAAGATGCCACAATTAAGGATTTAATGATTGAATTATCCAATCCTTCAAGTTCCAGTTTTGTTCTCAAGAAAACATTTGGTGAGTTCTGGACAGTTTGGACAGAACTTTCGGTTGAGCAAGGTGTGTTGCGCAGAAGTGGTACGTTGGTAGTACCAGAAGGTTTACGTTCCAGACTCCTAAAATTACTGCATGAGGGACACAGCGGTATGTTGGTATAAAAAGGAAAGCTAGGGAGACCTTTTGGTGGCCTGGGATGGACAGGGATGTGGAGGAGCATGTACGGGGCTGTGTAGATTGCATGTGTAGCGATAAGTCTCACCGTGTAGGAGAATCTCCTATTGTATCCACCAATTTTCCGAGCAAACCATGGGAAAGGGTGGCTATGGATATATGTGGGCCTTTTTCCGCCAAAGGTATAACCAATAGATTTGCCTTGGTATTAATTGATTATTATTCCAAATGGCCAGAGGTGGCATTCTCTGGAGAAATTAAAGCGGCTAACATAATTGAGTTTTGTGACCAAATTTTCCGCAGGGAGTGTTGTCCAAACACATTAGTTACGGACAATGGGCCCCAATTTGTAGCAGAAGAATTTAAGTCTTATCTGTCCAAAATGGGCATTTCCCACCATACCACTGCGGTTTATAACCCCAGGGAAAACGGTTTAGTCGAGAGATTTAACCGTGTCTTGAAGGAATGTATCCAATTAACTGAAACTAGTGTGTAAGGAAGCAGTAAAAGAAATGTTGTGGAGTTACCGCACCACTCCCCACTCTGTCACGAAGGAGACTCCGTTCATACTCCTGAAGGGCAGGCAACCAGGTACGAGAGTTTCTCCTGCATGGATGCTTGGGAGTTGTTCACGAACAATGTGTAAGGGGAGCTTGGAGCGCAAGGTCAAAAAGCACCAGGACAAGTATGTGTGCAGATATAATGACAAATTAAAAAAAAGAAGACGAGTGTTTGCAGTTGGAGAGTGGGTAAGAACTAACACTATGGGTACTCAAAAAAGGGGATTGTGTAAATGGTCTGTGCCAAAATGTGTCACCAAAATTTCTGGCAACAACGTGTGGTTATCTGATGGTAAAAAATGGAATATCCGAAGTGTCACTATGTGTAATGCCGTGGAACGAGATATATGGGTGAAAACGTTGGGTGGTGATCAGGAAAAGGTGGGGAATGCTATGTGCAATGAAGAGAAGGTACCCAACCGTCATGACATGAGTGTTGCAGCGGGTAGCACCAAACGTGTCAGGCAAAGTCCGAAATGGCACAAGGATTACGTAGGTCATTAACTTGTTGCAACTTATCTTTGCTTTGCAAAGTATATAACTTGTTGGGAAAGTTATATAGCACAATTAATTAATGTTTGCATCCCATGTATATTGTATAACTTTCTCGCTTATGTTTTATGGAATTGTTTACCTTATGTTAGCTTATTTTATTCAAATGTTATTCTTTGTTTTTTTGTTGTTGTATTGAAAGGGAGATGTGTTATGTCCTAGCAACTGCTTATACATTCTAGTCATGGTTACCAGATTCCAGAGGTTCTGGAAGCTGGGAGAGTAGGAGACAGTTGCTGTTGTGAGGACCTGTCCAGGGGTCGTTCCTCCTAACCTAATAAAGATCTCATATCCAACACCACTGTCTGCGCCTCTTAAAACCCAGAGTCTGCTTTTCACATTTTTTGTGCAGTTTTACATAGTGCCAACACCACCCGAAGGTATTGGAGTGGCTTACATTAACACCAGTTGCTTTCACAAAGAGACAGTAAACTTAGACAAATCACTTAATCTCCCCATGGCGGCCCGCATTTGCTGTTGGTTGCCTATCAACCTCCCATCTGCCGCTGCTTGCCTACACTCAAATCCCATTACACAGATCCCCTCTTCCCCAGATCCCCTTCTACCCCAGACTCTACTTTTCACACAGGGAAATCAAGTGATTTGCCCAGAATCAAGGATGTTAAACCGACGCCGAAACTCGAACCTGGTTTACCAGCTCCATAGTCGGTAGCTCTCGCCCTTACGCCACACCCTCTCCCGAAGGGACATCATATGATCTCCCTAGCCTTGGCCTCAGTTCCAGAGTTTGTGATTACGGATAAATTACTTAATCTCCCCGTTTTTAAACACAACAAGCATTGGCAAAGCCAGTAGGTTTTGCCTGTGTAAAATCTGTTGTTTTTAGGTCTCGGCTAGACAGCGCATGCGCTACTACGCTGGACAGCGCATGTGCTGTTTTCAAAGAGTCGTGTTGTGTTCTATCTGTGGGCTTATAAGCCGTCAATCTCCTACCATTAGTAAACTGTAGCTTACTTTTCTTTAATTGCCATTCGTCATGGCATGCAAGCGACTTGTCCTCTTCTTGTGTTTGGCCCTCCCATAGCGCATGGACCAAGTACATTTCTCCTTACACTGCTCTCGGTTTGCACAGCTATTTTTTCTTTTTTTTCAAGCACTTCATAGGATTACTTGTGTTTTCAGGCAGTCTCACTGGTACAAATACACACATACCACGAAAATGCATGCTTCTGTACATAAACAAATACATTTCTTAAAGAGTTGTGAAAACACAAAAAGCACTTGTTTATTTTTTATTTTTTGCATGGTCCGAAGATATTAGAGCACTCACTCGGTGTTGCCATAGCACGAACACGAGACAATGGTATTGGAGCACATTAAGTCCTCACCAGTTACATTCCACAGTGACACATTCATTTTTGTCGCTGACCCTGCTTCAATTGGAGTATTTTTTCACCCCTTCATTGTTGCTTCCTCCCATTCCCATGTACTTTCCTGCTTGACCCGTTCCCCCACTACTTCCCTCATTGCTGCAGCTTTTATTTTTAATTTTTTTTGTATGATCCGACGGTATTGGAGCGCTCGTTTCATACTCCGTCTTGTCATAGTCTCGCTTGTACACATACACACATACCACTAAAATGCACTTGTTTATTTTTTTTTGCATGATCTGATGGTTTTGGAGTGCTCGCTCCGTCCTCCATCTTGCTATAGAGCGAACACGAGCCGATGGTACTGGAGCGATTTAAATGCTCACCAGTTACATTTCACAATGCCACATTCATTTTTGTCGCTGATCCTGCCTCAATTAAGGTATTTTTTTCCCCTGCATTGTTGCTTCCTCTCGCTCGCTCCCATTGTTGCTTGTCCATCTTCCCAACCCCTCCTGCTTCCCTGCTTGACCCTTCCTCATCGCTGCTGCTTTTATTTATTTTTCTTTAGTGCACGATTCAATGGTACTGGAACGCTTGTTCTGTCCTCCATCTTGTCATAGTACTAAATACCAGCTGATGGTACTGGAGTGCTTTAAGTGCTCACCAGTTACATTACACAATGACTCATTCATTGTCGTACACAGGTGGAAGCCTAAGTGATTTGCCCAGAATCACAAGCTGTTCAGCCGACCCAGAGATTCGAACCTGGTTCCCTAGTTACTCTGTTGGCAGCTCCAGTCATTACGCACACATCCTCTCTTCGCTTCAAAGCTCCTCAACTGTTTCTCACTTTCACATATGTACAACAAGACCCCGTCAACACTGAACAACCAATTGGTAAAGTCAATAGATCTCGGCAATGTCTGAGCTATTGGCCTTGTCAACGTGAATGTCTTTTAGCCATGTTGTCTAGCAGCACATCTGCTGTTCATCATGGCTGAAAGTCACTGAAAAAAGTGATATGATGCGGCCAGCGCAGGCCATGTCAAAGCACTTTTTTGTGTTAGGAGGGGCAGGACAATAAACTCAACATTGGGGAAGAGACTCGGCATCCGCTCAACATCCTGTAATTCTGGGCTTTCAGTGACTTTCAGCCATGCTGAACAGCAAATGTACTGCTAGACAACAAGGGTAACAGACATTTACATTGACAAGGACATTGGCCATTGCCGAGACCAATTGGTTTTGCCAATGCTTGTTTAGTATTATACCTCACACAACTTCAGCCACATATGGGCTATTAAGTTGCATTCCATTTCTGAGGAGAGATGGTGAGATCCAAAAAGTATGCAGTGTAGAAGGACAGAAAGTCAGGATACATGTGGAGAAATACACTATGTATTCAAAGAACGAGTGATTAAAGAGATTTACAGCAACAGCCAGAAAGTAACTGTAGTTGCTTCCATGCTTAAAAGAATGTCTGAGGTTGTATTTTTGAATAGATCATTGAAAAGGTGTTCAGACTTTTCCTAAGATCTCTCAGTTTTGGCAGATAAGAGACCAGTGACAGACTTACAAAGATCGGAAGAAGTACCATACAACAGAATTGTGCTATTCCATATAATTTGGCTTCATTAGAATGTATTAACCATTACGGGAGTGCTATTCTGAAGAGACAAGCGGCAGGGGCTGCAAAGTCCTAAGATCTTATGGGCCTGGAGGTGGGCTGGCTATCACCGCACCTGCTGTTCCTCACCATCGCGCTCTAAAGAGCTTACTGAGTACCCGCAGCGTGGGCGCGCTATTTTTTTTTTCCATGCAGATTTATATAGCGCAAACTCGACCCGAAGGTATTGGAGCGCTTTACATGAGCACTGGTTACGTTACACAAGGACACATTCATTTTGTTTTTGGTAGGCACGGGGAGATTAAGTGATTTGCCCAGAATCACAGGATGTGGACTCGACCCCGAGGCTCGAACCGTGGTTTCCCAGCTCCAAAGTCAGCAATCTAGCCGTCAGACCACATCCTCTCCCCAATTCTGAGGAGACAAGCCACAGGGACTGCATGTCCCAAGATCCTAAAGGTCTGGAGGTGGGCTAGACATCACTGCACCCGCTCTTCATCACCATCGCGCTATAAAGTGCTTACCGAGCTGCTGCAGCCATGGGCGGGCCCATCCTGTGCCCGTCAGTAACAAGAGGTGGCAGGGCAGGACAGGGCCATCCACCAGGGTCGGATTGGTAATGCGGGCACTCAGGAAATGGCCAAAGGGCCGGTAGCCGAGTTCTAGCTGTGGGCGGCTCTTTTGGGCAGCCTGGGGGCTGTCTGTGCTGTTAGGATGCCGCCAGTGGCACAGTGGGTGCCTTAGTAGCCTTTCTAGAGGCAGATGGGCGAAGGTATCACTCCCTTTCTCTCGCTGGGCCGGCCCATTAATGTATGCTGATTGAGCGGGGGTAGAGGGCCGCAGCAGAAGTGGTCTCACTTGCATTCATGTGTGGCTCAGCAGTGTGAACAAATCTGTGCATTTTTTTTTATCGAAGTGAAGTTAATAAAGCATGCCCCCCACCCCCTTTCTTTTCATAACACTTTGCTGAAGCAGTGTTTTGCGGAAAGGCAATATGCAAATGTGGGTCACTTTTTTTTGGTGTGCATGGGCCGATTTTTGATCCCAATCCCCCTTGATTCTTTTATTTAAAAAAAGTGCTCTATTTCCAGTTCGAACTGTTGAGTATTTACTCTCTGTCTTTCCCTAAAATGGACAATCTTTGGCATGGGTAAAAGGAAAATGCCAGAGAATGCAGCTGGGCACGGACTAGCAAGGAAGATTGCCAGAAGGCATGCTGCAGACAACTGCACGTTACATGCTATAGATGTGCTAATTGAGGAGGTGGAGGGTATTCTGGGTGACGAACCAACACGGCCAGAAGGAGGCAGTGCTAATCCCAAAATCACCTGTTACTTTAAAAGAAACAGTAAGAAGGCCACATTTGGGAAGGAAAGACCGTGCAGGCTTGTTGTTACTGATCCTGACCCACCCTCTAATCCCACAGATTCCTGCCACCACCACAGCAATCTTCCCTTCTCCGGTTCCCCTGAGTCAAGTACTAGCAGAAACTGAGCCCCTATCCAATATTGCTTGCTCCAACCGGTTCACCCCCCTCATTAATATGGAGGAGGATATTACCGAACTGAAAGTTCTAAAGGTTTCCGAGATAAAAAAAGAATGGAGCAGGATTCTGCCTTAAGAAGGGTTGAAAATCTTATGAAAGAACATGGAACTCTGAAAGAGACTGTGCAATCCCTATGTTCTATGCTAAGAGAGTTTCAAAAATTCAATTTGGAATTATCAGAGCAGCTAAAGTCTCTCTCAGGCGAACAGTGCGAGAGTCAACCAAGCCGAATAAGCTGTCAGCTACGTGGGTGTCCCGTAAAGGTGAAGGATTGGGGGGGGGGGGTAGGTACCCTCTGGGTCTCCACCCACCAAAATACTCTTAATTCCTCCAAACCTCACACAAACCTGGGTGATCGAAACTCCAGGAGTGCTTATGCAGGATCGGCGGATTGTTATTGGCCAATCGGTGGAGTCCATATACCCACCCTAATGGCTAGTATTTGTCCAGCAACCCCCAATCCCCAGAGACTGCCATTTAGCAGGAATCTCCAGCATCTGCCACCTTCATTGCCAAGCCTTCTATCAAATGTTAAGCTAGATAACCACTGGTAGCATCAATTGCAGAAAGGGAGCCCTGATTCGAACGTAAACCCCTTCAATTCATCGAGGGACCTCCAAGTACACCCAAATCCCTCCAAGGTGGGTCCATCTACATGACAAAGGTCCCTAAATTGGTGACGGGCCAACGGGAATCAATTGAATCCTTAGCCAACAATGTGACACATTGGATACTCAATAAACGCAAATGTGTCTCTCTTATTCTTTCAGACATAATCTTCGAACAAATGCATATCAGCTCTTGGTCTTATGACAATATCAAGCTTGTTAGAAGAGGTCAGGACATAGTGGACAGACTCCTAGCTCTAGAAGCCCAGTCGCTCCCTCCGCAAAATACACTTGTGCAATTTAAATTGGCCCCAGACTTAGTGAGTTGCGATGGTAATCCATGAGACACTAAATGACGTCCACCCACTCAAGGTTGTAAAGAATTTGGCTTATCTGCAGATTCTCTGAGTGGTACCCTGAGGGTCATTCAGAGTAGCGCAACAATTTCGCACCAAGACCACAGCAACAGGGCACAGCATCCATCCGCAGGCCCCATCGGAGAAACAAGATATGTTTCCATTACCTCAACCAACAACACCACCGTAGTAGGTCCCCTTCCATCTCCGCTCAAGGGAAAAAAGACTGACTGCTCAACAACTATCAGAGTACTAGGGCCGCCAACGGTGCAAACAAGGTGGCTATGTCTGACCAATGCAAGGAAAAGGCCATCAGAAACTCACCTTCAAGGACCCCCATCATAGTTACATGGAGTGTCCTTTCAAGGAATTTGGGAGGAATAAACACTAAACTCATCGACCCCCAGTGGGGATCCTTCATTGATAATTATGAAGAATGTGACTTTCACGAAACTTGGTGTAATGAGCCTTACTATAGATGTGGGTATTCAACCTTTTTTTGCCCAGCTTTGGCCAAACCAAGAGGTCGACCTGTCGAGGGTTTAATTAAATCATAAAATTAAAAGGTTGTCTAGAACTTCTTCCGACCTTTTGGGGTTGTCACTGTGTAAAGACAATAGATGTGTCTACCTCTATAATGTTTACTCCTGGGTTCCCAATACAATTGATTAAAGACTAGTGTAGGGATTACCTTTGGGGTGGAAAGATCAAAAATTGCAATTCCGGTAGTTTAGCAGACCAGTTTCCTGATCACAAGATCATGCCATTTTATTAAGCCTCACTTGATGCCATACCAGGCTCTCTCTCAAGGCAGCTTTATCTGAAGTTTAGGCATGGGACGCTCCCATTAGCACAGTTTACTTCTCGATAGGAATACATAAATAGATCTATCAAATCTCGTCCAGCATGCAACAATGCCGAATCTATGTAACAATTTTTTTTCTTCTGTGCTGTTTATCGAGCACCGTGCAAGAAATGAGGCGAGTATTAGGACTTGGGACACCAGAAATAGCTCTTAGGAACATGAGATCTCACCCTAGAGAATGGACTGTGGTTGGCATGTCCAAATTCTTACATGCCGCTTGGCTTAACCGTAAGCAACTAGTAGAATAAACTCTGTCCCTCCTCGAGTCTTAGAAAGCAGGACTACGTATTTGTGGGTTGTGCTTCTTTTATTCTCCTGTCGCTGGATATAACCTTAGTATATTACAATCTTAAATATTGGATGAGGGATTGTTAAGAAAATGAATTGAAAACACCTGAATATAATAAGAAATGTCGTATTGTTGATTTTATGGTGTGACTGGTTTTAATAACTGAAGTCATTTGATTGTTCTTAAACGTTGGAATGTGTATTTTGCTATTACTGTCATTATGAGCAAGCTTCCATATTTTACTGTATGTTTTATGGATTTGTAATCTGAAATAAAATATATATATATCCAGATAAAAGGCAACGCATTGGAAAGCCCAGCCTCTCGGACCGGGGCTTGTTGGGTTGCGCAAATCTCCTTATATTCCAAAAGAAATTCACTCTCCTCGAGGGCAAAATCAAGCCCAACCACCGTCTTTGATTCCAAATCTTTATTTCCGGAAAACAGGTAGCATTACGCGTTTTGACTCAAGAGTCTTAATCAAATGCCATTACCAAGTGGCCAATCATTGGTTTCTTTAAAAACAAAAACTCATCGACACTGATGACGGACAGAGTGCATTGTTGCAATAAACCAGGAAGACAGACTTGAAATTGTGCCCATGATCACTTCGTAATCGCATAATTATATGCTTCTAGTTATTTAGAAAAGTCAGGGATATTGTTTGAAATAATTTATGATGCATGGTTGATCCATATTGATTTAATTTTTTGGCATCTCCCATTTCGGCCCATCGACTTTCGAGGATCTCATATTTACGGATCAGCTACTACATTACCCACAATGCAACAGATTTCTCAATGGCAATGTCAATGTCTCTATCACCATACATTTCAAATGTTTTTTTTATCTTTTCCCAATTTCGGACATAGCGACATACCCTTAAGAGTGCCTTTGAAGGAATCAGTTCCATTTGTGGCTTCACAAAGTTATGTCATAGTCCATGATTATGCCACTTTTGTAGTCCAACAGATGTCCTTTGGTTTCAACCTGTTTGATAGATAGATATATATATATATATATATATATCCATATGAAGAGCACCCAATGCTTGAAGGCGCCACACATCGTCTTGTTAATTCCTTTTATTTCGCAGGGTAACAGCGCGGCAACCTCACTTGTCACAGCATCAAAGCACCAAGTTCCGCACGTGTTTCGGGCATACATCCGCCCTTGTTCACCGGCTTGGCTTTTGTGGAGAGGAGGCAGCAATAGTTCATCTTGCTCTCGTGATTAATTTGTATATCCCGCCCCCATGGGCGTGTGCAACAGGGCATTATGGTCATTGCAGTTCTCATATAAAAATAATCCCACAATGGGTGCCGCAAAGTTCTCCATAATCATAATAAAATACCACAGTGGGCTGCTGTAGGTTCGCAAGGCAACCGCTCTGCTTAGTGCCCCCAAGCAAAACGGAACACGACATTCCAACTGCGCCTTGTAAGTCATGGCGCTGGACCCGCATAGTTTGCAGTGGGGCGCCTTCGCGACCTGGATAGGCCGCTATATATCCATATGAAGAGCACCCAACGCTTGAAGGCGCCACACATCGTCGTGTTGCACACACCCATGGGGGCGGGATATACAAATTAATCACGAGAGCAAGATGAACTATTGCTGCCTCCTCTCCACAAAAGCCAAGCCGGTGAACAATGGCGGATGTATGCCCGAAACGCGTGCGGAACTTGGTGCTTTGATGCTGTGACAAGTGAGGTTGCCGCGCTGTTACCCTGCGAAATAAAAGGAATTAACACGACGATGTGTGGCGCCTTCAAGCGTTGGGTGCTCTTCATATGGATATAGCGGCCTATCCAGGTCGCGAAGGCGCCCACTGCAAACTATGCAGGTCCAGCGCCATGACTTACAAGGCGCAGTTGGAATGTCGTGTTCCGTTTGCTTGGGGGCACTAAGCAGAGCGGTTGCCTTGCGAACCTACAGCAGCCCACTGTGGTATTTTATTATGATTAGGGAGAACTTTGCGTCACCCATTGTGGGATTATTTTTATATGAGAACTGCAATGACCATAATGCCCTGTTGCACACGCCCATGGGGGCGGGATATACAAATTAATCACGAGAGCAAGATGAACTATTGCTGCCTCCTCTCCACAAAAGCCAAGCCGGTGAACAAGGGCGGATGTATGCCCGAAACGCGTGCGGAACTTGGTGCTTTGATGCTGTGACAAGTGAGGTTGCCGCGCTGTTACCCTGCGAAATAAAAGGAATTAACACTACGATGTGTGGCGCCTTCAAGCGTTGGGTGCTCTTCATATGGATATATATATATATATATATATATATATATATATATTCACTGAAAAAACCATAGGTTTTAGGGACAGTTATAGTTAGTTGGACATTGCACTCGTACAAAACCCGTGAAATTCCCCGTTATAGTTAGTCCAGCTAACTATAACTCGCGCCCGCAATGCACTGCTGATGACGTCACATATTACATCACTCATGACATGGTCAGTGACATCACTGATGACATCACTGATGACATCTCAAATGACATCACTGATGACATCATCCAGTGACTGTGTGTTTCTGTAAAGTTTAAATATTTTTAATATATATAGGAAAAGACGTATTGAAGAATGAGTGGGTGTGTAAGTGTCTGTATGGATTATTTAGTAGGTGCGTGACTGACTCTATAAGTGAGTGATTTAACGTATCTTACTGAATGCATGGGTTAGTGACTAAACTGGGTGAATGTCTGTATCCGTCTGTCTGTTGCTGTGTAAGTGGCTGCATGTGTTTGTGAATAGCTACATGAGTGTCTATATGAGTTATTGAATGCTTGTCTGAGTATCTGTATGGGTGCCTGAGTGTTTGTGTGGGAGGGGTGTGTGCAACTCTGTGCATAGATGTGTGAGTGGGTGATTCACTGGGTGGATGGTTTCAAGAGTGCATCTGTGATAGACTGTATGGGTGGGTAAGTGTGTGTAAGAGTGTGTTAGTGAGTGAATGTATGTCCCAGTGGTACATGTGTGAGTAACTACATATGTGAAAGGCAGTATATATGTGTGTTGGAGTATATAAATAGCTATAAGCGAGAGTGAGTGATTGTGATAGTGGCTGTATGGATGAGTGTGTGCTTGTATCAGTGATTGTATAAGAGCGTAAGAATGTGCTAGTATTTGTATGAGTAAGTGAGCTGGTGTGTGTATAACTGTATAGGTGAGTAAATGGTAGTGTGTTTAATTATTTGCATGACTGACTAGGTGTGTGAGTACCTCTAAGGATGAGTGGCGGTGTTTGAGTGTCTATATAGGAGTATGAGTGCATATGATAGTCCTGTACTGAGTGACCGTAAGTATGAGTGACTGTACGGGTGAGTGAGTGGATGTGTGCGTAGACCTAAGAATCAGTGAGTGGGTATGTAGTTATTGGTGTTGGAGTGTCTATGGTTTTGCGAATGGCAGTCTGTAATTTAGAGTGGGTGTATCAAAGGTTATATTAGGGTGTGAGGAGGTGCATCAGATTATCACGTGGATGATGTCATCAGTGATGTCATTTGAGATGTCATCAGTGATGTCATCAGTGATGTCACTAACCATGTCATGAGTGATGTAATATGTGACGTCATCAGCAGTGCATTGCAGGGGCGCGAGTTATAGTTAGCTGGACTAACTATAACGGGGGAATTTCACGGGTTTTGTACGAGTGCAATGTCCAACTAACTATAACTGTCCCTAAAACCTATGGTTTTTACAGTGAATTTCAAAGGTTTTTTAAATGCTAATTTGTAACTATAACGTCCATGAAACCTATGGTTTTTTCAGTGAATTTCAAAGGTTTTTAAATGCTAATTTGTAACTATAACATGTCTGAAACCTACGGTTTTTTCAGTGAATTTCAAAGGTTTTGTAAATGTCAATTTTTAAATGTATTAATTGTTATATAAATTTTTTCATACTGATTTACTACATTTTTAGAAACAATTTTTTTTACATATTTTATTTTTTAAATTACATTGTAATTACATTATACATTACATTACAAAAAATACTTTCTCAGAATGAATTACTTTAGTTTAAATACTTTGCACATAGGCAATAGACTTTTAAGTACAGTAGTTACAGTTGTTGCAATGGGCAACACATTTTCAAACACAATGCAACATTCAGCTCAATGTGAATTTCTAGTTAAATGCAATTAGTTACTTTATGGATTACTTTTCTAACCACAGGACTGGATCCTAGATTCAGTCCTGGGACATCTCCTGTAAACAGTTGAGTAAAAGCGTTTTGGTTACAGTCGTGATTTTTAAGGAATATTATTGTACTTTAAAAGTTCACACTTAGAAACTTTTCTCATAGAATCACCAATGTTATCCTATGGAAGGAAATTCACTTAGAAGTTAAAAACTTTCTTTATCTCAGTGTTGGATCCTGGATCCAGCACTGGTGCATCTCCTGTAAACAGTTGAAAGAATGCGTTTAAGTCATACAGGCGATTTTTTAGGAATATTTGTAGTTTGTGAAAATCGACACTTAGAAACTTTTCTGCTGAAAACCAGACAATGGATTCCTATGGAAGAAAATATAAGTTACTGGTAAGTACGGTTAAAATGACTTTTCAGGGTCAGTGCTGGGCTAAAAGATGCAGCACTGGGTTCTCTCCTGATAACAGGTGAGTAAATTGGAATTCGTACTTTGGTTGATTTTAGAGGAATATTATAAAGTTCCAAAACTCCACACTTAGAAGAATTTCCAAGTGAAACAAGTCAATGTTAGCCTATGAAGGAAATTCAAGTTACTGGTAAGTACGGTTAAAATTACTTTTCAGGATTAGTTCTGGGCTGAAAGATGCAGCACTGAGGTCTCTCCTGATAACAGGTGAGTAAATCGGAATTCGTATTTTGGCTGATTTTAGATGAATATTTTAAAGTTCCAAAACTCCACACTTAGAAGAATTTCCAAGTGAAACCAGTCAATGTTAGCCTATGGAAGGAAATTCAAGTTACTGGTAAGTACGGTTAAAATTACTTTTCAGGACCAGTACTGGGCTAAAAGATGCAGCACTGAGGTCTCTCCTTATAACAGGTGAGTAAATCGGAATTCGGATTACGGCTGATTTTAGAGGAATATTTGTATGTTTCAAAAATCAAGACTTAGAAACTTTTTCAGCAAAAAGCAGGCAATGATATCCTATGGAAGGAAATTCAAGTTACTGGTAAGTACGGTTAAAATTACTTTTCAGGATTAGTACTGGGCTGAAAGATGCAGCACTGAGGTCTCTCCTGATAACAGGTGAGTAAATCGGAATTCGTATTTCGGCTGATTTTAGAGGAATATTTTAAAGTTCCAAAACTCCACACTTAGAAGAATTTCCAAGTGAAACCAGTCAATGATATCCTATGGAAGGAAATTCAAGTTACTGGTAAGTACAGTTAAAATTACTTTTCAGGATTAGTACTGGGCTGAAAGATACAGCACTGAGGTCTCTCCTTATAACAGGTGAGTAAATCGGAATTCGTATTTCGGATGATTTTAGAAGAATATTTGCACAATGGTGAAGGGAGGGGCGGGGCCTGAGGTGACATCTGTGCAAACGCGCCCCGTGGCGCGTTTTAAGTTGGGGATTAAGTCCCCTTGAATCATGTGGGTCCCTACGGGCCAACTAGCCCACCAGGAACCTCCAGTATGCGCCAGGGGCTGCGTTGCAGAGACGTGTAGAGAGGCCACACCCCTTTTACACCTCTCTGCAACGCAGCTCTGTGGCGCTTTCTGGATGTACCTGTTGGGCTAGTTGGCCCCAGAGACCCTCAGGATTGAAGGGATTTAATTCCCCATCTTAAAACGCGCCACGGGGCCTGTTTGCACACATGTCACCTGAAGCCCCGCCCCTCCCTTCACCACTGTGCAAACGCGCCCCGTGGCGCGTTTTAAGTCGGGGATTAAGTCCCCTTAAATCCTGAGGGTCCCTGGGGTGCAACTAGCCCACCAGCTACCTCCATTAAGCGCCACAGAGCTGCGTTGCAGAGAGGTGTAAAAGGGCGTGGCCTCTGTACACCTCTATGCAAGGCAGCCCTGACGCATACTGGAGGTTCCTGGTGGGCTAGTTGGCTCCAGAGACCCCAGTATTGAACGGGAATTACTTCCCCATCTGCAAACGCGCCAGGGGCGTGTTTGCAGAGTGGTGAAGGAAGGGGGCGGGGCCTGCGGGCCCGATCGTTTTTAATTTTATTTTTTGTCCCCTGAAGAGGGGCTCTGTAGCCCCCTTCCTTTTTCCAGTTTTATGCCCTGGGGACCCCATCCCCAGGGCCTTACCCCTTTTTAATTAAATATTTTTAAAAAAACGGGAAGGGGGCCGCGTGGCCCCCTTTCCTGGGCCTGTATTGGCCCCGGGGACCCCATCCCCCGGGGCATGGCCTCGTTTTTGTTTTTCTTTGGAGGGGGCTGCGTGGCCCCCTCCTCAGGCCATTATGGCCCCGGGGACCCCATCCCCGGGGCCGGCCTTTCCGTTTTTTTTATTTTAATTTTTTTATTTTTGGGGGAGGGGCCGCGTGGCCCCTCCCGGGCCCTACTTGCCCGGGGACCCCATCACCCGGGGCTGGCCCTCTCCGTTGGGGACTGTGGGGGTCCCCAATCCCCCACAGTCCCGCCGGCTCCCAGCGTCCCTTGGGAGCCGGCATTGCTTTCCACATGGGGAGCTGCTAAGATGCAGCACCCCATGTGGAAAGCTAATCGGCTTGGATATTGGAAGAGAGGCAGGTTTCCTGCTCTCTCTTCCAATATCCAAAGCAGTTTGCTATGGCAGGACGGGAGCCGCGAGGCTCCGTCTTGCCATAGCAAACTACAGTGTCCCGGGGTAGGCACCCGGGACACTGCAGGAGCCGGCCCTGGGGGTGGCGGTCCCCAGGGCCATCAAGGGCTCCAGGAGGGGGCCGCGCAGCCCCTCCCTACATCAGCACAGCCCCGGGAGGTGGTGGTCCCGGGGCTTCGGGGTCCAAAACGGACCCCCATTTTAATTTGTTAGTGCCCCGGGAGGTGGCGGTCCCGGGCGTGTGGGGGGCTGGAGCCCCCACACAGGTTTTTAAATGGCAAAAAGAAGCCCGGGGAGGTGGTGGTCCCGGGGCTGCGGGAGGACTCAGAGCCCTCCCGCACCATTTTCAAAGAAAGCCCCGGGGGGTGGCGGTCCCCGGGGCTTGGGGGGCCCTTTGAGGCTTCCCATACATAAATTTAACCCCCCTCACCATGCCCCCGGGACTTGGGCCACCCGGGGGCAAAATGCAGGATTCGCGCACCCTGAGCGCATCCTGCCAATTTTTAAAAAATGTTTTTATTTTTTGCCCAGGGGGTCCTTGTGGGACCCCCTGAGCAAACCTAGGGGTCAGGGTGTTTCTACCCTGCCCCCTTTGTGCGCTTTGCGCACTTGTTTCTGTCCCTCGGTTCTACCGAGGACAAAATGGCTGCCAACATTTCCTGAATCGGAATGTTGACAGCCAGCTGACAACCAATTAACATGCAGCTCGTGATCGGGACGGTGCGCGCAGGGTGCGCTGAGGGTACGCGGACCCTACTCGGCCATAGATATCACTATCTTTTTACTTTTGATTTTCTCAGCAACTACTGAACGGATTTACACCATTTAACAAAAAGGGTTCTTTCTGAACCAAGAACTACCTCTTTGCCAAATTTGGTGTAATTCCGTTCAGCAGTTCGGGCTGTAGCCGTGTCTAAAGTTTCCTATGGAAAATTGCATGGGAAAACGCGTTTTGGGACCCCCTTTTTCTCGGCCCCGCTTGACGAATCCCCCTGAGACTTTCAGGGTAGGAGCGGACCGGAGCGGGCCATAAAGTTTGAAAATTTTGCGAAGATACGTCAACCGGCAAGAGAGTTATTTCAAATAGAATGTCGCGGATTTCCTATGGATAATAGGTTGTAACTATAACTATCTACTGGCGACCGCCAGTAGATAATACACATACATACATACATACATACTCACACACACACACAACCTTTCCCTCTAAAAGGGATTTCGTATTTTCACATAAATAAACTCTTCCATCTTACTCCCTTAATCCTTTCTATCCGGATGAGAGACTGCTTCATGTTCTAGATGTGACGAATGCCCATAGTAAAACTTTGACAAAACAAAACAGATCAGAAGACCATAGGATGCTGTGTAACTACACACTATCTATAGTTGATTTACTATTTCCAAATAGTCGTTGGTGATGTGAATAGTGTCAATTAACAAACTAACAGAACTTTCAGGAAGGTGTCAAGCACATTCCACAAGAGTGCTGCTGTTTTTCTCTTAAATGTCTCCATTTGTCAGGTATGCAAAGCAACCATAAGGTTTTTTCCATACCTTTAGCAGAAACTAGTGTCTTGGCTCTTACTTATTTAGTTTGCTGTTCTATATAATGGTGATGACATGATGGAGAAAGAAAAGGTGCTTCTAAGCCCGAGCTCCACAAGGAGTATCATCATTACGACCCCAACAGCCCCGCAGGACGTCAGAGACGCGGCAGTCAAGCATGAAGGTGAGAAGAAGAGGGAGGACATCGCTGAAGATAAAGGAGCACCGGGCGAGAGAGGCACGGAGGATCAGACGTCTGCGATCATGTCGAAGGGCCTTGGCTCCAGAGTTGCTTCTCCTGGGACAGGCGAGCTGTTGAACCAGAGACCAGAAGACAGGTGACGGCTCTAAAAATAAGCTCTGGAGGACAAACTTAACCTGTAAAGTCCTAGTGTGTAACCACATAATAACCATTACGGAGGCCTAGCTAGACTCTGGACCTTGTGGCTGTGCCCTGCCTTGCCCTGCAAGCTGTACTTACTGGGATGGGACTACATCCCCCAGCTTTCCTGACCACAGACAAGGGCTCACCGTTTGCTGAAACGCATAAATCCACTGGACCAAGAGCGGGCCTGTATGCCCCCAGACAAGACTGGGCTGGGCCCTCTCTCTTTGAAGTCTGACATTGGTGGTCTTTTGTGAGGGTGTGTGTCAACAAGTGAGGGCTCCCACTGTTCCTTATTATCATGGTCAAAGGAAAAACATTCAGGAACTGCTACTACGTCCCGGTCAACATTAACTATTGAGTGCATGCTTGAGAGAGCTGTTGGGATAATCTCCACTGTAATTGCTCTTGCTGAGCGCAGACTTTCTTTGGGCAATACCCACCCCCCTAATCAACATCGGTGACTGGTCCACCTTAGCTGTTGGCACCTTAGGGCCCTTAAAACCCAGTGATGCAGGAGCTGGTGGAATACAACTATGCTCCCAGATCAGAGGCCACATTGAAACAAACGCAATTGCCGCCAAAAAATTCAGAATCCGAGCCGCCCAAATACTATTGTTGCTCAATCCACCACTCAGTCCCAGGGTGGCCCGGCTGTAAAAAGGAAAAAAATCACAGGGAGGAATCAGTCCTCTAATTGTAACAAACCTACCTGTCAATCCAACCAGCAACTAGCCCCACAAGGACACAAAAGCCAGCTTTGGACGTGGGTCCAGCCCACAACTCAGACTCTAACCCAGTCCCAGCTAACTCAAACCCAAGACTACACACCACAGGTTTCTTCAGAATTCTATGATATCGTGGAGGAATTTCAAATCAAATCAAATAATGCTTTATTCGATCACTAGTATCATAAAAGCAATATGAAACAGACATACAAAAACGTTAAAAATCTATGGTAGTTCGCATCGAGTTAAAACATGATTAAACTGAGTTTTCAAGTTGCTTAATTTATAAAAGGTTATGTAATGAGGGAAAATACTAGTAAGAAAAAAGAGACCCCGAGTAATGATTTTTCCTTTTTTTAGAATTATAAAAACAAGAATGGATAAAGCAGTAGAAGGAGAGGCATTAAAACACCACCAGACAATAATATGTAAGACGTAAGTATGTACAAACTATAGAGGAACTCTCACAAACAAGGAGAATGTATCTCGAAATTGAACACTCAGTTTTTTTAAAAACGTGTGCATTCCACCCAGAGGTTCAAAATTAGTGAGCTCCTCAACATATTATGATAGATCTGGAATGGGGGAGGAGCTGCCGTTATCACTTTTCACTCAGCATGTGGAAGCCCTTCAAAGCTTTGTGTCTGATAATCCAGGCACGACTCAAGAACTTAGCCACCCCACAAGTAAGAAACGTGCTTGAGTCAGTTTTAAGGATACGCAAGGCGACCTTGTGGTCACGTGTGCCCATGGATTTACAGATTGGTTTTATCCAGTTGGACCTAGCGGTAGAATAAGCCGGGCATGCAAATAAAACGTGGGACACACTTTCCGACGGGGCTCTACAACAAGGACAAGCCTCATTTAGATGTTGTTGCATGTACTGGGAGTGTGCCTAGCCTAAATTGGGTGTATAGCAGCCTATCGCGTGGAGCCTGGATAATATCCAGGTAAGGATCTAGGGCTCTGCACTGCTTATGACTGAAGAACTCATCTGTCAATCTCCCCAAATTTGTTTTGCTTAGCTCATTGGAATCAACCCAGTTCCAATAGATATACTTCAGCTCTGGCTTGTTTGGTGGGGCTCGTGTTTCCCATGAATCCGAAAGGTCCAGCTTAGTCAGCATCTTTCTAACATTGGATATCCACTTGACCCTGTGCCCTACATCTAGATTAGTCCCCTCAATCAGGGCGGCAGCATAATTTGCGAGCTCAGGGGTGCGCATTACGCAAGCCCAAAAAAGCAATGGGCGCAACTTAGCAATATCCCTGAGCGGCCGTCTACCCATGTCAAACATTAAGGGAGTTAGCGGGGTGTTACGAGGAAGCATCACCAGGTCCCTCAGGAACTTGTGCTCGGATCTGCAGATATCCTCAATGTTTTCAAAGCCCCAGAGCTCCGCACCATACAGTGCGGCGCTGACTGCTTTGGCTTCGTAAATTGCGAGGGCTGGTGCAACCGGCCTGCTGTACGAGGACCGGTGTTCTTTACTTAAAGCCCCTACTACACGCTTATGGTTCATGAGTATCTTCGCTAAGTGGGGCTTCCAATGCATTTTGTCAGAAAGCCGTATGCCCAAATAATCAAACATGCTTACTCTCTCCAGTAAGGTGTCTTTTAACATTAGGTTGTTTTTAAAAGACTTGTGAGGATTAAAAACCATAAATTTTGTTTTAGTGGTGTTTATAACTAAACCCCGAGAGTCACAAAATAATTGGTATCTATTTAGCAGTTTTTGCAACTTAGATGGAGTTTTTGACACCAGCAGGGTGTCGTCGCCAAACAAGAGGGTTGGGACTTTGTCGCCCGCCAGGATTGGCGCATCGGCCGAGACCTCCTGAAGAAATCTCACCACCCCATTAACACATAAGGAGAACAGGGTGGGGGCCAAGACGCAGCCCAGGCGGACTCCTCTGCCGACTGGTAACTTCTCAGTGACTTCCCCTTGGGGCCCCCATCTCACTTGGGCATAATTTCGTTCGTGTAAGCAAATTAAAAAATTGAGTACTAGGGGAGGAATTTAGTTCCACCTTGGTGGAGAAATTGCAACTAATAATGGACCGTCTTAATCGCATTGAAAATTTGCTAGGCGGCTCAGTCAATAGTCAATGTGCCAGGACTGACAGAAGCAGCCACTCGGTACAAAGCCAAACTATATGTAGTCAACATAGCCTTAGTAACATGCAGGCCAATGCCAAGCGTGCCACGACCCTTCCAAACCGTGCATGCTACTTTCCAGTAATGCTGGGAAGGGGGTATCCCCCAGGGATTAGGCACGAACTCCACAGCTAAGGCACCTCCAGGCGTTATACGGCCTAATGGCCATCCCTCAGTTAGAAAACATTAATGAAGGGTAAC
The DNA here is from genome assembly GCA_963921515.1 of Calotriton arnoldi. Classification (NCBI taxonomy): domain Eukaryota; kingdom Metazoa; phylum Chordata; class Amphibia; order Caudata; family Salamandridae; genus Calotriton; species Calotriton arnoldi. The sequence continues at coordinate 2,734,628 of CAWUFW010000043.1, read as the reverse complement.
TGAAGATACCTTGGGTTGCCTTCTAAGAAAATGGAGTAGCATGGCTGCCTCAAAGTTGTGCAAAGTCTTTACTTGGAGGGACGGGGGTACTTGCCTAACAGTATCCTTTTCTGAAATACGGTTTAGCAAAAAGATTACATCAGCACTTTTAAGTTTTCATTTTTGTCAAGGCAGCCTGCTAAAATGCATATCCAACAAAGCTTTAGTGTTTGCATTTTATCCTAAAACGTGTTCTCTTTGCTAAAAGTACTTCACCACTGGACATAAAACCAGAAGCAATCAATGCTTATGAATTTCATGCATACTGAAGGTTTTGTTATTTTGTATTGGATTGATAACAAAAAACATCAATGGTATATAGTGAATTTTAAAATAACTCTTATTGCTGGCAGTAACAATCTCGGGAGAGCCCATACCTACTGCTTTCAAACCATTATGTTGTAGCATGCTTTTATAAAGATTTCCAGAAATGGCTTGTTTGGTGACATGCACACAGATAACCACACCAGCATGGAAGATCTATCGGCTAGAAGAGATGTTTTATTCTCTGGAGGCAGTGCTGGTAGCTGTGGGAGATATCTCTAGTGCTGGTAGCTGTGGGCTCTGAATCTAGTAATAATCAACTACCCATCTGCCTGGAGAGAGTGGTGAGTTGGATGTCCAACAGCTGTCTTAAGCTGAACGGAGGGAAAACGGAGCTCATGCTGCTCGGAGATCCGGGCATCCACTCACCTCTCATACATTGGCCCAAATGTATGGGAGATTCTCCTGTCGCCAAATCTGCTATAAAAAGCTTTGGTATTTGGCTAGAGGACTCCCTAACACTGGACTGTCAATCCAGGAAACTTTCAGGGATATGTTTTTCCCTGCTCAAAATGGTAAGGAAAATCATTAATGTAATCCCTGAGCAGCTGAAGAAAATGGTGATACAATCCCTCCTCACATTTGGACTATGGAAACTCCCTCTATTTGGGTTCACCTAAGTATGTCACTAAGAGGCTGCAAGTGGTACAGAATGCGGCCGCCAGACTTTTGTTAAAGATCCCCAACCGCATCTCTGCTAGGGAAGCACTTAAACAGCTCCACTGGCTACCCATTGAGGCTAGAGTTAAGTTTAAAACTCTTTGCATAGCTCGTAAAGCTATTAACAATTCTGGGCCAGAAAAACTGAGGAACCTGATATCCAGGTACATCCCGTCTAGACACCTCAGATCCGCCCAGCAACAGCTCCTCAAAACTACCAGAGTTAAAAGAGCCAGATGGGGGAGGCAGATCTTTCACCCATCTGATACCCAAGTTATGGAACACTCTCCCACTGGAAATTCGAGCTGCCCCAAACGAATTAGCTTTCAGGAAGAATTTGAAAACTTGGCTTTTCCCACAATAATTGGTCGTTGGCTTAGCTTATTCTCTGCCGGAACTCTTTTAGCGCTGGGAAGCCCTTGGGCAGCCATGCGCTCTATAAATTCAAGAAATAGAAATATATAAGAAAGGTACTTGGGACAGAGATGGTATCCCTAGGGAGCTTGCATTGCTTTTAGTCCTGCATTAAGGAGTGGTTCAGCGTCCAATTGAAACACTTATCACGTCATAAAATATGCAGAACTCTCCTAAAATGCTACATGATGCGAAGTGTAAAAAAAAGTGATCGTTACGTTCGTATTTATGAACAATGTTTACGTCCTATAGCTTGTAACAGTTATCCAACATGATCGCTTGTCCAGAATGTTTCTTCATTTATAAACAGGATTTTAGTTTCGGTATTGGTATTCTTTCACTGTTCCTTTAAGACCCGACAAAGGTGACGAATAAACATGCTTGAGGGAAAAACAAAATTACCTTTTAGTAGAGCTCTCAGTATTGCGACATCAATATCCTGATGTTTGTCCGACCCCATATGGAACACCGTTATCTATTTGGAAAGAACCCAAAATCCAATGATAAAAAACATGCTCACGTAATATTCATTATGCATTTTTTGTAATTTCCTGATCAGGTGAAATTCAACATAGGACAAATCTTAATGGAAGGAACCTGAACTTTATGGTGATGGTATTTCATGAAACAGTTAAAAAAAGTTATATTTATATTATGAACATGTCTCACAGGGCAGATTCAGCCTAAGAGAGAGACTCAAAAATGTGTCTTTCATTTGCAACAAACACATGAAAATCAAAGTTCGGTGTCTTTCTTATAAGGTGAATGTCAGCATGTTATAAAAAGGCACAGTACAAGCATGTAGCGTTTAGGCTTTTTTTTTTTTTTAAACAATTGACATTTGTAATATAAGGTCTAGTCGTACTGGTGAATTCATCCGTTGGTTTCCCCTTTGAACACTATGCCGCCACCAAAAGAGAAGCATTGCACTCTACGAGTTAGGCACGTGTGCCCAGAGGAGAAGTGTTCTTGGAAGCCGTTGGGAGCCAATTCACAAAGTACGCTAAGTAGAATGACTGTAGCCTACTTCACGTATTTGCAAATCGGCTGGATTTTATTCACACTTTTCCAGACTAGAATAAAATGAGATGTGAACGAGGAGTGATAAGAGGGAAAACCACAACTTGAGGTGCGACAGAAGAGAGAGAAAGGCCAGGGTGAATTTTAAAAACAGAAAAAAGTTCCTTATCCTAAAGGGAAAAAGAGAAACACATACGGTTTTCGGTTGAAAAATATTTGAAACAAATATGTTCATTTAATAGCATGTTTCAAGTTTTGAAAACATCGTTTAGGCATTTTTAAAATATAAAGACTGCAAGCCCAGGAGAAACTGGTGTTGACCTGAGGTTTCAGCTGTGACTTAAGCAAGTTAAGGAGGGACTTCATCACAAAATTCATCAAACAAGCTGGATTAGTAAAATATATATTTAGTATGTAAACAATTACACAAAAAGATGCCTTGGTGTGGCTCTTCGGATCAGATTTAAATGAGTAATTTTGTAGGCGTGAGCATTTCAGTCCTAGACTGGTAATTCTAGTTTGACAAGGTGGTACAAAAAGTAGGCCAATGACTTTCAACAGACAGCAGCAACTGAACCATTTTACAAAAAGTCACTCTTTCACAACAAAATTGTCTAGTCCTAGTGGGCTTGCGTTATCAAATAAGTGCCAATGTTGTTTCTTAAAATTAATTATTTAGAGGTTGGTTGGAGTGCAGTTTGGATACTTCTCGGCACATGGTCTTTTGAGTCAGCTTTCAGGTAAGGATGCTCGAGCTGTGACTGGCTGGACACAACATGAAGAGAAATGTTATGGCTGCCATTAGAGGACTCGGTCACCATGTTCTGAAAATTAAAAGAAAATAAGGTATGGGGGGCAAGGTAGGGGTAACCTGACCCGCTGGACCGTGTGTGGGTATCCCAGAGAGACTCCTTTACCCAAGGGTCAAATTAAAAAATATACGTTTTCTGTTTGTGACACCGCAATCGAGCGGGATCTAGTGCAGGTCCCTTGACCCCCATGGCAGTCCCACAGGAGTTAGCAGGGCCCCCTCACTATTGCGAAAGTACTGCAGGATCAGGAAAATATTGAAGGAAAAAAAAGGAATTGGTTGGTATCCGTTTACGTTGGAGGTGTTGGCCAGCCACGGGAGTAGGAGGGGTTCTTCGGTGGAGAGTCTAGATTACATTTTTCCACCCCAGCCATTCAGCAAGGCACGAGAGGGTTTATTTATTTATGTTTCCTTACAATGTAGTTTGGCAAGGCTGGGATGTATTTTGTTTTCAGTGTGGTCCTGGCCAGACCTATGGATCACTTAGCTCTCAGATCTACCGTCAACTTGATGGAGTGTCTACGTGGGGTCCAGGCCTAGATGTCCCAAAAGTTCCTCAAACTTCGCACCCACAAGACACCGATCTTGCTGGTGGTTGAGAACTCTGCGAGTCAGCATGCTAGTAGCTGATCTTCATTGCTAGGGGAGGCCTCCTCCCTTGCATAACAAGTCAAATCACTTGGAGTAACCATTGACAGGTAACTCTTTCTTAAATCTCAGATTAACGCTATCTCCTCACCTTTTTCCTTAAGTCTATGACGTAAAGGAAATTTACTCGCTTTTCTGCCACACAAATATCATGCCCAATGCATTTCTGCTTGCGTTCCATCCAAAATATAGTCTGCAACATCCTATATGTCGATTTGCCTGAAGCTAGAGGATACGAACTGCAGAGGATAGAGAATTTTTGCCGTTTAGAAAGTGCTTCATAAGGTTTTTCAGGCCAGAATTCAGTTTCGCTGGCTCCCAGGATATCATTTGAAGATGTCAGTGAGATGGGGCTAAAGCAGAAGGATAATGAAGCTTACAAGAGCGATGACCTACATTTCATAAAATTGAGACACTACAGGGTGTCTGAGGGAAAGTGTTCATGTTTAAAGCACGCAATTGAGGATGCAGGCCAAAGGGATGAATTTCCAGAAAACTCACTCTTTGGTCATGTTTTGTCACCTATGGGGATAAAGAGGGCAATGTTAAAAGGTGGTCCACGGGAACTCGAAGGGCAGAGTTGTGGAGGATGCTAGGAGAGGCTTTTGACAGCTGTGTTGCAATCTACTGTTGCCTTATCTAGTTGTTCAAAGTATTTATGTTCCATTTTGTTAAGCACCGGATGTTGAAGTGGAGGGGGGCAGTTGAAGGCTTTTGCTTTATATTTCAGTGTAGTGTGCTTGAATTTCCCCCCCAAGTGAATGAGTCCCCTTGAGGTCCTGATAGAATTTCGAGGGCGTAGAATGGTTATCCTACAGATGACAGTTCCTCGAACTAGACATGGTTGAACACTGTGAATTAACAGGTGCCTAACAACAAAGACAGAGTGAGTCGAGATCCAGATGTGTAAACATTTCCGATGAAATGTAACACACCATATTTAATAAGGGCAGATATAGATGAGTCAACAGAACGCATAGGGATAAGAAACTTGCAATACTTTCAATGTATGCCCCACTCAGTCCAGGAAACCTTCCTGTGAAAGGCGCTACTTGACATTATACAGTTCATAGAAGACGAAATAATATTGAAAGAAGTTATGAACTTGGCAAAGAATGACAAGAAATCATTTACGATACAGACTTGGAGGGCAGGAGAATGATAGATAAATTGTGAGGAGTTGATTAGACTGCTGGATATGACTGAGGTCTGCCATACCCCAGACAGGCGTTGTCCTTTTCTCACATCTAATAAGACGTGACCCTTTAGACGCTGTATTCTGGCCAGCCACATACTGATATGATGCACACAAAGAAATGCAGTTTCTGCAAACCTGGGACATATCTTTTAAGAGACCCTGTAGCAATGGTATAAATATTAAGAAGTGCTTTAAAGATTATTTGGCACCGGCAACAGCGACACTGTGAGGAAATGTGGTTTAGTATGGTGTGATTGTGAGACCTCACCGTGTAATAATTTCACAACCCTATCTGGAGTCTAATCAGGCTCGTTTTTCAAACCTTAGCTCAACTGTGGGTAGCTGAGACTTTGAGCAGTTAGGATTCATCAAAGGAACAAGAGTAAAGCATTTAAACAGCATCAAAATAATTGGGCAAGAAAGAAAAACAACTCTTAAGAAATCCAACATCAATTTATAACAATAGATTCTATTTTTATGAATTTTTAGACACCAAAACGAAAAAGATCCACTGGAAGGTTCTGCAGATACAATTACTTGAAGAAATAGTAAATCCCTAGTTTTCACTTAACTGCAAACAAGCATTGGCAAATTTAATGAATTTTACACTTTTTAAGAGAACGTTTGGCAAAGTTGAATGTGGTCACCTTCAGTCAGTTTGGGCGACCAACTGTGGCAGGGAGCAGGTCAGGGGGACTAAAAGTCCAAAAAATGTTGCCTCCAAGAAGAAGCAGTCTCCAGTTCAGGTCCAGCGTAAATTGTAACTTGCCACTGACTTCTATTCAGTGGTCCTGATGCAAGGGATACAGGATGCTGAAGGTGCTAAAGGTTGCTGAGGACGCTGTGTGGTTGTTGTGGACTTCCCGGGGCTATTCCTTAGCACATGGTCCTGGTGGGACAAATTTGGCCACAGGGGTCAATTCCCTTGAAGTTTTCGTTAATCCAGCAAATGTCCAGTCGATACTGGACTGCTGTTCTCCAGACACAATTAAACCAGTGGATCCCTTCTTCTAGCGAGAGCTCTCCTTCTGGGTGACGAAACTGCACTCCAACGACTCTTTCAGGTCCAGCAGACTCAGGTGCAACTTTTGAATATCACAACTTGCTGTCCCAGGTTGCACTGTGGTGGTCAGAGATGATCATGTCATCTGGGCTACCAACATGCCCATGCAGGCTTCTCCAGCTTTTGTGGCCCTGGTGCTGGAACAGGAAGCCAGCCAACTGACTATTGGAGTCTCTGTTTTCTGTCTGGGTTCGGGAGATGACTTCTCTGCAAGCAGGACACCACAGGCATAGCCCTCTCTTCACTATCCCAAGGAGCAACAGGTGCAGTCCAACTTCGGTACAGCCTCTTTGCCTGGTCCAAGGTTAGCAGTCCTTCCGGCCTCTTCTCCAGTCTCGGCAAGATCTGAGTTCTAGGGGCCGAGGTGCCTCTTTTGTACTAGCCAATGGCTACTTGAATCCCTTCCGCCTGATGACAACTTCCTGTGAAGTGTGGCATCTAGCTATTCCAGAGTGCTTTATTTTGCCCGCTTCTAAGATGGCTGAACCCCTCTCTTGGTGTCTGGAGCTTGGTAGCTCACCCTAGAGGTGTCTGACCAGTGTTTTTCCCTCACTGTCCCAGACACCCTCCTGTCTGCCTACACAAAGGAGCAGCCTGTGTGCTGGCCATTTTCCCATCAAAGACGGCTTCCCTTTTGAAGCTCACCTTTTGGGCTCGCACTCTGTGTGGCTTTTCCTGCCAGGAGGAGATAACATCTCCCCCCAGGCAGACCTCATGTAGGCTTTACTGGGAGTCGTTTACACTTCTCCCCAGGAGGCCAGAAGGCTGTCTTGAGGACAGACCTTTGTGTGCAACCGTAAATGGGCACTGGAAACCTTGGGCAACAAAGTGCAACTTATAAAGTTGCCCTTTGCCCACCAGTAATATTAGAATTGACTTAGCCATTATATCGGATTTAATGCACCAATTCTTTTGATACCTTGAAGGACTAACTTTAGTAGTCCCATTCAGAGGTTGGCAGGCCTGAGAGGTCAGCTTGTAACTTTGTCCTCACTAATGGGGCTACTAGCTTTTCAACAGGAAAAATGACAGTGGTAGTTTTTACTGTTCACACCTTAAAATCATGAAACTACAGGTCCATCCTTTCAAATAATATACCCTGCCTTTGGGGCCCAGTTGTCCTGCTTAGGGGTGACCTACAAATATTAAAAAGGAAGGCTTGGGCTTTACTTTGGCTTGCAATGGCAAAGTCGAATTAACACTGTAAAACTGCTCTGTCAGCCAGTAATGGCAGGCTGGGAGTCATACTTTTGCCTGGTCCGCCTTGTGGTGGCACAATTTGGGCTGCAGTTTACAAGAGACACTTTAACCTATTGGCCCTAGGTACCTCTGGTACCATATACTAGCGACTTACAAGTAAGTCAAGGTATGCCAATTACGGGTAAGCCAATTAAACATGTGCTTGTTTTTAGGGCCAGAGCACATGCGCAGAGTCCTTATTAGCAGGTCTCATGGCAATATCAGAGCAATTACACCAATGCCTAGTAGTAAAATGGGGGCAAAAAGTGATGGTGAACCTGCACAAGCCTGTTTCCTCACAGGCACACATAGCAATTAATTAGTATTGTTTGTACTTACAAACATGGTGATAGGCTTACTGATTACATCAGCCACTGGAGTTTTAGGTTTGAAAACCTAGCCGTAAGTCTTCCCTCTTCCGACAACTCTGGTGTAAAATAGCTGCCCAAGGCATGCCAAGTTAACACCCTTACTCTTGTAAAGTCTGACCTTTCCCTGTGAAAGATTATGTAGAAATATTAGTAGGTGGAGAAACCTGCAGCTAAACAAGTTTCCCTTTCGTGCAAGAAATAAAAGAGCCGCTGATGAATAGGCATAATTTTACCAATTACTGTATGACAGTAATTTTGCCCGCAAGTCTTGCTCCATGAGGTCTTGGGAGGATTAAAACAAACACCCCCATTCTGGATTTTTGGATTCATCATTTTTTTGTTTATTCGACACAAACACAGACAGCAGCTTCGAATCCGCACATCTCACATGAATCACTCCACTCCACACAATGCCACTTTACTCCACTCTGCCACTCCACGATAATCTATTTCACTCTACAGCACTCCCTCTACTCTACGCTACTCCATGCCACTCTTCTCCACGCCACGCAATTCTGCTACACAATATCTATGCTACTTCACTCTATGACACTCTGACACTCTATATAAATCCACTCTACAGCACTCTACTGCACTCCACACCACTCAAATGTCACTCCACTCTATGCCACTCCATGGCACTCTACTCTACGACACTGTACTCCACGCCACTCCACAACACTCTACTAAGGTTGATGTGGAGCCCGGACTTCGGCGGAGACCAGAGGCCTCTGATCTCCGCCTCCCCCATGTGGCCGCCCCACCCAGAAGTGATGCATCTGTCACCACTGTGAACTCTGGTTGGGGAAGGGAGAGGGATCTACCGTTGACCCAATCCTGGTTCGTTAGCCACCACTGCAATTGGTGTGCAGTGCCCTCCGAGATCTGGATGCAATCGGAGAGATTCCCCTTATGCTGTGCCTACTGGAACTTCAGGTCCCACCGCAGATCCCGCATATGCCACCTGGCATGGTCCACCAGCAGGATGCAAGAGGCCATGCAGCCTCAGGGTCATCCTGACCGAAACCCGGGATAGAAGCTGAAACATCGGAATCATAGCCCGAATATCCCGGACTCGCTGCTCGGGAGGATAAACCCAAACCTGCGCTGTGTCCAGAACTGCCCCGATGAAAAGGAGCTTCTGAGAGGGAATCAGGTGTGACTTCGGCACGTTGATAGTGAACCCCAGCGAATGCAGGAGGTCCGCCATAGTCTGGAGGTGGGAGACGACAGCCTGGGGCGAACTCGCGTTCAACAGCCAGTCGTCAAGATAGGGGAAGACTGGAACCCCTGATATGCGCAGATGAGCTGCGACCACCGCCATCACTTTTGTGAACACCCGAGGGGCGCTGGTAAGGCCAAAGGGGAGCACGGTGAACTGAAAATGCTCGCGGTCTACCATGAACCTTAGGTAAAGCCGGTGGGCAGGCAGGACGGGGATGTGAAAATTGGCGTCCTGCAAGTCCAACGCTACCATCCAGTCTCCAGGGTCGAGGGCAGACAAGACCTGAGCCAATGTCAACATTTTGAACTTTTCCTTCCGGAGGAAGCGGTTGAAGTCCCTGAGATCCAAGATAGGACGCAGGCTTTTGTCCTTCTTGGGTACCAGGAAGCAGTGGGATTAACAACCACAAACTACTTCTGGCACAGGGACTCGCTCGATGGCTCCCTTGGCCAAGAGAGCCGCAACTTCCTGAAGGAGAAGGGCCAAGTAATCCTCCGACATGTGATGGAAAGCAGGTGGCATGGAGGAAGGGGTAGTCTTGAAGGGGAGGGAGTAGCCCCTTCGGACTATCTGCAAAACCCACCTGTCCAACGTGATGTTGTGCCAGTGGGGGAGGTGATGGCGAATCCTGCCACCCACTGGCAACTGGTGGCCCTGAAAAGTTGGACTAGGAAGGTTTGGAGGCTGCTGCAGAGGGGGTGCTGGTGGACTGGCCCGCCCGCTGGCCCCCAGACCCACGACGCTGGGTCCCAGGTTTACGGCTGCGCAGATGCTGGACAGCTTGCGCAGGCCTGTGGCTGTAGGTGGAACGTGGTGGGGAACCCCTTCTGTAGCCACGAAAGGGGCGAAAAGCGGACTGCGCGGGGCGAGAGGTGGTAGCAAGGCCCAAGGATCTGGCCGTAGCCCTAGAATCCTTAAAGCGCTCAAGCGCGTTGTCCGCTTGGTCACCAAACAAGCGATGGCCATCAAAGGGCATGTCCAAAAGAGTCGATTTGACATCACCCGAAAAGCCAGTGGACCTCAGCCAGGCGTAGCCTCGCAGGGCTACGGACGTTGAAATCGTCCTACCTAGCGAGTCGGCAGTGTCCAGCCCACATTGTATGGTGAACTTCTCCGCATTTCTACCCTCAGCAACTGCACAGGAGAACACGGCCCAGGCCTCCTCCGGGCACTGTGGCAGCACCTACGCGACCGTGTTCCAGACAGAGTGGGTGTAACGGCATAAGAGACATGTGGTGTTCACCGACCTTCGTCCTAAGCTGGCGGAAGAAAACATCTTCTTCCCAAGGTGATCCAGCTTCTTGGATTCCCTATCAGGTGTAGCAGTAGGGAACGCGCCCTTGGAAGCTGAGGCTTGGACCACCAAGCTCTCGGGGGCAGGGTGTTGGGAAAGGAAAATGGGGTCGCCCGGGGCCGGGTGGTGGCGTCAGGCAATCATCCTATCCACAGAAGCCCCTGTGCTGGGCTTGGACCAAGTGCCCGGAAGGATGTCCGTGAGGGCCTCCATGAGTGGCAGCAGGGGCTCCGAAGAGGTCGCTGCCGGTTGAAGCACCTCGGTCAGGAGGTCAGTCCTGACTGCCACTGTAGGAAGCTCAAGGTTCAAGGCCTCAGCCGCCCTACGCAACACCACAGCAAAGAGTCTCCCTCCTCCGTAGCCACAGTAAGGGGGGGAAAGCATGCCAAGGTCTGGAGATGTGTTGGGACCACTTGCCTAACCCAACTCCCCTCTCCAGTCCGGTTCTTCTAACTGGCCTGCCAGAGGGTCCACAGACCCCTCCCAGTCCTCCTCACCCTCCTCTGGTTGCCACTCAGGGCAATAGGGAACACCAGGGTAGAACAGAGGTACAAAAGTAAAGGTTGACGCCGGTCCGGCTCCGTGTCCATGACGAGGGGAGGCTGGGGTCGACGTCGGTTGGGGACACAACCGGCGTCGGAGGGGGCGGAGGTGTCACCAATGGATTCATCGCCAGAGGAGGTGTCATTAGGTCGACGGGCGCCGATCCGGATCCAGGCCTTGATCCCTGGGGGCCCTGCGGTGCCGGGGCCGAAGCCGCCGGCATCGAAGGCCTAGAACCCCCAGCCGAGTCCGCGGGGCCCGAAGGCGCGCCGGCGGAGTCGGGCTGCTCAAAGATGGAGTGAAGGGCTTCGTAAAAACTACGAAGTTGGGCAGGGGTCGCTCCGGCTCCCGGGAAGGGAGGGAAGCTCAGAGCCGACCCAACAGGCTCCGCGGGCGGAGCCGGACGACTACCTTCTGCATTCCACGTCTTGTCAGCCGTCCGACGGGGAGAACGCAAAGAGCGACGGTGCTTCTTCACCTTCTTTTTGTGCTTCAACTTACCCGAAGACGAAGACTTCGAAGAAGAGTGATGATGGTGACTCCGCGACCGGTCCCGCGACCTCCCTCTCAACTGGGACCTCGAGCGGCGCGGAGCCGACTGCCGGGCCTCCAGAGGTTTTCGGGACCGCTCCCGCAAAGACTTCGGATTCACGGCCCGACAGTCGGAGCACGACTTCGGGTTGTGGTCGCGCTCCAAGCATCACAGGCACACAAGGTGCGGATCCGTAACCGAAATCAACTTGTGACAAGAGCCACAGGGTTTAAAGCTGGTCTGCCGATGTGACATCCCTGTGCACCAGGAGTTGAACGACTCAAAAAAGATGTCGACAAAAGTAAAAAAATGACAGTCAAAAAGTGACTAGAGGTACCGCTCTCTCCGGATCTGCGAGGGCTGGCGCGGAAAAAGAAAGAACTGACGTCAACGCGCAGGGGCGGCGTCTAAGTAGATACCGTGACGCCATTCCGGCGATCACAACGGCAACGACAAACGCTGAGTTGACCGATGCCACCTACCGACGCATAGGGGTACTGCTGAAGAGAAATTCTCCGGATCCAGCCTGACGCCTGGGGGTAATTCTAAGGTAAGGAATCCATAACTAATAGTCTCTTTCAGATATTTATGAACATCAATGAAGATCCTAGGATATTCTGTCTCTTCATTTTATGTTTGAGAAATGAAGATATTTATCAGACTCTAACTAGTACTTACTAGGCATACTAGTTTTTAGAGAGTTTCTTCCTACTATAATGTGGTCTAACTTCTTTGCACTAAAGGTAAGGTTTTTTAATATACTGGGCACAGCCACAACCTACTAAAATAACCCTGTTATTGATAAGTTAGAGAGTGATGTCCCACACCTTTTATCCGCTAACCGGAAGGATTTAGTCAAAGGTATTTCAACCTCCTGGGGGATTTGGCTGCTGGAGCCTGGTCTACCCCATGGTATCCTGATCTTGCTACATGTGGATCAGAAGTAAGAGCACCCCTTCGTGGTTCCTTTCATACCATATCTGGTGTGAAAAGATCATCCAGTAAAACAATCTTGCAACCTTGGGCTTTCCCACGAGAGGAACCGATAAATATTTGAGTAGAATCCCCTCATAAATAGGTGATGGTAGGCCAAGATCAGAGGGAGGGCCATCTGAAGAGTTCCAACAGGTGCACAGATTCTGAGACATTGCCGCCTACCAAATTCCTCTTATATAAAAGTGACAGTTTCCTCCTTGCTCCGTATTCTAAGATCTCATGTACCAATTCAATGTATGGCTTGCAGTCCATTGTAAGCAGCATCCGCAGTAGGCGGAGCTAAAGCTCTGTTTTTAAGTCATTTGGAATTTAACATCTGAAAAGCATACGCATCCAAGAAGGGAGCAGAGCGTATAAATGAAGAGTACCACGAAATAAGGGTGAGAGTGTGGGAAGAGGAGATGCAAGAGAACCCGCTTGCCCGATAGGCAGAAACAGAGACAGTTTATGATTTACAGGCTGTAGTGGGCCCCACACTAGTGCATAAAATGGACAGCATTCTTTTTTAGATGCTTTCCAGTTCTGCAAGCACAGTGTAGTGTGAAAAATGCAAAGCATGATGCTTGAGTAATTTAAGGCATCATATGTATAGTTTGACACTAACTTGTGGAGTATGGCCCAACAGAATAGCTAAAATCTCCATCGCAAGCCAGGATAACACGTTGCTCCCATTTACAGTTTCACCTTGTACACGTTTTTAGAATGATCACTGGAATTAGAGACCTGCGTGAAATCCAACAAAATTATCAGGACTGCCAGAGTTCCCTTCTCTACCGAGAATTGCTTTTACTCAAAAGCTTGTGACTGTGCAATCAGTCATGCTGGGTTGGCCAAGCTCATTGTACAACCGGAAGTAGGGATGAGGGGGAAGGGAGGACTGCAGCACCCCCAACAATAACCATGCTGGAGTTCAGAAGGTGATTGAGCAATAAAGGTGCCTTTAAATATTGTTTTCATCTTGTCACCATGGACGTCAATTCACCAAAACGCCAGGGGTAGTGGAAGTGACATCATTCCTTCTCCCTCCCCCTCATGACATCACAGGAAGTTGTCATGTAACCTTTGATCACAGTGACATTACAGGATTTCACGTTTCAATTCCTACAATAAAAGACTAATTAAATAATAGAAAAGATATTATAAGTGTGGTATAGCTATAATAAGTCAGCTGTGCAATCATCATATACAAATAGGAAAACCAGAGTAGGCTAGGGCACTTCTCTCTCAGACCAGGATTACAGCTATCAAGCAGCCAGGTACGTCCATCGTATTCGCAAGTGCATATTGGAACAACTGCCATATGCTCAGGCACTTCCGTACAAGAGCACCCTCATTACTTAGAGACAAGCCTGGGGATTTACTGTTCAGAGATAATTCGTAAACAGACTACAAAACGTCTCCACCCCTAACTACTGAGTGAGTGTTCAGAAAACTCTTTTCTGCAGACATAATCACTGATTTGTGTAGCTTTTTTATAGATATGAAATATTATGATAATTATAATCGTTTGGTTGTACAGATAATGTAGATATTTCTGTAGCATTCTCTATACATTAAATGGACAGGTGCTCCAATTCCACCAATTTACTGGTACTTATTTTATGGACATCAGAAGAATGAGCGTGAGTCTAGGAATTTTACTTGTAACTGCTTATTTTACACAGGCTTCTGCAGCCAGCATTCAACATACTGACCCATTGCACAGGCTACACATTTCTAGAAATATAAATTGAATACAGAATGCCTGGGAGTCATTGCTTAGTGATAGGAAGTGCATTTTCTGACATTTCATCAGTTTCTGGAACACATACAGAGTGGATGCATTGGTATTGCAGATAGAATTACACGTGTTTAAGAGAAAAATGTGCTTGATTGACGTATATGGATATGTTTGTCCAAAGCAATTTAAAGCACATTAAAACACTGAGATTTAAAAAAACATTAGACAGTTAAAAAAGGATGTGTTGGATTGGAAACAGCAGCAGAAATCAGTTAAGTAAAAACAAAGAACACAAATCCAACCACTGCAGGCTTACTCAGTGCTCCTCTTGCTAGGGGTTCTTTTGGAGTCATCCAGTGCAGGGCAGGCTTTGAAGATCAGCCATAATATCACCAATGGCTTTGTAATTAACTGATTTTGCATTGGTCCCACAAAAATAACAATGAAATACTCTCTCTTCATACATTTCAAACTTTGTGTGTGTGTCTGCGCACCATTTGAAACAATTTACAGCAGATAGGTACTGTTTAATGTAGCAGGTGGGCAGAGTAATCCACATGTGTTTAAGATAGGATGTTACACTAAAATTATAATGGTGAATAGTTGCTTAAACATTATGACTAAAGTAATTGTAAAGATGCACCTTAAAATATATGAGAAAAGAAACATTGCTGCCTACCAAAAAACATAATTTGTAGAAACGTTCTACTACCGTTACTCTTTAGAAATTCCCACGCTAGTTCACATTTTCGTATTTTATTATAGGGTGTTAGATACCTTTTTATAAAAATTTTTGGACTCTTTATTTCAGCCCTAAATAAAGAGCATGCAAAAGCATTTTAACCTTGCTATGTAAACATTTCAAAAGTGCAACCATTAGAACAAAAGGCCCCCCAACTATACTTTAACCACTTAACCGCGGCGCGAATTCCGCCGCGGTGCGGCAGTTTAAAAGAGTGGGCGGGGCCGCGTCGGCCAACGGACGTGCGCAGCACTAGCGAGGTAGTGCTCGCGACGGCCGTTGGCCGACGGAAGCACGGAAGGGGTTAAGGTCTCAGAGGAGGGGGAAAAACCAAAACAAATATATACAATACCTCTGTGCTGACCTACTTACTTTCATGTGACCGGATCAGGTTCTGATACGCCTATGCACCACAAATGCCCACAAGGGAACACAGCAAGAAAACCTTTTTACTATTTTTATTTATCACAAATGTTCATGTTAAAAAAAAAAATTGTTATTTTATATCTTATTAAATGTAAATAAAGAAAGACTTAATACAAATAGACATTTACAATTTCATTGACTGTGTTTCTTAATCAAGTACAGTACTTAGAAATTAATTCATTGATTACTAACAAAAACACAAGAAAAAAAAAATGTCATAACAAACAACCCAGCCATCTAAAACTGATCACTTATACTTATACTACCATTCTCTCTCATTCACTCCACACATGTTCACATTACACATACATAAAAAAAACTTGAAATTCGACCCAATGAGGGGCCCTAGCCGTGTTGAAAAGGGCAAATGCGATGCCTCACCAGAAGCAGAATAGTTTGAAAAAGTTCTCGAAAAGACCACTCCGTAATGATGGTAAAGGGTCTGGTCTACGCGCGTTTCAGTGGAAAAACCACCTTCCTCAGGACCAAGGTGTGAAGAATCTCTCATAAAAATGCTGGGGTTGTCTGTGAATAATAGAAATATATGTATATGGATTATAGATTAGGGGAAGGCAAAATAACATTTCGAATGTATCTTTGGCGCTCCGTTTCAATCCAACCCTACCAAAGCAGTAAAGATTTCTTAGTGATAGCAGTTCACTAAATTGTGTGAAAAAAGTGATTCCATAGTTAGATAGGGCCAAATATACCATCAGAAAAAAGAGAAGAGCATCAACAACAATTTAACCAACATGCACACAAACCAAATCTGCCAAATGTGAAATAGTCCCGAGTGCACATAGAAGTACATGACCTAATAGCAAAAAAGCCCCAAAGATGGGAGAGAAAGCATCAAATTTGCCATGCACGCCGCTGACAGCCTGCACTGTTACCTCATATCATTGGACAATTCTTTGGAAGTTTTAAAAGCGTTGAAGGTTGTTTATATGTATCAGCAGCCAACTGATTTGTTTCATAACCTACGAGTAGAGATGATATGATAGTCATCAACAGTCCTTCTAACTGTAAATCATCTAACTAAACTCCAGATATTAACCTTTAATGTAAGCAAAAACATGTATTACCCTATATGGGGCAACATACAATTGATGGACTTCCTCCCATTTTGGGCAATCACAGGTGTGGCAATTGCCACGCCTGCCCATCAGCGATTACCACGCAAACCTGGTCTTATGGAGCTAAATCGGGGAAACTGAAAAGTCATACGAACTGTAGGAGTAGCAACATAGTATACTGTATTTTTTGTCCTTGTGGCTTGGCATACCTGGGTGAAACAGGTAGGGAATTTCGCCTTAGATTGTCTGAACACAAGTCAGCCATTAGGACACGTAAAATGCAAGCCCAATGGTTAAGCACTATATGGACAAGAATCATAGTGAGCATGATCTCAAGTGGCTGATCATTGAGAAGATCAACACCAGACCAGGGGTTGACACTGATAAAGTGAGAAAAGACAGGGAAACTTTCTGGATTTTCAATTGGGAGACAGTAAGAAGAGGTCTCAATGAGGAAATTATATGGATAGTTACATGAAGGAGTCTTGCTATCCCTATGAGCTGATATCCTGCCCACCTACAGATAGGTCTGCTGACAGAGAATTATCTTTAGGTTATTCTACTATCTAGACATATATCCATGGAGCCTCTATTCATGATGAAGCACTCTGGGCACTGTTTTACACTTTTTTCCCTACTGGGAGCACTTTATCTAACAACTGGGTGAATAGTTTCTTATATACACCAGAATGTGTAATTTAAGTTGGCTATGTAAAATGTCGTTTTACATGATTCCCTTAAGCAGCATTTATGGACATAATGATTCTTTCATGTAGTGATTAAACTCTGTGATAAAAAAAACCTTCTTAGAAAACTAGGCTAATATGGAGGCTCAGTCATCATGATCACAGCCTCTTTGGGAAATATTGAGAGAACAGGGTGCATTATACAGAATTAATAAGCCCGTTAACCTTTATGCAGTGACTAAACTCTGTGACAAAAAGCCTTATTAGAATACTAGGCTAATATGGAGGCTTACCCCCATGATTATGAGCTGCTCTGGGAAATATCGGGAGAGTAGGGCCTATTATATAGAACTATTAGGCATGTCAATTTTTGGAATGAGAATACAACAAGAATAAACGTAGTAGGTGTAATCAAAGTTGGTTATGCAATATGTCACTAATACTATTTTCAGAAGCTGTGGCCAGCACTGATGGATTTGTTCTATAAACTCTCTTATATAGCGGCTAAACCATGTGATAAATCCCTTTACTATATATGGCGCACATATCTTTTCTAAAATAGATTAGACAATTTGTAAGGCATGCCCTATAATAAGTTCATGTTATGCAGTGACCCTGCACCATATTAAAATCTCTCCATTGTGTAGGTCACTTTCCACGTACTAGTGTAACAGGATACTTAAAATGGGAACAAGTGCTTTCTCTCGAGTGCACAGTCAAACTAGTTACATTTTTTTCATCAGCTCTCTATCACATCTTACATTAGGGTTTTAGGGCAAAGAGCGGGTATAATGTAGGTGTTTTTACTTTGTATTTAGTTTATACAGAACACCAGGCAAATATGGCGGCCCTGTTACCGCGATTCGAAGTCTCGCGCGTAACATCGCAAGGACAGGGCGTAGCATACGGAACTAACAAGCCCGCCAATTCAGGTAACCTTAATATAAAAAGAACAGACTGATCAGGTTTCCCGTAGCGTTGATCGGAGCCATTTTAAGGGATAACGATATTGAAACGGTAGCAGTTCTAAAATAGGTAAGGAGCTCCCCGCTTTTCGGTTGTTTCTCAGGAACTACAGCCCTGACTTTTGCGCTATAAAGTTAAATCGTTTCGTAAATCGGGCACGCTGGCCACTTTGCATTTTTAGCAGGTCACGCAGCGTATTTACAGGCATGGCTAGCATTCAGTGAGTCAGAGAGCCACAGTAGGGTGCCGGGTCTGCAGCAGTTAGCACGAGGCCGAGATAGATGAGAGTAAAACATTGTTACCTAACATATGAGGTTTACAGCTGTGGAGTATTTAACTTTAAGCATTAGCAAATCACATTTAAGCCATACCGCAGCTTTATACCACATCTAAGTCATACTGTAGTTTTATGGGACAGCATTATTGGGCATATCTGCACAGTCTATCGAGAGAGAACTCCAATGCCCTTATATGGAGACACACTAAATTCTTTTTTAGGTAAATAATAGGCAGCACCAACACTGTCTTATAACAGGATGGATAGAGCCAGGTTTTCCTTAATCATGGACACCTTCCTTTTCTCTCTCCTTTTTATGAATGAATAGAGACAATCATATTTTTGTCGTAATCCAGAAGGAATCAGAGGGATTTCATAAAGGAAATGGAGTATTCTGAGGTATTCCACCTACCGCATAACAAACACAGTGAAACGAAGACCCCAATTTCACCCTTTCTGTCTGGATGGAAAGCCTGGTCAAAATGCCCCATATAGGGTAATACATGTTTTTGCTTACATTAAAAGGTTAATATCTGGAGTTTAGTTAGATGATTTACAGTTAGAAGGACTGTTGATGACTATCATATCATCTCTACTCGTAGGTTATGAAACAAATCAGTTGGCTGCTGATACATATAAACAACCTTCAACGATTTTAAAACTTCCAAAGAATTGTCCAATGATATGAGGTAACAGTGCAGGCTGTCAGCGGCGTGCATGGCAAATTTGATGCTCTCTCTCCCATCTTTGGGGCTTTTTTGCTATTAGGTCATGTACTTCTATGTGCACTCGGGACTATTTCACATTTGGCAGATTTGGTTTGTGTGCATGTTGGTTAAATTGTTGTTGATGCTCTTCTCTTTTTTCTGATGGTATATTTGGTCCTATCTAACTATGGAATCACTTTTTTCACACAATCTAGTGAACTGCTATCACTAAGAAATCTTTACTGCTTTGGTAGGGTTGGATTGAAACGGAGCGCCAAAGATACATTCGTAATGTTATTTTGCCTTCCCCTAATCTATAATCCATATACATATAATTCTATTATTCACAGACAACCCCAGCATTTTTATGAGAGATTCTTCACACCTTGGTCCTGAGGAAGGTGGTTTTTCCACTGAAACGCGAGTAGACCAGACCCTTTACCATCATTACGGAGTGGTCTTTTCGAGACCTTTTTCAAACTATTCTGCTTCTGGTGAAGCATCGCATTTGCCCTTTTCAACACGGCTAGGGCCCCTCATTGGGTCGAATTTCAAGTTTTTTTTGATGTATGTGTAATGTGAACATGTGTGGAGTGAATGAGAGAGAATGGTAGTATAAGTGATCGGTTTTAGATGGCTGGGTTGTTTGTTATGAATTCTTTTTTTTTCTTGTGTTTTTGTTAGTAATCAATGAATTAATTTCTAAGTACTGTACTTGATTAAGAAACAGTCAATGAAATTGTAAATGTCTATTTGTATTAAGTCTTTCTTTCTTTACATTTAATAAGATATAAAATAAGAAAAAAATTTAACATGAACATTTGTGATAAATAAAAATAGTAAAAAAGTTTTCTTGCTGTGTTCCCTTGTGGGCATTTGTGGGGCATAGGCGTATCAGAACCTGATCAGGTCACATGAAAGTAAGTAGGTCAGCACAGAGGTATTGTATATAAACATTTCAAAAGCGAACAAAAGGGCAAGGCCTCCAAATTGCATTTCTTCAGTCCATTCTGAGATAGGCTAGGAGACCGCCCGACAAGTAGGCGGCGGTCTGACTGCCACATTACGATGCGACCCCCGGGCTGGCGGTCGCAAAGTGCTCCTTTTTAAGGTGGCTTGTGCTGCGGCCCAGGAAAAGGGGCGCAGCACAAGCAGTTATGAAAAGGAGCACTTCTGGCATGTTCATGGAACGTGTGCCATGCACCATCTGGTGCATGTGGTGCGTGGGGGCACTACATGTGCCCACAGGGCCACTTTACAGTGACCCACGACGGATGCGGGCCCTGTTTGGCTCCCCCAAAATCCGTATCAGACAGCCTTTTCACAGCGGTCTTCCCACCATGATAAGGCTGTCGGAAAGGGACATGTAATCCCGACAACGGTGGTGCCTCGGCACCGCTGCCATTCGGGACTACGAATCCGACCGCCACCCCGTCAGGATCACTGATTCTGGCGGAGGCGGCGGTATTCCCCCCGAACGCTGTGGGTCCGAC
Organism: Calotriton arnoldi; assembly: GCA_963921515.1. Taxonomy (NCBI): domain Eukaryota; kingdom Metazoa; phylum Chordata; class Amphibia; order Caudata; family Salamandridae; genus Calotriton; species Calotriton arnoldi. Next base: position 2,714,158 of record CAWUFW010000043.1, on the reverse strand, counting down.
CGCCGGCATTGTATTCCGGCAGTCGAACCGAGGGGCTGTCGGCAGGCGGACCGCCACCAACGGCCTGTCGGTGGCAGTTCGCCCGCCCTCATAATCAGCCCCTAAGTGATGACAGACCTGCTGGAGATCTGGTTGTCTTCTGTCGACATAATTTCAGGCTGGTAGTGGGACAAAAGAAATACTTATGATATGTTTGATGCCTGACAACTTGTCTTAGCTGGCACGGGTCCAGCTCTTTCATAACATTGTAAATGCTGGCACATTCACAGGCATGGCATGTAGTCATCTGCTCCATGAGAAACACACTTCGTGTCCAGCACACACGCCCGATGAGCTCTCTAGGTCATCAGAGTGCCATACCTGAAGCAGCAGCCTACCGGTTAATTGCTTCCTTCCTGAACATTTCACCCGTTCCTTGTCAGTGCTACTGCAATGTGGCTGAAATGTAACAGAATGCTAGCTGCGCCTTGTTTCAAGCACAGAAAGTCCATTTGTTTCTAACTTCCCGTTAATAGTGCAGTGCAAAAGTGTGGGGGGAAAAAAGTATAAACCCAATTTACAGCTTAGCGCACAGACTTTTATTTATGACTCATTTACTGCTTTGCGTTAATGATGATCAGGCCTTGCAACCTTTTCCAAAATGCACTTTACGTCTCTGGAAAATATTCTTGTTCACTTTCGGTTATGCTGCTTATATCAGCCGCATGGGGTCGTAGTGGGTAAGCTAGGGGTCGCAGGTGCGACCTCTTATTGATATCCATGCTGGTCACATTTGCTCTGCATTCAAAGATAGATATGAAATGCCAGGGTGTCTTCTGACAAATAGCTGTTTTTTTCTTTTAACATGGAAATGGGTGTTTACTTTTCTTTCTTTAACTTCAAGGTGAGAGGATTTTGTAAAATGCACAATGTGACAATGTTGCTGGTGAGAAATGAAAGGCTGCATGGTGTCATTTTTTTCTAACACAATTTTTAAAAAATATCTATATATAAACTGTGCAAATATTTCAAAATAGATCATCAGACAAAGCACAAATGAAGTACTTTTTTTGTAATCCTGAAGTGTGATGGAAACAAAGATTTTAATTGGATCAAAACAAAAAAATGATACTACTTGGTGGTGCACAAATGACAAATATTTGCTGAAACCTGATTTCAACATATTATAGTTTGCGCTATATAGTTTTAGCAGTAAAACGATACGCCTTTTTAAATTTAGCAGACATTTCACTGAAGAATGTGCTGTCTGTAAATGACAGTGTAGCACACCAAACAATCTGCTCAAAAATGCTCCACTAGCTACATACTACACCCGTACCACGAATTGGCATGGCTCATTTGTTAAACTTGTTCTTTGTGTGACGCGTGCATTTTTCACAATCCCCACGAGTTCAGTGATGTAACATTGATAGCAGCACTCTCACTCTGAAAACTGTTCCAGCCCCACTATGTACGAGTGTTGTTTGCATTTTCTGCATTTGGGTCAAAGCCAAGCAAACACACAGTGATGCATTCCATTTCTCAGAATGTGCACTTACCAGTCTCTTGCTTTTCATGCATTCCATCAAGGTGTGGAACAGATGAGCTGCCTCCCGCTGGCTAAAGTTGAAAGTATTTTTGATTCTTGAAAAGACTGAAAATTCTGCTCCTTCTGGGAGAGCTCTGAAATTACAAATATTTGAAAAAAATGCTTGTTTTAATTTATGCATGACAATCTTAAAAACAGTGTACCACACAAAGTACTCCTTAGAAGCGAAGATGATACCCGCGTCATAACAATCCTAAAAAGGTTTAGATGGGAAGTCCTGAGATGAAGAGACCCACTACGGAGTGGGGAAGGAAACAATTCCTTTTGTTTTAAATACCCTCACACACCCTAGTGGTGTCATGCTTCATCATCGGGTCACCCTGACGCCTAAAAGTCAGGGTGGGCTCGACCGTTTTTTCAGGGAGCTCTTAGGAATAATAAGACCAGGGGGGAAAAAAATCTTAAAAACAGGCCAGTTCCCTGTCGTTGTTTTCATGTCTCTAAGGATGTCTGAATGCATTGAAAAGCTTTATTAGGCTAGAAAACAATGGTACTGAACTATTCGCAATGTAGGGTAACACTTGTTGCTTACCCTCCTTCTCCGGTCTGCTTGTGTAAAGATGCCAGCAGGTCTGCGGCTCTGCCAGTGCCCTCACACACTACAACTGGTACCGGGGGGCTTTGTTGCAGGTACTCCAGCACAGTCAGGATAACGCCAGGGCCACCTTCAACTACGAGTGCCACCACTGGCACACCTTGGCCAATCCCTAAAGTAACAATCATGGAGCACACAATGAAAAATGTCCTAGCTAACATAATGGAGAGTTTCAATTCTATTAAGGACACAGAGGCGAGGATGCCTTAACTTTCTTCACTTTATTTTTCAGCAGCAATTTTCAAAACCAAACAGGACTTCATTTCCCATGAAACATTGGGAAAAGTCAAACAATAAACTATCCAATCAATAACCAGGGACCCATTTATAGACTGTTGTCCCTTTTGCTGCCTCCTCTTTCTTCCTGCGACACAAGCCGGTAACCAAAGTCCTCAGTCTTGTTTAGACAAGTCATTTCCTAAAGAAACAGATAAATGTCCAGAACTCAGAGAACATAGAATGCATAAGCCATACAGTAAACATAACCATTGCATCATCATCAAACATCATTTATGACCGAAATATATATACCTACTCTCATGAAGGAATGTTCTTCCGTCTTGGGCGGGAATATGCTCCAGCTTCTTGGGAGGGCTAATCCTCGCCTCCATGTCCTTAATAGAATTGAAACTTTCTGTTACATTAGCTTGGAACTTTTTCATTCTATGTCAGTACTGGAGGCAAGGATTATGCTAGTTTAAAGCTTATCAATAGCCAATGAGGCAATATTAGGGACTGACTGAAAGTAAAATCTTTTAAAAGTAGAATCCGAAGTCTGCGGCGTTGAGGATATCCTCTTACCGCGCCCCCAGAAAAAATGCTTTCAATGTTATAGCTCCTCTTACTGAGTGAGCACCAAATATCTTTCAATAAATGCCAGCTTCCTGCATGGCCCATTTAACCCACTAGCAATGGTAGGAGTGGAGACTGCCTTATATGGCTTCTTCAGGGCAATTAACAGTTGTCGTTCCCCATGTGGGCGGAGTTTCACTGTCATAGATTCATACGCTTTGTTACTTTGGCCCACACACAACTTGGGGGAATCTGAAAAGGAGGGATAAAACAGTACACGTGAATTACATTTTGTCCTTCGTGAGATATGGAAAGTAATCCCTTCCGGGGTAAATACTCTACCCTCTAAATCCAGCGCTCTCACATCTGAAACTCGTCAACATTACAATAAGCATAGCAGGGTGGCCAACTTGGCCGATAATTCTTTCTCTGAGAGTTATTTGTTGGATTGCCAGGACAGGAATAAGTTCAGAACCTTATTTACATCAGAAAGGGCAGAGTATCTGGGCTCTGGAGGAAGGGACAACCTAATGCCCCGTAGACGTTTGTGAACAAAAGGAAGCTCCCCTAGGGGATGATCACCAACATGGGTATGACCAGCCGAGATCGCTGATCTAAATGTATTTATTGACAGGTAAACTAGGCCTTCAGAGCTAATGAAGCAAGAAAATTCAAAACATGGACAACATCGGCCCCCACTGGATCCAAGCGCTTTTGGTGACACCAGCCCAACCATTGAGATCAAGCCAATCAATTTTGATTAATGGTACTGTCAGCCCACGCTTTCAAGAGGAGGGGCACAGCCTGTCGCGAAAGTCCTGGGACTTTCCAGCATTCCAGGTAATCTTCCATATCATAAGATGTAGAGGCCTTTCCAGGATCAGATGATGGCGATTCCCCTCTAAATCGTGAAGGAGATCCGGAAATAGGAGTAGTCGGATTGAAAAATCCCAAGAAAATTGCAGGAGACCGGATACCAGACTTGCGATCTTGGAGTCACTACCACCAGGTCTGCCTGTTGTTTTCGCGCCTGGGCAGAAAGACGCATGATCATGGCAAATGGGGGAAAATAGGTACCCCTGTCTCATGATGCTAATCCTGGAGAAAAGCATCAGTCGTTGTCGCCCTGGGGTCGAGTCTCCAGCTGAAGTATTTGGGTAACTAGTGATCCAGGCGGGACGTGAAGAGGTCTGCTGAGAACGGGCCCCATCTGGCTTGAAGAGCCTGGAAGACTGCAGAGTTCAGTTTCCATAGGCTCACGTCCCGAAGATGACGGGAGTGCCAGTCCGCTACTTGGTTGGATTTCCCCGGGAGTTGTTCTGCCGTTATGGAAATTTGGAATGCTTGAGACATCAGTCCCAGAAGTTCCTGGCCATATCTGAGAGACCTTTTGATCTCATGCCCCCCAAATGGTTGACATAGCGCACCGCCACTACATTGTCCATTTTCAGTAGGACGCAGCATTGCGCCCGATCCTTGGTCCAACATCTGACTGCAAACAAGCCTGCCAGAAGTTCTAGGAAAATTGATGTGAAGGGACTTTTCGTGGGATGATCATTGTCCTCCTGTGGAGAATTCCCCACACCTGGCACCCCAACCCGTAGAGCTGGCATCGGACTGTACCACTATGTCTAGAAGGGAGCCTAATATCACTCGAATGTTCCATACCTACATATGGGCTAACCACCACTGAAGTTCTTCCCTGACTTCCTCTGACAGAGGTACTACCTGAGATTACATAAGTTCCCACCGAAGGTGGAAGGCTTTTAGTCATTGAAGTGCCCGATAGTGAAGGGGTCCCAGGATTATGGCCTGGATTGAGGACGATAGTAGTCCCACCATACAGGCAATTTGTCTGAGAGAGGTGGACCACTTGGACACCATCTGTTGTAGCTCGTGCCTGATCTTGTAGACCTTCCAAGACTGAGAGTAGTTTGAATCGAGTCCACCACAAATCCCAGAAATAACAGAGTTTGCGTGGGAACCAAGACCGACTTCATTGGGTTGATAATGAAACATAAGGACTCCAAAAGGGGAATCGCCGTCTGGAAGTGTACTGCTTTAGTCCGTGGACACTGGTCTAGGAGGAGGATGTCGTCCAGGTGGGCTCTGAGATACTCAACCACGGGGACGCATCACCTTGGTGAAGCACCTGGGGGTGGACTAAAATCTGAAGGGGAGGGTAGAGAACTCGAAAGTTTGCCCTCGCCATTTGAATTGAAGAAAACGGCGATGTGGTGGGAAAATAGGGACGGTGAGGTATGCGTCCTTGAGATCGAGACACACCATCCAGTCGTTGATTTGAAGGAGATCTCGGAGGAGGTGGATGCCCTACATTTTGAAGTGTCGGAGCACCAGCCATTTGTTGAACTCCTTTAAGTTGATGGCAGGGCATTGGCCGCAGTCCCTCTTTTCTACCAGGAATAGATTGGTTAAGAAACTGGAGGGGTGAGGCGACGTTTCCGCAATCATCCCTTTGGTGATCAAGTCTGTCACCTCTGCATCCACCAGCGCTGCATCTGCTGCCGAGAATATCAGTGGAGTAGGAGGAGCCTGTTGGGAAGGTGAGCCATAGAATTCTAAATAGAAACCCTGCACGGTCTGCATCAGACCACTCCTGAAGAAACCCTCCACAGACCCCAGCGTACTCAAGAATTACCGCCCCAATCTTGCTGCTCCCTAGAAAAAGGCCATCAACCACCAGCTCACCAAACACCCAGACGAAAACAACCTGCTCTACACCTTCCAATTTGACTTCCGTGCAAACCACAGCACCGAGACGGCCCTAATCGCCGCCACCAACGACATTAGATCCCTTCTTGGCTGTGATGAAACAGCAGCCGTAATCCTCCTCGACCTCTCCAAAGCATTCAACACCGTGTCCCATCACACCCTCTTCAACAGACTCCACCACATCAGCATCCAGGGAAGCGCCCTCAAATTGATCGCATCCTTCCTCACGGGGCGAACAAAGAGAATCTGCCTGCCGCCCTTCACCTCAGAACCCAAGACCATCGTCTGTAGCATCCCCCAAGGATCGCTTCTCAGCCCCACCCTGTTCAACACCTACATGACACCCCTCGCAGACATCGTCAGAACCCACAGAATCATCAAATCCTACGCAGATGACACACAACTCATCCTCTCGCTCACCGAAGACCCCTCCACCACGAGAACAAACTTCCGCAACGTCATGAGCAGCTTCGCTGACTGGATGAGGACCAACTGCCTGAAACTCAACACGCTCAAGATGGAAGTGCTGACCTTTGGGAAGAACACCTCCCTGTGAGACAACAGCTGGTGGCCCTTCGAGCTTGTACCCACACCCACAGACCACACCCGCAACCTCGGCATAATTCGACTTCAAACTTACCATGAAGCGCCAAATCAACGCAGTTGCCTTCTCCTGCTACCACACCCTCCGCATGCTCTGAACAATCTTCAGATCGTTCCTCGTTACCACCAGGAAAACAGTCACCGAGGCCCTTGTCACCAGCTGGCTCGACTATGGGAATGCTCTCCACTCCGGCATCACCACATAACTCCTAAAGAGACTCCAGACCACACAGAATGCAGCAGCCAGACTCAACTTCCCCAAACGCGACCACATCACTCCTCACCGCAAGGACCTCCACTGGCTACCCGTCCATAAGTGATACCAGTTCAAGCTCCTGACACACACCTACAGAGCCCTACACAACCAGGGACCAGCATACATCAACCACCGAGTGAACTCCCACCAACCCAGCAGACACCTGCGCTCCTCCTCTCTCGCCCTCGCTCATACCTCCCTGCATCTGCAGCAGCCACAGCGGAGGTCACGCCTTTTCCTACCTCGCTGCGAAGGTCTGGAAAGACCTGTCCTTTCACCTATGAACATCACCCTCCCTGGCGGAATTCCGGAAGAGAACTCAAGATCCAGCTCTTCGACTGAGACTAACGACACCTCAGTGCCCAGATACCCTAAGGGGTGAGGAGCAGCGCTTTATATAACTGATTGGTTGATTGATCGGTATGTTGGGGGTCAGAAGGACCAGGCGTGGGCAACAGTATGGGGTCAATAGACAGATACTGGGAATGGTCAATAAAGGCCCATTTTAATCGTGCAAATGCTTCCTAGTCAACGCCAGGAATTTGGTCCAGTTTGCGCTTCGTATCCAGTGCTGGACAGCTAGGCAGCCCCAGAGGTAATGGGAGTGTGGTCCCCAAAGTGCCTTCCCTCAAAGGGAGGGTTTTAAAGTAGCGTTCCGCCATACTTGATTGTTCCTGCTCTAGGGGTGCTACCGTCACCACATTCAGAACAGAGGCATTCATTACCTCACAATAGTGATTATCTCTGGGAATATTGGTCATGCTATCCTCCTCCATATACAACTCCTCAATATCACTCATGGTGCCCAATGAGTATTAAGGGGATTGTCTTATTGGGGGTCATCCAATGTAATTATAGGGCTCTGTGTTGGCCAGGCTATGTGTGAGGGCAATATGCAAAGTTGGGTGTCTCCCAAGCATTCCATAAGGCCTGTGAGGCGCAGTGTTAGGCCCCCAGGACATCACACACACCCAAGAATCTGCAGGGTGCAGGGGATGCCTGGGCCACTGTCCAAAGGAATAAGTGTGAGTTTCCCTCTTTATTTAGCGTGATCGCGCTAAAGTCTGTTATGATACAGACACGGACCCCCAGCGGGTGTCAAGGCTTCAGGCGTGCGGGACCCTCAAGTGAGCTCTTGCTCAGCTCCGTAATGGAGTTTTGAGCGCACAATTTGGGAGAAGTCATTCGCGAGACACATGGTGCCCTCGTGTGGCCAGAGTACCACACCACGCATGTCCCTCGCACTGCAGCGTAAAATTTAAAACAAGAAGCGGCTGTGGAGGACCGACAAACATTCCCGCAGCCACGCTGGAATGAAAAGCAAGTTATTAGCAGAAATAATACAAAATGCTGACAACATGCAGTGAAAAACACACAATAACGTGGCACAGGTGAACTTATCTTGGCTGCTGGAGCAGCGAAGAAAGAGGAGGCAGCAAAAGGGACAATGGACTATAAATGAGTCCCTGATTATTGATTGGACAGTTTATTGTTGGACTCTTCCCAAGGTTTCATGGGAAATGAAGTCCTGGTATTTGGTTTTGAAAATGGCTGCTGAAAAAAAAGTGAAGAAAGTTAAGGCATAATTCTCAACCCCGGTCCAGATATAGAATTGTGTTCAATCAGTTCTATGAGTCTCAAAAAACAGTAAAAAGAAGTATAGACGCATGCTGAGAGACCAACATAGACAGGAGTCACGAGTAATTCAGGTCCCAGATGATACAACAGATAGATCTTTGTTTATTGTAGAAACATGGACATGGACACAGCTGCAACAGGTATAGCTATTGACCAGGAAACAATCTTGTAAAATATTTCCATCACTTTTCTAACTAGACTTCTGATGTCTTCCTTTTACCGCAGCTTCAGTATTTTCTTGATTTGTGTTGGCTGAGTAGGCAATATATATACCACCTAGATGCGGAGTACGAGTGCCCCACAGATTTCCAATATTTGCAGAAATGGTTATTACCGCACATATCATAATTCTGAGTCACACACACTTTGCTGCATCTGAAATTTAACGGGAGCATTAAAAATCAGACCCCCACAAATTACCCCCAGATTAATTTCAGCCTTCTCAGGTCCATACACATTTCAAATAATATTCACTGAATTAGTTTAGAAATTAAATCTGCATCAATCTGTCTTGTGACATGTTATGGGGGTTAAAGGCAGTATGCAGATGTACAGTGTTAGACCTGTAAGCCTTAGGGTGGTCTTTCCCCAAACCTTTTGCCTTCCTCCTCCATTCTTGCTGATCTCGTTTTTGCTAGCCTTAGGACTCTGCGCAATTTACCACTGCTAACCAGCGCTAAAGTGCATGTGCTCACTCCTTAAAACATGGTAAAATTGCCTCATCACCAATTGTCATATTTAATTTACTTGTAAGTACCTATTAGACTGGAACTACATGTGCCCAAGGACAGAAACTAAATGCTTTTAGTGGGCCTGCAGTACTGATTGTGCAACCCACTTAAGTAGCCCTTTAAACATTTCTCAGGCCAGCCAGTGTAGCCTACGTGTGCAGTTTTTAACTGCCATTTTGACCTGACAAAATATACATTTTGCCAGGCCCAAACCTTCCTTTTTAATACATATAAGTTACCCCTAGGGTAGGACCAGCACAGCCCAGAGGGCTTAAAACGTGGGACATATAATTTTAAGTTTTACCTGTTCTGGTAGTGAAAAACTCAAATTTGTTTTTCACTTCTACTAGGTCTGCCTCTCCCATAGGCTAACATTGTAGTTACCTTATTACAATTGCAATTAATAAACTGTAATTTCTAAATGGGAGCGGTAACTAGTTAATTCTTGGTGTCTTTCTAATGAGAAATCCTACCTTATGGTGAAGTCGGATTTAAAATTACAATTTAGAAAATGCCACTTTTAGAAAGTTGGCATTTTCTTGCCTTAGCCGTTTAGTGCCTGTAGCCTGTACCTAGGTCACATGACTGAGTGTAGCTAACAGCTGAGCTTCGTGTATTCCTCCTAGACAAGCACACACAATAGGGAGCTTAGGTGTGCCTGGATGGATCATCACTGGCAGGATGGGAGGGAGGAGCTGGGTACAGCCCCACTTACACTTGAATAAACTGTCTCCTGCCTCCACACAAAGGGCTGCATACCCCTTCAAAGGGAAACCACTGGAAGCTTCTCCTCCACTTCAAAGGCACAACTGAGTATAAATAGTGGACCTCAGACACCACCACTTCAGTATACTTCGGGACCTGTGGATACTCTGCCAGTAAGAAGGACTGCTGTGCTGTTAAAAGGACTGCCACTCTGCTGGACTGTTGCCCTGCTGGACTTCTGCCTTGCTTGAATGCTGCCTTGCTGTGCTGACATGTTGCTGTGCTCTTGCTTGGTGATAAAGACTGGACCTGCATCTTTTCAACCCAGAACCCCAGAGTCACTCTAAGGGCTAGTTGGCTGGCCTCCTGATCTGATGCCTCAGGGATATAGGTTTCCAACAACCTTGCACCTGGACTCTGCCGTCTGTGAGTCTACCCTGCCAAGTGGTGTCACCCCAGTACTGGAAACTTTAAAGTGGCCCTAAAGTGCTCTGTCAGGCTCTGTGGATCCAGGTGAATAGACGCATCTCTTCTGCTGCGCAGCGCAACCCCGAGCAGGCCAGACGCATCACCGCTACTGCATAGATCGGAACCTCCACAAAGACCTTTTTCGCATTGCAGCTCATCGGAACCACCGCTGCACAATGCATTCTCAGCGCAGGCCCTCGTATCTCCCATCGAAAGCAGCCACGACGATGACGCCAGACTCCGCGACGAAGCCTTGCAGCTCCTCGGAAGTGACGCATTGCCTCGACAGTGCAACGCATACTCAGCGCCGGAATTCGCATTGCAAGCCCCCATCGACTGAATCCTCGACGATGACGCAGGTCCTCAGATCGCATCTCGGAACAGATGTATTGCTTTGGCTGTGCGCCGCAACTTCTATGCAGATCCTCGCACTGCTCCGTAAACCAGCATTTAAGATACTCTGTTCAGAGGGCCTAAATGGGATCCCGTAGTGGCCCATGGTCCATCAAAGTCGGCCTGAACTTGTGACTTTATCCCGGTCTGTCGCAACCAGATAGCCACAGTTGACGCTTTACGCCTTTTGCCACTATTTTTACTAAAATCTTTAAAACTGAAAAAATCACTTGTCTTCTAAAAATGTATCCTTTTGTAGAGTGTTTTCACTGTGTTACTGTTTGATATATTGCACAAATACTTTATACATTTCCTCTAAGTTAAGCCTGACTGCTCTGTGCCAGGCTAGCCTAGGGTTGAGCACAAGCCAATTTAGGGTTTGCTTGTGACTTCACCCTGAGGAGAATTGTGGCTGCTGCTTGAGAAGGATTTCACCCTGCTCCACCAGTAACCCAAATTCTTACAAACAGCAAGACCTGCTTCCCTATCTGCTGCTGCTGAGTAGTGCACTGAGGTAAACATTTTTCTTCAAGGTTTAAGAGATTTATAATTGGGAAAATACATTTCCTGCAGCATTACTAATAAACATTTAGGTCTTCATATACAGTTTCTATATCGTTTGACAGCTTTCAAATATCACAAATGTGTTTTGTGAGTCATGCTTCTTTGAGGAATGTGGTTATAGAATCCACATTCTCCAGTATTGAATCTTTCATAGATTCACATGCTTGAATTTTCCCTGTCATCGAGGTGGGAGTCCCACAGTAAGCAAAGCATTATACAGTAAAGCTTAAACCAGTGACATTGTAAATCAATTCACATTGTTTTAGGTAGAACCAAGCTTCAGCCAATCAGAGAGCAGTTTCTGATTCATCTTTCCTCTCCAGAGCCAACAAACCTCTGAATTCTAATCGCAAGTCATGTGTAAGGTAGTCTCCCTGAGCTCTGCTCTGTTCTGCTGCAAAGCTTCACCTTTGATTTCAGGTGACCTTCAGTTGAACTCAAGGGCCATCAGACCGAAGATCTAATTCTGCCTATACTTTATTCTGACAGAAATCCACATGTCAGAGGGAGCTCAAGAAGGACCTATTTAGGCCCTGTATGTCTTGTGGCAAGATGAGGCTCTTTTCTGAGGACTTTCACAAGGAGTGTCTTTATTATTTATACTCTGATCATAAACTTAAAGACTGCAAATATTGCAGAACGGTCTGTGCTAAGACACTGAAAGATAGAGTAGCAAGGCTCCTTTTCTGGCTTAAAAAGAAAAATATTTACAGAAACTCTAGTCTCCGGAGAGGAAGGATTACTAACTTCAACTAAAAAAAAACCCTAAAGAGAGAAAGCTATGGAAAGGCGCTGGGTAAGGAGCCAACAAAGAAATTATCAAAAGGAAAAGGAAAAAGAAGGGCTGACAAGAGTGCGGATCAGTCAAAACCTCCGGAATCATCTAAATCAAAGAAAAAAAGGTCAGAACCTTCTACTCCTTTTGAAACTGCCTTAGCCTCTGCAGATATAAAAAAAACTACCTCATATCCTCCTCACAGATCATATGCATCCACAGAAAAACCGTCAATGAGACCATCAATGACACCGTTTACAGCTACGATGTCACACCAACTGGCACCACAATATTAACACCATCTTCGATATCAAGATTAATGTCAACATCTTCTTCACCAATGAGACCATCAATGGTTGCTTCATCATCGAGCCCAATGTCAGCTACTCCATATTCAACACTGTTGATGGACACTGCGTTGGCGCCTTCGTTGAAGACTGCTTCATCAATGGCTACACCAATGGCAACATTTACACTTGAAGCTGAGATACATGAATTTTTCAAACACGAGCCTGTACCATCAAGGTCAGCACTATCGACAGCTATTAGTGATGCTCTAATAAGACCAGACCAAACCTCACCAAGCAAGGTTTCACCTTTATCACCAGTCTGCCTTCTAGAAATAGGAGGTAGGGATGAGGATGAAAATGACAGACATTTTGGGGATGCAAGTATCCCATCGCAACTACATGTAAAATGCCAGGAGACAGATGAGGCATATGAGCAGAATGAGACAACTTACATGTCTGGGGATTTCCCCTTCAGAGACAGACACCAAGAAAAAGAAAGACCCTATGAAGAGTTCCATGAGGACTATCCTTATGAGGAAACATTTGAGGTACCGACATTTCAAGAACCAATGAGGCAGGTTCCTATTGCTCCCATCACAGACATTTGCCAGATGCTTAACAATTATTATAAAAGATTCCCAGAAAGGGGATATATACCCCAACAACAGCACCAAACACTGATGTCCCCAGCTGGTATTCCAATGCATACTCCTAGGCTAATGCAAAAACAACAATTGATGGACAGAATGCAGAACAATGTCATACATTCACCCCAGTACAGAGATCTGGGCCTAAATCCATCGTTTTTTGCTCACCATGCCATTCCAGTTTGAACCCAGCCATATGCAAATCAGTCTTGACCCTGTGCCCAATGGGAACAGTCCAGCCCGAACTGCCAGGCCAGGTCCTCCCTGGACTGGAAACAAGCATCCTAGGACCGGTTTCGGGGTTTCACCCTCTTCAGCCAGGATAGCTTGACTCCAGTGGCATGGAGAGCACGGGACCCACGTCTGGGCATACCCGTCCCACTCGGGGTGACAAATGCAAAAACAACAATTGATGGACATAATGCAGAACAATGTCATACATTCACCCCAGTACAGAGATCTGGGCCTAAACCCATCGTTTTTTTGCTCACCATGCCATTCCAGTTTGAACCCAGACATATGCAAATCAGTCTTGACCATGTGCCCAATGGGAACAGTCCAGCCCGAACTGCCAGGCCAGGTCCTCCCTGGACTGGAAACAAGCATCCTAGGACCGGTTTCGGGGTTTCACCCCTCTTCAGCCAGGATAGCTTGACTCCAGTGGCATGGAGAGCACGGGACCTACGTCTGGGCATACCCGTCCCACTCGGGGTGACAAATGCAAAAACAACAATTGATGGACAGAATGCAGAACAATGTCATACATTCACCCCAGTACAGAGATCTGGGCCTAAATCCATCATTTTTTGCTCACCATGCCATTCCAGTTTGAACCCAGCCATATGCAAATCAGTCTTGACCCTGTGCCCAATGGGAACAGTCCAGCCCGAACTGCCAGGCCAGGTCCTCCCTGGACTGGAAACAAGCATCCTAGGACCGGTTTCGGGGTTTCACCCTCTTCAGCCAGGATAGCTTGACTCCAGTGGCATGGAGAGCACGGGACCCACGTCTGGGCATACCCGTCCCACTCGGGGTGACAAATGCAAAAACAACAATTGATGGACAGAATGCAGAACAATGTCATACATTCACCCCAGTACAGAGATCTGGGCATAATCCATCGTTTTTTTGCTCACCATGCCATTCCAGTTTGAACCCAGCCATATGCAAATCAGTCTTGACCCTGTGCCCAATGGGAACAGTCCAGCCCAAACTGCCAGGCCAGGTCCTCCCTGGACTGGAAACAAGCATCCTAGGACCGGTTTCGGGGTTTCACCCCTCTTCAGCCAGGATAGCTTGACTCCAGTGGCATGGAGAGCAAATGACACAAGGAAAGAGGCCTGCTGTGCATAAATCGGTTATTCTAAAAGCAAGGCAATTAGACACAATTACTATTCACAGTGACTGTGTGGATCAATGTGATGACAAATGATGAACCAGAAGAAGGCGAAATACTTTGTGACAAGGCTACAAATACGGGAAGCGAATGAGATGATTATGTTGGGCCAATATCAGCCACTCCAAAGCCTCCAGCAGCCACTTCATTCCTGGATGACATAGGAGGCTTCCATGCTGTCTTAGAAACAGCTGCTAAAAGGATTGATCTGCCAGTACCTGCACAGCAAACAGATTGCTTCCTATATGATTTCAAGACAACAGCAACGAAATCAGTGAGGTCTATACCCACAGTTGACTATATCTGAGCAGAAGGTCTTAAGGTCATGAAAAACCCTGCTACTGTGCAGCTGCAATACCTAGACTAAATAAGAAATACAAGGCCTTGGAAAACTCTCCAACTTGCCTGATAGGACATCCGAAGCTGGATTCTGCAGTTATGCTGGCGGCACAGCGACAATCTAAAAATCCTATAACACTATGTTTACCGCTTCCTGATAAGGCGGGTAGGAGGTTGGAAAATATTGGAAAGTAAAATTCAGCTATGGCAGCAATGACCATAAGAGCGTAGTATGCATTAGCCATACTCAGCAGATATGATCACCAAATGTTGTCGGATTTAACAACATTTATTGATTATCTGTCTGAGGACAAAAAACATGAAGTGAAATCCATTCTTCAGGAGGAAGAGAAAACGTCCTAAAAAATGATTGACACCACGATGGACGTAGTGTTGAATGGCTTACGCAAATGGCTGGAGCAGCAGTCTTAAGACGGCAATGCTGGCTAAAGGCAAACTCGTTTCGCCCTGAGGTACAGGTAACGATTTTGGATATGCCTTATAATGGAGAAGCTCTTTTTTGAGAAGCACATAGATGATGCAATTCAATCAATAAAAGCTGATAAAGAAACAGCACGATTTTTAGGAGTGTTCCAACAACACCGTTTTCAGACATTTCGTGGTGCCAGCGGCAGAAGTCAATACACCTTCAGAGGAGGCTACCAATCCAATAGATATCACACTTATGCTCACCCCCAACAGGGAAATCGGCAGCAACTCACTCAACACTATCAACCTTCACCAGCTGTAGCTTTCTCCAGACAACCCAACAGAGGTAAATCGGCAGGTACAGGTTGGGGACATGAGTCCTCAAGAACACAGTGATAACGTCATGGCACGGGTCTCCTCTTTTCAGGTAGTGCCCTTGAATGTAAGGGACACTCGACAACTTTTACGAGAATTGGAGATCCATTTCCTCCAGTCATTGGGTGTTAAACATTATCCAAAATAGTCACACTCTGGAATTTACTCAGAAACCGCCTTAAAATCAATCTCGCAGGAGGTCACATCAACACCTTCATCTGTTCAAAGAGGAAATCAGGTTGCTTATACTCAAGGGAGCAATTGAAGAGGTCCCACAGGTGCACAGAAACTCAGGTTTCTACTCCAACTTCTTCCTACTTAAGAAAAAGAATGGGAAGTGGAGATAAGTATTGGATATGAGACAGCTCAACAAATACCTCCAAAAACAATCATTCAGAAAGGTCACGCTGCAGGATATCATACAGCTGATAAACCCAGGGAATCATAGAGCATCACTAGATCTTCAGGATGACTACCTCCATGTCCCCATCTATGTATAAAAGGAGATATCTCTGATTGGAGGTGGGCAGATGTAACTACCAATTTAAAGTTCTCCCTTTTGGATTAAGATCTGCCCCAAATATTTTTGCCAAGTGCATAGCACCAGGATAAGCCTATCTAAGAAGAAAGACATTAAATATTCCTATATTGGGCCAACTGGCTAATAAAAGCAACTTCGTTCCAGGCTGCATAACGTTCAACAAGGGCTTGCCTTCAAATACTCAAGAACTTAGGTCTCAAATTAAACAGAGAAAAATCCTGCCTTATTCTGAGCACACAAATCATAGTCTGCAAGGTCTTTCCCACAAAGGAGAGGGCGACTAAAATGAGAACACTAGCTTTTACTCTCTCAAGAAAAAAGTCCATTTCAGTCAGAGAGTATCAGCCATTCCTGGGAATGATTTAATATTGCATTCCATGCATCCCCAACTGTCCTCTGTTCATGAGACCACTATAGGAACAAATAGACATACCATGGAATAAGGAGAAGGGATCTTTCAATGACTCAATCAGAACACCACCGGAAATGGTAGCAGTCATAAAATGGTGGATGAAAAAAAAGACATTTCCATGGGCTTAACATTTCTCAGCAAGCTACCAAATTATGTGATGACAACGGATGAATCTATCGAGGGCTGAGGAGCGCATGTCCAGCACCTGGAAGCGAGTGACAAAATGTTGACCAATGAGATAAAGAGAGACAACATTTCTAGAGCTAAGACCTGTGGCCTTATGGCTCCTCACTTTTCTTCCAAGAATAAAAGGATTTGCAGTGCTGGTTCGAAAGGACAACACAACCACAATGTTTTACTTAAACAAGCAATGAGGAACGCAATCATAACTACTATTGAAGGAAGCACAAGGCATTTGGAATTGGTGTTTATACCACAAACTTTCTCTGAAGGTTGAGCTGGTGCAAGGCAGGGACAACCAGTGGGTGGACGATCTAAGCAGATCTTTAAAGGAATGCCACAATGAGAGATGTCACAAACACAACTTTCAAAGATATTCAACAAATGGGGAAAACCAACCGTAGACCTATTTGTTACTCCACTCAATCAGAAATGCTAATACTATGCAAGCAAGTTTCTACACAAGGGTTATATGCTTTTCCGCCACTACCTCGGATTCATCGGATCCAGTCGAAAAGGAAACCTTGTCGAATTATTCTAATAGCTCCCATGTAGCCAAGACAATATTGGTACACAGAAATTATCCTAATGTCAGAACAGTAACGTATTCCGCTGAAACCAGTCCCAGACCAAACCACTTTCAATGAAAAACGGCCAGGTGATTCACCCAAATCCAGAACCACTTAATTTAGCTGCCTAGCTCCAGAACACGATGAGCTCCATCAATTGAATATATCACATCAGTGCAGAGGCATAATTATGAAAGTGAGAGCCGAATCTACAAATAGATCAAAATTGCTAAGATTTTGCAAGTGGTGTTCTTCAAATTGTTGTCATCCTTTTTCCTCAGCCCCGGCACAGGTATTACCATACCTACTCCGATTAGCTCATTCCGGCCTATCACATAGTTAAATCAGAGTTCATCTTGCAGCAATATTGAGATTCAGGAGATCTTGGAATCAAAAGTCTATATAGTCAGGCAGGCTCATGAAATAATTTTTTAAAGGGCTTAACGGCCAATAAAAAAACACCAATTGCATGGCAGCTAAACATGGTTCTGGCACAGTTGAAGCAACGGCTTTTTGAGCCTATACATAAGGCAGACATCAAATATCTTTCATGGAAGACAGCTCTTCTCACAGCCCTTATATTGACGAGGAGAATTAGCTGAATAAAGGACAGGGTTATTTAGAGGACTAATCCTCATTTCATCAGGTACCAATGGATTTTCCACTTAATTAACCTATTGTCTTAAAGGTATACTGCCAGATTCCATCAAAGGAAGCAGAAAGAGCACTTCATTCTCTGGATGTTAAAATGTGCTTGAAATTTTATATAGAAAGGACTAAAACCATTAGAAAATCTGATCAACTTCTATTCGCCTTCACACCTCCAAGAAAGGGTCAAGCCTTTTGAAGAAGGAGCATAGCCAGCTGGATATTGTAGGGCCTTGCAAATTAGAAATGATGGAATCCTTTAAGCTCCAGATGGCCTCTGTAGAAGTATGATGTAAGTGTTAAAGCGGAATGCACTGAAGGCTGGTTTAGAATGTTGAGTTTGAGGTTGCAGACTAATAAAGGCATGTATTACTCAGCTCTGTGTGAGACGTATGTCCTTTGCGGATACCCAGACTGGGGAGGACGCTACAACTGGTGAAGAGTTAGGGGATAAGTAACCTGAAGATCAAAAGTGCTCTCCCAGAGAGTTTGCCGTGGTCCAAGCAAACTGCTTGTGCTTGCCACGTGTGTTGTAGCCAAAGCGAGGAACCACTGTCAGCCACTCTCAGAAATGGCTACAACACTGCAGTTTTCTTGAAACCACCACCGTTCAATACAGCCTAAAAGCGAAATATTGGCGATAGATGGACTGCTTGGATAGAGATATTTGGTGATTTCATTGATGCACTTGAAGAGACTGATGATAAAAAGATCAAGTATCTGAAAAATCTTGCTGGTGATGGAGTGAAAGAAGTCATAAAGAGAATGCTGCAAACCGATGAAGTCACATATCGTCAGATAAAAGTGTTGAATCTCAAGTTTAATCCAATGCCAAAGGTTGATTACGAAATTAATAATGAAGAAGCAATGTGCCTGAGAGTTATTGATGGATGCTTGGCAGATTCATTCAGACGACGACTCCTGAGCGAAACTCTTAGTCTGGAGTGAGTGTTAATGGCTGCCAGTCTGAAGAGTGAGCAGATAGACAAACTGCCAACATGGAGGCCGGAGGTGCCCAGAATGAATCAGTCATGAGTGTGAAAAGTAAGCCAAAGACTGACGGACACAAGGTGATGTGCTTAGGTGAACTAAAGTCTACCAGGCACATAACGGACCCTTGGGGCTTATAAGGTGGTTTCATCCCTTTTTAACGTCTTTTAATCTTCATTGTACTGTACTGCACACTTAGCACTTGATTGTTTCTGCAGTCCTCACTTGTTAGAGTGGGGCCGCCATCTTTGTTGCTGCTCTAGTTTTTTCAGGGCGTTAACTATAAAAGTAAATGCTGCCGCAACCATGCAGCGGCACACTGAAGGCAAGCCCGTCCATGCCCGGATTGTGCCGAGTGCCGGAACCCCTGTCCCTCTTTTTGTAAAGTCACCACCTCAGTTAAGTTACTCCAGGGATGAATGTTTTGCGCTGAATATCATAGGTATCATAGGTAAGAACTCTGCGTGCGAGACTCTTGTGCCACAAAATATTGTGGACACGCTGAAATGACACAAGTGTGATCTCACCCTTACAAATCATACTATTCACACAAATAAGGTAAATGGGAAGGCTCCAACAAATAGTGCAATCTCAGACAATGTCTTTGTGTGCACCTTGCTTAATGCTAGATCTCTAATAAAGCATCAATTAGAGATTGTCGACTACATAGATGTTCATAATCCAGACATTACGTTTGTAACAGAAACGGCCTAATGCTGCTTCCAGCTCTGATCTGGTTTTTAGCCATCCCAGCAGGGATTTCCATCTTTAGATTGGATAGAGTTGGAAAAAGGGGAGGGGGGCTTTCAGCAGTACCTTCTAACCCAGGATGCAAAGCACTTCTATTCCAAATTGAACTTACTAAAAATCATACTAATAAAGGTCTCTTGCTCTATCGTCCCCCTGGCCTGAGGTCTTCCTTCACTCATACTTTAAATCCTTTACTTGAGTTAAGTGCGAACTCAACTTTTAATTTCTACCTTGAGGACAATGCAGACAAACATACAGAATTCTTAGTATATACTATGGGTAGACTAGGCCTTTTCCAGCATGTGGATGCACCTACTCATATTGCCGGCCACATTTTGGATGGATTTTTTTCATATAATCCTCTTCTTAATGCCACAGCTTTCTTACTGCTGACTTGGTCAGATCATAGAGCAGTTATTTTTTTAATTTAAATTTCTTTTCCACAGTTAAGAAGTGCTACTGCCCCCATAGCCATTGAGGGACGAGCGTGGCATAAAATTAACTCATTTTCATTTAATGAGATGCTGTCTAATCCCAAGCCTTTAGCTGTTAAAAACCTTGATTTAGCCATGTCAACATACCTTACCTGGGTAGACCTAGCAATATACTCTCTGGTCCCTAAGAAAATGTTTACAGAGTGGAGAAATTTTCTATCTGAATCTTGGTTTTCGGATTAACTTAGAGATCAGAAACAGCCATGAAAGAGACAGGAACGCAAGTGGAGAAAAATTACAATCCCTTGGAGAGAGATACTTATAAACAGTATATTGCGGATTAGAACGTCTTGATTCTAAAAGAATAGTCTGACTATTTTGTGAATAAAATACAGACTTAAAAAAACTCATCTAAAGAGCAGTTAAAACCCTGGCCAATTTACCTGAGAAAAGTTTGAGTAACTGTAGTTAAGCTTTTTGCAATTCCCTGGCAAGCTTCTTTCAGGCAAAAGCTGAAGATGTCTTTACTATCTTTGCAATCAATAGACGTGCTGACACAGATTGTCAGGACGATGATTGCTTGCCTACTGGCCCTGATACATTAAGTTCCTTCTCCCCACTAAGTATTGAGCAGGTATTAAGCCTGATTAAATCCATTAAATCTGGTTCTCCCTTGGACCGCTGTCCACCAAAGATTCCTCATTTGGTCCCTGAGATTATTAATGCACATCTCCTTGGAATTTTTTATGAGATGATTGAGTCTGGCTACTTTCCCAAAGGCTGGAAAAGAGCTTCCATTCTTACACTTCTGAAAAAAAATAAGTTTAGACCATCAAGATCCGAGTAGTTACAGACCTATATCTAATCTTTCTTTCCCGGCCAAGGTTATGGAAAAAGCTATCAACTCTGAATTGACTTCTTTTATTGAAGCCAACAAGTTATTAGATCCTACGCAATATAGTTTTAGAGGCGGACACGGCCGAGTCAGCATTAATAGCCACCTCAGAAGACCTAAGGACCACGCTGGATAAGGGAGGCAATGCTGCTCTCATTGTTGATCTCTCAGCAGCATTCAATAAGGTCAGTCATGATTTGTTGATTGACTGTATCTCTAACTTAGGCATTAGGGGATCTGCCTTTTCCCTCCTGAAATCCTCCTTGTCAGGGAAGAAACAATTTGTCGCTATGGGTGACTTTGTCTCCGACTCTTTCCATCGGTCTTGTGAGGTGCCTCAGGGCTCTTCTTTGAGCCCTACACTTTTCAATCTATATGTCACCCCACTGGCGAGACTTATTAAATCTTCTGGTTTCTCAGTAATTTCCAGTGCTGATGATACACAAATTGTGGTCTCAGTATCTAGTAATCCGGAAGAGACTGCCACCAGATTTAACAAATGTATAAGGCAAATCGATAATTGGATGAAACCCAATTGCCTTAAATTTAACTCCAGGAAATGGATATTCTTCTTTTAAGCAACAATGTTAAATTCTGGAAACTCAGCTGGTGGCTGCAAGAGTTAGGTTCGCTTCCCACCCCAGTGACAAAGGTTAGGAATCTTGAGGTCCTAGTCAACAACAAATTATGATTTGGAGATCAGGTTAATGCAGTATCCTCCTCAGTCTTCTTTATCCTGAAGATCATTAGGATAATCTGTCCTTTTATTCCTCAATGATAGGAACCCCTCTTGCGCTATCTAGATTGGTTTACTGTAATGTGCTTTTTGAATGTACAACACAGATTCCTTCATTAATTACAGATCCTGCAGAATGCCGCCGCACATCTACTGGGGATTCCCAAATATCAATCAGCCTCTTAGGCGCAGGATAAGCTTTATTGGCTGCCCGTAAAAAGGTGGTTAGAATTTAAGGCCCTGTGTATCCCCTTTAAGACCCTACACAATTCTGACCCCGAATATCTTGGGAAACATTTGTCTGGTACAATCCTTCCAGAACGCTTCGTTCTTCCTTAGCTAGATGCATCAGGGTTCCGAATGTCTGAACATCCTCCTGGGACGGTAGAAGTTTCATTGTTTGCACTGCCAAACTGTGGAACTCCCTGCCCCTCGAACTGAAGCTATGCCCCAATCTTTCTTCTTTTAGGAAATCATTAAAATCCTGGCTTTTTGCTAAATAATCAACATCTATTCACCTTCAGTTTTTCTTAGCAGCGCCACGATGCCTCTGGGCATTCGAGCGCTTTAAAAGTTAATTTTTCATTTCATGTCTGCCCATAAAAAGAAGTGGATTTTAATTTCCACTTGACGCTAAATGTCCCGCTTTTGGACAGATTTGTGAAGGCTGTGGGAAAGAGAACCATTTGGTGACAGTTTGCAAAGCCAAGAGAAATGCAAGTGCCTCATGGTGTGAAAACAAAATTACTGCCGAAATGTTCCAGAAGCAACGTTTGAGGCGCACCCACAAGGCAAAGCGGTGACATCAGTTAAGACAAATCGACACCGAACGATGTTGATCATCATCCAAATCATCGTCAAACAGTTCTTCTCAATAAATGTCAAGTGAGAGTGAAGAAAATTATTGTGCCATGTCAATGTTTACAGCTTGTGAAGAAAAATATCAGCCAAAGAAAGGTCGACATGCCAAAGCAGCAAAGACATTCAAACATTGCCTGACCATTACACTGAAAGTAAATGGTTGCTTAATACCTTTAATTATCAACAATGGTGCATCAATAAACATTATGCTAGAGGAGAAATACAATGAATTATTTCCATTACTGCAACTTAAGCCATTGAAAACCAAAGAGTATACATGGGCTGCATCTGTGCCCTTAAAAAGTCAAGGTTCATTTGAAGCAGAATGAAACCCAAGAAAACAAAGGTATAAGCACCCATACTTGTGCTTCAAGGCACAGCATCCAGTGCCTGTCTACTCAGTTTCAGCACAGCCGTTGATATGGGACTGATTTCTGTGAATAACAACATGAATGCTCACCATGAAATAGTAAGTCAGTTCCCTCCGTTATTTCATGGTTTGGTAAAACTTAAGACTATGAAACTGAAGTTGCAAATTAATGAGGACGTTCGTCCTGTTGCTCAAAGAAATATACAAATTACTTTTCATTTGCAAGAAGCTGTTGAGAAAGAACTTGAATCATTACTTAAGCATGATAATATTGAGTGTTCTACTGGTCCAACGCCATGGGTTTCTCCCATAGTAGTGGTGCAGAAAAAGGACAGAGAAGGAGCTGCACGCATATGCATTGACATGCATCAGGCTAACAACGCAATTAAAAGAGAACGACATCCAGGTCCACACATTGCTGACATGCTAACGCAATTAAATGGTGCAAATGTCTTCTATCACCTTGATTTAAATAAAGGTGATCATCAGTTAGAACCTTTTCTACACATGTTGGTCTGTTTCGATACAAAAGACTAAGTTTTGGTATGTCATCTGCTGCAGAACTGATTCATGACGTCATTCTACGTATCATGCAGCCTGTCATGAATGCATTCAATTACAACTATGACATCTTGGTTTTCAGAGTTCCTCAAACAGAACATGATAAAGCTCTTACACAAGCATGTAGTTCACTTGTCGAAATAGGTTTGACTTTGAATGCAGACAAGTTTGAGTTACATAAGACAAGGCTAAAATTCTTTGGCCTTATCTTTTCTGATGGGGGTATGACCCCAAAGCCTGCTAAAGTACAAGTGCTGTCAAACGCTGATCCCCGCAAATTGTTTTCATGGGGCGTTTATTTCTTGGTATGGCCAGATACTGTTCCAGGTACATACAAGACTCTGCCACTGTAAGCGCTCCGTTGAGAGACTGGACGATAAAAAAAAAAAAAAATTTCATTGGTCACATGAATGTGAGAAAAGTTTTAAGAAAATTAAACAAGCCATTGAGAATGTTACGGAAATAGCATATTTCAATCCAAAGCTTCATACTGAGGTTGTTGTTGGCGCTAGCCCAGTCGGACGGATGTCCTAAGACTTTGATGTTCGGGAGAGCAATGAACACCAAGTTACCTCAACGGACCAATCGGAGAACGAAAGATGAGACGACAACTCATGAGAAGAACTTGGTTAACAAGCAAAAGATGAAAACGTATGCTGACAAAAGATTAAATGTATCAGCAGTCATAGCTTTTTGCCATTAAAAAGAAGGAAGACCGCTCACTGCTAAAGTATGTTCTCCTTTGACAAGAGGTGTGGCAACCTCTACAGCACTGTTTGTCAAAATATCATTATCCTACATACGCAGGGCAGCCACATGGAAAGACGGGCATACCTTCACTAGACCTTACTGTGTATATACCATTACCAACCAAGAAGTGGCAGTGGTTCAAGCAGTCCTTTACAACCTATTTCAATGAGGTGAGCTATCCTTATACCTTGTTAACATTATTATTATTCCCATATATAAATTACATCACATATGGCATATTTCCCACCTTCATGATTATGTATATTGGATGAAGTTTGTTACAGCTTACTACCCCGATTTAACCATGTGAATCTATGAAGAATTCAACACTGAAGAAAAAAAGCAAATTACTTACCTGTGCATTCTGGTTCTCCAGTATTGATATCTTTCATAGATTCACATGCAACCCTCCCACCTCCTTGTTCAGATGCTCACTACATTGATTAACTTATGTATTTATATAATTATATCCTACACACTTGCGCTCTGAAATCTGAGGTGTGCTGGCTCTGGAGGGGAAAGATAATTCAGAAGCCGTTCTCTGATTGACTGAAGTTTGGTTCTGTCACTGGTTTAAGCTTTACTGTATAATGCTTTGCACAACTTACTATAATTACTGTGGGACTCCCACCTCGACGACGGGGAAGATTCAAGCATGTGAATCTATGAACGATCTCAATACTGCTGAACCACAGTGTAAAGGTAACTTGTTTTTTACTATTACGATGGTGCATGCCACTGACAATAGTATGTTTCCATTGCCTTCATTGGGTGTAAAACTTACAGTAACGGAAATGAAAAAAAGCAGAATATGCTTATGATTAGACATTGCTAAGATGCAGACCGTACCGGATTGGGAATTGAAAGCAGTAATGGCAAAAATTTTCATACTCTCTTCCTCCCTACATTTCATATTTTTTCCATCCATCCATTCTTCAGCTCTCTCACACTATTTCTTTCTCTCCTGTAGCCCTTGGTGTGCTTGCTGGAGTTAACCTTAGGGAGCTGGAGAAAGTGACAGCGGTGCCAGCAGAGGCACAAGGCCTTCATACCGGACCACCAATTGTGCCAGTCCCACAAGGAAATCCCAGATGGATAAAGGGCCAAAGTGCCCTAAATGCTGACCGCGATGCTTACTGAATCTCGTGAGGGATGCATGTGCTTGAGGCCACACACTGGAAAGTCCACATCAAGGGACCATGTACATGAATACTTCTCTCGCCCACTGTCATGGGGAATCTGCAGGCAGGTGGTGAGGTATGGTGAGTGGTCTACCTGTATGAAGAGCCAGGTGGATGAAACACCTTGATAAGGTAGACATTCACAGAAAAAGAAGCATCTGTAAAAGAGAGGGAAGAGATGATAGCAACCCAGTAGCAGCAAGAATCAAAAGCAATACTTTAGACCTGCTCCCAGGGCTCACCAGTGGTGGCTGCCCAAAAGCTTGCAGAAACAGTACATGGAGGGCAATCGTAGATATGATTAGCCAAAGTTCCCAAAAAGGATTGATGCAGATTCAGAGGGATCTTGTGAGAAACCTGGCTATCCACTTGCAGAACCCTAAAAATGTTTACCTTTGTGACAGCCGCATCCCTGATCTCAGGAGCACAAAGGCTTAGGCATCCTATGATTTATTTTTATGTCAGTTAGATTGTTCTAAATAAATAGTCTAAATATTTATTTAGCCCTATGCTACCATCAGAATACATGCGCCTTTTGGCAGCTTTAAGGAAGCCTTAACAAAACCAACTAATAAAGATCAGGTTTGGCGGTTGGGGATACAGTACCCGAATCTTACCAGACTCTAAAGAGCGCACGTAAGTCTGGTCAGTTCTTTGCAGACGGAGAAATCCTCATAGAAATATACAATCAGCCACTATTCAAAACAGTTAGCACCCTCTACAGTACCATGCAACGATTTCAGATTCCATCCAAGTACTGACATCTCTGATGAATTCAGTTGCTGAGGACAGATGCTGCACTTTATCAGTACTGTGATCAATTAGGAACAGCTCGTCTTCACAGGTAATGAATATGCCCTGAACTTTTTTTTATCATATAAGGGCATTGGTGCACAAGGAATTGATCAGCCTGGGATCACACCATTTGGTCAGTTTCACATAAAGCAACCAACCATTTTTGTTCTCCAGCAAATTTGTGAAATATCCTGAAATGCGAACATGAAAGCCAATTGTGAATGATGCCTGTGTGTGGCATTCCTATAATGAAAGGATTCACTGACTCTCCTACTAAAAGCAACTGTTCCCCAAGACTCCAACCCATTTCACTTTTTGAACATTTGTTGCAAATGTTAGAACAAAATTGGATTTTAAGACATTTTTATCCTAATATCCTTGATTGAGAATGCATTGAGAATGGGGGACTATCTCAGGACAGACAATAACTTAAGTTTTCACATTTCAAGCAGTGGCCGAGAATGCCACACGTGAGCCAGTGATGAACTTACTTGCATGTATTTGTTGCAGACTGATGGTTTTTTCCAGGTTTCTCCGTAGGTTGACTTCTGCTCCATATTTCCCCACTGTACCATCATCAACCAGAAGGAAATGTGAGTGGACATTGTTCAGTATGCTCAGTTTGCTCATTGGTTTTAGCAAGGTTTGGTAGGGAGCAACAACCTGTGTAAAACACATGCCATCAGGATATAAATTCTGGCACTGGAGCAAAAAAAGGACGAATTTTGAAAAGTTGTGGAATATTGATCTTACATTTCTGCCAATTAAATCATCCCGGTTTTCTACAACTCCCCAGGGAGCTATTCCAATCGCACAGATTTTGTGGGACAGTTTGGAGGCGTGTTCATTGAGGGCATCTCCAACATGTTTTGCGGCACCTGTTCACACACAGAAGGCACATTATTTGCAGAGTAACTTCAGAACCAAATGAATATCAAGCAACATTCAGGGATAGGTCTAGGTGCAAAGGCATTAAATACATTCAACAAAATATACTGGATAAGAGCGAGTAGGCGCCTTCTCATTCCTCTCCACTTCCTGGGAAACGCGCCCCCATTTCAAAACTATGGGGCTGCAATGACGGGGTGTGTGACCTGGGCTTCTCACATTACGGAAGATTAGTCGCCTGGGGCCCCATTGTCCTCCTGGCCCCGCCATATAGTTCTGTAAAACTACTATGCGTAATGAATGTTACAGCCTCTCCTCCTGTATGCGAACCCATAACACATGCAGGCTCAGGCATGGCCCACCAAGTGTAGACCTCTGTACAGTGACTTCCCGACTTCATGATGAGGGATAAACTCCTAGGAAAAAAGGAACCTTGTTCAGTTCCAAAGAGTTGACCAGTAGTCCATGTTTACAAACATCATAAATATTACGCAATTCATCGGTGTGTATCAATTCTATCCGCAGCCCCTTCGCTAGGGAGAATACCCGGCCCCTTTTGTTCTTCATGTGGCATATTAAGTGCACTCACTTGGACATTACAACGGGAATATGATCACTCACCATTGTATTACATTAGAATGGTACAAGGTTTCATTGTCCTTAAGTTGGAAAGATTCCATTTACATTTGGAAACCCAATCAGATTCTGCCTGTGGCCAGAAAACTTTTCAAAAGTCCCAACACGGGTCAGACTGGATTTGACAATTAAAGGCCACTATCTATCTGCTACCATTCTTTGATCCCATAACCCTGGTAAAGATGTTTGCAGGAATAATAGAAAAACAAACAAAAAAACTCCAAACCAAGATGTGTAAACTCTGAACCACAAGTGGCCAAAGTGAATAAGTATTGAGCTAAACAAAGTCTTTGCAGGGGGTTCATACTTCGATTAAAAAAAAAAAAATCATCGGGCTCCCCTCAGAATTTCTCACAATTATTTTATTAAATTGGCAATGTTAAAATATATCTATACATATTTAAACACTGCAGTTATGTTCTGTTACTGTTTTGAAAATGCAATCAAATACATGATTGTCAAACATAATATACTGGTCAGGCATGCCTTACTAGCACGTACAAGTATCCACAGTGTGACTAATAGAATTGGGGGCGGGGGGGCTTGAAGAATATTTGGAGTCCCTTTCCTTTCGACACCTTCTCCCAACCAGGATATAAATAGTAAAAGATATTAGTGATGGCCTGTTACACAGCCACTTGGTGCCACTCATTTTTTCTCATCTTAAAACAAAGCACTGTTATCAGCACTATGCTTCTTTTGGCCAGAGCCTGGGGCCCCCCTGGGATCACTTGAGGCCCCCCTAGGGGGGCCCGCCCCCAGTTTGAAGACCCCTGCTCTAAAGGATAGCCGGAGCTCGTGGTGAAACGAACTATATTCATGGAGTCCCACTTCTCTTTTGGAGGGGGCTTCAAGGTTTCATTCAGCTCTGTGAGCACTATGACTTTTAGGTCCTTTCCTGTGTTTTCAAGAAAGGAGCATTTAATCTCTCATCCATACAGTCATCTGTCAGTCTTCAGCATGCCCTGTGCCTTGGGATCCGGTCATCGAGGACCTGGAAGGTGAACCTTGGAAAACTCTAAACACTTTAGTTTACTATCGGAAATCAATACTATTGTCAGCTTCCAGGAGAAGAAGAAACAGGAGCTCCTCTGAGCCTTGTGTTCCACTCTCCCATGAGTTCAGAGTGAGGTGGAATGTGTGAGTGATCTATAATGAAAGAGCAAGTGAGAAGGAATAGGCGAGATTGGTGGTTGCTGAAGCACGTGGAGGAAGCTGTATTAGGTGAAGTCATGGTTGAGTTGTTATTTTCTGTATACTTAAAGATGTAACCAATAGCTACTCCTGCATCCACCATAACATCTGAATACGCAACGTCTGCCCATATCAGGTGCATCTGGATCAGACCCTAGCAGCTAAATAACAAATTATCTCCCTAAAATGAGTGCTTTCTGAAGCTAAATGATGAGACGCCTAGGATGTGTGATGGAACGGACTCTTGCACCCTATGACACCCAGCTCCCAAAGTCTGTGCACCTGACACCTGTTGCAAAGTCCCACGAAGACGCTGGGTGCATTCAAGGGCTAATGGAGTTCTGAATGTGGACAACTAAGGAACCCACCTGTGGTCAAGCGGTTGTGGCCCATTCCGATTTTAGCCAGGAGTGGGAGAATGAGCCAGATCTGTAAAGTAAGCTGGCCTGTCTGACCTTCTTTGGCATGATGTTTGCGTCTAGGAGACCCAAGTATCTATGCAGATCTGTTTTCAACATGATACTCCCATGTGATATTTGGGGCAGACTTTGGTAAGATTCTCCATAATTATCATAGTCTCTATCAACTGTTTGGCACCGTTGTTGCATTGGAGACTCAAAACCTGGCCCAAGTTAGTCCAAAAGTGAATACTAGTGTAACTGCTGCAAGGAATGTAATAAACAAGTCAGGGAGAATTCTTAAACCTCTTATATGTGAGACTTCAACTATGTAAAAGTTGTTTTTGCCCTGAAGAAACAATAGAATTATGTGGCAAGTTACTATTAATAGACCTCAGTGAAATATACTTCAAACACCACAAATGTGAACAGTGAAAGAATAAACATTTGACTTCTTCAAGTACCTTTAGGTGCCTCAAACTGTTTGTACTATGGATTTAGGGTGGACCAAAGTTGGGGTTACTCCCAAAAAGACAACTGCATGTCAGTCTATTTTTTTTAATTAGCTTCCCTGTAGACAAGTCTTCTTGATTCATATTCCAGGGCTCTAGCTCACGTTTAACTGCTCCCTACCTAGGTTTGGTTTGCATAAGTACTATCATCACATCACCAGTGCCACTGGTTATAAAGAAATCTTAGAAATCAAAGTCTTTCAATTTGCAGCACAGCATCTTAGTGAGGCAACCTGTGAATCAATCTCATCCCATATCTGTCCATTGTTCAGCTGACACTTACACTCATGTCTAGATCTTCTCCCTCTTTTGCACCTTCAAGTATTTATTCTAGCCAACTTCTGTATTCATACTCAATATTTATTTTATAGTTCTTCCATAGGTATGGTCAACCTCCTGAATAACACCACAACTTACAAACTCTACCAAAGGCACTGACCAAAACAAAAGAAGAGCTTTGTTGCCGCTATTCTCCATAGTCACAGAAAGGTGCAAGTTCTCAACATCCTTTTCTTAGCCACAGCTTTCACAAACCACAGATTCACAAATTAACACCCCATCTATTTTTTCTCTCTTAAAGCGAGATTGTTGGATGCGTCGAGTATCTACTTTCAGTCAGTTCTCTTTTGCTGTCTTTTACTAAATGCAACATTACTTCAGGATTATCAGCTCGTCCTCAGAAGCATTACACTCGTCAGTCCCTGCAAGTCTCCCAAAACCAGAATAGATGGTTTGTGAAAGAAATCCACCTGTCACTTAAAGAAGGGAGAGTGTATAAAGTAGTTTCATGTGCAGGAAGTAAATAATACAATCTTCAAAAGTATCCAATCCAGTTTTGTCTCGAAGACAAATCACCAATGCAAATGGGTGTTCTACTGATTCCATGTATATTCAGAGCTGGTATCCGAAAAGACATTGTAGAGCAATAAGAAATCAATTCCATCCCTGATTTGATGCAAAAAGCGTATTCTGCTTTTTGGGTCAAGGGCCCTAAAACATCTATATACCTTCCACAGCTTGATGACCCAGTCAAACTGTGTAATCACATCCCAAAGTATATGCTTAGACAGCTGCAGGAGAAAATGATTTGTGTTAGACCTGGCATCTTTGGCGTGTTTTTCCCCTGTCTTTTTGCTTCTGACTTCCTGTGTTGTGTTTTTTTGCTGTCTACCTCAGATTTGTCAAGGGGTATGGCACCATTGTTGCCCCGTTACAAAGCTGACTTCAAGGAAGCAGCCACATCAGGTGATCTGGACTGACACATGCCAGACCGCTTTTGACACCCTGAAGGAGGCCCATGCTCAAGGCTCCTGACTTCTCCAAAGAGTTTGTGGTGCAGACTGATGCCTAAGAGGATAATTTGGGAGCTGTGCTTTTGTAGCTGAATGAAGAGGGCCTAGATCAACCCATAGCCTTCATTAGTAAGAGGTTATTTCCCCAGGAACAGAGGTGGAGTGCAATTTAAAGGGAAGCATTTGGTGTGGTCTGCGCCCTAAAGATGCTAAGACCCAACTTGTTTGGGACTCCCTTCCGAGTTCAGACAGATCACCAGCCCCTCAGATGGTTGATGCAAATGAGGGGTGAGATCCCAAAACTGTGCAGGTGGTCAATCTCCCTATGGTGAATGAACTTCACAGTGAAACACCACCCTGGCACAGAACACGGTAACCAGGGCTTTAAGTGGGAAAAAAAACTGGGGGTGCTCTAAAAGGGGCGTGACAAATTTCTTAAAGGGGTGTGGCCTATCCAAGTAGGGGCGTGGTCTAAATCAAGATAACTAGCCCAAAAATGTATATGATCTTGTGTAATGTAACTAGTGCTCATGTAGCTCACGTAAAGCGCTCCAATACTTTCGGATCGAGACAGAGCTATATTAAACTGTAATATATATATATATATATATATATATATATATCAACTCCCTTCCTAATGCATCTAGAGTTATTATATTCAGTGGCTGGGTGGTTTATTGGTATTTTCCGGCGCTGGCACAAGTCCTTCTGAAGGCTCACAGGCTCACAGGTTGTGTGTGCAAGCACTGGCGCTAGAGTGTATGCCAACGTCGGTATGTATTTCATGTGTTATTGTTCATCCTATGTGTGATTTGACATGTGTGGTTCCACGTTATCACATATGTGTTACTGTAAACGTTATTTATTAGGCGATCAGTGAACAGAAGCAGACACCTGGACAGACTAACACACAGAAGGGAATATAATGTAAATGAAACGACCCATGGATGGATAAACTGAGTGATGGGTGGACGGTCGGTTGGTTAGAAATAGACATATGATTGAGAAAAAAGACGGGCAGGTATGTATCTAGAGAAATCAGACAGGTTTTGAGGCATAGAGATGACGGGCCGACAGGGGCAGGGCTGCACTGGTAGTGGTAGTGTCACTGCTGCTGGATTCTGTTGTAGACCCTCGTCCCTCGCTTGCTTTAAGGCAGAGCAGGGTCACACTGGTTGCTGGAGAAATCTTGCTGCAGGCCGTAAAAGCAGGGTCGTGCCGGTTCTAACCAGCTGTTGTTGTGCCGATGGCTGGCACGATGACGTAGGTGGCGCTGCGTGTTCAAAGAGAAGGGAAATCCCGAGAGAAAGTGTCTCTCTTCAAAGGATTTCCCTTCCTGCTACAATGATGTCATGCCTTAAGCAGTGCGCACGCATGCTCACCCGAAACACCAAACAAAAACCGGGACGTCAGTTCACCCTACCTTTGACCTTTGAGGCCCGAAAATAGAGCCCCCTAGAGACCCCTTTCGAGGCCCCCCCAAAAAAACTGGGGGTGCTCAGACCCCCACCGACCCCCCCCCCACTTAAAGCCCTGACGCTAACGCTGTGGTCTGTCCAGGATCTTCCTCCTTAGTTAAGAGAACTCCCATGAGGTTGGATAGTTCTCCCCACTTTCAGCTGGGAGGGGGGATGAGGAAGCGTGTTAGGCCTGGCATCTTTGCTGTGTTTTTCCCCTGCCTTTTTGCTTCTGACCTCCTGGTTTTCCTTAGTCTGTGTGCTGGATTTCGTTTTTGCTGGTTTTAGGACTCAGGGCACTTTACCACTGCTGACTAGTGCTAAAGTGCAAGTGCTCCATCTGCAAATTATATTGGTGATTGGTTTATCCATGATTGGCAGATTTGATTTACTATTAAGTTCCTAGTAAAGTGCACCAGGTGTGTCCTACTAGTGGGCCTGCAGCACCGATTGTGCCACCCACATGGGTAGCCCTGCAAACATATCTCAGACCTGCCACTGCAGTGTGTGTGTGTGTGTGTGTGTGCAGTTTTGAACTGCCATGTCGACCTGGCAAGTGCAACCACTTGCCAGGCCCAAGTCTTCCCTTTTTTCTACATGTGAGGCACCTCTAAGGTAGGCCCAAGGTATCCCTGTGGGCAGGGTGCAATGTATTTAAAAGGTAGGACATGTGCTGTGCTGTTTTACATGTCCTAATAGTGAAATACTGCTAATTTAGTTTTTCACTATTGCAAGGCCTACCTCTCCCATAGGTTATCATTTAAGCTGCCTTGTAACATCTTACAAGTGTAACTTCCAATTGGGAACTGATAGAGATTTGGAGTTTGGGGTCTCTGAACTCACAATTTAAAAGTACATATTTTAGGGAAGTTGGTTTTTAAATTGCATTTTTGGAAGTGCCACTTTTAGAAGGTGGGCATTTTCTTGCTTTATCATTCTGTGCCTCTGCCTGTCTGTAGAATCTACGTCTGGGTTAGGATGACAGTTGAGTTGTTTGTGCATTCACGATAGACAGTCACACAAAGGGAGTTGAGGTGTGCCTCGCATATCCTGATGGCCCATCACTAGGCTGAAGGACCTTCCTGAGCTACAGTGGTGGGAGGAGTTGTCACTGACACCTGAATAGGGCTGTGCCTCTCCTTACACAAAGCTGTCTCCACCCCCCGTAGTGTGACTGGAGCCAGGTCAGTCAAAGGCAGGGTCTTGTGCACTACAAAGACTTTCCTTTGAAGTTTGCCTACCTCAAAGGCAGAAAGGAGTGTAAGTATTGGACCTCTGACACCCCAGAAGCAGAACACATTTGGACTAAAGGACAGTCTGCCAGGAAGAAGAGCTGGATGCGGTAGGAGGGACTGCCGCTCTGCCTGTTGCTTTGTTGGGCTGGCCTGCTGTTTGCTGCTTCTGTCCTTGGGGTGAAAGGACTGAACTTTGCTTTCTGTATTCTGCTTCTAAGGTTCTCCACGGGCTTGTGTTTGCTTGCCTCCTGTTAAGAATTCTCAGGGCCATCACAGACTTCACCTACCAGTGTCTGGGTTCTTCTGCTGAGAGTCCCAACTTGCCAAGTGGTGACAAATCCAGTTCCTGGGCCCTTGGAAGTAGAATCTGGTGAACTGAAGGAGAAAATCCACGCATTGACTCACAGCATCTGGTTTTATTGACGGTTTGCTGCAAATTTCGATGCATTCCTGCTGCCAGCACTGGAGCGTGGTTCCTGATCGGCGCATTGCACACGGCTTTCACCGCAAACCCCAGCTTTTCGTCGCAGTGCATCAGAACAATCGCCACAGCGTGTGTTTCGCACCCGCATCACCAATTTCTGTGACGTATCGCTCCAACTCCGGCGCAGCGCCTGCTTCATCGCTGTGGAATCGACGTAGCTCGTCTGGATTTTTGACGCATCATCCCTGTGTGACGATTTTTTTTATGTTGCCCAGCAGTAAGGAACCAAATTAAGAAATGGACTGCAGCAGAAATATAAAATGTATATTGTTTTATTTACAACCAACTAATGGATTCTGATTACATATTTCCCCATCACGTTCGGAAGGACTTCGAAGTGTTAGTTGACAGCTCCTTCTTATCAGAGAAACAAAAACGGGGATCTATCATCTCCCTGTGACATGGCTACCATATCCTGGTTGAACAAGAGATGCAGAGCGGACGTGCCGCTGGCAGGCCAATTGAAAGCCCATCTGTGTCCGTTCGCGACCCAACCGCGACCAGTGATAGGGACCCTGGTCCCCCGACCGCCTCCTCTACAACTCAAGCACACCCACGATCTCAACCCCGGGCGCAACAACAACTGCCAGCTCTCGACGCCTAAGAACACCCACTGCCCTCTCTCCTGTCTACACTGCCACAGCTCCTTCACCCACCTCCGTACCCCACCAGCATCTCCCAGCCTACCAGACATCACTGCTCAAAAACCATTCAACGGCATCCTCCTCAACATACGTTCAATCAATCAATCAGGGGTTTGTTCAAGCGTGACTACTCACCCGTAAGGGTCTCAAGGCGCTAGGGGGGTGGGGGTGGGTGCAGGTTCCATTCCATCAAGGAGGGGGTCTGTCGAAGAGCCAGGTTTTGAGGTTTCTTGCGAAGATGGGGAGCGATGTTGTCTGTCTGAGGTGGAGTGGAAGGGCGTTCCATGCTTTGGCCGCGAGGAAGGAGAAAGAGCGGCCTCCCGATCTGGTCTTTCTGGTGCGGGGGACCATGGCGTAGGAGAGCTGGGCTGATCGTAGGGTCCTTTGGGGTGCGTGGAATTTGAGTCGGCTGTTCAGGTATGCTGGTCCGGTGATGTGGAGGGCCTTGTGTGCGTGGGTGAGCATCTTGAAGGTGATTCTCGCCTCGACGGGGAGCCAGTGGAGTGTGCGCAGGTGCTGGGAGATGTGGCAGTGTTTTGGCAGGTTGAGGACCAGTCTTGCGGCGGCGTTCTGGATGTTCTGTAGCTTGCGGGTGAGGTTTTTGTTTATTCCGGCGTAGAGTGCGTTGCCGTAGTCGAGTCTGCTGGTGACCAGGGCGTGAGTGACGGTCTTTCGGTGTTCGAGGGGATCCATTTGAAGGTCTTACGAAGGAGGTGGAGGGTGTGGAAGCAGGAAGACGAGACAGAGTTGATCTGGCGGTCCATTTTGAGCTCGGAGTCCAGGATGATTCCCAGGTTGCGTGCATGGTCCGTGGGGGTTGGCGGGTTTCCGAGGGTGGGGGGCCACCAGGTGTCACTCCAGGCGTCGGGGTTTGGGCCCATGATGAGTACTTCTGTTTTGTTGGTGTTTTGTTGGTGTTTAGTTCCCTACACAAGCACTAAATAGAAATCTGGGAACTCGTCAACACCTACTCACCCAACGTTGCCTTCCTCATGGAAACCTGGAACAATGCCAACTCTGCACCAGACATCACCACTGCCATTCCAGACGGACGAACCAGCATCTCCTACTGCCACACTACGGAAATTCTCTGGACAAATCACCACTGCATCCACTTCTCCTTCAAAAAAACCACTGTACACCAACACGCCCACCGACTCCCCCGTAGAAGCTGGAACAAAGTCACCGAAGACCAGCTCACCTCCACCCTAGTCAGCACCGCACCACCGACTACATCTGATACAAACACCGCAGCATGCAACCTCCACCGCTGGATCACGAACTGCGCCGACACACTTGCCCCCTCTCAAGAAAGCCACCGAAAGACACATCAAGAAAGCAAGCTGGTTCACCCCTGCACTCCAAGTATCCAGACGCTCCTGTAGACATCTCGAAAAGACATGGAGAAACAACAAAACCCCGGAAACACGCACCACCTACAAAGTAGCCACCTCCGCACACCACCAACCCATCAAATCCAAAAGGAAGAAATCCCTCCAAGACAGACTCCTCAATAGGGCACACAACACCAAAGAGCTCTTCTCCATCATCAAGGAATTAGCCAAACCCTGCAGCAAAACAACAGACGCTCCACCCTCCCAAGACCTCTGCAACACCCTCTTCCACCACAAGATTAAGATGATCTACAACAACTTCGACATCCAAGACCACCTCACCGCTCCAGCTCCCCCCTCCTGCAACGCCACCCAATAGACCCTGCCCAAATGGATCCCGCTCACGACAGAAAACACCTTGAAGACCATGAAAAACATCCACTCCAGAGCACCATCAGACCTCTGCCCACACCACATCTTCCACAGAGCCGCCTCTCCCATCGCACCCGAACTACGTCGGACGATCAACTGCTCCTTCGAGACCGCCACCTTCACTGACGACTGGAAACACACGGAAGTCAACTCCCTCCTGAAGAAACCCGCCGCGGATCCAGCAGACCTCAAGAACTTCAGGCCCATCTCCCTGCTTCCCTTCGCAGCCAAGGTAATTGAAAAGGCCGTCAACACCCAGCTAGCGAACTTCATCGAAGTCAACAACGTCCTGGACATCTCCCAATCAGGATTCCGAACCAATCACAGCACCGAGACCGCCCCACTCGTCGCCACAGAGGGCATCCGCATCCTCCTCGACAAGGGCGAAGCAGCAGCCCACATCCTCCTGGACCTCTTGGCTGCATTCAACACCATCTCCCACCGCACCCTAGCCACCAGACTCCACAACGCCGGCATCCGCGGCAAAGGCCCTCGACTGGATACGCTCCTTCCTCACCGGCAGAACCCAGTGGGTCAGATACCCCCTCACCTCTCGGAACCGACAGAGACCAACTGTGGAGTGTCCCAGGGCTCCTCCCTCAGCCCCACCCTCTTCAACATCTACATGGCCCCCCTAGCAACCATCGTCAGGAACCACGGGCTCAACATTGTCTCTTACGCCGGCGACACCCAGCTGATCCTCTCCCTCACCAACAAGTCCAGCATCACCTAACACAACTTCCAAGATGGGATGAAAACCAAAGCCACCTGGATGAAGAACAGCTGCCTGAAACTCAACTCAGAAAAGACATAAGTCCTCATCCTTGGCTCCAACCCCTCTACATGGAACGACTCCCGGTGGCCCTCCGCCCTCATAAATCCCCCCACCCTGACGGACCACGCACGAAACCTCGGCATCATACTAGACTCATCGCTCACAATGAATCTTCAGATCAATGCTGTATCCTCGACCTGCTTCAACACCCTCCGCATGCTCCGAAAGACTTTCAGATGGATCCAACTGAATCTAGAAAAAATGTCATGCACGCGCTCATCAGCAGCAGAATGGACTATGGAATCAATAAGAAACTCCTTCGCAAACTCCAGACTGTCCAGAACGCCGCAGCCAGACAGATCCTCGACTTCCCCCGTCGCAGTCATATCACCCAACAGCTCCGCCATCTCCACTGGCTTCCAGTCGAAAGAAGAATAACCTTCAAACTCCTCACCCACGCATACAAGGGGCCCTTCACACACCTGACCTGCATACCTGAACAGCCACCTCTCCTCCCACGCACCCAAAAGACACCTCCGATCAGCCCAGATCTCTCTGGCCACCGTCCCTTGTATCAACAAGACCAGAACGGGAGGAAAGTCCTTCTCCTACCTCGCAGCCAATGCTTGGAACACCCTCCGCATCCACCTCCAGCAATCTCCCATATTGCCCGAGGTCAGGAAGGACCTTAAGACCTGGCTCTTCAGATGACCCCAGCACTCAGAGTCGCTCCTCCCTCACCCGCCAGCGCCTTGAGACCCTCACGGGTGAGTAGTTGCGCTTTACCAACCCTGATTGATTGACTGATCACAAATCTTTTGGGATTTTACAAGTTCAAAAATGAGTTGCACAACCAGAAGCAGAGGACCTGCGCAGTGTAATGGTATAATTGATCCCTCTAAAAGTTTATTGTCTTAGCCCCTGTGATCAATAAGGTTTGCACGGACTTTCAAAAAACAATTAAGAGCTGCTAGAAAGGCTTCTCGCCATACCCTGAGCAGAACAATAGACGTAGGGAAGTGAAGGATACCTGGAGGAAGATTGGTTGTAAAAGGAAGCTGACCACTGAGTTCTGGTTTGGTCACGGAGTGAGACTGATATATCCTAACATTCTTCCTTTCTTTTCAACAGATAGTGCTGTCACAGATTTGGGGTACTGGCAAGTCTATGTTCATTCAATAAAGTAAATAGGAAAAAACCTGTCAAATCTAGACCTGGATGTGCATGAACTTCCACATGACTGTTTATAATACTGCAAGAAATGCACTGTTAAATTCAAATGAAGAGTTAATGAACATGCATTGTACATCCATTTGCAATATTACTAACCTTTACCATTTTCTACAAAAGCTAGATGTTCTTTATGAGATGATAGTTGTTATTAACTGTTGTTATCCTGGCCCCTGCATAGGAGGCTAGAGATCCATGTATGTCTAGGTTCTATCATAATGAATCCTCCAAGTTGTCTTAAATGGCATTTAAGGCCATTAGCCTCTATATTGCCTATATTGATGGTACACATATACCAACATCTTAAACAATCAAAATAGTAAGTACTGGGGGGCGTGGCTTGGCAGCCAAGCATGGCGGACGCTGTTTAAGTGAGCTCCGCATCTCCACGCCAAACCGGGACCAGAATCCGCCTGTAACCCTTGTCCGGGGGACTTTCTATACAGCGGCGCACGACTAGGACAGTACTGGGCACCGGCGGGAGCAGCATAAAGTGCCTGCGTGCCGCGACGGCTCTGCCGCGATCTGGGTGAGTGGCGGCGCCGCGGTCAGCGGGCCGCGAGGTGGCGTTCCCCTGATCGGAGACGGCCGGAAGGCGCTAGGCGACGAGGGGGATTTGGGCCTGGTCGGGGCCTGGGTGAAGACCGTCCAGCAACCTCTGCGGCGAGAGGGGCGGCCGGCCGGGGTCCCGTGTGGGGAGCCCCCTCCGTGGACAGCTCCATTATCTGAGTGCTCCTGGCACACGTGGGCAGCCCTGCATGTGGTCCGGTCGGCGTCGGACGCGGGGAGACTGGTGCCTCGCTACTGCTGACCCGGAGGGCATCCCATGCACTGTGCGACTGCCCGGCCTGTGGGGGTCTGCCGCCTGGGATCCATTGGGACCTCCTATTCCCCCTCCAACAACACAGGGCTGAACTAGCCCCCATCGGATTGAGCGGCGCTGCACCGGGGCCCCGTCTGAACGTTGCTCGGATCCCCGGGGCCCGAGGCCGGCCGGCTTCCGACTGATGGGACAACGTAGATCCTAGCCGCTGGAGCTGTGTCCATCCTAGGACGGTGCCCCGACCCGCTGGGGTCTGCAGCCTGGAGTGACCAGAGTGGGCTGCGGGGGTCCCGTGCCGGAGTGTGGGCCGGTCCGGGTGGTGGTGTGTCCCGGCGCCCCCTCTTCTCCTTTGTTGGTCGCCCGGGGCACCCATAACTACACGGAGTCGAGCGCTGGCCCCCCCGGAGAGGCAGGATGGGGAAAGAGAAATCCGGAGGTGCGGGTGCGAAACAGGGCACCATTGATCACTTCACTGCGCCGGTCGGCGCTCCTCCGGCGGGTGTGGGTGCTAGTCCGCCGCCAGACAATGCGGCCCTCTTGGTGGCGATTAATGGAGCCAGAGATACACTGGAGGCCAAGATAGGCGCAGTGGGGTCGGAGGTGTCGTTCCTCCGTCAGGACCTGCGCAAAGCCGTTGACCGCATCACAGAGGCCGAAACAAGGGTCTCCACGGTCGAAGACACAGGGTCCACCCTCCAGAAACAAGTACACAAGCTCACAGTGGAGTCAAGGGAGCTTGCCTCCAGGGTGGAGGATGCAGAGGGTCGGACACGTCGCAATAACCTACGCTTCGTGGGCCTGCCGGAGGGTTGTGAAGGGCCTTCCATGACCAGTTTCATAACAAGTTGGCTGACTGACCTCATGCCCAGCGACGCACTATCGCCATGCTTCATCGTGGAGCGCGCCCATAGGGCCTTGACCCAGAAACCACCTCCAGGCGAACGCCCCAGACCGGTCATCGCTAGGATTTTGAACTATTCGGACCGCGATGCTATCCTGCGAAGCGCCAGACAACATAAAGACCTGTTCCACTACGAGTCCAAATCAATCATGGTATTCCCGGACTATACTCGGCTTGTTCAGCAACAACGGCAATCCTTCATGGCGGCGAAGCGCAAACTACGCGATCTGAACCTACAATACATGCTGCTGTATCCGGCCCGGATGAGAGTCATCTTCAACTCACAGTCTTTCTTCTTTGACACCCCGAGGCCGTGTTTGCATGGGCCGAGGAGCGCCCGCGGCTGCGGCAGAGCTCGCCATGTGCTAGGGACTCTGATTCGTCTAGGGGATCGAGGAGAAGCCGGTCTCGCCGAGCAAAATCAAGGAAACGACAGAGCCCCAGACCCGACAGTCAATCGGCAAGCCCAGATCATATCTCCTGAACCGCTGGACATTACTGTACTAATAGACTGCAAGTATATGTACTCTTTCCTATGCACACTTAAATGCTGATTTTATAGACTCTTTCTCCGTGAAGCGTGGAGACTGCTCATGGGACTGCCAAGCCACAGACTCTTTTTCTTTTTGAGCACCCCCATGTTTGTAACGTTGGGTGGGCGGGTTGGGTATTGTTGGTGCTGGGGTTCTGGACCCCCGTTGGGGGCCCGCCCCCCAGCATCGCGACAGATGCTCCTCTGTTTTGGTAGCGTAGGGTGGGGGTGGGGGGAGGTGGGGGGTTTTTCTTTCAGTTTCCAAAGTTTCCTATGTTATATGCAGACATGTCACACAGATCGTTCTCCTTCATCCAGCACACATTCCGCACATGGGATGAATGGCACCAAATGACATAGCCCCACCTGGCGACCTCAGGGTGGTATCTTGGAATGTCCGGGGTCTTCATAACAAGATAAAGAGGGGCGCCGTGCTGCGCCAGGCGAAGAGATATGGTGCGGACCTCCTCCTGTTGCAGGAAACCCACCTCCTGGGCACCAAAGTCCCGTGCCTGGCCCGTTTTGGCTTCCATCATGTTTATCATGCAGGGTACACCAGGGGCTCCAGGGGGGTGGCGATTCTAATTAATCGTGGGGTGCAGTTTCAATACATCGCCCATAGGGCAGACCCCGGGGTAGGTATCTTTTGTGACCTGTACATTGTACGGTGAGCGGGTTACAATTGGTTGCATTTATGCGCCCCCCGCTGGGCCAGACATTCATTGATAAGATTACTGCTGTATGGGGGGACCTCCAAGAAGACCTGATACTCCTAGGGGCGACTGGAATGACATTATGGGCCCGTTAGACCGGTCACGACATATAGATCCTCTGCAGCCCCTGAGTGCCTCTAGGCTACACTCTTTAGCGTCCGCATTAGGTTGGGCGGACGTATGGAGGGAATTCCACCCCTCGGAGCGAGTATATACGTTTTTATCCCCAGTACATGGGACACAGTCCCGCCTTGACTACTTTTTCGCCCCCGTGCCTGCCTCCACCGCCTTTCACAGGTAATACACTACCCCCGCGGGCTCTCTGACCACTCTCCAATTGCCATGCGATTTCACATTCTTTCCCGCAGACCCCCTTCCGCTGGCGTATGTCTCCCTGGCGCTTGCAGTGCCCCAAGTATCGAGACATGCTTCATACTGCCGTGTCCGATTATTTGGAGTCTAATGGCCCGACCGCCTCGTCTGGTAGCATACTATGGGAGGCTCTCAAACCGACTGTCCGGGGGTGGAGATAAGTTACTGTACAACTGAAAAGCGCCTTCGCCGCGAACGACTCGCGGACCTAGAGGCGCGTCAGATCGCTCTCGAACAACAACTAGCTGTCGACCCCAGCCCAAGTATCAGGCGTAACTTGTTGCTGACACAACAGGACTTACGCCAACATCTATTGGCAGAAGCCAAAGAAATTTGGGAAGCATCACAGCATAGGGTATATCAATGGGGGGATAAATCAAGCAAAATGCTCCATCGGCTTTGCCAGTTGGATAAATCCCCTGCAATAGTCCCTACAATCTTAGGGGTAGATGGGTCCCTTATCTCCTCACCGATAGGGGTGGCCAATGAGTTTGCACGTTATTTCGCTGCCCTCTATGCCGAGCGGGAGCAAATCTCGGCCGGTCTAATAGCAGAGTTTCTTAGGGACATTCCACCCAAGAAGCTTTCTGATCAGGTGCGCGACCGACTGGAGGCGTCCATCACCCTTGAAGAGTTGACTGGCGCGCTTAATGCGCTTCATCCGGGGCGCGCTCCAGGCCCTAATGGGTTCCCGATGGAGTTCCTCAGACCACATCTTCATCTTCTAGGGCCCCATCTCCTGGCAACGATCCAAGAGGCTGTGGACTCTGCCATATTACCCCTAGACTGGCGACACGCTGAGATTGTACTTTTTCATAAGCCTGGGCGCCCCCGGAAAACCCTTCATCTTATCGCCCCATATCCCTAATTAATTTTGAGCCTAAATTATTGGGGAAAGTGTTGGCCGACCGCCTCCGCTCTTGTATTACGGACCTGGTCCACCCGGACCAGGCCGGCTTTATGCCCTTAGAGCCACTCGCCACAATATCCGACGGGTACACAACGCCCTTGCCACGGCTCCAGCCCTCGGCAAGCCCGCGGCCATTCTACTTGCTGATATAGATAAGGCTTTTGATTCCTTGAGCTGGGTTTATCTATTCCAATTATTAGAGGCCTGTAATTTTGGACCCCGGTTTCTCGCCCTTGTTCGCCTACTTTACACAGACCTGTCCGCCTCAGTGCGCATTGCCGGACATCGTTCGCCTCCATTTGGCATTCGACGAGGGACTCGGCAGGGGTGCCCCTTATCCCCTTATTGTTTGCTTTAGCCATTGAGCCGTTGGCGGCATGGGTCCGGTGGGACCCGGTTTTCCGGGGTTTTGATTGGTCGCAATCACGTTCCGACCGCATCGCGTTATACGCGGACGATGTGTTGTTCTTCATTACGGACCCGTGGTTCACTGGGCCCCGGGTGCTGCAGATCCTACGGGTGTTTGGGGAAACAACTGGGCTCCATACGAACCCGGCCAAGTCAATCCTCTTCCCGGTATGTGGCCCTCAGGGTCGTGACGCCTGGGCAGCGCAGCTGACTCATGCGACAGATGGCTTCAAATATCTGGGGATCTATATATCGGCTTGCCCCAGGATCTCCTGGCTACATAACATTACCCCTCTTCTTGCCGGCCTGAATAGTGAAACTAATATATGGTCCTCGCTCCCGCTGTCTCTCTATGGCCGATCCGCAATATTTAAAATGGTTTCGCTTCCCCGGTTGCTCTATCGCCTTCAAAACTTCCCATATCCGATTCCGCGCACCTGGTTCGCGCAGGTCAATGCTATACAAAATAAATTCCTCTGGAACAGCGGCGCGGTCAGAGTCGCACTTCGCACATGCGTGCAATCTACCTACTGCGGGGGCATTGCGGCTGCGGATATATACTCCTATTATATGCTTCACATTTACTCGTGCTTAATGAGTGGTGGTACAACTCCCCGACAGACCCGGCATATGCAGCGGAACACACAGCATTAGAGCATACCCCCCTCTTACACCTCCTATATAGCACAGCACGCTTAGAAGCCTTACCTCCTGCGTGCAGGGTAGTAATCTCGCTCTGGCGGACCAAGGTGCGGCAGATGGGCTGGGAGGGAGGCTTACTCGGGCAACTCCATTGTGGCATGGTACATGCC
The DNA here is from genome assembly GCA_963921515.1 of Calotriton arnoldi. Taxonomy (NCBI): domain Eukaryota; kingdom Metazoa; phylum Chordata; class Amphibia; order Caudata; family Salamandridae; genus Calotriton; species Calotriton arnoldi. The sequence continues at coordinate 2,670,186 of CAWUFW010000043.1, read as the reverse complement.
TACGCCCGGTGGCGGCCCTACAGGGCTTCCGGAGGTGGGACCTGGTGGGGATATCAACCCTTGGAGATGTAATGCGGGGTACCATTATGAAAACATACCAACAATTACAAACTGAGTACCATCTGCACAGAACACAGTTTTATAAATATCTTCAACTTCGCCATGCACTCACCCCCCTCGTCTGCACTGTGGATACCCTGCCGGAATTTCACCCGTTAGAGGGTCGCCTACTTATGGGTGACCTAGGCCGACACAAAATAAGACAGGTATACCAGACGTTAATGACACACACGTCGACAACATTGGACAAGACACGTGGGGCCTGGACAGTTGATATCCCTGACATAACGGACGATGACTGGGCCGAGGCCATAGCGAGCCCGCGTGGGGCGGCGGTCTCGACTAGATACCGTCTGATACAATTCAAGTACCTACACCGGGTATATTATACACGGGTCAGACTGTGTAAGATGGGGATGATTCAGTCCCCTATGTGTCTGCGGTGCGATAGAGAGGAGGGGACATTTCTGCACACCGTGTGGGGCTGCACAGTGCTGCAGCCATACTGGAACAAAATCAGGATTTGTCTTCAGGAGGTGCTGGGGTGGGAGCTCCAGTTAAACCCACGACTCTTTCTCCTGCATGCTACAGAAGATATAGGGGGCAACATATATAAACAACACCTGCTGTTCCTAGCCCTTGTCGTAGCCAAACGAGATATAGCGCAATCCTGGAAAAACACAAGGGCCCCGTCACTTGGCAAGTGGAAGAGGGAGCTTGATAGATGTATGGGGGCGGAAATGGCAGTCTTCCTGGCACGCGGCTGCCCTCAAAAACACAGGAAAATATGGAACCGGTGGGCGATGTATCGGGGCATGGAGCTACCCCCATTGCCCTCAGTAGACCCATAATTACTACTATACCTACACTCTTTAATGCTGGGAAATCTCAAAGCTATGTAGGGATGATGGTTCTATATCATGTTTTTCATAGATTCTCTGTAGATCTCGTGACGTCTGCAAGTTATGTTGGTTGTTTGACCTGCATGTTCAGCAGGTGTTTTAATATGGGCACAAAGATGGTTTTCAGAGATGCTGTATGCCAAGTTCTCCTACAGACCACTGTAGGACGATTGCCCATTGTCTTTTCACAAATGCAAATAAAATTTGTTATTAAAAAAAAAAAAAAATAGTAAGTACTGTGTGCACATACATGCCATAAAACATTAATGGTTATTATTACTGCTTTCCAACTTAGATTGTCAAAACCATGTTGGCATAACATCAATCAGCAGGCAAGGCTAGGAAGAGTGCTTTGTTGTGCCAAACTTGTTTCAAACATCCTACTACTCAAAGGTAGGCCTGAGGAAAAGTAATGTGAACAGGTATTCTTAATTTGCATTAAATAACTAATAATAATAAGTTTATTGTGTGGATACTTAAAACCATTACAATTAGCAATAAGATGTACAATGTTAAAAACTCCAAGCCAAAAGGCGTTCTAAACATTTTTACATTTAGCAAAGTGTCATTACAAGCAGTAATCATGTGAATTGTCTTTAAAAAAGGCTAAAATGTCTTTAGAACTCATAGCACTTGTCACAACTCCTGGACTGGTCCTGACAACTACTGTGGTGCTTAGTAAAAACATAGTGCAGTGTGCAATAAAAGAGAAACAACAACTTTTATCAGCAGGAAATAGGCACCAGGCCTAATGTTCACACCTAAGGCAAGTGCCTAGTTTGAATTTCATCTTTAAGGGATGTGTTATAGCAGACCACTGCTCCGGTGACTACTTAGAGCAAAGTGCAGATTGCATGTCAAAAGTAGCAGCAAGATTTCATGAACAAGCTCAGCTGACTCAAGAAAAACAAAAAGCTATTAATTTGCATTGATTTACCCTTCCATGACAAACCAATGGCATTTGGTATGCTTAGCTCTCAAGGTCATGCTGAGGGGCAATGATGTACCTGAAATCTTATTGTTGCCCATATTGCTCTGTCATCTACATGCAACAGCTTTACATTTCCTTTTCAAAGGTCTCCTTCAAAGTCTTTAAGGCGTCATTTATAGATCAGTGCTATAAAGGTAGAGAGTTCCTGAAGCAACTATGCGCTTGGTTGGAACTTTTGTACCAGATTTGCTGGCCCACCAGTGAAGCCTACTGTCTTAGCTCCTCTGGTGGAAGACCGCTCATCCTATTATTTTCTCCCTACCCAAGTGGGCCATTGAACGATTTCCATGCCACATACCGCCATGCTTTGCAGGCAGTTCCCAGGAAGGGAAATCTAGTGACACTCACCCCGCCATATATAGGGCAGGCAACCTTCACTAGGACCCCAGTGGATGGGCTGGCAGCACCAGCTGAAGTTCCGTCAGCGGAAATCCAATGGTTCCCTCACCTATAAATAGGGAGCCGAACTAAGAGTTTGACTGGGTTGGAGCACTACAGATTTTCCACCCTTCTAAACTCTGTATAATCCCTGTTATACTTTTGTGGACTATAACACAATAGTCTTATGTTAGAAAGGAGGGGTGTCTAATTGGCAGAGGTATGCACCTTTGTCCAAGTAGGGACTCTTCCTTCTAATCAGGGTAAGGGGATTACACACTTTAGATAACCCCTGTTCACCCCCTTGGTAGTTTAGCACGAGCAGACAGGCTTATCCCAAAGGCAATGTGTAAAGTATTTGTACCCCAAACACACAGTAACACAGTGAAAACACCACAAATGGACAACACACCAGTTTAGGAAAATATAGTATCTTTATCTAAACCAAACAATACCAAAACAACAACAATCCAACATAAAGGTATCAAGATATACTTTTAAAATGGTTAAATCAAAGATAGAACTGTAGAAACAAAATAGCTCCACCTGGGGCTATTACGACGTTGTGACAGACAAATCCAAAGTACGGCTCTGACTGCGAGGTGCGTGGGCCGGGCACCGAGTCACACGGACCCCCCAAACAACAGTACCTTGGAAACTAAGGCAACAGATGATGTATGGCGTCGTGGAGGTGGGGCGTTGGAGCCAAGGCAAAGCCAGTTTCTTTCTGCAACGGGGAGGTGAGGCGTCGAGTCCGTGAGAATTCGAATCCAGGGCAGGGGAAGTTAGGCAGCGTGGGCGATGAGGTGTCCGTGCCGTGAAGTGATGCGCCGAACAGTTCGTGAAGTCACCCTCGTTGGTTATTGGCTCTGTGATATGTGATGCTGGCAGTGATGGTGTCGGTGCGAGTGCTGGTGTTGGGAAGGCCGATAACTGCAGGCGTCAATGGGCGTCGGAGCTGCGGTGCAGGCGGTGCGGTGCGTCGTCTACTTCACGAACGGTGCCCGCGATGCAGGTCGCGCAGTCACTGGCGGCGTCGCTGATGCGTCGGAGTTGTTCTTCTTGCTTTGCAGCACCAACTACAATTCTCAGGGCCCAGGAACTGGAATTGGCACCTGAATACAGGAGTAAACAGAGGAGTCTAGGTGCTGGTCAGTGGGTGCAGGTGAAGTGTTTGTGTCCCTGAGACTTCAGAACAGGAGGCAAGCACACACAAGCCTTAAGAGATTCTTCTTCAAGCAGGTTCATAGCAAAGTTCCAACCTTTGTGATCTCCTTGGCAGAAGCAGCAACTTCAGGCCAACCCACCAAAGCACACACAGCAAAGGTGCAGTACTCCTCCTTACAGCTTTCCTGCTCTTCTCCTTGACAGAGGTTCCTTTAGAGTCCAGAAGAGATCGAATTCTTTGGGGTTTAAGGTCCAATACTTATACCCCATTTTCTCTTAGTTCTCTTTGTGGCAAGGGTCTCTGAGCCCAGTCCAAACCAGTTCTGTCCTCTCTGGTCCAGCTTCCCTACAGGAGGTGGAGACAGCATTGTGCAAAGGAGACACAGCCTATTCAGGTGCTAGTGAAACCCCTCCCACTCATTAAATGCAGAGCAGGTCTTTTCAGCCCAGCTATGAGTCACCCAGGAAAGGCAGGACATACCTCAACCCCCTTGGGACTGTCTACACTGAATGCACACCCCCAGCTCTTGTCACTCCAAAACCACCAAACAGTGAATACACAAACAGGCAGAGGCACACAGAATGGTTGAACAGGAAAAGGCCTACTTTCTAAAAGTGGTGTTTACAAACACAATTTAAAAACCACCTTTACTGAAAGATGTGTTAATAAATTCTGAGTTCAGAGAGCCTATACTCAATTTCTCTATCTTGTCTCAATAGAAAGTTACACTTGTAATATTTTACAGTGCAGCTCCCATGTAATCCTATGGGACAGACAGCCTTTCAATAGTGAAAAACGAAATATACAGTATTTCACTATCAGGACATGTAAAACACACCGGTACATGTCCTAACTTTAACATACACTACACCCTGCCCATGGGGGTCCCTTGCGCCTACCTGAGAGGTGCGTTACATGTAAGATAATGGAAGGTTAGGGCCTGGCAAGTGGGTGCACTTGCCAGGTCAACATGGCAGTTTAAAACTGTACGCGCAGACACTACAGTGGTATGTCTGAGACACATTTACAAGGCTACTCATGGGGGTGGCACAACCAGTGCTATTAGCCCCTCCTCTGCTCTTAATGTTCCTTGAGCCTCTCCACTTTCAATGACCTCCCACACCCTAGCCCCTACCCTCAAATTGTTTAGTCTTCCACCTCTCCCCTGCCAAAGACCTGCCACCTCCCCTCCCCTTCATACTCTCTCCTTGCATCGGGATCTCAACAAGAGCGGAAAGGCCATATTTATAAATCTGGCATTTCTATGCATGGACCTGTTGGTACATGGGGGTAAGCAAGCTGAGTGTTGCCTCACAGCCATCTGTTTCCTCATCAGTTGTTGTACAATCCTAATTAGAGCACATGCATTCATGCTGCTGCTGAATTGGGCTCAGAACTGAAATTAGGGCTTCTGCAGTAAGCAGGAGTAGACATGGTTCACTACCTTGCTATAGTGGTTGAAATAGCTAGAGGATTGCGATAACGCTACCAATCACCACCTGCCCTTGTACTTTATTTTGGGCAAACACCACATTCTCCTTTAAAGAGAATGCATGTGCAATACTGCACTAAAGACAATTTGATGTGTATATATTTGCAACAGAGTGAAGAGTCTTTGGCTTGGCCAAACATGACATACTTTCCTCCATGAACGCAGTGTGCCCAGTATCTAAGGAGGCTGAGTTTGTACAGTTAAGCTACAACTTATACAATCACAAAACAAATATTATACATTCAAATAATTAAAAAACAAATCAGGGACGAAATGATTGTCTAATATCTTTGTAACACTCAGATGGTGCCCAAATGGCCAAGGACTAAAGCAATTAACTTCTGTACCTTGTGACAGGACTGTGATGGTCGAGGCACTTCAAACAAAGGGCCAAGAATGTTTGGCCTTTTTACAAAAATCATAGCTGGTAAAACAAGTAGTTTAAACCACCACCAAACGATTATGGAATCGCTGAACCAGAACACAAGCAACCCAGGACCAGTTTGGCCCTAGTTAGGGCTCATCAACCATGTATAGCTAGGTTCCAGCGACAGTATGCACGGGACCCACGTCTGGGCATACCCACCCCACTTAGGGCAACACACTAAAGCATATGAAAGCAAGTGATGGATGGAATGCTTGGATTGATCTCAGCCACTGGTAATTACTGAGGGCCGCATCCCAATCCATTGTTTTTTTGCACACCATGGCACCTCATTTTTGTCCCAGCCAAATGCAAATCAGTCTTGACCCTGCTCCAATGGGAACAGTTCAGACTAAACTGCCTGGCAAGGTTCTCCCTCAACTGGTCAAGCTGATGTCTTGTTATAAGTTCACATTGGTGGGTCTCCCAGATACTGCTTGGAGCACGATGCTTAGGGACCGCAATGAGGCCTAAAGTACCTTTTACATCCGATGCTCCTGCGCACAAGTGTCTGATTTTGCCTAGTGGTCTTGTGAAATTTGGTTCTGTAATCCCTATGTGTCACAAAAAAAGAGAGTTGATTTCACTGGCAAGGAGTATTTTTTCTGTAATGTTTGCCCACATTTGTTTATAGTAGCAGGTTTCTCCAACGAGTATCTCGAGAGCGACTGGTAGCTCTCCAGCTACCCATAAGTAGCTCTCCTGTGTGAAGCCCAGTCTACCAAATTAGAAACTTTTTGGTCGTTGAATTAATACAAACCAAAATTGAAAAATAGTTATTCAAGGCGAAAATGTTTGTATTTTCATAACTCATATGCTGATGTTTGGGGAGACTTGTTACTAAAAGTAACTTGGTGCCAGGGGCATTGCTGTTATGTTTTACCTATGTAGTGGCATTACACATTGACAAAGCATTTTTTACATTACTGCTGGGAACCGTGCCTGATGTACTCACACTGCAGGTAATCTTGCATATGGGGGGCCACTGATATGAACCGGACGTGGTCAGTATTAAAACTCTAATCATATTAGTAGCTCAGGATGATTTTCACTGACCCTAAGTAGCTCTTACTAGAGAAAAAGTTGGCGACCCCTGGTTTATAGAAATCATCCTTTTTCAATAGCAAACAGTTGTAACATAATTTTCAGACCTTTTAACTTAATTTTCAAAGTTTTATTATAGTTTAAGAATTAAACAATAGAAATGCATTATCTAATCAAGCATTGCCCTCTACTCAAACTTTCACCCTCCTCTAAATTACCTGCATCTGAGTATCTGTGAATACAATACAATACAATACATCATTGAATCTGAATGTCCTGTGTTTGTTCAGTATTTTGGATGGGTGAATGAGTAATTGCAAGAATGGGTCAATGGATCTTTCATCAAAGCCCCCATTCATCCATCTCTTCATGTACTTACCAACTCATCATCGTTGCATTCACTCATCCTTACACTCATGCATCTATTCATCCATTTCTCTCACACACACCACATTACAACATATGAAAACGTTGCAGTAGTGCTGGCTGTGGTGGTGATGGTGATACTGGTGATAACAATCGTAGTTGTATGGTTGTGGTGATGGCGTCAATAGTGGTGGTGATAGTGGTAAGGATGGTGTTAGCAGTGGTGGCGCTGTTACGGCTGGCAGTAGTGATGATTATGGGGTGGTGGTGATTTTGGTAGTAATAGTGGTGTAGGTAGTCGTAGTAGTGGTGGTGGTTATAGCAGTGGTGAGGTTGGCAACAGTGGGTTATAGTGGAAGGATAAGGATATTTGTGGTTGCGATGGTGGTAGTTGTGGTGATGGTGGAAGCAGTAGTGGGGGTGACGATGCTGGTGGTATTAGTGATGGTGACACTGCAGGAGGTAATAACGGTGGTAGTGAGAGTAATGGTGGCAATAATGGTCCTAATGGTGGGGGTAATGTTAATGGTGTTAATGGTAAACGGCGGGGTAGAGGTGGTAGTGGCTTTAATGGTGATTATGATTGTGGTGGTGGTAATGGCAGTGGTGGAAATGGTGATAGTGGTGGTGGTAATAGTGGTGGGGATGGTGATGATGGTGGCACTACGTAGTGAATATTTGAAAGGTTGTATAACCTTTTGATAAACGATACCGTGCAGAGCGTCTGAAGAGCACTCAGCACTAGGAAGAAATGAGAGTCCATGCAGCCTGGAGAGGGCAACGGAACAGCAGAGGGCACTCTGAGCCACAATAATGACGGGAGGAGGGCGGAGCAGCAGCCATGACTGCTGTGTGCAGCGGTGGAATGCCATTGGTCACGCTGACTCAGGGCTAAAGGGGGCTGGGTCCTGCCGGTGCTCAGCACCCTCAGTTCTAAAAAGCAGGTGCTGAAACGGGTCCCTATCGGGCTCTCCATTTTTGCCCTCACCATCAGGGTGAAAAGAAAATCTTAACTCTGCAGTAGTACCACTGCTCAAAGCCTTTGATTTAACTTCAAAAAGACTCGTTTTAGTTCTTTCACAGTCTCATTTCAGAACTGAAGCATTTTCAATATTATATGCAACAAAGCCATAGTTGTTGCTTCTTTATTTTATGCAACTAACAACCACTGACAAAGCCAATAGCCCTGGCTTGTTGTTGGTGTAATTTTACTTGTATTATATATCTGGATGTAATGATAGAAACAGCAAAATTCCAGTCGGGCAGCACACTATGCTAAGCACAGATTTTTAGCTTACGTTTTTTAAGCCACGCCCTTAATTACATCAACCACGCCCCTTTGGAATACCCCTCACCCCCCACACACACACAGTTTTTTCAGGCTGACCTACCACTCCTTGTATGCTGAGTGTGCTTTCCTGTGGGTTGAATTAAAGTGTGATTGACTCGAAGCCCCTTTCTATATGTAGTATGTTTAAGAATATGAGGTATGCATTTTCAAGATTATAAGAGGCTACCAAGACAGGTAAAGCTATCCCTAGGCCAGACCTAAAAACAAACCTCGCCGACTACCTCCACTTGGCATGATGCCCCATTTTCCTTGAGACTGAGCCTCCGTTCTTTCCCGTGAGCTCCTGCAGTAACACCCAGGGTTGACAAGCGCTGCGTCTAGTTATCAATACGCACTCAGCGCTGTTTACCTGTATTGATGCCTCCGGTCAAGATCCAGGCCCCGGTGGTCTCTGCGGCCTTGATGAGGCCCTTGCTAAGCGCCTGCTTGAGACGAGGGTGGAGCTCGAACGCCTGCATCCCGCCGTGCACGGAGATGACCAGCTTGGGCAGCGCCATCTGCCATTCCTTCAGCACCAGCTGCAGGATGTCTTCGGGGTTCGAGTCATGAGACAACCTCAGGTACTGTGGAGAGAGAAACCCGCGTTGACTGACGAGGCCCCACTGGGATGGCAGCAGTGTTTGTGTCAAAGGGAACCATTTCCTATGGCTTGAAACGAGAATTGCATACACCCGTTTGTTGTTTCCAGTAGAAGCCGATTCTGGGTCAATATTAAATATCACTCATTAAAACAATCATGATGTTTACACAATGAGTAGGACTATGCACATGGTCGCCAATTTACCAAGTTATCAGGGATAGCGGAAGTGAAACATGCACACCCTGACCACCAACTTCACAGGGTTGACTCCTGGCTTCACCTCTAGCTCCTCGACAGCCCCCTATTTGCTATTAAGGAGTTATGAGAACAGCAAGGAGAGGTAGCTACAGAAAGCAAACAGGTTCCCTTCGAACCCTGCTCTCTTTCTGACCGGCCACCATTATTCCCCTGATCCCAAAGGCCATGTCTAGTCCCCTTGACGCGCTGATTTGCATAATTAACCTGAGGCATTCAGTGAGCGTCTTACGTTCTACGTACCTTGGCTTTGCAGCAGCGTGACCCTCCTTGAAAATTTATAATGCCATATGCATCTGTTGGGCTTTCGACAGTATCCTGCTCCACTGACCACGGCTCAGATACGGGAGCCGTGTTGTCCTCCGGTTGTCCACGTGAAGTAGTGGGGGCCACACATCCATTGTTCCAGGCATGCTGTCCTATCAAGCGACCACAGTAGCACCTATTAGAGAAATTATATTATGCCATGAGAGCATAAACATTAGGGTCATGATTTACCAGTGCCTAATTTGTAAAATAAAAATAAAAAAGTGCCGTGGCCCTCGTCAGGAATCCACTGCAGATTGCATAACGCATTTGCCACTGTAGTTACACAAGTACTAACCATCACACTGCTACAAGTTTGAGAATTCAGACTGTTCGAGGTCACCAAAGCTTTAAAAATGGCTTGGGTGGCAGATATTGGTTGTTTTTAATGTATATTGAATTAACAAACAACTGTTTTTCTGCTCATCTTTAAATTACACTAACAGCGCCATCATGTGGCAGCTGTCATAAGTGCAGGTTCCGGTAATTTAGTGCCAGTGCGGAGCACCAGAAACCATCGGCTCAAATTAAGCACTGTGATTTACAAAGGTAAACTTGCACTTTTGTGTAAGTTTTCGTTTTTTTCCGATACACTAAGATATTTTACGAGTAGTAGTATAATGCCTGCGAAGATTCTGCAATTGTGGCAGAGACACAGCACCAGGGCCGGACTGGGTACGCAAATCGGCCCTGGCAATTGAGTCGGATCGGTTGCGGGGTGGGGAGGGGTTGCCGTGGAAAAGACTGTAGCTGCTTTTGTTACAGGGGGCCGATATTGCAACTATGTTGCAAAACTGGCCTCGGTAACAAAGATGGCCCCCCAGGGGTCCAAAACCAGCCCCCAACCTGGCGGCCCACCGGGGAAACGCCCGGTGCCCACTACGGCCAGTCCGGCCCTGCTCAGCAGGACTGTCCTATCTTTTTAAGTGTGGAGTCTTCGCCTCCAGTGCGGAGATTCCGCAGTCGTAAAGATACTACTAGTAAAATACCTTTGTGAATAGGAAAAAAAATCGCAAACTTACACAAAAGTGCAACTTTACCTTTGTGAATCTATTTTTTTTTTTTAAAACCATTCTTCAAGGCTTAATTATATGATTTGAGTAGATTTCAGATTTTTTTGGGTGGGGGGGATGATGAGAATCTCCAGGAGTCCTCAAGGAAATCTACATACACAGTACATTTACTCCGGTGAATTGTTCGCAGGACTGTTTCAAAATTGTACATTAGCACGTCAAATTATTATTATTTTTTTACCTAAACATATTTTGTTCATTGTGATCATGGGGACGTTTATGGCGTTCCACATCCATTTTCCATATTAGTGTCAACCTTGCTGTTAACACAAAATTACAACTCTGTGGGCTTTCAGCAGCCATCCAATGACCACCCGCGCTTCCACCTGAGAACACACACATTCACTAGTACAGGGCACAAGTCGGGGGTACATGCAGGTACACGGCGTCCACCCACTATTTTCACAGGGTGGACGCCATCCCCCCTGCCAAGAAGTTGGGCCCCACAGAAATATTCTGAACTTGTCCTGGTGTCATTTTCAGACACCAGGACACATTCAGCAGCGCCTGTACGTTGTCTGCTTTCCATTTCCAGCAGCAACGTGCAGGCATTGAGGAAGATTCTTTTCACCTCCAGCTGGGACAAAGTTAAGGGGCCATCAGGCCTCCTTTTGTTTGAATCTCCTGACTTGTGGCAGCCTGGAACCTCACACTTAAATGTAAATGCCACACAGGGGAAACAAAGGCACACAGCTTAACTCTTCACAGGTACTTAAGAGAGGCATGCTTTTGACTCTGGTCAGTCCCCGTATATAAGAGATGCATGCACTGTAAGAATGTCAGGTGTGTTGATCTGTTCCAGTATTTACACAAATAATATTGTCAATAGCACTTTTTTATTTCTTTTATAGCGCTACACAACCCAATGTAGGGTGTTAGAGCTCTATACACATTATACATTGACAATAAATCATGTACATTTGTAAATCAATGTACAAGGCGAGTTACATGCGACAGGGTTACAAGGTGTAGGAGTCACATCTCCTTCATAGCTCACTGTGCTATATTACAAGGATTACAATTTACGAACTGCAGGTAACAAAAGGATCTTGGTGTTAAAAGCAGTAACCCACTTTACTATCTACATAAAATAAAAATCTGTCAACTGCATATTACGTGATGTGCTTTACAGAAGACGCTATGCTACTTTGATTTAAATCTGGGACTTCACAATTCCCAGATCTCTCCAACAAACGCGTTCACCTCCAGAGTTATCTCACCATTATTACTATTCCCTGAGATTTACTGGACACCTTTACAGCAGATGCCTTAACCCATAAAATATTTTAAAATGCAGACTTTGCAACCAATTAAGCAGGACAGATCTACTGCCATGCTTCTCCTTGTTGCCAATTTCTTTGTGATAGGGTTTAAAAAAATAAGTATATTAGTTGAGGCCCAGATTATGCATCGGGGTTGTGCCACTTTCTTGGCACAACCCCAACGCCAAATTTCGTAATGTGCTGAAATGTACTCATTATGTACCTGATAAACATGTATGAGGTCTTAATATCTGATGTCACTTCTTGTGATGTCACATCCAGTGAGGTCACTTCCTGCTATGTCACGCATCGTGACATCATGCGCTGTAATGGCACGTGTCATGCTTTCACTTGCATACTGCCTAACCTGGTTAGTCCCCCCACTTCACTTTTAGGTCGAGCCTAGAGTCAGCGCGCATGCGCTGCTCTGGGAGGCATGCAGTATTCGGTATGTGTAGTTTGGCCAAGCCCACCAGTTTTAATTGGTGCCTCCCTGTGCTTGTCCAAATGCTTTTCTTTTGGTTGGTGAATGGTGTCATTTGTCCCTCCTTTGGGTGTGTTTGTCACGCCCATGGCGACTGACCCCCTTACTTGGGTCACTTCGCTTCAGGCCATTTGTTACTCCCGGCGCACTCTTTTTTAACATGTTTTTTAGACTGAACACTAGCGCTCGTGTTTGGAGGCGCTGCGTGCTTGTTTGCTGCAGGAAAACACCCTCCAGCAGAACTGCGGGCAGCCAAGCACGAGCTCCTCGGCAGCTCCGGCCCTCGAAACATACCCCTCCTCTGAATTTGGCACTGTCGCCGCACCGCAGAGCAGAACAGAAATACCTGACAGCAGGAGTGAACCTGCTCTGCAGCACGCAAAGCATGCAGACTGCCATCGACCTGGCAATAATATAAAATGCATTTTGTGCTTTTTAAATACATCTGTTTTCTTTCCAACACAGAGATCGTGCTTGTTCTTTCTCACTGCTGCTTTCCCTTTCCAGAGGTAGGGCTGCGATCCCGTCTGCGTGGGGACCGAGATAAGGAGCCAGGGAGCTGTAACTCCAGAATGCGATGCCTGGGGCCTTATCAAAACAAACACAAGGAGATGATGGACGGAGCCCTGAAACTTTTCAGACACTCACCCCCAGTCACAGATCTGGGTTGAATCCATCGTTCTTTAGCTCACTTCGCCACCCCAGTTCAGACACAGCTATATGCAAATTAGTCTTGACCCTGTGCCTCATGGGACAGTCCAGCCCGAACTGCCAAGCCATGTCTTCCCTGGACCGGAAACAAGCATCCTGGGACCGGTTTCGGGCTAACAGCCCTCATCAGCCAGGCTTGAATCCAGTGGCAAAGTGAGCAAGGGACCCACGTCTGGGCATAACCTGCCAACTTAGGGCGAACATAGCAAACACAAGGAGATGATGGACGGAGCGCTGAAACTTTTCAGACACTCACCCCCAGTCACAGACACGAGTTGAATCCATCATCGTTCTTTAGCTCACTTCGCCACCCCAGTTCAGACACAGCTATATGCAAATCAGTCTTGACCCTGTGCCTCATGGGAACAGTCCAGCCCAAACTGCCAAGCCATGTCTTCCCTGGACCGGAAACAAGCATCCTGGGACCAGTTTCGGGCTAACAGCCCATATCAGCCAGGCTAGCTTGAATCCAGTAGCAAAGTGAGCAAGGGACCCACGTCTGGGCATAGCCTGCCAACTTAGGGCGAACAAAGCAAACACAAGGAGATGATGGACGGAGCGCTTGAGGTGTTTTTCTAGATAAAACCGATGTGCATGCTCTGCCTGTCAGCCCGACCGGGCTTCTCCTCGCAGAAGGGGCCTGAGGCTGAAGGCTTCTTTTGCTTTATCGTACCCTGCGGGTGCAACAATTAAGAGATCCACCCATGCCGATATTTTTCCCTTTATTGCTACAGACTTAAAAAAGCAAATGTAAGAGGAAAACGCTTTAAAATCTGTTCTACAGCTGTCGTAATGACCCCGACTGATAATTAAAGTGACATCTGCGCCTCTTTCGGTGCTGTTGCTCAGACAAGCCTCTACTGAACTAGTCCATGTGAGATCATTCTCCTAGTAACCCCCAGCACTCTCCTATCACAAAGGGCCGGTTCTGTCTCTGCTGTAGTGCATTTTTCAGTTCTGCCTAAGTGCAGGCAATTCACCTGTGTGAAGAAGAGAGCAGAGACTGCCGTGATTAATATGAATGTTGATGTTTATATATTAATTCAGACAGCAGGTTTACCATTTCTAAGCGCTATAAGTAATGGCAAATCCATCCCTCACTTCAGTGCTACTCAGTCCATTACTCTCAGAGGTCAAGAAAGAGAATTCAGATCCTGAACTGCGGGCCACGTCAGCTTATGTTAAGTTAGATTTGTGAAGCGCTCATACATTCGTGGCTCTCTTGGCGCTATAGTTAAGCAAGTAACAATTAAAAATGTTATTTATCATGCATCAGTTGCTCAAAATGACACGACACATGATACTTTTTTATTTTCTATGTTGTTGTCAGCCTAAGACAGCCATCTTTCAAAGACGTTTAACAATCACAAACACCTTCCACTTAACTTTGGTGGATTTCGTCAGCTGGTCAGTGGACAGTAACAATTGTAAAATGCCAAACGATTGTGTTCTATCAACACCCAAAATTAAAACGTGAATAAATTTAAGGAAGACAAAAAGAGATAGTGGGCAGAAATGTTCCAATTTGCTTTTTTTTAATTTGGACATCAGGTGTTTAATTTTATGTATCGAGGCAGGGACTCTGAGACTCAAACCCGGTTCCCCAGCTCTAAAATCAGCAGCTTTGGATGTTACATCATGTCCTCTCTCTAAACATTGCTGGTTTTTGAATGGCAGTGATCACCACTAGGTGGGGGGGTGGGAGGGGGCAGTAGCAGTCTATAATGTCCTTCTAAAAGAGAACGCCTTCTGCAGTGTCACAGACTTAAACTTAGTCCAAGCCCAGGCATTTTCTAATGGCAGCTCACCCCCATTTGGTGATTATTGCTGAATTATACTGTTACCCACACTCGGGGGCGTGCAGGGTGTCCACAGGAGAGAGTGCACTGCTCGGGTATTTGATTTTAGCTTCTAGTGAACTGTGTTTTCACACTATGGAGCGTGGTCCTCTTCCCTGCACTTTAGGGCCTAGCATCGTCTGTACGAGATGGCTCAGTTCTCAGATTTGGAGTGTAGATCAAGGATTACCACTTTTTAGATTAATGTGTACCAAGCAAAACATAAAAACACAGTTACAGTCGAGAAAACATTGTGTCTTTTATTTTCTATGTTGTTGTCAGCCTAAGACAGCCATCTCTCAAAGACGTTTAACAATCACAAACACCTTCCACTTGCTTGGATGGATTTCGTCAGCTGGTCAGTGGACAGTAAACAACAGTAAAATGCCAAAGGGTTGTGTTCTACACCCAATATGTAAACGTGAATAAATTAAATGAAGACAAAAAGAGATAGTGGGCAGAAATTTGCATAAATACCTCATACATTATAATTTTTTGCAGTTTTTTTTTTAAATATAGCACAAACTTGCCCCAAGGTTTTTGGAGCGCTATATATGCGCACCAGTTGCATTACACAAGGTCACCATTCTTTTGTGTTTGTAGGCACGGGGAGATTAAGTGATTTATCCAGTATCACAGGATGGGGAGCCTGTGGTACTGCACCCTTTCCCTGCTTCGTGCACATTAGAACAGTACATGTTGCTGTACCCACAATAATGTGCTGCATAGGTAAGTATATATAAGGTCCCACTCCCAAAGGCGAGACTGATTGCATTGCAAATGCTTGTTAGGACTTGTGCCCGGCACTAGTACTGCCAAAAACTCGACCATACTGGCGGGGTTTCTGGTGTCGATGGTGAATCTGCCTCAAACAGTTCAGCTGTTTAAGCTTCGAGCCGTGAAAGTCCTGTTTTCTCACTGCGACGAATATCTTGACATTGAACAAATGGTGGCTGGAAAAGGTAACATGCTTTCCTCGACCTACACCACTGAGTATCTACGAGGAACCATCCCCTCCAGAGAACCCCTTGGTCTTAACTTGTGACATTATAAGAGCAATGGCACACACACGGACACACGCGATTTCACTCTATGATACAAACCTATCATATATGGCACAGTATCTTCACGTACATTTTCAGTTTATGAAAATAAAAAATGGCCCTTTTTACCTGACAAGTTGCTGACAAATCTGACATCCTGGAAGGCACCTGAAAAAAATTGAAAATACGTGATATTAACACTTTAAATCACACCGCTTTGTACATAGCTGTATAATCTGCACCATTTCCAAGAGGCCCTTACCTTGTTTTCAGCATTATTAAAACAATCAATCACAAAGGCAATAGCTCGGATTATTTTTTTAATAAATGGAGGGCATCTTCTTTGAGTGAGTTCGCGTGGGTGTTCGAGCGGATGGATGAGCAAATTAGTGGATACATGGCTGGATGAATAATGAAGGGGTCAATGAATAGGTAAGTGGGTGAATGCGTGAGTAGAGCGTGTATGGCAGACTGCGTGGATCATAGGTAGTTAAGTGAGTGGATACAACTCTCTCCAGTCAGCCCTAAACAGGGGGCATGTTACTGCCTCAATAAATAGGCAATTCTGAAAAAGCAGACAATCAGAGCAATATTACATCGTATCTGATAGAGGTAGCTAAAAATAAGCGCTGCAGGCAGAGATTTCTCCTCTCACCTCCTCTCCTTCGTGCCCTAGCTTCATGTCTTCTCTAGTCCTCGAGAGGCAGCCTTTACCACGCAGTGCCTTTGCCACAATACCTGTACCATGACACCTGTAGCAGGCATTTGCCTTTACCCTGACAGTAAATATATTTAAGGTAATTGCGTGTGTTTAAATATATAGAATCAGTGCATTAAATGGGGAAAAATAAGTGCAGATACTCATTAAAATAAAGGTGTGGCTAGTGGGCGGAGCTAGGGGCGGGGCTAAGGGCAAGATATGCCTTCGTTTCATGAGTACCAGTACTCTCCTCACAGTAGAGAAGTGCAGTACTTATAGTGATAAAAATAAGAAGTGCTGGTACTCAGTACCTGTGAGTGCTGGCCCATGTAAAGCACTGTTACTGCCCTTTTCCCTATGACCAGGCTCTTCCTGTCTCTTTCTGCTTCTGTATTTTTACATCCACATGTCCTCTCCACTCGCCTCTCATCTTTACCCAGCCTCTAACCTTCTCTCGCTAGTTCTGCCCCTCTTACTCCCTCTTACTCCCACTTCTCGCTTACTCTCTCCACAAGTCTCTTACATTTTCTCACAGTTTTTTCCCCTACTTGTCTCCTGTTCTCCCCTCCATGCTGTACTCATCCCCAAAGTTTGCCACCTGGCCACTATTTTGTTCTGCTATATTTCATTATTTTTGTGTAAATATATATATTAAAGTTAACAAGAAATGAACCAGAGTTTTGACTTTACACAAATTTGTGTTAAAATGCAATTTCTAAGCCTATTTATGATTTCAGAACTCAACAAATATCTGGCATTTTTATCTGAAAAAGTGGCAATCCTAACTTCACCTGTCACCTCACTTCTTTACATTCCCCCCTCCCTCCTCCTTCCTTCTATGTTCATCTCGTCTTTCCCCCAACCAAATACATCACCAGTTGTCATGGGAGCTCATTCCTGGAGAACTGCAAGTTCCCTGCTATTCATTGCCCTATGGGCAGGGCCAACTTCACACCCATGAACCCATTACCCAGGACGGTCGCTGTTATCATGGAAATGCAGCGATTAGTGTTGGAGGGGCACACAAAGGGAAGCAGCTCCTGTGCTGAACAAAAACATGACAAGAAAACTGGCTTTGAGGAAGGTGGAGGACTGTCTTGTGCTACCATAGACTAAATGAGACTGGATTACTGACTGGAGGCCCCAGCTCATTTTACATACCTGACGGAGGGGTGGAGGGGGGGCTAAAGCACTTTCACGCGAATGGTCACTGCGCACCTGATTGACAGTGCAGGGTCTGTCTAGAGACCCTGTCCTGTTAATCACAGCGTGGCACAAGCCCACTCGAACCCCTGCAGTTTGGGGACATTCAAATGGGCGCTGCTGGAATCTTCAGCAGCAACTCTGCAAAAGGCTAATTCACGGCTCAGTTAATTACAAGCTCCTCCGAAGCAGAGCTGCCTCTGCCCTGCACTGGAGGAGAAACCTAACCTGAGCCTGCCGTCGATCAGGGTACCGGTACTCTCCCTGGCTACAGAGAAGTGCCGGTACTGACGGCAAAAAAAATCGGAAGTGCCGGTACTCAGTACCGGTGAGCACCGGCCCATTTAAAGCACTGTATAGAATTGAGGATTAAGGGGTGGGTAAGGGTATAGGGTGGTATGGGTGATTTTAGGGTTTAGAGTTGGTAAGGTTGTTGGGTGATAAGGATTTTTTAAGGTTAATGGAAGGGTAAGGGAATAGGGAATAGGATGGCAAGAGTCTTTTTAGGGTTATGGGGTGGGTAAGGGTATTGGGTGGTAAGGATGTTTTTAGGGTTTAGGGTTAGGTAGGGGTATAGAGTGGTAAGAGGGTTAAAGGGAGGGTAGGGGTAAAGGGTGGTAAGGGTGTTTTTAGGGTTTGGGGTGGGTTGGGTGGGAAGGGTGTTCTTTAGGGTTTAGGAGTGGGTAAGAGTATAGGGTGGCAATGGCGTTTTAGAGTTCAGTGGTGGGTAAGGGGATAGGGTGGTAATAAAGGGCAACTCTAGCTCAGAGCTTACCAGGCTCATCTAACAGTTGCATCAGTTAATTGTTCTTGAGTCTGTGCAATGGCGTAACTACATAGATCATGAATGACAATCAAACAATGATAGATGGATGCGGGTTGATAATAGAATTATGACACTCTCCTGTTGATAGAATTACCTCTGCAAGAAAGATACAGCTGTCTCTATCTAGATTCACAAATGCCTTGTGCGCCAACTTCTATTAAAGCTAACACCAGGGTTCACTTATTTTTATTCTTTCCATACGTTAAATAATTGGTCAATCATTTCCACACCATTTATAAACGTGTCCTGACATTATTTATATCTATTTAAGCTTCCGTAAGGGTTGGTTATCGTCATCTATTTGTGTGGAAAGTTGGTCACGCGAGGCCTACTTGGTGTGATCAGAGCTTACCCCTCATACACGCATGAGCAAGTCCTCAAAACATGTGTTGTACTCAAATTTCCAAGTTGGTGATTGTTTATCCCATGTCTACTCAAACTACGGTTTCAGTCACTGCACCCCCTGTCTTTAACCTCCCAGCACTCGGTCAGCAAGGCTGGCAAGCTACACACTTTCACTGGTCTCCTCCCTCCCCCTTCTCCTGGGTGACTGGGTCCTGAGCTGTGACTGTAACACCTCCCATTCCCAAATTGTTGATGAAACTGTTGTTTGATTAGTGGCAATATCCAGGAGGTAAGGGATGGAAGGCTGTTTGGGATCTCCTTGATTGGCCTTGGATGAAACTGGACAAAAAGAGGGGTGGTAGGAATAGTCAAAGTCTTCAGACTGCAACAGGACAAAACGTGCAATGACCCCTCCCCCCATACACCCTAGTAGGGCTCTGCCCCAAAGTCCCCCACTCTCAATCTGGCTGCCACTGAGTAGGAAGAGGACATGGGTTTCAGAGGGTGATGGGCTTTTGGGTCTTTCAGTAACCCATGGTCAAAGTCTGGTGACCACTGGGAGGGTTCTTTGGAAAATTGAGCCCTAGAGGCTATGAAAGTCATACACAGGAGAGCTACAGCCTTGGTTTTCCTCAGGTCAACAGTAGACTCAGAGCTGAAAAACTCCAATCATGGGTACAGGTGAAAGTGCATCTCTGGTGGCATAAGCAGATGCAGCACAGTCCATGCGAGAGATTATGAATCTGTCAGTGGCAAAAACCTCATAGCCTTAGAGGGCATCTGGGGCTAAAAATCCTCTTATCTGATGGCAGCCTGCATCACCCTGTCTCCAATAAACAAGTGCCCCGATCTCGGAGAGCACTGTGAGTGGCAGTATACGTTAGCATAAGTGGCATCTCAGTTCTCTATATTCAAAGGCAGATATTTGTGGTTTATGGTTTTTTTAAAATATAATTCTACTTCACATTTATTGGGGATAGGCTAAAAACGAACTACTACGAAAACTTTATTGCACTTCTTTATGTTTGAATTCCACAGGTAGAGGCAAAACCCAGAGCTTTGATTTATGGTAGATAAGCACCTAGTTGAAGAATGTTGCTTACTGTGCTATTATCTATAATTGGCTTCTGGGGTGGGGGGACCTCAGTGACTGGGATAGAGACATGGGCACATAACGAAATAAATACACGTGGATTACTTATTTTACAGGGCACAGGGCTGAACTGGGAGCCTGATCTGAAAACGGTCTCCTCACTAACGCTGCGAGCAGGCATGGGCAGAGGAGCTCGGTGGCTCAGCGGACTAACCGCATTCACTTGAGGAATCTGTGTTTGACCCCCTGGTCAAAGGTTCGAATCCTAATGGCGAGTTCACTCATCCTTTCATCATTCTGTGGTGCATAAAAAGAGTTGCTCTGAGTTGGGTAACAACGTTTTGTTATTCAGCATCAAAACGCCCGAAGGGGTGAAACATACACTTTAAATGTATACATTATGTTAAAGAGAAAATGATGGGGAATGACAGCACCGCCCTCCAAGGGGGGTAAGTAATGAAATATTGCCCTATATTTAGTTTCTTACATGCAGTATCTTACAACACCCAGGAGCAATAATTGTCCTTAAGAAAAAAAAACATTCACATGCCTACATTAAACCGTGCCTGCAAGGTACTAAAAGTGGAGCGTGGATGCACAGCAGGCAAGTGTTTGTGTCATGGGAGAAGGCAGTGTCTGACAGCGTGTACAGCTTGCAATAATGTACACTGAAAATGGTATAGCAGGAAAACAAAATCTGTTTGTAGACATAATGGCCATCAGTGTTCCTGTACTAATTAAAAGCCTTCACAATGGCTGTGTTGCTAATATTGGAGCTGCCTTAATATGACATTGTATTGCAACATGCAGGTCCCACATTGCCATTCTCCTTAAAGAGCTCCTGCCACACCACAACCCACGTTTCTCACGTATGTAAAGTACTGGAGTCCTGCCCGAGTCCTCATCCCCTGGTATGTTGGAACCATTGTAGAATATGATCTATAGTACTGCAGCTCTCGGTGCATCACTTCCTAAACTCCCCACCCAATCCTCAACCCTTTCGTCCATCCATCCCTTATTGTCACCCGTTCCTGCATCCATCATTCATCAATGCATGCTTCTATCCATTCGCCGATTCACCCAGCCACCCATCGTATGACCAAATCCATGCTTGGCATTTCTGCACACAAGCACCATAAAAGGAAGGAAGTAGAGGTGTCTGACATGAGGTCTAGAGTAAGAGCTTCATGTACATGCCGCTAGGCGTGATGACGTAACCAACCGAGTGCTCAAAGTGGCAGATTTAATCCAAAGGATGCTCTACAAATCTAGCATAGCTCCTACAGTGTGCAGATGTTGGGTCTAGCACATCGCTGGGTGCCTTTAGGTGCAACAGTGACACGCTAGAGGTGAAAGTTTAAATGTGTTATTTTACACTGTGTTCTCCTTTTATCTCTGTGACTCTGCAAGTACTGGGATTGTATTTTTTCTGTACTGCTGGGAGTGAAATTTTATTAGGACTGGAATCCGTATTCTAGGGGTTTCACTCAGATCGCTCCCTTGGGTGCACTAACCCATATATCTCTCATCAGTATTTGAATCTGTAACCTACATATTTTGTTTTTGATGTTATTAAGTTCGTTTTGGTTACACAACCATGCACCCTATACATGTATGGAAATAATGAAAGAGAAAAGAAGGTAAACACCATATACAACAACACATTTAAAATCCCCTCAGGTGAAGTGTAATCAGTGGCGTAACGAAACTTGAGGGGGCCCCCCTGCATGGTACGTGGAGGGGCCCCCTCCGGACTCAATCTGGAGCTCTCCAGCCGAATTGCGGTGCTGAGGAGGCCCCCTGGAGGTTGGTGCCCCCCCCCCCCCCGCACCGCAGGGGCAGCAGGGGCCTGTGTTGCGCCCCTGAGTGTAATATATTCAATACCTCACTTAAATCAATCAATCAAATCAAGCTCTATTCGGTTAAAAAAGTACAACCATAAAAGCATCCTAAAAATTAATAATGAACATCTTCACATTTCATCGCAGTCCATACATTAGAACACATTAAAAGTTAGAAAAAAAAAATTCTACAATACACGAGTATGCTCAATGTATGTAATACATTAAATGCAATAATAAGCAAACAGGAGATAATTTGTACATAAAGTGCCACGTGCATAGTATACAGTGCGGCAACAAAACTACAACCCTGGACATCGTTAATCAATATGCGTCCTATCTTCTTCATAAACAGGGGCCGAGAGGTGTGAATGATTTTTTCTTCTTCCAATTGCCATCTGAACGTAAACCGCCACTGCGTCACAAACTCTGTCGTTTTCTAAATTGCAAATAAAACCAAAAGCAGTTTTATAGGTGAACAATCTTTCCTTTAAAACTAATGGACGTAATATGCTCTTCCTAATGTCTCTATAAAAATCTCAAAATAACATAAAATTTAAAGTTGTCTGATCAGATTTTCCATCACAGGGGCACTTTGGGAGGTTTCATTTCCATTTACCCATGGTTGGAAAAGCTAATAAAAATGTGTGATCTCCATTCTTAACCTAGTTAGATAAAATCTATGTTTTGTATTCAAGACCTGGAGTAAATAATGTTGTGGCCCTGGTCCAATGGGCCTTTCACAGTATGCCCTTGTCAGCTGCTTAGAGTTTGCCTCAACTTCCCTTAGCCATTCCCTCGATTCTATGAGTCCGGTTTTTAGGTCTTTTTACTATATTCAAGTATTTGCAAGAGGTTGTTAAAATCAATGTTCTCAGCACATTCTTTTAAAAGATTATTAATGTACATCAACCATGGATTTTTTTTACCATGCTCAAGAGTCAGGCAATCCTTAATGATTTCCTGGTTAAATTTAGTACCCGCCTTACTCCATATCCCATACCAAACAGTAAGACCTGCTACACTAATAAAATCATTAATATAAAAGGCAGCAAGCTCTTTGTGCACTCTATATATAGGAGTAAAATTGGGGACGGCTAGCAATCTTCTTAAAAAGATGTTTTCTTGGATCTGAAGGATGGCATGGTTAGCCGCTCCCCAGAGCGCAGCACCATAGCAAGTTCCAGTAAGGCACTTACTCTTATAGAGGATCAAAATTTCCCTAATGGGTTTAGTTCCCATTTTGTTTTTTAAATCTAAAAATTGCCTCTGTAATCCGTGTAAATTTTAGTTTACAATAATCAATATGGGGTCCCCAATGACCAATTGCAGTAAATAGCAGGCCTAAATATGAAAATGAATGTGTTTCTGCGATAGGGACCCTATTTACATGGCGGGCCCTAGTCTTTGCTTTCCCTTTACCACACACCATCGGAAATGTTTTTTTCAAATTGAGTACCAGGTCCTTTTCCTGCATGTATTCCGCAAATTTCTCAATTAGGCACTGGAGCCTATTAGTGGTTCTAGATAAAAGGACTGCATCGTCCGCATAAAGCAGGGTGGGGACAGCACGTTTACCAACTTTAGGGACTTCAGCGTTTAACTTTTGCACACCTTCATCTACTCCATTTATATATAGAGAAAACAGGAGTGGAGCAAGAACACATCCCTGCCTTATTCCCAGTGTTACTCTAAAACTAGTAGTGCACTCTCCATCTGTCCCATATCTAACTCTTGTATTCAATCGTTTATATATTTGTGACAAGTATGCAATAATGTCGGTCGGAGCACCCATAAGAGCCAAGGTTTGCCATAATTTCACGTGATTCACTAGGTCGAATGCACTTGTGAGGTCAACAAAACACAGGTGTAAATGGCCCTTTTTTGCAACTGTGTATTTACTAATTAGTAAATGAAGGTTAATGCACTGCTCAACAGTCTCTATCTCCCTTCTGAATCCCTACTGTGATTCTGTAAGGATTGAGTTTTCGGCTGCCCAAATTTCCAATCTCTCCAAGAGGATTCTACCCATTAGTTTTGACGTTGTATCGAGAAGGGAAATAGGGAGATAGCATTTGGCGTTACTTCTATTGCCCTCCTTAAAAATGGGGACCATAATACTTTCTGTCCAAGTTCTCGGTACAGCATTAAACACTTTTTGTAAAATTGGGGCCCAGAGATCCTTATCCACCTTAAAAATGTCTACTGGGACCCCAGCAGGTCCTGGTGCCTTCCCATTTGCACATCTATCTAGGGCCACTGTGACCTCATCTAGAGTTTTATGGATCAAATTGGGAGGGTCCAAAGTTATAAAAACTCTATTATCTTAGGGTGCTGAGGTTCCATTAAGATATTTTCTACCAATATGGAAATTTCATTGTCTGGGTTAAAGACCTGTCCAAAATACTTTATTCATTCCGAGGGCTGGACCAGGCTCTCAATTTTAACTGCAGAATGGTCTTTAAAATAAGGGTGGTTAATTGTTTTCCAGAAAAGGGGGGCATCCTTTGTACTAGCAGCCTGAGTTAATTTCTCCCATGCCTGGTCTTGTATCTCCCTTTTCCTTCTAGTGAGAGTCTGTTTATATATCGTCCTCTGTGTTTTTATGAGTTCACTATCTCTAGGCCTAACCTTTAGGGCAATTTTTAAAGCTTGATTAGCCCTTGTACATTGGCTATCAAACCAACTAACATTTTTTGGAGCCATCTTCTTGTTCTTAATTTTTAATCCCCCGGACATTACAGAGGTAATACTACAGAAAGCCCCAATAATGTCAGTCAGAAGAATCCCCCTTGTTACAGATCTCGATGTCATATTGGCAATCGTGCATTAATCTATCCAGAAATTCAGTTGGGTTAACACCAGACCATTTGATAGTGAGGCGGCCATTCTCTCCTTCTGTTAGTAGTAGGGGCTAATCGAAGCCCCTCCTGTGCAATCTCATTAAGTCTAAGGGTTAGGAATAGCGGGTGATGATCACTAAGACAACTTTCTATCACCTCCATTTTCATTATCTGTCCTCGTCCGGATTCTGAGCTCAATATGTGATCAATGATTGAACACTGTCTATGGCCTTCATAAGTTAGTAACTGGGGTTGTCCTTCTGCAATCAACAGATCCATTAATTCTAAGTTATATTTATGCATTGCCCCATTGATAGTATCACTGTATAAATTGTGTGGAAAATGGGCATAATTTTCTCCATACGCGTTCCCGTATCCACAATATTTTCCTTCTAGGGTTTCACATTTCTTGCTGTTAAAATCCCCAGCCCAAATAAAAAAACAGTCACTTCTTATGTGTTTTATAAATAAATCTAGCTCCTCCTCGAGTGCCAATATGACCTGATTTCTGGTATTATCAAAAACATTATTATAAAAGTTGATTATTACAAAACACTGATTATCAATATTTAAAAACCACAGGAATTGAAAATAGTGTGAATCCGTGTAAACTTTCTTAAGAGTTAAAGGGCATGTAACAGAAACTAAAACTGCTAGTCCTCCTTAGGCCCTTCCATTCTGAGAGGGGGTTGCTGGTGTATCAACCGTAGAAAATCCATCGATATGGAAAGGTTCCGTATGCCATGTTTCTTGCAAACAAATGCTTTGACAATTCCTTATTAATTCAAACCATGCTTCATCATTCAGTTTATTTTTAATACCCACAATATTCCATGTTACTAACATCAGGTTTTTAGGTGGCAAAACTTTAATCGAGTCCAGTTCTTGATTAGTCAGATCATAGATATTTTTTGCTGTAGTAGTAGGACAGGAATTATGTTCTACACCCTGATGTAGTCAGTCTAGATCACTACATCTTATGAGAGTAAAACTCTGTTGGTTAATGTAAATGGTGTGCACCAGTCCACTAGGGCTGGTCCGTTAACTGGATGGCTAGGATGCGCCATACCTGATTTATAGAAGAACCCTAAGGGTACTGCAATAATAACATAGTTTTGAGGCCTTGTTGGCGTTGCCCCTCTAGTGCATAACTTCCCAAACAATGCTCTAACCAATTCTGGGAAGCGAAAAGTTACAACAATGCAGTCCCCTACACAGAGTTTTGGAGATTTCCCTACCCAGTTTACTCTTCTTACCATGATGATATTTTGGGCAAGGAAATTCAGATTATGATAACAATGTTTAGTGAACCAGTGCACAACCTTGTTCTTCAGGTTAGCCCCATCTATTAGCTCCGGCACGTTTCTCAAAATAACAGTGTAGGGTGTTGCCTCAGGTGGTAAATGAAGGGGTATCTGATGGTTTCTTAATAGTTGATGAAATTTATCCGTATTTTTGTTTTTAGTTATTATCGATTTTATCTCTCAGGAAGTCAGCAACACAGAAGACCTATTACTCTTGTTTTTTACTCGACTGTGTACTGGTGAACCTGACAAAATGTCATACAATACCTCACTTAAATATAATATTAATTGCAACCTTTGACTAAAGGATTTATGTTATTCAATTAATCATTAGAAAAAGTTACTTCTAGCTACATATTAACACATGGAATGGCATCATCAAGAATCGTTCTGTCATAGAGACAAGCACTTATTAGGCCCTTAAGGTAGCACCAAATATATATGTCGTAGGGCATCATTAGGACACATTTCACTGGAGACCTGAAGCGCAATGCAGTGACAGTTAAAAGGGCACTGAATTGCTAGATTGATTTCTGCAAGGTACTAGGCCTCATGATATCCTTTTTCTGGGACTGGGAAAGCATAAGTAGCTTTGATCAGGCAAGGAATGGTCCGATTTCCCCACTTCTTTCCTTTATCATAGAGAATGTATAGTGATTATAATAACAGTTGCTCAATTCACAGGCTATGTCATCATCATTAAGGAGCAATCCCGCTGTATAAGTATGAATTTCTAATATATGTTTCACTATATGAGATTTAGCTTGTGCAGTGAGAAGTGGGCCTGTTTTATCCCTAAAATCCATTCTTAAACTTTTGGAATTCTAGATTTGATATTCTATTTTGTTTATTGCTACATGCATAAATTTGTATCTTTAGACTCATAATCTCACTCCAGATACTTATTTGCCAGTGATGCGTATTGGTTAATAAAAGGACGTGCTAAACTTGGTTTTAAGGTACATTTATTGTGCCTGCAAGTGTCTCCTGATGGCAACATATTATTGTGTGAAACCTCATAGACTGGCTTTTAAGGCATCCCATACTATAGTCACACTGGCTGTAAAAGGATTTATATGAATAAAATCCTTCACAAATTCCCTAAGCCTTAGGGAAAGACCATGTATGTTTATTTGACTGCAAATTTCAGTGTGAATGGGGCAAGATCTGAAACCCAAAAAGGATGAAAGACTACAGTTGAAATTTGAGTCATCCCCTTACTAACTAAAAAATAGTCTATACAAGAATAATGGTCACAGACAGGAGAAAAAATTTACATAATCTAAGACTGAGATTCCGCCATCTCAAAGGATCTACTAGATCAAGACTATCTTTAAATGTAACTATACCTTTTCTGACTTTGGTTATACAGACACTCCCAGATGTATTAGTAGTATTTTTGTCAACTGATGAGGTGCAACTGAAGTCTCCTCCTACTATTTGGTCGCCAGGTAGCATCGTAAGTTGATCTGTAATTTCATCATATACAGCGGAGTTATCATTATTGGGGCCATGTAGAGAACAAATATTTACCTGAAAGCCATAAATCGTGATCCCTATTAGCCATCTTTCCACTAAATCCACTTTATGAAAGACCAACTACCACTTTTTTTTGTTTGTTTTTTTACAGAGTTTTATATAGTGCGAACTTGACCCGAATCGGGTATCAGAGCGCTTTACATAGCACCAGTTGCATTACATGAGGACACATTCATTTTTGTTAGGCACGGGGAGATTAAGTGATTTGCCCAGAATCACAGGATGTTCAGCGTCATTGCCGAGACTCGAACCCAGTTCCCCAGATTCGAGGTCGACTGCCCGAGCCGTTAGGCCAACTCCTCTCCCCAGTTAGGTCTAAATATTATTCTAACCACTCCTTTAACATTTGCATTTACTGCACTATCAGTACCTGGTACTGAGAACCCACCCTCTCATATAGCTATCTGTTCTTCCAGGTTATAATAGCTTCTTGTAAGCATGCAATGCAACGTTTGAAGCTATCAATTTCCTGTTAACTGTTCTCAGCTTCTGCCAAGAATTGAAGATCGACATTCAAGGAGAGAATATTAAATTGCTGCTAGTGAGCTTTATCCGGACCAGCACTCCCACCACTTCCTTACAATTCACAGTCTTTTGCCTACATTGTTCCCCTCCCCTCTTCTCCCTACCCTCCACCTGCCCTCTATCCCCCTCACATCACCCACCAACCCCCTCCTCCTCCCTTTCCTTGAGGGTCTAGCTGGCCAGAGGAAGACTCTGACCCTCCCTCTTAACAATGGATGCTGATGTCTTTATCCTTGAGAACTCACACAAAGGTAAGTGGATGGTGTATCTACACTACACATCAAATATTCTCTGTGAGAGTGAGGGGACAGACGCACACAAGTGTTAAGACGAGAACCCTCACTCACCCTAAGGTGACATGCTTCATCATTGGGTTCCCTCTTGCATACTGGGACCGCAAGGCACCCAGTGTGGGCTACAACTCTCCCGCAGGAGAGGAGCGTGAGGTGTTTTATCTCATCCAATGTTAGGTCGGGTGAGGGGCAGAGTGCAAAAATCAAAAAGTGGTTTAAAACTATCTCCTGGATGATGACGTCAGTCCTTTATTAGTGTCCCCAGTGGATAGATTAAAACAAGCATTGGCATAGCCAATAGGTCTCGCCTTTGGGGCCTTATAAGTGCTTGTTTTCAGAAACAGCAATGGAGCAATAACAGCACTCTGTTTATAATGTGCTGCATTGATATTATAGCCAGATATTGATTACAATTTGTTGTAATGGGGAAAAACACAAAAGTAATATTTAAGTAAGTAATAAAGGGGCATAAAAGTAAACTACGTAGGTGGACGGGCACAGGCTGTCTGAACATGCAAGCTGTAGGGAGAGATGAAGACGGTGTTGTGCAGCTAACACTGCATTAAAGTTCACTTTTACCCAGTTTGTGGTGTGCAAAGCACAATAGAAGTGAGAGCTGCCGCCCTCCCTGGAAACGCCTGTGGGTATTTAAATGCAGAGTCCGGGGTGGAAAGTGTTGTTGGGGCGAGCCAGGGAGATGAAGCAAAGTGCAAGCAGCGCCCTGCGATGCTGCGAAACGACACCTGATTCTCAGAGGGTACTCCACTGCACTAACACAATGAACCTGACATGTTGCTTTCCCACCTGGACTCCACATGATAGGCATAAACTGCAGATTAATGTATTGTGCACAACGGAAGTCTGCACTATCTCTGAGACATGGAAAATCGTGCTCCATAAAAGTTCGGAATCCAAAACAATAACAAACAACCCACTTTCTATCACTTTTGCTGCAACATTAATATGATCCTTGGTGGATAACAAACTTCTGTTACACTGAAAATGATTCTCTCCCACAGTATGTACAACTAACAATCGGACCCACGGAACCACCGTAGGCTTGTGGAGTGAAGTTGTTGAGCTCTCAAAGGCTCTTGAGCTTCCTTGGAGTTAAGAGCAGTCTGCATGGTCTCAGGTGCCACAACCTCTAGGTGAGAGCAGCCTCTGTTGTCTTGGAGGTGACCCCCTGCACTGGATTGCAGTGAGCCTCGAGCCCTCCCGCCTGCGGGAGTTCTCGACTTGAGCTACCAGCAGTTTGAGAGGGAGGAGAGGCTATGGGTGGAAACCGAGAGAGGAATGGCGGGCGGGGAGCGCGAATTGTCGGAGGAAAGTCAAAGAGGTGAAAGAGAGTGGGTGAAAAGGATGGGGGTGCGAAGGGAGGCTGCGCGGAGGAAGGATGGAAGCAGAGACGGGGAGAAAGAGAGAAGAAAGCTGAACAGGGAGGGTTTAGGAAAACAGAGTGGAGGAGTGGGGAGAAAAGGACGAGAGGCTGCGGGAGGAGGGAGGCATGGTCAGAGAGGAGAGGTGGGGAGTGAAAAAAACAAGCGCGGCTGCAAAAGTGAAAGTGACCGCGCTGTGTTTATTTAGTAACATGATCCACGACGCGACGAGGAATGCAGCTGCACCCTGCGCGCCGCTGCTCGTTCCAGAGACCCAAACGCCATGGGAGTGAACATTTGAAGAAGAGGTGGGACATGCACCCGCCTTTGGCCATTTGCGTGCTTTCATTATTGAAAGCCACATGCAAAGGCCAATCAAATGTGTGGGCGGAGTCACACCCACACGGAGAAGTTTGAAGTGCTCACAAGAAGCCTCCCATAGAGCAGCGCATGCGCGCTGCGCTAGGCTTGACCTAAACAGCTAAGTGAGAATAGGGATATGGATGTTCCCTATTAGAATCTGGTCAACATGTTTCTGCCTTGTTAGACCTAAATGGTTCTTGGCATTCCTCAGGACCATACGTTTCGTCACTCTGCTCAATAAATGTGAATGAATAATAAAGAATTAAATGAAAGGCCATACATTCACTGGTATGGAATTGATCTGTGGAACCAGCTTGAAGTCAGGTCCACATTCTGTAGGGATATACGAACACACATCAAAAAACAGTATGCATTACAAACGTCCCAATTTTGGTCAAACACCAGTGTCTATCACCATCACTGCAAAAGTTAATCGATACAAGTAAAAACAAGCAGTTGCATGTAGTCTCAACAAATCGAGACTACTAGTCTATGTCCACCTTCATAGGTCCCTTAGTGGCACGTCTCGGGACTCTAGAGGTATAAAGGGTACAGTAATACATAGTCAGGCACTACACAAATGTGAATGTAATCAATTCTCACCCACTCGTCCTTCTTACAAACTCAATTGCTTTTTAGTAATCATTTTGCATGATGCGTCCACTACACAGCACCATTCTAAGAGCATACCTATGTAGGGCAGTTAAGTGTGAGGAAGGGCATGCCATGGTGTCTCAAGTATGTGTCTGTACATAGTCAAACAACAATCTATTGATTAATAGGTCTGTCATCTGTAAACTTTATCATTTGGCGCCATGTCAGACCAATGTCCGTGTTCCCGGTGAGGGTGACAGTTCCATTCACTGCGCTGTGAATAGCATTGGCGAGTGATTGGATATAGTACCTCCAACTTGCGCAATACATGTGCCAAACTAACAACCCAGCACTCGGATTCACTCCGCGACGGATGTGGAACCCTTGATCTCCGGACTCATCCCGGTTCAAAATAACCCTTGGGTGCCGTCGACTCCCTTCCTCATTAACCGGCTGATTTACATCCTCCTTGATCCCTGATCCGATCCTCCATCCACCCGCCTTGGGACTCCAGCCTCGCGGGTTCCAATCGCGTGTTGATATTTTCCTTTCGCCTAATTTACTAGATTCTAATTGCTCACACATCAGTCCTGATGATGATCTTTTAATCATTAAGATCGAAACGCTGTCGACCTTACAACCAAAAACTCCTTCATTGTAATTGAATAGTTTGGAGTTTTTTAGCTTGTTGTCAATGCGATGTAATGTTTTAAATGTCACTAAGCACTTTCACTTCACGCACTTGCACTTTTTTGTGTGAGCACCAGAACTATTAAACGTTGAAAATTGAATGATACTCCATTTATGGTGTTAATAAATGTGATGTCATTCTGCACCCTGTGTCCTGGCATATATTGCTTAATGAGTCCTGTGTGGACTACTATTGAAAGTAATTGTTTTGATTAACTCTGCATTCATTTACAGTAGCCCAGGCTACACGAGGACTCTTGAAGCCTCCCTGAGACCACTGTTCTCCTTAACCAAACTAACAACCCAGACCTACTACAGGTCACTAGCGTATAGCAGGAAACCACGTTTGCAAAATACAAAGTGTTGTACAGTATAGGAACTAACCTACACGGGCAGCGTACAGATTGCATGTCGTTGTATACACAACATATGTGCAAATTAAATAAAGTGAGGTAATATTGAAGACTACCGTGCGCGTGGTGATTTAAATGCAGTCGGACTGTGAAACCGTGTCCGTCGCTTAGATGCGCTGGAGTGTCTGAATGCTTATCGGGGCTAAGACCAACGTGTAGGGGCAGTCTACGCATGCAACAATTGTTAACTACGCGGATTACGGGGCTAGCACCAAGGGTGCCTTACCTGATTCTCCGGAGCTCGCCGCATGTATGACAAGGGCTGAAGGGGGAGAACCGGTAGCCAGCCCCCTTGTTAATAACGCGGCGAACCGGAAGACAGGGAAACTATATCCGGTTCATGCGGGCTCCTTGGAAATGTAGTTTAGACTTGCGAAAGGACCAAAAACGTATACGCATGTAAAAAATACCTATGTGGTTGTAAGTCATACACGGTTATCAGTCTAGAGTGCATGTCATGAAGATATATGTATATTTAAAGAACGGTCCTCACACTATGAGTGTTCAATAGTCATAATAACTACGGTACTCTGCCCATGGCTGCATGATCTGGGAGGCCATGATAATAGAATGTGTGCATATTAAATGTTTTATGAGGCAGCCCTTCATGTGGATATGGATGTCATAGAAGTCTAAATGACCCATGGAAAAGGTGTTCTTCATTGTCACTTGTTCAAAATACCCTTGTAGAGTAGTTGAGTACCTACCATATGTTCAGGGGTCAAATTAACCTAATTTGTGAGTCAACTACAGTGAACACCAGGGAATATCATTATTAAGTCCCGTAATGTGGCTCTTAGTACGGAACACCCATCGTTGTTCTCTCCTAAAGAGAACTCTATCTAGAGGACCCATTTGTGTGTCATATCTGGGTTTGTCAATTTCCACACAGGTCAGGTCGTCCTCTGTGTGGGACATTTCAATGTAGTGTCTGGTCAACCGTGTATTAGATTTTTTACACCGGATAGAACTTCAGTGTTCTACAATTCTGTGTTTCACCTTGCGTGTAGTCATTCCAATGTATTTGAGTGAACAAGGACATGTGATCATATAAATCACCCCCCATGAATTGCAATTCGTGTGCGTGTTCAATAGCCAGGGTGTTTGTAGACCCAAGTCGAGTTATTTAATCTGTTTTGTGAATGGACACACCGAACAGGATCCACATGGAAAGTGTCCTACTACCGGTGTTCTACTCCAGAGTGATTGTTGTCTCTCCTGTGTCTGTCCATATTTCGGTCATGTGTGCACCAACATATCCCTGAGATTGTTGCTCCGTTTTAGAGCAAAAAGAGGTTTCTCCAGGGATAGTTCTCCTGTATTCAAGATGTGCCAGTTTTTGTTTATAGCTTTCTTGATGTGGTCTGTCAGGTTGCTAAATGTTGTAACACACACTATTCTATTGGTTTTTTCTTTGTGATATGTCTCAAGGAGAGCCTCCCTGTTATTATTGCGTGCTCTCTTGGCCGCTATCTGCACAAGATGGTCAGGATGTTGCTTGACCGTAGTTCAGTACTTAGATTTAAAGCGTGTTGTTTGTATTTGGCTATCTCCGTACAATTCCTCCTCAACCTCAGGAATTGTCCTACTGGTAGGTTGTTCAAAAGTGCACGAGGGTGGAAGCTGGAATAACTCAGTAGGGAGTTGCGTGCCATGGGTTTTTGGTACAGTTCAGTGTAAATTTTCCCATCTTTGGGATAGAGCCGGAGATCTAAGAAAGAGTTCTCTGCAGAACTCGATTCGCCTGTGAAACGTAGATTGCGGTCACGAGAATTGAGCCAGGTAGAGAAAGTATCCAGGGACATCCGGTCCCCTTCCCAGATGACCAGGATGTCATCTATATATCGTCTCCACAGTTTCAGATGTTGTTGGAATGGGTTGGTGACAGTAGATGTGCTTAGTTTCAAAACCACACATGTACAGATTAGCCATGCTGGGTGCAAACGTGCTGCCCATGGAAGTTCTGGTAGTTTGCCAGTAGAGTTGACCTTCAAAACTAAAGAAGTTTTCTTTGAGTGCCAGCCTCGCACACCGCATGATGAAGGAATTGGGTGTCTGGTCCTCACGAGGGTATTGCTCAAGGAGATGGTATATGGTGTCCAGGGTGTCATCCTGAGGAATATTCGTGTATAATGCTTCAACATCATACGTCACCATCAGGTTGGTATGGGGGTCAAAAGATACTGTTTCCAACAGGGATAGTATATGATTCGTGTTCTGTAAATAGGATGGCATGTCAGCCACTATGGGGCGTAGAAAGTGGTCAACAAATTGCGAGAGGGGTTCCAAGAGAGACCCTATCCCCAACACTAAGGGTCTTTCTGGTGGGGGTCTCTCTTCCTTGTGGCTCTTGGGTAAGATGTAAAAAGTTGGTGTTCTAGGATGTTTCTGGTTAAGGAACTCGGCTTCCCCTTTCGTGATCCAATCTGAGTCTCTCCCTTCATCACTAAGGGACTTGATTTCCCGTTGTAGTCTGGTGGTAGGATCCCGTTGGATAGGTTTATAGAATTTGATGTCACTCAACTGTCTAAGGCATTCGTTACGGTACACCTCTGTGTCCAGTATAACCGTGGCGCCGCCTTTATCAGCTGGTTTTATGGTGATAGTGACGTCTTTGCCTAACTCATCAACACACTTCTTTTCTTCTCTAGAAATGTTGCAAAATGGTCTCTTGGCACGGTCCTTGTTGGATTCATATTCCTTCATCACAGCTATCTCAAAAGTAGAGACTTCAGATGGTACCTGTTGTAGTGAAGGTAAAAATTATGATTTATTCTTCAAACCCGTATTGGATTTAGAAGCGGGGGTTTCACTCTCAATGTTGGAGAAGAAGTGAAGGCGTACTTTGCGGAAAAATTCAGCTAGTTCTTTATGTACCATAAAATCATCACCCAATTTGGTGGGTACAAAGCCCAGACCCTTCGCTAGGACGCGATTTTCTAAATCTGTGAGCATTTTACTGCTTAGGTTCACAATCAGATTGTCGGGTCACTTGTGGACGCCATGGGTTCCCTCGTCATGCTCCTCGTTACTCTCTGTTCCAGGGCCAGGTCCCAATTCACTTGTTGTTGGTTCCATGTCGATCGTCCTCTGTTGCCTCTTCTTCAACCTCTTCTTCCTCTGTCCTGCCCAAAAAAAGGTTGGTATGGCGGGCCTCCAAAGGGGGGGCATGCGTTAAAGGGTTGTGGTGGAAAAGCCCAAGGTTGTGGTGGCCACCAGGGCGCCTGTTGGTGAAAGGGTTGTGGTGTACCTTGACCTCTACCTCTCCTAGTGTTGGGTTTTAATGAGAGGTCTGAGTCGTTGGAGTCACTCCACTCGTCAGAGTTAGATGTCCACTCGTCGGTATCTTTACGCCAACCTCTACTTCCTCTCTTGTTTGATCTCTTGTTTAGTGTCGCCTGATATCCATCAGCTGTACAGGGATATACCGTCTCCAAGGAGAATCTTTCCAGGTCCTTCTTTAATTTGGTAATCTTGAATTTAACCAAATAGTCTTTTATCCTTGAAACATGGCTCCTGCCCTCCTCCCCCTCCCCCTCCTCCATCCTGCAATCCCATACTTGAAATTTTGATTGGGATATTTCAGAGAAAAGAAAAGGAGTGAGAGAAATAAAAAAAAGGGGGGCGGTGGGGGGTTATTCTAGCTATGTTCCAGATCAGGCGTTCACTCAGGCCTTAGATTGTAAACCCTACTTCAGAGCTTTCCATCGTGTCAGGAATTGGTTAGCCTCTGTAACATCCATGAAGACTCGGAAAGCTAGCTGTCAATTTATTCTTATGCATGCCCCTATATTGTAGCTGGGATCTGTAGAGCTCTAAACTCTGGGAGTAGGGATAGCATCTCTTATTTCATAGTTGTCGCCCAAGCAAGATAAGCAAAATACAAAAAGTAAAAACAAACCATTGTCCTACGGATTACACATGGAGCTTGGAGTATGTGCTTCAACCAACTGAGGTATTTCTGTCATTTTAGCTTGTACGTCTATAATTATTTACAGCGTCTCCATAGTTTCTTTGCCCTTTCATTTTAATTGATTTCTTTCTTTTCTTCGATTTCCCTGTTCACCATCTCTGTTCCACTTGCCAACTTCGGTGCCCTTTATTCCTTAGCACGACTTTCATGTTGTTTCTAAACATTTTTCTCACCATTTTCTTTTTGCCATTTTTCTTTTCCTCTCTTTTTCTGTTAACTTTCTTGTTCGTACTTTTTCCGCTGTGTCTTTTGGTCTATTTTACTAATTTCTATTGCTTGACCATTGCCTTCTCTAGTCTGGGTGCCATCACCCTTGATTCGATTTCCTCGATAATCTGCAGGGGCGGTGTTAGTGGGCCTGCCACAAGATCAGTCTGGGTAACAAAACCAGCACCGACCACATCAGTCGTATGGTTAGATTGACCATGCATTATGTAGCGCCAAACTTCAAGATACAGGATTTCCTACATGGAATGGACTTGTAGTTCCTCAGGGGGCGTCGGTCTCCTAAGCATATCCGCTTGGTATTAGAGGCAAGACAGGCAATCCTATTCACAACAAATATTAACAGCACTCGGGTGGCCAATTGTCACCTAGGTGATATTGAAATATGCGTGTTTCTCAAAGTGTGAGATTAAAAAAGTTAACAACTATTGACAAAGTCATTATGTCTAGCTTTTTGTAGGGGAACTTTGGTAATAGTGGAGTCATAATGTGTGCGTTTCCCTGAGCAGTTTGTGCAAAAAAAAAACCAATGAAGCTACATTACGTGCTACGACAGTACGGAAGCCGGGAATAGGGGCCATTTACTGAATTGACAGCATTTTAGCAAAGGTATGCTGTACCCTCCCAGAAGCAAAAAGAACAATTGATGGACAGAATGCAGAACAATGTCATACATTCACCCCAGTACAGAGATCTGGGCCTAAATCCATCGTTTTTTTGCTCACCATGCCATTCCAGTTTGGACCCAGCCATATGCAAATCAGTCTTGACCCTGCGCCCATTGGGAACAGTCCAGCCCAAACTGCCAGGCCAGGTCCTCCCTGGACTGGAATCAAGCATCCTAGGACCGGTTTCGGGGTTTCACCCCTCTTCAGCCAGGATAGCTTGACTCCAGTGGCATGGAGAGCAGTGGACCCACGTCTGGGCATACCTGTCCCACTCGGGGTGACAAATGCAAAAAGAACAATTGATGGACAGAATGCAGAACAATGTCATACATTCACCCCAGTACAGAGATCTGGGCTAAATCCATCGTTTTTTTGCTCACCATGCTATTCCAGTTTGGACCCAGCCATATGCAAATCAGTTGACCCTGCGCCCAATGGGAACGCCAGGCCAGGTCCTCCCTGGACTGGAATCAAGCATCCTAGGACCGGTTTCGGGGTTTCACCCCTCTTCAGCCAGGATAGCTCGACTCCAGTGGCATGGAGAGCACGGGACCCACGTCTGGGCATACCCGTCCCACTCGGGGTGACAAATGCAAAAAGAACAATTGATGGACAGAATGCAGAACAATGTTATACATTCACCCCAGTGAGCTAAAGAATGATGATGGATTCAACCCAGATCTGTGACTGGGGGTGAGCGTTTGTAAAGTTTCAGCACTCCATCCATCATCTCCTTGTGTTTGCTTTGTTCGCCCTAAGTTGGCAGGGTATGCCCAGACGTGGGTCCCTTGCTCACTTTGCCACTGGATTCAAGCTAGCCTGGCTGATGAGGGCTGTTAGCCCGAAACCGGTCCCAGGATGCTTGTTTCCGGTCCAGGGAAGACGTGGCTTGGCAGTTTGGGCTGGACTGTTCCCATGAGGCACAGGGTCAAGACTGATTTGCATATAGCTGTGTCTGAACTGGGGTGGCAAAGTGAGCTAAAGAATGATGATGGATTCAACCCAGATCTGTGACTGGGGGTGAGTGTTTGTAAAGTTTCAGCACTCCGTCCATCATCTCCTTGTGTGTACCCTCCCAGAAGGGCATGAAAATGAGTCAGACGAGGAGTCTGCATTGTAACTGGTGAACTTAAAAGGCACGCACAGTAAAATATCGCATGGTAGAAACTTTTGCCACAGGGTCCGGATTTTCATTGCATTTTTAAGAAACTCATTTGCACGTCTTTCTTTAATTTGTGAACAAAAAACGATAAATGAGAATGTTTATCACGAAAGCAAAGTAAACAATGAATGCCGAAAGTTGATCACTTCCTAAACAAAAAAATATATGAATAATTAAAATGTTGCTGTGTCGACAAAGAGTCATCAACAAACAGATACTTGCCTTTAAGCCATGCTGCATCTGCAGTTCGTGCATGTGCTGTTTTGATCTTTATTGCATGACTATCCCCCAATCTGCACTGCATAAATATCCCCCAATATCTGCACTGCATGAATATCCCCCAATATCTGCACTGCATGAATATCCCCCAATATCTGCACTGCATGACTTTCCCCCCAATATCTGCGCTGTATGACTTTCCCCCAATATCTGCACTGCATGACTATCCCCCAATGTGCACTGCATGAATATCCCCCAATATCAGCACTGCACGAATATCCCCAATATCTGCACTGCACGAATATCCCCCAATATCTGCACTGCATGAATATCCCCCAATATCTGCACTGCATGAATATCCCCCAACATCTGCACTGCATGAATATCCCCAATGTACATTGCATGAATATCCCCAATGTGCATTGCATGAATATCCCCCAATATCTGCACTGCATGAATATCCCCCAACATCTGCACTGCATGAATATCCCCAACGTGCACTGCATGAATATCCCCCAATATCTGCACTGCATGAATATCTCCCAATGTCTGCACTGCATGAATATCCCCCAATATCTGCACTGCATGAATATCCCACAATATCTGCACTGCATGAATATTCCCAATATATGCATTGCATGAATATCCCACAATATCTGCACTGCATGAATAGCCCCCAATATCTGCATTGCATGAATATCCCCAATATCTGCACTGCATGAATATCCCCCAATATCTGCATTGCATGAATATCCCCAATATCTGCACTGCATGAATATCCCCCAACATCTGCATTGCATAAATATCCCCCAATATCTGCACTGCATGAATATCCCCCAATATCTGCACTGCATGAATATCTCCCAATATCTGCACTGCATGAATATCCCCCAATATCTGCACTGCATGAATATCTCCCAATGTCTGCACTGCATGAATATCCCCCAATATCCACTGCATCAATATCCCCCAATATCTGCACTGCATGAATATCCCCCTATATGCACTGCATGAATATCCCCCTATATGCACTGCATGAATATCCCCCAATATCTGCATTGCATGAATATCCCCCAATATATGCATTGCATGAATATCCCCCAGTATGCACTGTGTGAATATCCCCAATATGCACTGCATGAATATCCCCCAATATGCACTGCATGAATATCCCCCAATATATGCATTGCATGAATATCCCCCAATATATGCACTGCATGAATATCCCTTAATATCTGCACTGCATGAATATCCCTTAATATCTGCACTGCATTAATATCCCCAAATATCTGCACTGCATGAATATCCCCCAATATATGCATTGCATGAATATACCCTAATATGCACTGCGTGAATATCCCCCAATATGCACTGCCTAAATATTACCCCAATATGCACTTCGTGAATATCCCCCAATATGCACTGCATGAATCTTCCCCAATATCTGTACTGCATGAATATTCCCCAATATCTGCATTGCATGAATATTCCCCAATATATGCATTGCATGAATGTCCCCCAATATGTATTGCATGACTATCCCCCAATATGTGCATTGCATGAATATCCCCCAATATCTGCACTGCATGAATATCCCCCAATATTTGCACTGCATGAATATCCCCCAATGTGCATTGCATGAATATCCCCCAATATGTGCACTGCATGAATGTACCCAATATGCAATGCATAAATATCCCCCAATATCTGCACTGCATGAATATCCCCCAATATATGCATTGCATGAATATCCCCCAATATGTACATTGCATGGACATTCCCCAATATGCACTGCATGAATATTCCCCAATATCTGCACTGCATGAATATCCCCAAATATATGCATTGCATGAATATTCCCCAATATGCACTGCATGAATATCCCCCAATATCTGCACTGCATGAATATCCCCCAATATATGCATTGCATGAATGTCCCCCAATATGTGCATTGCATGAATATCCCCCAATATCTGCACTGCATGAATATCCCCCAATGTGCGTTGCATGAATATCCCCCAATATCTGCACTGCAAGAATATCCCTCAATATATGCATTGCGTGAATATCCCCCAATATATGCATTGCATGAATATCCCCCAATATGTGCAGTGCATGAATATCCCCACTATGCAATGCATAAATATCCCCCAATATCTGCAAAGCATGAATATCCCCCAATATATGCATTGCATGAATATTCCCCAATATCTGCACTGCATTAATATCCCCAAATATATGCACTGCATGAATATCCCCCAATATGTGCATTGCATCAATATTCCTCAATATGCACTGCATGAATATTCCCCAATATCTGCAATGCATGAATATCCCTCAATATATGCATTGCATGAATATCCCCCAATATGTGCACTGCATGAATATCCCCAATATGCAATGCATAAATATCCCCCAATATCTGCAAAGCATGAATATCCCCCAATATATGCATTGCATGAATATCCCCCAATATGTGCATTGCATGGATATTCCCCAATTTGCACTGCATGAATATTCCCCAATATGCACTGCATGAATATTCCCCAATGTCTGCACTGCATGAATATCCCCCAATATATGCATTGCATGAATATTCCCCAATATCTGCACTGCATTAATATCCCCAAATATATGCACTGCATGAATATCCCCCAATATGTGCATTGCATCAATATTCCTCAATATGCACTGCATGAATATTCCCCAATATCTGCACTGCATGAATATCCCTCAATATATGCATTGCATGAATATCCCCCAATATGTGCACTGCATGAATATCCCCAATATGCAATGCATAAATATCCCCCAATATCTGCAAAGCATGAATATCCCCCAATATATGCATTGCATGAATATCCCCCAATATGTGCATTGCATGAATATTCCCCAATATGCACTGCATGAATATTCCCCAATATGCACTGCATGAATATTCCCCAATATCTGCACTGCATGAATATCCTCCAATATCTGCACCGCAATGAATATCCCCCAATATCTGCACCGCAATGAATATCCCCCAATATCTGCACTGCATGAATATCCCCCAATATATGCATTGCATGAATATCCCCCAATATATGCATTGCATGAATATCCCCCAATATGTGCATTGCATGAATATTCCCCAATATGCACTGCATGAATATTCCCCAATATGCACTGCATGAATATTCCCCAATATCTGCACTGCATGAATATCCTCCAATATCTGCACTGCATGAATATCCCCCAATATGTGCATTGCATGAATATTCCCCAATATGCACTGCATGAATATTCCCCAATATCTGCACTGCATGAATATCCCCCAATATATGCATTGCATGAATGTTCCCCCAATATATGCATTGCATGAATGTCCCCCAATATGTGCATTGCATGAATATCCCCTAATATATGCACTGCATGAATATTCCCCAATATGCACTGCATGAATATTCCCCAATATGCACTGCATGAATATTCCCCAATATGTGCATTGCATGAATATCCCCCAATATATGCATTGCATGAATGTTCCCCCAATATATGCATTGCATGAATGTCCCCCAATATGTGCATTGCATGAATATCCCCTAATATATGCACTGCATGAATATTCCCCAATATGCACTGCATGAATATTCCCCAATATGCACTGCATGAATATTCCCCAATATGTGCATTGCATGAATATCCCCCAATATATGCATTGCATGAATGTTCCCCCAATATATGCATTGCATGAATGTCCCCCAATATATGCATTGCATGAATGTTCCCCCAATATATGCATTGCATGAATGTCCCCCAATATGTGCATTGCATGAATATCCCCCAATATATGCATCTGCCGGCAGACGGCAAGTACAGCCTGTTGTGGTAGTAATGCATCTACCAACAAAGCATATGCTCTGTAGGTAACCAATAGCTTCGAAGAACACGAAAGGACAGTAAAATGACTGAAAAATTCCTATTTATGCGTAAAAGTATTGTGCTTTAGTAAAACAATAACGCAGGTTTGCTCAACACAGCAAAACTAATAGCACGACCTCCGTGGCTAAACATGTAATAAACTAGATTTGAGCTCAGAAAAGATGCTACAGAAACTCTCGTACCTTCGCGTACATCCGAGAGTAAGCACTGGTGCCCTGTGAAATATTTCTAGAATATTCTGCGGTCTAATCGATTATCTGTTGACGGATGCAATATTTGAAACGAGGCCTTAGTTTCAAGGTTGTGTCAAATGTACACAAATAACTGCGAGAGAGATTCTATGGCCAGTGACGCGGCAAAGGTGTCATTGGCACCATATGCTCCGGCTGAATAGAATATGATAGACGCATTTAGGGTGCAGGTGACGACACACACTCTTGGACCCCACTGCACCGCACCTGCTGCGCGAATGACAGCTACTTTCCTGGTCTAGGCTGTGTGTAGGCACTGATCACACGTCACATTCCACTCTGGAGGGGCAGAGGAGGTGGAGACATTTCTGTCCAGTCAGAGCCGCACTGTGGCGTCTGGTGCCCCAGGAATGGCCGGGTGAACAATGACCTTCCCTTGCAGCCCCTCAGCTAATATAAACACAAAGTGATAAGCAGAAGTGCCCCTCGCATTATTCTCCTATCAGGATCAACCGTGAGAACAATCCTAGGGCTTTATTTGCCCTGGGGCTTTACCTTATTATCATAGATACCTCGAAGGAGGAAATCACTGCAAACTAAGCGAACAATAAGACACATTCTTGAGTCCAAGAGATACCAGTTAGTACAGACACCCCAGGACAAGTCGACGACACTACCAGGTAGTGTAACACTGTGTGCAGAAGTCTAGAGATAAACTGGCATAGGTGGCCTCGCACCGAATTGCAAAGCAGTTTAAAAACAGAGATAAACAGAAGGTGCCCTCACCACTGTTCGGGTCTCCATAGGTTCGCTTATAGCGATTTATTCACTAGGGTACATGTGAAACTCCGAAAGTCAAACCGGAAATTCTCTTAATTGGTAAATGGCATTCAGTGAGTTTCCATCAGTGATTGGCCTCTTCGTACTGTCCTACAAAGGTGGAGGTGAGATATGAATGCACAGGTCCCTACTTGCATTCAATATTGTATTGTATTGTAATTGCATTTGTATAGCGCTTACTACCCCTGACGAGGCGTCG
Source organism: Calotriton arnoldi (assembly GCA_963921515.1). Lineage (NCBI taxonomy): Eukaryota > Metazoa > Chordata > Amphibia > Caudata > Salamandridae > Calotriton > Calotriton arnoldi. Next base: position 2,627,106 of record CAWUFW010000043.1, on the reverse strand, counting down.
AAGCGCTTTTTCGGCGAGTAGCACGCTACTCCGGGACCCATAGAGGATTAGTGTTGAATTAGTATAGTGAAACATGCAAGTAAATTTTAAGTGGTGGGTATGTTAGTCAGTTATTTGGATTCGGAAGGATAGCAGAAGGATAGAAGAGGAAAGAAGGTTTGTATTTATATAGCGCTTCTAACCCCTGATGGGGTGTTCAATCGCTTTGGCTATACTCTCAAGATAATTTTAATTGTTTTGCATTTATATAGTGCTTACTACCCCTGACGAGGTGTCGAAGCGCTTTTGCGGCGAGTAGCATGCTACTTCAGAACACATAAAGGATTAGTGGTGAATTAGTATAGTGAAATATGAAAGTAATTTGAGTGGTGGATATGTTAGTCTGTTATTTGGATTGAGAAGGATAGTGGAGGAATAGAAGGAGAAAAAGGTTTGCATTTATATAGGGCTTGCTACATCTGATGAGGTGTTGAAGCACTTTTCGGTGAGTAGCACGCTACTCCGGAACCCAAACAGGATTAGTGGGAATTAGTATAGGGAAATATGCAATTAATTTGAGTGGTGAACATGTTGGTCTGTTATTTGGATTGAAAAGGAACAGAGGAGGGATAAAAGAGGGAAGGGTCTAGAATGTTTTTTTTTTGGGCGTTTATAGCCGTAAGACGGGGTTTGGGTGAGTAAAGGGGAGGTGAAGGGGAGTTAGTATAGGGAAATATGAAGTTAATTTGAGTGGTGGACATGTTAGTCTGTTATTTGGATTGAAAAGGAATAGTGAAGAGATAGAAGAGGGAAAAGTCTAGAATTTTTTTGGGTTTTCTTTTTTTGGGGGGAGTTCATAGCAGTAGGAGGGGGTTTGGGGTGAGTAAACAGGAGGTGGAGGGGAAGAGTCAGAGGGAAGGGTTTAGAAAGGCTTGCTTGGGAGATCTGAATAGTAAAAAGGTATGAGATGATGCTAGGAGGGGTAGAGGAGGGAAGAGTCTAGAAAGGGTTATTTTGGGGATCATAGTAGTGGGTATGGGGTTTGGGATCAATGAAAGTGCAGGTTGAGGATATATTGATAGAGATATAGGGTGAGAAATAGGGTAGTGCATTGATATGCTGAATTAGAAGAAAAGTAATAAATGTATAGATGCATAAGTACATGGAAGGTATATATGTGCATATGGAAGGTAATATATGTAGATTAAAGATACATTTAATAAACTCCGGCTTTCAAGTGTTGTTGTACTTTAAAATAATGTATTTGTTTTTATTATTGTAGTTCAATAGTGAAGCAGTTGTAGATAAATGGTTATGATAAAGGATTTACTTATTTATGCTGTCACTTCTATACATGTTAAAAAAAATAGAATAATGTAACTATAAGTAATATGTACATTTGTTAAGCAGAATTAACGAATATCTATATTTTTAAAAACAATTATACACGTTTATACAATGCAATACACATATGTAGGTACATATCTATAGTCCAAATAAATGCTTATATACAGAGGGAAATGCTGTAAATTTATGTTTGCATATGGTGGTTATGTGGGGAAGAGCCAATTCTTGAGTAGTTTTCTGAAGATAAGGTGGTTATCCGTGGATCTTATGTTCGGTGGTAAAGAGTTCCATAGTGTGGCTGCTTGAACAGAGAAGGATGTGCCACCCATGGTTTTTTTCTTGTACGTTGGGATTTTTAGGCGAGGTACCACTCTAGAGCGAAGGTTACTTTGTTGAATGTATTTGGTGATTTTATTCCTGATGAAGAGCGGTCCTGTTCCATGTATCGCTTTGTGGGTGATACGAAGCAGCTTGAACATGGATCTTCTGGCAACCGGTAACCAATGCAGGGCCTTCAAGGAAGGGGAGATGCAGGCTTGCAGCTTTATATGTAAGAGTAGTCTGGCAGCAGAGTTCTGATTCCTTTGTAGTCTTTTCATAGTTGTGGAAGGTGAGCCGTGGTAGAAGTTATTGGAGTAATAGAGTTTGGACAGAACAAGAGAGATGGTAGCCTGGACCTTGTGTGGAAATCCCAAATGGGGGAAAATTCGTCGCAGTTTTTTTATAGTAACAAAGCCTGATCTTGCTAGTTTGTCCGCTTTGCCATTTACTTGTGTTTTATTCTTTAACTTGTATGGACTTTCCTTCCTTTTCTTGTGTTTGTCCTTCCCCTGGAGCAGGTCCTGACTAATTGTGTTCTTCCACTGCCTACTTTTCAGCCACTATTTTTCTCTTTTAGGTTAAGCACTCCATGAGAATGCATGTGTTTTCCAGATGTCTCCCTCGTGTACTTCTTTTCGTGTTGCTCTCTTTCACTTATGTGGTTCTCCTCGCCCAATAAGTGTTGCACGTGCCGTCATGTGCTTCTTCCACTTTGCAATCATGTTTGTGAGCTTCTGCTCTCTCTTCCTTCACTCTCCACATTGATCTCGCTCACCTATGTCATGTACTTTTCCCCTTGCAGTCTGTGTTGCTTTTCCCGGCACCCTCTGTGTTTCTTCACCCACCGGCACCCTCCATGTCACTCCCAGACACGTGCCCTCCTTCTTGCTCTGCCTAACCAGGCCCTACGAATTTCTTCTTCCACCCACTTTGGTAAAAAAAAATTTTTTTCTTTTCTGTATTTTTTTTAATTTTATTTACCTGTCCATGCTCCGCCTTCATTTTTTATGTGCATGCATGTAAGGTGCACAAGCACACAAAATGACGTGTATGGAGCAACATAGCGATATATTCTTTGCGGGGGTTAGGGTGTTGCCCGCTTTAGCTACGTCCACAGTATCGGCATCGCTAAAACCCATTGGCAAAGCAAATAGGTACCAAATGCAAGACCTATTGGCTTTGCCTATGCTGTTTTTTTCAAAATCACTGCGATTCCTCACATTCATTGTAAACTTTTTTTTAAGCTCTTAAGGCTATAGCTGACAAGCACCCTCACTTGTAGAAAGTTTAGTCATTTTAAAGTGCAATAGTTATAGCTGCCAAGGACCGCCTCCCACAATGATGCTCCAGATATAGATCAGATGTTTTTAACAAGCATTGGTAAAGCAACCAGGTCTGGCCGTGGCAAGCTTGCAAGAACTTTTTTTTTTTTTTTTTTTAGATCCAATTATTTACTATAGCAAATGTTTGCACTATGCACAAAACTGCAAACATATAAAAAAAAATCAAAGTTAAGCAGTGGCAGAGCAGCCCAAGTACATCCGCCCTGACACGGAGGTGTACTCCTTCTCAGGTAGCTGTGCGCATGTGATAAGGCATAGTGCCAACACTCACAAGGTGAGGACCCGAATGGATAAGTGGGCTGGCCCATTGCCTCAGGCAGTATGTTTAAGTTGGCAGTGAACGACAATGAGAGCAATGTATAAAGAGGACTGACCAGTCTCCTGTGCTGACATATGTGCATGTATTTTGTTTTTATCATGAAATTTGGTGAAAAACATGAGGCTGACAAGAAAGCTAATTTAATCTCTGGCAAGCCTAGAAAGTGAGGTGGCTTAACTGAAATAAATCAATGTGCTTCACAGTTTTCAAGTGTGTGCCCCTTTGGTGCGATTGACAGATGCGGCCAGTTTTTGAATTTACATTTTAAATGTAAACTTTAATTACTGTCTCAAACATGCTTCTTTTCTAACACTGCTTGGCAGAGAGTCCTGTATTTCTATATACTCTTACTCTGAGCCAAGCATTTGTGGAAAAATACCCCAGGTCAGGTAACTCCAGTGAGGCCCTGACTGTACGCCCCCTTCGCCAGTGCTTAATTTGAGCCGGTGGTTTCCGGTGCTCGGCACCAGCGCTTAATTGTCAGCACTGACGCTTGTGATAGCCTGCCACAAGGTAGCGCTGTCTTGCTAATTTAGAGACTATCACAACAACAGCTAATTCTTAATGCAATATACTTTAAAAATTACTATTACCTGCCGCCCAAGCCATTATTATAGCATTGAGGGGCTGAAATAGTCCGAATTGTTACACTTGTAGGAGTGTGATGGTTAGTAGTTGTGTTATGTTATGTTATTTTAAAACCACTTCTATAGCGCACAACTCACCCGGGGGCATCTCGGCGCTTGTGTTGAGACATACCAGAGGGACTGCCTGGAGTCCTAAAACAAAAAGGCTTTAAGTTTTTTTCTGAAGGTGCTATAGAAAGGGGACTCACGAAGAGCCAGGGGCAGCTTGTTCCAATATTTAGGAGCAAGGTAGGAGAAAGCTTTCCCCCCCGTACGCTTGAGGCGTATTCGGGGCACCTGTAAGAGGCCGAGTGAACTAGATCTAAGAGTTCGGCTGGGAACATATTTTAATAGTTTCCTCTGCAAGTACCTAGGCCCTTTGCCTCTGAGAGCGTTATACGTGAGGCAACAGATTTTAAAGACGGATCGCTTCTTTACTGGTAACCAATGTAATTCTCTCAGCAGAGGACCGGACGAGGAGCCTGAAGGGCGATTCAAAATTAACCTTGCAGCCGTGTTCTGGATCACTTGTAATTTGGCTAGCGAGGACTCATCCGCCTCTGCCAGTAGGGCATTTCCATAATCCATTTTGCCAATCACCATAGCTTGAACAAGAGTTTTACGGGAATTTATAGGTAGATAAGGAAAGATCCTACGCAAAAGGCGCAGGGCATGATAACAAGAGCTAATGGTGGCATTTATATGATCCTTCATTGTTAGTGATTGGTCCAATTTTATCCCAAGATTTTTCACAATTTTTCTGGGAACGGGGACCTCTCCCAATTTGGTGGGCCACCAGTCATCCACCCAAATGGATGAGGCTTTCCCCATTAACATAATCTCAGTCTTACCGGGGTTCAACTGGAGGCAATTATCCGTCATCCAACTAGATATTGCAAGCATTCCTGTAGCAAAGCGAGTTTTCTCTGTCTCAAGGTTAGGGCCAATTTTAAACATAAGCTGAGTATCATCAGCATATGATATTATCTCAAACCCAAACTGTTCAACTATTTTTGCCAGTGGAGCCATATAAACGTTGAACAGAGTGGGACTCAGACAAGACCCCTGAGGAACCCCCTTATCCAAATGCATTTTTTCTGATCGGTAAGAGCCCAAAGTGATGGTTTGGTATCTGTCAGATAAAAACTGTTGCAGCCATTTTAAGGCTGTACCCTGGATTCCACAGGCCAGGAGTCGGTCCACGAGCTTTGAATGCGAGATGGTATCAAACGCCGCAGACAAGTCTAATAGGATCAGAACTATTGATCCTCCAGAATCCATTTCCATTCTTAGGGAGTCAGTCACGGCCAGAAGGGCGGTCTCTGTACTGAAACCCGATCGAAAACCTGATTGTGAGGGGTCCAAAATATTATTAGATTCTAAATAGCACCCTAACTGCTTATTTATTTGACTTTCCATTTGCTTACCCAACAGGGGAAGCAAAGAGATGGGGCGATGGTTACTAAGGACCAGCGGATCTGCCGTCGGTTTCTTCAATATTGGCCGTACAAATGCTTCCTTCCAGGCCCTGGGGAAACATCCCGATTGTATCGAGCAGTTATAAATTTGTAAAATCTCAGGGGCACAGCAGGGGGCCAGCAAAGCCATTGTCTTAGGCCGACAGAGATCCTCCGGTGAACCCGATTTAGCAGAAGCCAAAGAGTGGAGGACCTCCTCTAATGTAATCAGTTCGAAACATTTAAGAGTACTGGATACTTCTGCTTCTGGCTCCTCATCCCTGTGCTCTTGCTCTGGGTTTATTTGAGAGGTGGTAGGGAAATTATCATAGATTTTTCTAATCTTCTCCTCAAAGTGGTTGTTACCATCATTGCAGCGTGGCAGGGGCAATGTGAGGTGCAAGATCCAGACTCCTGACGAGAGCCCTGGCACTTTTTACAAATTAAGCACTGCCCCTTCCTTAACAGCAAGTCCAATAGCAAGATGGAGTACTAACCGGACATGAGGGCTAGTCCTTAGTTATTAACATGTAGGCTCATGTTTTAGGCAGTGGCAGTCTACATCTGTTGTACACTGCATGGGAAAATAAGGGGACATTCCAATGGTGAATGTCCACGTTGCAGTTCCTGTCCAGGCTTTGTCTGTTATCTTCAACTATGATTCTGCCGTGGAGTCCTTTCTCAGTTTCTTATTTTGTCCCATACCAGGATCATCTATGGCCTTGGCTTGGTCTCTTCATCATGAACCTGATTCCATGGCGTCCAGGATATAAACCCCTCCAACTCTAACCTGCATCCTGGGAGAGGTGGTCCTGGTGTGGTCTCCAGCTTCTGGATGCTGATGTTACGGGTAAAGAACCCGCTTCATTCTACGAGAATCCAGACCACGATCAGTGCAAGCCCTTGGACCCATCCAGGTCAGTCCCTCTTCTGCTCTCAAGTTCTCCGATGGACTGGCTGTTCAGACCACGGCACCAAGCCAGTCTCCCAGGGCATAAGGAAGGGGTGTTACTGTGCACCTGGACAGTGCTGGCTGTAAAGGAGGGGGATGGCTGGAGGTGCTTTGCCTAGATTGGAACCTGTGGCCTGCAGATTATTTTTGTTGTGGTTGTTGTGTACAGGAGAGGAATTATTCAGGATTAAAGTTTCATGTATATAGTGTCAATTTGTCACGGAAGGGAAACTTTAGGTTTGTTTCGACTAAGGAGTGCCCTACATGCATCAGCACCCACTCACGAAAGGCTTTCATCTGCATGAGGGTATCACTTGAACCCTTTTGACACTGCACTGGCTCCCACAGCCCACATAGGCACATTGAAAGTCTGTCTGCCGCGTCATTGCAAGGCCAACATCCCATCATACCTGGAGACCAAGATGAAGGACCACCCCCGCCTTCCCCCCTTCCCTCCCCCCCCCCCCCGGTGATCAGCACAACCTGCAGCAGCATCAGGGGAAAGGAAAGAAAATCTAATATAGGAAAGATAAGATGCGGAGCTTGTTGTGGCCGCTCGCTTTGGCTATGAAACTACAGGACACTTTAAACCTGGCAAGTCCCATTCCTTGTCCGCTTCAATTAAAAGCTGGAGCCTCATGGTTACCACCTCCCACATTATAAACATATCCGCCTGTTAACTCCTCAAAAAGTGACTTACTTTCTTTAGCACCTCGAGTCCCGCACTGCAACCCTCCCTGACGCTTCCATTTTGTCCCCTACTTGCCACTTCCTGGCTCTACCAAAGACGACGCGCCCTCCCCGTCCACCAAAAGCTCTAGGCTAGATTCTATCGCCTGTCTTTCCCTCCTCCCTGTCCTGCGGCCTAATTGTATTCTAATAATTATATAGCGCCTACTAGCTCATGTGTGGTGTTGAAGCACATGCCCTCGTGCGCAGCACCCTCTATCGTGCAGGGCATTTATATTTAAAGTACGGCCCGGGTTGCGGCCCTCCTGACCTTTACTTGGGCCCACCCCCTGGTGAACAGGAGCACTAGGCTGCTGTTTACTGGACACAACACTAACAAAAAGATGTTAAATAAACAGGCAAGCATTTATTTAAAGGTTAATTGATGTTAAAGAAGGGAAGTAACTAGAGAGTCCTGCACAGTTTAACTTTAGGAATACCTTTATTTTTAAATACGTCTTGCAGCAATAGTGTAAAAATATGATAAAAGTCTCTTCAAAATTTAAAAAAAGTGTATTTTATTAACATGTGGAACCTTTTCATCTTAGTACATCAGATTATATTAATGCATTGAAAAGTATTTTTAAAAGTGATAGTTTTCAAACATAAATTTAGAAACAATCATTCTTCCCCCCCACCAATGGACTTTGGCTTCCTAAACAATTAACTCCTAAATAAACGGCTTGTCAAATTTCACTACAGAAATAACTCTGTGGCCAAATCACTAGGATGAGCGTAAGCATGCTAAAGCTGGCACTGCGCATGCATACGCTGCGCACACCTGCCCACTTGAGAATGTCCCCTGTTCAGGAACAGGACTTCAGCAGGTGGGCAGGGTAAGCAGTGCTACACACAGTTGCACATCTTGCCTTTGTGTGAATGGGGGAGAGGATGTGGCTTAACGGCTAACTTTTTGAAGCTGGGGAACCAGGTTCGAGTCTGGCGGGAGGCTCAAACATCCTGTGATTCTGGGCAAATCACTTAATCTCCATGTGCCTAAAAAATTTAATGGGTTCCTCTGTAATGCAACTGGTGCTCATGTAAAGAGCACTGATACCTTTGGGTATATATATATATATATATATATATATATGCAAAGCTGATCCCTGCAATCCTGGCAGGAAAAAACGAGCCACTCCAGTTTCAAGGCTTGCAAAGTGTTACAGGTTTATTTTCGGCAACAGAAACGACGCGTTTCGATCTCATATATATACCATCCTTTCTCCTTTCACCTTCAAAAGAAGCGCACCGACTCCGGTTGGGTTACTTTAAAATCGGTTTAATTCATGGAACAGTACGGAGGCAAGAGGCTCACTATTCCCAACGTTTCTGCTCACATAGAGCCTTGTTCACAGGAGGCAGTCTCTCTGGCATTTGAATTACCCACGTGATTTCTCTTTTCAACACGCAGGCCGTATTCTTTAGCAGAGCGCGCAAAGGAATATATGTAGATTAGCGCCCCATATCAATGTCTTTATTTTCAGGTTTTGCGCTCAAACATCCTGTGATTCTGGGCAAATCACTTAATCTCCATGTGCCTAAAAAATGTAATGGGTTCCTCTGTAATGCAACTGGTGCTCATGTAAAGAGCACTGATACCTTTGGAGATATATATATATATATATATATATATATATATATATATATATATAATCTCTCTCTCTCTCAATCCAAAAGGTTGCCCAGAGTGAGGAGGCCCTCCCGGAGCCTCTTAAAGTGAAGACTGCAGCCCTTATGACACTCCGCTTAAAAGAATCAATAGGCTTGACGCGTTTCGGAAAACTCCTTGTTCACAAGCCATCAGCTAAAGACACCACGGCAACATGAGTGTTGATCACCTGCGTTTATTTAAATGAACCCAGCCCAGATGGGCGTATCCTCTGCCTCAGTGGGCGTATGCAACTCGGCATTATGGGCTTCGCAGTTCCAGCACCCATTACTTCCCTAGTGGGTGTTGTCATGTATCCCAATGTTATATATATATATATATAATGCCATATTCTGCTGTGTGGTCCCTTCATGGTGGGCAGACAGTTTCTGCATATTCAATAACCCTTGAAGGCCCTGTAACAGTGGCCTCTGATGCTTCCATATTTCTGTCCCAATGTTGCAGAGGAAGATAACAATGGGAAAGGCTGCAAAATGGTCCCTACGGTCGCTTTCCCAGACAAGAGCCTACAAGCAGAAACATACATTTAAGTGACATGCGCAAATGTGCATGCGCATGTCTGGTTTGTGATTTGGGAATGATCCTCAAACCCTAATTCCTATTCCAGAAGCCGCCAGCCAGGTTCAAGCTAATCTTTAATCATGCATGAGTGCAGCTGGCTGCTGAATGAGGAGCAACTGCCACAAGCTCAATGGGGACATGGCAGATAGTCTCATTTTCAGCTCTAGTCCCCTTCTAGGGGCCAACGGGCCATAGTTCAGACTCCCTTCCCATCTCCTCAGCTAAAGACTTGGACATCATGCTTGATAACCAACTCACATAAGGGAGACAAATCAATCCGGCATCTAAAACATGCTGTACCCTTCTTGAAATGCTGAGAATGATCGCCCCAGTCCTCCCACTTACCTCCTGTAAAACTACTATTCACTCATTAATTACATTCAGGCTCAATTACATTAATTCTGTCAATTAGGGATCCTTGACTAACTTACTCACTGTCTTCAGGTTATTCAGAAGGCACCCACCAGACTCATCCTTCTCCCATCCTAAGGCACTCCATTGGCCACCCATTAAAAAGCATGCGATGTTCAAAGCTCTTTGTAGGTGTCCAAAAAGCGATCAACAAAATAGGCCTTGCCTACTTGAGACATAAGTTCACCCTCTACCTCTTTTTTTGTCAGCTAATTCTTGCTGCCAACTATTCCCTTTCCATGCCCCTACCCTCCCTACAGCATTAGGGTATTTGTTGAGCAAACAAAGTCAATAACAAATAAATTGTTTGCAGCATGGAACAGGCAATGCCAAAGCACAGCCAGCATAAAGGAAATTTGTAGGACATCTGCCTTTTCTGTATAGTCACCGCAGATTCTTTGCCTTTTGCTGCACTCTATATTTTTACTGCCTTTAGAACTCTGTGCACGTTACCCCTGCTAACCATTAGTAACATGGCTGTGATCCCCTGTTAAACCTCATTGATTTGGGATATTCCTAATTGGTATATTTACCTTGCATTTAGGTACCTAGTATATAGTAAAAACTTTACTGAGGGCCTGGAAGTTAAATGCTACTTGAGGATTGCAGCACCCATTGTACTGCCCTTTTCGGTGGCAGTGCAAACATTGCTTTAGGCATATCATTATAGCCTGACTGTAGCAATTTGGCCATCAAAATATACCCTTTTGACAGGTCAAAATCTCCCTTTTAAATATTGTAGCCCACGAGGCAGGTTGAATGGTATTTCAAAGTAGGACATGTAGAAATTTAAAGTTAAAATGTCCTTACAGTGACTAACACCCAGGAGCTATTTTCATTGTAGGATAGTTGGCTCTCCCATACAGAAAACCAAAGTTCAGATTAAAACACTGATACCGTATCTCTGGAATCGGACTAGCTAGAACAATATTCAACAGTTAATTTCCAGAATTAGTCAAAATCCCATTTAATAGTGAAGTTGGATATTCAGTAAATAGTAAGGAAAGGTACATTTTAGAAAGTTACCCTTTACATGCCTGACCTGTCAGGAGTCTATTTAGCATAGTCATCTGCCAGCTCCTAGCCAGTGATTAGCCTTTCAATGTGTGCGGATAGATGTTAAATACCACCTAGGAGCAACCAATAGGCTGAACTGAATGGGCAGAGATGACTCCTCTGAGTTCTGCAGAATATGTAGGGTGAGGATGTGGGCCTCCTTTTGACAGCATAGTGTCAAATCCTGCTTGACAGGTCTGCAGAGCCACACGTAAAACTTGAAAGGGAGTGAACAAAATGCCAAGACAATACTTTGGTATCCAATGTCTGGTTGCTGAAGGACCCTGCTTTGTCCTACCAGACCTCTGTGTCTGGCTATTACATATAACACTTGGGGTGCACTTGAAAGGAAGGGAACAGGATGGCAAGACCATTCTTGTTTATCCACTGTCTGATTGCTGAAGAACCCTGCCATTGTCTTACCAGTCTTCAGTCTCTGCGTTTATTAGGGTGTTTCACATTTGATTTTAATGTTATGTGGGAGGACACCAAGATTATCACAGTTCACTCCCCACACACAACTCTAGCCCTCAGATCCTAAGTGTAGCGTGGATGAAGACTTTTGCCATCTTGAAAACAACCAAGGTGGGTAGGGTTGGCCCTGGGAACTTTTACCCCATTGGTTTGGGGGTGCACAGGAGTCATTCTCACTCACTAGCTCGTTCCAGGCATAAATGTGGCACCATACAACACACAAGGTACTCAAGGTCTAATTATCTAAGTGGCACAGTGATGCCAACTAGGATCATACAAATATGTCTCTAGGAATCCAGAAGCAATCTTATGTTTAGGACGAAAACCCTCACATTTCCTTAAGTGGCATACTTCATCATAGGGTACCTCTTTGCACCATAAACAATGTTTATGGTGTGGGCTATGACTCCTTCTGCAGGAGAGGAGCTCTTTGGATGCATGGCCCTTATGTGGGCAGTTGGTCTGCATGATGGTGCAGAATTCAATGGTAAATGAAGTGGGAAATAAAACTACTTCTTGGTGGAACTAAGACTAACGTTATTCTGTCTCCAAGAGATAGGATTACAAATAAATGGGGAAAATTCTTCAACCCAAATGTGAGCAAGGGACCAACATGTTTCAACCTGTTATTACTCTTAAATAGGCGACTTGGCTTTCATCAAGACCTGCAGTCTAGTCACTATGCAAGCATTTATCACCAATGGCCTGGAAACAGAGGAATGGATTCACTGTTGTCTATTACCTCAAAAGTCAGGTTCAAGCTTCAACTCGGGGCTGCCTGGCAAGATCTAACTGTGCTGCGAATTCACTGTCGGCTTTGTATCGTCTGTGTCCCTAGACGTTTGGGGTTTTGAGGAAAGAGGCTGGGAGACAACGCCGCAGAAGAGGGCCAACTGGAGACCTTGGAGCCAGGTACGCTTGAAGAACAGGACCAGAAGACGCCAGATGGAAGGAGACTTAGGCTGGAGGACTATGGAAGCATACCAGCTTCGACTGGACGTAGAAGGGCATGATTGACCCAACCTTCACGGCCTCTGTTCTGAGCAGTGGCCTGAGGCGAGTGTTTGTTTACTCACACTATGCATGGCGAGAGGGAGGTGATGGGGTAAAAATTGTGTTTAAAGGTGAAGGAGGGAGAAACCCCGAGGTTCACAGGTACAGCGACCCCTTCCTTGGTCAAAGACACCAGTTTGACTTAAAAGACACCTCTAATCACTCACAGGTGAAGGTGACTTTCTTCTTTCTTCATTATTTTTGCTTTATGCGGATGACTCAGTGTGTTTATTTTTTGATCTCCCGAAAGTAACATGGAATTCAATCCACCTTACTACAAGGGACCCGCAGAGAACAGCAGCAGCATTTTAAGACTGATGCGAAACAAAACTCTTCTTTGGAGTGGAGTATTTATTTAAAGACTGTAGCACAGAACACTGGCACAAAGCGCTTAATAAACCCTTGTTTACCCAACATCTTGACAGTAGTTGCCGCAACAGCCTTGGGAGCAGAGGCTGTGTGGACTGCATTGCCCACAAATCACATCGCCCAGTAGAAGCCACGGAGGGGCTTGCTGCCCTTACAACACCGCGTGAGACCCGTGGGTGCGGGACGCTGCTGCGAGAGGCTTGGGAGCAGAGGCTGTGTGGGACTGCATTGCTCACAATCCACATCGCCCAGGAGAAGTCAAGGAGGGGCTTAATGCCCTTATACTGCCGGGGAGATCTGTGGGCATGGGATGCGCCCGGGCAAAGATTGGACCCATCTTTGCCCAGCATCGACTGGCTACGGCTGGTCTGGGCCACCTCCCTTGCTTCTCCTTTTGAACCGAGATAAGGTACAGTTCCTGTTTGAAGCTTCTTTAATTGGACTTGGTTAGTACTTGTTCTTTCTGCAGTTAAGTGATGTGAAATATGGGAAAAAGAAAGGTTACTCCATCTAAATCACTATCCTCTTCTGTGGCCCCTAGAATCTCTACAATTGATTTTTTGGCACTTGCTGTGGGAGTTGTGTTGAAGGAGATTGAACTAGCGGAGCACCACTTTTCTCTGTCAGGTTATGGTTTACCCCATTGATTGTCAAGCCTCCCTTGGTCACTTGGAAACCCACCCACACTCTCTGTGCAACCCATTCTAGACACGGAGCACCCGATAGTGGCGAATGAGGTCCCTGACCAATCAAGCCTCTGTTCTCTACCAGTTCCGGGCCCTTCGGACGGTCCTACTTGGGAGCTCAGCCAGTCACTGTGCCCAAGCTCAAAGAATAAGCACAGGAGGAGGGTGGCTATGCATAAAACTAACTGCCCTTAATCAAATTGATTTTGAGTCACAAACACAGTAGCGGCTGCTCCCGTGAAGCAGCAGTAGGGTAGGAGGAGGGGGTTTAAAAGCCACAAAAAAAAACTCTTACCTGCCAGCCGGCCGGCCACCTCCTTTCCTTCGTCCTCTTCCTGGCGTCTGTGCAAGCAGGAAGCACCTAGGCTCCCCTAAGCCTGCATTGCAGCATTGTGATTAGTCAGAGAGCCGTGGTTCGGCACTCAGACAGGGAATGGGAGCCTGGGCATGTTTTCCACCCAGGCTGTAATGCAGCCTGGGTGGAGAGCATGCAAAGTGCGTATGACTATTTGGCCGGCCCGAGACGGCCGGCCAAACAGTCACGGGCACTTAGAGAGTGCCACCACTCCTTCCCCTGTGCTGCCCAGCCCAGCCCTGCAAAACTGCCTCAGCACAGAAAAATAAAATGATAATAACCTTGCGTTATCAATTTATTTTTATTTTTTTACAGTGCTGAAAGGCAGTGGGGCGATGCTCCTCTGCCTTAGCGGAGGAGCCGCCCTTGCACAAGCAGAGAACTAATTTCAACGATCCTCTATGTCACAGGATGCTTTGGCTGACGTTTTTAAGGCAGAACTTGATGCCGTTTTGTGTGCTAAACTGGACCGAATTCTTTTAAGGTTGACAGCCATTGAAACTAGACTGTCTACGAACATGGTCGGCTTGAACAAAGTGAGTGATCCAGTACCTGAATCTAACCTCTCAAGTAACAGTTTGGCTAACACGATTTCCTATTCAATTGCGGATCCCTCATTGGCATGCAGCGAGGCCGGAACATTTCTTTGAAAATTCCCAGACTCATTTTGCCCTAAATAATACTCCATCAGTTTCTTCAGTGTCTTCAGGCCCCCCAGTTTCTATCCCAAGCCCTCACCTTTCCAACGTGGATCACACAAGAAATCCCATGGTGGGGGTTGTAATTAATCACCCCCCTGAAGCAACCCCATATGTGGTGATTTTGGGGAATGTGCCTCCACTGAAAGAGTCCATGCCAGAATCCTTTGATGAACTTAAGAATAAAGTTGTACATTGGTTAGATATGCATTCCAACTTGGGCCCTCATATGTATGAGAATATTAATATGGTGAGGAGAGTGAACTGGGTGGGTAGCGATGAAAAGAAGTGGGCGTCGCACTGTGCGGTGATCAATTTCAATAGGCCTACTATAGCGGCACGGGAATTGACCACCATAAGCTCACTAAGAAATAGTAGACCCTCAACAATTCAGGCTCTTCCTCTTGGTTATTTTTATAAGCCTGAAGTGGTATGTTCCCCCTCTCGGAAATTGGTTTCTCGTCAGTCAAGTACTCGAAATAGACAGTCTCCTATATCTTCTGTGCCCTCTGTTTTGACGATCACTAACAGATATGCCCCCTTAAGCAACTTGGACACATATGACTGACTTGTTCATTCTGATACTCTTTTGAGCTCTGATATCCCCATGTTTGTAAGCCTTCCTGTTGATATGCCGAGTAGTAACCCCTAAGATTTTGTATTGTTGTCATGGAACATCACTGGACTTGTGTCTACGTTTAATGATTTAACTTGGTTATATTTTATAAGGCAATAGCATGTGATTTGTCTGCAAGAAACATGGAAGGAGTCACATTTTTTTTTCTTGAAGTGTACAAGACATTTTATTCCTGCTGTGGCATCGGCGGCAGGGTCAGGGATAAAGAGGGTTTAGTCACCTCTATTTCTCTAGACTTTAGTGGGAAGATTAAGGAAGTTGACTTGGGATCACATTTAATTTTCCTGGTTCTTCTACTGTTGTCCTGATTAACTTTTACAATGCAAAGCCTGGTCACACGAGTATTCCAACCATACCACGTTAAGTTCTGTTATAGGTACATGGATGGACAAAAGGCCTGGTCTGGACAATTTAATTACAGTTGGAGATTTTAACATCCATTTATGTGAGAGCCCTCTTGACAACTAACAATATGTCTAAATGCACGGTGGCAGAGGGGTTACATATGGACCATACTACGGAGGGCTCAGAACTTAATGCAATCCTAAGTAGCTATAACCTGGTCTTTTCCCTGGATAAACTGGTTAATTCTATAAATCCTTGTATAATACCAATGTGCCTCAATAATTGATTTTATTCTTGTAACGGCATCCCTCTTTATGATGATTTCTAATTTTAGTATACTGCACAGCCCGTTTAGTGATCATAATCCCCTCTCTCTCTCATTAAGCGGGTTTAGTTTCTGAACCAGGAATTTACCAGGGTCGCAGGGGGTGTTTTGTCCAACAGATCAATGTAGGCGACTAAAGTGGTCTCATGTGGAGTCCAAGCATTTAAAAAAATCCCTTTTTTCAGGTTGTATGCAAGTGCTTCGAACGTTTTCTGGATTTGTACTCTACTAATGGAGCAATTTTAGCTGCCTTTGAGGGTATTTCTCATAAGGTAACAGCCTTACTTAACATATCTGATCCTAATACTGATTCACTTGATCCAAAATGGTTCAACCATAATTGCTCCAAGGTTAAAGGAGGCGTTAAAATGTGTGCCCAGAGACAAGTGTATTGTAGCTTGTCGTAGGTCTTATAAATTGGAACTTAAAAAACGTAATACCACCTTAAGAGATATAGCTTGGGATGATTTAATGCAAGCAAGTGTAAGTAAAGACAGTACCCTATTTTGGCGTGTAATCAATCAGCCTTGTTTTGCGAATGGAAATTGTCCCGCTTTACGCCATCATATTACTGCTAGCTAGTGGGTTGCACATTTTAAAAAGGTTTATAATTGTACGCCTTTCTGAGCAAATAATGAATTGGTTCACCAGTAGTAGGGAGATCCAATCTTGTTTTCACACTTGATGAAGTCATTCAGGGAATCTTAGCTTTTTCAAGAATAAGGCCCCAGGGCCTAATGGAATGCCCCCTGATTTATATATTGTCGAAATTGAGATTTGGTACCAGCTTTGACGTTGGTTTTAAATGCAGCAGTTAGGTAAGGCTCTCCGTCCTTGTGGACTACTTCAGTTATAGTCCCTGTATTTAAGAAGGGTGATAAAGGCAATCCACAATGCTACTGACTGATATCTTTGATTGACTGTGCTGTGAAGGTCCTGGGAAGGGTGCTACTGGATAGGCTAATGTTGTGGGCGGATGAGAATAATATAACCTGTAAGTTGCAATATGGCTTCAGGCAAAGTAGTGCAACAATTGGCCAATGTTTGAACCTATATATCAATATCAATAAGTATACTGTAGTGCGGCCCGAACTACTAAGGGGGTTCGACAAGGGTGTATTCTTGCCCCTTTTTGTTCCCCCTATACATAAATGGGTTAGAACAAGCCTTTTTTACTGCTGAGGTTGACTGTCCTAAGAGAGGTAATTGCTCGCTCCCGGTGCTGCTGTATGCAGACGACGCGGTCCTGATGGCCAGGACCGCGGTCAGTCAACAGTTGCTTCTGTATAAATTTGTAGCTTTTATGGATAGCTTGGATCTTTGTCAAGTTTAGTAAATCTTTTGTTTTGGTGGTGTGTCTACGTTCAACTAGAACAACAAACATGAAGGGTGTGCAATCATATCCTGTCTAAAGTTTATGCTTTTTCCTATCTTTGGGTCCTATTTGGCTCCATCGTGAACTGGAAACCCCTGATTGCCAGTAAGAAAGAGGAGTTTAGTAAGGTCAATGCAGCTGTATTCAGTTTTGCCCATAGACTGGGGAGTAGGCCGCCCCAAGCCTTAAAGATTTATCAGGCAAAGAGTGTTTCTATGGTACCATATGGCAATCATATTTGGGGATACAAGAGGGCAGAACATTTACAGACTGTTGAAAACATGTTTTTAAGGCGCTTGTGGAGCGTCCCCCTCAAACTACCCCATCAGTTTGCATGCATGAAGAACTAGGAGCAAAGAATACAGGTGATAAGATTGCCTTGAGACCTTTGCTATGTTGGATCAAGGTCTGGGCGAGGACTGAATCTAATTTGAACAGGTTGATTCTTAAGGATTGTTTATTACTCGATCATGCAACTAAGATCAAGGACTTGCATATATTAAGGAGTTATTTAAAAGTTAGGGGAGGGAGGAATTATATCACAGTCCCCAGTCCATGGTTAATACAGGGTTGAAATGGGTGAGTGATCATTTTCTGAAACAAAAGATGTTATATAGAGAGCAGATGGAAATGTCGAAATCCTCTGTACGGGGGGACACGCTGCTAAAAACGATCTAGTCTATGGAGCCCTATCTATTAACTGTACAAAATGACGGGGATAGATTCTTGCTAACCAGATTTAGATTAAACATGTTGCACCATTTACTGGCCTCCCCTAGTGGTTGGGGTGTGTCTAACTCCCTGGCACCATGTGGGTGCAACAACATGTCTCCGCAAGATACTCTATATTTGACCATGTTTTGCAGGTATTTCAGATTACCCAGGAGAATGTTTATTATCCCCTTGTTAAAATCCTTGAACTTTTTGCAAGTTCGACCAGCTCTCACGTTTTTACAGCTTTTATCTGATGAGCATGTCATTTTTAAAGTAGTATGATTAAAGAGCTGCAATGAGATTGAGGTATACCAGAATTGATTAATTTTGCTGCATCTGATTGCTGAATTCTTTTAAACGTTTGACCTGTTATGTTTTACATACTTGTATTTGTCGAACATGTAATTTTAGTGTTTTATGTATTTTATTCTTTAAGGTGCGTTTCCAGGCAAGGAACTTCATGATGGTAGTGAGAAAAGAACTGGACAAGCTGGAGATCACCCAGACCAAGATTTCAGCTGGGGTGAAAAATGTGAAGCAGTGTAGAAAGGACCTTCTGCTAACCTTTCGGGAAGACCTGTCCCTCTGTCATGGGAAGAAATTCACATGGGTTTATTCATTTTCTAACTGGCATTTCAGGGATGCACAACGTATTTGATCAGGTATTAATTGCAGTGAGGAGGTTGTCTCAATCTACACATTAAGTATTTGTTGCAGTTGGGAGAAAGGAAAAGAAAAGCATAGTTCTCAAGTTGACACTTTCTGGTAGAACCCTACACTTATTTTGGGAAAGGAGGCGGGTGAGGAGCTATCCCCACGTTATGAGTGAAAGGAAAGAGGGGGAGGGGTCTCAGATAATGTCTTCCTCTTTAAATTTCCTACACATTGATTTTGACACAAAGCACAATAACACCACTAATCCAACTAGTCACAGACCCAGCGCTTTAGAGTTACCCTAGAGGTAAACATTCTTCGAGGCTCTAGATGGCGTACCTGCTACTTGCCTCCCTGACTTTAACTCTCCCTTCAAGGCGCTGATGGCTTCCAGTGTTGCTGCATGAGTGTCTGCACAGTGACAGTCATCTGTCCACATGTTATGATCTCCCACCACCACTGCTGTGAGGGCCGTCAGAAGCATTTCCGGTGTCATTCGAGCAGATGCTTTTCCATTTCCAAAGACAGTCAGGAGCTCATTGAGATGAGAGAAGATGTTCTACAAGGGATGCCCAGCTGAAGCTGTCCCTACTCTGCCATGACCACCTCCCTGGCTGCATTACAGTCTCCTTGTTCTAAGGTTCATTTAATGCAATAATGCTACAGTGCACCTGCTGTCTACGGGGACTGGGTTTAGGGTAAAGGATAGCTCGCTGTATTGTTTCATGAAATATAGAACCGCCAAAAACCGCTAAAAAATAAACATTACAGTCTGCAGAGAAACGTAGCATGGGGGTCACGAGGCCAACTACAATGAGCACCAGAAGTAAAGACGTTCTCAGTGTGAACTCAGTGCACCACCGACCATCCGCGGATGCACTCAGCCCTGCCTCTTTACTCGTGCCTTCAGTAGTGATTCTGCAGTCACAGCAACAGTTGCCAGCAGAAAGCAAAACCTGTCGGAATAGTTACAATGACCTGGTCCCTACCTAATACACACAAAGCATTCACTAACATACTCGGGCACTCCCACATATATACAAAACTGGGCAACACATCTCATCACAGTGACCCACGTGCACATAAAACTCATAAATTAGATACAAGATCATGTTCACCAGGCTATCCTGCCACCTCCGAGCTGTTCCCCTTAAGCACACAAACGTAAACCAGCAGAACATGGACGATAATCTCTCCCTTCAACAGCCCATTATCAGACAGGCTGTAAATGCACAAGTGCCGGAAGCACTCCCGAGTGGGATTTCATGTAATAAGCGCGCACACTAAATGTCAGCAGTACAATTGATAGTAATCCAATACACTAGTGAGTAATCTGCCCTCACCCGGATCGCCCCAGCGCGCACACACGCCTGGCAAGAAGCCAGCCACAGGCCGAAGTCAACAAGCCCTCATGGGAAGTTTGCACAAACACGTCAAAGAAAAAAAGAGTAGCCAGATGTGATTACACGTGGGCTCAAGGCTTGTGTACTCAAGGTGGGGGAGGGCGGAGATCTCATGTTCAACGCTACAACTTTCTGACCAACCTCTTTTCTTTTTTTGATAATCAATTTTTATTGATTTTATGAAGACCAACAAAAGATAACAATACCAGCTATGTGTACAATTATCAGTGCAAAGCAAAGACAAGAGAATATTACACCAGCATACATGAACTGATAGGCAAGGAGAAGATAGCATCGCACCCATCCCAGTCCTTGGTTGCTCATTTGAAATTATCAGTCCTCTACCACCCCGACCCATTTGCCCCACATTCTACGAAACTTCTTCGGGCAGCCTCTGGCCTCATGCAGGGGCCGTTCCTGTACAGCGCACCAATCCACCCCCCTGCGCCAACGCGCCATGGTGGGAGCAGCCGAGTTCAGCCAGTTGGCCGCAATGTCCCTTTTGGCCACCATCATAGCTGTGTTTAGAAAGAGTTTTTCAGCTCTGGAACCATCCATCCCCTCGGTGATACCCAGGAGCACATTCATTGGGCTAAGGGGAACCTCCCAGCCCAGGACCTCAGTGAGCTCCCCTGTTATTGACTCCCAATAGCGCGTGATTGCAGGGCAAAGCCATACCATGTGATAAAAGTCAGCATGTGAGTGGTTGCAGCGGGGACAGGATGCATCAGGTCGGAGCCCAGCGCGATGGAGACACAGCGGCGTGAGGTAGGCAGCATGAAGATAGTATACTTGAACTAGACGAAGCCTTGCTGAGGCTGTGACTGTTTTGGGAGCCATCAATGCATCCCTCCAATCAGCGTCATCTAGGGACCCAAGCCAACCCTCCCATCTGTCCTTGAGTTGGGCTAGTGTGTTGGGGGTGTTATTTGTAAGGGAACGATAGATACGGGAGATCCCACCCTTCCCCAGGTTACCGGTCATGACCTGGGCTTCAGGCGGACTATATTCGGGCAGGGAGGTGTGATATGAGAGTGGAGGGCATGGCATAACTGCAGGTAACGGTAAAACTGGGAAGCATGGACAGAGTACCGGGTCTGCAAATCTTGAAAGGTGCGTATGTGGTTCCCACCCCAGACATCCCCCAGTTGTGAAATTCCAATGAGATCCCATGCTCTAAAACCAGAGAGGTTGGCGACCTCCCGGAGCCATGTACTGCACCACAATGGGGTATATTGGGTCAATTTATCCGACCAGTGGGTGTGACGCAGAGAGGCCCGCTAGGCCAGAAGCACCCCGCGAGTGACCTCAGGCAAAGTTTGGGAAATGGTGTTCCCGTACAGCATCCCCTGAATGTTAGACAAACCCAGGGTGTGTAGCTCCAAGCGGTATGCCGGGTCCGATCAGCCGCCATTAAACCAATCGTGTACGGTGAGGAGCCGAGTCGCTAAATAATAGAGGTATAGATTCATCATCCCCAGGCCGCCATCAAATGGTGGGATCCGGCCCTGGGTGAGGGCCAGCCTCGGCCTCCGACCTCCCCACAAGAACTTGGTGGCCAAGCTGTCTAGCTCCCGGAACCACGACCGTGAGAAGGAGAGGTGCGTATTCTGAAGCATGTAAAGGAATCTGGGCAGAATCATCATTTTAAATAGAGCTATTCTGCCCATAGGGTTCAGTGGCAGCGTTTCTGACCAACCTCTTATTCAATGTAAACACTAATAACATATTGCCTATTCACTTATCTGGTTACCAGTCGAGAACACATACACATACCGCTAGTGTGTGTTTGTTACTACTAAATCTAACTGAATTGAATGCAGTCAGTTGTCCATATAAGGCTTTGTTGAGATGAGGGCTATAACCACAAATGTATCCGTGAAAACGTGTCAGATCTAGGTATGTACAGCTTTAGCTGTCTGTCAGACAGATGTTTCATTACTAATTCGTAAAAAATGTACTTAAAATCATACTTCAGAGGAAGATTACTCTCCACATGCTATTGGTTGTTTGGTGTGTTATTCCTCCTTCCAAACAGGGAGGACTATTTCCATCTCAAAACTACAGTGAATCGTAACACTCAATCCTTTATGTCAACCATGCATTGAAAAGATCATTACCACAATTATAACCATATTTACCACCAACATCACCACTATTAACGTTACCACGATTGCCATTACCACCACATCACTATAACCACCAACATATCCACCACCATCACCCAGTCCATCACCACTACCTTGACCACCACTACAACCGCTTGTATATTTGAGTAAGAGCGCTATGTTTGACAGTGTTGCATGTGTGTAAGAGAAAGGGTGATACAGGCCCTTGTGTAAGAGATATTGTGAGTGAGAGCAGTGGCCGATACTCTCAGTATTAAAACAAGCATTGGCAAAGGCAATAGGTCTTGCTTTAATGTGGTAAACACATGCTAATAGTATTTTTGCAATATCCAAAAAACAAAATAAGGAATATTCCACCTAAGTTTGTGAACAACAAAATGACATGACTGGTCCAGACACAAATTAAGAGAGGTCTTGCCTGTCCGTCCGATGGAATCCTGTGTTACAAGGGCCTGCAAACGTATTCTAATGTTGGGCCAACACCGTGATATGTGGGGAAACTTACCATCAGAAGTAGATGGAACAGTTGGTGAGCTCCCCGATTTGAGCAGGGCCCAGTATGTGAGGGCCTGATCATGGACTCAATTCACTGAAATGCCAAGGGTAGCGGAAGTGAAATCTCATGGCCTTTGATCTCCATTTTCACTCACACACACATACTTACACATACACACATATACACTCTCTCACACAAACACACTCTTGCCCGCAAGCACGCAGACAACATACATTTAAAAGCATTTTTTACTTACCTCAGCTGCCATGGAAGGCCATATTCCAGTTTATTGTACTCCATTTTTATTACACCATTAGTGAATAATGTATTTTATTTATTCACTATTAGTGTAATAAAAAATTGACAGAAAATAAGGAGAGTGGAGGCCCAGTTGCCCCTGTCTTCCTGGCACTGAATTTGCGACCTGAGAGGCTAGGGGTCGCAAAGGCAGTGCTAGTGGTAGCAAAGTGCAAACCAGGGGTCGCAGTTGCGACCCTGGCGACTCCTAAATTACGTCCATGGGCCTGGTGTTGACGTATACTTTGACTGCCTGGGTTTGACAGAAAAAGCCCTGGGGGGAGAGGGCAGAGGATACATTTTCTGCCACCAAGCACTGCAGCACAAGTGTTGGGTGGCCCACAATGAAGACAGTGATGCCATGGCCACATAGTTAAATTGTGGATACATGAAGATACACAGAGAGACCCTGGGAGAATACACGGGATTGCCTATTGGTTGGGAAACACCAGATGTATGAAATAGGCCATGCGAGAGACGAGGCTGCTGTGGACTGAAGGAGAGGCAGATTGGAACCCCCCTTGGAGAACAGCTAGTTGAGTAGATAGGAGAGGTGAGGAGAGACCACACTGGGGCCGCTGCTCATGCCTATCTCAAGATCACCTCAAAAACTACAGACAGGGAGAGTAGGGCTGGCATAAGAGGCGCAGCAGCCCTGCAAGGGTGTGTGAGAGCATGGACTCTGCTTCCAAGCTTCCCAGTGGGATTAAGGAGTCGCCAGTTCGAAAGACGTGGGGAGAGAAGGGGGGGGCAGTGAGACTGCTTTCTCGCCTCTCCATTCCCAGATGGGGAAATTACAGATGTTCAGAAAAACCCCATTGGGGCAGAAAAAGACACCTCCAGACACTTTAGGCAAAAAAAAAAAGATTGGGTGACTAGTTATGCTAAACATTACATACAATATGCCCGGCCCAGAATTTCCCATTTATGCCATCCATATACCCCTTACCCAAAAGTATCCTTGCATTTCAGGGCCAGCACTTTGTTACGGTTGCCTCCCTCCCAAATGTAGTCTCCTCCCTTATGCCAAGTACTACCTACAGTGTGATCGCACCAGCTTTTTGCCAATGGCGCTCCATATACCATGAATTACCTCTAGTATGTCAGTGTCAGTATTTAGCCATGGGTGCATCTTATGCCAAAATTAACTTCAGTATGCCAGAACCAGCATTTTATCTTGGGTGTCCCACATTCCAAGTATTACCTCTAGTATGACAGTACTACGAATTACCTGTAGTATGCCAGTATCAAGTATTACCCCTAGTATGCCAGTCCCCGGTATTATGTCTAGTATGCCAGTTCCAGGTATTATGTCTAGTATGCCAGTGCTGGTATTTTCTGCTGTTATGCAAATAATTACCTCTACTATGCCAGCACCAGCATTTTGCAATCATTATGCCAGCACTAGCATTTTTCCATCTGCATCTCTGTAAGCCAAGAATTACCTTCAGTATGCCAGAGACAACTATAGACACACAAGCATAACACCCCATTGTCACTTACTCATCCTCACTTACATTCATTCACTCGTATACCTTCTCACTTGAACTCATTCTCACTCACTCTTACTCTTCTCACTCATGCACCCTAACTTTCACTCGACTCCCACTTGCATTCACACACACTTGTACTCACTCTTACTCATCCTCACTCAGCTTCATTTATTCACTGACTCTGGTTCACACTGACTTTTGCTCACTCACACTTTCTCACTCATTATCACTCACAGTTGCAATCACTATTATCCACTCACTCATTCATTCTCACTTGCTCTCTTACTCACTTGCACTTACTCTCACTCACTTGTACTCACATACTCATTCTCTCACATGTACTATTTCTAACTCTCAGTCACCCATTCATTCTCACTCACTCATTAATTCCACTCACTCTTACTCATTCTCACTTGCACTCAATCTTACTATCACTCACTCATTCTAACTCACCCATACTCACTTTATAACTCAGTCTGTCACTTTGACTCACACACAGACACTCACATATACCCATGCTCTCTTTCATAGACATTCTCACCCACACAACATTTAAAAACATATTTTTATGTATCTTGCTGCCTGGGTAGGTCCTGTTTGGGCTCCTGCTGATCCATTTTCCCTCAAGGCAGCTACACGGCTCCTTCCCACTCTAACCAGCACTGGAGCATGAATCTAAAACCTCAAACTTGGGCAATAGCAGGTACCGAGTTCCAGGCTCTGCTTTTCCACCCCAACCCTTTCCCAACTCTGTGAGGAGTTGGGAAAGGGTTGGGTGATTGGCGTATAGCCCCGGACTTAAGCCTACAGCATCGGGGGGCTGCCTTTAACCCCTTCCGTGCTCATGACGAGCTCAGCTCGTCATGCTGCGCGGTAGCGCTGTGCGCATGACGAGCTGAGCTCGTCACGACCCCACCCGCGATCGGAATGTCCAGCACACGAGCGGAATTCCGATCGCGGTCAAGGGGTTAACTATGACACTTCAACACGTCACAGCTAGGATGACACTGAAGCGTGCCAGGACCCGGACGACGGGACTCGGACTTCATGTGCCCTGTGCAACCTCTCTGATGGCTGGTGCAGGTGGATTCATGCACTTGAGCCAGCCATAAGAGTCAGACAGTGTCAATGGCTGCTGCACTTGACGGTCAGCGTTTTTTTTTATTATTACGACAACAATAAATAACAGGTGAACATTCACTGGTGGTATAATAAAAATGTCCCAGAATATAAGGAGGGCATAGCCTTGACCCCCATAAGGGTGAACCGCCACTTGATTAAGGCCTAGGTATAGAAGCCCAACAGGAATTATCAGAGCAGGTAGACCAGACAGGAATAGGCTACAAGAGCTGCAGTCCAAGGTGACTGACCTGTAGCACAAATACAAGACCCCACATAACAGATCTGCTTTTCGGAGGAAAGAGTCGAGGGTGCAGAAGGCCAGGAAGATGTAGTAGCATGAGTTGTGGGTTAGCCAGAAGGTATTGAAAGGTTGTGTATGTTTAGATATATAGAACAATTGCCTGCAACAATGGTAGTTCCCAACAAACTATCACCCCTTTTTTTAATAGAAAGGACACACCAAATAGCATCCCACCAGCCACTCTGGATTCTCGGCCCAGGCTTGTAGTCGCCAAGCTCCTGCACTTTTGAGATAAGGACAATGTATTGCAGGAGTCTAGGAAAGAGTACCATTTGCTGTAGGCAGCAGTAAAGTGATGATATTCAGATTATGCACTGGCGGTGCAGCATAACTGGTCCTCATTTCTTGGGGTTACACTTAAGCTGCATGACCTAGGTCCTCACTAAGTTAAAATGATGGCAGCCCTGCTCTCCTTTACTGAACTGAAGGTGGCATGGGACTGGGTGAAGCAGTATTGGGTCTCTAGAACGGCTGCAAAATCTTGGTGATGGCAACAGCATAAGAGGTGTCATCAGCACCGGAAAGCTACACCCAGGCAACAGCCCTGACCGGTTACTAATAAGAGACCAGATGGGGAGTGAACATCCTGGTCTTATTTTATAATCATGAGAATGGTTGGAGGTTACACAAGTGTGGGTGGAATTGGATGTACATTTAAGTGGGGGCTGCAGTGTGTAGGTGGCATAAGAATAGCAGTGGTAATGGGGTTAGTTATGCCAGATTCCAATGCACAACGCAGAGTCAATAAAGGGCTTATGTGGATTACATGCTCTCTACCAGTGGTAGCCAACCACAGAATGTCAATGGATTTGGAGGCAAGTACACTTCCCACCTTTCTCCTCAATGCCTCAGAGATTGGATACAAGGGGTTCCGTAGTTTTCAATTTGGATTTATGGATTGGCAGGCAATGAGTAACACTTATGCTCCCAATGTTAAACAGTTGGCCTTATATGCTACACTGGCTAAGCAGTTAGCAGGGTGGATGCATCTCCCATTATTGACAGGTGGGGACTTTAATAGTGTCCTGAATGTTGATGGTGATCACTTGCACACCCCCACTGCCTACAATGATAGGCAAAACTACAAAGGCACTATGTGAATGGTTGGGGAGCTGCACCCTAGTAAATTTCTGCCACTGTAGAATTTCGAGGGTGAGAGAGGATTCCTTTTATTCACCCATTAATGACTGACATATAAGATTAGACTGAGTGGTATACATTAGAGTGCTACAGACATCGGTTTATCAAATCGAATACCTCTGTAAGACATTCTTGGATCATAACCCGTTGGTACTAGGCATTAGATGGAACAGAACACTTACACTGGTACTCTCAAGACCCCTGCAATCACTCTTTTCACAATTTATTAGGTGAAACCATAGATCATTATTTTTGTGAAAATAAGGGAACGGCTTCAATCCCTCCTAACTGAATGGGAAGCTGTTACAGCTGTAGTTTAGGCAACATCACCTGAGTGATAGCAGAAAGCCACAAGACAACTGATTGAGAGCTGAATGCAATAAAAGTATAATTGACTGGGTTGGAGAGGGAAGTAGTAGAGGATCCTATGAGGGGGAATCACTTAGCTAAGCTAGAGAGCCAGGCTACCATGCGGAACAAATTAAGCTGTCTTGATTATATTGCGTGTGTGGTGAGGCAACACAAAGTAGAGGCTGAATTGGCAGACTTCTGACATAGCTGGTTTAAAGGCAAGATCGGGGATCCCCGAAAACAGTAGCCCGGATTGGGCAGGGTTCCATACTATATTCACAAGAGGAAATAAATGGAGCTTTATCCATTTAAAATTACATAGAAGAAAGGACTTGAGTTCGCCATCTGCAGTACCAGAGTTCATGAGACCTTCCACGGCTGGCCCCAGTGGAGCAGGAGGAAATGGACCAGCCGAATAATGTCAAGAAATAAGATGGGACTCTTGGCTATGGCAACCAGGAGAACTAACACAAGTGGATTCCCTTTGGAGTTTGATAGCACATCTACTGAAACCTTCACCCAGAAACAGGTAGCAGCCTATGAAGTTGGATAATCACCCGCTACAACTAGCGATGCCCTGATTGTCTCTCTGCCTAAACCCGGGATATTCTGGCTGGATATAGACTTGTATAGACTCCTTTTCTTATTAAAACACTGTATAAAATGTTGGGTAAAGTAATGTCCAAAACGATTCTATCACATCTATCTAAACTGGTACATGCAGACCAGAATGGCTTTCTCGCAGGCTGTAGTACCTCTTTGCGTATCAGGAGACTGTTCCAAGTGTTTGAGAAATCCCTATCCCAATGGTCTGTCTCTTCTGTCTTGGTCATCAGTGTGGAGAAAGTATTTGACACCCTGATCTGGCAGTATTTTTTTCAAGTGCTTATTAAATCTGCATCGGGATGAATAAAATCAAACAGATCACAATGTTATACGCTAAGCCAATGACTTGTGTATTGCACAAGAAGGGCTATCTTTGCCTCATATCAGGTGAATAGGGAGACACAGAAAGACTGTCTCCCCTATTGTTTGCTCTAGCAATAGATCCTTTTGCTGTCAGATTGAGGGCAGAAGGGATGCACTGAGGTAACTGTAGTGATCACTCGGACACAGGTGAGTGAATTAGCACTACGTTCATTCAGCGTACATCCCCCGCAGCTTCCAGCGAGAATCCACAAGAGTAACTGAACATTCAAATACAGTAACATTCCAAAAGCATGACAATAGCTGTGCGCACGCACAGAACGCTTACTACAACGTTTCCTCTACTTGATAAAGAAAAGAAAAGAACCTGGAAAAGAAATGTAAGCATGCAGAACAATACAAACAATAAAAACATTGCTACAAGATGTACCAGAAAAACAACAAAGAAAATAAAAAGGAAAGATGGGGAAGAGAAAGGAACACAGTACTTATAAGATCACAATGAGAAAAAACAAAGATTTAGTGAGAACTACCAACCGTACCGGTTGGGCGGATTAACCCTCCTACCACTTTTGCGTGGCTCTTTCCTAAGCTCCGCAGGTGACCTGACCAACATCTCCCTCTCACTAGCTCTGAGAGACGTGTTAAGTTGAGGAACATTTTGAGAGACTGGGATTTCAACAGAGTAATCACATACCGAATGTCTGTTGTCACATTCAGCTTCCCCAGGCAAATTCACCTTGCCTAGTATATGTTTAGGAATCTTATAAACTCTAGAAATATTTCGCCAACTCTTTCTGTCCACTCTTACAGTAAAACGAGACACAGCATCTACTTTAGTAGGGGGACCAAACTTAGATAACCCTTTGGCAACTTTATGAGTAAGCTTGATCCTAACCCAATCACCCACACATAATTTGGTCATTTTTCCTTTGTGTTCAGTGGCAACCTCTTTGGCCCCATTAACATTGGAGAAAACACGAGTGCTCTCCATCTTTTGATCACTAACACCCTTGGGTACAATTTGCAGACCCCACTTTTTCATCCATGCAGTACACATGTCAAAACTGGCCACTCTCCCTCAACAGTTCAAAAGGGCTTTTCTTAGTGATTTGGTTAGGGGTGGTGCGATGCGCCCACAGCATGCTCTGCACAGCTTTTTTTAACCTCTAGTCTGCTGCTCACCGCCCATTGTATGCATTCCACCAACACCCTGTTCATTCGCTCAACAAAACCATTGGCTTGGGGATGATAAAGGGCTACCCTGCAAGGTAAGATGTTAGACTGTTGTAAGAACGCCACCATTTCCTTTGACGTAAATTGAACACCATTGTCTGTTACAATTTCCTTGAGGAAACCTTCTCTTGCAAATGGGTGCAGGTGCTTTGACAATCGCCTCCACTAACCCTACACGTGGTTCAACACCCTCACCTGAAATAACATGTCCCAAACACTCAATGGATTCCACACCAAAAACACACTTCTGTTTGTTAGCAGTAATACCCTTTTCTTGTAATCGTGTCAAAACCTCACATAGATGTTTGTCATGCAGTTTCTTTGTTTTGCTCGAAACCCGAATATCATCTTGGAAAACAACGATGTCCTTGACCCCCTACAAGACCATCTCCATAATGCGCTGAAAAACAGAGGTCGCCGAAGCAAGGCCAAAAGGCATCCTTCTAAATTGAAAACACCCTATAGGAGACACGAATGCAGTCAGATGCCCACGACAACTCCACAGAAGCCCACGACAACTTCAGAGCCGCCACCAACGCTCACCATCAACTCATCAGAGAAACGAGGAAAAAATCGATTGAAGACAGAATCTCCACCCACACGCACAACAGCAAGGAACTCTTCAGCATCATCAAGGAGTTCGCCCAACCCACTAGCGAGTCTACCGACATCCCTCCCTCACAAGACCTCTGCGACAAACTCAGCACATTTTTCCACCACAAAATCAAGAGCATCTACGACAACTTCGACGAAGACAACCAACACACTGAACCCTCACCAACCACCCCCGACACCCGGAAACCAGTGATTGACGACTGGACAGCCCTCACCACCGAAGACACACTGAAGACAATGAAGTCAATCCACTCAGGGGCCCCCACGGACCCCTGCCCCCACCACATCTTCAACAGAGCCGCCGACACCATCGCACCCATGCTCCGCCACACCATCAGCCACTCCCTGGCGACCGCCTCGTTCCCCGACGACTGGAAACATGCCGAGGTCAACCCCCTCCTAAAGAAACCCTCAGCGGACCCCACCGACCCCAAAAACTACAGACCCATCTCCCTGCTCCCGTTCCCAGTGAAAGCCATCGAGAAAGCCATCAACAGCCAACTCGCCACATTCATTGAAGAACACAACATCCTCGACTCCTCCCAATCCGGCTTCAGAAAAAACCACAGTACGGAAACCGCCCTCCTCGCCGCAACAGACGACATCCGCACCCTTCTGGACAAAGGAGAAACAGTAGCCCTCATCCTCCTCGACCTATCAGCGGCGTTCGACACAGTCTCCCACCGCACCCTAATACGCAGACTCCACGACGCAGGAATCCAGGACAAGGCCCTCGACTGGATCCGCTCCTTCCTCTCCGGCAGGACGCAGTGGGTCAGACTCCCCCCTTTCCTCTCGGACCCCACACCTACCACAAGCGGAGTCCCCCAGGGCTCCTCCCTCAGCCCGACGCTCTTCAACGTCTACATGGCTCCACTCGCCCCCATCGTCAGAACCTACGGACTCAACATCGTGTCATACGCAGACGACACCCAGCTCATCCTCTCCCTATCCAACGAGCCCAACACCGCCAGACGCAACTTTCGAGAAGGCATGGAAGCCGTCGCCAAATGGATGAAAAACAGCTGCCTACAACTAAACACCAACAAAACAGAAGTACTCATCATGGGCCCAAACCCCGATGCCTGGAGCACCTGGTGGCCCCCCGCCCTCGGAAACCCGCCAACCCCCACGGACCACGCACGCAACCTGGGAATCATCCTGGACTCCTAGCTCAAAATGGACCGCCAGATCAACTCTGTCTCGTCTTCCTGCTTCCACACCCTCCGCCTCCTTCGTAAGACCTTCAAATGGATCCCCTCGAACACCGAAAGACCGTCACTCACGCCCTGGTCACCAGCAGACTCGACTACGGCAACGCACTCTACGCCGGAATAAACAAAAACCTCACCCGCAAGCTACAGAACATCCAGAACGCCGCCGCAAGACTGGTCCTCAACCTGCCAAAACACTGCCACATCTCCCAGCACCTGCGCACACTCCACTGGCTCCCTGTCGAGGCGAGAATCACCTTCAAGATGCTCACCCACGCACACAAGGCCCTCCACGGCACCGGACCAGCATACCTGAACAGCCGACTCAAATTCCACGCACCCCAAAGGACCCTACGATCAGCCCAGCTCTCCTACGCCGTCGTCCCCCGCACCAGAAAGACCAGATCGGGAGGCCGCTCCTTCTCCTTCCTCGCGGCCAAAGCATGGAACGCCCTTCCACTCCACCTCAGACAGACAACATCGATCCCCATCTTCGCAAGAAACCTCAAAACCTGGCTCTTCGACAGACCCCCTCCTTGATGGATGGAACCTGCACCCCCCCCCCATGCGCCTTGAGACCCTTACGGGTGAGTAGTCACGCTTTAACAAACCCCTGATTGATTGATGTTTAGATGTGCTATCTACTTCCACCTGATGGTAGGCCGAAGACAAGTCAATCTTAGAAAAAATCTTGGCACCTGCAAACCTTGAAACTAGGTCATCGATCCTGGGTAACGGATGGGAGTCCACCCAAATTTCTCTGTTTAGGCTGCGTAGATCAATACATACCCTGAGATTCCCATTCTTTTTCCGTGCACCCACCAAAGGAGAAAGCCACAGCGAAGATTCAATCGGTTCTATAACACCAGACTCACACATTTTCCTGAGTTTGTCCGCCAAATCATCCGACACTGTAGGGCACATTGCACAATTTATGTTTAACAGGGATGGCATTTTCCTTTACTTTGATAAGATGCTTGAAACCTTTGATATGACCTAATTTGTCAGAAAAAACATACTTATGTTTGTCAGCCCATACCTGCACGCCATCTCCACAGTCACTGTCTCCCACCAAATACACTTGCTCTCTAGTTCCTGGTCTGAGTGTCATGCCAAAAAGACCTTGATGGTACCATCCTAGGATGTTGAGTCCTTATTTTTCTATGTAAGTACTCTAGGGCTACTTCAAACAATTAGTTCTCTCAAACCATTATAAGGAACAGGACAATAGTGACACAATTAATTAGAAAGATATAAAAATTATTTATTAAACATAATAGACATTCTAATAAATATAAAACACACCTTAAGGAGAAAAAGGGGTCCTACAGAGACTAATAATTAAACAACATTCTGACCACATTCATTCATGACCACAAACATACTACATACACATAATCTTATTCATATTGATATATATGATCTCCTGAACAATTATAATTTGATTTGTAATAGATGTAGCAAAACAACAACAAGTTGATGAACAAATGATTCTTTTGGGTGGTTTCCAAAATGACTCTACGCGCGTTTCGACAGACAACTGCCTTCATCAGGAGTTCCACCACCGAATGTTGCGCTCTGTAAAGACAGTGTATATATCACATATCTATAAATATATGTATTAGTGTCACTATAGTACATAATACAATGTTTTCAGATTATGACAATTACCCTTGGTATAATTTCTAAAATATATCCTCACATTGTTTAATAAAGAGCCTGACATAAAAATACATGAACTGCTAAATCAAATAGTGCATACACTTCCACGTCCTATGTTTGCTCACAAGCGGAACAAAAATTTGAAAGATCTTGTGGTTCATTCCAGATTACCATCTAAACCGCCTTTTATACAAAAAACTATAGGGGGAAGTTATTCCATCACTGGTAACCACAAATGTGCCCGTTGCAAGGCTTGTGAGGGTGCCATTATTACAGACAAATTCTCCTATCAGAAGAAAGAAATCAAACTCAAGACCTTTACCAACTGCAAAACGGACAATGTTATATACCTATTACTTTGTCCTTGTAATAAAGGATATGTCGGCGAAACATCGCAGCAATTCTCTGTCCGTCTGACAGAACATCGTTCAGCAATTAAGACAAAAAAACTCACGTCACCGTTAGTTAAACACTATTTAGAAATGAACCATCGTGAGACTGAAATAAGATGGCTAATACTGGAAAGAATTGAAATCAAGAACACTCAAGAAGCAGAAGCAGTCAGAAAACGCAGAGGTGTGTTCTGGATCTTTTCTTTGAATTCCCATATTCATGGGCTGAATTCTGAAATCCCATGGGATCAAGCTATTCGATACAATGACTAGATTGGGCGCTGTATACTGATCTCTTTCATCTAATCTTCCTGCTTCATCAATGGAAAACTTTTCCTAAATACTTTGTATTAGCTCTTCCATATTCAGCCCATGAGTATCTTTAGGTTTGTTTAGTTGGGCGGTTGTTTTATACCCGTTGTTTCAGCAGAGATATCGCTTGAAGTATTAACAGATAAGCTAGTGGTGCTCCCTGGTTGTCAAATTGTTTGATCATCATAGGTATTAATTAGTAATTTTTATACTTAGGTATTCTCTTTATTATTAATACATTGCAAATTCCTCTAGCACGCTATTTTTTATTGTAGATCTATGGTTACATTCTTTGATATTTGGGTGTAATTTATCATTCTGGAATACTGTCACGTGTTCGAGTGTAAATAAATGGTTCATCACCATTATAAACAAACAGTTTGACCATTTCCGATTTTGGTAGGGATGTTATACCTTTTTTAGTAACTAATCCATTTATCTATGGCCGCCGCAGGCTTTTGTGCTCTAATCCCCTTGTGTGGCCGGTCTTGGCTCCGCCCTTCATAGCATGTGTTGTGGTCAGATGACCTTTCTTCATCGAAACGCTAAAGTGTTTTATTTTTTCAAATTATAAACCCCTCTAGCACGTTATTTTTTCATTGTACATCTGTAGTCACACTTTTGACATTAGGGTGTAATTGTCGATCTTTGAATACTGTTACATTTCCGAGGGTTGAATAAATGGCTTATTACCATTAAAAACAATTATGTCTATTCTCGATTTTGGCATGGATGTTATACCTTTTTCAATAACTAATTCATTTACCTATGGCCGCCGTAGGTTCTTGCGTTTTAATCTCTTTGTTTGGCCGGGCTTGGCTCCGCCTTTCATAGCATGTGTTGTGGTCAGATGACCTTTTTTCATCTAAACATAAAAGTGCCTTGTTTTTTCGAAATCCTTCGTGTGTTTTGATTGGCTGGGCTTGTCTTCGCCCTCCAATGCAGTTGTTGTGGTCAGATGACCTATCTTTTAAATATAAAAGCGTCTTGTTCGTTTTCGCGCCAAAGGGTACTGGCTTTTCATCTCCATCAACATCGGCCGGTTGCTATTCTGAGACATGAGCTGCCCGTCTTTTCAAACATCCAAATCGGTAATAATAATGCGATATTTTAGCTTTTAAATGTTTAGTAATGAAATAATGTGGGAATATCCGTGTATTATGGTGTGTAATAGCGGCAAACACCATATATAAAATAGAGGTTCTCCCGTTCTTCTTTTTTCTATGATGAGGATTGAGAGTGTTTATATTTCCCTGGGTCAATATATCATTACATGGGGGATTTGCACATATCGCTAACCACCTAGGAAATGACCCGTTTATGTGGATACTGTGTAATCTTTACATACTATATGCCTAAGTTTAAAATGAACATTATTTGGAGCATTTTATCTAGAGCGAGATATGCACTTTTTCTTTCGTTATTACGGTGGTGTGCAGTGTTATTCTGTTGCGAGTATTCCTCACTAACAGATATATCGGCGTGTGTTTAATTTTTAGCATCAGCTTCAATCGCTTAAAGGACTAGCAGCTCATCCGTCCTGCCGGAATTATTTACGAGCAGGTACGCTTCTTACATCGCGTAGTTAGTGAAACATATTTTGTTTTTGTCATTCCGAATATTTCTGTTTTTATTTATAGTTGGTTATACGGGGTCTATTTTCTTTACCCTAAGGTTAACTCTTCCTTCAGCAATAGGAAGTGGCAAGAAAATTAACCATCTTTCAGATATGGTCTAAATCACAAAAGGTAATATTTTGTTTACCTATATCTGCATATTATCTTTCCATTTTATGGACTCTGATTAGATATTAATGGGAAGTTTTTCTTCTTTTGCTTTCTTTTCACTTTGTTCTTATTCTTCTATGTGGCATATACTTTTAGGCTCTCTATAGGTATCTCGAGTGATAGCTATTCCTTTGATGACCCAAGATACACCATAGCTCTCTCTGACATCAGAACAGTCTAAGATCCTGAGCATTTACGTCTTGTTTATATGGTAATAAATTCTTCTTCTTGTTAGTCACGTGTTTAATTATTTAGTCTATTTTTAGTCACCTTTTGAACTTATATATATTCTTGATACTATGTATGTTTCCTTATAGAATGTAGTTTCGGAGAGCGTGCATCTTTTATCTTTTATCCTCAACTCATGGACCTTGTTTAAACACTCGGGTAAGGAGCATGAATTGTTTAAATGTTGTTTTTGTGTATTAATGTTTATCATTTCTATGTATTATGGTTTTATGTCTGTCTAGAAACACATTATTTATATAATTTTTTAGGCGTTATTATGTATGCACTATTTGATTTAGCAGTTCATGTATTTTCATGTCAGGCTCTTTATTAAACAATGTGAGGATATATTTTAGAAATTATACCAAGGGTAATTGTCATAATCTGAAAACATTGTATTATGTACTATAGTGACACTAATACATATATTTATAGATATGTGATATATACACTGTCTTTACAGAGCGCAACATTCGGTGGTGGAACTCCTGATGAAGGCAGTTGTCTGTCGAAACGCGCGTAGAGTCATTTTGGAAACCACCCAAAAGAATCATTTGTTCATCAACTTGTTGTTGTTTTGCTACATCTATTACAAATCAGATTATAATTGTTCAGGAGATCATATATATCAATATGAATAAGATTATGTGTATGTAGTATGTTTGTGGTCATGAATGAATGTGGTCAGAATGTTGTTTAATTATTAGTCTCTGTAGGACCCCTTTTTCTCCTTAAGGTGTGTTTTATATTTATTAGAATGTCTATTATGTTTAATAAATAATTTTTATATCTTTCTAATTAATTGTGTCACTATTGTCCTGTTCCTTATAATGGTTTGAGAGAACTAATTGTTTGAAGTAGCCCTAGAGTACTTACATATATGTATTTCCCTGTCTAGGTGTACTTCTCACCAGTGTCAGGGGGCCCCTTTACTTTGCAATTGAGTCCTTATTTTTCTACATAAACTTTCCCTTGAATACAACGGTTTTTGAACATTAATCTTGTTTCAAAGAAACCACTGGGTTCTATTCTTCTACACTCATAAGAAACGGGGCTTCTATCAGGAGGTTCTAGGGGTTTATTTTCCCACTTTTGCTCAAATTCTTCAGTAATCATTGTCATGCATGCTCCTGAATCCACCAACAGTCTCAATGATTTACCATCCACAATGATATCCACATGGGGGTCGACACATGCATCAGATTCGTCCCTAACCACTACAGTCAAATCATTCATAGAATTCACAAACTCCTCAGATGTATCACTTTTGCATTGTCCACATACACAATGTTTACCTTGTCTTTAGACAAACACACTTTAGCAAAATGTCCTTGTTTGCCACATTTGCGACAAGCTGCATTCCTGGCAGGATAAAAACGGCTATTGGGGAAATGAGAAGGAAAACCACATTTGGCACACACATTTTTTTTAACACTATTTTTCCTTTCGGTTTTAGCAATGACAGGATTTTTACTGTACTTGGGATCACTACTTTGTTTTTCACCAGATTCTTTGTGTTCCTTAACCACTGCTATACCCAACTTGTCAGTTTTAACTAACTCTCTAGATGCTTTTTGAGAAAGCTCTATGCTTTTGACTATACTGATGCTTTCCTATAGTGATGGGTTCTTTAACGTGAGGAGTTTCTCCTGGACTTTTTTGTCTCTGCATCGAACCACTATTTGGTCTCGTATCAATTGAGGAGTGACATTTTCAAACTCACATTCTGATGCCAGGATACGGAGTGCAGCAACGTATGAGACTATACTCTTGTCAGATTCTTGTTCTCTCGTAAATAATTTGTGTCTAGCCACCACTAAACTTCCTTCCACATCAAATTGTTTTTCTAATCTGGCTACAGCCTCCTCAAATTTGTCTAATGCTTCCTCACCATCACTGTATTCCAATAAAGGCAAGTGTTCAAGAACAGCTTGACCCTCAAAACCCAAATTATTTTCAAGAATAAATCTCTTCCGTTCAGCACTAAACCTAGTCCCTCCCACTGCACCTAAATACTTAGTAAAGGCTCTGTACCATACTTTCTACCTGACTGGTGGGTCTCCTGGAAGCTGCAAGAATGTGGCTGAAGGTTGCACACTCTGCATATTGTCCATAAATACGGTAAAGAAACAATACCTGACACCCACAAACCAAAGAATGATGAATATAAAGAGAAAAATATGTAAACCAATAGCTGCGAAAGGGGTCTAATACTTAGGTGAATATTAATGTTGTATAAAAAAAAAACACCAAAAAGCATGTTCAGAGCAGTCACAGTCATAGATGTAGATCCGTTCTAGTTCAAAATTCAGGACAGATTTCTCTCCAGTAAACTGTCACCAAATGTCACAACATGCCAAAATGTACCTCGAAAAGAGAAACAGTGACGCACCTGCTGACCGGAAAACTTCCTAGAACACCTGTTGTGTCGTTGCGTTGTTAAAACATAACCAGCTTGTTTCCGCAACACCACAGACACCGTTGCCGGTTCCCTCATGCCGCCATAAATTACCGGCGTTGACTCGGCTGTCAACAACGAAGAAAACAGTTGGGTAACGAAATCACAATTACGGATCAATCAGCAGGCAGAGTGTTGCTTACGGTGACACAAAGGGAAACCAATCCACGTTAAGCTGCTGGAATGCAGAGGTAGTCTACGCTCTGCGTGATGACGACCACCTACCACGTCATCAGAAGGAAGGCAGCTAGGAGGGAGAGAGGAACTCGTCCGCCTAAACGAGGCTAACCGCTGGTTGGCGTGCAAAAACCAGCTCACCACGAACCCACACCGGCTTCGCGGAAAGACGGAAACCCAGCAGCAGCAAAAGGCTGGGTCCAGGAGTCCTTCAGCGCCTGAGTTGAAGGAAGACAAAACTGCCAGGAAATGTCGGAGGACATGCAGCACAGCCGAGAAGAATGACGATGCACACGTGGGTAGTAATGTACAAATCGTCGCCAAATTTATAGTGATCACTCGGACACAGGTGAGTGAATTAGCACTACGTTTATTCACCGTACATCCCCCGCAGCTTCCAGCGAGAATCCACAGGAGTAACTGAACATTCAAATACAGTAACATTCCATAAGCATGACAATAGCTGTGCGCACGCACAGAACGCTTACTATAGTAACCCACTGGA
This sequence comes from Calotriton arnoldi, assembly GCA_963921515.1. Classification (NCBI taxonomy): domain Eukaryota; kingdom Metazoa; phylum Chordata; class Amphibia; order Caudata; family Salamandridae; genus Calotriton; species Calotriton arnoldi. Next base: position 2,588,406 of record CAWUFW010000043.1, on the reverse strand, counting down.
GGGGGTGGGGTGTACTCCGAATCTCTCTATGCAGATGGCATGATGTTTTTCAATGGATGTGTGAGCTGATCTGAAGCAGGTAGCCATGTCCTTGAAAGAATGCAAGATGGTGTCAGGGTTTGGCATCAACTTGGCCAAATGTGCCTAATTTTCCACCTGCCCCGGGGTACCACAGAATTGTATTACTCTGGGGGCCATCCCAGAATACTTGACCACAGCTTTACAAGGTACTTCTTCCCAAGATCCAAGTCCTAGACTTGTGAGGAAAGCAGTATGATACTATCAGAGGGTACTGTGCAGGACACAAAACATTAATCCTTAAGTGAAAGTGAGTTCAAGGGTCGGGCTCCCAAAACAACATGCATTTTATACAGTTTGGGAATTGAGTTGGGAGACAGTTAGGTTTTTCACAGTGTGAGGAGGTAGTCATTTACTAAGGACACCTTGACCATGTTTGAGACACTTGTGGAAGAGTCTGAACTCCATGGAGGACAGTTTCTGATCAATGGGCTGTTGACAAAAGAGGATCACCGGATATGTAGAATGAGTCATGAAGCACCTCGGAATCACGGGCACTTACACTTAATGTACATGGTGGGGGGCAGCATCAGTCTAATAACTTGTATATATAGGGCACTCCTTGAGATCACTGAAATTTGACTTGAAGGGGTGAGCTCTACACGGGAAGTGGGCTGAATGAACAGTACCTTTTGGACCATTACAGAACTGTACTATTGAGTGAATGGTATTTTAGGGCCCAAATCGTTAAGTGAATCCCAGAAACTTGTGATGCATAACCTAGGGTGACAATTGCCCAAATGTTCACATGTACTGCAACCCGGTGTGATAAAGCCCAAGCACTATGAGAATTATAAATCCCTTAGCAACTTGATTACCACAAAAACAAAACAATCCTCACCACAATCACCCTTCTTTTTGGCATTTCTCTCTCCACAGTCAATGGGCTCCAAGGTCAGTTCCACTACCACACCCACTACAGCTGCTCCTCACGTTCACCCACATTACCCATCATTCATTAACAAAGCAAAGATCAGCAATCCCCCACCCTAAATATCTTCTTGCTATGGGTAAACGTTCACTCCATCTACAATAACACCTCATTTACCATTGACCACTTTAGTTTGCACACACCTCTCCAACCTTTACAGCCATCACGGAGACTAGGATAAACCCCAAGGATATAGCCACATCCTCTGTTCCCCATTTTAAGCAAGCTCCTTTCACTCATTCCTTCATTTATTCATTCATTCTGCCCTCCCCATATAGATGGTGGTGTTGACTTTGAACACAATGCAGTCATCATCATTGTGTCATTTCAAATACACTACATGTTCTTTACCACTTCTGTGGGCCCACTGCATCGTTCATTGATGACCTTGATGTGAGTGTGGACTTCTTACCTCCTTTAACCCCCTTAACATGTATTTCCATTCTAAACCTACAACTCAAAAGCTTCAACATAAAACATTTTTTTCTCCCAATACCGGTCGAACCATTTCTGAACAACACCCTCTTCATTCCACCCACCCCCACTTCCAACCCATGGATCTCATTCTCATTTCTGAAGCACTGACCCTCTCCTCCCATGCTCAATCACTCTTCCACAAACCATGCCCTCAAAAACGACTATTAACATAATTCCCTGCCCAGTTCTGATCCCTAGGGCCCATATAAGTGAAAGGCCCTAGGGATCAGACTCTCCTCGCCACTCCTTTGTGCCACACCCTTTGACTTTTGGAACAATCCCCATTGTCTGCTATCCACTCACACTACACCTTTACTTTAGCCGCATCATCTGTTCTTTGAAGGCGCAAACATGTTCACAAGTGGCTGGAGACTCAGACCAAAGAGCGCTAAGAAGAGTATACCTTGCACTTTGCAGCTTAACATCTGTTTATGATTATACAAAATAATTCTACACCCAAGACATTATGACCCCCTAACCTCACCCCCAAAAGTCAATTGCCACCCCTCACCCCTTTCTCTCTTGATATATTATGTTCTGACGAAGGTGGAGTGATATAAATGTAGGCACCTAAATATGGTGCCAAATTTTATTTCGACGACTCTTGACACAACATTAACATACCATGTAAATTATAAGTTCTATTTGATATAAGGTGGCAGAATCCTTGTATATTTTATTCATTGTTTTAAGAAAGTAATGATAAAATGATAGGTTTTATGGTGTCTTATGTTAGTTTGTGAAACTGATATTTTTCTTAATTAAATGTTTGGATTTTCATATTATTCAAACAGATGTTATATTTTGGTATACATTTCTTTAAGGTGATTTGGGCTGTTTCGGGTAGCAGGGTGGAGATGCTGCTTACTGTTTAGCGTGGCTTTAGTGCGGGAGAGTAATACGCGAAACCTGCTTAAGTTCCTTTCAGAGAAGGGAAGGCTAGCAGACATCATGGACCAACAGCGCTGTCTAGAATGAGACTGCGCGGTCCCAGAGAATGGGATCCTGGGGAGCAGGCTGACAGTGAACCACTATTGCCAGGAGGCCACAAACTCTACCGTATTCTAGGGAGATGGAAGCCATCTGATATTCCTAGGTATAAGCTCCATTGTTGTTCACGGCGTCCTTTGAGGCTATGTTGTTAGAGTCAAGACCTCACTGCATGGATCTCAAATTTTCCTAGCCAAGTATTCAGAAAACATGCTGTTGATGAAAACAAACTTTGAACTATTTTGTGAACATTTAACTGAACTGTTCTAAGACTTTGGGGTATTAGACTATTCTGAGCTTATCCTGTGATGGAACAAAAATGATTATTAGACTGGATTATGTTGCATATGTATATATGAATGTTGTCCATAAGTTCTTTAGCCAATTTGAAACTTGAATTAATCTTCCATAAGTGAGTACATAGTGATAATGTTTTCAGTAATTAATGGCTTCACATCAAGGCCCAGAGAGTTGGTTGCACTGGGATATTGCTAATCCACTACATCTTGCAGACATCCCTAACCAACAGACGTGATGAGTCACAGTGGTGGAGATCTTTGTCTGTCTTTGGTCTTAACCCATTCCCCCTTTCCCACTTCTGCCACTAGCCCTCATGGTCATGGAAATGACGTATCTATTGTATTCCAAGCACATCAATAAGTGCATCGAAATAGCTTGCCAATGACACTCTGAAAATATGATTTTCTTTACAAGTGCATTCTGGTACACCATGGTTGACATAGAAGCCAAGATGCCCTGTGAACCAGAAAAACAGGCTATCAGGTACCGTTCCTACCACGAAGCAGTGTCTTTCTTGATCACCCACCAACTAACGTGTCCCATTATTCCTGGCATCACTTACTGGTGAATCAGAAAATCAGGGGCTCTGCTATCCATCCTCCTAACCACACGTGTCATATATTATGACCTGCCTGGGAACTCTATTGTAGTATCTTTCCTGCGATGCTTAAACCACTTTCATTTTTTTAGTGGCAGCTTCGCTCAGAGCTTGCAACCTTTCTGGTAGGGGTAACATATACTGCATTAGTGACATGCTTTCTTTTTCTTATTCCTCCCTTTCTTATTCTGCATGGTCAAGTAAGGTTCTTGGTCACCTACCAAAGAGCAGTTTGGGGCTGAATCCCATGGATGCTGGAGCAGCACTTATGATTGTGTTTAATAAAAGGGGTAGAATTGTTTGCCAATCCTTACCATCTGGACTAAGTACCTTGCACAACATGGGTTTAATTGTTTGTTTAGATTTTTCTTACACAACATGGGTTTAATTGTTTGTTTAGATTTTTCTTGCACAACATGGGTTTGTTTGTTTAGATTTTTCCTCAAAGCAATCAGTCTGGGGATGATATACAGATGTTTCATATGTTTAATGAGTTCCAGTAAAGAAAGGAATGCGAATATTGAACATATGAGAGTCTGCGGTTCTGGTTAATGGGAAAGATTTGTGATACTGTGTTACATAGTCTATTATCACTAGAATAGGTCTATGTCCTCTCTCAGAAGGTTCAGTCGGTCCCACCAACTCTATTCCGTTCCGACAGGAGCGGCTGTGTCAGGGAAAAGAGGCAGGGTGGATGGGGGCGCTGGAGAAAAAGAAAAAAAGAAAAAAAACGTACCTACCGCCCTTCTGCGTTGTGCTCTTCTCTCTCCATTGCAGGCAAGCACTGGCTCCCAGACTGCCCTGCGGTCAATCCTGAAGCTGCTGTCATGGATGAGAGCAGCTTCAGGATTTGCCTGAGCACTGTGAATTTGCACTCCCCGATAGACTGGGAGCCTGTGCCTGCTCTCTCCAACCCGGCAACACAGCTCGGGTTGGAGACAGCTTCAGTGCCCATGGCGGTTTGGCCGGCCTGAGACAGCCGGCCGAACCGCCATGCGCACTGAAGCCAGTGCCCACCACTTCCTCTTCAGTACGGTTTCCCCCATGACCCCACCCCCAAGACTTGGCACACAGAAGTAAAATAAAACCATAATAAAATAGGTTTTAAACCCATTTTATTATCGTTTTATTTCTTCATGTTTTGGAAGGTGCTGGCAGGGGTGGGGGCTCCTCCGCCCTAGCGGCGGAGCTGTCGCTGTCTCTCTGGTAAGGTAATTCGATCACTTGTAAGGATTGTAATGGTGCCTTCGGAACATTTCCAAGTTGTGGAGTTGGCAAAAAAAGGCATTATTTAAAGTATATGCAGGTTTCAGCATGGATGCAGGTCCAACTGAATATTGGAAATACCACTCTTTGTGTTTTCTTAGACCACTTGCGACCAACTGGAAAACAACTAGAAAAGAATTATGGACTGGAGATGCCATTTTGTTACCAGTAGCTGTTTTTTGGCCTCTCTCTCTGTCAGGGGAAACGATATAAATCAATTGTTTATCCACTGTAGAATATGTCAATATAGGACGTTATTGTCAGCACTTGCTTTGTGTGCTTGGGATACAGCATATTGTAGGGCAGAGTAATTGTATTGCTTCCATTTAAAGCACTGGGGACTTTTTAAGTTCCTGTCTATTTAGGGAGACTGACCTGCTCCCAGGCAGGGCCGGGTAACCCTTCTTTTCCGGACTTTTTTATCATCATATTTTTAAATGTCTTCTGTCATGTAGGTACTCATATTTCATGATGTAAAGATGCCTATTGCCACCAGTTACCTACTTTTTCTGTTCCTTTCAACAGGGTGTTTAAGTTGGCTACAACCGTTCCTCTTAATACTTGGGCAAGTTACTCGGGAAGAGCTTCTCCTGTTATGGGATAGATTTTAAAGTCTATCGTCCACATACTTGTATGGTGGGATATGCCTTGGTATCCCTGTAGATGCAAGTGATGTTTCGGTATCTAAAAGCATAATTCGGGTTTTACAGTAGTCTGGCGGTATCCACTGTCGATCAATCCAGAAGTAGGCTCATCGTTAATGCTCACGTCACAATAGAATAGGTTTCTGCATAGGTCATGGTACACGTTCCTATGTGCATGGATGGGCTCTGGCTTGTTTTGAAGGGCACAGGAGGGTTATACGTCTCGATTGCCCACAGTCCAAATACTGGGTTACAATCTGTGGAATGATTCCCCTACCAAACACCTTTTCACTCAGCAGTCATATACCAACCTCTAAGTCAGTGTTTCCCAAACTGTGGGCCACAAACCACTGGTGGGTCGCGAGCCGATGTTTGGGGAGTCGCAAAAGTCCAAGCAATAAATACAGATGCCTTTAGATTCAGTATTTATTTTGTTGCATTTGCTGTGCTTCAAAGGCAGATGTCAGGCTATGTCTTCTGCTGCTTATTTTTATAACATGGTGACTGGTGTTTACAAACTCTTCACACTTTGCAGGCAGAAAGAAAAGTAATGTGAATTATGTGAAGCGTTTGCAAAAGGGGTACATGAAGTGTGAAAGGAAAGGGTGTCTTTTTTATATGCAAGTACCTGTAAATAAACTGTACACATTCAGCAGGATTTAGGAAAGCAAAAACGAAGCACATTTTTCTTTAAATTCTGAAGTGTGATGGAAACAACATTTTAAGAGGGTCAGAACAAATCATGACACTTTACTTGGTGATGCACACATTATAATTATTCACTGAAAACCGATTTCCACACACAATCATTTGTGTGCATTATAGCATTTACAGTAAAACGGTTTGTCTGTAAAAATATAGTGACCATTTCAATGGAAAATGTGCTGTAAGCAAATGTCAATTCACCACCACACAATGCTTTAGTTACATTAAAAAAAAACGCCTCATTTTCACTAAAGCAAGGTGGGTCGCGGAAGATTCTCATTTTAAAAAGTGGGTCTTGGTTCTAAAAGGTTTGGGAAGCGCCCTAAAGCAGTCTGGCAGTCCACTTAACTACTATAGATTTTTAATGCCAGTTGCCGAAAAAGCTGGCAATGGTGATTTTTGGGTCAACAGTATCTCACTGATTGGCTCCAAAATATTAGCTCTTTGATATGCAGAGGTCATATCCACTACTCAAGGCAAAGTAAAGGATGATAATACCTCTGTGAACTCTCATTATAGTCATATCCTAGATAGCTTCCCTAGTGGAGGCACTGAAACACAGCCCCTTGATATACCGCCGTAAAATAATTGTCCAGAGATTTTCATCTTTGATTTGTTTTTTCATCATTAGCGAAGTAATTTAGCTTGGGTAGACATTGCTAATCCGGGCCGAATTTTTCAGGATTACATTTTTAAAAACAACCATTTGCAATGCAATAGCTCTCGCATTAGATTGAGTTACAGCTATTGGCGTTGTAAATGACAATGTTTTTACCCATGTGTTATAGTGTGTATGTGGTGTGTAGTGGAATTATGTGGCTTGCATTAGAATTGTTAGTTGTTGAATTGTGTGGTGCGGAGTGGATTTGTGTAGTGGAATTATGTAGCATGGCACCTTATGCCTGCAGCACTCACCAACAGCTCGCCCATTTTATTCATCAACTGCAAGGCAGTGTCAGGAAACTAATAGAGACTAGTGTGGGATTTACACACTGGAAAAATTAATTATTTTATCAGGAGAAAAGCAAGTACATGCTTTGCCAGCCTGTAGAAGAAGCAGAGGTTTTAAAGGGACTTGTTTTCGTGCAAGGTATTGTTTTTCCCAGTTCACAGAATGGATAAAAAGGAAAGGAAGAAAGTAGGAAAACAAAATTGTTACAAGTGCTGCAAATTCCTTTTGGAGTGTCCTTAATTATCTGATAAAAGTTAGATAAACAAACGACTTTTCCAAAAGGAATTTACAATAGTATTGACAGAAGACAAGAACTGCTGTAGCATGGAATGTGGCCTGTGCCTACATCTGGTATAAAGAGTTTTGCTATCACAGACTCTAAACACAAAGGCGACAGGAAAGTAATGAGTTAAAAACAAAAACATAGACACAGAATGAAACAAGATGGTGCAGGGATGTGCTCCTTGTGAAAGAGCAAAATGCAGTTACTCAAAGTGAAGTTACCCAGTGGCTGAAGTGGGCTGAGTCCCTGCTTCATGCCGTAAGCGGTAGCAGGTGGTAGCAAAATGTGAATGACACACCAACAGACCAATGGATGAAGAAAGCTGACAAGCTCCTTTAAATAAGGATGATATATATATATATATCTATATATATATGTTTTTAAACTCAAAAGGTCTTGGGTAATGCCAGACCTAAAAAGTTCTTAATTGTGAAAGTCAGGCCACCAGTTTTCCTCACTGAGTACAAAGGGAGTACAAAAAATTATGAGAATGTCTAATAAAGATGCAGATGAGCACTGTGCAAATATTAAATTGTTAATGCTTTCAGATGAGATTACAATTTTATTGTATATGGTTACATAGCGCACTGACAACCTACAATCATTAAAGCGGTGTGCACATTTATCATTTAAATAAATGAGAAAATAAAATGAAGGTAACTTAAAATTGACCAAAAAACAGATGTAGATAAATACCACAAACTATGAAGAACTATGGGTACATGTCATAAACAAATATCATAAAAGTGGGATTTATATGTGTAATATCTTAAAGGAATGCACAGCGTTCAGCATGAGTTACATAAACTCAGGTGAGGACTGTTGAAATATCTTATTTGCAAAGAGGTTCGCTGTGTGAACCTAAATAGGTTGTGTATACAAAGGTAGGAGGAATTTGACAGTTTGCCAAGAGGTCTTTAAGAGAGGTTTTCTCGCCAAGATCTAAGCCCTTTCTAAAAAGGTTGATAATAAAACAAAGTATGTCTTTCAGGTCAAACCTTAAGTGTTGTCTAAAAAAATAGCATTACAAGGAAGCACTTGGGAGAGGTACATTTATATAGCTCTTGAATTTTGTTGGCCTAAATTTCTGAAACCCACAGACTCGCCGGGTTTAGGCCACGCCTGAACATCACCTCGCTGGTGTTCAGACCCTGATCTACTTAGTATCCTGATTCTCTGAATAATGTCTGCCCTTTTATGAATGTGGCTGAAGCCGACACGTAGATTGAGAGCCGATAGCATTCCGCAACTGGTTACATTTAAAGGAGCAGTAGTTTCATGGAGAGCTTATTCTTCCAGATCAAGAGGCACCGTAAGAGGCGGGGCTCCCTTAGAAAACATTCCACGCCTGAAACCGATGCCAGCCGAAGAAAGGAAGGATTTTGGACCAATAAAAAACATCGTTCTTCCCTGGTGTGTACACAGTAGAGAAAGAGTACAGTGTAACCGAAAGTAACTGTCATTCCCTAATCCTCATTGCTTGACTGTTATTGCTAGGCGCCATGGAAAAATATCCCATCCGGAGATGGACCTCTGATTTCAGCGCAGTAAGTTTGCAGCGCCTGCATGGCCGTAGGTGACGCAGCTGGACCCCCGACTGCCTCCCTGTTAATCTTTTGGCCCCGTGCGGCTGGTACTGCCTCTGCAGGATTCCAAGAGGGCTGCCCAGTTCTGTATAGTGGTAGTGGCTCAAAGCGGGTGCCATGATAAAATATAAATAGTACCACCTACAAAAAAAGCCAGGTGGGGAGGTAAACGTTTCAGTGTCTGTGCGGCCAAGGCGTGGAATAACCTTCCTTTCCACCTGAGGAATAGTTCGGACCTACTGGACTTCAGGAAGACTTTAAAAACGTGGCTTTTTGACTAACTGTTCACCATGGTCTCTTATTCTGTACTTCTTTGGAGGATTGTAGCCAGCGCCAGGACACCCTAGGGTAACAGTCGAGCTATACAAATTTCCATAACATAACAAAGCGCAGCACATGTGCATATTTAACTTACGTGCATGGCGGCCCGTGAAGTAGGCGCCATGGTTATAAAACAAAAACATGAAACCGGACGCCATGCTTGGCGCTGTGATGAAAAAGTATCAGAGGCACATTTAACTTGTGTGCATAGCGGCCAGTGAAGCGGGCGCCATGGTTATTAAAAAAAAACATGAAACCAGGTGCCATGCTAGGTGCCGTGGTGACAAAGTATCAGTAGCAGTAATAAAACAAGTAGTCCCTAAACACAACCGATGAATACTTACAGCGTAATTAAGCTGTAGATGGTCGGTGCTCCTTCCGATAAAATGGAAGTGATGTATCAGGAGCACCAACCAATAAGAAGCCAGGAGAGACGATTAACGCAGGAGTTAACCAATGGCAAGCAGGATTGCACTCGCTCTACTGTTTACAGCAGGTCTTGCAGACAGCGCATGCATGCTGCCTGTGCTCGACCTAATGACTGATGTGTTGCAGTGATCATGTAATATTTCAGGAACCATAAGACCTATATACTTCATTTTGGTGTCTAAACATAGGTTTTGGGGGTCAAGTAGTCTTATAGAGACAGAAAATAACTCCTCGGAGCAACCCTTCCACCATTTTCCAAAATGGCAGCTCTATAATAATGTGTTTTAGCCATCATATTGGTAATTTATTTTAATATTGGTTTTGTTTCAGGTTTTCAGAGGATTCAAATTCGTAAACACGAGCAAAGCAGGTGGTAGCAGAGGATCTTTCTCTCCTGACAGAGTGTTGCTAGCTACAAAATCCGAGGAGTCATTCAGCAAAGCAAATTGTGTCATATGCCAAACTAATCCAAAAGAAAAGCTAACATCAACTGTGGATAGACAGAATAGAGTTCGAGATGCTACAGAAATATGGCAAGACGAAGTTCACAAAAGAGTGAAACTGATGGGTGAAGAGGATCAAATATATTATCATTGTAACAACAGGTGCTACAGGTCGTATACAATGTATAAAAGCCTGGAAAAATATGGACAAAAAATAGAATAAACCAGTGAATCACAACAAGAATCCGAGTCTTCTGAGAAAGCAATGACAACCAAACCCAATGCCCACTCACTTAGAAGAACAATGGCTACCCCTTGTCCACCTCCAACAACTGATCAGAAAGCAGAGGATCTTCAATGTGTTATCTGTGGTTTAGGAAAAAGAAGTTCCCTTCACTAACCAAATAAAAATGTCAACCATTCATAACCAATGTCCCAAAGAGTTTATTTCATATGTCTATACTTGAAATGCCACAAAATAACCACTAATTAATGGTGAAAGACCGATTGTCTTTTATTTAAAACATTAAAAACATTAAAAATTGTGCATCATACATGATTCATAAATTTACAAACTATTATAAAAACCATACATCTTTGATCAATATCATGTACTACACAAACAACAAGTCCAATTTTTAAAAAAGTAGGATTCGGAATTGCATCCAATTTCAGTGCAAATGGTGCAATACATAAATACTTCTTACAGAAAGTTGTAAACCATATCCATATTTTCATATAAAAACAATTGAATGAAAATGTTTTCCAAAGGGAAAATAACACAGAAAAAGAGAGACAAACAACAAATACGACAATGAACTTAATAGTGGTTCGTAGCGGGGGAAAGCAAGATGGCGACGGCGTTGAGCACCGCAGCGGAGCTTCCACCCCCGACCTCCAGAAAAACACCAATGTAGTACATTGTTGGCTTGCTTACCTGCAGAATATTGATGAGGATGAGTGGTGCTCCCTGGGGCGTATCAGAGCCCCTCTCGCTTTCAGGCTCTTTTCGGTGTTGGGCGGAGACGTCTGTCAGTCTACCAGGACAGGAAGCATCAGGGGCGCGCTGCTCAGTGTCGGCGGTGGTCCTGAGGCGGAGTAACATCGGCGTGAGTAGCGTCTCGGCCACGGGACTCATCCGATTATTGCACTGCACTCTGCATGCGTGGGCGGGTCTGGCTACGGCTGTCCGCGCTGAACTTGCCCGGAGGGTTCGCGCCGGTGTTTCTAACAGGATCATCGTATCTGACAAAAGGAGAATGCCTCCGAAAACAGCGAGGCAGGCGAAAGAGACTTTAGGACGGAACTCAACCCAGCCACAGGGGGGAGGTGGGGAGACAGGAGCTTTCACCGGCGAACCCCGAGACAAACGCAGGTAAGCTCAACGAGGCTCGCATTACAAAAAAACAGCAGGACAGTATGGGGGCTGGAAAGCAGAGGAATCTTTTGGAAAAGGGGCAGGTCGGGGGTAAGAAAACAAGTGCACCTAAGACTGCAGAAGAAGTAGGGGCAGTCTTTGATAGGGGCAATACAAGCATTACTTCAGCTCCACCCCAACCTGCCATCACGGATTTCTTCAAAACTAGGGATGGTCTAGTGAATCAGAACCAGATTCATTCCGAGCCCCCAGATGAAGCAGGCGTCAAGTCTTTTGAAATAAATCCGATCCTCTTGAATATCTGGGGATAGGAGACCCCAGGAAAATACCCCAGATTACTATCCACCCTACAATTTGCAGTGGCTAAGCAAAACATAGTCCGGAGGTGGGGGGCGTCTGATCCATCGAGTGTTGAGGAGTGGAAAGCTGACATGGGTTGGTGCAAAGCAGCAGAGCGAAAGGTTTATGAAGTTCGAGGGTGTCCCCTATAGTGGAAGAAAGTATGGAGTCTTTTGGGGGCATATCAGAGCCTTTTAGATGGCCCGTTGAGACAGGAAGAGTTTACTCATATTTCTGTGATAAGGTTCATGTATGACAATCCTTATGAACAAGTTCTTACCTTAATAGGGTGTTGGATCGTCTGCTCTAATGCATTGGACTTACACCTTTAAGCCCTGCGCTGGATGCTTTTCTTGTTTTTTTTTCTTTTCTCCAATCATATGCTCCCTTCCTATTTCGCTATGTTTCAGGTATTATCTTATTCTTTGTTGACCCCTTGTATTTGTAACCGTTCTTGTTCTGTGAGCCCTATTTTATATGTGGTCTGTTTGGTATTTCTATTTGACACATGTACTGCAACTGTTACCGTCCTTTACCTCAATTGTAAAGCGCTCTGATATCCCTCGGGATCATGTTCGCGCTATATAAAACTTTATAAATAAATAAAATCCCAGCAAAGGCACAGGTGGCAATTCTATGGATCTTAAGGAGGATCGGGAGGACCGGGAGGAAAATGAAACGCCACAAGAAGTGGCAGATAATGTCATATCTTTGTTTAATGCACCAAGCATGACGCCAATAGCAATAATGGGCGGACAGGGGGCTTCAGCCAGCACAGAATGTGATCTAAGAGAGATGACTCATGAGGACATCAGGAATGAACACGGGACATTATTAGACATCCAACCCTATGCTGAAGGTCCACCTGGGGGGCATCCCATGGCATTGACTTAGATGGGTTATTACCGGCCGACATCATATCTGATGGGACGGATACATTCTTCTCCATTACTGAGGACTCACACTCAGGAGCCTCCGACTCCGATTTAGGACACAGTGAAACAGATCACAGCAACTCTACCTCAGGTTCTAGCACATTGGAAGCACCGGAAACCGCCCTTAAACACCAAAAGTTTCATAGGTGCTCTAAAGGATCTAAGGGCCACACAGAGTCACGAAAGAAGAAGAGAAGTGGTATCTCTGGCTCCGGGTTGAAATGGGACTATTCGCACACGAGGATCATTGGTCCTCCGGACTGAACACCCACCCTGGCTGGCAATTCTACAACTGAACAGCAAGGCGAGATAGCAACCAATATAAATCCAGCTTTGAGCCTGATCCTGGAGTCAATTAAGGAACATCGAGCAGAGACCAGGGCTGATGGAAAGAAAGCAAGACAGGCCACAAAGAAATTGGAAGGGGCAGTGCGGAAAGTCAGGTGAACCTGTGTGGAAATCAGTGAACGACTGGATACGATGGAAGTGAGAACATTGTGGAAAAGGATTTGGTTGCTGTGAGAGAGCAAACAAAATCACATGAAACTCAACTGACAGATGTGATGTGGAAACTGGAGGACTTGGAAAACCGCCAGAGAAGAAATAATCTCTGATTTCTTGGGATTAAAGAAGGCCTGGAAGGGGATGACATTCGCTCTTTCATTCTGGACCTTCTTAAAGAGGCCTTCCCAGAGCTATCAGGGTGGGATTGGGAACGGGAAATTCAGAGGGTTCACAGGTTTCCATTTGCCCGCCATAAGATGCCTAGCCGAGACTTAGATCAGCCGAGGGCCATCTTGGTCTTTTTTGGTAATTTCTAGCTTAGGCAGGATATTTTCGAGAAAGCTGGTCCCGAGGCCAGAAGGCAGTATAAGGGGGCTTCTTTTTTCGTTTGCCCAGATTTCTGCCATATAACTGTGGAGCGCAGATGGCGATTACGGCAGTTAATTAGACCGTATCAGGATGCTGGCTTTGAGGTGTTTTTGCTGGCTATTGTGAGAGGGTCCGTAAAATTCTTTACCTCCGAAATACAGGCTAGAGAGTATCTGGAACAAGCTCAGGGGGAGAAGAGAAGAGTATAATTAGCTGGTTAAGTAGAACTGGTTGAAAGTTCCTCAAGAAAGCTATATTTGCTATACAGATGGAACACTTTAAAAGTAAGCTCTATGTCTGGTTTTTCTTTGAGTTTTTTTGTTTTTTGATCTCTTCTCGGCCGTCTGAGTTTTTATAAAACAGAGAGATATGTTTTTCTGGGGGGCCTTCCCGGTCTGCCTTTATGTTATAGGACGGACAATTTGGATGGAAGTGTGGTTTGATTGGGTGTGCTGGGGGTATGGGGTGGAGGTGTCACGGTGCTTCTTGCTTTCTCTATCACACAGACCTGGTGGGTCTGGCTGCTTTCAAGGGTAGGGGGAGGTAAGAGGGAGGGTGGGGTGGAGAGATTGGTGGGGGGTTTTGGGCTGTGGGGTTATGTGGTAAAAGATTTGAAAGCAAACTACAGCTAAAGAATGTTGTTTTTTTTATCTGATTTTCGGAATCATTTAAAGTTGGAGAACAATGTTTGTTTAAAATTCGAACAGAAAGTTTCTATAGACATTACAGGGTTTATGTTAATATGAGGAGAGGAAGTATGGCTGGAAAAGATGACTCAATGTACCATGGCTAAGGTGCGCATTGCCACTATAAATATTTGTGGTCTAAATGACGGGGCTAAAAGGAGAAGGATCCAAGAGGATCTTAAATTTCTACATGCAGATTTGCTCTGTCTTCAGGAGACTCATATAGCCTGCAATGATCATAATTTACTTAATTCTTTAGGCTTTAAGTTAGTCGCCTCCACAACTCAAGACGTGAGGACTAAGGGGGGGGGTGGCCATTTTAATGAAGGGTAGTGCCATTATGTGCGTGAGAAAGGCAGTGGACAAATATGGTAGATGGATAATTCTGGAATTTAGAGGAGGGACAGGCACATTTACTTTATGTTCGGTATATGCCCCAGTATTAGATGACCCTGGATTATTGAACTTTTTAGCTACTGAGCTACCCTCCTGGCCGGCACCATATTTAATCTGTGGGGACTTAAACATTAATGGATCCAGAGGAGCCTCAGAGAGGGATGGGGTATCAAGTAAGGGACGTAAACCTCAATCTTCCAGGGCAATGAAAAACCTTTTAAGGGATATCGGCTTGGTGGATGTGTGGCCTAGCCTGATGGGTAATGAGCCAGGATACACTTATTATTCTGCTCCTCCCCGCAAGTTTGCCAGGCTCGATTATTTTTAAACATCGCCATCCTTCCTTAAGGAAGCTCGTGTGGAGTTATTTCCTAGAGTGATGTTGGATCACAATCCCCTAGTTTTTGAATTTTCCCTTGTTGGATTAAGAAGGGAGCATAAGAGGTGGACCTTTGAAAGAGCACTTCTCTCTGACCAGGAGTATGTTAATCATATGAAGGGGTGGATTAGGGAGTTTTTTAAGCAACAATAAGGATAGTGCCTCCCCAGGAATGATTTGGAATGCTTTTAAAGCATCAGTGAGTGGCAAAACTCTGCGATTTAGCTTGACTAAACAAAAAAAATGCGCAGGACAAATTAAAGGATTTTATCAAAGATTAGCCCGTCTTGAGACAGAATTAATCAGCGCAGTAAATAATGGAGGCGATCTTTCCTCAGTCATGGATTTAATTATGGTCACTAAAGCATCTCTGAACGATTTCAATGCTGAGAAGATGGCAGGAAGGTATCTAGCCAAGAGGCAGCAATGCTATGAATACAGCGAGAATGTTGGCCGATTACTAGCAGTTAGGGGTAGGCAATAGGTGGCGGCAGGGTATATAAAGCAGGTTAGGAACAATCAGGGAGAAGTAGCATCTGATGCAGTGGATATTAGGGATGCTTTCAGGGAGTATTATGAGGAATTATATACAACCTCACCTGTAGGGGGCTCTTATATGCATGATGAATTGCCTGAATTTGTTCCGAATGCGAGGGTCTCCCAGGAGGAGGGTCTCTCATTGGGGGCGGATATCTCTCAAGAAGAGCTTCATTTGGCTCTTCAAGCTCTCCCATCGGGTAAAGCCACAGGTACTGATTGCATACCATTAAAATTCTATAAAACTTTTTTAGCGAGACCGGTCAGGAAATTATGGGATTATTTAAGGAGGTTAGGAACGGGGCCGCACCACTGGATTCATGGGGCACTGCTAACATTATTATCTTTTTAAAGAAAGGTAAAGACCCTATCAATCTGGGCTCCTATATGCCAATAACACTTTTAAATAGCGACACCAAGTTATATTCTAAGATATTTGCCACCCGACTCCACAAGGTAATGCAGCATTTGGTTATAGTCTGGCAACATGGTTTTATCCAGGGGAGGGGGACGGCCGATCATGTCAGGCGTGTAATTTCACTTTTTGATGCCTCGGAGGCCCTTATGAAACCTATGGGGGTTGCCTTCTTAGACGCCGAGAAGGCCTTTGATAGGGTGTCATGGAGCTATCTGTGGAGGATTTTGGAAGCCAATGGTCTAGGAGCTTTGTTTATTAGAGCTATGCAGGTTTTGTATACTAATCCTACAGCCCGACTGCAGATAATGGGAGAAGAGTCTGAGGCATTCCCAATAGGCAGGGGAACCAGGTAGGGATGTCCTTCCTCCCCCCTGCTATTCACATTATATATAGACCCTTTTCTCAGATGATTGGAGGCCTCCCCGGATATTCCTTCATTAAGGCTACAGGGGTGGGACACGAAGTTATTGACTTATGCCGATGACGTGGCGATAATTACCTCTGACCCCGCTAGAGCGATGTCCGCAGTAGAAGCTGTGGCCGAAAATTTTGGGATTCATTCGGGCTTCTCTTTGAATAAAGCAAAAACTCAGATCTTAATAAATAGATTTACCTTTGCTTCTGATAGCAGGATCGTGGAGGAAGCAACATACTTAGGCATACACATTAGGGCAAAGGTAGAAGATATTGTGGATATAAATCTCGCTCCTATAATGGGGAAAATTAAGAATGATATGCAACGATGGGACAATTTAAAGCTGTCTATAATTGGTAGATGTAATTTAATTAAAATGATGATCCTGCCAAAACTACTATATATATTTCGTACAATCCCTCTGGAAATACATAATGATTGGTTTAGGCAAATCGAGAGGAGGTTGCCAGATTCATCTGGTCATATAGGCGGACTCGAAGATCCAATGCATTTTTATCCCTTCCAAGGGACAGAGGTGGACTCGGGTTACCTAACTTTAAACTATACTACCTCGCCACAGCTCTACAATATTATTGGCCTCTCTTTGGAATTAGGACAAGGGAAGTAAATGATCCTAGTTTTGTCCCGTCAATTTTTGAGAATCTGATTGGCTCACGGGCCAATGGCTGCCTTTTAAAAATCTATGAACCAAATTATTTAAAAAAAACTCGGTTTAAGACTTTAATTGCTGCATTTCGTAATTGGGCAGGGGTTCGGAAAAAACTTGGGCTCGGTAGGTTTAGCAGATACACTTTGATTGGCAATGATCAGCTCCCTAGGGTCCTGCAAGACAAGTGCTTGGCAAGGTGGTTTTAACAGGATAGGGGATCTTTTGATAGGGGACCACATTGCGTCTTTTGAAGTAGTTAGGGCTAGATTTAACATTGGTCATCGTGATTTTTTAAAATTTTTACAAATAAGGGATTTTCTTTTTAAAAAAGCCGGGGGTGCAGGGGGCTTTGCACAGGTGCCCCTGATCGAAGTATTAATAAGTGCCTCTGGCTCGTCGATTTCACAACTGTATAGCTGTTTGTTGGAAGGAATCACTGTAAAAAAATGTAAATGTAAGTCCGTTTTTATATAGTGCAGCTACTCACCCTTACGGGTCTCAAGGCGCTGGGGGCCGTCGTGGAAATTAAGTGAGCTATTGCCCAGAGTCACATGGTGCTGAGCTGAGCTGCCGCCGGAGCCGGGGATCGAACCGTGAACCCTGTGCTCCGAAGTCAGCTGCCCTGGCCGCTGCACCACACCTCTCCACTGATGATCTGGAAAAGCATGGGCTGAAATGGCAGGGCAGGCTAGGGGTCCCAGATTCTTGTTTTTTTAAATCAATGGAGATGGGCGATTCTGTGTTATGTTCCGCAAATTTTCGGGCCCAACATTTTAAAACCCAGTTTGATTTGTATATAACGCCCGCTAAAATTGTAAAGTGGGGTGGAGTGGAAGGGACTCAGTGATTTAGGTGTGAGACATATGGTGTGGACTTGGTCCATATCTTCTCTACATGCCCTAGTTTAGAACCAATTGGCTGAGAAATATCTGGCTTTCTGTGGCATGTATTGAAGGAGGATGTATCGCTCTCACCTCAGCTCATGTTACTAGGTGTGACGGAATAAGACGGTAAATCTGGAGAAGAGTTTATTTTTATAGCAATGTCAGTTCTCAGATTATGCGTTGCCTTAGCCTGGTTAGATCCTTCTCCCCCGACCCTTCAGTAGTGGAAAGGCCGCTTTCTGCACATATTTAATTTGGAAAAAGCACTTTATGATAGAAGAGGTAAAAAGGGGAGAATTAAAGGGAAGAGGATCTGGGGGCCTTTAATTGCCTGGACCAATATACTTGCCCAGGATGAATTAATTTGAAGGCTGTGATTAATAATGCTTTTGTACATATAATGATGCTGGGTGTTGAATTTTAGGATATACTTTTGTTACTCATTCCCGGCCTGGTCCGTCATTTTCATCTTTATTGTAATTTAAATGATTTTGCTCTCTGCTCTCGATCTGGTTAACATCATATGTTTTTTTAAACTGGATTCGCTAGTCGTCACTGATTTATGAAATACATTAGTTTTATATTATGGAAATATTGGTTCCCTGAAATGTAATTATGTATATGTTGACTTATGCTGCATTTGAATTTTTTCTTCTGTTTATGAATTATACAAAAATAAAAAACTTGACTAAAAAAAACCCAAAAACTTAATAGTGGTTCGTGAACTAATCCAAATCGAGAAGTACGATGCCAGACATGTAAACAGTCCAAATTTCCTTGTCAAACGTGCTGGCCTGTGCACTGGATTTAGTTTATCCCAAGCGTTATCTGTGGTTTAGCCAGAACAAGGGACAGAGGGATTGACGAAAGAACAAAGTAAAGAGTATGCGAGTCCCAAAGGGCAAACATGTTTTTATCTGCAGCTAGTTTCTTCCATGATGACGTTTTCAGCCGAGCAGCTGATCTAAACAGCGAGGTGAATGTATTTGCAGCATATGTGTATGCCCACTCGAACTGCATGTGTGCATACTTTTGAAAATATGAATGTACAACGAGCTCCCAGGAGCAACATAACTGTCAGATTAATAACTAATTTGCACAGGAGCAGAAAATACGTCCGTTCCCAATTCCCATACAAGAACTCACTGGCCTTAAGAGGTTGCTTTACCAAGGTGCAGCTATGTTCAAAGGGGGGAAAGGGGATGGGGAAGAGAAGAGACTGCCAAACAGCGGTTCGTCTAGAAGGAATTTCTTCTTTTCTTCTTTTCGTTCTTGTGAGAGGCTAGCTCAGTATATGATGTACACTTATGTAAGTGGACACCTTGCACTGATCCAGACAACCCTTATGGTGATTTTAGTGGTCTTAGACAACCTTAGAAAGCTCTCTAAGTGGTAGCTGTGGAGAGCAGCCTTCAGGCTTAGTCCAGAAGGAGTATAAAGCAGCTTGTTTTACCAGAACATAATCTTATAGGTATAGATTAAGGGAAAAGGAACCACACAATGTATTTATAAAAATATGTATTTATTATAAGACACTCACTAACACATACAGATATCTCCTAGCCGGATATATACACAATACACACAATACTTTGCAATTGAAACAGGTAAGTAGCATGAAATACACAGTGGACACCAGGAGGAGACCAAACCATATACTAAAATAGTGGTATGCAAACCACGACTTGAGTCAAGACAATACTCAGAGGACGTAGAAGTGTCAGGGACCCAAGGAACCACCCAAGGTGAGTATCTAGGAGCCCCATGAAGGTTGTGTGCAGTGTGGGAACACGACCGCCTTCTCCGTACAAATCAACGTGTAAGTCGCGGTTGCAATTTTAAAGAAAGAGGACCCTTCCCAGTGGACCCTGGAGAAACCCCGTGGAAGACAATAGGTTGGATAGCCACCCCACCCGTGGATGCCCTTGGAACCAGGTTACCTACCCCAGGGAAGCCGGGTGCATAGGTGTTTAGTGGCGCCGGGAACCGTCGTCGAACTTAATGGGAGACTTCAGGAAGATGCCGCTGCTGGAAAAGGTGAAAGTGTCCGTTGGAACACAAAGGTGTATTCAAGGTGGAGAGTACCTGCAAGCAGAGGGGACAGAGTCTAGGTCACTCGGGGGGCACGAAAGACGAATGCCCACCGATGTCGGGTGTTGCAAGAAAGATGATGGTGACCTTAGAGCTGCAGCTGTGAGGACCAGGCGACGCTGTGTAAGACCAGGAGCCATTCACGAGCTGTCCAACATTGGATGTCGAGAGTTGAGGGCTCGGTGTCCTTCGGGAGCACCAACAAGTCTTGGCAACTGCAAACAATGTGGAAATTGAAGAAGGTGCAGTGTCGGGACCAGCAAGGTCCAGGTGACTCACCACAAGTGGGGGAGTCAGGGCAGGCCCCGAGCAATCATAGGAGCCCAAAGAATTCAAAGGTGACCCTCACAGGAACCACAGGCCAGAGGCACTGGAGTTACAAGAGGACCTCGAGCAGCTCAGCAAAGAAGCAGGCCCACAGTGCAAGCAATGTGGTGTAGTCAAAGATTCTGGTCACTAGAGATGCTGGAGGTTGGGGCTACTTGGAGCCTGAAGATCTTGATGGAAGGAAGACAACAAGCCTTTGCAACGGCAAGTCGATGCGGTGCATAGGGGTTCGGTTCCTGCGGCTCCAACGAGGGATACTGGCCTCAAACTTGGTGAGAGGACAGAGCAGGCCTCAAGGGATGTGAAGAACCACCACCTGTGTTGCTGATCCTTTTGAAGTCCGTGGGAGCCCAGGATCAGCAGACCAGTCAGCTTAGTTGCGGTGCGTACAGATGCAGGGAAGTGACTCCTTCACTTCGAGGGAGATTCCTTCAGGTGTCTTGGATGCCCACAGGCCTTAGAAGGTTTCCTGTATGGAGCACAGGCATGGACGTTGCAGCAGATGAGCAGGGCGAAGAGATTAGGAGCAGCAGGAGTCTTCCCGGTTGCAGCCTTGATGCCCAGAGGGAAGTCCAGAGTGCCTAAACGGTCGAAGTTGAAGTGGTGTCTGAATTGAATCGTGCCTCATGACGAATCTAGGGACCCACCCCTAGGTAAGCCCTTAAGTACCTTAAGGAAAGGGTTGGGACGATTCAGGGTTCCCTCTCAGGGGAGGAGTCGGACAGTGGGGAGGATACTCCCATGTCCTTTGTCCAGTTTCGCACCAGAGCGGGAACCAACGGCTCCCTGAGCTGGTTGGAACTGGACTATGCAAGGAGGGCACCAAATGTGCCCTTCAAGCAGACTGAGTGGCACTGGCAAGCGCTCCCACCGGACCCCAATACACTAAATCCTGTCTGGGAGGTGGTCACGCCTCCTTGTGACAGGATGCCTATTGTTCTGCCTTCCCCTGCTCGAGCTTGGCTCAGCAGCAGGAGGGCAGAATCGTGTCTCTGGTCGGCAGCAGCCATGTTGTGCTGTCTGGGTCTAGAAGACAGGCCCTCCTTGCTCCCGGTACCAAACGGAGGGCCTTTATAGTGCTTGCAATCATACCTCCTACACTGTTTATGGTGTGGGGGTATGATTCCAACATGTTTGATACTAAACATGATAGGGTTCGTTACAGCCAGTTTCGAGATGGTCATTGCGTAATGACGCAGTGTCCCTCTATATGTTATATGGCTGTCTCACTTACAACCCGGGAGAATGGACTCCGAAGGCGGCAGGGATGTCCTGCTCATGCAGGGGCACCCTCACATTCAGAACCGAGCACCCTGCCTTCAGGATTGAAAAGGCCTGCTGTAGGGGTGACTCATAGGTTTTAAGTGCAGTGACCCTAAATATAAGTAACCTATATCTGTCTTAAGTGGTGTTAGCACCATCTTACACAGGCTACAATGGCAGGCCTGTAGCGACAGTTTGAATGGTCTCCCATAGGTGGCATACCCATGCTTCAGCATAGGGGGACCCCTGGGGTACCTATGCCCTGTGTACCTTAGTACCATTTACAAGGGACTTATAAGGGTACCCCAGTATCCAATCTGGGATATACCCAAGTACTTACCATAACAAGTTAGGGGAGAAAGCGGAGAGACTGGGGTCCTGATTAGCAGGATCCCAGTCAGACTAGTCAGAAACAGCATAGCCCCAGGCAAAAAGTGGGGGTAACCATAAAAGCAGATCCTACTTTCCTACAGTTCTTACTCAAAATCTTCCTTCTCATGAGGAGAATGTATGGCAGAATTTATTTTTGTCAGGCTAACAAAATGAATAAACCACTCATGGTGTTCTCAGCCGATTTGACTCCTGAAGTTCTTGCTGCCAAAATACGATAACAGGATGTAGCAAAATCAGCAGGAACCATTTTAAGAAACATCCTGAAAGATTTAGATTTTGGACTTAATGGCAAATTTTGTGATGCCCCAGAGCTCCACAAATCATGGGAGTCAACAAGAATGCCTGATGTTGTTTTAACATTTTTTACATCATTGTTTAATATCAGCAAACCAAAACTGTTGCAAACTAAAGTTCTAGAGTTCGGAACAGAAGCCGACAATATTGATGATGGTTTTGAAGATATAAGTGAAGTGGAAGACAATCCTTTGAACTGACAAGCTTATGCTGTACAAATGTACTGTCTTTTCCAAATCATGTTTTATGAATTACATCTCAGCAAAAAGAAAAGTCTGCTACACATGATGACTCCCCACACAATCTATGACGTGCAAAAATAGAGAGCTAATCACTTCAATGATTAGGATTGGTGTATCAACAAGTTATAATGACATAGTAAGGAGCAGGAACTTGGTAGCAGCGCATGCTGCAAAATCTTGTGATTCCGACAGCCCACCACTTCCAAGTCACTTTACCAGGAAAGGATTTACAATTGCTGCTCTTGATAATTTTGATTTTGAAGACAGCTCTTGTTTGTCTGGAACATCCACAACACATGATATTACCATTATGCCTTTTCAAGACTGTACCAATGAAGTAGCTGCAGGAAAGCAAGCTGCGCCAGCTGTAGGCATAAACAAACAAAGCTGCAAACTTATAGCCCAACTGCCTTGCCAAAGTGTGCAAAATCACTACAAGCCATCAATGTGTCCCAGTCTTCCAGAAAGTTTCAAAGTGGCTGAGGCATGGATCTTTTCTACCTGATGCAGCCGTCCGCAAAGCTGATTAAACTGAATTTATCATATCGCTTATTCGGTGCGGACTGAAGGATGAAGACAAGCCAGTTACTTCGGGGGCTGGAATTCATGCTCTGATCTCCCAGAATACCGTCCCATTGAAGAAGGGTGGGTTTTTACCAGTAATACCATCTCCAGTCATAACCTACACAACAGTATACACCGCTCTAAAAAAATTCCAAAATGTGCATGCTCAGCTTGAAGACTAGCCTATCCTGCCAATTTTCTGAGATGAAGGGGTTTTCCGTATTGTAGTTGACATTTTTATGAGCAATCCAGTAGAATTTGATGATCTTTATGCAATGATGGGCGTTTTCCACATGACAAAAGTTGTGTTGCAGTGTGCAGGAAATTCTCTCAGTGAATGTGTCATAGACGATGCACTTATTGAGGCGGAAATCTTTGGAAGCAAAACTGTCCAGTCAGCATTGAGAGGAACTCATCATGTTTGTTCATTACAAGGTATGCTCATCATATCTGAGGCTATAGAAACATTGTGTTAGGATGCTTTCTGAAACAAGAATAACAAATTAGGTTTTGCATATCTTATCTCAGAAGTGAACAAGGCACTTCATTCAAACAGTAGCAGCTGCTACCGGACTCGGGTGGTGGGGCATGGGGGTGAAGAAACCTTTTTAAAAAACACTTACCTGTGACGGCCGGCCACAGCCTCTCCTCTGTTCTCTTCTTTCTGCTCCGGTCTTGCAGCAGGATACAGGAAGCAGCAGGAAGCACCCAGCTCCCAGGCTCCCGATAGCCAATCACAACACTGCAAAGCAGCATTGTGATTGGTTTGAGCACCGTGGATCGGCGCTCAGCCAGGGAATGGGGGCCTCGGCATGTTCTCCATGCAGGCTGTAATGCAGCCTGTATGGAGAATATGGGAAGTGCGCATGACTGTTTTGGGTGGCCCGATAGGGCTGACTAAACAGTCATGTGCACTTAGGAGTGGGTTAACCACCCCTCCCCTGTCCTCGGAGCAGCCCCGCCCCGCCCAGAAAGCTGCCACGGCAGAAGGAAACTTAAAATAATAACGTGAGTTATTATCATTTTATGTTTCCTGCTGTGGAGGAGTGGGGCGACCCTCCTCCGCCTTTGCGGAGCGTGCCGCCACCACATTCAAAAGACATAATGCAAAGCCAGGCAATGTTCAATACACTCGTGTCAAAATCAGAAAAACTGAAAACCAAGTTAGTAGTTAGTTAAAAAATGTGAAGAAAAATCTGAACTTTGCAAGTACTAGGGAAACGTTTTACACATGATGGCTCTAGTGAAAAGGTACATTCTGATCAGGAAGGTAATTGGAAGTTGCACGTGAAGACTGTAGAGTAACTGATTATTATATTTTGCTAATTCAATTCCATAAACTACCGGAGATATGGGTCCTGGTATTTGAAAAGAGTAAAGAAGCTATGAGTGGAAAAACCATACCTCTACAGAAAATGTATCCAAAGACATTTTGTAGCAAAAGACAGAGAAGGAAGGTTCAATGCTGTGTCTCCTGATATGAAACTAGAACAGACGATCCAGAGATCACAGAAAAGCCCCAAGAGAATTGTTGGTCAGACATGTAAAAAAAGAATATGTAGCTCAATGGCAGCTAGTTTACCATTTAGTCCTTTCTATTTGCAATGTTTTCAGAGAGATGACAAATTCAAAATTAATGGACCATCGTGAAACTGTTCCTCACCACGAACTTGTGGGAAAGAGAGGGGAACGTTTTAATAAACAGGTTGACAGCCTTCTTCATTTCATGTAGAAGCAAGGAAACCCCTTTGAAATGATTGAGCCTGTGCGACTACACAACTTCGTGACCAAACAATATGTAGATAACGATATAAAGGCACGTCTACTAGATGTACTGGAACATGAATCGAAACTATACACAGAACTGAAGCAGGAGAGATTTGTATTGAAAGAGAAATGGCTGTTTGATATAATTACTAACGCTAAACTTTCACTCTTTAATTGCCATAGCAAGAGTTTCGCCCAGCCAGCCACTCCAAAACAAATTATAAAAAAACAACTTTCGCAAACATAGAGAGATGGATGTAGCAAAAGAAAGGAGTGAATTTATCAACGACATTCTGTAGCATGATCTTCTTCCAACGAACGCATTATTTGATGGAGATGCTGCAACCAAACCAGTGAAGCACAAACTCATACAAGTGCTCGAAAAAACCCTTTAATCTTCACTTTGCATCGCAAGCCCCGTCGACAGGATCATCGATGTTGAAGCAACAGGACACCGCTCCGCAGCCTCATTGCATCTCAGAACCGACACATCGCCTTGGCTGCAAGAAACATATTCGAAGCAGATCCACGCAACGCTATACCAGGATTTAAGATACTCTGCTTAGCAGGCCTAACTGGGTCCCTGTTGCTAGCCGGCGCTCCATTGAAGTTGGCCTTAACTTGTGATTTTGTCCCAGTCCGGCGCGACCAGATATCCCCAATGTGCTTTGTGATTTTTGGAGCTATTTTTACAATAAACTTTAAAAATAAATTTCTCCATTAATACTAATTGGATTTTTGTCGTTTTGGTCTTGTTTTATTTATTAAAGCCAGATATATTTTCTAACCTGGTGTGGGATCTTTTTGTATGGTATTTTCACTGTCTTACTGTTTGATGAATTGCAAAAGCACTTTACACACTGCCTCCAAGTTAAGCCTGACTGCCCTGTGCCAAGCTACCAGAGGGTGAGCACAGGTTAATTTAGGGTTTGCCTGCCTCTTACCTCGACTAGGATTGTGGTGGCTGCTTGACCAGGACTCATACTCCAGTCAACCAGTACACAATTTCTAACAGTCACATTGACTGTCTTCCACAACCATAAACCCACATCCACCAAGAAACTACGGCTGAGTACAGATTTACCATACTAGTCTTAATGCACTGTCATGTTCTTTATGGTACTTCTCCCTCCTTGACTGTTCTAAGTTAACAGACTGTAATTATACCCAAATTCACAACACATCCCAAGGTCATTGGAACCTTCTTCCGTTGCTTAAGTAGCATCATGTGACAGTGGGGCATGATTTAGCATGTAGGAAAAGAGGGGAGTCCTAGAGACCGATTTCGGGGGGGGGGGATATAGAAAAGAGACCTTCACATCTAACATGAAAGGAGAAAATAATAGAAGTGAGTGGGGCAGGGGATAAGCGTGGATGGAGCTGTAACAGGGGATAGCCCCTCATGGCACTGGGAACTGTTTCACACTGTCTTTCCTTTTTCTTTAACCTGTGCAGGTTTTGCACTTTGCAAAGCTCAAAAAGTTCTAAAAACATTTACAATATTGCCAGTGATGGAGCAGGATAAATGAAAATTTTTTAACCTCCTAATAATTTTCGGAAAATAATTAATAAACTTGTTCGTTTAAGTAAATAACCAACAATGTATGTTACATGTAAAGGGTTAAGGGTAACACGCTATTTTGTGTGCAAATTAATCTACTTATAATTGTTGACGTGGTTAACATAAACGTAATATTTGCGTACTAATAAAATAATAAACGCATGATTTGTGCTTTGAAAATAAAACATGTGGTGGCAAAATAAAGCGATGGTAAGTAAGGGACGGCTTTATATGTTGCTTTTGCTAGGTAATACCTAATTGGGGTACGTAGAAAGACGGGAGGGAAACGAAAGGGTTTATATTCTTTATTTTAACAATATTTTGTTTATCTTTGAAAATAGTGCGCTTAGGCCTGTTGAGCAGCGATATAAAATGGCCGCCATGAGCTAGAGTACGCATGTGCAAGAAGCCGTGTGGAAAAGGAGAAAGGCTGTGAAAAAGAATGACCACGTGTTCATGCAGAGAGCCTAAGATGGAAGTATGGTCAAGGCTATTGTGACCTTACTGAGCAAATGTGTGCCAAGATGATCAGCAAGAAGCGTGAGAAGTCAAACTGAATAAATGGACGGAACTGTTGAACCTAAAAAGTATCAGAAAAAGATACAAATTGGACTGATCGAAACTGATGAGTAATGTCATGAACTGTGGGAAACGATGCAAGCATGGACATTCCACAAGGAACTGGTTAAGACAAGGAAGTTTGATTAAAATGTATATGGACTCAAATGAACCAATGAGAGAGATTCACGCCATAAAGATGCAACATTTTTATTTAGTAAGCTAGAATTAGGGTATAAGAAGACCTACTCTTGGTGGGGAGGGGTTGGAATGCTGTAGACGGGAATGCTGGAGAGAGTTGATGCTGCAGATGGGTGAAGTTGCGGTTGCTGATGCTGACGAGCTGATGCTGCTATTTTATATTTTTAGTTGAGTATAAGATGCTGCTTTTGGAGAACCTTTTTACTCCTGATAGATTTTTCATTTAGAGCTATTAGATTTTTCCAAGACAGATAGATTGATCTTTTGGAGTTCTTGCTGTGACAAACTTTATCTTCCATCTAATAGGTATGCATTGTAATTTCAATTTATTCTTATAATGATGATAAATGTAATAATCTGATTAATAAGCTTAAACTTATTTCTTGCTTCGAAACTTTATATAAACTTTATTATTCTTTAAACAAATGACTCAGTGATTCTTTAGCTCAATAATTAAGGTAAAATGTTAAAGAGTTTATTGTGATTGAGCTGGTCTTAATCACCATCAACTGATTCCTACTAGTTGGTCCATTGACCAATGAGCGGAATACCTTAAAAGCAAATGAGAAACATTATGTCATGTTAAAAGAGGTATCCCGTCTCCTTCCAGCGAATCGTTTTACTGTTTTTTCTCCTAGGTTAAGGACGGAGGTAATCCAGGGAATAAATGAGTAAGTGAATGTATATGCGGTGTTATGGGCCCCACCGTCATATGGATATAGTTTGTGTGTTGGAGGGATAGTTGCACCTGGATGACCGAAGCATATAGGAGAAGAATTTTTATTGTTAGCGCTGGATCAGATTTCTTGGTAGCAGAGGATGGTTACTATAGATTAGTTTGGTGATTATTGATTATTGATAAGTTCATGTCTAACACTTTATGTTGAGTCGCGTTATGTTATATGTAAGTTTTCACGCTTCCGGGAAGTAGGAAGTGGAACACGTGTGGCAAGAGAAGTCACATGGAATAGTGCATTGTCTGAGTTCATATTGGTGATAACACAGGTTGTGTTATGATAGGGACATTTTCCGCATAAAAGGTGTGTAAGAGAAATAGTGACCGGTTTTCTTGTGAAACTCTGGCCTTAATTCTCAGGAGCAGTATAGTCTCCACATGTGTTTTATCCCCAGAGAAACGGGTTTACCGCTTGCTTGAAAGAAGGGTAAGGTAGAGGGAAGTGCTACTTTATCGGCGAAACAGAAAATTCTGTGGAAGGGTAGAGGTAAGCGCTGCCTACTGGAAAATACAGAATTCTTGTGTAAATGGAGAAAGCTATCTCTTTGGTTTAGCGAATCCGACAATGGAAATGTGTTTTAAATGTTGTAACTAACGAAGAATTGTTGAAAAAGAAATTGCCGATAAATTTTGTAAAGGAGGGGTCTAGAGCAGAACTGACGTAGACAAAAGCCGCGCTGGGATTGGACAGTGCGCTAGTCATACAGAGACAGGAGCAGAACTGACGTAGACAAAAGCCGCGCTGGGATTGGACAGTGCGCTGTAGACAGAAACCGCTCTGATTGGAGTGTTGGTGTGAGTCGCGCTAGTATTGGACGGATAGAATAGTGACGTGGAAGTTTATGGTTGGAGTGTTGGTGTGAGTCGCGCTAGTATTGGTTGGAATAACGCATAGAGAACAGTGTTGAATTGCGGATCGTTTGAGGAGAGAAACCGATTGTGAATCATGTCGTATTATGAATATGGTAGAGAGAAAACGTCATGGATGTCGAAAGTTAAGAACTTTTTTAAGAAAGATAAAAAGGTAGTGACTAGAGAGGGACAAGTAATTCCTCCGCCGAAATCACCAGCTTCGCATATGATGCTGAAATATGGATATCATACATGCATATGGTTAGAAAATTGGACAAAATATACCAAGAATGATGGAGCATTGGCTTTCCCTGAGAATGGTTCATTTAATGTAGCTGTACTACGGAATTTGAGAGAGAAGATGGCATTGTTAGAACCTAGACCGACACAGTTTGAAGCTTTAACTGAATGGGAAGATGAGATGTATGAACGAGAGAGATTCCGAGGATTAAAGAATCATGAGTTTGTGCCTGGAAGGTTATGGGGAGTAAATCATGAGGACAGAATAAAGCGTTGGAGATGTGCTAATATGACAGGAGGTTTGTTTCCAGCTTTTACAGTTGAGGAAGAAGCAAAGAAAAAGTGTACAGAGAAAAAGAAACATGTGGTTATGGAAAAATATGGGTATGGTGGTAGTGAGACGGAAGACGAATTGCTGGAAGATATTTTAAACAGAAACCCACCTCCATACCAACAGACTTCTGCGGTGGTGACACCTAATGCACCGCCAATGGAAACTGGGAGGAATAAAATTCCCGAACGAAGAGATGAGATAAATAGGTCACAAGATCAATTAAAAACTTCACAAAATGAAGAGATAGAAAGTGACAATGCAACTGAATTAGCAAAAACCACAAGAGAATTGACTGAGAAAATAAGAGAATTGACAAAGAATATGGAAGCTGTAACTGTACCAGTAACGATAGGTCCAGTAATGCCAATTTTTGAGAATCAGAAAATTGATGAACGTTCTTTAGTGATTCCCATGAATTCACATTTGCAAAGAAAAAGAGAAGGGATGGAACTGGACAATGAAGGTGCACACCATTTGGTTAGTACCTATAGACCAAGCCCACCTACTAATTTGACGATAAATGAGAATGAGTTCAGGAGAATACCTATGGTAACGGAGTCTGCATCAGGGACACCAGAAAGAAGTAACAATTGGATAGAATTAAATAGTACGCCTGTAGGTCCGACTCCAGATGAGTTAAATGAATGGATGAAAACGCTAAAAACGGAAGAAACAGAAGTAAAACCATTAGATGTAATTAGGTTAAAAATAGACATGGAAGAATTGATTTTAGGAACGATTGGTACAGAAAAATTGAAAAGTTATCAGGATGACGAGATTATGTTTTTGTGCAAAAGTATTACATGGAGAGCTAGAAATTTACATGACAAATTAGAAGAGACAGCGATTGAACTAGGAGTAGAATTTGTAAAGGTGAGAACGTTGCAGAAACCATATAGAGTAGATTTTTGTGAGAAAGATATAGAGAATCTGAACACATCAGGAAGATTGACCCAAATAAAAGAATTAATTGTTTTACTGAGAAAATGGGGTGATGTGGATAGATGGAGAAATAGATGGACGAAAAGGAATGAGAAGGTAACAGATAAAGCATCTTTGGCTTTTGCAGTAACAGATAAGGAACCAATTGTAAGGGAGTACCCGATGAGAGAAACTCCAGGAGGTAGTTATGTGCATGTCCCATGGTCTAGATAGGATATACTGTCATTTACAAATGATTTCCCAAAGTTGAGAGAGAAGCCAGTAGAATGGTACAGACAAGTGGAGAGATTTGTTAAGGTTTCAAAGGTGTTGTGGATAGACTTGGATGGATTGTTTGATATAGTAGTACCAGCTGATTTGTGGACAGAGTGTAAGATTACTATTGATTGGCCAACTGTAGAATATCCAAGAGATGCTAAAACAGGAGCGCCAGGACCAGAAGTGATGAGAAAGTACGATCAAGTAATTACCTTTTTGAAGAATAAGATTCCACCTAAAGAAACAGATTGGGTAAAAATAGACAGAACCACGCAGGAAAGTAAAGAATCAGTGCATGCTTACTATGAAAGACTGTTGTTAGTTTTCAAACAGTATAGTGGTTATGAGACACTGAATGAGAAGGATATGAGTCATTTTGTATATAGATTTGTATATGGGTTGAAACCAGAGATAAGTGAGATGATTAAACAGCATATGATTTGTTGGCAGAATAGCACAGTCGATGAAGTTTTGAGATATGCTAAATATTGCAGTGATGATATTGAGAGTAGACAGCGTAAATTGAAAGAAAAAGCCATGTGGGCACAGGTGAAAGTTGCAGAGAAACAAGAAGCTCAATTGAGTAATACAGGTAATGAAGCAGGACAGGCTAGATTTCGACCAAATATAGGTAAAGGGAAAGAACAAATGAGCATAGATGAGGCAAAGAAAAAGTGGCCATGCCACAACTGCGGAAAGCTAGGGCATTGGAGAAACGAGTGTAAATTTCCTCCAAAACTTAATGTGGAAAATCAATCATTAAATTCACAGGTGCAGAGTGAGGTAGTTACTCAACAGAGTCAGGTGCCACAACCACCACTTCCCAAGAGGGTTAACCAACAGAAATACAGTGCAGAAACAGGATTCTACGGAGGAGAGCAGGTAACACAGTTGCCGCGTGCAGCTGCCATTTCTCAATATTGGTTACGACAGGATGAGGATGAAAGCTTCTGACGGTGCCTAGGAGAGGGGGAAGAGTGCGTGCTTGGCGCAACTCTAGAGGTAGATCAAGCAGGTCCATTTGTGGATGGAGAAGTGAATGGTGCAAATGTAACATTCCTTGTGGACACTGGAGCTACCCGTTCTACTGTTAGGTCAGTGGAAATTCCAAACCTTCCTCTCTCAGGTGAACATATCCAAGTAGTTGGAGTTTCGAATCAGCAAATTAAGACGCCTCTTACTAAATTAGTGGAGGTAAAGATTGGTCCATTTAGTGAAATGCACCGATTTGTGGTATGCGATTGTAGTCCTGTGAACCTATTAGGACGCGATTTATTGTGCAAAATGAATTGCACTATCTATTGTACTCCAGATGGAATTGCATTTCAGACCCCAGATGAAGATGTATTGTATAAAATGACACTGGTGAATTTAGAACCAGAAGTAAATGATGTGTTTCCTGTATTTGATGCAGAGAAAATCCCAATTGAACTGAAAAAGACAGTGAAAGAAGAAGTGTGGGACTTTACAGGAGAAGATATAGGATTAATGAAAGAAGTAGATCCTGTTAAAATCTCCGTAAAAGAGGGAACGAGTTACCCAAATACGCCCCAATATAAATTGACACCAGAAATAATTGAAGGAATAACGCCAGTAATAAATAAAATGATTGAACAAGGAATTCTAAAAGAAATCATGAGCAGTCCATGTAATTCGCCAATAATGGAACTGAAAAAGCCAAACGGAACATATAGGATTGTACAGGATTTGAGGAAGGTAAACAAAATTGTAGTACCTTGTTGCCCAATAGTACCGAACCCTGCTGTGATTCTATACCAGATTCCACGTGAAGCAGAATGGTATACAGTAATTGATTTATGTCATGCATTTTCTCTATTCCATTGCATCCAGATAGCCAGCCATTATTTGCGTTCAGGTTTGGAGAGCGTATTTTGGCATGGTGCCGAATTCCTCAAGGGTACACAGAAAGCCCCTCAATCTTTAATCAGATTCTAAAGAAATCCTTGGAAGATTTAAAAATGCCAGAAAAGTCAGTGATGGTTCAGTATATTGATGACCTACTGGTGGCATCAAAAACGAAGGAAGCGTGTGTCAATGATACAATTGCTTTGCTGAATCATTTAGCAAAAAGAGGACATAAAGTGTCCCCATCAAAATTGCAGTTTTGTCAACAAGAAGTCCAATATTTAGGGCATAAAATTGAGAAAGGAGTGCGAAAGGTAACGACTGAGAGAATAAAGATGATTCAAGGAATGAGAGCTCCAATGACGCAAAGAGAGGTAAGGATGTTTCTGGGAATGGTCGGATATTGTCGACAATGGATAAGTGGTTTTTCGTTGATTGCCAAACCGTTGCAAAAACTGACAAAGAAGGATGTTAAAGATCCTTTTGAAATGAATGATGAAGAAATGAAAGCATTCAGAGAGCTGAAAAAGAAATTGTGTGAAGCTCCAGCATTGGGAATGCCTGACTATGAGAAAGATTTTGAGTTGTATTGCAGTGAAAGAGATGGATGTGCATTTTCAGTCTTGGTACAGAGACATGGAACCATGAAAAGACCCATTGCATATTTTTCAGCTGTGTTAGACCCTGTAGCGAAAGCGTTGCCTGGATGTTTGAAAGCAGTTGCTGCTACTTGTGTGAGTCTGGAACAGAGTGAAGGCATAGTGATGGGATATCCACTGAGAGTATATGTTCCCCATTCTGTGGAAATTCTCTTGACAAGAACGAAAACCCAATACATGACACATAGTCGGCGGACTAGGTATGAAAAAGTAATTTTGAGTGCAGATAATGTGACCATTGACAGATGTATGAATGTGAATCCTTCGACATCATTGCCAGATGAAGAGAGTGCGATTGAAATGGATGAAGTAGATCACGATTGTCTGAATGTGCTTGAATATTGTACAAAACCAAGGCCAGATATACGAGATGAGCCCTTAAAAGAATCAGATTATATTCTGTTCGTGGATGGTTCATGTTTGAGAACAAATGATGGAGTTCTAAGTGCAGCGTATGCGGTTTGCACAGTAGCAACTGTAATGGAAGCATCTTGTCTGAAAGGGATACGGTCTGCCCAAGTCGCAGAACTAGTAGCTCTGATTCAAGACTGCAAGTTGGGAAGAAATGTACGGGTTACGATTGTGACAGATAGCCAATACGGTTTTGGAATTGTGCACGACTTCGGTCAGATTTGGTCACAAAGAGGTTTCTTGACGTCTGCAGGAACGCCAATTAGAAATGGAGATTTTGTGAAAAAGTTGCTTGAAGCGATACAGCTGCCTAAACAGATTGCTGTTGTGAAGTGCAATGCACATAAAAATGGGGAAGACTACATAACTGTCGGCAATAAGTATGCTGATGAAATTGCACAGTACTGTGCAAAGAATGTGGTCTCTTTGAACAGGAACCGAGAGAGAGAGCATATTTCTTGTCCTTTGCTTTTTACTAACCCTGTTGAGACATGGGATGAGGTGAGACAGTTACAGGAAGCAGCAGATGATGAGGAAAAAGATACATGGATAAAAGCAGGATGTAGAAAACATGAGGAAAATGATGTTTGGGTTTACAGAGATGAGAGACCAGTTATGCCTGATAGCATGATTTCTGACATGGCACGGATGTACCATGGACAAGCCCATATTGGAAGAGATTCAATGATCAGACTTTTCAGACAAACATGGTATAATCCAAAATTCAGAGCCATAGCTGAGAGTCTTTGTCAAAGATGTCTTACTTGTCAACAGTTAAATCCAGGAAGGAAGACAGTAGTGAGTCTAGGAACAATAGGACGAGAAGGAGGTCCGTTCACTAGAATGCAAATGGATTTTATAGAAATGCCCCCGAGGAACAGACTAAGGTCTGTCCTCGTAGTCGTCGGTTTGTTTTCCCGTTGGGTGGAAGCATATCCGACCAGAAGGAATGATGGAATCACGGTAGCAAAACTTATGCTGCGAGAATTCATTCCGAGGTATGGTTTTCCAGTCACGATTGAAACAGATAGAGGAACGCATTTCCAAAACGAATTAATTAAACTGATTTGTGAAGCACTTAGTATGAAACAGAAACTGCATTGTGCATACAGACCAGAGGCTTCTGGAATAGTAGAGCAAGTGAATGGAACAATTAAGAACAGGTTAGGAAAAATGTGTCAAGCCACAGGACTCAAATGGCCAGATGCCTTGCCATTAGTTTTAATGACAATCAGAAGTATTCCGGAAAGGAAAACTGGACTCAGTCCCCATGAGATAATTATGGGACGAGCAATGAGACAAGCACATGTACCTGTCAACAAACTACTGACTATAACTGATGATCTGGTGCTGGATTATTGCAAAGGATTGGCTGATGTGGTGCGTTCTGTGTTTCTTCAGGTTGGACCGGATGCGACCACTCTTGAAAGAAAACCAGCTCACGACTTGAATCCAGGAGATTGGGTCCGCATAAAAGTCCACAGGAGAAGAAACTGTTTGGTTCCTCGCTGGGACGAACCATGCCTGGTGATCCTGGTGACAACCACTGCAGTCAAATGTGCAGGAGTGAAACATTGGGTGCATGCCAGTCACACCATCAGAGTTCCAGAACCTGAAGATCGACATGTGAGTCGACATCTGGAAGTGTTGGATAACAGTTCAGCATCAGAAGCGGAAGAAGAAACGAACAGGGTGCCAGAATCTGAAGATCGACCTGTAAGTCGACATCTGGAAGACCCAACTACAAGTGCAACGACAGAAGAAGTAGAGGAAATAGCTGAAGTTCCAGAACTTGAAGATCGACATGTGAGTCGACATCTGGAAATATCAGATACCAGTTCAGAATCTGATACAGATCATTCGGATTGTGAGGAAATTCTGAAAAGAAATTGGAAATTTGAAAGCATAGGAGATGAAACTGAACACGAAGACAGTAACAGTGAACAACCAAGTACAAGTTGTGGTAAAAATCCTTCGGAGATAATATTAATAGATGAAGAAGGGAGAGTTTCAAACAGAAAGTTAGAAAAATCGGAAGATCCCCGAGGAGCAATAGGGACAGATAGCCAAACAAAAGAACAGGGAAATTTAGAAGCAGATGGAGAGATTGACACAAATTCGGAAGAACCTCGAGGAGGGACAGAAATAGGTGAACGAAGGAAGATAAGAAAAGAACCACAAGTAGAGGAAGAAAATGAAATAATAAGATTCAAAATAAGAGACAATAAAGAGAAAACAGAAACAGAGTCTGAAGAAAGTGGAGAGGAAAGAAACCAAAAACTAGAGTCAAGAAAAAGAACTTGGAAAACAGAAAGAGAGGAAAAAGGAAGTGAGGCAAAAAGGCCAAGAAAAGGAGACAATTGGCCCAACAAAGTAAGAAAATTAAGATACAGGATCATAAGGTTAGATGGAAAAAGTGCTGAACAAGTGAATGAAATAACAAGCCAGAAAGAGCAAGAAAAACAAGGTGGAAAACACTTGCAGAAAACGAAAAGAGTAAAGAAGGTAAATCCAAGTATAGATCGCCTGAATGGTTGTACCTTGCTTTAACGGATAACAAAGAAGAAAAGAACACTCACGAGAACCCAGAACAAAGAAACCTAATGGGTGAAGGTGAAGTGCAACAAACTTGAAGAAATTTAAACAAATTTCTACCGGACTTGACAAAATACTGGATCTGACGAATTTCTACCGGATTTGACAAAATACTGGATTTGACAAAGCAAGAATTCTGAAAAGAATTAAAAGAAAGTACCAAGCAAAGACAAAAACATTGGAGTGCAAAGTGGCTAATAAGTCATTTCTGACGTGTAGTGACACAATTTTCTTGAAAATAAATGAATAGGTTATAAAACAAAATGGAGGATACTAGAGATAGAAAATGTAGATGTGAGTTTTTAAGTAGATGGTGTAAGATGTGCTTCTTTTGTACAGGATTATTAATTACAGTATGGGTGGTTTTAGCAATCACTATTCCAATTAGTTTAGCTGTAGTAGAAACGTCTAATCACACAGAGAAAGAAAAAGGAGCTAACACTCAAGAAACAGTTATATTAAAAAGTAGTGCAGAATTACATAAGGACAAATCAATAACAGATTTTTCAAAGAATGTTTTTACTAAATTATTATATGAGTATGTAGAAACAATGGATGTAAGAGATTGCTATGTTTGTATGCAATTGCCTGCGTCTGTAGCAGAGGGTGTGACTTATCATCACCTTCCTTTGACGTATGGAATAACATGTAGTGTTTTAGCAAGTTTATTTTATAAAACAGGTAGATTAGAATATTATTACATTGACATAGATATGATTTTTGCGAAAGTTTCTGTAGTTCCCGAACTAAACAAAATAAAAGAGGGAAAAACGTTTGGTGAATTTTTAATAGAAAATAAGATTTTTACATTAGATAATATAGTTAAAAACAACCTTACCTGTGAGTTAAAGAAGGAAGAAAAAGTATTTTTAGAGATGGTTGAAGAAAGAAGAGTGAAATTTCAAAGAAAAGTGATAGAAGAGACAAAAACACCTCTTTGGGCGTTTGAGGAAGATAATCATGACAAGAAAAAGACAAATGCAGCTATGACTCTGGATTGGCCCCAACAGGGAAGGTTGTGCATTAGAAGAAATAAAACAAGATATGACAATTATTTTGTGGGTTCCAGTATTTGCCATGACAATTATCAAATTTTAGGCGGATGGGGAAAAGATCCAATATTTCCAGGGATCTATTATGTTTGCGGTAATAGGGCTTATTACAGGTTGCCGGACCATTGGTATGGGTCATGTTATTTAGGCCTGGTCTTTCCAAAGATTTTTCATATGGATAGAAAAGAAAAAGGAACACACAAAATGATAAATACCTTTACACGAGATAGTAGGTGATATTTTTGGAGCATTGATACCAGCAGTGGGAATATCTTTGAATGCATTTAAAATTCGGAAATTATCCACAGTGGTAGATCGTTTATCTACAGATACTGCTGGAGGGTTCTTGATAGTAAATACCGAGATGGTTGCCATGAGAGCTATGGTGATGCAAAATCGACTTGCCCTTGACATTCTTTTGGCAAAAGAGGGTGGAGTCTGTGGAATGTTGAAAGTCCAACATTGTTGCACTTACATTCCAGATAAAAGTGAAAATATACAAAAGTATATAAAGAATATTACAAATTTGCACAAATAACTTGTTCCACTGGAGGTTGAAAGTGCATTTGAAAAACTTGGTAAAGGGTTTTCTTCAGTAATAAATTGGTTAACAAGAATGAGTGGATTAATAATAGGGAAAGTTATAATAATAGCAACCATGATAATCATAATAATTTTAGTGCTGAAGCTTGTAATTACATGTATAAAGAAAAGAAGAAGACAGAATAAAATAGAAAAGGAAAACATGATAAACAAGGAGAGAGAGAGAGAAATGGGTGAAATAGAGCTAGAAGAGATAAAAGAGAACATGT
Source organism: Calotriton arnoldi (assembly GCA_963921515.1). NCBI lineage: Eukaryota > Metazoa > Chordata > Amphibia > Caudata > Salamandridae > Calotriton > Calotriton arnoldi. Next base: position 2,550,475 of record CAWUFW010000043.1, on the reverse strand, counting down.
ACAAAAAGACCAAGAGACAAGTTGAAAGGGATATAGTTGTGTAAACTAACAAAAGCAAACGGATAAAAGAAATATGCTGTCTGAGAGAATTGTATAACTTGGGTTTTGTGGTGATATTAAAAATCACCAAAGGGGGAGTTGATGGAGCAGGATAAATGAAAATGTTTTAACCTCCTAATAATTTTCGTAAAATAATTAATAAACATGTTCGTTTAAGTAAATAACCAACAATGTATGTTACATGTAAAGGGTTAAGGGTAACACGCTATTTTGTGTGCAAATTAATCTACTTATAATTGTTGACGTGGTTAACATAAACGTAATATTTGCGTACTAATAAAATAATAAACGCATGATTTGTGCTTTGAAAATAAAACGTGTGGTGGCAAAATAAAGCGATGGTAAGTAAGGGACGGCTTTATATGTTGCTTTTTGCTAGGTAATACCTAATTGGGGTACGTAGAAAGACGGGAGGGAAACGAAAGGGTTTATATTCTTTATTTTAACAATATTTTGTTTATCTTTGAAAATAGTGCGCTTAGGCCTGTTGAGCAGCGATATAAAATGGCCGCCATGAGCTAGAGTACGCATGTGCAAGAAGCCGTGTGGAAAAGGAGAAAGGCTGTGAAAAAGAATGACCACGGGTTCGTGCTGAGAGCCTAAGATGGAAGTATGGTCAAGGCTATTGTGACCTTACTGAGCAAATGTGTGCCAAGATGATCAGCAAGAAGCGTGAGAAGTCAAACTGAATAAATGGACGGAACTGTTGAACCTAAAAAGTATCAGAAAAAGATACAAATTGGACTGATTGAAACTGATGAGTAATGTCATGAACTGTGGGAAACGTTGCAAGCATGGACATTCCACAAGGAACTGGTTAAGACAAGGAAGTTTGATTAAAATGTATATGGACTCGAATGAACCAATGCGAGAGAATCACGCCATAAAGATGCAACATTTTTATTTAGTAAGCTAGAATTAGGGTATAAGAAGACCTACTCTTGGTGGGGAGGGGTTGGAATGCTGTAGACGGGAATGCTGGAGAGAGTTGATGCTGCAGATGGGTGAAGTTGCGGTTGCTGATGCTGACGAGCTGATGCTGCTATTTTATATTTTTAGTTGAGTATAAGATGCTGCTTTTGGAGAACCTTTTTACTCCGGATAGATTTTTCATTTAGAGCTATTTGATTTTTCCAAGACAGATAGATTGATCTTTTGGAGTTCTTGCTGTGACAAACTTTATCTTCCATCTAATAGGTATGCATTGTAATTTCAATGTATTCTTATAATGATGATAAATGTAATATTCTGATTAATAAGCTTAAACTTATTTCTTGCTTCGAAACTTTATATAAACTTTATTATTCTTTAAACAAATGACTCAGTGATTCTTTAGCTCAATAATTAAGGTAAAATGTTAAAGAGTTTATTGTGATTGAGCAGGTCTTAATCACCATCAACTGATTCCTACTAGTTGGTCCATTGACCAATGAGCGGAATACCTTAAAAGCAAATGAAAAACATTATGTCATGTTAAAAGAGGTATCCCGTCTCCTTCCCGCGAATCGTTTTACTGTTTTTCTCCTAGGTTAAGGACGGAGGTAATCCAGGGAATAAATGAGTAAGTGAATGTATATGCGGTGTTATGGGCCCCACCGTCATATGGATATAGTTTGTGTGTTGGAGGGATAGTTGCACCTGGATGACCGAAGCATATAGGAGAAGAATTTTTATTGTTAGCGCTGGATCAGATTTCAGTGGCTCAACTTTGAACACCCATAGCCAAACAGGTAGTTCTTCTATTTAAAGGTCTGAGAACCCAATGAATAACACAAAGGTTGTAGTCGTGGTATGTCAGGCAGTTCCTGACACCCATTCGTTCAAGACAGACTCTCACATCTCACAGTTGACATCCTGGGGGCACTCCTGAGTCAACTCAGACATCCTGTTTGTCTCTGAAGGGGTGGCGCTGAGAACAAAGCTTCAAGTACCCAGTCTCTCAACAAACTTCACTCCTCTCAGATGTCTTCCTTTATGATTGAGAGGGAAACATCTTAAATAATACAATTTGCATTTCACACTTTAGGGTTCTGGTTCCAGCATGAAAAATTGCTCATTATTGCCTGGTGCAATTCCTGCAGCAGAAAACCTTGACGGAGAACAATACAACTGCAAGTAGAAACAAACTATGCTGCCATGCCTCTGCCTGGCTGAAACAACCTGTGTGGGATTTTTTTCCACCAGAGAGGATTGAAATCAACAATCTTAATTTCAAGGTCTGTTTCAGCAGGTGAGCACTTACTGAGGAGTCACCTATGTTTACTTGGAAAAGAATGAACTCTACATAAGTGAATAAGTTGCACAGAATGAAGTGGCTGTGGATAGATATGAGTGAGTGACAGGACCTTTACGCTGAAAAAGCATTCATGGCGAGAGAGAGATTCTAATGACAAAACAGCCTTTGATGATGATCAATCCCAGTTTCTGAACCAAACATTGATACTAAGTACGAGCTACACCTATCAGGTCGTACAGTAGTTCTGAATGCAATAACTTCAAAGAATTGCCTTGATAGCACCAATCATCTTGGCAATTTCTATAGTCAAAATGTTTTCTCAAATTCAGTAGGACATAAAGAAGAGGCTTCACATGGGCAGAGGTAGGGCAAGCTTCACTCTGCGAGTTTGGTGAGTCACAGAGCATGCAGTCCTTATCCTAGCACACCAGCGATGAATGAGGTTTGCTACTGGTGTCCGTCCTGCTACAGCTCTACAGACAGGGCCAAGTATACCCTTTCCGCACTTGACTCTCAGGGCAGAGAAGGTAAGCAGTCAAAGCCTTCTCATAGTGGTAGGGTGGGGGAACGGAGCTCAGAACTCAACAGTAAAACAATATACACAATAATGCATTGTCTTATCCAGCTTAATAAAGAGAAAGTACTTAAACTCAGAAAAACATAATACTACAAATTCACTTGGACTCAACTTCAGGTTTCGATTCCAACTAAAATACTGGGTAAGCATTTAGACCCTCTATTCCACCCTCTGCCCACTCCAGTACTAGAAAGGCCAATTGTATGGGGCTTCTGCCCAAGTGTAGACATAGCCATAGCTCAGTTACAGCATACAGTTCACTATGTCTCTGCACATACGGAGTATGTTGTGGTACATTCAACAGTTCACACCCAGAATGTGATGGTTTAAATTAGAGTAAATGTTCCAACTGCAGAACATTGCCTGCAGGTCTTGCTTGGTGAGTTGCGTATGAAGACCCATTACCTTCAAGTTGCTGCAGTTGTGTGGTGCTGTTGGACATTTTCTTGGATGGCACTTTCAGCAGCAACTCTGCTGACATGGAACTGCAAGAACGGCTTCACTCAGGACTTGGACTACAGTAGGTGAGCAGCACAGCAGGCCTGCTTATGGGCACCTGTCCTGGCAGATGTGATTTCCAGCCAGGATCCAATGAGTGCTCATTGCAAGGGGTTGTAGTCTCTAAGCCAGGAACACACAGGGTGCTCATCTGGCAGGTGTGGCCTCTGGGCCAGTATTAGGCTTCCATTTTGGCGGTGATGGCAAATCCTCAACTGGATTCACTTGGAGTCAGAAGCAGCACTATCACTATGCTTTAGGGCACTGCAGGGTTGCCACACAGCACATGATTAGTTCTCAGGCTTGATTTCTGTAGGTGGCTGCCTGTGTGGGCTATCATGGACGATCCATCATGACATTGATCACCTCTGGGTTCACTCCCAGGGCAGTCAGCAACCTCTAGTTTTTCTGCATGCTGGGAACTCAGCTAGCCTCTCCTCCTGGACAGTGTCTCCTCTTGCAGGGTCAATCACTTTCCTTTCCTCTCTGAGCAGACAGGCAGGCATCAATGTGTTAAGCAGACAGTCAACGTCTCCAGCAAGTTATGTAGCCTTCAGATGATGTCCTCCCATCTTTGGGAAAATGACTATGGTTGGTGTCTGCCTGACAGTCACACAGCAGTCCATCAAGTACTCTGCCCAGGTACTTACTGCACTGGACCTGCAACTGTACCTGCCTGAGCCCAGCTGGCCTCTGCTGGAGTGAGTTTGTGATCCCCAAGAGGTGCCTCCCAGGTCCTGGAAACTTGGATGGCATCAGTTGAGCTTCTCCTAGAAGAAATGTAGACAACCTGAAGTTTGGACTCTTCGCAATCGCGAATGGGCCTGTTCGCACCAAGATCTTGCCACCTGCACCAACCAGCAATGCAAACCTCTGGTGAACCAGACTTTTTGCACTACAGCAGCCACCAGTGACGACCGGCAACGCAAGTTCTGCACTTCGTGCTATAGCATCGACAGCCCGTGGTGACTGCCAACACGAAACTCCAGCAACGATCATCCGCAATGACTGACAGGATCTTCGAGCTGCAGCGTCCACCATCCATGACGCCCAGACTGCTTTTCACGCTACAGCACGATGCTCCTCGTGGCCTCCTCACTGCAGACGGGACTCTACACGCTGGATTAGCAGGTAACTTTTTCGGTGGCACTAACCTGGTCTGTGTACATGACCTGCACTCCATCGCATTAGAACTGAACTTGTGACTTTCACATGGCCTCCCATGACCAAATAGTTGCGCTTTGTGCTATTAGGCAGAACACTTACCTCAAATCTTTACAGTTGCATATCTGGGGTTCTACTGATTGGATTTTTGTCCTTTTGGCATCACTTTTTTTTAAATTTTACTCTATTTTTCTAAAATGGTTTTGGATTTTTCTTGTGTTGTAGTTTCACTTTATAACTGGTTTACTTCTGCATAAATACTTTGCACATTGCTTCTAAGTTAAGCCTGACTGCTTTTTGTGCCAAGCTACCAGAGCGTTAAGCACAGATTAATTTAGTGACTTTTTGTGTTTCACCCTGACAAGGATTGTTGCTTTTGCTCGAGTAGGGTTTCACCCCCTCAAAAAAACAGAGTCCTACTAACATACATGTGCTACATGCTCACTGCACATACATGACTGAACATGCACTCAGAATGTCAGCAGAAAGGCCTGGGCATTACATAACAATGGAACTTTATATTAGAGTGTTCAGTAGACTCCCTTCTCTCTGAAATGGAAAAAAAAGTCCAGTCCTGCTAATGATTCAGAAAATATCAGTATGCTGCCATCACTGCTTTATGTAATTAAACCAGGTCATGAATAATAGTTTTATGCCAATTATGAGGCCCATTTCAAGTGCCCCTCCAGGTCACGTAAGAGGTTCTGGACCACCTCACTTTACCAGGGACAGGCAAGGGCTTTTGCACACACAATAGATTAGACTCATGCCGATGACAAAATAAAAAGTTTGGATACCAGTTTCACATACAATCTGGCCTTCAGGACAGAGGGCTACACCCATTTGCTATGCAGTGGGCCTTCCTGTCCAAACACACGTGCACCATATAGAGAACAGGCAGCATCAGTGCAAGTTTTGCAGGTGCACAAACCAAGTAATGCACTCTATGGGAGGAACTGCAAGCTCAAACAAAGATCTCATAGGGACAATTCATCATGTTCATGTCACAGTAATAGGTGATTTCTGTTCCAACAGGATTGAAGGGTGGATTTGCGCAAGGAGCATTAAGGAAATAGGTACATTGTAAAACAGGATATGAGGCATAAGGGGAAGAGGACAAATGCAAGGAGCCTCAAAGGAAAAGGTAGAGAGGCGCAGGGCTTTAAGGCAATGGACATGTACAAGGCCGGACTGGCCGTACAGTGCATCGGGCATTTCTCTGGAATGCTGGAGGGGTGGGGGCAGTTTGTTTTACTGGGGGCCGTTTTACAGTAGTGCTGCAATACCAGCCCTCAGTAACAAAATCAGCAGGCCCGGCCAGCATAATAACTCACTTCTCACTCTCGTTGCCGAGTTCCTTGTATATTCAGCATTTTTTGTAGGCAACAATAATAGTGTAAAGATTGATAATTCTAGTGATTAATCTTCCTGTTGGGGGAGAGAGAAATCAGAGATTTGCCTACTGGCAGTTTTGGCTCATCTAAAGTAGCACACACTGTTAATATGTCTGCTACAAAGAACGTGCACTACACAGATCATAGAACTGTATTTAAAGAGCATAGCTCAGTGAATTACAACTTCTGTCACAGAGATCCTTTTGTTACTTACAGTTCATAACTTCCAATCATAATCCAACACAGTGAGCTATGAACTGGCATCAAAGAGCTGCATAGAAACTACATGGTACAGGTTTAAAAGTTATGTTTTTCCCCAATCTTTCATTATCCTTACGTTTCTAAAATAGATTTGTTGTAGTAGAAATACATTCTTATCAGGAAATCCTTCCCCAACCACTGTGTTACTGTATTGATTCCCGGGCCAGCTCTAGGGCGATGCAACCAGTGCAGCCACACCTGGCGCTGCCCTCAGGGTGTGTGTGGGGGGAGGTAGGGGGAGGGGGCTGTTGTGTTTCGAAATAGCACAGGTCCAACAACCACCTGCTGCAGAGTTTCTTGTGCATCCAGCAGTTTTCAGTCTACAAATAAAATGTCACCATAACTCTGGTGATTAATGTTCCTGCTGGAGAGAGATCAGAGTTTTGTCTAGTATCAGTTTCCACTCATGATAAAGTAGAGCAGAGGTTTAATATGTCTGCTGCAAAGAACATGTACCACCCAAATCTCAGAAATGTAGCAGTGGGGGCTGGCATCTACTGGGGGGGAGCAGGCGCAAACAAAATTTAAAAAACTTACTTCACATGTCCTCTGCTCCGGACCTTCTCTTCCCACTGAAGTATGGCACTAGCAAACTCCCTTGCCCAATCCTGGGGCTGCTCACATGCAGCATGCGAGCAGCACCCTGGTCGGTGGGAGCAGCCTCTCTCGGCACTCTGCAACATACTGGAGGCCTGCAATTGCTCTCAACCCAGCACTTGCTTTCAACCCAGCTGTCTAAAGACAGCTGGGTTGAGACGTTTAAAGTGTGCATGTCTGGATAGCCGTCGCAAGACGGCCGGCCAAAGAGACATGCGCAATTTAAACAGTGCACAGGCAGCTCTCTGCCTACCACTCCTCCCTGCTGCCACTGAGAAGGCCCCGCCCCATCCTAACATTCGGTTCAGGACGGGATGATGAAAAATAAAATGGTAATTAATTATTTCATTTTTCATCCCTGGGGTTTGGGGGGGGGCATTTAGGTGGGGCGACGCTCCTCCACTCAAACGGAGGAGCCGCCCCTGCTCAGTAGGTTACTCCTTTTGTCACAGAGATCGTTCTGTTACTGCAGTTTATACGTTAGAACCCAATTGCAGCACAGTTAGCTATGAACTAGCTTCAAAGAGCTGCATGCAAACTGCATAGTATAGGTTAGAAAGTTATGTTTTTTCCCAGTCTTTCATTATGTTGCTAAAAAGGGTTCATTTGGGTAGAAATACATTATTAGTGAAGCCAACCACTGTGGTATGTTTTAAATCCCAAGTTTTTGCTTCTACAGACCAAACACTCTTAAAATATACTGCCTACTAGAATCGGTAACATATGACTCGTACACCTTGTACTCCTCATTGTCTTATGTAACATTTCCTATAGACTGATTTACACAAGTAGGATTCATTGGCTCTGTATAATGTATGTGATTTAAAGTGCTCTGACACCCTACACTGGGTTGTAATGCACCATTCTTTTCCCCAAAGAACCCTGCCCAAATCCCTCTTGCAGTTGTCAGGCTCGCTCGCTCCGCACCATACAGGGACAGGTCTTACAAAAAATTTCGGGGATGCTTTGGGTTCCCAGTCCACCCCTGGGCATCCTCGACGGCTCAGGGAAAAGGGAAATAAAATGGGGGCCTACACGAGGAGATTTCACAGGTTCACCAAAAAGGCTGCGCTTGGGACTTTATTTCAAGCGCAAGCCTGGGATCTTCAATATGGCGTACTTCCTTTGCATTTGCCAAGGCTGCCCAGGGGGGCCACGTAGGGGACCCTCCAAAAGGGCGGCCGCCTTAGTGCCACATGAAGGCACAGAAGTCCGCTCACTAGGCTCCCTGGGCTAGGGACCAGGGGGTCTGCTGGCCGCGTCACTTCCGGCCGTGGGAGAGGGACAGGGGTACAAAAGCCTTCCCCCGCCCACTGTACGGTCTCTTGACCGCTACCCGTCTCGCTGTTTGGGTCTTGCGTCGTGCGTTTTCGTCTACCTCGCGTCGGTGGCCTGGTGCGGTCTTCCCTGCGGTGTATGCATGCCTAAACCGCGTCTCCGGTGTTGTGCATCAAGGACCAAATGGTGGTCGTCTTGCGCGGTGAGTCTGGGGGCAGGGAGGGCCTTTGGGGCCTGTCTTTGTGCCGAGCATCCTTCGCGGGTTTCTCGGCCCTTGGTCTCACGAGCGTGTCGGGGGGTATGCAGGGGTAACTGTGGAGCCAGGGGCATTAGCAGACCCGCCATTAAATATTTACGACCCGATTAATTAGCCGGGCTGGGCTTGGGCCGTGCGGGGGTGAGTTGGGTCGCTCCCTGCTGCCCCTCTCCGTTGGGTGAAGGGGGGGGTATGGGCTCACGTTCCTTAAGGTGCTCCCGTTCCCACAGCGCGGCGGAGCGGGGTGGCCCGTGGGTTTCACTGGGGCGGCACCGTGTGGTCGCGGCCTGTCCCGGTCGCTGCGGCGGGAGGACGTTTTCAGTGGCTGGCAGCTTGTGACCGGGTGATCTTTTGTGTTACGGCCTCCGATTTTCTGGGTGGACTGCGCCGAGTGCATGAGCCCCCGCGGCGCTACCCCATCCTTTTCCGCCAATTACGCCTCGCCCCTACCGGTGTGGCGGGGGACCCGGGCTCACCTTACACTGGGACAGTTGTGGGCGGGAGTATGGCAGGTCCGGAGGCCACTCTCCTTCGTTTACTTCAGGCTGTACGTGCTCTGGGGAGCAGGGGCAGGAGTCGTACCCCAATGCCTTAGGGGTTTCGCAGTTCGCTATCCCGCGGACCGCTGTTTCCGCCCCATTGTTGGGGGGTGGTTTTGGTGGGGCCGCGAGCGCAGACATGCCGCCCCTGCCTCGGCCGACAGCTGTGCATGGGACCGGGACTTCCGGTTGCGGGTTGGATCGGCCGGCGCGCGCTGCTCATACGGCGTGGGTTTCGACCTGGTCAGTTGGCCGGCTGCATGCCCATCCGGGCTGCTGGTGGGCGGATGAGGGAGCGAACTTGCTGGGCCCTATGTGTCGAGGGCGGCAGCTGACAAGGGGGAGTGGTGGTTCACGGGACCGGTGCGAAGTACTGGTTAGCGCCTGCGGTAAGACCTGGGTACTGTGGCTGCTTAAAAACAGCGCAAATTTAGTATGTGCAGGAGCTAACTCATTTGTCTTATGTCCAGCTGTTTCCTAAACAGGCCTGGTGGTGCTACGTTTAGCGGTAAATATTTGTTTCATTAGGCGGCACGGAGGCCCAGTGTTTTAGAGGCCTAGTGTTTAGGGTCTCTGACGATTACTCCGTAGGTTATGTGTCCACTTCCTGGCGGTTACGGGTTGGCGTCTCAGAGGGACTATTACAGGCAAGGGTACTGTCTCTGAATTTGTATGGATATTTCCTTTGGTTGTCTGGGCAGGGCGCTGACACACATCAGCTAGGTAGGAAGTTTTACACGAGCGCTCGCGAAGCTATTCCACAGTGGGGAACGCTCTCCATGAAGCGCTGCATGTTCCAAAGAGGGGCGGAGTTGCAGCATGCCGGGCGGCCCGCAGCACGGTGCACGCCCCCTCCCCTATTGCCCCCTCTACTTGCCTTTGCGATGCGGACAAGGGGAAGTGGTGTGGGATTCGGTCGGTGACCTTTGCTCTACAACCTTCGAGCCCCTTAGGAAACAATTGAGTTGATTTTAGCCTTTCCGTAACCCCTTGCAGTTCTTTAGAACAATTTTACTGGTAGGGCTGTCACGGGCACTCCGCATGAATGGGCTCGGTGGAATTTTGGATGCACGTGTGCTCTGCAGGCGCAGGTTGTGGTTGGGTAGCAGCTGCCTGAGTGGTGAGCCTTGAGTGGGTGTTCTCATCGGGCTCTGGCCTTGCTATGGAGTGCGTCGGTGTTGTTGGTTTTATCTGCAAGTTCATGGGCACGGACTTGGCCAGAAGGCATCAGAGGGCTGTACAGCAGTAGCAGAATACAGCGAGTTGTGATTAGCAGAAATTTAACACAGCTGACGAGGTTTTCAGATTGTTAGGTGTGGCATGTTCTAATTTCGGTGATGGGGCGTGGCGTTCCAGCCACTATGAGGGACACTTCACCATTGCAGTATGGCCACGCAGGATTCGTTGGCAGTCCAGGCGTCTTCTGTTGTTCCCTACATGGTTCCGCCCATGGCTTGGGAGTCATTTCCGGCTTGGGTGCGGTGACTCCGGAGGTGAAGTTGATTGGCTTGTTGTTGCTGCCAGTCTGGGGCCGGGGGAGTGGTCTCGTCGTGGTTGCCCCCCTTTGGCCATGGGGCGCCCTAGTTCCAATGGGCATCACGACTGAGCTCACCGTGGATAGGGTGGCAGTGCATCCTCTGGTGCTTATAAGCATTGTGTGGGATACAACACACCTAATCTTTCCCACTTTGTCCTCGGCTCCAAGTATGGCAGATTGCCGCCTATCTAGTTCGGTTTGTCATTAACAGTACACTGCAAGTTTGCATTATGGTGGTGGTAGTGGGCATCGTGCAATGACCCTCAGTGTATTGGGCTGTAGGGATTTTGGGGGCACAGCCCGAAGGTGTGGTGGGCTGTTCTCGAGCAGCTCTGGGGTTGGTGTCAGGCGGGGAATCTTTCACGTGGCTTCACCGCACGGGGGTTGTTTAGTCCACCATCGGTTCACTTTGGCGTGCAGTGCCTGCTGCCCAAGCCATTCTTACAGCTTTGGGGGCCTGGTTTAGAGAAGTGTCGCACTTGCGCATGTCTAAACCTGTCCAAGCCTCGCTGGCGCCTTCCGAGGCATCAGTGCCAAGGGTGACCACCTGCATCGCAGGCAGTGGTATTTGCCTCTCCATCTTAGGGGCAGTGATGATAGGCACAAACAGGGCTAGCACCCCTCGGCGCTGTGGGGGGGGAGCAACTTGAGCAGCACGTCTGATGGTGTAGACTTGCACAGGGTGCTTCAAGGATATTTTGAGCATGGGATGCCTTTCTAATTGTGCGCGATGTCCCAAATAGCGTTCCCATCCGGGTGGTGCCCTCATCGGATGGGGTCTTTGTGCCGGTGCCACGGTGAGCAGAGGGAGCGTTGGGTCAGAGAGAGACATTTAGGCACGGGCTAAGTGGACCAGGGCCCCAGCCTCCGAAGGGGCCCCTTGATAGCTTATATACTTCTCTAGCGGATTGTGTTAATTACCGTTTGCCTCGAGTGCAATTTTTACGCGGGCAATGTGTGAGAAGATATTAGTTAATTTGCAGAAATGTTTGTGTTGGTTCCACGCAACATCCATATAAAGTATCTCTTAGACCTAAACAGGACCTCAAAAATGAGAATTGGTGGGTGTCACAGATATTATTTTCAGTAATGTTAGGGAGCTGCTGCTGTGATCCTATGTGGACAACACAAGTCACTGTCCCTCTATTTTGATGCTTACCGGCATCCTAGTCTCTTGCATATTACCCAACTCCTCAACGCAGAGACAGACATGGGTCGGTTCTGGGTTCATTGCATGGCCATTTCTGTTTTCTTTTCTTAAAGACACCTATCTGCACAGACTTTTGGGCCTGCATTAGCCACACATATACCTCCTCCATTCTGGCCCACACTAAGACCAGCTGCTCTGACTCCACTTTTGGTCTGGATGATGCAATTAAGCCTTTTACTTGTTTAATCTCATTGGACACTTGGTGGCACGTTTATGGCCATGTAGCGTTTCTGTCTTAGCATGAGGGCCGGTGATTGGTTTGGCTGGTTTCTACTTGAAGGGCCCGGATGTGGACAGTGCGGTTCTTTTATGGAGTATACGAAGGATATTTTAATAACATTGTATGCAGTCTCTGCTGTGGTGTGCCTAGTTGGCTACTGTGGGTGTGCGTCTGGCACATAAAATTGTACACTGCCTCTGGAATAAGCCCTAAGGCTCTGTCTAGCTACTTGGGGGACGAGCAGGCGTTAGCCTAGTGTGTACCCCCTTCTCATGACTAATGGTGGGGGGCGTGAGTAAGGGAGTGGACTGGCGGTCCACTGATGGGAGAGGTGTCCTCTCCCAATAATTGGTAACCACCGGTTGGCGACGGCCACGGTGCAAGTTGGCTCATCAGACGGGCAGGTGGCATAGGGGCTGGCCTGCCCTGGGATCGCCCGTAAGATAACCCACCATGTTGGCATATTGGTTATGCAAATAAACCTGCAGCAAATTTCTCCACTAAAAAGGTGTTGTGTGGTTTGTGTATGTTGCTGTATGAGAACTGAGTGTTGCCGATATTGGCACTAAGCGTGAGAAGCCAGCTAGATTCTAATGCCCTTACAGTTCACAATCTATCGGACTGAACACTGTGAAGGTGAACTGTGTAGGAGTCTAAAGTGAGCTCCGACTTCGCTGTACTGCTAAAATTGTTTTGGGGGTACTTCTAGCAGGACGATTTATTGAGCTATTAATCTCTGCGTGAGTTAAATATTAGAAAAGCCTTTAGAGTTTTTGATGTTTCTCTGCTTTGCTTTCACGTGTTCAGCAGCCACAAGAGAACCAATAAAAGAACGATCGTTGCTTAGAATGTGGCTGCCCGCGGCGCATGCAGTGCGCCCACGTAAGAGGGCGGCCACCTTAGTGCTGCACTCTGGCACATCTCTGCGCACTAGTCTCAGGAAACCCACCCCTCCCACCCAGGGAGTCCCCCAAAGTCCGGTGCCTATGCAGCGTCACTTCCGACGCATTCACTGGGCTGGGGCCAGGTACTTATATATGCCCCCACCCATTGGCCTTCCTCTTAGTACCTCCCGGTCAGGGTGTTCCCCATAAGGGTGGGACTCAAAGGCTGGTCTAGAGGCGAGACACAGGTACCAGAGAACAGGTCGCCCATTGAATTCCACATACTACAGGGAAGGATGCACTGTATGCACAGGGTCACATATTCCACCTATGAGGCCAGCCTATTCACTGCTGCATTCAGCCTGGCATTTTTTGGGGCCTTGAGAGTCAGCGAGTTGGTAGCCAGATCAAAGAGGGATCGGTCAATGGATGCCAGATGCAGATAGGACAGTAGGGTGCTAGGGAACGCCTTAAGAATAACAGTGAGAAGATCCAAGACTTTCCAGGTGGGGCAGGGGAAAGACAGTGCTCCAGCCCCTCGGCAACAGGAAAAACTGTCCTGTGGAGTTGGTCTCAGACTACATGGCCCTCCACCCCAACACAGGGGGCTACCTGTTATTACATGTGGATCTTATGCCCCTCACGAGATAATAATTTGAGCAAATGATGATTTCATGTTTAGAGTTGTCAGGAAACTCTGGGCCAAACAAACTATATTCCAGCCATTCCTTTCATACTGGAGAGGCCACCACAGCCTTTAAGGTGGACCTCCCCCCGATCGCATCAAGAAGGTGGGGCGGTGGGACTCTCAGTGCTATAAGCGCTATATTCGCCCATGAGGGGTCAAAAGGGCTTAAGGGTACCACACAGTGTATATTAGTGTGGTTTGAACAGGCGTCATTAGCTTGCTGTGAACATTTGTTATGCTTTTATCTAATTGTTGTTTTGTTGATGTAAATTGTGGATGCTCAGGAGTCATGATAGTGTATTATGTATGCAACAATTAAACGGTGTTACAAATTTGCATTTCTTAATTTCATCAGGGTTCAAGGTGTGAGTGATCGTTCACTCATTCATCGCTAGGGTGGCACAATGGGCAAAGACCAGGACCTGGAGGCACGGGTTCAACCACACAAAGATAGCATGGTTGGGGATCCCGGGCATGCAATGGCACAGCTGGCTCAAACTGCAGCGGAGATTAGCCGGGGGACCCCCTCCCAACATGTTAGTCATCCACCTCAGTGGCAACGACCTTACGTCTATGGGGCACTGTGCGCTAATACAGGCAATGAAAGCCACAATGGGCGAGATTAGTAAATGCATGGGGCATTGCAAGTTATGGTGGTCTGAGATTACCCCGCGGAGGGTCTGGCATGGGGCCAGGTCGGGGGAGGCCATCGAACATTCCCACAGAAGGGTAAACAGCGCCATGCGCAAGTTCACAGAGAAGAGGGGTTTTGGCTTCATAAGACATGGGCTGATAAATGCCAGCATCAAGTGGTACTTTGAGGAAAACGGGGTACACTTGTCAGAGGTTGGCATGGACTTGTTCCTGTTGGACCTGGGTGGGTTGTAAGTGAAGCAAAATGCCTGCCTCGGTGGGGGAGACCTGGATGTGACGGCTGCCACATCCAGAACGATGGCGGAATTATAGGGTGATCCGGAGGCTGATTGGTACATAGGGGTACCCTTTCTAGGAGCACAGCAGGGGTGCACTATGCCAAACCCCAGGAGTCTTTACGGGTGACCCTGGATGAAACATTGGCGCCCCGCTAGTCCTTTGGGCAGTTGTGCGCCTGAACAACCAGGGGCTTGCCTTGCAAGGCTCCGCCCCTAAAAAGGCGTGAGTAAAGTCATGGACTGGAGGTCCACGGTAATTAACGGGAGGAAATCCCCCAGATAAATGGTAGCACCAATTGGGTTGGCCTAGGTGCAGTTTTGCTCATCAGGCGGGCAGGGCAGCTTAGGTCATTCACCCACCACGTTGGCATACTTCCTGTTTGAAATAAACCTGCAGCAACTGTTTTCCAACAAACCTTATGTGGAGTGATTATTTATTGCAGTGCATGCTGATAACTCATCATGTTTGGGGAGAGTTCCAGATATCAGTACTATGTTCTGCTGTAAGGATTAGGGCGTTCTAGGCATTGAAACAGCATGTTTACCACTACTTGGGGCCTAGTATGTCATGAAATCCTCTCCTTATGATGGGGTCTGTCCCTCCATCTGAATGTGTGATTAGAACTGCTGCTAGTGATGCTGCCACCCCTCACACGGTTTAGAGGTCTTCATACTCGCTTGTTTGTGAGCCCACAACTGCCACGGTCCTAGGAAGGGACAGAATTCGGACACAGTTGAAGAGATTGTTAAATCCTGCCTGACTTCTCACAGACAAAAAATATGTATGCCAATGATAGGATGCGGTTGAGAAAAATCACACTGCCTTTTTGGGAAACCCATCGGGTGTCTTCCCTCCATTTCCAACACACCATGTTTGCGGCACATGAGATACCGCAGTCAAAAGGTTAGGATGAGGGACTCCTGTAGAAGACGTTCAACGTCATTAATACTTTTCACTATTAGTGGATAAGAGGCCCTGGCTGACACGTGTTCCGAGGTTTCAAATGGAAAAGGAGACACGGGGCACAGTGGAGTGACAGCAGCAGCTCAGGGAGTCAGAGCCAGGATCCCGCCAACTAATGAGATGCGGAGGAGTGGAAGAGTCGAATGAGAGAGCGGGAGTGTCAGTAGCAGGGAGTCATAAGCGGGGAGGGGCTTAGGGAGGAGGAACAGAGTGCATCGAAGTATAATGGAAACCTGCCAACTTACAAAATATTTCACCGTGTGAGGAAGTGGCATGGCATTTGAGGGTCACGGCCTGGTGCCGAGATCTAAGAGCACCCCTGTTTCTAATCTAGTTCCAGGGCTGAACTAGCCATTTATTCCATCTGGCATTTCCTCGGGGAGCTAGAGCCACTGGAGACTGCATACCTGCCAACTCACACAATGTGACACACAATATTGTTTCCCGTCACACCGTCACCCAGTGACGAGCTGATATTACACGGTGGCAGGGAAAATGAGCATAAAACCACTGTTTGAGAGGCTTTGAACTGCCGACCTCCATTAAGGGGAGTGAAAACACCCCTGGAAATCGCCACAAGCCTCAGCAAGTTTTTTTTTTTTAGGGAGGAGGGGGCTGTGGGGTGGGGTTCAAAAGTGCCTCCTAGGTACTTCTCGGCATGAGGCACGTACCCCTTCAAGGCCCGTCCCCTCCTCACCTTTGAGATTGTTCTTTAAGTTGGCATATATGAGACTGGTCTTTGAAAGCACAGATATGCTGCTGAAGAGCTAGTAGGCTCAGCTGGGACTTTGGAAGAGAAAGAAAGTGAAAGCAAGAGAGTGAAGAGAAGGAGAGTAAAAGAATGAGAGGATGGAAAGAGGGATCCACAGAGAGGAGAGGAAGGCAGCATGCCTGTATTGAACATTTTTCCGAGGACTACTTTTGTTCCTAGTCTGGCACGGTCTAGGTAGCTTTGAATTTATTAACATGGGTGCATGGCCAAGCCGTCAGTGAGGTGAGACGTGCCCTCCTTAAACTCCTGTCCATCACAGATCAAAAGCTCTGTAAAAGCACCCCCTAGCAAGTTTTGGGGCCCCAGTCTGAACGCTGAATAGAAAAACACCCGGACTGAGGGAGCAAGAGCTGGATGGTTTTTGGCACCTGGAGACGAAATTCAGTTTCTGTGATCTGCTGGGTGGCCCAAGAGTGCTGTGGCCGCCATCTGGGATGTGGTCTTGGAGCCAGGCTGGGCCTCGATGAGAAGCGGAGAGCCTGCGGACTTCCCATTCGTCTTGGGGGGGGGGGGGCGATATTCAAAGTGGAGGAAGGACCCTTGCTATGGGTGCTTTCTGTCACCGCATTGGATTTGTACCACTGCATGCTGGCTACCGAGACTGCAGAAAGGAGCAAGAACCCCCTTGATGCATTACTTGCCTAGGTGACCGGAGATATTACACTAAGAGAGGACCATTGGTGCGGGCCCTCTCCTACACTACAGTGGTCGTTTGCTGTTGTGCGGGTAGAGCCGCCCTCTGGACTGCGCGGCCCCTGCCTCCAGAGAGGCCCAGACTCTGGCCCACATCTAATACCATCCCAGTGGGATGGCGTGACGTCCCCTCCCTCCCCCCCCAGGCCTTTCCACAATGGAGGGATAACCTGCTCCACAGCAAGACAGGGAGATATACTTTGGCGCACCTTCCTGCTCTGCCATGAGGTGACTCTCGAGGTGCGAGCCCTGTCTGCAACAGGACCATATATGGAGAGCCAGGAGTGCACCAAAGGCCACCATGCATGGATGCACCACAACACATAAAGAAAACTAGACAAGGACACAGAAACCCAACGATCCCCCTCCATCTTGGAGAAAGGAACTGAGAATTCCACATAAGACAATCCGGTGAGCTGTCACCTAGTGAGTGATCTGGTGGGGAGGACCCATGGGTAGGCAAGCTGTTGAATTACCAAGTCCACTCTGCCCTGGTCCAATAGGGGCTGTGAGCAAGAGCACCCACTCCAAGCCACTGAGACTCTGAATACCCACACAGAACAACTTCTATAGCAAACTATCGATGTTATTATGCCTTGATCTCCCAATCAGCCACTCATTTGAGACCCGATTCAATGCTAGCACCACCAGCTCCTTATATAGGGCACCACCATCACGCAGAACTAACAACTGCGACCCAGCATAGAAATACATTTGGGTGGCCTCTAGCACTGTTGAGGGTTGCTCCCAAACGGGCTAAGCCCCATAGTCCTGCCCTGTGATCTAGGGATCCAACTACTCTCAGGATCCAACTGAATGGACCCAGCAGCATTGGGAATGACATGCCATAACAAACACATCCTGCCAGTTCATAATCAACACCTAAAGTATTGCTAGCGGGCATAGGCGGAGTGCCTTGGAGTAGCTGGCTCGCACAACACAGCATCCCTACAACGTATAATATTTCAAGGCAAAAGCCACAAAGAACATTCTGTGGCACAATGTGGGGCAAATCAACTGTAGGAGATGGAGCCAAGATAGCTAAGGAGAGTTCCCTCCCCTGAGTCCCAAGCAGTCCCTCATCCTTCCCCATAACACAGGAATACATGGACGAGTTCCTCAATTACATACGCACAGAGATAGGATCCATTAAAACCTGTATTCAAGATCTCCACAAAGACATCTCAGACATTGACACCCAGAAGACGCCCACTCAGAAGATCAGGAGATGCTCTTTAACAGGATCCTTGCCCTGGAGGAACAAAACGATGAACCCAAAAACAAGCAAGAAGCTTTTGAGAATAGGAGCAGACACAACAGCAATCACATCCAAGGAATCCAGAGGCGCGCAGAAAGGGGCAGCATTATGATCTTTACAGAGAAGGTAATCCAGGCAATCAGGGGGCAATCAGGCAATCTGGGGGGACCCTCATGCACCCCCGATCCAATTGGATCGTGCACACAGAACAGCTCCAAGTGTGGCACACACAGACATTCTAACCAGTGTGCATGTCTTCAGGGACAAAGAAACTATAATGAAAATGGCCAGAGGGAAGACAGACTTTTTTTTCCAGGGCTCCACTATCCAACTGTTCCAAAGCTTATCACCTATCACCCTGAAGAGGCGCAGGGATTTCCGTCCCGTGACCTGTGAGCTCAGGCCATCAAGTACCAATAGGGTCTCTCCTCCAGGCTACTTTTTCAGTGGAATGGCAGACAGTGCATCATTTGCTCCCTGGCTGAGGACACCACGCTCTTGGGAATCCAAGGGGATATGGAAGACACAGACCACTCCCCCAGAGGCAATCAGGGTAGTCGGAGACAACGTACAAAGTGGCAAGCAGCACGCCAATGACAGCAGGCCCATAAAGCCCTAAACAGATCTCAGAAAGAAGTAAAAGCAGACATAATCACTCACTTGCAAAAAATGAAACCGGAGTAATCCAAACTAGATTCTGCTTTGGCTGTTCACCCCCCCCCCCTCCCCACCCTCAAGAGTCTTACTAAAAAATACAGGACAAAGCAGACTTAAATAGGGGTCATACTGATGTGCCTAAGAGGATAAGAGGGGCTGTACTGACTCATGTCAGTTCAAACAACCCACCTACCCCAGAGCCTCTTCAGCGGTGCTGCCTTCTGGGTATCTCAATTCCACACTACATGCTCACAACGTATCATTATCCTATGAGGGTCACACCTCTACTTGAGATGATCTTTTGGAATATTCCAATTGAACTGGAAAAGGTTGCAAGGTTTGACCCAGTTGGCCTAGTTTTTTTCTGTTGATCAGGAAGATGTTTCTGTACTGGGGAGGTAGGGTGTCACACAAGGGAAACCAGATGGCACATTGGGCAAAGATGTTTTTCATAATACTATCAATACTGATGTCCTCTTGTCCATTTCCTAATGGAGGAATTCCATACAGTCAAACTTACATCCAATAGCATATGTGACCTAAACTCCCACAATAAGCACAAACAGCTCTAGAGATAGCTACTCCAATAGGATCCAGACATTATTTTCTTACAGAAAACTCATTTAAAGTCGACCAGTTGCGCATGTGCCATCCCGGATATGTACACCAAGATAGGGCTTTGCTCACCACACAGACCACTAAAATGGCTATTCTGTGCATGACACATATTGGGCAAAAGCTGCAGTCACTCAGTAAAAATAAAAAGGCATGCTATTTGAAATTGAAAATTCAGATGGGGTCTTCAACGCTCAGCGCTAACTATGCATAATATCTATGCTCTGAACACTTCACAGGATGCCTGCATATGCTCCCTCTTAAGGGGAGAACTCCACAACGCACAATAGGACATGATAGTGGGTGGAGATTTCAACCTGGTCTGGGATCCCACAATTGATAAGAACACCAATGCACCTACCAGGGGACTGGAGCCATGTCAGCTCTACTCAAGGAGGAGATAAATGAGTTGGGACCGGTAGATGCATGCAGATACTTACATCCTGACATCAGAGACTCTTCCTTCTGCTCGTACATACATACCACATAATCCTGCATTGAGTACATCTTCCTCTACGCATTCCCTCCTAACTATATTGGAATCAACTGACATAACCAATTTCTCAATCTTTGATCACGCACATCTTACAGTGTTGTGGAGGGCAGGACCACACTGACTGGGGCCCACCCTAAATTGAGATTTAACCCAAACGTCCTTTAGGGATCCTGTGGATAGGGCTGCCATCCAAAATACAATCAACAAAATACTTCTCCTTAAATGCCCTCCCTGAAACTCCCCCGCACATTCTATAGGACAGCTTTAAGGCCACAATCAGGGGGTGCCATAACCACCATAGCAATAGCTAGAGCACAAGAAGCGCGTCTAGTTGAAAAGAGACTAATGGCTAAAATATGAACTCTGGAACAAACAGACAAACAAGTTCCATCAAAACAAACACAAAGGAAACTGCCCATCTTGCGAGGTTAGTTACGCAGACACTGGACTAATAGGGCAGAACGACAATGTAGACTTCCTCCTCACCTGTAAACTTAGAATAGAGAGAGTCAAAACACACATTGCCTGTCTCAATATTAGTTTTGCTCGAGGCACCTATAGATCCCTCTGAATTGCACAAGGTCCTTCGATCCATGCCCTTTGGGAAGGTTCCGGGACTGATGGCTCCTCGTTAGCCTTTTATGGAGCATTCCATCTTGTGCTTCAAGACCGGATGGTTGCCCTGTTTAACTCTTTATCTCAGGAAGCAAGCCTTACCCCTATATGTAAAGCAGAGATCACGCTAATCCAAAATCTGGCAATACCAGTTAGTACATGCACCCTCACTGATTCATAGGTCTACACACTCATCCACTCACTCACCCATACAGTCACTCAACCTCCTGCTCTGCATATTGCCTGATAGCCCTCCTAAACACTGAAGCCAAGCTATACACCAAAGTTTTAGCCCAGCTCCTCGATAACCTCATGCCCAGCCTTATTGAACCGGACTATGTGGGATTTATCTGCTAGCGCCAAGGGGCTGGCAATATCAGGTGAGTTGCCCATTTGCTTGAAAAAACACATAAACACTACATACAGGCCCCGATACTGTCCCTCAATGCTGATAAAGCATTTGATCAGATTAGCTGGTCTTTTCACAAAGTGGTACTTACCAAGATACAGCTTGGCCCGAAGATAAGCAAGGTCATGGTGGTTTACTCTTTCCCAAGAGCATACATTAGGACTAACGGGCTTAATACAAAATGGATCCCTCTGGAGCATGGCACAAGACAGGGAAGTACCCACTTCCTCCTTTCATTTACCCTAGTGGTGGAGCTCCTTGCCATCCAGATTAGACAGTCTAATATAATATCATGGATATCTTTTGGGGGTCGACACAAAGTTTATTTATTCACAGATTACCTGCTCCTCACTCTCACTAATCACACTACATCCCTCCCGGCAACAGCAGAAGCACTAGAGACTTTTCAGCGAGTATCAGGTTTCAAAGTAAGTAAAGAAAAATTACCCATACTCAACTTGACCATTCCCCCCTAGGGACCTCCAATAGCTGCAAGCACTAACCCCTTTTACGTGGGACCCGCAATCCATAAAATATCTGGGCCTAAATATCACTAAATGCCTGGAAGATTGGACTAAAGCTAATTGGCGGGAATTTGCAAGGAACATCCTTGAGGACATAAGAAGGTGCCGCCCTCTATATATAACATGGCTGAGGCGCATGAATGTGGTCAAAATGAATATTTTACCTAGAACCCTTTATCTCTTCCAGTCCTTTTCGACTCCCATCCCCTCTGAAGGCATCACAGCCTATAAAACAATATATGCACATCTATATGCAGGTCAAAAAGCCCCACATCTCCAACAAACTCCTCATGGCGCCAAAAGCCAAAGGTGGACTAGCTTGCCTGAACCTGTTAGAATAATATTGGGCAGCACATTTACAATACCGGTCGGAGTGGGTGGTAAGAGAAAGTGAAAAACACTGGTTCCACATGTATCGTGCAGTGAAATGTCAGTGGTTGTTGGACTTGGCTCGGCTCCACGCTGCCACTGCCCCAAAAGCGCGTACATAGAAACTCTGACTAAAATAGTGCTCAATACTTGGGATCCGGTAGCAAGCAAAAGAGGAACCACTACCTTCCCTTTCCCCAACACTCCCATAGCACAAAATCCAGATTTTACTCCCATGCTTTCACGCACCTCAATACTGGAGTAGGAGAATGTAGGAAACTGTGAATCTCTTAAAGGGAAAACCTTCCAAGCAATGCAAAAAGGAATTTAGTATGGCAGAAACCTCATGCTTCCAGTATTGCCAAGATACTGGCAATTACACCCTGCAAATGTCCTTGTAGCTACACAACTCCTCATGCAAATCGAAAAGCAAATTTGATTATTTGAGGGTACGAAGGGGCTCATCTCCAAAACATACAGCACAATCCAATCCTCTAAACTGCAAACGCAGCACCCCTACCAGTCTCAATGGGAAATAGATCTACGGGAGCTCAGCTCCCAAAAACAATGGAAAATCTTCTGGGGATGATATTCCCAAGACATACAGGAGCATCCCCAAAAGAGAATCTGCCCACAAAGTAATGTTCAAATGGTACTTCACCAAGGCGTGCCTAAAGAGAATGTTTCCCGCAGCCTTCATACCGTAGTGATGCTGCAAATCGGCATCAAGGCATTTTATACATATTTGGTGGTCCTACATGGTTATCCAGACATTCTAGAAGGAGATACTAGGTCACATCAAAGTGGACATTGGGCTACCCCATCCCAGCAGATCCTTCCACCCTACAACTGGGGCATAGACTGTCCACCCTCAAGGGTGGAAACTAGTATGCCATATGATGGGGGCTACCAAACAGCTTACTGCATTGTCTTGGGAAAGAAATCAGATCCCCCCCGCCATTATGTTGTTGTTTTAATTGCCTTTGGCATATTTTGGCCATGGAACAAACATGGCATAATCTAGCCCTTACAGATAAGAAATCCCAACCCATATGGCAACCCGTTATTGATTAAATGTCAAGATTTGAATTTCTCTGCTTCTCACCTACTAGACTAAGAGCTCTCCAAATACTTGATTAAACCCAGTAGAGCCAATGGCAGGTACTGAAGAACTATCAATGTCGGGATTTGAGTTGATGGAATATCTACTCCTCGATTGGAGGATCACCCCCCATCCAGAAGGTATTGCAAATGGGAGGGTGGAGATAGCCCCTGAGCGCTCATGCGATAACATATCTTGGAATCTCTTTTACCTATCTTAGGATAACACCCCAAGAGCATTCTGTTTCCCCGACGTTTTCTCTTTTTTTTAGGCCTGCGAAAATCTTTTGTTATGATAAAACTTAAGTTTACTAGTTGGTGGATCAGGGAGGGGTGAATGGTGGGGCATTGACTTGTAGCGGATGGGCACTGTTCTCATGACTCCAGAATACCTTCTTCGAACAGGACTATGACTATGATTACAAATAGTACATGTTGTAATAGCAGAAAGGGCAGTGAACTTCTTACATGTCAGTCAGTCAATAATCTTTATTCAGCATGTGCCATAACAGTAAAACCATAGTTTATACAATACATACAATATGAGCATTGGACAATTAAAATTATTTAAAACCAGTAAACAAGGAATTGTAGGATAAATGTAATCAGGTTCAAAGCAAAATATCAACCTAGAATTAAATACATAGATGTCCATTGTGTTTTCTGATTACTAGTGTCACTCTTATAAAATTTATAACAGCATAACAAATATCTACTGTGCAAAGTGTCTGCAGAATCACCATGCCAGCATTGTACAAAAACTGTCTAGCTTGTGCTTCAGTATGTTAAGAGTCCTGCGGAAAATACTGGATTTGATACCTACTCTCTCTAGAAGAATCGTGGTCCAGACACTTATCTTGTCAGAACTCAACTACAGGAACTCCTTGTACGTGGGTTCATCTAAATTTGTCTTAAAAAGACTTCAAGAGGTGAAAAATGCTGAGTCCAGAACCATCTTTAAGCTGCTCAAATGTTCCTCGGCCAAAAATGCCTTGGCTTCCTTGCACTAGCTCCCAGTGGGGAAGAGAATGAAATTCAAGGCACTATGTTTCACTCATTGGGCAATTAATCACAGAGGTCCCAATATGATCAGGGCTCTTCCCATTACTAACACTCTGAATAGGACTCTAAGATGCTCCAATACTGGTCTCCTGAGGGTCCCCTGTATTCAGAAGGCCAGATGGGGTCAAAGATCCTTTACCCATCTGTCTCCCAAACTCTGGAATTCTATGTCAATTGGCTTGAGAAGAAAGCCCAATGAACTCAGATTTAGAAAACTTCTCAAAACCTGGCTCTATTCTAATTAATCCCCTTACATCTTTGGACAGACTGGAAGGCGTACGCATACTCACCTAGCGCTGGGAAGCCTGCAGGTAGCTATGTACTCTACAAATACGCATACGATTAAGATATTGTCTAAGGTTAGCGCTGCCTAGAATATGGACCACAAAAGAGGTCTGTAGGGCTGAAAAAGTGGACATAACATTGTAAAATTAGTTCATTGTACATTGTTTGGAAAAATAATCACATTGGCGAGGAGGGAGATCCTGTCGCCTGGTACCTTGCAAAGGAAAGGATACCATAAAGTGCACTATGCAAAGTTTAAAAAGAGTAAGAAAAACGATAATTCAGATTCACAATCCATTCCAAGTAAGGTTCCATGGCACTTATATTTTACATAGCCCAGTTTATGGAAACAGTAGTTGGATATTCCTCTCTCTCCAGCCACAGATTCGTGCAATAATCGAGGTATTGCTGTTTAATTGTTTCTTTACAACTGAGGGTTATTAATTGTGGATTGTTATATAATTCAGTATGCCTATTGCCTCAAAAGTTTTCCTTAAAGAGGTAAACCAAGGAATCCATTTCACTTTATCGAGTGAGAGACAGTCGTTAAAAAAAGTTCTAACCAATCACGCCTCTGGTTTTCCCCAACCCTTAATCCATAGCATCAATGGCGCTAATCCAATTACATCTTCCTAGTATGTTAGCCCTAACTCCTCATGGCCAATTAAGCTGGCAGTGACTCTAGATACTGAGAGTAGTCTACAAGTAAAATTATTTTCAGCACGTTGAAAAGCTACCACATTGCTGTAGCCCTACAAGCCTGCGCTATATGTTCGTACTGGAGCGCATTTACTTTTATAGATGTTTACCATTTCAGGATTATAACAAACAAACTAAAGCGCAAAGGTGCACCACTTAGTAGCAAGAAACAATAGACACATCACAAAGCATCAAGTCCGTGTCCATAATATTTTCCATATATTTTCTTCTTTTATTTTTCGATATATTCTTGATATAAAAAAACCACAGCCGACTCGTTTCGTCCAACAATGGACTTCTTCAGGGCATTAAGGCCAAAAAGGCGGACACTCCTGGGGATAAATCAACATCGGAGTTCCACCCCCTGGGTGTATGTTGCGCTGAGATTGCCCAAAAGTTCTTATCCTCCGTGTGACAATAAAATCAAGATAACTATTCCTTAATCAGAAAAGGCAGGATTCATTCATAGGAATAGTACCCTCCACACGAATCCTTCCGGAGTGCGCCTCACTGTGATATAGTGGGCCAACAGTTGAAACGGGCAATCTCCCAAAACAGCCTTGATATGGCTGAAAAAATACGGTGACCTCGAACAATCTCCTCTGAGGACGAAGACGGTTTACCATTTCATTCGCCAGTTTGTGCCATATTCTGTGCACGAACCTAAAAATGGCCTCAACATTTCTACTGAATTGTTGTAGTCTTAGAGTTAAGAGGGTGTTCCGGCTTAATGAGGAATTAAAAAGGGATCCCTAGATAGTTGAAGGGTTTTGTCTTTTCAAGCTGTGTCCCTCCCCCCCAATGGGATAAGGCTTAGACTTGGTGCAAGCATTCCCACAACTCGTACTATACAACTTAGAAAAGTTTACCCTCAAATCTAAATCTTCCATGAAAGTTAAGAAAAAATCCAGGAGGGACTGAAGACCATTTGCTGTATGGGTAATGAGCACTGAATCATCCGTGTACAGCTAAATAGGTATAGGCTGGGGTTCCATTCGGGGCACGTCCTTTCCCTTGCA
Source organism: Calotriton arnoldi (assembly GCA_963921515.1). Taxonomy (NCBI): domain Eukaryota; kingdom Metazoa; phylum Chordata; class Amphibia; order Caudata; family Salamandridae; genus Calotriton; species Calotriton arnoldi. The sequence continues at coordinate 2,524,606 of CAWUFW010000043.1, read as the reverse complement.
TAATAAGTGATTATGTTTATGCAAAATAACAACAAGAAGGGGGCTAAGAGGCACCTCATCTCACACCTGAGTGGTTCTAATTTGGGAGGTGCATTCTCCTAGAGGGCCATTGCGAACCTTAACCGAGGTATCATGAAGCAAGCGTCTTATTAGGGTGAGCAGCTGCCTTTCTACCCCCATCTGTTCCATTTAGACCCATAGTTTTGAGTGATTTACTTGGTAAAAAGTGCTTGAAAAGTCCATAAAGGCTAGATGTAAAGCACCTAACTTAGCCATGACATTTCCCTACTATGAAGTACAGATTGGGGCACTGTTCCACAGTGCCAATTCCTGGTCTGAAACCATACTGTACCTCTCTCAGGATATTATTTTCAGCGCCAAGAAACCAATCGGTGTATGTGCGCTCTGCAAATAATTTTAACATAACATAACATTATTTTCAGTGGCCCAGGCTTCCAGACGGGACTGAAGAACTCAGCCCAGGATCTCGGCACTGGAATCTAACAGGGAAAATGCTCTATAGCAGGAAGGTAAAGATGTATTGCCTTTCTTGAAAATAGGCATAATGATGCTATCCTCCATGTGTCTGGTATAGGGCCTATCACTGTAGTTCTTATAACATTTGTTAATTAAGATGCCCATTGATTGATATCAGTTTTAAAAATGTCAAATGGTACACCATCTGGTCCGTGTGCCTTCACAGGAATATACTTTTGGATTGCTAAGGCCACCTCCTTGACTTCTAGCGAGTTAAGGAAGCCCTGTAAATTTTGGGAATTTGTATGCATCCCGCTATCTGGATCGATACAGTGGACCACCCTGTTTCCCAATTGAAAAATTGTTGAGAACTGGGGCACCCACAAATCTGCTGAGATTAAGGACTCAACATTCAGGACACTATGATCAGAGAAGAAAGGGTGGTTAACTGCCTCCCAAAATTTAGTATTGGCTCTCACCCTGCCTGCCTCTGAACAGTGATGATGATAAATTTATAAATCGCGACAAATACCCAAGGGTGTCTAGGCACTGCCCTTACCATGTACAGATCTAGCTGGAGTAAGTTTTAAGAATTATGCCTTAAAAAGCCATGTTTTTAAGCCCTTTCTGAATTTTAACAGGTTAGTCTCTTTTTTAAGCGAGGTTGGCAGAGTTCCACAGTTTAGCTTTTGTAGTATTGAAGCTCCTGCCACCCCACCTCGCCCTACTTACTCTGAGAACAGCAAGATTTCCAAGCTCGGCTGACCTGTGGGACCTTGCTGGAATATATGGCTTGAGAAAGTTTGCCAGCTGCATTGGCCCCAATTTGTTCAGTGATTTAAAAACAATGCAAAGTGATGTAAGCTGGATCCGTTTAGCAGTGCAGACAGGATAGGGCTGTGGAAACAGAATCAAATTTTGAGATTCCCAGTTCTCTTGCTGCTGCATTTTGAGCTGTCTGCAGCTTTTGGCTGCGTTTGGTGGCACTGGTAAAAAGAGCGTTGCAGTAGTCCAATCTAGATGATATCCCAGTCATCCCAGGCTATGCGCTGTATCTCATTTTTCATGTCCTCCAGGGTAGTGTTATATAGGCACCTGGCATCTTTAATACCTTGGCTTGAACGCGGGCAGACTTGCAGTGCTGCTTTCAACTGTTTGTGGGCGGTCGAACAGGCTGCGTTGAACTATCTATAGGGCGGAGCCTCAGACGGTGTCCGGTTGTAAATAATTAATCTGAAATGGACCTACAGATGTCATTAAAACCGCCTTGAATAAAACTAGGACCTACATCATAAAATAAATACACTAAAATAGGTTCCATATCTCACCAACTATGTCTTGTATAAAACCAACAGGGTCGACCTTGTCCCATTTTATTTTTAACCCTTTGTTCTTAAGTTATTGTATTGCATGTGTTGTTTTTGCTAGACCCCTTGATTTAATAAATAAGTTCCGTACAACAATAAGAGGGTTATGATCACTTGAGCACTTACTAACAACTTTAAAATGCAGAAGTAAAGAGGAGAGCTCAGCCGATATCGCAATAAAAATCGATTGTACTCCCTTTAGAATTTCCAGTGAAAGTTGGAACACTATTATTGCTTTCCCTATGGAACAGATCACAAGTGAAAACTAGGGTGTATGTCTATATGATTCTATGTAGTGTGTGTTAAAAATGTGTCACATTTTCATTATTTAGGTCCTTAAGGCCATGGACAGACTGACAATTATGTTCACATGTGGTAGTATTAAAATCCCCTGCCCAATTTAAAGAAACAGTGCGAGTATTTCGGAAATAAAAACCTTCTAAAAAACTATCAAATTGGTCTATCACATTGCTCATACTATGATTGAAAATATTATAATAGAAATTAATCAGCAATATATCAGGTTCTTCAAGAAAGGAAAGAAGAGTAACCAAAGTGTGGGGAAGACCAGACTTCTGATATTCACAGTGCAGGAATTTAGACAGAATTAAACGTGGCAACGACTCCCTTGGCCCAGCACGCAGGCAGGTGACGGGAAGGCTTGCTGAGCAAAGGCATAAAAACCATCAATTTGAAACTTGTCTGTCATCCAGATTTCTTGACAGCATATACCATCGAAGGAACTGTCAAACGCGAGCTAGTCTGGGATTGCAATTTTAGTACGTGCCCCCGCAATGTTCCACGAAATGAAACTTAAGACCCCTGATGTTAAAAGTGTCTTTATCTAAAGAGCTCTCTGGTTTAGCCAGGGTTAAACTGGCATTTTGAGTCAAAATGACAGCTTTAATTTCCATCTGATAATTGTACTCATTAACCTTTGTATGGGAGGGCAGTCAATCAATCATATCCAACCTATAAATTGTCTCAATGCTAATTGTCCTCCGAACCAACCTATGGTCTTGGGTCCCTCTCATAATTAATGCAGGAGTTTAAGGAATAGATTGGTCTGTAAAAGAAGCCAAGGGGATGTGTTTTTTTGCCAGGTAACTTAGACATTGTAGTAAGTGATTAACAGGCTTTGGATTTCTGAAATGTATCACAATGCAATCGCCTTAGGTTTTTTACTAGTTTGTCCTACCATCCAACTCTACGAGTAAAGAGGATCTCATTGTACAAGTCATCATAGTACCCGCTTTGGACCGTAACCAATGAGCAGTCTTGGGTTTTAAAGCCTGGCCATCCTCTTCCAACCCATTTGAAACTGGCGGTACGTCTTCTAGCACAATCAGATAGTGGGTACAATCTGGTGGTAATTACATGTCACAATGGACTCAACTGTACAATGCTAATGCTAAATGTGCCTTTATGTGTTCAATGGAAAACCTTCAATAAAAAGAGTTGAATAAGAATTCATTAACAAAAATAGAATTCAGGAAGTGCTTATTATGAAAATGAGGTTCTGTCCCCAACCCTGGTCTTCCTGAAATATATTTCCTCTAAGGGTGTTGCATGATATTAGTTGCGAAGGCAGGGCCCGTTTTTCTTGTTCTTGTTTTCATATTACAAAGAAAGGGTGTTCCCAGGGAAGGACTGGGAATAAAATTATCCCTAAGAAAAAACAAAAACACCAGCCCTATAATGCACCATGTCTACACACGCAGCAAGTCAGTCTGACTCTCTGGGGGAATTTGGGATGGAGGGTGAGGGTTTACCCCAAAAGTAAAAGCTAGAAAACTTCAGACGAATTAATGTACATTATGACACATTTTTTCAAATACAGTGACTAAAAAGCTGTAAAATTTAAAGACAGTTTTGAAAGGAAACTAATGAAAATTTTTAATATTTTGGGGATTGTTCCAGTAGCCAGGAGCAATATTTCTGACAACGTACAAAACATGTATGTGCCTGTAAATAAATGACGTGCAGGATACTAAAAACCTGGAATGAACAGCTGTCAAATATTTATGCCACAGCAAATACAGTGCTTACCTGATGCAGCATATGGCACTTAATAAAGCAACATACAATAAGCACGGGCAAAGCCAACGGGGCTCGTCTATGAGACCTACTGACTTTGCCAATGACTTTTAACCTTGCTGTATAGCACCGTGACTGCTGTGCAGCATGGCTAAATAAAAATAAATAAAAAAAAAAACCCTATGATGTGGCTTCTGCATCATTTTGTAGGCGAGAGGCAACGCGCGTAAGTGCACCTACAAAATGAGGTGAGAATTTTTTCTTTTTATTTACTAATAGGAGATGGATTGGTAGATAAAAAGTAGTGCTTTTTTTTACAGAAAATATAAAACAAGGGATTGGGCTGAAGTAGGGAGCTGGTGGGGAACAACGCAACAGAGAGAAAGGGCAGGAGGGTGAGAAGGACACAGGCGAGGAGGTATTCCCAAGGATTGAGCTGTGGAGGCAAAAGCACAACGCGCACGGATGGTGGGGCAAAAATCAACAGGCACGGAGAGCTGGGTAAAGCAAATGGCAATAGTGGGTGGCAGGAGGGCAGAAACCAAAGGGCAATAAAGGACGGCTGGAGGGGGGAGAACCGAACACGGGAAAGAAAACAACTTGGAGCGCTGAGGGTGGGTAGAAAAGCACACCAGAGAAAATAGCTGGAAAAAACATGTACCCCCAGGGAGTGCTTTAAGGAAAAATAAAGATTTCACGAAAAAAGAGCACTCATGGAAGAATAGACGGAGACACTTAAATAGGTGGTAAACAGGCCATGCTCCCTGGGAGGACCAAAGACAAGAAAGAGAGGCTAAAACAAAAAGCCAACGAACAGAAAGCAAGCAAATGTGAGTGACAAAACACAAAACCAATGGGACACAACGGGCGGAATACATTCCTAAGTACGATTTCGGCACGTCCTCAGTATGTTTTACAACCAGGCAGCTGTACTGTCTTGTAGGCTTTGACCTAAAAACTATGCTGAGAGAATCAACGATTTTAAATTCGGTTTCTGATCATAATATCCATCACTGTACCTCTTCTAGTCAAGAATCCACCAAAAGCTTTCTGCTCCGAATAATGTGATGTTAATTATGCCAGCCGCCCCCCTCCCCCCGGCAGTGCCTGAAAGCATAGGCTCCATTTTACACAGCCCCACTACCATGCCAGAATCCACATTTCCAAGTATGTACAGCATGCCCAAGCAGAAACCAAGCGGTCTATTAGGTGAGGCATCATTTCCATTCACACATCTACACACCCAGGCCCATTGGGCTCAAAAGACTTCAGTCTCCCCCCCCTTCCCCCGTCGTGTGTGTCAGCCCGACTGAGACAGCTTCCCGGGCGCGCGCACACAGCCGCACCCGAGTACTTCACAACAGGTCTATAAAAGACCATTCACTTGCTAACGAGGCTTTGTTGTGTTTTCACCCCTTCTTAGAGCCCCTGCATCTCCTCTCTGCATATGGCTGGAAGAATCAGCCCCCTCCCCCGAAATTGTTGGTAGCCACCCCCCCCCCCACCCCCCCCCCGAAATTTGGCTCTAGTTGCGCCTCTGTACACACCTCAAATCCACCTGTTCTTTTCTCTCCTCGACCTCCTTCTTATAAGGAGGCCTTGAATGTTGGCTTACCTGCATACTGTTCTCTAGTGTCGGAGCGGGAGGGCATTGACTGGTGTGGGCATTGTTGGGCACACTTCTCTCAGGGTACCTTAAATGTCTCTCCCTCAGGACAACCCCCAGCTTATGACTTTGGTTATAAAACACATTCACTGACGCCGTAACAACCCGTAGACAGGCACGGACACATCAGACACATGAATGCTCTGTGGATAAATGCATCGCTGCAGAGACCTGTGCAATATGTAGGTCACAGATTAAAATGGAATAAAGCGGAGTGACAGAGAACTTCTGGTAATACAGTCAGCTCATACTCTGCATCTTACATTCATTTTATGTCTCTGGTATTGCCAACTCTCCTGCTTCTGTCCTGAAATTTCTAGATTTTTATGATAATGGCTCTGTGTTGTGCCCTGAAAATTCAATTTCTGATCACGTGATTTTCAGGATTAGATTTAACTTTCTATTGTTTTGGGAGGAAATTGCACATTTTACAATGTTCACACCTGCCAAAAAGAGGGGCGCAAAGCCCAGTGACATGCCCTGTTTAGATGTAAACAGCATAAAAATATCGATCGCATGTAAAGTCACAGGAGGCAGTGCTAGAGGTTTGTTAATAGGTAATGTTTTTCCCAACTCAGTATTCCTAATGTTATCACCCGCTGGAGGATGAAAGAGACATTCAGGGTTAGGCCCGGATGTCGTCAGCAGGTGCATGAATTTACTGAGTTAACGATTTGGAACCTGTGCCCTGCAGATTACACACAGACGCACAAAATAATCTCTACCTCAGTTAGTTACATGAAAGCACTGAGCTAGAGTTGGAACCCTTGGTCTGTAGGTTGCACCTACATGTCTACGCCGGGGGCATTAAACCACTAAATTGTCTTCCCATTATTAAACACCGCAGCAGGTAGGTTACACTGAGACCAATGCAGATATTATCAGTCCCAGCTGAGTCCTTCGTCTCATGGGCGCATCTCCACTTACAAATTGGAAACAAGTTGCCACTGTTAGATAGGAGTCGCTTGGACTGAAGAGGCGAACTGATTGCTTTTGATAGCGTGTATCGGATAACACTTGGGCGCATCTTGGAGATACTAGCTGTCCCCAAATACTTACTGAACCTGCGGATTAGCCTCCACAGCAGTAGTGAACAACGGACATAAAGGCGAATGTACACCCATGTTTGGTCCTCGCGCAGGGGTCAGGCAGGGCTGCGTTCTAGCCCCAGCCCTACTTAACATCTATATCAACGGCATAGGGAAATCTCTAAGCCATCTTGGCCTTGATGTACCCAAGACGGGGGAACAACATCGTCTAATCTTAATGTTTGCACATGATGGGCTGATTCTAGCACGCACAGAACTGGCCATGCATCAGCTGTTGGAAGGCTTTGAGCTTTTTTTTTTATAAAACAAGGAAATTAACAATCAATATACAGAAAATAACGTTTGTGATAATGAAATCCAAAGCCAAGTTAAAATCGATCTTTAAGATCTATGATAAATCAATAGAGCAGGTGAAAACCTAGGATTATTTGGGCATTCGGATCGATGACCAGCTTCACCGGAGTGCCCAAGTAACCTAGTCTAAAGTGATTTTGTCCCAACAGGCCTTAGTGGTTCGGTGATTTGCAAACAAATACAAAAATCGACTAATAAAGCCTGTATTGACGGCATATAAAACCAAAGCGGTAGCAGCTAGTTCCTGTGGTGCCGAAATTTGGGGATTCGCAAATGTGCAGGTGCTACAAAAAGTGTAACATTCCTTTTTGAGGCAGTTATTATATTTAGGTCTAGGAACTCCAATGGCAGTACTCGGAGCCAAACTGGGAATGACCTCCGTAGCGGATCTTATCGCTCTTCACCTGGTCAGTTATTTGATAAGAGTCTGGACTCTTCCTGCCCTCACAGAGTTATGGAAGACCTTACTGCATGTCTCGTGAAGCTAGATTTGTAGCACTTTGCCATCATTTAGACATATATAGCACATTCTTAAGTCAATTGACTGCGCAGATCTATGGCACAATCCAGAAAACATTATCCAAGCCACATTACTAATGGTGAAAAAAATACCGGGCGCTTATGTGGCAAAAGCACAAACTCATTAATGGTGCGCTATTGACAAAATATCTGAGGATGAAGCCCGAATCCCGGTGGGAGCCATTCCTTGATCTGATTTTGCCACCTGAGAAAAAGGACTTCTACCTCAGATTTAGTCCAGGAACATTACAGGTTTAGACGTGCACCAAATCTTGGTCTAAGGTCTCTGGGCCAAGAGTTGGCACGTGCTGCTGCCCATCGGGCGGCTAAGAAACACTGACTCACTTCATGCCGCTTTGCGCTACGTCATTTGCCCCCAAAGGTTTCATCTTTGTCCCTTGTTTTTAAAATTTCACACGAGGAACTGCAAGGATGCCCTAACACTTTGTTACAGAACTGACCGGCTGGAAATTGATCAGGCTGTAGCATTTTACATATACGTCACTTGGAAGAGAAGACAACTGTTCAGAAGGTTGGGCGGTGAGAGTAACATACACAGCAAGACGGGGAAATAAATAAGTCTATCAGTTATTCTCGCCCAGAACATTTGGCTGCTAGTGATTCAACTTGCACTTTTACAGCAACAGCAGTGACGGAGGCATGGAGTGACTCTTTAAGTGAATCAAGATTTACATCTTTTGCGAGTAGTTGATCAGCACTGTCAGTTGCCTTGTATAGCTGTTTATGGTACCATGTCTCCACCTTTGGCATTGATGCATTCTATTCCTATCTTTGCCTCACATGGTGGCACTTTCACTACCTGTGCATCGATAAAGCCATGGAGATGGACTAATAGTTTTAAATCGTCAGCCGCCCTCACTGACAATAATATATAGCACTTTATCCACTCTCGGTACAGTTACATTATTACTCGTCTGTTTTTATCATGCAGAATTTATTTGTGCACAATAAGTCCTCACCACTTTCGTAGATACGCTTTTTCTGCACTGGAGGTGCACCTTTGTTTCACTTATTCACGCTGCCACTTGCTACTGTGCGCCTCCCGCATACAAACATTGCATATTAACAGCATTGTAATGGAGGAGGATAGTGACAGTAAATGTTTGGTCTAACCCTCTATGCCATTCAGCGAAGTCATGAGGATTAACTGTAAATTTGTTGGAGTGCAGTTAGTATAGGCTGGGACTCATACTCTAGGACGCGGATGGGAGGCTGATCACTATCAAGGGAGTATGCTTCTGGGGATGTTTTTAGAATGTTGTACTCCATGGGATGTGTATTCTTTTTATGTGTTACATGTTCTCGGGTAAATCTGTAAATGTAATGCTTAAATATTGTATGGCCTTATTGCAAAGCTGAAACAATAACTAATAAATAAAATGCAAATGGAAACTGATGGTTCAGATTAGGTTTCTTATTTTATCTCCTCATTTCTTGAGGCGCCTTCCTGCGGTACTGTTGGGGATTCCAGGGAAGAACCAGGCGCTGATGGGTTGATAAATTCTACATCTGAGAAGGGTATGGCTACTGAGGTTGTTTCTGTTGTAGGGTCGATTGGAGTACTAGTAGGATCATCCAAAGGAGGAATTGCGTCCGAGTTGGAGTTCTCTTTTGGTGGCATTCATTGTCACAGTGGACCCACCGGGCACAATGGGCTCACTGGGCAGCACAGTGGACCCCAGCGCCACTGCGTGCAGGAATGGGGGTGCAGGCGGGATCAGAGTTTCCCGAGTTCATTTCACTGGTAAAAGTTAAGGCAAGTCCACAATGCTGCGCTGGATCCCACCCTATGCTGCATTTTGGAGAGGAGATTCTTGAAGTGCTGGATTATTGCAAAATCTTTTTTGCTGTCCCTCAGTAGTACTGTTTGTTCAGCCAATATGGATGATTGCGATTTGCCATTTATGTTATTTGTATAAGGTATTACTGTATCTTGGGAGCAGTGTCATACTCATTAATTATTTCAATAATCAGTAGAAATTAACATTTTTCTTTATTTGAGTTATAGGTTTGAATTGCATGTTTCCTCAGTGTGAACTATGTTTACGACTCTGACAAAGTGTAGAATACGGCCTTTTATTCAAAAAGTAAACATGATTCATAACATGTGTTACAGAGACCTAAAGGAGCGCAGAAAGATGAAAGGCTCAAGGCAATTTAGCATTAAAACACAGACCGAGGCCCATGAAAGTCTGCCAAAATGGACTACGCCAGAGATAAATGTACTGACACTTTTACAGAAACAAAAGCGAATACAAAAAACACTGAAATACTTACTTGTGGCCTTGCTGTCTGTCAAGTACCCCATGGCAGAGATTCTTGGAGCCCTGCCCACGGGGTCATTAGGGTCAGGAGCCTTCAAACAATCACGGACACTCAACTCTCACTAACCCTTTGATTTCATTAAGTAGCCAAACCCCATTCCTCCATCTTATGATCCTAAAACGTATACTCCCCTTCCTACGGTTCCCTGAGTCCAGACAGCCATCCTACGCATACTCTCCTGGCTAAAACTATGCCATTGACATCTACTTGAAAATACAAGTTTTTGTTCTCATGGATCTAAAACAGTGACTTGGCTACCCTGCCACCCTTTGACCTTAGAGCACATCTTAGAGCTCTGCCGTGCACCTACCCTGACATGGCAATCATGCTAGAGAGATACACCCTGCGCCATATTAGATATCGTCATCAAATACACTGACTACATAATGATGAAACGAGAGGGAGTATGCATTCAACTGCTCAAAAATTCTACTTTATCCACCTTACCACACCTCACAACATAATCATGTGTACATGCACAGCCAAGCTCCAGTGACAAGTTCAAAGCGCCTCTTATGACCGACACACAGTAACAACAACGCTTCCCACTGAGGCCACACGACAATCGTGCTCTATCGACCATGCATGCTAGCTTCAGCTTGCACAAAAGCTGCCAAGGCTACCATGCAAGCAACCTCCAGCTTGCGCCAACTCTAACCAGCCAGTCTGGCACACATGCTTTGGTTTGGTCCTATATTGAATAGAAAAGCAGGTGCACAAGCTCCAACAGCTTACACCAATCAGTACTTCTGTCTTGTCGTAGTTGAGTTTGAGGCAGTTGTCTCTCATTCACTTGGCTACGTTGGTCAAAAATGAATGCCTATTTAGTAATAGATACCATGTCCTGACCATTGCCTGAGCCCTTGTAATTGTTAATTTAAAATACTGTTTTAAGCTAGTAGCTTGTTTTATTTTATTCCTATATTTAATACTGTGTTATTATAATTTATGGTGTTGAAACTAGAGAGGTGGCCCCACTATCCAAGGGGACAGGGCACTGAAAACCAGTAAAGAGAAAGAATTTCCCCTTGGTTAAATAAAGTAACACCCGAGCTATTGCTCTTAAACCAGACTGTTGGTGTGCAACGGTCTGTATAAAACTGTGCCAATAGGGTCTCTTCTTATTTGGTTAAAACATTTTTTGTTATCGTTATTGCGCCGTATTTTGTCATATTTAGCATTCAATGTATTAGGATGTACAGTTTATGCTATTGATGGAGCAAGGACTCACAATGAGACTTGCTCGAAAGCAATCCTCTCACAGTATTAATTAATTTGTATTAAAACCATATAATGTCTTATTAATAACGTGCAACACAAACATATTTATCTAGAAGATGCTTGCCTATGTGTTTTCCGCTAATAAGTAATCCTTTTCTAATCCAAAATGGCTGCTAAAATGCGGGAACTCTACTGCACATGTGTCAACCATGTCACGTGGTATGACGTCTTTCTTTGCTTGCAGGGAAACTTGTGCTTCTGCGCAGTGTATGCTAAAATGGCCGCTTTAATGTCCTCACATGCTAAAGCTTATGCATTGCTGCAATTAATAATGTGGTATTTAACGCTACTAATGCGGGATAGACATTGATAATTAAATGGGATTAGAGTAGAAATAGGAGGTATACAGTGAAAACAATTATTTTTGATTTTAATATGTTTCTTCTTTGATTTTCTATTAGTACGTAAAGTGGGCCTGGGTTGACTAAACGGCAGCTCAAGAAACCATGTGACTTGCGCATGCGCCCTGAAAACTAACAAAGGAAAGCGATGAAGTCAACTTGGAAGGACTGGGCGGAGGCAAGATGGCGGCCGCTTAGAGGCCGAGTGCAGCACTAGCGACGCCACCCTGGGTTACGTTCCGAAGTAAAGACCCCTATAGGTTCGTGGAATGTAGGTGACTTAAAAAGGGACTCGGAAAAAATATCTATCGGATTATCCTATGCTGGGATCACGGAACCCCCGTAAAAGACTGTGCACACTGGTTGCAAGAATCGGGCTCCGGATTATCAGGCGCTCTATCTTTAAGGTTCTCTCTCACCCGGCGAGCCGGGGATCCTGGAGTAGCGGAGGAATGGCGCTGAAATCGGCGGCAAATGCCGTGGGCAAAGCAGCAGCAGCTATGCGAAAGCTACGTGGTGAGCCGCCTGCGAGCTCAGCGGCGCTGGAGCAGAGCAACCCAGAACAGGCACCGAACGACCTGCAGCAGTCACGCACGCCGGAGCAGGCGAGGAGGGGGAGAGGCGGGGCATCTGGAAAGAATCGTCCAGCTGGCCCCTCGGTAGCTGACATGTTGATGCGTGGCAAGGAGCAGCATACCGAGGCAGCAGGGCCGGCAGCAGCTCGTATAGCAGCCCCAAATACAGAGAAAAATGCCAGAAGGAAACAGAATGAGGAGGTGAGCCCGGGCAGATCTATTGAAGTATCTCAGAGCCCGAAATCTAACTTGGTTGCTGGGGACCTTAATGATACTGTTCCATCTGCTACAGAGCCCCCCGTAGTGACAGTGATACCGGTCATGAGGGGAACGTCCCTCTGGGAGATAAGGTGGGGGGGGGGCAGCACAGTAGCTCTCCCTGTTGTATCACGGAATACAGAAGCAAACAGCAAGACCGATGATGCTTTGAATATGGCCTCTATCTCTGAAGGTGTAACAGATGGTAGGGGGCTACAGCAACCTGCCCCAATATTGGGGAGTAGTGATGCAATGTGCGGAGTGGATCTTCTAGGGGATAAGGATAGATCGGATCTGGATAAGGATAAAGAGCCCAGTGACTGTTTTTTTCTGTCTCCGAAGGGGCTGAATGGTCTGATGATGATCGGAGCTCATCATTAGGGGGCAGTAACTTGGATTCAGACCTGGAGGATAGTGATCTAGATCTCCCCACAATAACCAAGAAGTCTAATGTGCAGTCAGACGTACAAGGCATACAAGGTCGAGGAAGAAAGGACTTGAGATGGGATTACTCATCCGCTACTCCGCTTTCTGGTAAACCCTCCTCGGGAGCTGATTCCAACCCCCCTATACTGGAGGTTATACACCAGGCCATTCTCTCCCACAGGGAAGAAACGCGTCAGGACAGTTGTAAGGCGCAGGCCGCCATGAGAAAAATGCAAGGGGTCGTCAGGAAGCTCTCCAAGGCTTGTTTTAATGTAGGTGAGAGAGTGACGAACCTAGAGGAAAGAATAGTTGCGACTGAGGCCGAAGCAGCCAGCGCATCAACCAAGGTGGAGGCTCAAAGCTCACAGATTAAGGACATTCAGTGGAAGCTGGAGGAATTTGAGAACAGGCAGAGGAGGAATAACCTTAGGGTATTGGGGGTGCCAGAGGGAGTGGAAGGGACGGACGCCAGGGTATACATTATCGAATTGTTTAAGTCTGCCTTTCCAGAGCTGCCAGAATGGAACTGGACTGCGGAAATCCAAAGAGTACATCGCATTCCGTTTAAACGACGTGTTCCAGCTAGAGAGGGGGACAAACCGCGAGCAATTCTGGTGTTCCTAGGGAATTTTCTCCTGCGGCAGGCTATTTCAGAAAAGGCCAGACCAGAAACTAGGAGATCTAGTGGGGGGGGTCTCATTTTTTGTTCGCCCTGACTTCTGCCATTCAACGGTAGAGAGACGCTGGAGGCGGAGACAGCTAATAAAACCATTTCAGGAAAAGAACATCCAGGTTTATCTGATTAACCCGGCACAACTCAAGGTGATCCATGGGGGACAGACACTTTATTTTTCTTCTGAGATAAAAGCCAGAGAATATTTGGACGTTGTGGACAAATAAAGCTTGGGTGTGAATTGAAGAAAGGGTGAGGGGAAAAAGAAGAAGGAAGGTTATGTTTGATAGGATAAAGGGGGTAAGAGGAAGTTATGGTAGGTAGTTTTAGAAGGACCCAGGTCGCTAATGCTACATACATCACATGCACAGACCTAGGTCTGAGCGCCTCACAAGGGTGGTGGGAATGGGGGGATGAGGGGGGCTGGGTGGGGGTTGGATGGGGTGGAGGGGGTAGAGAGGGTGGGAAGGATGGGGGAAAAGTTGAAAAGAGGAAAAGTACCTGGTGTTATGTTTTTTGTGATTTTTTTGGTGATTTAGGGCTTGTGGTATCTAAACAGAGGATTGGGCTGGGTCAGAAGAGAAATGCTATTTCAGTAGGGCTAAATGGGGAAACTTAAGATATGTACCCTTAATATTGGGGGTTTAAATAATTGGAGGAAGATGCAAATGATGGGGTATTTTGTAAGGTCGAACCATATCGATGTTTTATGTTTACAGGAGACCCATCTACCATGGGCAAAAAAACACTTATTAAGGATAAGTGGTTTTGAGTTGCTGGCCTGCTCCTCACAGACATCTACTGTTAGAGGGGTTGCAATACTGGCCAGATCCACGTTGGGAGGGGCTAAGCGTCATCTGGTAGATTCCCATGGGAGGTGGGCACTGGTTGAACATGATCTAAGGTTTACAATATGCACAATTTATGGTTCCAATCAGGATGACCTGGAGATATTTGAACGTCTTGAAGTTGAATTATTGAACTGGCCGAGACCTATTATAGTATGCGGAGATTTGAATATCTCTGCTGATTTTACAAATAATACTGTTTATGTAGGCCGTAAGCCCAGGGTATTTCGAGCAGTGACCTCAGTATGGGAATCACATGGTTTGGTAGATGTCTGGGGTTGTAAGGAGCCTAATGACCCGGGTTTTACATATTATTCATGCCCCTTCAAGAAATATACGAAGCTGGACTATTTTCTGATCTCTGCATCAGAATTAGAGAAAGTTAGTATTATTAAACTCCCGAAAGTGCTGTCTGATCACAGTCCATTAATGCTGGAGTATGAGATAGATATTTTAAATAAAAAGCACTCAAGGTGGACTTTTGAGAGGAAGCTTTTAGCTGACCCCAAATATTTAGAACATCTGAGGAAGTGGGCCCAAGATTACTTTGATGTGAATCGCTTTAGCTCATCCAGAAATAATGTCTGGGACGCGTTCAAGGCAGCCTTGAGAGGCGAGACGATCAGCTTCTCGGCTAGGCTAAAGCAAGAGGCTCGTCGTGAAAATGAGAGATTGGTCTGCCAACTAGTAGAGGCAGAGGAACAACATATAAAGGATATTGGGCAAGGGTGCGAAGCCGCAGGGAGTCAACAAAAGATTCCTACTATAAAAGCAGAGTTGCATAAGTGGTTAGCCCAGAAGGCAGCCGATGAGTATCACACACACAGGGGCAAGATGTATGAGACGGGAGAGCAGGCGGGCAAACTATTAGCACTCCGGATCAGGCAAGAAAGCAGCAGAAATATAATATCAAAAATACAAGAGGAGGGTCGGGACTATACGGAGCCAGCCGATATATTGGAAGTTTTTTAAAACTTCTATCAGACATTGTATAAAGAAGTGGGTGGTCCAGAGGGTGTTAGCCTAGGGTTTGAAGATATAGGCCCCCAGTTGGATAATTCGGAGAAAGAAATGCTGGATAATGATCTGGTAATAGAGGAAGTGGTAGAAGCATTGCAGGAGTTAGCAGCAGGAAAGGCTGCAGGGCCGGATAGTATACCACTTGAAGTATATAAGAGTATCCAGAACGAGATTGCCCCAATGTTATTGGATTTATTTAATGGTATAATATGTTCCGGTCAAATCCCTGAATCTTGGAAGGAAACGAATATTATTGTGTTCCACAAGAAAGGGGAGCCTAAGGAGAACCCCAGTTCATATCGTCCAATATCCCTCATCAATACGGATACCAAGATCTATGCCAAGGTTCTGGCTAGAAGGCTGGGAAGGGTCATAGGCTGTCTGGTATCCCCGTGGCAGCATGGGTTTATCCCAGGTCGAGGGACAACTGACCACATCAGGCGGGCCATTACACTTTTTGATGTGCAAGCTGCCACGGGGGGGCGGATGGCCATGATCCTTCTAGACGCAGAAAAGGCCTTTGATCGCGTCACGTGGAAGTATTTGTGGGGGATATTGGAACAAAGGGGCTTCAGCCCTAAAATAATCGGGGCTATCAGAGCCATGTATTCCGATCCAAAGGCCAGAATCCAGATAATGGGAGGTAGCTCGGAAAAAGTGTATATTTCTAGAGGGACACGTCAGGGTTGTCCCTGTTCACCAATTCTTTTCGCCCTATACATAGACCCGCTGGTACGGAAATTATTAGGATGCAATGAAATAAAACCGGTAGTTTTTAATCGATTTGAGACTAAATTGCTGGCATATGCCGACGATCTGGCCATAATTACGCCGGAACCAGATACGGCATTGATAGCTATTACAGGGATTGCCAGCGAATTTGGACATTGCTCGGGGTATCTGCTGAATGAAAGTAAAACTCAGATAATTTGCACTAAAAATGTTAGAAGGCAGGATGAAAGGTATTCTGATTCAGCGGTTTATTTGGGAGTTAGGATAGGCTCGACAACAGATACCATTATAAAAGATAACTTTACCCCACTCCTAAAAACAATGGTAACTGACCTTAAAAGAATAGATGCCTTACATCTGTCTATAATAGGGAGAGCAAATCTACTTAAAATGACCATGCTCCCCAAGGTACTATATCTCTTTCGCTCTATCCCGTTTATGATTGAGGAAGGCCTAATAAAGTCAATAGAGGTAGTTTTTATGAATTTTATCTGGCAATATGGTAAAATCAGGCGCTCCATGAGATATTTGTCTCTCCCACAAGAAAAAGGAGGGCTTGCAATCCCTAATATTAGATTTTACCAGTGGGCCTGTTTGTTAAGTCAGATGGCGATTTTAATTGATTCAGCCTCAAACCTATCGGATACTCCACTCAGTAATAATAACCCTCCTTCCATCTTTGAATTACTACTGGGTAGAGAAGCTCTGGGGCTTTTGCTTCGGAAAACCGATAGGCGTTACTATAAGAAAATGCGGTACAAGGTTTTAGATGGTGTCTGGGAGGTTTGGAAACAGGTGCAAAAAGTCCTAACAATCCCTAAAATTAGTTATTATACACCGGTTTGGAACTGTAGTATGTTTCCTCAATTTAGTAAGGATAGGATATGGAGGCTCTGGGAGCAGCAAGGAATTAAAAGAATAGGTGATATATATGAGGGGGGTAGGTTGATGAGATTTGAGGATATTCAGCAAAAATTTGGTATCCCGGATAATTTAGGCTTTAAGTTTTTTCAGATTCAGGATACTCTGAAGGGGATCAGACCACGGATTATCCCTGGGGGCAGAATTGATATATTGGACTATTTATTAGGTGGTGGAACTAGGATTAAAATGATATATAGGTCTCTGTTATCGGGGACCCAGGATGATTTGGAGAAATTTGAAGCTGCATGGGTAACGAAACTTGGGGACCCAGATGTTGACATAGATAAAGCATTGCAACTCGCGGGGAAACTCTTTCGCTCCACGAATTTGAGAGCCCAACACTATAAGACCCTTTTTAACTTATATTTTACACCAGCAAAATTATTTATGTGGGGTAAAAAGGAGGACGATAGATGTCCGCGGTGTTTGGAAGGCCCTGCTGACTTGCTGCATATGTTTTATCATTGTAGTAAATTAAGTGCAATTCAAGGAGAAATTGGGAAATTTTGGGAGGGGCTGCTAGGAGTTAAGATCACCCTATCCCCTACCCTAATGATAATGGGATTCGATAGTAACTTGAGGCTCAATAAAGAAAAAGAAGCATTTGTATTTATATCTGTGGCGGTCCTCCGGATATTGCTTGCGGCAGGATGGAAGGATACGGTAGCACCATCCTTTCAGATGTGGGTGGCTAGATTCCTTGGGATTCATAATATTGAATCCTCCCTATATATGCATCGGGGCAGGAAAATGAGGGAATTAGGAATGATTATTTGGGCTCCCATGAAGCGGTGGAGGGACGGCTGCTTGGAAGAAGCTCGAGTGAGATTCCCTATATCTTTTTTCCATATCTATTAGTCCCGATGGGTGATGGATGGCTATTTTTTATCTCTGTATGGACGTATCAGCCCCGTTTTACTATGTTAGAGTAGAAATAGGAGGTATATAGTGAAAACATTTATTTTTTATTTTAATATGTTTCTTCTTTGATTTTCTATTGGTGCGTAAAGTGGGCCTGTGTTGACTAAACGGCAGCTCAAGAAACCATGTGACTTGCGCATGCGCCCTGAAAACTAACAAAGGAAAGCGATGAAGTCAACTTGGAAGATGTCCATGGACATGACCCGCTGATCACCTTCACAGTTCATCCGAAATGTCCTACAAATTGATACATTTTGTATACACTTTGTATTAAAATCGTTGTGAGACGGGTGGGAAATAAAGCAAATGTATTCATTGAGAGGGGCGGTATTTTAAAACAAAGGGCTTAAGAAAATTGAACTAAATTGACATGGTGTGAGGATCAACCCCCAGTCCCTGTCCAATCAGAATTAGTGGGCCCATAATTTTGAAACATTAATGGGCGGTACCTGGGCATAGAAGGGTATAATAGATATAGAATTAGCTAATTAGTTAGCTCAGCGCATTAGGAGAACAGACGGACAGATGCGGTAGCAGAGAACCGATGCTATTGCAGAACAGAGCAGACTGACCGCTGTCCGAAGAGGTCCTGAGGTGGGGGCGGCGGACTCTAATAGAAGAAGACGCGGAAGAACCGAGGAGGAACGAAGTGTCAGAGAGGGAAACGACGCAGGCGTCGGTTGGTAGAGAGGTCACCTAACCTGTCTTGAACCTGGTCCGGAGGTCTTGGTCTTCATCTTTCTTGGGACCCTTTCCAACTCCTTGGCCAAGGGGTTTGGTTTTCACACCTTTAGGTAACTATAAACGCATAATCTTTAGTTTGTACTGCTGTCTCTATCTTCTCCTTTCTGAGGGACCGTCATTTGTGATAAATAGGTGATTATATAGTGTGCTTCCTCCTTGATATGCGATTAAGTGCCATGTGGCTTGTATTTTACTCTGCTAAATAATTTTAGATAAACATTTTAAAACTTCCTGAGTTAGTGATTATTTCAGGTGTTTGATGAGAATATATTTTGTATATTCTCATTTTAACCCCAGTTATCAAAGGTCCATTGGTAAGTCATTACTCTTCAATCAGAAAAGGTAATTGGTAGCAGGGATTTGATAAAGAGTACAACTGATTCCCACCAGCGGTGATTACTAGTTAGTGTGAATGAATGGGCCCAGGTGAGTATTCTGTGTATGAATGCTTGTTACTAGTGACCCGCTGGATCACTATGCATACATTTTTAATAATGTGGTGGTTTCTTTTAAAAAATGTATTGATTGTTCTTTTAAACACTCTGATTTACAGAGTTTTCCAGATTTAAAATTTTAAAATAAACAAATATTTGTAAGTATTACATCTCTATTTGGGGTATGTTTTGGTTTAACATGTTGACACAGTAAGAGTTGTATGTTAAGTGTGTGTGATTGGTTTAAGAGCAATAGCTCGGGTTTTACTTTATTTAACCAAGGGGAAATTCTTTCTCTTTACTGATTATAATTTATGGGCCATCATTACAAGTTTGCCCGAATTTGATGTAGGGATACCGGGGGCTGAAAATCTGGGGCTGGATATATCAGACCCAGAATTATTATTTCTTTTTGT
Organism: Calotriton arnoldi; assembly: GCA_963921515.1. NCBI lineage: Eukaryota > Metazoa > Chordata > Amphibia > Caudata > Salamandridae > Calotriton > Calotriton arnoldi. The sequence goes on along the minus strand of CAWUFW010000043.1, from coordinate 2,505,198 downwards.
AAATCCTTTTTATTTTGTAATATTATCTTCGGGACCGTCCATACATTTCGCTTTGGTACAGCAGTTACATAATTTTTTTAGCAAAACATCAATCAACGTGATACAGAATATATGCCAGTATTAATACTCGGATTAATCAAACCTTGTGCGCCTTCCCCGTCTTATAATATTCCCTTGGGCTGTTATGACCCTTTCAACAGACAAACGTTATTGTGATGCTCCTGCTGTGTCCAAATAAATTATGGGGAGTAGTCGTGTTCACAGTGTGCACTAATTCCCTCTTGTATTTATGCCTTATATGTGTCTGCCTATACTTATACTGTAAAACTAATAGAACTTACTTAGGTATCTTTGTAACATTAGATACCAAACCGAAACATAAAACTACTGCAATTACCGGGGGTCCTTTGTCTGCCTGATGTATCACTTTAATGGCAAATCATAACACTTATTAAGTATCTTGTCTCATGGGCCGGGGGGTCTCCGGGTAGGGGGGAGAAAGGGGAAGAAGCGGGTGCGGGTAAGGATGCCTAACCCCCTAGCATGTCCAGGCGGGAGAAGGACAGAAGAAATCCTCCACTGTATCCCAACATCGCTATGTGCCGTGCCCTCCCTTGGTGTGTACTATTGTCCCCTCGTTCTGCCTAGGCCTGGTAATGGGCATTCTCGTTTTGGACCCATATGTGATTCCAGTCCCTATTCTGGTCCTGAGGTGTCCGTCTGTAATTACCTGTCCGTCAATTTACATGTATCCCATACCCCCAGTATTTCTGACCATGGTTCAGGCAGCGGTTTACGCCTCTTCGTGACCTTATCTTCTCGTAGCAAGGCCCTTTCCTCTGCCCTGGCCCAGCAGGAAACATCGCTTTCCCAGTCAGCTATAAGCGGACTCCGTACTGCCCTCTATCTGAGAGCTAACCTCCGTTTGGCTAGGAGCAAGGCCAGATTCACAAACCTGTGCCCCATCCGTTTGGATTTGGGCCTCAGGAACAGTCCTAGTAGGCACGCCTCCGGGGAGCATTCCATATTACGGGCCAAGACCTTATTGAGGGTTTCTACCACCGTGGCCCAGTACTGTTGGAGTTCTGGACAGAACCACAACATATGGTCAAAGTCTGCGTCCATCCTGGCACACGACTGGTCGTTTCTCCCATATACTATATTCAATTGGTGCGGTGAAAGGCAAGTCCTACGTATTATGTTGAACTGTATTAGTTTGAAGGCCGTATTCCTTGAAACTTTTTTGGGGCTGCCCAGGGCCCTTTGCCATTCCTTCTCAGTCAGTTGCCAGGGTGCCCTCCCACCGTTCCCGAATTTGGGGCAGGGGTCACTGAGACATCTCCGTTATTGCCAGGTATAGCCACTTCACCAGATGTCCGGCAGCTCCCAACGTCACCATCGCTTGGAGAGCCGCATGCGTGGCCGGTTCACCCATGCCATTCCCCCATAAGGTTACAAACGCTCCCCTTATCTTATGATAGTTCAAGAACTGCCCTGGTGGCAGATCATGGTATTCCAAAAAATCCTTCAGAGGGAGCATTACCCCATCTTGGTAATAATCTCCAACAGACCGAATACCTGCCTCCTCCCAGCCCTGCAATTGCCGCTGTGTAAGGGGAGGGCCTACTCCCATCTGAGGTATTCCCGTAAGTGGTAGGTCTGGTGCATAAAGCCACATAGTCGGTGCCCTTTTCCTGCATCTATCCCAACATGCCATTGCCACAGCGAGTAAGGCAGTCATGTTTTTAATCTTCAGGCGGGGGTTGAGCATCCTGGCTAGCAGAGTTCCTCGGGCGGAGTGAGCCGGTAGCGCCAATGTCTCTAACCCTCGTCCATCTAACCATCTGGCCAGCCACTGAATCTGCGCCACCAGATAATAAGCTTCAAGGTCTGGAGCACTCAGCCCCCCCCTCCGCCCAGGGCATTCTTAAAGTCTGCAGGGAAACCCGATTTTGTCCACCGTCCCACACCAAATCCCTCAACAGAGCATCCAGGGCCCTAAACCAGCTCCTCGGGATCACTACCGGCAAATTAACAAAGAAATACAACATTCTCGGCAGCACCACCATCTTGGACAATGCTACTCTAGACATAACTGGCAACTTAAGTGAACGCCAGAAAGACACATTCGCCCTCAAGGCCCCACCCAGGTTCCCCTCCAATAGGTCTCTCTGTCGATGGTACACCTGGATTCCCAGGTACCTGAAAGTGCTCGGGGCCCATTCCAGGTCCATCGGGAGGTCCAGTGGCCTGTCAAGTTCAGGTCTTAGGGGAAATACACATGTTTTTTTCTAATTAACGCACAATCCTGACAGCTCTGCAAACTCTTCCAATATGTGCAATACCTCCCGGACCCGCGGGATTCGTTCTGGAGATAAACCAAGATATCGTCCTCGTAGAGAGAGACTATGTGTTCCGTCCCCTCGAGTACCACTCCAAGATCCCCACCCTCTTGCCCGAATCGATCTGCCAATGGCTCAATGGCCAGGGCAAAGAGCAGAGGTAATAGGGGACACCCCTGCCGGGTTCCTCTATATATGGGATATTGGGACGATACCGTGCTGCCCGTGCGGACTCTAGCTCTGGGACTCGCATATAACAGACGGACCCACTTCAACCAATCATCCCCCAATCCCATCTTCCCCATCGTCGCTTGTAGGAAGTCCCATCTCAAAGAATCAGAAGCCTTTTCCAGGTCCACAGCTACTACTACAGCAGCGGGATATTCCCCCAAATCCCAGTGGAACAACACATGATACAGTCTCCTCAGAATAATGGATGTTGAACGTGAGGGGATAAACCCCTTTTTGGTCCACATGGACCAGTGCCTACATCTGGGGTAGGAGCCTGGCCGCTAGCACTTTACTGAGTATTTTAAAGTCAAGGTTTAACATCGACAACGGCCTAAATTCCGATATATCAGCCACCTCCTTCTTAGTTTTAGGCAAGGGGATCACCAACTCCTCCCTGGCCAACATTGAAAGATGCTCCTCGTCCCATGCTGTAGCATACCTTTGTTCCAGTTTTGGGGCCAACAAATCTACAAAAGTAGAGTAAAATTCAGCCGGGAGGCCGTCCAGTCCCGGAGTCTTCCCCCGCGCCATGTCTTTAATGGCTGCTCTAATTTCCTGCAGCTTAACCGGCTGTGCCAAAGTCTCCCGTGCGGTCTGATCTAGCTGTCTTAGCCCCAACCCTTCAAGATATGTCACTATCCTGTCGCTCTGTATTTCCACTGGCTTCCCATATAATCACTAATAGTATTCTCTGAAAGTGTCATTAATGCCCCGAAGAGAGTATATCACCTGTTCAGTAGGATCCCAAATACTAGCAATTGGCACTCCTCTACTCTCTGGCTTAATCAACCACCCCAATAGCTTCCCTGCACTGCCCTGCCACCTTCTACATGCTGCCGCTCTTGATAGCTTCAATAATCTAACATACTCAGTCTCTCCCACGCGGCACTATAGATACTCTTCACCTCCGCCAAGCGTCTCTGAGTGTCCACTCCTCCATCAACTTCCGCATCCAACAACCATATCTGGGCCTCCAAAGATTCCAGCTCCTGGGTGATCTCCCTCCTGGCTCCCACAGTCTGTCCCAAGCACTGCCCTCTAATTACCACCTTAAAGGCGTCCCACTCTATCAAGTTAGAGCCAACAGTCCCCTGTTTCTTCTCAAAGTAAGTTGTAATCGCCCCAGCGAGCTGCTGTCTTAAACAGTCATCCTCTAGTAGATTGGGGTCCAAACGCCACAGTGGAATGGGGGCCTTTTCAGGGGTGGGTGCGAATCGTAATAGTAGGGGGCTATGGTCCGATATAGATCTCCCTAAATATTCCGCCTTCACTAGCATCGGGGCTAATTTATCAGAACAAAGGAACATGTCTAATCTTGTGTGCAGATCATACAGAGAGGAGTAGTAGGAGTATTCTCTCAGGTGAGTGTTATGTTTTCGCCAAATATCTAGCAACTCCCATCCCTTGATCCAATCCTGCAGGCCCTTAGCCGTCACGGCCACTTTTGTAACCCCCAATGGAGGAGTAGATCTGTCCCATGTCTGATCACATACACACTTAAAATTGCCCCCTAGAATCAGGTCACCCATTGCCACCCCCGACAGAGGTTTAGACAACTTCGTCAGGAAAGGGACTTGGTCATGGTTCGGCGCATACACACTCCCCAGCGTCACTTCTTTGCCCTTCAATCTGCCCTTCACTAGCTCAAACATCCCATCCGGGTCAATTATTGTCTGGGAGGCTTGAAACGGAACTCCAGGTCTAACCCACACAAGGGCCCCCCTTGCATATGTTGAGTACGTGGTAGCTAACAATTGCCCCCGCCATCTGCGCCTGAGTCGGCCAACCTCCCTATCCGTGAGGTGGGTTTCCTGCAGCATTACTACATGAGCACCTCTGCGCTTTATGTAATCAAGGATAGCATAACTCTTAGGAGATCCCATACCCCGGATATTCCAGGTCAGGAGCGTAAACTCCTCAGCTTGATGAGAGTCATTGGCTATCTCGTAGATCTGTCATTCCCCCCACCCGCCTCCCCCCCTATTCCCCACATCAACATCAGCAGTGGACCCCACAGCGTAGCACAAGAAACCCAACTGTAAACTCCCCATCCCGTGAGCGGCCTGACAACGGTCAGCTGCCCAAACCTGAAAAGAAACATCTCGTTAGTCAGATCGCCGCCTCCAACTCCAGGGGCGGTATCTTCTGATGGGGGGGTGGAATGAAAGGTCAGTTACCATTAGCAATGGCGGAACTGTTGTCTGGTCCCATTTGTGGTGCTGGAGGGCATCCCCTTCCCCTCCTCAAGTATCAGAAACATCCATATGAACAAGGCGTACCCATTTAGTGGTTGATGGTTAACTGCAATCCCTTATCCTTAGACAATATCATCTGCTGAGCGTGGGGTCAATTTCGGCAGCTCCATATCATTATCCCAATTGTCCTCTGAGTTAGATGGACTGCTCCCTTGATCCGAAGATGTGTCTTTATTCTGGTCCTGGCCTCTGGGCGACATTAGCCGTGCCACTGCCTTCAGTGCAGCTTCTCGATCTTGCTGTGTTTGGGAAACAGTGGGCCTCTGCAACGCTCTTGATTTTTTGGGATGGCGTTGCTGAATCCTAGCGCTACGTTTCTCCCCCTTCAAACCCGACGGCGATCTGGGTAGGGGCGCTCCCTTCCCATAGGCTTCCAGCCATGTCCAGGCTTCTTCCGGGGTGTCGCAGAAATGTATGGTACTATCTAGCACAATCCGGAGCTTCGCTGGGAACATTAATGAGTACTGTAGCCCCGCCTCTCGAAGAGCTTTCTTGGCCGGTATGCAGGAGGCTCTCTGCACCTGCACTTTGATGGTAAAGTCCGGATACATGGACACTTTACTGTTGCCCATCGTGTAGGGGCCGTGAGATCTGGACTGCTGCAATATGACATCCCTGTCCCTATAATGCAGAAGCTTGGCTACCACCGGGCGTGGGGGCCTCCCCGGGGCCGGGGGTCGACCCGGGACTCTGAGCCCTCTCCAGGGCAAAGAATTGAGATAGTGTGCCAGCCGGGATCACCTCCTTAAACCATGTTTCCATGAATGTCAGCATGTCCGTCCCTTCCGTGGTCTCCGGGATCCCCACCACCCGGACATTGTTGCGCCGATTTCTCCCTTCCGCATCTTCTGCCCTCCATTCAAGCTCTGTCACCCTGGCCGAAAGATCATCTAGCCGCGCTGATCCTGGTTTCTGCCCCGGCACTAGCTCTGTGAGGGAGTTTTCTACCTCCGTGACCCTATCTGCCAGCTTATGGTGTTCCGCCTGCAGCAGACCCAGGCCCACCGACACCGCCCCTATATCCTGCTGTAATGCTGTTTCGGTGTCGGAGATAGCCTCCAGGATCTTGTCCAAGTGGAGGTGTAGCGAGAGATCTTTATTGGTTGTGTCCCCAGTGTCTTGCCCACTATGCTGTGGGGTTGATTCCCGGGTGCTGGGCCGGGTGTTGCCTGTTTTATTTTTGGCCGCCCCATTTTACTCCTGTGAGTCTCAGCCTAGACACTCGCTCAGGGAACAGGCAGCCCCTCAGTCAGTCTGGCCCCACTCGAGGTCCCAAAGCCCACCGAAACTCCTATTTGTAACTCCTGTGGTGTCCCTTCTTATTAGGTCCCTTCTCGGTGAGCAAGGCCCCAGCCCCCAGGGAAAAGTCTCGCGGAGGATTCTGTCACTGCCTCCCAGTGCCACCTAAATCCATGCTCCTGTAGGGCCCCCAGCCCCTATTTCAATTGCCCGGCAGATAGTACGCACCAAGCAAGCCGTGTGGGCCACACCACCCGGGGTCTCATTCCATCCTGCTCTGCCCCTTCTGATTCAATACTTGCCCCGAGTGAGGAATCCACTTGCCCAAGTTTTCCACTTCTGTTTGCTGCCGCACTGCAGGCAGTCCAGCTCCCACCACACAAGGACGTGCGTGAGCTATTCACTCTCACGAGGTCTCTCAGTAGTAACCGGCCACAACTGGCCGTCCTGTGGCAGTTCCAAATCAGCCCAATGTCAAATGCCCCAAACCCGTCCCACCAGTTCACTTATTTGTCCCCTCGCCAGTTCTCACGATGCGGCTCTCAGGGATCTGTTCCTGTCCCAACCTGTCTGCCACTCCCAAACTAGGCCTCTCCATGCTGCATCAGCGTACTGCCGGCCATCTTGCTCGCTGCGCTCACCTCCGGTACTCTGGCCTTAATCCTCCGTCACTGAGGATGACCACCTCTCTTCGTCCCGGGTCGAGACTCGCCCAGCCTCGGCCGTCCCCTCGGCTTCCGTCGTAGGCCCACATGGAGAACGGACCTCCGCCGATCCCCTCTTACAGCCGCTCTGATCCTGGCCACCGCTCTCCTCTCCGTAGTGCAAGTGCCCCGCCGGACCAGCGCTCTCGCTGCAGACTGTCCGTCTTTGTCACTGCCACTCGCCTTTGATATTTTGGGCAGCAGCTGTCTCTCCGATCTGCCGCCGGGGTCTCCACCCAAAGCCGCAGCTGCGCCAGTCTCGCTCTCTGCAGGCCCGTTCCAGGGGCTCGCTCCGCAGTTGCACTATCTTAGGCGTCGAACCGGCGTCGCCCCGGCCCCAGGTCCACCTGACCGCAAGGACTAGCCCGTTCACTCGCCTTCCGAATACGGGACCTCGGGGATGCCACTCTCGGGTTCCAACAGGATTATCTCTGGACCAAGACGGAGCTCCGCAACTATGCGGCCGCCATGATCGCGGTCCAAGCCTCGCCCCTCAGACCCAGAAATATGGTGCTGTCTGGAATGCCCCTAGGCCAGTGGTTCTTAACCTGTGGTCCGTTGACCCCTATGGGTATTTTTTCTGTGGGGCGATGCTCCTCCGCCTTGGCTGAGGAGCCGTCCCTGGAATATATATTGTAAACACCCAAAAACAACGGTCAATTTAACTTGCATATTTTAAAGTTGAACATAGTACTTGACCTGGTGAGTTATAGTTTGCAAGAGATTCTGGCTGGTCTTCGCTCAGAAAATCACGTTGCGTCCTCAGACCATTGCCTTTAAAGATCCTTCCTCACTAAACAACAACACTAGACACCAAGCACAATGACTAGCACAAGATTGAATGGCAGCTAATGTTTTTTCTCAAACCCTGGTTATTCCACACAAGGCTACAAGATGAACACGGATTAACATGATAATGGAAGGTAAGACTTTCCGCCAAATAGAACAAAAAGAAATCATCTAAAAAATGTATCGCCAGAACAAAGCATGCTTAATGCACAACAGCTGTCTATCTTGCTCTCCTCTCACAAAGTTTTTCATACTTCTCTTCCCAATCCATCCTCTGCTCTTTTTCGGTTTCTCTAGGTGTGCTGTATTGATTGGAGGACATTAACTGCGACACTGTTAATTGGACCAGATTTTAGATTTTAAAAAATGCAAATATGATACACAATTACAGGTGCTTTCGTATGCAAGACTTATTTATAGATATAGCTGTGATGTCTGCCAGAACCTTAATTTGCCTTCTGATTTACTAATAAAGAATTACTCAGCAGCGTGTTAAGCAAGACACAAAAAGTACAATGTTTCTGGTTTTCAAGGTTGTATACTATCACTTCTAAGCGGTCATTGTCAGTCTATTTTAATTTGTGTAGGAGTGTGATTAAAATAGTATTTACATTGTCTTCCCAATGCCTTACCTTTCTTATTAAGAACATTGAAGGTGGCGTAGCTAGGTGGGTCTCTGAGGCCGTAGACACAATTGTATACACAGACTACTAAGTTGCTCCTGGAATAAAAGCTGTATTCGATTCATGTAATCAACAGAAAAATAGCTTTTAGAAATGCCACTGAGAGAGGGGCTTTTGCTCCGCACACAAGTTGATTACCTTGAGTGCAGCATTTGATTGGGCAGAATGTTTGTGCTTCAGCTGAAAAAGAGTGCTGCCATGCAGTTTTTGCCAAGTGGGAACAATTATGCTCAATACAGCAGACTTGAGTTAGGATGATCAAGGAATTAGGCCTGCTCTGTTTACTATGAAAAGTTACAACAAAAGCAGTAGGTTTTTTAATTATTAACTGCAAAAAGGCATATGTTAAAAGTCAATAGGCATGTAACCCCTTACGTAGTGAGACTTTTCCACCACCAGTGCGGCGCCCCTGAAGTTGGGAGCACTTTGCAACTAAGCTTTCATGATTGTTTTCCACTAAAGTTATGCAGACCAAATTTGCCTTGTTTTCTTCCACATGTTGGGCATTCTAAAGGTATCCGTGGTTTGTGGATTCTCCTGGAGGGAACCAAGAAAATTGTCAGGATATAGCAATCTTTTTTTTTCCTTTTTTTAAATGGAAAAAAAGTGCTGTGAAAGAAAGTGAATAGGTTCTTATTGTAAAACTAGCATCAGCAAAGTGTTTCCTAAACTAAGATCACACTCATCCCAGCTTTCAAGAACAGGCAGAGATGTAACAAAATACATTTTGTACCACAGTTTTTGACTATTTCTAAGTGGGCGTCTAATGTTCCTATTTTGTGTAGTTGCTACCTACTAACTGCTTGTGGTGGAAACCGGATTCAAAACCACACGTGAACCCGGTAAGCTATATATTTCTTTCGTCAAAATCTTTTTAATGCAAGTTTTCATTCAAGATAAACAATACATACATCATGTTATCACTCCAGAGCTACAACATGATGAGTGATAAGCAATGTAAGTACACAAAACACCACAGATGGTATGTCATACGTCCTAATGCATCATCCAACCCTTTAAATGTCCACATGTCTTGGGGATAGCAATTCAAATTTCAGACAAATCATATCCCAATTAATATCCATCCCCAAACAAGAAAACACAAAACTTCTAATAACAGACAATCGGAGGATCGAAGGGAGGGGCAAGCGCAGGAATTGCAAACCCATGGAGGCACAGAAGTGATGAAGGGTTGTTGGGACATTTCCCATCAGTGAGGCCTCCTCTGCATCAGGGAGGACAAAGCAATGTGAGGTGAAAGAAGTGTTGCTTAAGCGAGCACTACTCTTCACGGCCCACAGGATAAATGGGGGGTATGTGGAGGGAGTTTTGTCTCCTTCACCTCCGACCCATGCTTCAGGGTTCTCAGTTTTGTTGGAGGGTTCTCAGTTTTGTTGCTATGAAACATAGGTATTCAAGTCTCTATATAAAGTGAATAAGAGGTTGCCAGCAAACACTGAACTTCTTTTCAGAGATTGAGAATTTGTGGAACAGTAGTTCTGCTGCAAGTGTGTGCCAAAGTCTAAGAAACCAAATTTAGATGGGAGGTGAATCTTTCTTTTTCCAGAATAGGGCAATGGGTGGTTTGGCAGCTCCAGACATATGGCACACGAACTTCCAGTCAGTGCATGTTATGCCCTCTAGCGTGGGTGCATATAGCTTCACAATCAGAATGCCAGGGTCAGCAAGATTGGATAGCCCAGGGTCCTTTTGATGTGTCCCAAAATGTATTTCCAAAAGGTTTGAATAACCATACATGACCACCAGATGTATAAGAAGTTGCCAGTTAATTGATCGCAATGCCAGCACTGTGTGCAGGTCATAGCGTATATTCTGCTCAGTCTTATTGGGGTAAGGATACCATTGGTGCATTATTTTATAGGCAGTTTCTCTATAGGGGACACTTCTGTGGCGTTTTTGACCATCTCCCCAGATACCCTCCCATTGTTTATCTGAAATCTGCAGTCCCAAGTCTGTCTCCCTTCGTTTTTGGTACGGGTGTGTGGTAAAGGGCTTTGAGTTCTGAATAGTGCAGTAGGTTTTGGATACAAGGCTTTTTATGCCCTTGAAAGAGTGAATTCGCTTCTCAAATGCTATTATATGTCGAGTGGCAGCAATGGCGCTGGAACGGTAAATTCCCAATGTCCAAGTTGACATTTGTGAAGTTGCGTTTTTCGGAAACATGTAATTACTTTTACCAGTGCTCAAATGATTTAATTTGCCCTCCCTGGGACAGGCCCTTCAGCGTTCTACAGTCTCACTGCTCCAACTCCAAAAATGATGCAGGGGATGCTGTGGACGCAAATTCTGGATTCCCCGATTTCAGAGTATTAGGGGAGGAGTCGCGCGCATCGTGACCCAAGATGGCCGCCTAACTTCGGAGCTCCGCGCCGGACATCGCGGTTGCTTTTTAAGCAGTTCCAGCGCTTCTTCCGTCATTATGTGGGCATATTTTTGAATCGGAACGCTTGCCCTACAGGAAGCTATCTTCTACACCCCTCATCTTCATGGATACCTAACAAAATTATGCAGGTTACTCTTTAGCTGCTTTGCGGCCGCCATTTTGTTTTCTCCTCTTCAGCTTTCCCCCTCAAATTTCTTCATATGGTGCTCTGGAAGGCTATTTTTCGACGTTTTCTTTACCTTGTCCACATTTTTTTTGACTGAGTATTTCTCAACATTGGAAGGTCTAATTATATAACGGAATTGCTGAAATTTGTGAGGTAAATTTACCTTTTTCTTGTATGGTGCCTATCTAAATAGCCTCTTCCTGGTATTTCCATATAACGTTTCATGGGCAGGAGCAAATACTTACTCCACCACACTAAGAGACAGAAGTCCAACGATCCTGCAGATTGTTGTACCAATTCTACTGCTCCAAATAATTCCTCACACCCATCTGAGGTCTTGGTGCAAGAGGCTTGTTCTAATAACGCGGCTCTATCGACCATGGCATCTAAAGCACAATTACCTTCAGCTACCGTTAAGAGACTCAAGCATGATCCTCCCTCCCCTCCTAAATCTGTCTCTCCGGTTTCTCTGGATATTGTTTTGGAGGAAATCCGTGCCCTTCGACCTTCCATTGAGGAAACTAACTCTCACCTACAGACCTTGGATAACAAATGGTCATCTATGGAGTCCCGCCTTACTGTGGTGGAACAGCATCTTAACGAGGTACAGGATTCATCTTCTAGAATTTCCTCTTTGGAGAGAGAGGTTCTACAATTGAGAAGATCAGCAGAGGACCTTGAAAATAGAAATCGTCGCAATAACTTACGCATTTACGGGCTTCCTGAAGGCCTTGAAGGGGATGACCCTGTTGCGTACTTTACTTCCTTTCTGCCACAGCTCCTGGGTCTCCCTTCTTTGACCAATTTGAATATTCAACGAGCACATAGACTGGGTCCACGTTTATCCTCCTCAGCTGCTCCATCTAAACCTCGTGGAATAATTCTCTTATTTCTACAATTCACAGACCTCCTACAAGTGCTAAGTGCAGCTAAATCCAAAAAACAGCTGAATTGGCATGGCACAAAAGTATTTATCTCTCAGGATGTTTCAACGGCCACCGCCAAGCGGCGAAAAGAATTCCTTGATCTTCGTCCGGTTCTTCGTTCCTTGGGTGCGCGATATGGCTTATTCCACCCATGCCTGTTTAAGGTCACCTTCTTAAACAAAACTTCTACTTTTGATGATCCGGCTGCGCTCAGAAGATTTATTCAGTCTCATTCTACTGCTTCGATGGAGATTGCTGCCCCCTCCTCCTGGAACTTGACTTTAATGTTTCTTTTGTTGTGCTATTTCATTGATTATGCTGTTATAGATTTATGTTATTTAGTTCCGATGTTTTTCTTGTTCTTACTTGCATAACTCTCTGTTTCCTTTTACAGGTTCGTTGAAATTTACTGTGTTCCTCTTCATGTTCCCGCTCGTGTTTATGTTTAATTGAGGTCCTGGTGTGGTGCCCTTTGTTGGGTGTGCTGTTTTCGTTTGTCCGTTGCCGCCTCTCAACCCTCCCTTTGTTCCCCGTAAGGGACGTACCACAGTCGTCATTTTTGACATGTACTGTCTTCTCTTAATCTTATTCTTTCTTCCCTCTTTACTGTATCTTTCCCCTTCTTTTTCCTGGTGGTATAGCATCCTTTCTCTTATATGCTTTTATCTTCATATGATCTCTTGATTTTCCCCTTCTATGCATTTTTTTCCTTTCTCCTTGACACCTCAACAGTTTTCATCTCTTCTTCTTCCTTCCTCTTCTGTTCTCTTACTTCATTATTTTACTGTTGCACGCATTGTTCTTTATTTACTATTGATGTTTTTACATTGAGTTATTTCTTGGAATGTGAAAGGTTTTATTAGCCCAATTAAAAGACAGAGAATAATATCACATCTTGCCTCTTATAACCCTGATTTGGTTTTTCTACAAGAGACTCACCTTACAGAATTAGAGGCATTAAAATTGAAAAAAGGTTGGGTTGGTTCAGTTTTGGCCTCTCCTACTTCTTCTAAGAAAAATGGTGTTATAATTTTGTGTCATAAAAAATTGAAATGCAAAGTTATATCGCAGGAGATCGATACAGAAGGAAGATGGTTGGTAGCTAAATTGCTTATTAATAACATTTCTTTGACCGTAATTAATGTTTATGGCCCTACTCAACCAGACTGCTCTTTTTGGCCTCTGGTCACACAAAAATGTATTCAATTTAGAGATGATCTCTTTATTCTAGGAGGTGATTGCAATCAAGTTGTTGACCTCTTTCTTGACCGCCAATCTCAGGTACGCTTCATTCCTCATAAATCCCATAAACAATTTCTTGACTCTATTTCCCAATCACACCTCGTGGATGCTTGGAGGCTCTCTCACCCCGATACTATTGACTTTTCATTTTTATCTCCACCTCACAATTCCCTTTCCCATCTAGACTTTGGGGCCGATTCCGATCTCGGCCGGTAGGGCACCGAATCGGATTCGGCTTAACCGGATCCGATTCGGAGGCCTAGTTTCCGACCGATTCGTACGGTCGTCCGCGCGAGCAAGTACGATGCGAGCGTACGCGAAATCGCCGACCGACTCGTTCCCGGGTCCGAACCGCTCCGACCGACTCGTAAGGACACGACTCGCACCACGCAATGGAGACGTTACCCGACCGAGCAAGTACGATGCGCGCTTCGAACAGCCCGACCGACTCGTAGCGTCCGGCTCCAAAGAGCTGTCGGAGCCGGACTTCGGGGGTCCGTGTCGGACCCCCCTGCACGCGTAGCCGCACGAGTCGCACACAGGGGGGACCCAAGGGTCCCCCCTAAACATGCATGTACGGTGCGAGTCGCACCGACGCGTACCCACTGTAGGGGCCCCCCCTGTTCGCGACGTACCCATTCAGTCAATGGGAGCCCGTGTACGCGTTGTACGACCGGCTCCCATTGACTTCAATGGGAGTCCGACCGAATCGAGTCGGGCAGCATACGGCCGCATCGTACTCGCTCGGTCGGACTGCGGGAGTCCGGCTCGGTCGGAAATCTCTCCGGATCCGGCTCGGTCGGAGAGATTTCCGGCCCGAATCGAATCGGCCCCTATATCTTTCTTTCTCAATCTTTATCTCAAAACTTTTATCTTCTTCTATTGAACCCATTGTCATTTCTGACCATGCTCCGATTGTGGCCGATTTTGATCTGCTCCCTCCACACCCCAGATCCGCCAGTTGGCGTTTTAATAATTCTCTTCTTCTAGACCCTCTTTTCTCTTTTTCATTTACCTCTTTTGCTAAAGAATTTTTTTAACTGAACAGTGATTATAATACTTCCCCCCACTTGTTATGGGACTCTTTTAAGGCAACGGCTAGGGGCTTTATCATAGACTTCGTCTCACAAAAAAAGAAACGTTTCCTTCAACAGCACAAAGCTACTCTAGCAAATATTAAGGCCCTACAGCAAAAATATTACACCTCACCGTCAGACTCTATTTTACACGATCTTGTTCGTGCCAAATTAAACTTGAATAAAGCTACTACTGATAATGCGTCTTCTATCCTACTCCGTAGCAGTGCTCGATATTATGGAGGACGTAATAAAATTGGTAAACTTCTGGCGAACTATCTTAAATCTCGAAAAGACCGTACTCTAATTGACTATTTATTCCTCAGATGGTACTCTCATTCATAAAGATCGCGACATTCTCAATGAATTTATGCTATTTTATAAAGATCTATACACCCCAGAATCGCCTCTTTCTAATCCTCTTATTCAATCTTATCTTAATAATATTCCGGCCCCTTCTAACGATCATCTTAATTTTTCTAAACTTGAAACAGACTTATCCCTTACTGAAATATCCAATGCTTTAACAGTTTTAAAGAAAGGCAAAACCCCCGGTCCGGATGGTTTTACAGTTGAATTTTATTTACACTTTTCTAATATATTACTTCCTAAACTCTTAGAGCTTTTTCATTCATTTTTTCTTTCTGGTAAGACAGACGGCACTTTTCAAGAAGCCACGATTTGTTTGATCCATAAAGAAGGTCGAGATCCCATGTTTTGTAAAAACTATCGTCCGATATCCTTGGTCAATGTAGACTATAAAATATTCGCTAAACTATTTGCTTTACGTCTAGAACCTCTTATGCCTTATTTGGTTGGTAAGGAGCAGTGTGGTTTTGTCAAGGGTAGATTAACTTCGGATAACTCTCGTCTATTTCTTAATGTCTTGAACAAAATCCCTTCTTTTTCCACATCCTTAGCGGCAATTTCCGTTGATGCTGAAAAAGCATTTGATAGAGTTGACTGGTCCTTTTTATTTGAATCTTTGAAGTGGCATGGTTTTGGTCCCAAGTTGATTTCGCTTATTTCCTTATTATATTCTGCCCCCAGAGTCTCAGTGTTAGTTAATGGTTGTACATCTTCCTACTTTCCCTTACAACGTGGAGTCCATCAAGGCTGCCCTCTCTCCCCCCTTCTCTTTATCCTAGCCCGCGAACCCTTTTTATCATCAATCCGTAATAATGACTCTATATCTGGTTTCTCTTATGGTGACCAACATTTAAAACTTTCTGCTTATGTAGATGACATTTTACTCTTTATTTCCAATCCTGACGTATCTATTCCTCCTTTGCTACACGAATTCTCTTCATTCTCCCTCGTCTCTGGTTACAAAATCAATTCAGATAAAACAGAGATTCTCCCTCTTACAAAATTCTGTTTTCAACAGTCCTTTTCTTCCACTGGTTTTTCATGAAATAATTCTAAAATAAAATACTTAGGTATGTGGTTTTCCAACTCCATTGCTTCTTCTATTAAATTAAATATGGTTGAAGCTTTATCTCGTTTTGACAAATTATTTTCATCCTGGAATCCTCTTTTTCTTTCGTGGTGGGGTCGGCTAGACTCAATTAAAATGATGATCACTCCCATTTTAATTTATACTCATTCCATGCTCCCTATTTATATTCCCGCTTGTTATTTTAAAAAGATCGACTCTCGCCTCTCCAAATTTCTTTGGAAAAATAAAAAAGCCAGAATATCCTTATCTCTTCTTCGTAAGACAAAATCTAATGGGGGTGTTAATTTTCCTGATTTTCGTACTTATCATAAATCCTTCTGCCTCCGTCAAGCTTCGAAATGGCTCCTTTCTGATTCCTCCCCTTTTATGCCTCTATGGTTTTCTATTGAACGTTCTTTGCTTCTACCCTTTTCTCGAAAGGAAGTTCTGGCCTTTTCTGCCAAAACTCCTCAAACTTCTCTTCCCTTGTTTAAACATACATGTTCTCTGTTGAAACCTTTGACCCAACCAAAGACTATTTCCAGGGAATCCTTTTTATGCTCTCCAATTTGGCATAATTCTCTTATTACCATTAATAATAGAACTATCTTTTGGAAATCCTGGAGATTAAGGGGAATAGCTTGGGTCAGGGACCTATTTGATGGTTTGTTTCCTTGTTCTTTTCCCCAATTTCAATCCACCTTTAATTGTCCCCGTTCTTTTTTACAGAAATTCTCTACTTTAATGTCAGTTATTCTTGATATTTTCTATTCTCTTCCCTCAATTCCTCTTTCCTCTGAAGAAAATTCTTTTCTTAAGATTCTTATTACTCTTCCTAAGGCCTCCCTAATTTACAAACACACCCTATCTCCTGTTCCAGATCGTCCTAAAAGTAAAGTGGAACTTGCCTGGGAATTGGATCTGGGATGTGAATGGACCATCAATTTTTGGGACAAACTCTGGTCCCGTTCTCTAAAAAGTTCTAGATCTGCTTCTGTCACTCAATCTATGTTTTTCCTTTATCATAGACTTTATTTCACCCCTACTTCTATAGCCACTTTCTCCCACTCTACTGACACGAAATGCTGGACTTGTGGTTCCCCCGCTGCTGATCTTATGTACCTTCTTTTTCTTTGCCCTCCTGTTACTTATTTTTGGAGAAAAAAAATTGGTCCTATATTTCATGTTTGTTTAACATTCTCATTCCATTTTCTAATTCCATTCTTTTCTCTGGGAGTTTGAGTCTTTGGATCTCCCTACTCATAAGCATGGCCTTTTTGACCTTATGTTAGCTTTAGCTTTTCAACAAATAACACTTAATTGGTAAAACTAACAAAACTCTCTGTCCAACACTGGTGGAATAACCTCTGCCATCTTCATCGACTTGATATTGCTTTTGCCTCCTATTGTAACCCAATTGTTAATAGAGATCTTTTTTGGTTGCCTCTTACAGCTTATCTAGACAAATTGGTATTAACAAATAATTCTCGTTTAAATTCTGAAAATTTTAAACCTCCGTAATTGTTTAGCTTCTCTGTTCTTTTTCTCTCTAACCTCTTGTTGGCATATTGTTTTTTTTTAAATTTAATAAGATTACTGTTCGCATTCATTTGTAGATATGCAATATTACATATTCTTCAGTTTTAAGAGTTGCTCCTTTTCCCCTTGTCTCCTTCCCCCCCTTCTTTCCTCACCCTTACTTCTTTATAAAACTTAAACAGCTTTCTTTTTGCTCTTATAGCTAGCTAGTTTTTGTTTGTATATCTTATTTAGTATGACCTTTTGTATTTGCTGGCCTTATGTATTTCCTGTTATTATCTAAATAAAGCTTTTTAAACATAAAAAAAGAGTATTAGGGGAAGAAAAGGATATAAAACCTCTCCTGATCGCTACTGGATGCCAGATTTATAATAATCTTTATTCAGCAGATACTACCATAAAAGTGTATACGGTTCACCTAAAAGCATTAAAACATTAACACTAATAAAATCTTTAAAAACCTTAAACCTTTGTTAATATCAATGGAACATTTCTCATGTAAGAACTCGAAAAATCGTCATAGGTCATAATTTTTACAGTGTGGCCAGAGCTATTAACTTATAACCAGTAGCATCTCATTAAGAAGGATGGTTATATTAGAGGGTCAGGATACAAAGTTAAACAAGGCACATACCTAGCAGCAATAAACAATACAATTTGGATCTCAAAGACCAACACTATTTTGCCTGATTCTCCATACCCCCATTAAAAAACGGGACCAAACAGATACAATCAAGGGTGTTGTGTCTGATCTAAAAATTCTAGAGGCAACCCTATAGTTCGACAAAGTGGGAGTATTCATTTTTTCCTATTTGAATAACACTGGCAGAAAAATAATACATGGTTCATACACTTCTCTGCCAGGGGACAAAAAGGGCAGGTCAAATTAGGTTCACTACCACAGGGCCTCCAATTGACTGTAAAATAACACAATGGCAGAATCCCAAGATGAAATTTGATGTACAGGGTTCTTGCCAATAGGGGTTCAATGGAATCCATGTACTCTTCCATACGGAAGTAATCCTTGAATTCCAAAAAGGCTTGTGTCAAGGTGCCCAGACTTCTTGTCCTGCTCGATTCCCCTTCTACATAACTCCAGTACATCCCCTTGAGTGCAGACTTTGTCGTGAAGATAAAAGCTCCTGGGTTAAACCACAGGTGCTCACACCCCATCTTAGACAGGAGGGTCTTAGCCAGGGGATCTGAAGGATACCGGGCTGCCGGAGGAGCTCCTCCAGGCGTTCCCGATACATAGCTAGGTCCGCTGAGGTCCATAGCTGTCTCCAGTGCATAAGAGGTCTAAGGGCTGCTTTACGGGTAAAGGTCATTTGGCCTAGATCCAGTCGTAATGGCTGGAGTGGGGCGCTGGTGAGGAGGTTCACCAAGGATCGTATGAATTTTTTTTCACCCACCTTTAGTACTGCGACCTTCTTGTGTCCCCACAGTTGTTCCCCATACAGGGACCCACCCATTGCTTGCAAATTGAAAATGTGGATGGCCGGGGATACAGGTCGAAAACTGGAGCCCTTGAGACCCCTCAAGATTCCCCCTGCATAGTGCTTCACTTGTGAATCTGGGAGGACCAACCAAAATTCTCCGTCAGAGTAAGACCCAAATATTCAAATGTACAGACACTCTCAAGTGGGGCACCCTTTAGGGATGGATTTGGACGAGTAGTACGACTGAAGTTAAAAACCATATACTTGGTTTTTTGTAAGTTGATTTCAAGCCCTCTCTGCTGACAGAAAAGACCGAACTGGTCCAAGAGACTTTGAATATCCATAGGAGATTTAGAAATCAATAGGGTGTCGTCCGCGAACAGGAGGGCCGGAATCTTCATGCCGGCCAGACTCGGGGCATCGTGTTTGCACTTCTCTGAATGGGCTACCAGGTTGTTGATGTACAAAAGAAATAGGGTTGGGGAAAGGACACAACCCTGCCATACCCCCCTCGTGACTGGTATCGATGTAGTCAATTCCTCATGTTTACCATAACTCGCCTACGCATAGTTCTTTTGATGCAGCCACCTGATAACATCAGCTAAGTAGCTTGGGGCACCCTGTGCACTTAAAACCTTTCACAGGGCATCCCATTGGGACAAGGTCAAAGGCAGTACAGAGATCAACAAACATTACATAGAGCCACCTACCTCCCAAGGAGACATACTTCCAATATATGGCCTGTAGCTGAAATACTTGATTGATAGTACTGGTTCCCAGTCTAGGGGCTTATTAGGCCTGCGCCATCAACCCACTCACACAGCTTATCTAGCAGTATAGGGCAAAAAAGCTTTTGAGAACTGACAATGAGGCTGCTTGGCCAATAGTTGGATGGCAGGGACCGTGGCCCCTTCTTATAGATGGATACAATCTCGGCCCCAGCCCACGGTGGGGGGATGGATGAACCTTCCAGGATACAATTCAAGTACATGGAAAAGTATGGGCACCAGATTTCCTTTTCTGCTTTGAAAAGGTCCCCAGGCACTTTATATAGCCCTGGTGCTTTTCCTGGGGTGATTTAGTCTATGGCTTTGGTTACGTCCCTCACAGTAATTTGGGGAAATTTACGAACAGCTAGTTCAGATGGAACCTCCCTACACAGCTCGTTTGCCAAACTTCCAGGCTCTGCTGACATAGATGCGGGATCCTCGATACTAGCGATACTAATCCTTGCCTTATCCTTTTCCCCACTGTCGTACAGCCCCGAAAAATGCTTCACCCAATCTACTGCTGAAATATTAGAGTTCAGTGGAGCGGCTGAGGCCGGGGTCCTGTCGTCCAAGGTATGTCAGTACAGAAGATGATCTCTCGATTTCACAGCATTGAGCAGGAGTTCCCACTTTTCTACCTTGTATTCATGCTTTGCCTTACCTAGCGAGGCTTTATAGGAGGCCCTTGCTTCCCTGACTAGGTTCCTCTTTCCACTTCTAATAGCGTCAGAGAGTGTTTTATGGGCTGCTCTATATTCTTTGATACACCAAGGTGAGGGACCTGGATTCCACCATAAAAGGATCTTTAAATGTATGAAACGTTAAATTATAAATAGTATCAAGGTCACCCTATGCGGTCGCTATCAAAGAATTTCCCCGCCAACAACAAAACTGCTTCTAGGGCCTCAGCAAGAGCCATAAATCTGCTTTTGTATACACCCTGTTGAGGCAATGACACTCAACCTCAGCCTCCGGCGGTTACTTGATGGGACCAGCCTCCTGTCAAATGGTTCGTTGGCACAAGAGGAGGCGTTAAGCCCCAAGGAACAAAAAGTAAGGTCTAGGGCATTATGATCACTGTCAGACCGCTGCACCACTTTCATGTCAACAACTATGAACCATAACTTAATATCCAACAGGATGTAATCTATTCGACTCGAGGCACCCTGCGGATTGAAAGTGTCCCTCCCATATTTCAAGCACTGTTGTAATGGGCAAGGCAATGTATGCATTTTTGGGTCTAGCATGACATGGAAGCCAAGCCAAGTCTCACAGAGGTCGACATGCTACTGCACGATCCATATGAAACCAAGGAGTCCCACTCTCCCGAACCACCCATTCTGACAAGTAGCGCAGGTGCACTACCCAATAATCTTCAAGCAGATTAGGGCAGGTAAGACCTCCACTGTACTTCCGATGTGTGAAAAGCTTGTTTGAAATGTGGGTTTTTTACATCCCCAAATAAATAATCGGAACTTATTCTAAAGGAGTTTGACAGCTGTTGTAGGGGTAGGGGTGGGGAAGGATTGGAAGAGAACGTATTCTGAGTAGTATGCTCATTTTAGCAATGTTAATGTGCCCTATACATGATATGTAATGAGGGCGCCATCTTCCGAGATCTTCAAGAATGTTTCTGCGGTATGTGAACCAGTTAGCTTTAGTCCAACCCTCTAAGCGATTAGTATTATTAAGGTCAAGACATCTGATGGAGTGTGTTGCCCATTGAAAGGCAACTGGGGATTTTAAATCTGGTATATCTTGAGGGGGGGATTAGTGAAAGCTATACATTGCTGAAAAGTTTTCTGTTGATGTGGATAGCTGCGGTATTTCGGCCCAGGCACAGCCCCACCAAGGAAAACCTACTAAACCCAGAGATTTCTGAAAACTAGACACTCAAGGCAGTACAGGGTGGGGTGTCTTAGCAAAAAACCCTGCAAACATCAAACTGTGGCTCAAATCATGCATTGTGCTGACATTTTGTTTTTAACAACTTTTTTAACCCATTTTTTAATAAAGAAACAGGACACACATTACAGCTTCGTCTTGAGTATTGCTGGATACAATTATATGGGTGACATAGCGCTTCCCTACCCTCAGAGTGTTAAATCTCCTGTCAGAACATGTCATCGTATCGCAATCCCACTTGATGTTCTCAGCTCTCCTAGGTTGACCCACAATAGGTAATGTCATTCAATTTGAATGTGTAGCTTGCAGTGGGTCGCCCTCTGAGTCAGAGGGGCATTACCCATATCCCTGAAGCTATCAGCATATTGGACATTGTCAAGTGCAGCCCTCCTTATGTAGGTGGTGAATTTTCACCAGGTCATGTTGAAGTTTGGCAAGTCTGTCCCACACAACTGCGGGACAGATTCCCCACACTTTCCCCCACCAAATGTTCAGTGAGGGTGTCTGTGGCTGCTTCCACATCTGGCGTACACTCAATCTCGCTGCAAATAGGGGACGGTAGAAAAGTTGCCCCTGAGGAGTCATCATGGGAAAGAATCTATCTGCCCCCGGGTCCCCCAGGAGGACCAGTAGTGGATCGCATGGGAAGGAGACACTAGAGATGGAATGTATAGTGCAGAGGACACATCCACCATGAGTTTATGAAAGTGTCACATTCCCCACAAGTCTTCCATCACAACCCTGAGCCCTCAAACATCTTGTGGAGTCATGCAGGTGAGAGGTACCAGCATGTTAGGATTTTGTTAGCATTCTCTTTATATCGGAGGTAGATAGAAGACACGGAGGCCCTCTGTAATATTGATCCCTATGTGTTGCCTATAATTGTGATCTACTAATGGAAATGGCAGCAGGGTTTACAGGAGGATTGCACTGCCCAGTCTAGTCACTACCTTTCTGGAATATTGCCCACCTCAAATGGCCAGCTGCCACTTGACCATAAAGTTAAATATTCATACAAGGGGTATGAGAGGCAACATGTATATACAGTACATTACAAGGTCTATGTTTTAAAAAGGGAGTCCACGTTGCTGTTTGTAGTCTTGGTGTTTCTTTATTACATAAGTGCTGGATTTTCGTAGATGCACAGCCAACGCGTTTCGCCCAAACATGGGCTTCTTCAGGGCTGTAATGTCATACAACATATACATATTCAGAAATCTACCGTCAATGCATTGTTGTATGCATATAAAAATGACAATTTGTCCCAAGTGCTCAAAGAGGAGGAGCCTAGGGAATAAAGAAGCAAAGAACAGAAAGTGTGTCAAAGAGGGAAGAAAGTTTAGTGATAGTGAGTGTCGAGGACAGAGCTATACAATAGCTGGTATGTGAAACCACACGGAAAGGAAGAGGAATAGAACCATGTGAATTGATAGTGTCAGTGTAGTTCAGAACCAATTATCATACCCAAGGAGTGAGACACAAGCCACACCATTCGGCTGGTCTAGGTGAAAGTGAAGAAAGGTGGATTAAAAATAAATCTAACAAAAACCGTCAAGGTGCTTGAAGATACACCACTAAAACCAACGAGAGAAAGTGTACCTATAGTACATCAGAGTACGCTTACCGATCAAAGGGTGCTGTACTCTCGCCAGGGTAAAATGGTAGGATCTGCAAAAATTTCTGGTCCGTATCAGGACGTAGAATATAAAAAAAGAGAGTTCCCTGAGCAATGGAAAAGTAATGGTTAGGAGAAGGGACGTAACCATTCAATACGTAAGGTGAAATTAAATGAGAGCAGTGAATGAAACCAACCTCAAAGTCAAGGTAACTAATGGTCCATACAGTCAGCGACCAAAGTTCTCTGTCTCTACCACGATGGTCCGTGTAAGAGGCAAGGGGTGGCTGTGGGGAAATAAGGGGGGGCTTTAGGTAATTATACGAAGAGATTAATAACAAGAGGGTATCACTGCAGTAGCTCGCTGCGCCGTATGTCCAAAAATCCCCATAAATCCAATAATAGAGGGTCTATTAGCAGAGAGGCGTAGGCTTTGTAAAATGTGACTGGGCATCCGTCTGGTCCTGGGGCCTTGCGGGATGGGAGGTTGTAGATTGATGCTCAGACTTCATCTGGGGTAATATCCTCTTCTAGGAGGCCCAGCTCTTCCTGTCTGGGGGTGTGTAGTTGTGGTGGTAGTTATCTTGGTGTTGCTCATCAAGGTTTTGGGCTTGGTAGAGGACTGAGTAGCATTGGTAGGAGACAGCAATAATGTCTGCCGCCTCTTGCTGCAATCGGTTCTCCCCAACCTCAATTTCCGTAATATGGTTATGAGTTGACCGTATGCGTATTTTATGGTCCAAGAGCCTGTCTACCTTGTCCCCTCGTTCACAGTAGGTTTGTATGACATATAGCAGCGTCTTGGCTTCCTCCTTCATTAGTACGTGCTCGAGTTTCCCTCTGAGGCGCCGTAGGTTGCATGGGGTCCTGTGTGATCCCACCCATTTTATGACTTGTCTCGGCCAGTTGTACCTGGGTTTCCAATTCTTGTTTACGGAGTTTGGCCACTCGTTCGAACCAGGTCCTCACTGAACTCGAACACAAGCAACCCAAGACCGGTTTCGGTCTTATTGGGGCTCAAAACTTGGGAATAGCTTGATTCCAGTGGCACAGTGTCAAAGAGCATGTGATGGCACTTCTGCTACCCCTAGCATTTGGATGAATTGGCGTCAAGGTATAAATAGCAATACAACAGTTGGTCAGATCTATTGACAAATACATAATATGACAGGGAGGGGCGATGTTTCAGCTACCTCAGCCATTGCTTGTTGCCAGCGTCATTCACATTTGGATCAGACCACAAGACAGCCATCTTGAGTGGGAAATGTCAGTCATGATGTATTGAGTTTTATTGGTTTTCTTTAGGGCTCCACAAAGCGAAGGAAGTTGTTTCTGTGACCATATCATATTAGGGGGTGGCTGTGGCATGGACCAAGCCTGACCAGGCTGCTGCCAACTCCTTGATCTCACGTGCTCAGAAATAACAAAATCAAACCTATTTTGGTAAAATTTTATTTACAATCAGGACCATCAATACAGTAACTGACATATTTGATGTCTTGGAAATCAAGTTACACTGGAATCAGTCCTACCAGTTATTAATAATGGGGAACTTTGGTGCCTATGTTACACAATAGTTAAATGAAAACCCAAATATAATGAGGTAAATTTGAAAGGTTTCCTCTTTCTCAAATGTACAACAAAACTGCTACTAACAGAGTGAGGTGGGTTCTGCAAGGGTTGTATTTAAAAAGTTGACTATGGGGAATGGGAGATTACTTGGAGATGTACCCAGAAGACCAACTTGTTGACGTGGGCTGTCAGTTTTGACTATCAAATATTTTTTTGCTTTCAATAGACTGTAGGATAAATTGTTTCATTTGACAACATTGCCTAGAGGTTTCGGTGGCCAGTATTAAATCTTGAAATGAGTGGAACCCCAAGAAAGTTGTATATTATACCATTTAGTGTCATCTCAAATGAGCTTGGTTATTATTCGGAGGCAAGAGAAATTGAAGTTGCACTCATCAGTGTTGATTCCTTTAAACATTTGTTGGACATGGTTTTGGGTGACTTGACTGGGCATAATGCTAATATCAGCTGCCTCTCAAACCAGCACACTGGGTTCTCAATCACTTGGACAGGCAGGGGACTCTAGGAACACTCATGTTGGTAAGAAGGAAGGTTTTCAACATAGTCGGAATATGGTTATGTTGAGATGACTGCATAAGGGCATTTTGCAGAGGAGAATTTCTTTGTGCAAAGGGGCACTTTAATATGATAAAAGATGATAAAACAACAAATAAGCTAAGTGAAGATTTACCAAGAGGAACACAAATGGATGGCGTTATAAATGATTTAGCACAGAATAAATATAAAAAATGTTAGACTAGTTTTATAAATCAATAAGGAGCTCATGGCCTCTCATAGTGTCTTCCTATTAGTTCCTATGTTTGGAAGGTGTTCATCAATGACTTATATGAGGGAGTATATGTTTATTCCCAAGTAAGTAAGGAATGTTTTGGCTCTTTATCCTACTTCAAATAAGATTGAGTTTAAAGATCCAGGAAAGTAAAGTGATCTCCACAAGTGACCCTGATAGAATTTCCGAAGGTTTTTTAAAGAAAAGAACGGTGGACTTAAATTTTATGCCAGCTGTTTATCCTTTTATATTTGTAGTGTTTTATTCTGAATTCATGGAAGAGTCTTTGATTGTTACAATCTACAAGAAAGGTGTCATGGAGCTTCCATAAAGCTACTATTCAATCGCCATCCTTGTCACCAAAAGAAAAATCTATGTCAAACACCTGCTGTCCCCACTTAATCTTTGGATAACCATATGGTCTCAAACTAAAGGGTTTCGACAAAATTGTTTTGCCACGGATAATGCACAGGCATTAAATTTAGCAATCAGTGACTACCTAGTGGAAAAAGCAGAACCCAATAATGGAATATACCAATTTCTCCAATGTTTGATCGGTTGATCCTTTAGGAAAATGTTACGTCCTGGACTATGCCATCATGTCTACTGAGGCACTTAGTTGTGCTTCATTCTGGAAATTGTGTCAAAGTTCAACAAGGTGCAACAAGTTCTTTTTTTGTATAAGCATCCTGTTCAACATGGTTTAAAACCGTGATATCTACTAACTCAATTTCTTTTCTGTTTACACATAGCAGATGTACAAATGGAGGATGATAAACTGATTTTCATTTCCAAGATTCGGAGATTCGTAAATCAATGTACTGTTTTCTTAGAACAAGATGTTCCTTTTGAGTTTAACTCTGATACACCTACAACGTGAAGTTGGAGGTATGTCAAGAGAATAGTCTTTTGAATAAACTATGAGACAATATTGAGAAAAGCGATGTAATGTGTTTTTAAGGTGGCACAGTGTACGTACGTTTTCTTTAAATCGGCTTCTTAAAAACTTTGGAAGTGTTTTAAAGTTATAGATACCTAGGGTTGATGTTCAGTTCAATGTATCATGTCCTCTCCAACTATAGAAAAAAATCAATGTTCAAATCCCTTCTTGTTGCCAAAGGGTTGAGGGATTTTCGCAAGGCAATGAGAAAGTATCTGATCCAACTTTTATACCTCTGAGAACAGGACACGAAACCAAAATTCTGTCTATTTTGTTATCTGGTCTTGTATGTCTTTTGATAAATTATTTCAGTTGAATAAAAATGAAGGGAAAATAAGGAAGCACTTTTGTGGCGTCCAGTCACTCTCAATTCAAGCCAGTAGATTACTAGGGATTCAAAGCATAATTTGTAGAGGTAACAAGCTATTGTTAAAACTTGGTCCAAGCTCCCTTTAAGTCAATAAGATGTAAAATATTAATCTCTTGGGTGCTACTGACATGACCTCCCTATTACCAGCGCAACCCATCTGGCACTGTTAACAGGGAGGACACATGAACACACCCAGCTATGAGAGCGCGGCTGCTACATGCAGATCTAGTGCTCTCCCAACCCCTCAACAAGAGCAGGCGAGTATTCTGCTCCTGTCGAGGGGAATTGGCATTCTGTAATCAGATGATCACGTCTTAGATACGAAGCCTTGCTCTTCCTGCTCACAGGGTGCCACACGAGTGGTGTATTAAAAAGCTGTGAGGGGGGTCGTGGCTAAGATGGCGGCTGGATAGGACGCACAATTGTGTTCCTCCGGCTCCGCCACGCTTAAGGATTGTATTGTTGCCCATTCCCGGCCCTAATTACTTGAAAGGAGAATTGGGCTTGAAAGCGGAACTTCAGCACTGCGTGCTTGATCCGGTGTGGCACCGATTCTGGGCCCGAGCCTAGAGAGGCGAATGCTGAGACGGGGTGAGGCCGAGGCACGGAAGAGCGATGAAGGCCGGGAGTGCCTGGAACAGACAGTGAAGCAGGCCGGTAGAGCGGAGGGATGTCGGCGTCCTGAGGTGTCCGCGCCGACCCCTGGGGCCTTTGTGACTCACCTAGCAGCGGAGCGCTGGGAGCACCGGTGGAGCCCTAGCTTGCGGAAGATCGCGTTGGTGGAACGAGAGCGGCGCCCACCATCTTGATGCCCGCATCTGCGGCCCGGGTCTGGACGTTGGGAGGCGCTGCATATCCCCGCAGCTGGTGATGGCCTGATCCGAGGGAATTTCAACCCCCCAGAGAAGTTCCGGAGTGGCCCTGTCTCTCAGGGGCAGATAGCCGAAGAGCTTGCGACCCAGGGGCTCGGAGACGAGAGATGAGGACCGGCGGCCGCCATCTTGCGTCTGATCTAGAGGAGGACTGGTAGCTGCTCTTCGGGCCTGCCGCGACCGGGTGAGTGACTGGGACCCCGGCAGCTCTAGCGGCTGACGGCAAGCGCCCCTGTGCCAACACAGCCTGTAGGGGGGAGCGGATCCGGCTTTCATTGTTGCATGGGAATCGTCTGACCTCCCCCATCGCTGGCCTGTATGAGCGCCTGAAACCCATTGTGACCGGACTGGTGGGGCTAGTGAACGACGAAGCAGATGGTGTCTGGCACCCTGGGGGTGCAGCAATTGCAGGTGGAACCTGGGACCCTCAAGCGCCACAAACTGTTCGGGCCTCTGGTGGATCAGGCCACCGCATAGACTGAGGAGACACGGCCCTAGACGCTCACAGCTACTGCTTAGAGGGAGTCAAGCTCTAAGAAACGACTGCATGTGGCAAGCGGTGAAGTTCTAAGCGCTACAGGAGGAGAAGGGACGACGGCGGAGGGGAACCAGGCGGGGTGAGAATTCTCCACAGCGGCTGATTCAGAGTGTCGCGAAGGAGCTGAAGGGACTTCCAAGCCGCCATTTTGGATGGGCACCCACGTGATCTAGAAGCGCTCGCAAAGCTTCAGACGGAACCCCAGTCCACGGCCATACCCCCTTGGGAGAAAATCGTGGCCCCACAATACCCTGCGCCCCTCCCGTAATGAGACTGTGGTGATTCTCATTCTGTATGGTAGAAGGGGAAAGGCGAAGCCAGAGAACCTAGGCTTCAGAAGTGAAGGGTGTTAAAAGGAGGCAAGGGAACGCACATCTAAGGCACTTTTATACTAAGACATGAAAGACCAGCTCTCCACTGACCTGATGGAGATCAGACGCGATTTAGAAGAGGTGGGGGAGCGTGTGGCGACCCTAGAGGAACATGACACTTGCAAGGATGAGGAGATCGCTATGATGCAACAGGAACTGATCCGTCTCCAGGAGCAGCACATAGACTTGCAGGCACATGCAGAGGACCTTGAAAACCGCTCCCGGTGAAATAATGTACGGATTAGGGGAGTACCTTGGGAGGCCAAGGAAGACGATCTTAGGGCATATGTCCTCGCCCTTTTAAGACACGTCCTGGGCAGGAACAATACCAAGGACATACAGATGGATCGGGTACATCGGGTGGGACTACCAAGAGGGAATAAGGCTCCACCACCAGACATACTTGTGTGTGTCCATGATTTCCAGCTGAAGGAGAAGATCATTCGTAAAGCACGAGAGTCCCAGCCTATTCACTTTCAAGGTCATGCTCTCACATTTTTCCAGGACCTAGCAATGTCAACCCTGGTCAAGAGACGGGAATTTTGTGTCATAACCACCCACCTCTGAGAGCAAGGAAGCTCATATTCTTGGGATCATCCCTTTCGTATCATCTTCAAATACCAAGGGCGACTGAGGCAACTGCGCTCCCTGAAGGAGGCAGAGGAGGTGCTGGGGCTGACAGACACCTCTGCAGCTGAGCAAGATGGCGCACCCCGAGAGAACTCTTAGTATAGGCACCCAAGATGGCAACAGGTTGGAAGGCCAACCTCCAAGCTTAAATCGGATCCGGCAACGATTGCCAAAGAAAGGGAGGCGGTGATTACTTCGCTGTCCCATTCTCAAGACCGACCGATCTCCCCCTGAATAACTCTGTAGCAAGCGCCGGGATGCCATACACGAGGTGGAGCCGGGGGGACCCATTGAAACGGCTTGAGGCCCCCGATGATGGACATAGCTCTCCGCCTCCGCCAATCGGTGAGGTTAAGTCATGAAAATCTCCCGCCGTGCCACGACCCCTATGGGTTTCCCTATGCAGACAAACTCTTGTCACTATACGCTTTATATGTTCTGGGACATAGGGTGTTAATTCTGTTATTGGGTGTTGTTGTTTTTCCTTTTTTTTTTTATCCGCGCCAGTTGCTACAGACCCCTACACTAGCTCACTGACATCAACGTTAGCCCAACATCGTCTGAGGGGGCCAGGGAGGGAGAAATGCGCAGCACACTAACCCTTGATATCAGAGTATAGGTAGGGATTTAAAGGTTGGAAGCCTCAATGTTAGAGGGCTGAATAATCCGGTGAAAAAGTCTGCGATCCTCTCTGCGATCCTCTCCCTATTAGAGAACTCGGGTGGAGGTATCTGCTTATTACAGGAGACACATCTCCTCTCGAGAGACACTATACGCTTCCCAGAACAAATCTGGTCCTCTGGCCCGGCCAAGAAGAATGGGGTGGCAATCCTGATTAGAGCAAATTTCCTTGTAAGGTGGTGGCTACATTAGCTGAAATAAATGGGCGCCTATTAGCAATTAGAATCCTATGGGAGAACACATACATCACGAAATCCTCTATATATATCCCCCAATACACAGCAGGAATCGTTTACCCTTAAAGCCTTAACGGAGGATCTAGCATCTCCATATGCAGTGGTCCTGGTGGGAGGCGATCTTAACCTGGGGATGGATACAGAGATGGATCGTCAGGACAGAGGTCGATCCAGACAGGGGCCTTCTCCTCTGGGTGGTTGGGGTGGCTTGCAGACAATGGCCTTCAGGATGTCTGGCGCACTCACCACCCTGGAGTAAAAGATTACACTTATTATTCAGCGGCCCACAAATTGTACGCTCGGCTGGATCATTTTCTTGCCTCCAGGTCACTTGTACCCCGGTTAGGAGACTTTTCTATAGAGCCTAGATCTCTCTCTGATCATGCTTTAATCTTGGTTAACATCTGCGCAAATCATGGCCAAACAAACCCCCCTAGATGGCGCTTGAGGGAAAGCCTCCACTAGTCGTGGCTGCAATAAAAACTAAGCTGATAGAATACCTGCAGATCAATGATGTGGGAACTGCTTCTCTAGCGGCTGTCTGGGAGGCGTTAAAACTGATGCTGAGAGGGTAATTTATTGCAACCTCTGCTGCAGAGAATAAGGTCCGCCGGGAAAAGCGACAAGAGTTGGAACGCGAGATGGCGGAGATGGAATCCATACATAAAAGAAGGGGGGCTCCGAGAGTATGGAGAGAGTTAAGGAAAAAGAGGCTTCTATTGAAACACCTAGATCTAGATAGGGCAGAGTATACACTTCTCAGGCTACAACATAAATTTTATCTCAGTAGCGACAAATGTGGCAAGCTATTGGCACAGAGGCTTCGGGCTAAAACGCTGGCATCATCGATAACTGATCAAAAGACCCTCAGGAGGGGAGGTCAGTGCTGACTCGCAAATAGTAGATGCTTTTAGAACCTTCTATCACACTCTTTATACAGGGCAGGAACTGTTCACTCTCTAGCCTACCGAAATCTACAGCAGAGCAACTAGATCAACCAATACGCATAGAGGAGGTAATCTCTGCAATTCCCCATCTAAAACTTGGCAAAGCTCCGGGCCCTGATAGCTTTTCTGTCTTATTTTACAGGGATTTCTGCCAGGTGCTGGCACCCTTCTTGACCAGACTGTTCAACTCACTCCTGGAGACAGGATCGGTGACAGATTCCATGTCAGAAGCGGCTATTTCGGTAATCTTAAAACCATCTAAAGATCCCACTGAATGTGGATCATACAGACCCATCTCTTTATTAAACATCAGTGCGAAAGAATTCGCTAGTATCTTGGCAGCTCGTCTAAATCCGTTGATGGCAGACCTGGTAGATCCCGACCAGGCCGGTTTTATCCCTACCAGACAGGGGGGGATAATACTAAACGCCTTTTCTACCTTATGGACAGTGTTCAGAGATCACGTAAGCAAGCACTGTTTTTATCAATAGATGCCAAGAAGGCATTCGACAGGGTGAGCTGATCCTATCTATTCGACACTCTGCGGTACTTTGGGTTTGGCAAAAAGTATATAAAATGGATCAACTGAATATACCGGGCTCCTAGGGCCTTTGTCCGAGTGACTGGGACGACTTACGCTGCATTCCCGATCACCCGGGGGACAAGGCAGGGATGCCCTCTTTCCCCACTTTTATTCGCTCTATATATGGAGCCTTTTGCGCAATGCTTGAGGGATTTGTATGGGGAAGGATAAATACGCGTATATCGCTGGCCCAAATGACGCTTCCCAGGAGTGAGGGGGGTGCGGGGCTTCCTATGATTAACCGATATTTTCATGCATCGAACCTCCGGTACATATGTAAGCGATTGAAAGGACTGAGATAGTCAATAGAGGGGAATAGAACGTCTTTTATTCCTTGATGTACAGATAACACCGTTCGGTTAATACTTCTTAGCTGTTTTCGGTCCGCCTTATTGTCAGGGTCTTCGTCCCGTTCTCTTCTCTATGGCTCCTGGGATCTTCTTGTCCTCGATAAAGAGAAGAGGGGCATTTGGTGAATTACAGTTCTCGGGAGGTCTATCCCCAAGGGATGGGAGTGAGGGGTCACCAGGTGTCAGTGGTCCGGCAGCTAGGGATGTGCTTTGGTGAAGGAAGGGTGGCTGGTTATACAGGGGTTGGTACAGTCTGCCCGCTTAACGTCGACTTTCTCCCCCCTTCCCGGCCCACCCCGAGAGCCTCGCACGTACCCGAGTAAGCCACGCTCCTCCAGGAGCGTGGCGGGGTGAAGCGGGGTGTCGTTGGCCTCCTGGCACCCCCGTGTTCTCTGGAACCGCATCCCTCGTCTCTGGAGTGAGCAGCGGACGGCTTGCCTCTCGCACCTCCATCTCCTCTTTGTAGATTTCTTGTTCCGCGTCCCTCGGCAATCTCCTCTTTCTGGGTTTTTTTCCGGCTTCTTCTGACGGGGGCTGTTCTCCTCCTTCATAGGCCCGTCAGTCATGACGAGGGATCCAGGGGCGGAGTCATCTGAAAAATGCTCCCAGTTAAAGGAGCCGTGCGGTGAAAGGGAGGAGCACCTCTCTGTCACGGGAGTCTGAGCCACAGTCCATTCTGGCAAATCCATCGGCTGTGGAAAGAGAAGAGGACCCTTTCCATGAGGAACGCACCACCAGTCAGATACACTGTCTGTTTCAGCCGGAGTATTACGCAGTCCGTGACACACCCCTCCCCTAAGATTCTCCCGATCGGGGAGAGGAATAATACGTGACAGAAAGTCCGCACTCCCATTATCGATCCCTCTCCGGTGTTTAACCACGAAGGTAAAGGGCTGCAAGGACAGAAATCACCGGAGGACACAGGGGTTATTGCCTTTGCTCCTGCTCATCCACTGCAGGGGAGCATGATCAGTATACAGCGTAAAGCGAGTGCCCTCCAGGTAGTAACGGAGCTTGTCGATAGCCCATTTGATGGCGAGGCATTCCTTTTCTATCGTAGAGTACCGCTTCTCCAGAGGAAACAACTTTCTGCTAATGAACAGGATCAGCAGCTCAACGCCTTCAGGGGAGATTTGTGACAACACTGCCCCCAGCCCACAGTCTGAAGCATCGGTGTGGAGGATAAAGGGTTGAGCAAAGTTGGGAGAAGCTAAGACCGGACTGGAAGTGATAGCCCTTTTCAGTTGTCGGAAAGCCGTTCCCACTGTCTCAGGGTGATTCAACAGTCCTTTGACTTGGTTTCTTTCCGTAGCAGGTCTGTGAGAGGACCCGCAATTTCTGAGTATTGAGGTATGAACCTTCTGTAGTAACCCAGCAATCCCAAAAAGGCTCTCACCTCTCGTTTAGTAGAGGGAAAAGGGGTCTCCACAATAGCCCTTACTTTCTCTTCCAGTGGCTCTATCACCCCGTTTCCCAACACATAGCCCAAGTATCTGACTTTGTTGAATCCAACCCTGGATTTATTTGCGTTTATGTGTAGTCCTACCCTTTCTAGGGCCTGAAAGATCTCTTGACAGTGTAACAGGTGGTCTTCCCAGGTGGGACTGAATAGGACTATGTCGTCGAGGTAAGGGGACGAGAAGGTCTGATGGTCACGGAGCACGGTGTTGATTAACCTCTGGAACGTGGCTGGTGCTCCGTGAAGACCAAACAGGAGGACAGTGAACTCATATAGGCCATCAGGCGTGACAAAGGCGGTCTTTTCTTGGTCCCTCTCTTTAAGGGGGACCTGCCAATACCCTTCTGTGAGGTCTAAAGTTGTAATATATTGGGCATCTCCTAGTTTTTCTACCAGTTCGTCGATCCTTGGTAGGGGATACGAATGGAACTTCGAGATGGAATTAACTGCCCTAAAGTCGATGCAGAATCTGATAGAACCGTCTGGTTTGGGGACCAGGACGATAGGAGGTGACCACTTGCTTCTGGATGGCCGTATAACGCCCATCTCCCGCATGGTCCTGATCTCGTCTTTTACGGCCCGTCTCCTTGCGGCCGGTATGCGGTACAGCCGTTGTTTTATGACTTTCCCAGGAACCGTAGTGATAGCATGCTCAACCAGGGTGGTCTTCCCAGGAAGGTCAGAAAAGAGAGGAGAGAAAGGATGCAACATTGTCATTAGGGCTTTTTGTTGCTCTGGAGACAAGGAGTTGTTTACTACCAGCTGTTTAAGGGTACATGTTTTATCTGTTGGGGGTGGTAAGACGAGGTGAGCTGTTTTAGGTAGGGGACCCAACCATTTTTTTTAGCAGGTTGATGTGGTAGATTTGTACTTTTGAGGGTTTTATTTGTACCTTATAAGTTGCTTTCCCCACTGTGCCTACTATTTTGTAGGGCCCCATCCATTCCGCCTTAAGATTGCTAGAGGAGGGTAGTAAAACTAAGACCCAGTCGTTTAACCCTGTCTCCATTTTTTTCCTTTATCATAGAAGGCTTTCTGTCTTTCTTTATTTTTTTCCAGGTTGGAATATGCTAGGTCCTGCAGTTTGCCTATTCGGGACTTGAGTTCCTGGGTGTACTCTAAAAAACCCCGGGTGTTGTCCTCTTACTTTTCCCACGCCTCCTTCGTCATCTCCAAGAGAGATTTCGGCTGTCTCCCATATAACATCTCAAAGGATGAGCATCCGAGACTGCTCTGGACCTGACAAAGTATGATAAATTATGCGAGGGGAAGGAACTGGTCCCAATCCTTCCCGTCGCTCCTACGCATTTTCTTCAATGTTAGTTTGAGGGTCCTGTTATACCTCTCTATGAGTCCGTCGGTTTGCGGGTGATAGACCGACGTTTTGATGTGGCTAAGGTTTCATGGTCCGGCAGACCTCTTTCATGAGACGGGAGACAAAAGGGGTGCCCTGGTCTGTCAGGATCTCCCGGGGAAAGCCTACTCTGGAGAAAAGCTCGATGAGTTTATCTGTGATGATTTTAGTGGTAGGAGCCCTCAAAGGAAAGGCCTCAGGATATCGAGTGGAATAGTCCACTATCACTAGGGCATATTGATGTCCCCTTTTTGTCTTGGGCAAAGGACTGATTAAATCCATTCCCACCCGTTCAAAAGGGGTTCCTATGACTGGGAGAGGTTGCAGTGGCACAGGGGGAGGACGGTACGGGTTTCTCTTCTGATAAATTTCACACTCTTGACAGTGTTTCTTTATGGTACCATATACCCCAGGCCAATAGAAGTGTCGTAATATACTCTGGGTTGTTTTTTCTGCCCCTGTATGACCAGGGGTGAGATGGGAATGGGCGAAAAATAGTATCTGATCCCTAAAAGCTAGGGGTACTAACAATTGGGGGGGGGTCGTCTTTCACTCCTTTTCGATAGAACAACCCTTTTTTAACAAAAAAATGTGGATAGGTCATTGGAGTGTTGTTACCGTGGGCTTGGGCTTCCCGCCAGGCATTCTGCAGGGTAGGGTTGTTGGTTTGGGTAAACTGGAAGTTCCTGTCAAGGAGCCATGGTTCTTGGGTTATAAGGGCCATACGAGGTGTCTTCCCCGGGGCACCCCCGTCACTACCACCCGACTGAGATCGGACATTGGCTAGAATCATCGTCAAGAAGTCAGGATTGTCGGTCCCTATAATCAAGTCCTCGGGAAGGGTACGCAATACACCCACCCTGACATTAGAGGGGGACTCATGGATAGGCGTAAGGAGCACTTCCGCCACAGGGTACGGCTTGATGTCCCGTGCACACACAGTATGTGAACCAAGGAGTCTGGTATGATCTGACTGGTGGCAACTAAATCACCTTGGATGACGGATTGTCGACAACCGGAATCTAGCAAAGCCATGACCCATTTCCCGTTCACCTGAACACTTACATGAAAACAGCTCCCCAGTTCGGCTGTATAAAGGATCGACCTAGGGATGTAGCTGATGTCCATTGGCTCTTCTGAGGGTTTTTTGTGGGGGCAAAGGCAAGCAATGTGGCCCCAGTCGCCACAGTCGAAGCACTGGGGACCCCGGTGTATAGGTACTTCGGGCTTGAAGGGTCGGAGTCTTAGGGGCTCTGGGGTAGGTTTGCTCATAGTCTTCTTGTCGTATTTCCCTTGGCTTGGACGAACCGGTTTCTCCGCCTCCCAAGGGAGGGTACGAGGCTGGGCACGGGAGAAGGTGGTGGCCATCTCGACAGCCTGCTCAGTGGTGAGGTGTGTGTGCTGTCGCAGCCATCTTTGGGTGTTATAAGGGAGAGCCTCCAAATATTGCTCTAAGTATATACGGTCCATTATGTCTTCCTTACTTCTTTGTGCTGGTTTTAATCATTTGTTGGCGGCTGCTTTAAGTATAAAGAAGAGCGCCTTGGGGTTGTCTCCTGGGGCCCCCTTTTCTTTGCGGAAGCGCACACTGTACACCTCAGCGTCCATCCCCAAATGATCGAGTATGATGGTCTTGATGTCCTCATATGGGGTGTTCCCGATAGGATTCGCCACCTGGTAGGCGGCCTGTGCCTCGCTAGTAAGAAGAGGAGCCAGAAAGAAAGGCCACTTCTCTATAGGCCAGCCGCATGCTTTTGCAGCCCTTTTGAAATTCAAAAGGAACGCGTCCGGGTCCTCACCGGCAACATATTTTTGCAGGGTTATGCTGGGTGGGCCCTGAGGGCTGCTTTTGGTCTCCCGCAGTCGGGAGGTCAACTGAACCTGGTCTTCCGCGACTTTGTGTAGCCCTTTCATTTACGCAGCCATTGTGTCCTTAAACAGGTCTCGGTCTGCTTGGGCCGAGGACATCTGGCGCTCCAAGGCCCATTCCAATTTCTCTTGTCCTTTCACGAGGTGCTGTATCAAGGCATCCATTATTCCTTTACTAATGGACAGTT
Organism: Calotriton arnoldi; assembly: GCA_963921515.1. Classification (NCBI taxonomy): domain Eukaryota; kingdom Metazoa; phylum Chordata; class Amphibia; order Caudata; family Salamandridae; genus Calotriton; species Calotriton arnoldi. Next base: position 2,468,685 of record CAWUFW010000043.1, on the reverse strand, counting down.
GCCCACATTCTCCACCACTTGTAAGCAATTGAAAGGACTGAGATAGTCAATAGAGGGGAATATAACGTCTTTTATTCCTTGATGTACAGATAACACCGTTCAGTTAATACTTCTTAGCCGTTTTCGGTCCGCCTTATTGTCAGGGTCTTCGTCCCGTTCTCTTCTCTATGGCTCCGGGGATCTTCTTGTCCTTGATAAAGAGAAGAGGGGCATTTGGTGAATTACAGTTCTCGGGAGGTCTATCCCCAAGGGATGGAAGTGAGGGATCACCAGGTGTCAGTGGTCCGGCAGCTAGGGATGTGCTTTGGTGAAGGGAGGGTGGTTGGTTATAGAGGGGTTGGTAGAGTCTGCCCGCTTAACGCCGACTTTCTCCCCCCTTCCCGGCCCACCCCGAGAGCCTTGCACGTACCCGAGTAAGCCACGCTCCTCCAGGAGCGTGGCGGGGCGAAGCGTAGTGTTGTTGGCCTCCTGGCACCCCCGTGTTCTCTAGAACCGCGTCCCTCGTCTCTGGAGTCAGCAACAGATGGCTTTCCTCTCGCACCTCTGTCTCCTCTTTGGTGATTTCTTGTTCCGCATCCCTCTGCAATCTCCTCTTTCTGGGTTCTTTTCCGCCTTCTTCTGACGCGGGGCTGTTCTCCTCCTTCATAGGCCTGTCAGTCATGACGAGGGATCCAGGGGCGGAGTCATCTGAAAAATGCTTCCAGTTAAAGGAGCCGTGCGGTGAAAGGGAGGAACCCCTCTCTGTCACAGGAGTCTGAGCCACAGTCCATTCTGGCAAATCCGTCGGCTGTGTAAAGAGAAGAGGACCCTTTCCATGAGGAACGCACCACCAGTCAGATACACTGTCAGTTTCAGCCTGGGTTTTACGTAGTCCGTGACAACATAGTACAGTGGAACCGACCCCTCTCTGAAAAACATTGGAACTTTATGGACCCATCTGTGGCAGGGGTAAACATATGGCAAGAGATCTGGCTACACCGCAAACACAGGGCATGGGGACTGTATTCCTCCCCGGTTACATCCTCAACTATGAAGGTGTGGGATGCCGTGGTGGGCAAGAATGCCTGGACCACTTTTCCATCTCAAATGTCCCCGATAGTGGACAATCCGGATTTTCCCCCGGGACGTGACTCAGCAGTGTTCCCAAGATGGAGGAAAGAGGGTTGCAAGAGGATTGGATCCCTGTTTGATACAAAGGAACTGATCCCATTCGAACAGCTGAGGCGTGACTATGATCTCTCTTCATCGGATGAGTTTCCCTACCGCCAACGGAGACTCTGGGTTAAGTCGCCTTCCTGCCTGGGTGGGGCGTCACGGCCGCTCACGGCATTTGAAAAATGGCTTGTAAGAAGGTTGATAAGCGCCTCATCTCTGAATTATACTCAATGCTTTCTGCAGGCAACAAGGGGAGACGAACAAAGGGGCAATTGCGGTGGGAGGCAGAATTAGAAAGGACAAAGAATGGGCTGACATACACTATCGGGCATACCATACAGCGCATAACACAGCAGGAACGGAATCCTCATACAAAATGATATCGTATTGGTACTTTACGCCAGCACGAATACACAGCTGGGATAATGGCAAATCCGAACAATGTTGGAGGGGATGCGGGATGACCGGATCTTTAGTGCACTTATTATGGCACTGTCCTAAACTGCAGCGTTATTGGAAGGAGGTTTTAGATAATGTAGACGAGGCTTTTGATACTTCCCTTCCTAGAGTTACAGCATATACCATTCTGGGGCTGTCAAACCCTCTGACATTTCCCCTTCGCTCTCTGAGGGGCAGACAGATTGCGATAACCTTATTAGCAGCACAACAAGTGATTCTAGCACATTGGGGAAAACGGTTATTCCTGAATTTAGCACTTGGCTTCAGAAACTATGGCTTGTGTTGGCTATGGAGCGTTTGTCATTAATGGTTGACCGCAAAGAAGAGTCATACGCGGAGTTATGGGCCCCTTTTCTACAATTGCTCTCCAAAGAAATGAGGGAGATCACATGTCCCAAACATTTACAAATTCTACGACTGCTGCCTCAAGACGCTTCCTAACTCGCATTGTGGCCGAGGCCATGAGGAGGCATCCAGGTACCCTTTCAGCTACTAGGCCCGAAGGGGGTGGGTGGGAGGGGATGACTGGTGTGGATTAAGGGATGGGGGTGGGGGGAGGGGTATTTATTTAAAGTTCTGTTTTTTCCTGTTTTAGTTATGCGAGTCAGTGCTTGTAAAATCAAGAAGCAATTCTAATGATGCTGCCAGCCTCAGGGTTGTAGGCAAACAGCTGTGTAATCACATATGATGTAAGCGCTGCCGGCCAGTGGTTGTCGGCGTGAAGCTGTGTTCTTTTACTCTGAATCTCTTTAATAAAAAGATTGGTTCCATAAAAAGCTGTGACTTTCAAATTTCCATTGACATATCTTCCATCACGTGAAGCACCCGGTAATCACAGTAGGATGTGATCACCTAGCACTTCCACTAGACAACAAGGATTCTGCTGACTGGAGTGGTGGGAGTGGTCACCAGGGGCATGACTTGGCATCCAACCCCTGAGGTTTGCTTAGAAGCGGCCTCACCTTTCTTTGAGATGCAGGAAGAATGTCGATCCATTGATCAAAGCATTCTTTGTGTCTCTCGAAGAAAGGTAACTGCTCTCTTTTTTCTCTCCCTTCCTTGTAGGTTAGGTACTTTGCGCTCACAGGGAATGGTGTGCTGGTAGAGATACCGCTTGAGAGCCATGTTTCTCAGCTTTCCAGCAGTACCTCTTCACTTTGACATAGCACCATGCAATTGTGATGGGATAGTCTGGTGATTCCGCTAGACACCAAGGAACCTTTTTTGTGATTACAAATTGGAACAGATTGGACATAACCTGAACACTAAGAAGTTCCAAGCCACATGAGAAACAGAAGCTGCTAACGCTACACATAAGAATTGGATACATGAGCATACCACAGATGAGAATGAAAACAATAAAAGCAAACTGTATAAGAGAGTGAGTGGGCCAGAACAGTGATCTGGAGAGCAATCATTAGAAAGTAATGGGTGGAACGCAGTAATGGGAAATTGAAAGACTGTGCTGTTTTCCATTTGCGATACTGTAAGTAGCAGAGAAAGTGTCTAAAGGTTTTTTTACTTATGACAAGTGAATTAGCGCATAAATTGTGTCTCCTTCAAAGGTGACTTTTACTTTTTTACCCTTTATGGAACAGTGAACAGAACATAAAGGAGTTGTCAACAAGTAGTCTTGTGTATTGTACTGTAATTGCATTTATGCATCACTTCCTACTTCTGTCTAGGTGTTGATTTGCTTTAGTAATGGGTGCCATTGATGGAAAAGGGTTTTTCTTCTGAGGCCTATGTGAGGAAGGAAAAGTTCATGTTTGAGTATTTTTCTTTTTTTAAGTCTGGCCTCATGAGATTGTTTTTCCAAAATGTCATACATAATACACACACAGTTGGGCAATCTCGGTTAAAGGTTCGGCTTTATTGCTCCAGCACGTAGATTCTGCTTCTTCAATGAGGCATACCGACATTTATATGTAGGTTTTAAAAGACATGTTAGCATTTTATTGAGCTTTCTGCTCAGCCTTTCTCTGCTGTATTGCGGAATATACAATATACAATTCATTGTTATTGCGCAGGCTTTGTAGTTTTCGAATCTGGGCACTATGGTAGTTAAGGTTGATCAGATCACTGCAGGATGTTGATGACACTCAGATAAACATGTGATGGCCCTGAACTGGTGGGGTAGGGCGTGGCGATGGGGGGTGAGACTTACTTGTGTGGCAACTTACACGCCACTGAGGTGGTTTCACCATGCATGCGACCCTAGTTGCCTCTGACAAAAGTCAGTTCAGCCTATGTGGCTCATGGTTCACAGGAGATGAGGCAGGGCTCTCAGGGTTAAGCAGGGTGATCATAATACTGGTTACCATTATTGTTACTAATATTTTATATAATTATCCAATTTAATGATTTTAAATTTATCAACCACAGAATGATGAAAATTTGTGTACCAACATGATTTTGGATCCACAAATTCGACATACCATTATTTTGGCTCATGGAATTTGAATTTACCATAATTTTGGAGAAAAAAATCTGAAAGGTAATTTTATAGGTAGGGTAATAGGGCTTTATAAAGATATATATATATATATATATATATTATCTACTGGCGGTCGCCAGTAGATAGTTATAGTTAGGACCTATTATCCATAGGAAATCCGCGACATTCTATTTGAAATAACGTTGGCGCCGGTTGACGAATCTTCGCGAAAAGTTTCCAACTTGTTGGGGCGCTCCGGTCCGCTCCTATCCTGAAAGTCTCGAGGTGATACGTCAAGCGGGGCCGAGAAAAAGGGGGTCCCAAAACACGTTTTCCCATTCATTTTTCCATAGGAACCTTTAGTCGCAGCTACAGCCCGAACTGCTGAACGGAATTACACCAAATTTGGCAAAGAGGTAGCCCTTGGTTCAGTGTCGTGCCTTTTGCTTAAAATGGTGTAAATCCGTTCAGTAGTTCCTGAGAAAATCAAAAGTAAAGTCACATATATATCTATGGCCGAGTAGGGTCCGCGTACCCTCCCGATCACGAGCTGTATGCTAATTGGCTGTCAAGTGGCTGTCAACACTTCAAATCAGGAAGTGTTGGCAGCTATTTTGTCCTCGGTAGAACCGAGGGACAGAAACAAGTGCGCAAAGTGCAAAAAGGGGGAGGGTAGAAACACCCTGACCCCCTAGGCCTGCTCAGGGGGTCCCACAAGGACCCCCTGGGCAGAAAAAAGCATTTAAAAAAAAAAAATCGGCAGGATGCGCTCAGGGTGCGCGCATCCTGCCGAAAAAATAAATAAAATCGAAGCGCGTCTCCCGCGCTTCTATGTTAATTTGCCCCCGGGTGGGCCAAGTCCCGGGGGCATGGTGGGGGGGGTTTAAATTTAATGTGGGGGGCCTCTAAGGCCCCCCAAGACCCGGGGACCGCCACCCCCCGGGGCTTTCAAAAACTAATGGTGCGGGAGGGCTCTTGGCCCTCCCGCAGCCCCGGGGACCGCCACCCCCCGGGGCTTCTTTTTTTAAAAATTATTTTCACCTGTGTGGGGGGGCTGGAGCCCCCCCACACGTCCTGGGGACCGCCACCTCCCCGGGGCACTAAAGATTTGAATATGGGGGTCCGTTACGGACCCCCAAAGCCCCGGGGACCACCACCTCCCCGGGGCTGTGAAATGGTTGGGAGGGGGGCCGCGTGGCCCCCCTCCTGGAGCCCTTGATGGCCCTGGGGACCGCCACCCCAGGGCCGGCTCCTGCAGTGTCCCGGGGTGCCTACCGCCGGGACACTGTAGTTTGCTATGACAGGACGAGAGCCTCGCGGCTCCCGTCCTGTCATAGCAAACTTGGTTTGCATTTTGAAAGAGAGAGCAGGAAACCTGCTCTCTCTTTCAAAATGCAAACCCAATTGCTTTTCCACATGTTAGCTGCTCCCCATGTGGAAAAGTAATGCCGGCTCCCGTAGGACACGGGGAGCCGGCGGGACTGTGGGGGGATTGGGGACCCCCCCACAGTCCCCAACCAGAGGCCAGGCCCCGGGGATGGGGTCCCCGGGGCCATAAGTGGCCAGGAGGGGGGCCACGCAGCCCCCTCCCCAAATTAAAATTTTTTTAAAAAAAAAGGGCAAGGCCGGCCCCGGGGATGGGGTCCCGGGCCTTAAATGGCCTGGAGGATGGGGCCTCGCAGCCCCCTCCAAATAAAAAAAATAAAAATCGAGGGCATGCCCCGGGGGATGGGGTCCCGGGGCCAAAAGTGGCCAAGGGAAGGGGGACACGCAGCCCCCTCCCATTAAAAAAAATTAGAAGAAAAAAACGACTGGCATCGTGCCGGAGGCCCCGCCCCCTCCTGCAGTACTCTGCAAACGCGCCCTGGCGCTGCTTTAAGAAGGGGAAGTAACTCCCCTTGAATACTGGGGGTCCCTGGGGCCAACTAGCCCACCAGGAACCTCCAGTATGCGCCAGGGACTGCGTTGCAGAGAGGTGTACAGAGGCCACACCCCTTTACACCTCTCTGCAACGCAGCTCTGTGGCGCTTTTTAGAAGTACATGGTGGGCTAGTTGGACTCCAGGGACCCTCAGGATTCAAGGGGACTTAATCCCCCAACTTAAAACGCGCCACGGGCGCGTTTGCACAGTGGTGAAGGGAGGGCGGGGCTTCAGGTGACATGTGTGCAAACAGGCCCCGTGGGGCGTTTTAAGATGGGAATTCAATCCCTTCAATCCTGAGGGTCCCTGGGGCCAACCAGCCCAACAGGTACGTCCAGAAAGTGCCACAGAGCTGCATTGCAGAGAGGTGCAAAAAGGGGCGTGGCCTCTGAACACCTCTCTGCAACGCAGCTCCCTGGCGCATACTGGAGGTACAGGGTGGGCTAGTTGGACCCCAGGGACCCTTATGATTCAAGGGGACTTAATCCCCCAACTTAAAACGCGCCACGGGGCGCGTTTGCACAGATGTCACCTTAGGCCCCGCCCCCTCCCTTCACCATTGTGCAAATATTCCTCTAAAATCAGCCGAACTACGAATTCCTATTTACTCACCTGTTATCAGGAGAGACCTCAGTGCTGCATCTTTCAGCCCAGTACTGATCCTGAAAAGTAATTTTAACCGTACTTACCAGTAACTTGAATTTCCTTCCATAGGCTAACATTGACTGGTTTCACTTGGAAATTCTTCTAAGTGTGGAGTTTTGGAACTTTATAGTATTCCTCTAAAATCAGCCGAAATACGAATTCCGATTTACTCACCTGTTATCAGGAGAGACCTCAGTGCTGCATCTTTCAGCCCAGTACTGATCCTGAAAAGTAATTTTAACCGTACTTACCAGTAACTTGAATTTCCTTCCATAGGCTAACATTGACTGGTTTCACTTGGAAATTCTTCTAAGTGTTGATTTTTGAAACATACAAATATTCCTCTAAAATCAGCCAAAATACGAATTCCGATTTACTCACCTGTTATCAGGAGAGACCTCAGTGCTGCATCTTTCAGCCCAGTACTGATCCTGAAAAGTAATTTTAACCGTACTTACCAGTAACTTATATTTCCTTCCATAGGAATCCATTGTCTGGTTTTCAGCAGAAAAGTTTCAAAGTGTTGATTTTCACAAACTACAAATATTCCTTAAAAATCGCCTGTATGACTTAAACGCATTCTTTCAACTGTTTACAGGAGATGCACCAGTGCTGGATCCAGGATCCACCACTGAGTAAGAAAAAGTAACGATAACACGACTTACCTGCTAAGTGAATTTCCTCCCATAGGATAACATTGGTGATTCTATGTGAAAAAGTTTCTAAGTGTCAACTTTTAAAATACAATAATATTCCTTAAAAATCACTACTGTAACCAAAACACTTTTACTCAACTGTTTACAGGAGATGTTCCAGGACTGAATCTAGGATCCAGTCCTGTGGTTAGAAAAGTAATCCATAAAGTAACTAATTGCATTTAGCTAGAAATTCACATTGAGCTCAATGTTGCATTGTGTTTGAAATTGTGTTGCCCATTGCAACAACTGTAACTACTGTACTTAAAAGTCTATTGCCTATTTGCAAAGTATTTAAACTAAAGTAATTCATTCTGAGAAAGTATATTTTGTAATGTAATGTATAATGTAATTACAATGTAATTTAAAAATAAAATATCTAAAAATAAATAGTTTAAAAAAATGTAGTAAATCAGTATCAAAAAAAATAAATATAACAATTAATACATTTAAAAATTGTCATTTACAAAACCTTTGAAATTCATTGAAAAAACCATAGGTTTCAGACATGTTATAGTTAGGAATTAGCATTTAAAAACCTTTGAAATTCACAGAAAAAACCATAGGTTTCAGGCTTGTTATAGTTAGGAATTAGCATTTTAAAAACCTTTGAAATTCACAGAAAAAACCATAGGTTTCAGGCTTGTTATAGTTAGGAATTAGCATTTTAAAAACCTTTGAAATTCACTGAAAAAACCATAGGTTTCAGGCCTGTTATAGTTAGGGTTTAGCATTTAAAAACCTTTGAAATTCACTGAAAAAACCATAGGTTTTAGGGAAAGTTATAGTTAGTTGGACATTGCACTCGTACAAAACCCGTGAAATTCCCCGTTATAGTTAGTTCAGCTAACTATAACTCGCGCCCCGTAATGCACTGCTGATGACGTCACATATTACATCACTCATGACATGGTCAGTGACATCACTGATGACATCACTGATGACATCTCAAATGACATCACTGATGACATCATCCATGTGAGAATTTAATGCATCTTCTCACACCTAATATAACTTTTGATACACCCACTCTAAATTACAGACTGCCATTCTCAAAACCATACACACTCCAATACCAATAAGTACATACCCACTCACTGATTCTTAGGTCTACACACACACATCTACTCACTCACCCGTACAGTCACTCATACTTACAGTCACTCAGTACAGGACTATCATATGCACTCATACACCTATATAAACACTCACACAACGCAACTCATCCATAGAGGTACTCACACACCTAGTCAGTCATGCAAATAATTAATCACACTCCAATTTACTCACCTATACAGTTATACACACCAGCTCACTTACTCATAAAAATACTAGCACATTCTTACGCTCCTATGCAATCACTGATGCAAGCACACACTCATCCATATAGCCACTCTCACAATCACACACTCTCACTTATAGCCATTTATATACTCCAACACACATATATACTGCCTTTCACATATGTAGTTACTCACACATGTACCACTGAGATATACATTCAATCACTAACACACCCATACACACACTCACCCACCCATACAGTCCATCACAGACGCACTCTTGAAACCATGCACCCAGTGAATCACCCACTCACACATCTATGCACAGAGTCACACACACCCCACCCACACAAACACTGAGGCACCCATACAGATACTCAGAGAACCAATCCATAACCCATATAGACACTCATTTAGCTAGTCAGAAACCCCATGCAGCTGCTTGCACAACAACAGACAGACGGATACAGACATTCACACAGTTTAGTCACTCACCCATGCATCCAGTAAGATACGTTTAATCACTCACTTATAGACTCAGTCACGCACCTACTAAATCATCCATTCAGACACTTATACACCCACTCATTCTTCAATACGCCTTTCCCTATATATATTAAACATATTTAAACTTTACAGAAACACACAGTCACTGGATGATGTCAGTGATGTCATCAGTGATGTCACTGACCATGTCATGAGTGATGTAATATGTGACGTCATCAGCAGTGCATTGCGGGCGCGAGTTATAGTTAGCTGAACTAACTATAACGGGGAATTTCACGGGTTTTGTACGAGTGCAATGTCCAACTAACTATAACTTTCCTAAAACCTATGGTTTTTCAGTGAATTTCAAAGGTTTTTAAATGCTAAACCCTAACTATAACAGGCCTGAAACCTATGGTTTTTTCAGTGAATTTCAAAGGTTTTTAAAATGCTAATTCCTAACTATAACAAGCCTGGAAACCTATGGTTTTTTCTGTGAATATATATATATATATATATATATATATAAATATAAATATAAAATTATACCAATATGCGTTGTGCATATAGCTATATCACTAGATAGAAACATAGGAGTGATTTAGGAGGGTAAAACCACCTTTCTTTTGAAAGAAAAATTATATATATATATATATATATATATATATATATATATATATATATATATATATATATATATATATATATATATATATACCAAATCCCATTGGGGGGGGTGTGTGTCAGAAGTGGGTTAGCGGTTGCGCACACCGTTCCATTTTAAGCCTCTGAAGAGAATCATATGGTGATTCGAAACGCGTCAGGCAATACCACTATGGAGCGGCTCTACGGGCGGTTCCCCGTCCTTACCTACACATGAATCAAGCTGTTGCTCAAGAGTGCTACTTACAGGTGGACAACCTTGGAGCAGTGGTATATATATATATATATATATATATATATATATATATATATATATATAAAATTATACCAATATGCGTTGTGCATATAGCTATATCACTAGATAGAAACATAGGAGTGATTTAGGAGGAGTATAACCACCTTTCTTTGAAAGAAAAATATATATATATATATATATATATATATATATATATATATATATATATATATATATATTATCTACTGGCGGTCGCCAGTAGATAGTTATAGTTACAACCTATTATCCATAGGAAATCCGTGACATTCTATTTGAAATAACTCTCTTGCCGGTTGACGTATCTTCGCAAAATTTTCAAACTTTGTGGCCCGCTCCGGTCCGCTCCTACCCTGAAAGTCTCGGGGGATTCGTCAAGCGGGGCCGAGAAAAAGGGGGTCCCAAAACGCGTTTTCCCCATGCATTTTTCCATAGGAAACTTTAGACACGGCTACAGCCCGAACTGCTGAACGGAATTACACCAAATTTGGCAAACAGGTAGTTCTTGGTTCAGAAAGAACCCTTTTTGTTAAATGGTGTAAATCCGTTCAGTAGTTGCTGAGAAAATGAAAAGTAAAAGTTAGTGATATCTATGGCCGAGTAGGGTCCGCGTGCCCTCAGCGCACCCTGCGCGCACCGTCCCGATCACGAGCTGCATGTTAATTGGCTGTCAACATTCCGATTCAGGAAATGTTGGCAGCCATTTTATCCCTCGGTAGAACCGAGGACAGAAACAAGTGCGCAAGCGCACAAAGGGAGCAGGGTAGAAACACCCTGACCCCTAGGTTTGCTCAGGGGTCCCACAAGGACCCCCTGGGCAAAAAAAAATAAATTTTTATAAAAATCGGCAGGATGCGCTCAGGGTGCGCGAATCCTGCCCAAAGAAAATCGAAGCGCGGGCTCCGCGCTTCGATGTTAATTGGCCCCGGGTGGGCCAAGTCCCGGGGGCATGGTGGGGGGGGATAATTTAATGTGTGGGGGCCTCAAGGGCCCCCAAGCCCGAGGACCGCCACCCCCGGGGCTTTTTAAAAATGGTGCGGGAGGGCTCTGAGCCCTCCCGCAGCCCCGAGACCACCACCTCCCGGGGCTTTTTTTAATACATTATAAAACCTGTGTGGGGGCTCCAGCCCCCACATGCCCCGAGGACCGCCACCTCCCGGGGCACTAAACATTTCATATGGGGTCGTCACGGACCGCCAGGGGACCACCACCTCCCGGGGCTGTGTACTGAATGGGAGGGGCCGCGCGGCCCCCTCCTGAAGCCCTTGATGGCCCTGGGGACCACCACCCCCAGGGCCGGCTCCTGCAGTGTCCCGGGTGCCTACCCGGGACACTGTAGTTTGCTATGGCAGGACGGAGCCTCGCGGCTCCGTCCTGCCATAGCAAACTGCTTTGGATATTGGAAGAGAGGCAGGAAACCTGCTCTCTTCCAATATCCAAAGCGATTGCTTTCCACATGGGGAGCAGCATGTCAGCTGCTCCCCATGTGGAACTGCAATGCCGGCTCCCAAGGGACGTGGGGAGCCGGGCGGGACTGTGGGGATTGGGGACCCCCACAGTCCCCAACGGAGAGGGCCAGCCCGGGGGATGGGGTCCCGGGGCAAGTAGTGGCCCGGGAGGGGGCCACGCGGCCCCCTCCCCAAAAAAGAGAATTATTTTTTTAATAAAAAATGGAAAGGCCGGCCCCGGGGATGGGGTCCCGGGGCCTTAAAGTGGCCAGAGGAGGGGGCCACGCTGCCCCCTCAAAATAATAAATATAGAGGCCATGCCCCGGGGATGGGGTCCCCGGAGGCCAATACAGGCCCAGGGAAGGGGGCCACGCGGCCCCCTTCCCGTTTTTTTATTTGTAATTTAAAAAGGGGTAAGGCCCTGGGGGATGGGGTCCCCAGGGCCCAAAAGAAAAAAAGGAAGGGGGCCACAGCCCCCTTCAGGAGACAAAAAAAAATTACAAAAAACGATCGGGCCCGCAGGCCCCGCCCCTTCCTTCACCACTCTGCAAGCGCGCCCCTGGCGCGTTTGCAGAGAGAAACGAATTCCCCTTGAATAGCTGGGGGTCCTGGGAGCCAACTAGCCCACCAGGAACCTCCAGTATGCGCCAGGGGCTGCCTTGCAGAGAGGTGTACAGAGGCCACGCCCCTTTACACCTTTCTGCAACGCAGCTCTGTGGCGCTTTTTGGAGGTATATGGTGGGCTAGTTGGACTCCGGGGACCCTCAGGATTCAAGGGGACTTAATCCCCCAACTTAAAACGCGCCACGGGCGCGTTTGCACAGTGGTGAAGGAGGGGCGGGGCTTCAGGTGACATGTGTGCAAACAGGCCCCGTGGCGCGTTTTAAGATGGGGAATTAAATCCCTTCAATCCTGAGTGTCCCTGAGGGCCAACTAGCCCAACAGGTACATCCAGAAAGCGCCACAGAGCTGCGTTGCAGAGAGGTGTAAAAGGGGTGTGGCCTCTCTACACGTCTCTGCAACGCAGCCCCTGGCGCATATTGGAGGTTCCTGGTGGGCTAGTTGGCCCCTAGGGACCCTCAGGATTCAAGGGGACTTAATCCCCCAACTTAAAGCGCGCCACGGGCGCGTTTGCACAGATGTCACCTCAGGCCCCGCCCCTCCCTTCACCATTGTGCAAATATTCTTCTAAAATCATCCGAAATACGAATTCCGATTTACTCACCTGTTATAAGGAGAGACCTCAGTGCTGCATCTTTCAGCCCAGTACTGGTCCTGAAAAGTAATTTTAACCGTACTTACCAGTAACTTGAATTTCCTTCCATAGGATATCATTGCCTTCTTTTGCTGAAAAAGTTTCTAAGTGTTGATTTTTGAAACATACAAATATTCCTCTAAAATCAGCCGAAATACGAATTCCGATTTACTCACCTGTTATAAGGAGAGACCTCAGTGCTGTATCTTTTAGCCCAGTACTGGTCCTGAAAAGTAATTTTAACCGTACTTACCAGTAACTTGAATTTCCTTCCATAGGCTAACATTGACTGGTTTCACTTGGAAATTCTTCTAAGTGTGGAGTTTTGGAACTTTAAAATATTCCTCTAAAATCAGCCGAAATACGAATTCCGATTTACTCACCTGTTATCAGGAGAGACCTCAGTGCTGCATCTTTCAGCCCAGTACTGGTCCTGAAAAGTAATTTTAACCGTACTTACGGTAACTTGAATTTCCTTCATAGGCTAACATTGACTGGTTTCACTTGGAAATTCTTCTAAGTGTGGAGTTTTGGAACTTTAAAATATTCCTCTAAAATCAGCCGAAATACGAATTCTGATTTACTCACCTGTTATCAGGAGAGACCTCAGTGCTGCATCTTTCAGCCCAGTACTGATCCTCAAAAGTAATTTTAACCGTACTTACCAGTAACTTGAATTTCCTTCCATAGGATATCATTGCCTGCTTTTTGCTGAAAAAGTTTCTAAGTGTTGATTTTGGAACTTTAAAATATTCCTCTAAAATCAGCCGAAATCCGAATTCTGATTTACTCACCTGTTATCAGGAGAGACCTCAGTGCTGCATCTTTCAGCCCAGTACTGATCCTCAAAATTAATTTTAACCGTACTTACCGGTAACTTGAATTTCCTTCATAGGCTAACATTGACTGGTTTCACTTGGAAATTCTTCTAAGTGTGGAGTTTTGGAACTTTATAATATTCCTCTAAAATCAACCAAAGTACGAATTCCAATTTACTCACCTGTTATCAGGAGAGAACCCAGTGCTGCATCTTTTAGCCCAGCACTGACCCTGAAAAGTAATTTTAACCGTACTTACCAGTAACTTATATTTTCTTCCATAGGAATCCATTGTCTGGTTTTCAGCAGAAAAGTTTCAAAGTGTCGATTTTCACAAACTACAAATATTCCTTAAAAATCGCCTGTATGACTTAAACGCATTCTTTCAACTGTTTACAGGAGATGCACCAGTGCTGGAACCAGGATCCAACACTGAGTAACAAAAAGTAACGATAACAGTTTTTACCTCCTAAGTGAATTTCCTTCCATAGGATAACATTGGTCATTCTATGAGAAAAAGTTTCTAAGTGTCAACTTTTAAAAATACAATAATATTCCTTAAAAATCACGAGTGTAACCAAAACGCTTTTACTCAACTGTTTACAGGAGATGTGCCAGGACTGAATCTAGGATCCAGTCCTGTGGTTAGAAAAAGTAATCCATAAAGTAACTAATTGCATTTAACTAGAAATTCACATTGAGCTGAATGTTGCATTGTGTTTGAAAATGTGTTGCCCATTGCAACAACTGTAACTACTGTACTTAAAAGTCTATTGCCTATGTGCAAAGTATTTAAACTAAAGTAATTCATTCTGAGAAAGTATTTTTTGTAATGTAATGTATAATGTAATTACAATGTAATTTAAAAATAAAATATGTTATATAAAATTGATTCTAAAAATGTAGTAAATCAGTATTAAAAAAATTTATATAACAATTAATACATTTAAAAATTGTCATTTACAAAACCTTTGAAATTCACTGAAAAAACCGTAGGTTTCAGACATGTTATAGTTACAAATTAGCATTTAAAAAACCTTTGAAATTCACTGAAAAAACCATAGGTTTCAGGGACGTTATAGTTACAAATTAGCATTTAAAAAACCTTTGAAATTCACTGAAAAAACCATAGGTTTTAGGGACAGTTATAGTTAGTTGGACATTGCACTCGTACAAAACCCGTGAAATTCCCCGTTATAGTTAGTCCAGCTAACTATAACTCGCGCCCCGCAATGCACTGCTGATGACGTCACATATTACATCACTCATGACATGGTCAGTGACATCACTGATGACATCACTGATGACATCTCAAATGACATCACTGATGACATCACTGATGACATCATCCGTGTGATAATTTCATGCATCTTCTCACACCCTAATATAACCTTTGATACACCCACTCTAAATTAAAGAATGCCATTCGCAAAACCATAGACACTCCAACACCAATAACTACATACCCACACACTGATTCTTAGGTCTACGCACACATCCACTCACTCACCCGTACAGTCACTCATACTTACGGTCACTCAGTACAGGACTATCATATGCACTCATACTCCTATATAGACACTCAAACACCGCCACTCATCCATAGAGGTACTCACACACCTAGTCAGTCATGCAAATAATTAAACACACTACCATTTACTCACCTATACAGTTATACACACACCAGCTCACTTACTCATACAAATACTAGCACATTCTTACGCTCTTATACAATCACTGATACAAGCACACACTCATCCATACAGCCACTATCACAATCAGTCACTCTCGCTTATAGCTATTTATATACTCCAACACACATATATACTGCCTTTCACATATGTAGTTACTCACACATGTACCACTGGGACATACATTCACTCACTAACACACTCTTACACACACTTACCCACCCATACAGTCTATCACAGATGCACTCTTGAAACCATCCACCCAGTGAATCACCCACTCACACATCTATGCACAGAGTCGCACACACCCCTCCCACACAAACACTCAGGCACCCATACAGATACTCACACAAGCATTCAATAACTCAAATAGACACTCATGTAGCTATTCACAAACACATGCAGCCACTTACACAGCAACAGACAGACGGATACAGACATTCACCCAGTTTAGTCACTAACCCATGCATTCAGTAAGATACGTTAAATCACTCACTTATACAGTCAGTCACGCACCTACTAAATCATCCATACAGACACTTACACACCCACTCATTCTTCAATACGTCTTTTCATATATATATTAAAAATATTTAAACTTTAGAGAAACACACAGTCACTGGATGATGTTATCAGTGATGTCATCAGTGATGTCATTTGAGATGTCATCAGTGATGTCATGAGTGATGTCACTGACTATGTCATGAGTGATGTAATATGTGACGTCATCAGCAGTGCATTGCGGGCGCGAGTTATAGTTAGCTGGACTAACTATAACGGGGGAATTTCACGGGTTTTGTACGAGTGCAATGTCCAACTAACTATAACTGTCCCTAAAACCTATGGTTTTTTCAGTGAATATATATATATATATATATATATATATATATATATATATACCAAATCGAAAACACCCGAAGGATGAGTGCTCCACACACGACGTGAAGTAAACCTGGTTTATTGGCAGACAGCAGCATACTCAGCAAGGCCCTCCCAGCATTTATGTCCTTTGCCACACGCGTTTTGGGTTCAGATATCCCTTGTTCACTGGCCTGACATCGGGGGAAACAGCTATGCAGATTGAATCGCACTCGCGATCTTTTGCAGTAAGTCCCGCCCACATGGGCGTATGCAATCAATGCACCATGGTCTTCGTAGTTAAGGTAAGTTTCAAATCCACAGTGGGTGCCGCTGTATGTTCTCCTCACTTGCTTCACAATCCCTGTTGGTCGCTGTTCAAAGCAAAGCTGAGGAACTGCTTCATTTGCGTCCCACCAAAAGGATACGTCGCTCCTTACGCGCCCCTGAATCACGGGCGCATGGACCCGCTACTTGCTGCAGTAGGGCAGCCCTCGCGGCCAGGGCAGACCACAATATATGCCAATCGAAAACACCCGAAGGATGAGGGCGCCACACACAACATGAAGTAAACCTTGTTTATTGGCAGACAGCAGCATACTAACGCATTTTGGGCTCCCCAGCCCTTGTTCACAGGCCAGCGTACAGGAACAAAACAGGGGAGAACAATTACCGGATTTTTAAAGTCCCGCCCTCAAGTAGGCCTCAGGTGAGTACTGATACATTATGGTAATGATAGTCCCACACAATAAAACTTTTACCCCTTCAGTGGGTTTGTTCCATAAAATTCAATATATTATATTCCTCGCCCCAGTGGGCTTCAAATCGTCTCCTTCCTCCCAAGCTCACTGGCAACATTTTCCACAACCCGCTGCTCCGTAATTGCCTGCTCCTCATGGTCAGACGGACTTGCCTTTTTATGTGCATTGGTGCAACTTCACGGCTGGACTGGCCATTTAACTTCATGAAAACTGTGTCCTTAGACAAAGTCGCAATTATAATCAGGTTCAAGTGTGATTTATTCAAATGCCAGCAAGTCCAGGTTGTCGCTTCGGGCCCAACACGTTTCGGGCTCCCCAGCCCTTGTTCACTGGCCAGCGTACAGGAACAAAACAGCGGAGAACAATTACCAGATTTTTAAAGTCCCAAGTGGGCCTCAGGCGAGTACTGATGCATTATGGTAATGATAGTCCCCACACAATAAAACTTTGAGATATATATATATATATATCCATCCAAGAAAGATATAAGACAAAGGTGGTGCAGTGGTTGCCATGAAAGTAAGTCATTATATTGAGGCAGGAATGAGACAACTAATGGATACCAACACGTACAAACCTTTAGAAACTGATCCCACAGAAGACTTGAACAAAGAAATTAAGAACATGGTTGTAAGGTACAGGAGCTTAAACCTCAATGATGAAACAACAGCAGATATACTTGTTCATCCCAAACCAAGACCTGGGAGATTTTATATGCTTCCCAAAATTCACAAAATGAACAATCCTGGCCGTCCCATCATCTCAGGCAATGACACAGCCACTGAGAGACTATCTTTATTTGTCGACCTGCACCTCCAGCCCATTGTACAGGAACTTCCATCATTTGTTAAAGATACCAGTCACTTCCTTCAGATTATTGAAAAATTAAACCAAACCTACACATTTGATGATGATACTCTTCTGGCTACATTTGATGTTACATCATTATACACCAATATACCACATGAGGATGGGCTTATGGCATTATCTGAAGCTCTTAATAAAAGAACTGTGAAAAAAGCCATCAACAAATGTGCTTACCAACTTTGCAAGAGTTATCCTTAAATCCAACAATTTTACATTCAATGGTAAACACTATCTGCAGATACAAGGGACTTCCATGGGCACTTTGATGGCTCCATCCTATGCAAATATCTTCATGGGCAAACTAGAGAACTGTAAACTTGCTACTTCTAGCATCAAACCACTGGTATGGCTAAGATAAATTAATGACATTTATAATATGGAATGCAGGAAGTAGAACATTGGAACAATTTACAGCTTATATCAACAATATCCATCCTACCATCAAATTTACCAGCAGCAATACTAAACAGAAGCATCATCTCCCTTTTCTGGATGTGCTACTCACCATTCATGAACAAAAAATTACAACTGATCTATACCACAAGCCTACAGATGCTCATTTGCATCTAAACTGGACTTCATGTCACCCACACCACACTAAACTGAGCATCATCTACAGCCAAGCACTCAGAATAAGACGCATCTGGAGCAATGAGGAAACCTGTAAAGACCATCTACAGGAGCTTGCTACATTATTTAAAAGGCGAGGCTATCCTCTGCATATCATACAGCAACAAATTGACAAGTCTTTGCAGTTACCCAGAGAAGCACTTATTTGGAATACCAACGGCAGAAACAAAAGTGACAGAACTCCATTTGTGGTTGACCATCATCCATCAGCTCCCAACTACAGAAATATAATGCAAAAACATTTCCTTACTGTCTACTTGTGAAAAATTGCAAAAGGTTTTTCCAAAACCGCCAGTCATTGCTTACCGCAGAGCTCCAAATTTACGATCTCTTATTGTGAGAGCTGAACTCAGCAAGTTGTAACAAATGCAGGGGTTCATTGCTGTGACTCTAAAAGGTGCATCACGTGTGAATACCTTTTACAAACATCATCAGTAACTAGTTCTGTTACGAGAAGGACCTATGGAATAAGACAGCATCTTACATGACGCTCAACATGCATTATTTATGTGATTCAGTGCCAACGGCAAAGCTGTAAAAAACAATATGTAGGCCAAACAGTGAATGACCTCCGTACACGATTCAGGAACCACAAATCGGCAATAATTAATAAGAAAATTGACCAGCCTGTAGCCATTCATTTTAACCTTGTGGATCATTTACTATCAGATTTGAAGATTTTCCCGTGGTACATGTCTCAAAGGAAGAACTACTGGACTCAGAGAAAACTTCTGGATGTACCGTTTAAAATCACTGCATCCAGATGGACTGAACATTACTGACAATACAACCTGATTACTGCACATCTCAAGAGCTCTCAGGACTGCATTGATTCCACATTCCAAATGGAATCTTCACTCATGATGCTTTTTGAAAATTCAGCTGTGTCATCTGTGCAGCCACTGAGCAAACCATCTTGTACTACCGGAGGAAGGTGGAAGCTGAAACGTTGTAGTGGAAATATATTTTTGTTCTTTGGCGAATCTATCTGTTTGAGTCACTTCTTTCTTGGATATTTTATTTCTTTGTGAATATATATATATATATATATATATATATATATATATATATATATATATATATATTCACTGAAAAAACCATAGGTTTCAGGCACGTTATAGTTAGAAATTAGCATTTAAAAAACCTTAGAAATTCACTGAAAAAACCATAGGTTTTAGGGACAGTTATAGTTAGTTGGACATTGCACTCGTACAAAACCCGTGAAATTCCCCCGTTATAGTTAGTTCAGCTAACTATAACTCGCGCCCTGCAAAGCACTGCTGATGACGTCACATATTACATCACTCATGACATGGTCAGTGACATCACTGATGACATCACTGATGACATCTCAAATGACATCACTGATGACATCATCCAGTGACTGTTTGTTTCTGTAAAGTTTAAATATTTTTAATATATATAGGGAAAGGCGTATTGAAGAATGAGTGGGTGTATAAGTGTCTGTATGGATGATTTAGTAGGTGCGTGACTAACTCTAAGTGAGTGATTAAACGTATCTTACTGAATGCATGGGTTAGTGACTAAACTGGGTGAATGTCTGTATCCGTCTGTCTGTTGCTGTGTAAGTGGCTGCATGGGTTTGTGAATAGCTACATGAATGTCTATATGAGTTATTGATTGGTTGTCTGAGTATCTGTATGGGTGCCTGAGTGTTTGTGTGGGTGGGGTGTGTGCGACTCTGTGCATAGATGTGTGAGTGGGTGATTCACTGGGTGCATGGTTTCAAGAGTGCATCTGTGATGGACTGTATGGGTGGGTGAGTGTGTGTAAGGGTGTGTTAGTGAGTGAATGTATATCTCAGTGGTACATGTGTGAGTAACTACATATGTGAAAGGCAGTATATATGTGTGTTGGAGTATATAAATGGGTATAAGTGAGAGTGTGTGATTGTGAGAATGGCTGTATGGATGAGTGTGTACTTGTATTAGTGATTGTATAAGAGCGTAAGAATGTGCTAGTATTTGTATGAGTAAGTGAGCTGGTGTGGGTATAACTGTATTAGGTGAGTAAATGGCAGTGTGATTAATTATTTGCATGACTGACTAGGTGTGTGAGTACCTCTATGGATGAGTGGCGGTGTGTGAGTGTCTATGTAGGTGTATGAGTGCATATGATAGTCCTGTACTGAGTGACCGTAAGTATGAGTGACTGTACAGGTGAGTGAGTGGATGTGTGTGTAGACCTAAGAATCAGTGAGTGGGTATGTAGTTATTGGTGTTGGAGTGTCTATGGCTTTGAGAATGGCAGTCTGTAATTTAGAGTGGGTGTATCAAAAGTTATATTAGGGTGTGAGAAGATGCATGAAATTATCACATGGATGATGTCATCAGTGATGTCATCAGTGATGTCATTTGAGATGTCATCAGTGATGTCATCAATGATGTCACTGACCATGTCATGAGTGATGTAATATGTGACGTCATCAGCAGTGCATTATGGGGCGCGAGTTATAGTTAGCTGAACTAACTATAACGGGGGAATTTCACGGGTTTTGTACGAGTGCAATGTCCAACTAACTATAACTGTCCCTAAAACCTATGGTTTTTTCAGTGAGTTTCTAAGGTTTTTTAAATACTAATTTCTAACTATAACGTGCCTGAAACCTATGGTTTTTTCAGTGAATTTCAAAGCTTTTTTAAATGCTAATTTCTAACTATAACGTGCCTGAAACCTATGGTTTTTTCAGTGAATTTCCAAGGTTTTTTAAATGCTAATTCCTAACTATAACATGTCTGAAACCTATGGTTTTTTTCAGTGAATTTCAAAGGTTTTGTAAATGACAATTCTTAAATGTATTAATTGTTATATTTATTTTTGTGATACTGATTTACTACATTTATTTTAAACTATTTATTTTTAGATATTTTATTTTTTAAATTACATTGTAATTACATTATACATTACATTACAAAATATACTTTCTCAGAATGAATTACTTTAGTTTAAATACTTTGCAAATAGGCAATAGACTTTTAAGTACAGTAGTTACAGTTGTTGCAATGGGCAACACAATTTCAAACACAATGCAACATTGAGCTCAATGTGAATTTCTAGTTAAATGCAATTAGTTACTTTATGGATTACTTTTCTAACCACAGGACTGGATCCTAGATTCAGTCCTGGGACATCTCCTGTAAACAGTTGAGTAAAAGTGTTTTGGTTACAGTAGTGATTTTTAAGGAATATTATTGTATTTTAAAAGTTGACACAGAAACTTTTTCACATAGAACCACCAATGTTATCCTATGGGAGGAAATTCACTTAGCAGGTAAGTAGTGTTATCGTTACTTTTTCTTACTCAGTGGTGGATCCTGGATCCAGCACTGGTGCATCTCCTGTAAACAGTTGAAAGAATGCGTTTAAGTCATACAGGCGATTTTTAAGGAATATTTGTAGTTTGTGAAAATTGACACTTTGAAACTTTTCTGCTGAAAACCAGACAATGGATTCCTATGGAAGGAAATACAAGTTACTGGTAAGTACGGTTAGAATTACTTTTCAGGGTCAGTGCTGGGCTAAAAGATGCAGCACTGGGTTCTCTCCTGATAACAGGTGAGTAAATCGGAATTCGTAGTTCGGCTGATTTTAGAGGAATATTATAAAGTTCCAAAACTCCACACTTGGAAGAATTTCCAAGTGAAACCAGTCAATGTTAGCCTATGGAAGGAAATTCAAGTTACTGGTAAGTACGGTTAAAATTACTTTTCAGGATCAGTACTGGGCTCAAAGATGCAGCACTGAGGTCTCTCCTGATAACAGGTGAGTAAATCGGAATTCGCAGTTCGGCTGATTTTAGAGGAATATTTGCACAATGGTGAAGGAAGGGGGTGGGGCCTGAGGTGACATGTCTGCAAACACGCCCTGTGGCGCGTTTTAAGTTGGAGAATTAATTCCTCCTCAATCCCGAGGGTTCCTAGGGGCCAACTAGCCCACCAGATACCTCCAGTGTGCGCCAGAGAGCTGCGTTGCAGAGAGGTGTTCAGAGGCCACGCCCCTTTTTACAACACTCTGTAACGCAGCTCCGTGGCGCTTACTGGAGGTACCTGGTGGGCTAGTTGGCCCCCAGGGACCCTCAGGATTGAAGGGGATTTAATTCCCCATCTTAAAACGCCCCATGGGGCCTGTTTGCACACATGTCACCTGAAGCCCCGCCCCCTCCCTTCACCACTGTGCAAACGCGCCCCGTGGCGCGTTTTAAGTTGGGGGATTAAGTCCCCTTGAATCCTGAGGGTCCCTGGAGTCCAACTAGCCCACCATGTACCTCCAAAAAGCGCCACAGAGCTGCATTGCAGAGAGGTGTAAAAAGGGGCGTGGCCTCTGAACACCTCTCTGCAACGCAGCTCCCTGGCGCATACTGGAGGTTCCTGGTGGGCTAGTTGGCCCCCAGGGACCCCCAGTATTGAAGGGGAATTACTTCCCTTTCTTACAACGCGCCAGGGGGCGCGTTTGCAGAGTGCTGCAGGGAGGGGGCGGGCCTCCGGCACGATGCCGTTTTTTTTTTTTGCTTTCTTTTTTTTATGGGAGGGGGCTCCGTGGCCCCCTTCCCTCGTCCACTTTTGTCCCCGGAGATCCCATCCCCCGGGGCCTGAGGCTGTTCTTTTATTTATTTTTAAAAAACGGGAAGGGGGCCGCGTGGCCCCCCTTCCCTGGGCCTGTATTTGCCCCGGGGACCCCATCCCCCGGGGCATGCCCTCTTTTTTTTTTTTTTTTTTAAATAAATATTTGGAGGGGGGCTGCGTGGCCCCCCTCCTCAGGCCATTTAAGGCCCCGGGGACCCCATCCCCCGGGGCCGGCCTGCCTGTCCTTTTTTTATTTTATTTTTTTTTATTGATTTTTGGGGAGGGGGGCTGCGTGGGCCCCCTCCCGGGCCACTAATGGCCCCGGGGACCCCATCCCCCGGGGCCTGGCCACTGGTTGGGGACCGTGGGGGGGTCCCCAATCCCCGCATGGTCCCGCCGGCTCCCCGCGTCCTGCGGGAGCCGGCATTGGTTTTCCATAAGGGGAGCTGCTGACATGCAGCTCCCCTTATGGAAAGCGATCTGCTTTGCTTCATTGAAGCGAGAGCAGGTTTCCTGCTCTCGCTTCAATGAAGCAAGCACGTTGTAATGACAGGACGGGAGCCGCAAGGCTCCCGTCCTGCCATTGCAAACAGCAGTGTCCCGGGGGTAGGCACCCCGGGACACTGCAGGAGCCGGCCCTGGGGGTGGCGGTCCCCAGGGCCACCACAGGCTCCAGGAGGGGGCCGCGCAGCCCCCTCCCATGTCTTTAAAGCCCCGGGAGGTGGTGGTCCCCGGGGTCCGTAACAGACCCCCGCATTTACATTATTAGTGCCCCGGGGAGGTGGCGGTCTCGGGCGTGTGGGGGCTCGAGCCCCCCACACAGGTTCATTTAATTAAATAAAAAGAAGCCCCGGGGGGTGGCGGTCCCCGGGGCTGCGGGAGGGCCGAGTGCCCTCCCGCACCATTTTGAAATAAAAGCCCTGGGGCGTGCGTGTGTGTATATATATGTGTATATATGTGTATATATATATATATATATATATATATATATATATTCCAATCGAAAGTGCTCACAGACTTGAGGGGACTCACACGACGTTTGTTTAAACCTTCTTTTATTGGGAGACAGCAGCAATACCAACAATGCCCTCCCAGCAAAGTCTTGCACCAACTTTGACCGCGAGGGTGCCCGACTGCAGACAGCAGCAGGTCCGTGTTGCTTTGACGAAGTTGGTCTGGTGCACAAGAGGAACGACGTGACCGTACTGGTGAGACGGAAAAAAGCAGCAATTCTGCTTTACCCACAACAGCAACTTACAGTTATTTTAATTTTGGAAGGGAAAATTCAGCAGCATCCAAAATGGTAATATCGAACTATAAAGACCAAGATGCATTGTTGTAACACGCCTACTAAAGGCGGGACTAATGGCAAAAAATCGCGAGTGCGATTTCATTCACAGCAGCTGTTTCCCCCGACGCCAGGCCAGTGAGCAAGGGAACTCTACCTGAAACGCGTATGGCAAGTTGGTGCAAGACTTTGCTGGGAGGGCATTGTTGGTATTGCTGCTGTCTCCCAATAAAAGAAGGTTTAAACAAACGTCGTGTGAGGCCCCTCAAGTCTGTGAGCACTTTCGATTGGAATATTAGCGGTCCGCTCTGACCGCGAGGGAGCCCGACTGCAGACAGCAGCAGGTCCGTGTTGCTTTGACAAAGTTGGTCTGGTGCACAAGAGGAACGACGTGACCGTACTGGTGAGACGGAAAAAAGCAGCAATTCTGCTTTACCCACAACAGCAACTTACAGTTATTTTAATTTTGGAAGGGAAAATTCAGCAGCATCCAAAATGGTAATATCGAACTATAAAGACCAAGATGCATTGTTGTAACACGCCTACTAAAGGCGGGACTAATGGCAAAAAATCGCGAGTGCGATTTCATTCACAGCAGCTGTTTCCCCCGACGCCAGGCCAGTGAGCAAGGGAACTCTACCTGAAACGCGTATGGCAAGTTGGTGCAGGACTTTGCTGGGAGGGCATTGTTGGTATTGCTGCTGTCTCCCAATAAAAGAAGGTTTAAACAAACGTCGTGTGAGGCCCCTCAAGTCTGTGAGCACTTTCGATTGGAATATATATATATATATATATATATATATATATATATATATATCCACCTTTCAATGCTGAAACCCAGACAATGGTGTATCATGGCAACTGTGTGCAGATCCCAAATAATTAATTTAAAAAAGCCAAACACAAAGTTACAAGGTTCAGAAACCACATTCTCTCAGGAGAAACGGTGCTACTCGTATTTATTCATCAATCCCCATGACGCGTTTTAGCCGTAAAAGGACTTTGCAGCTAAAATGCATCATGGGGATTGATGAATGAACACAAGAAGCACGGTTTCTCCATTTCACCTGAGAGAGTTTGTTTTCTGAACCTTGTGTTTGACTGTCTTTAATATATCAATCACTTCTCGAAAAATGCTGCTGACACACCAAAGTTGCAGGGGTAGCCGTTAGCAGGGAAAAGTGGTGGGACAAAAAAAAAAATAAATACAACTGACCTGCCACCTGGCCGCGCTCTTCAGCTCCGGAATCACGATGCACACAGGCTCCCAGAGTACCCTACACCAATCCAGACGCTGTTCTCATGTTCTCATGTTGGTATTAACCAACATGAGAGAAGTGCTGGGATGGGGCGTGGCCTGGCGCCGATGTGAGCGAATGCGGACTGTGGAGCTCCGGCCGCCGTATCCCCCGTAAACAAACATCCTGAGCCCCGGGCGCATATATTTGCAAAAATATGCAGACCGGAACGTCCCTGGAGCAGGAAGATCTGAGCGGTGCGCTCCTGTTACCCATGAGAAGCGATTAAATCAGTAAGTTTGCCTGCACATGGAGCTAACGTGACGAAAACAAGATGGCGCCCACAGCATAACAGAGGAGATACTGACACGACAACACGCCAAAGGCAGAAGGAGAGCTGGTCGCGAGGGTTACCTGGACCAGTCGGTGGGCCCCGGTGGCGACGATGGGGAGAGGGCCCTGGAGTTGAATCACTTGCAGCTCTTAGAGGCACGACCCAGAGCTGGAGGATAGCTGTGGTGCGGCCCCCGGGGGTCCGTCAAGGAGAGCACACGCCTGATTTGGAGGAGTGTGGACAGACGGGCCTGACTCATGGGAGGCAACTTCCCTATACTGACGGCGGGGAAACGGAGAGGACGGCCTGAGTCCTGAAAGCTGCTGAAGCACTGTGAAGGTATTTAGCGGCCCTGAGGCACGGGGTCAGGCCACCAGAGTAGAGTGCACCGGGAGGTGTGCCGGCATCGGACTTGGAGCGGTGATTGCAGGGGGGAAGGGGGAGGCGAGACCTCCCCGGGAGGATAATAATTAATACACCAGCGGGGCCACTAGCGTTTGATGAGCCATCCAGGATTTGGGGCAGTGGAAGCGAACAGGACCCAAGGGACAATGTGCTGGCGTATATTTAAGAAAGAAGACGAGAAGTGGGTACAATCATTACTGAACAGAGATAGGGCCCCGGGGACACCGTTTAGGGGGACCCCCCCGAACCATTGAACAGCAAGTGAGACTCGCGCAGAACCATCAATAGGTACTGAATAAGCGGCAGAGAGCGCCACACAAGCTTAACGGTGATGGGCGAGAAGGAATAGATTATTTGAACCTTCGAAGAGGAGACGTTGGTATTAACTGCACCATGGTTTGGGGATACCTAATTGAATCGAGCAACGCTAGCCCACGCAATTATTGCTGCAACCAATTCACGACAAACCCACAAAACACAGCAGGATCACCTCCTGTCCAAAGTGAGTTGCCTGGGGCCGGAAGAACAAGAAATTGGGCAGGAAGATGGGGAAAGTCCAGAGAAAAAAGGGGCCTAATGCCCTCAGCACGGGGGCGCTGGAACCCAGACCGATGATGATGAAGAGTTAGTGGAGGCGGGAAAAGACTCAGGTCACTCGAGACCTACGTTGACGGATATTATGCAGGCTATCACGGACTCTAGAGAGGTGCTGGAGGTGAAAATGGACGCAATAGGCACAGAACTAAGCCTGTTGAAAGATGACCATCGAAAACTTTAAGAGCGAGTCGTGGCCACAGAGAAAGTGCTTGGCGACCTCCCGGAGGCAGTGACTATGCTACAAAAATCACTCACGGTGATGGAGGCCAAGATCAAGGTTCTGGAAGTGCGGGCTGAGAGTGAGATAGTGAGGGGAGGTCCCGCAGGAATAATCTACGAATAATTGGAGTACCAGAGAGGGCGGAGGGCATGGACATGGTGCACTTCTTGGAAGATTGGCTCAGAGCCGAAGTAGCCCCAGAAGGGCTATCACCCTTCTATGCACTGGAAAGAGTCCATAGAGTCCCGGCTAAGCCGCCTAGACCCGGAGCACCTCCTCGTCCGATAGTGGTGCGCCTCCTGAATTTTAGGGACAAAGATCATATTCTACAACAAGCCCGCCAAAAACAAGATCTACAGATCGACAATAGTAAAGTAATGATCATCCCGGACTTTACTAGAGAAGTTCAACGTCAGAGAGCATCGTTTTTGGCAGTTAATAAGAAGCTTCGGCAAATGCAACTTCCATACACAATGTTGTTCCCAGCATGGCTGCGAGTGGCCGATTCGATGGGGACAAGGTTCTTTACCATGCCGCAGGAGGCCTGGGAATGGTTGGACTCGGGACGAAACCAGGAGCGTCGCAACTCCTTGCCGGATTTTTCTCAACAGAGCACTAACAAAAGCAAGAGTGTGTCTCGAGCCACTTCCCCCAAGGAACTCAGATCGGAACGGCGCAGAGTACTACAGGCCGTTGCGGAATACAGTCAAAATTTATCCAGTCCCACGTCGAGTAAAAGTGGGATCGACGTAGAAAGATCGGAAGGTTCGTTGGTGCTTAGCGAAAATGATAACTTGGAGACGGAGTTACCGGAAATCACGCCTCAGACGGCGGATGACATTGTCTGAGGAGTACACTTTGGGTCATACACTTGAAGATCGCTGTGATACGGAGTGGCCTTGGCTTGGAGAAGCTGACTCTGGGGACTACCGATTGTACCATTACAGCGAATGAGCTAAGAAGGATGCTCCGGGGCCGTTAATCTAGTTCAGGTATTGGGGGTGTGGTTTGGTGGGGTTCCACAACTACTAGAAGACTTTGCGAGTTTAGATTGAGTTTGGATGGGAACCAGTTCTCGAGTACCTGTCCTGGGGAGGGGGAGTTGGGGGTTTAATTTGGTTAAAGGGAGGTTATTTGGGGTCAGGCGTGTCACACTAGGGGAAATTAGTGGGAGCGAGTTCCAATCAGTGCAATGGCTCCCCCCCTAGATTTAAAATGTATGTCTTGGAATGTACGGGGGATGCATTCAATGCTGCGGCGCCATAAAATACATGCGTACCTGGTTCTGAGGGGGGTTCAAATTGTGCTGCTTCAAGAGACTCACATAATGGCAAAGGAAGGGGCTGCGCTTCAACGTTGATGGAGAGGTCAAGTATTTTATAGCAACTATTTGGCATTCGCCAGAGGGGTTCTGATCTGGGTGAGGGCAGGTGTGCCCTTTCAGTACACGAAACAGATTGTGGATCCGGAAGGGAGGTTTGTTGTAGTAACTGGAAGGTTAGATGGCAGAGATATAGTATTGGGGAGCCTATACGCCCCTAACACGGAACAGTCCGCCTTTTTATCACAGCTCTCTGGGAAATTAGCTTCAGTTTTAACGGGATCAGTAATATTAGGGGGTGATTTTAATTGTATAACAGATGTTGGCCTGGATCGCTCTCATCCTCCACTCCCTGACGCCCCTTGTTAGAAATGGGATTTTTGGTAGGCTAGGGCGTGGGCCAAAGCCAGGCAAAAACCACCAATCTAGTCAGGATAAGGGAGTTACACGTCTAAAATAACCCCTGCTCACCCCCTTGGTAGCTTGGCACGAGCAGCCAGGCTTATCTTAGAGGCAGTGTGTAAAGCATTTGCACATAACCCACAGTAATACAGTGTACGCACTACAAAAGGACACCACACCAGTTTAGAAAAATATCCAATATTTTAATATAATTAAAACAAGACCCAAAAACGATAAGAATCCACAATACTATACTTAAAAGTTCACAGTTCCAAAAATACGCTGATTAAAAAGAGTTCCTTGTGTGGATAGCTCCGTCCGGGCTACCACGGCGTCGTGAACAACAAATCCAACAGTTCTGGCTGGTCGCGGGGTCGCGGGCCAGCTACGGTGTCGGGAAGACCCGCAAACAGTACCTGTGAGAGATGCAGGGCGTTGAGGCCCTTGAAGTCACTTGCGTTGCAGGTCGAGCTCCTCTCTGATGGAATCAGGAGCGCTGGCGCCGGCAGACATCTGGTGCTGCGGTGCGAAGCGCAGCGGTGCAGCGTGCGGTGCCCCCAGGTCGCGGTGCAAGCAGCGGCTCGGTGACGGCGTCAGATGGTGTCGTTGGTGAGACCAGGGTCGCGGTGCGAGATGAAGGTGGTGCTCGCCACGGTGCTAGCAGGTCACTGTGCAAGCAGCGTCGTCCTCGTTGCTGAAGCGCTGTCGTCGGCTGACGAACTGGAGTCGATGGCGCCGGCGTCGGTAGGCCAAGGTTGCGGTGCAGGATGAGTGCGGTGCGTCGTGTGACTTACGAGCGGTGCCCTCTAACCACGGTGCAAGCAGCGGCGTCGATTTCGGCGGGAAGTGGCGGCGTCAGGAAGGCCAAGGCGTCCTCGTGAAGCAAGGCATTGCTCTCTACGGTGCCAAAGCTTCGGCGTGAAGCAAGGCGGTGCGGAGTGCGGTGCCCACAGGTCACGGTGCAAGCAGCGGCTCGGTGGTGGCGTCAACAGGCGTCGTCGGTGAGACCAGGGTTGCGGCGCCAAAGCTTCGGCGTGAAGCGAGGCGGTGCGGAGTGCGGTGCCCACAGGTCGCGGTGCAAGCAGCGGCTCGGTGGCGGCGTCAACAGGCGTCGTCGGTGAGACCAGGGTTGCGGTGCGGCATTGCGGCGGTGCTCTCTGCGGTGCCAAAGCTTCGGCGTGAAGCAAGGCGGTGCGGAGTGCGGTGCCCACAGGTCGCAGTGCAAGCAGCGGCTCGGTGTTGGCATCAACAGGCATCGTCGGTGAGACCAAGGTTGCGGTGCGGCGGTGCCCTCTGCGGTGCCTTCAGGACACGGAGTCGGCAGCGGCGTCGTAGACGTCGTTGAGTTGGCATTCTTCTTGCTGCAGCACAAAACACACAGTCCCCAGTGCTGCGGGTCGAAGAACTTGAAGTCTTTGCTGTTCCTGAGACTTCGTGAACAGGGGGCAAGCTCTACCTCAAGCCCTTGGAGAGACTCACAAATTAGGTTGCAGAATGTCCAGTCCAGGCCTTTCACTGCCCAAGACAGAAGCAGCCACTGCAGGTCAGCCCAGCAAAGCACCCTGCAAAGCAGTCGTTCCTTTTCGCAGCTTCTCCGGCTCTTCTTCTTGGCAGTCTTCTTGTCCAGATGAGTTCTGAAGGTCAGGGGTCTGGGACCCAGCATTTATGTCCGAAAATCCTTTGATCTCTTAGGCAGAGAGGGCCTGTGCCCGGTCAGGCCAGTTCTGCCTTCTCTGGTGTGAATTCCTGGCAGGAGGTGGAGACGGCATTTGTCAGAGACAGAGCAGGCCCTTTGAGGTGCAAGGAAATCTCCTCCCCCTTCCCCATCGCAGCTCAGATCTCTTCAGCCCTTTCCTGACCTACCTAGACCATCTGGCGCCCCTCCTGCTCCCCCAGCCTTCTGTCATCCAAAACCCAGACAGGCAATCCACATTCCAGCAGAGGCACACGGGATGACTGAGCAAGAAAATACCTACTTTCTAAAAGTGGTATTTTCAAACACAGAATGTAAAAATCACCTTCACTAAAAGATGCATCTTTAGATTCTGAGTTCAGGCATACTAAATTCTATTTTCTTACCGAATTCCCTGGGCCAGTTATGTTTATAAGATGTTATAAACAAACCTCCCATTCTATCCCATGGGGGACTGGTAGCCTTGCAATAGTGAAAAACGAAATTGGCTGTAATTCACTATCAGGACATGCCACACACACCAGGGCATGTCCCACCTTTCACATACACTGCACCCTGCCCACAGGGGTACCTTGGGCCTACCTGAGGGGTGTCTGACATGTAAGAAAAGGGAAGGTTAGGGACCGGCCAGTGTGTGCACTGGCCAAGTCGACATGGCAGTTACAAACTGCGCGCAGACTTCTGCAATGGCAGGTCTGAGTTACCGTTTTCAGGGCTACTCCCGGGGGTGGCACAACCAGTGCTGCAGGCCCCCGAGTAGCATTTGATTCACCGGCCCTGGCACACGCAGTGCACTTTACTAGGGGCTAACAGTTAAATCAAATATCCAATCATGGAAACACCCATCCATAACACAATTTACACAGAGAGCATATGCACTTTAGCACTGATTAGCAGTGGTAAAGTGCCCAGAGTCCTAAAACCAACACAAACAGGTCAGGGAAAAATAGGAGGAAAAAGCAAAAAGTCTGGGGGTGAACCCGCTGAAAAAGCCAAGTCTAACACCCCTATACATAAAATAGCAGAAGAGCGTCGGCATTGGCAGCAGAGATGGGGATTGGTGGATTCATGGAGGGCCCAGCACCCTGGGGATAGAGATTATTCCTTTTTCTCCGCAATGCATGAGTTACACGTTCGACTGGGTGCTATACTGTGCTCCCCTGATGTACATGAGGGGGTACAATCCAGTGAATATCTCACTAGAACAATCTCGGACCATAATCCAGTACTGCTAGGGATGATTTGGTCTCGCGCGAGGCCCAAAATACCCACGTGGCGCTTGCGTCCTGAAGCTCTGGAAGATCAGGTTTTCCACGAGGCAGTGAGTACTGCTATTGGGCAATACTTCCAGGAAAATGTTAACACAGCAACGAATTTACTAGTAGATTGGGACGCTTTTAAATCGGTCATCCGGGGGCGTTGTATCTCAGAGGGAACGCGCAAGGTGCTCTTGCAGGACATACAGGTGGCAGACCAACTGCTTCGAGAGATAGAGAAGGAAAGACCTGAGAGAGCAGACAAGCAGGGGGACCTGTTAGAGGCTAGAGAGGCAGTGGCGATACAGGTAGAACGCCTCCGCTGTTTTGATTATAAAAATATATAACACAAGCACATACTGAGAGAGACAAATCTGGGGCCCTATAGTCTTGGTTGGCTAATCCGGGCAGGAGAGGAACAGTAATACTAGAGCTCAGGGGGCAGAGAGGGATGCCTGTTACGGCCAGCAGGGGATTAATGATTTGTTTTTCGATTATTATACAGACCTGTACAGGAGTAGACTGGCTCCGGAAGAAGTGGGTCTGGATATGTTTATAAGAGATGTGGAACTGCCAGCTCTGGGCGAGGAAATAGCAGACACCCTAGGCCGAGACATAGAAATAGGTGAGGTGAGAGGGGCTATTAAAAGCATGGGCAGAAACAAAAAAACACCGGGAATGGATGGTTTACCGATAGAATTTTATTTAAATATATACTGAACTATTAGCACCTTGGCTCGTAAACCTATATAAAGAAGCAAAACAAGTGGGGCATTTGCCTGAGTCGACAAGGGAAGCAGTTATTATTCCGCTGCTTAAACCAGGGAAGCCAACATGGGACAGGACAGCATACCGTCCGCTTACCATGCTTAATGTAGACTACAAGATTCTGAGCCGTATCCTAGCTACCCGCCTCCTTCCTTATATGACAACACTAATACACAAAGACCAGGCGGGTTTTATTCCCATCAGAAACACGGCTTTGAATATCCGGCGGCTCCTGCAAGTGTTAGAGGCGGACTCTTAACAAAAAGAAGAGGCAACTGTTTTTGCAGTAGATATTGAAAAGGCTTTCGATAGCCTCGAATGGCCTTATTTGTTCCACGTGATGCGGAAATTTGGGTTAGGAGATGAATTTGTGGGATGGACGGCTCTTTTATATAAAGATTCACCTGCCAGGGTTAAGACGGGAGGGCTAATATCTGATGCCTGTAGAGTTGGCCGAGGGACGAGACAGGGGTGCCCTCTCTCTCCCCCCTTGTTCGCCCTGGCCATGGAGCCGCTTGCAGCTCGAGCTAGAACGGGTCAGCATTATCGGGGCCTAAACGTGCCTGGGCAAGTTCATCATATTGCGCTATATGCAGATGACTTACTGATGTTCATGGCAGACTCGGGAGAGGCGCTTTGCGGAGCTAAGGAATTACTGCAAGATCTCAGAAGGGCGGCGGGGCTCAGGGTAAACTGGGCAAAGTCTTGCCTCTTCCCTACCAGGGCGAACAGAGTAGGCCCACAGGAGACGGAAGGAGTGAAGTGGGAAGATCGTTGCTTGCCATATCTAGGTACGCAAACATACCATACTCAGGGAGATCTATTGGAGGGCAACATAGGAAGAGCCACAAGAGGAGCAAAAACTAACTTCGACTTCTGGGGAACTCTCCCGCTGTCGGTGGTTGGCAGAGTAGCCCTTCTTAAAATGGTGAAACTCCCGAGGCTTTTGTATTATTTTGGGATACTGCCGATCTGGATACCAGCGAGATTCTTTGCCCAGCTCAAGACAATGATCTCGGGTTTTCTGTGGGGAACTGGTAGGTGCAGAGTAGCGCTCGGGGTCCTTATGAGGCCAAGGTCAGAGGGAGGGTCGGCTGCACCTGATTTAGAGGCCTACTACCTGGCGGCACAATTACAATGGCTCACCAAGTGGGTGGTGGGCCGACTTAGGGGGGCGGAGGGGCTGAGAGATGACTCCCCGAGCCTAAGACTACTATCTCAAATTATACTGAGGCTCCCCATACGGGATCATACTATCCCTTCAGAACTAAAAACAGCACGTAAGTGCTGTAATAGGAGCCTGAGAAGAGCACAGATTAAATGCCCCTATGCCCCGGAAATCCCATTGATTATATGCAAGGCATTACCTCATGGAGGAAATTGGCATGGGCTGGAGGTTTGGAGAGAGCTGGGGTTATCCACAATAGGGGATTTGTATGAGGAGAGCGCCATGATCCCATTTAATGATCTCCAGGAGAGATAGGACTTGCCCGGTGGGGATTTCTTATTACATTCAGCAGCACTCACTGCGGCCATAAGGAAGCACTGGAGGGGGGAGACTCTGAACAGCAGGCATCAGTGGGATGCCAATATGTGGTGACAGCGGCGGGCACCTTTAAGGCGGTCACGTGCCTTTATAGGTGCATAACACAAGAAACACTATTGCCCCTGACTGAGTTACGGCACAAATGGGAAGCAGACCTGGTGGAGGTTATTCCAGAAAAAACATGGGGAGAACTAGTAGAAAGAGCATGGAAGAGCACCAGGAATGCTAGATTCCAACGAGTACATTTCTATGTCTTGCATAGAGCATACCTCACCCCGGCTAAGATTAATACATATTTTACGATCCAAACAGCGGCTTGCCCGCGCTGCAATAAGGAAGAAGCAGACTTCCGGCATATGTTCTGGGAGTGCCCGAAGCTGGGAAACCTTTGGGAAGAGGTAACTGCATTTCTGGCCGATGTGACTGATAGAGAGGTAGTGACGTCTCCGGGATACTGCCTAATGCATTGGTTCCCCCACACAACCAATAAGGTAACGAGCCAATTTTTAGATCTGGGATTGCTCCTAGCTAAAAGAGACATCACTATGCACTGGAAGGCGAAAAGGGGCCAGAGTATAGCCAGATGGAAAAAAGACTTTGTTAAATGGGCAGAATGCGAGGGGACAATCAGAATACAAATAGCAAAAAGAACGAGGAGTGAGAGGGCGTCGGAGATAGCTAGGGCGTGGGAAGCACTGGTTGTACTGCTACGTAACCCAGATGACAGGAGGGACGAAGATCAAATAGAGGAGGCCCCTGAAGGAGAAGGTTAACTTGTATACCCCAGAACAAGATAAAGGGCAGCATATTAAGTAACCCCGGGCGTAGCGGGGCTACGCGGAGGTCCACGGAGTTGCAAACAAACTCCGTGGAACTCCGCTCCACCACCCGCCTCCACCCCCCCTAGATTAACAAGTAAATCTACATTACGTAATAGTAAATTAAAACCACTTACCTGGCATGCGGCGTCCCCGGGCTGCCCTCCTCCTCTTCCTCGCAGTATCGGTAATCCTTGAGAAAACTGTGCATGCGCATATCTTGCGAGAAATGCGCAGGCGCGCGCGCATGCGCAGTTTTCTCAAGGATTACCGATACTGCGAGGAAGAGGCGGAGGGCAGCCCAGGGACGCCGCATGCCAGGTAAGTGGTTTTAATTTACTATTACGTAATGTAGATTTACTTGATAATATAGGGGAGGTGGAGGCGGGGGCAGGCCAACTCCGCTCCGCTGCGGAGTGTGCAGAGATTTGCCTTCGCCGCGTTCTCCGCGGAACGCAGAGGAGGCAAATCTCCGCACACTCCGCGGGCAGAGCGGAGGTCTCCGCCCAGGGTTAATATTAAGGCAACCGAAGTAATGCAAATTCATCCCTACTGATAAATTGGTAATGGCGAATTGGCGGCTTACTGAACGCAGATTGGTGCAACCCGGATAAAGAAGGATATTAGATTGACTGCAAGTGACACGCCTGGGGGAGGGTAGGGTGGAGGGTAGTTGAGGAAGGGTAGCATAGACTAAAGATTACAGGAACTAATTGAAGAGAATTTCATGGACCAAGAAATGTACTGTATTGTTTAATTGCAGGGGATGGAGGGTAGGGGCTTTGCCCAATGAGAAGACATTTCTTCTGGACTCAGCTAGTGAGTGACATTTATTGAATGAAACTCCTGACCAAATGATAATTGCATTTAAATGATTGCCAATAGAAGCTCATGTAAAACTCAAAATTTGTTTAAAAAAAAAGAAATGAGAGAAGTGCTGGGATTGGGCGGAGCGGGCTGGTTTCACGCTCCAGCAGGGACTGGGAGCCTGTGCTCCCGAAACCTGTTGATAGCTCCAAGCAACAGCCTGGCAATATCCAAGTGCGCACGTCGGTTTGGCTGTCCTAAGATGGCCGGCCAAACTAACATGCTCGCTTGGTGCAATGTGCCCACCACTCCTCCTGCTGCTGATGGCCCGCCCTCAAGACTCGTCTGTGGCTCCAGTTCGTACAAGTAAAATAAAATGTTAATAAAGCAGCTTTATTAATTGCTTTATTAGCATTTTATTTTACGTGTTTTGATCTGCTGTTTCTAGCAGTGGGGCGACACTCCTCCGCCATAACGGAGGAGCCGCTCCTGCGAAGTTGTTCAATTACCATTTATTTCTGAAATGCCACCATTGACGCGTTTTGGCTGCTCCCGCAGCCTTGTGATTTGTGAACAAGGCTGCGGAAACAGCTGAAACACGTCAAACGCAGCATTTCAGAAAAAAATGATAATTGCACAACTCTGGAGTGTTGGCAGCCTTTTTCAAGAAAAGCAAGGGACCCTGGGTGATTAATATGGAGATTGCTGACTCCGACATAGTGTTGACACCTCCATTGATTAGTCCAGGGCTCTATAAAGTTGGTCCTCGAGGGCCGGATTCATGCAAGATTTTAAAGAGAACTACATTTATCTAAATTGGGATATGCTAAAAATCTTGCATGGATTCGGCACTCAAGGACAGACTTGGATTAGTCGATAAGGAGCACAGCAGTGGCCATTAATGGAAAGAAGTGGATGTGGAGAAAATATAAACACACACACAAAAAATACACTTTCTGGCTTAGAATGCCACATAAATTAAGCAAAAAAGGAAGCTAGGAACTCTGGGTAGATCCCAAGTTTAGGTGGAGGGTAGCCTCCTTAATATGGAGTACTCTACAACACCGACAACACTCTAAATCTACTTACCTCTAATGTAATGTCTAGCAGAGATTTTAAGCATAGGATTGGCATAATGCCATCCACAGTGAGCTAGAATGTGAGAAAGCCTTTTTGTCATTTTTACAGAAAAGTCTTTAAGCACAGGATTAGCAAGTGACATATACACAGAGCTGAAAAATTACAAAAGCCTTTTACCACTCCAGGCACAGTAATACAGTTTTGGATTAGTAAAATACCATCAAAGCCAACCTAGAATTAATAAAAGCAACCCCGGACACACATGTTTCACTCTAGGTAGAGTTCATCAGACAGGATCCTTCTGTGAATTAGGTTGAGATACTGGACTTAGACCCGCCACCCTCGGAGCCTGAGAATGGGCATTGATGTTGGGCCTCTCCTGTTTTTCACCTCCTTTTCCTCCACTGGTGCCCCTACTGAAAGCTTCCCAATCATTTATGGGGTGTTGTCTCGGATGTGTTCATGGTGGCAAAGTGTTTTTCTCCCTGCTCTGATTCTTAGATGGCTGTGTTTTAACGAAAAGTAAATACAATACATTTTATTAAAAAAATTAATACAAACATTGTAAAAAAAAATCTACAAATTTAACTGAGAGTGACATTAGTACACAGGTAGGGTTTTGGATGTTTTGCTACTCTTTTTAATGTGTAGTTTGTTATCACTTGGGTTTAGTAACACACCTCCACAGAATAGAGATCTGAACTTTACCTCCGTCAGTGTTTTCAGACTTACCAAGATGATCAAATATTTAAAGTTACTGCATTTCCTGGTTTCCCCTTGGGATGGTGGATAGCTGACCCACTTTTCAACTTACGTAGTCTAGCATTTTAATTCTTTCTTATTGCAGGAATTAACCTAAACCTAATTATGGATTTCAACTAGGTAATGGCAACAACTCAGAGAGAGCCATTATCCTAAAAAAGCTCCTAGACCTTCATAAAATAATTGGCTTAAGGCTGAAACATGTCGACTTCAAACACAGTCGAATTATTCTGCTGTTGTCCACACAGGTATAGCCTCTGACCAGTGTCATTAGGAGCCAGATGATGGCACTCTACCTTTTTGGTGGGTGATGGCCTTCGCCCTATAAATGGAAGGGCTCACAAAGTGATTTACTAACAACAGATATAGAAACTACACATATGCAGACCGAATTCTCCTTAACCAAGAGCATATGTTGCTGGGTGTCTTAGCCCATCTACCACTGTAAACATCGCTCCATATATTCTAATTATAATGCAGACAACAACAATCTTTTCTTATCACTTCCAAATAATTTAGAGGTGGTCTGGCACCACCATTTGTCATCACAAGGTGCCTTTATATCATAATGAAAGGAGGGTGAGCATTACTCTCCTCACTCCACACAGGCACAGCTAAATCCAAAGCTAAATCCAAAGCTGCACAAACCTTCACAGTGGCTGAGCATTGCTTACAGATGTGAACACTATCACTTAGGGCCAGATTTAGAACTCGGCGCACAGGTTACTCTGTCACAGCGGTGACGGATAGCCCGTCCACCGAAATATAAATTCCATTATATCCTATGGGATTTATATTGCAGCGGACGGGATATCCGTCACCGTTGTGATGGAGTAACCCGTCCTCCAAGATCTAAATCAGGCCCTTAGTCTAAACGCGCCAGTTAACTAAGTTACAGGTTGGAAATTGCTTTCTTCATTCTGTTGCATACATGGACACTAATATTATTTGAAAGACAACATTGCTCAACCAATTTCATCATAAACATTAGTTGGATAAAATCACCTTAGACCGACATTAGTTTGGATCAATTGATTTTCAGATTTCTTTTATCAGCAAGATCATAATCGACCAAAGAAAATGTGCAGATGGTAAAATTTCTGTGCATATATAAAATTCTATCTGTCCTTTTTCTTTTAAATGTACCCTCACACGTACCTTCCATACGTTTTGCGTTTGTTTTGAACCTAAAAAAGCTATAAATAAACTCTTCATTAAATTCAATTGATGGCTTACCTGTGAGGGTCCTTTGAACTTGGTACTATGTGCACACATTCCCTCTTCTTG
Organism: Calotriton arnoldi; assembly: GCA_963921515.1. Taxonomy (NCBI): domain Eukaryota; kingdom Metazoa; phylum Chordata; class Amphibia; order Caudata; family Salamandridae; genus Calotriton; species Calotriton arnoldi. The sequence continues at coordinate 2,429,937 of CAWUFW010000043.1, read as the reverse complement.
AATGTTTTGTCTACCCAGGATTTGTAGGACTGTTAAAATAAGAAGAGAGGATGTTATTATAAAATATGATTATGTATATAATGCAATGGATTACTAAAAGACAAGGACCAATGTTGTTGTTACAATCTATTCTTATAGGTGGGGGTCACCTCTTTGCCACAAACTGTACCGGACAGCAGGTGTAGACTGGCAGATAATTCTGGATTACTTACTGGCTGAGAAAGATGTATAGTTACTCATTCTGGCCAATGCTATTTGCGAACATCCAGCGTGATCCTCGAGGAAATGGCACCTGCACGCATAAGCACACTACATTGGTGTGTGCTTACCGGTATTGAAATGACTACGCCAGCTGTGACGCGCTCCAGCAAACTTAACACTTGGGTATGAGTGCACCGGATATGGCGTTCTCCTCTGATGCACCTCCCTCATCTCCCAGCCCAAAGAGCCAATTAGATGCATTCAGGGATCACTTCGTGTTGCCCACTTGTGCTGCATGCGATTCTGTCAACCAGCTGTTGAAAGGAGGATTAATTAACTAATAATAAGGTCTTGTTTTTTTTGTCGGTAGTTGGAATTATTCCCTTTCCCACGGTTGACAGGAAGAGTGTAAAATGAGAAGTAGCCCAAATAGTCTTCTATTATTGGAAATAAAATATGCCATCTGGGACGACCTCGCCAGTGTAAGAGCTTGAAATCTGTACTAATTTTGTTTCCAATCTTTACCAAACATCTGTCGCCCTCTGGTTTGTTTTTGAAAGGAAAAACTGCTTATTTGTGTTTCTGAACCTCTCCTAATTACACTTCTTTCCCTTCAAAGGTAGGCCCATAATTGTTTGCCTCTCTTTATCGAAAGATACTGTATTCTGTGTTTTTCTAAATTCTCATTGTTACTCTATTTCAATCATACCTATTTACAATGCAAATTTCATTGCAAGAGAACAGTACACATAACTGTAAGCAGATTTGATAACATTCTCCAATTAGTAAAATAAATGTAAGATTAACAGTTTGCATGTATTGAATATTTTATTTCTTAAATGAATTTTAGAGTGCAAAATAGGCCAATCGGAGACTGGGGCTGCACTATACAATCATTATATCATAAAAGTGTCGCCAGGTACAGTTACAAGAAAAATATAAAGCAAATGCCCAAAATAACAACACCTAAACCAGTTACAGATACCAGAACATGAACAATTACCAGTAAAAGACTAAAGAAAGAAAAACCTGTACAACCCTTCCCAGAAGTTCAATGAGGTCTCCAAAGTGTGCAAAGAAACTGTCTGGGTTATCAGTAAACAAATAAAAGGTAAGGAATTGAGCGTCGAACTTTCAAAGAAATGTGTTATTTCAAGCATGAAAATGGGATCACTTCGATGGACCTGCATCCAGCAGAGATGCAGCCAAACCCAACCTCTGTGCAAACATGATGGTGCACTAAACCTTTTTTTTGAGTTTTAGGAAGAATTTATTGATCATAGTTGTATAAAACATAAGATAATAAACCTTCTGTAATGAAAGCAGAATTAAGCTTTATCATAGAAAATAGTGTCTAACAGAACATTATATCTAGAGTAATACATGTAAACTTATAAATGATTCAAAACATTAATAAAAGGAGTATATACAAAAATCTATATATGATCAACAAGGAAATTACGAAAATAAAGTAAAAAAAGAAGAAAAAAATAAAAAAGACTGAGTAGTGTGAAATTTATTAAAAGTTAGATACTTGAGTATTAAATAAGAAGTGAAGCATACTTAATAATAAACATGGATAATTATAGTTATAATTCTGATAATTCAGTAAAAAATATTGTATGTTATAGAAATATATCAGTAGTTTAGAATCATCATGTTATAATGAATATATGTAGAGAGTGCAGATAATTATGGTAATTCATTATACATTTTACGTAAAATAGAATTAATAAAAAAGGGAGGCTAAAGCGCCAAGCAAAGATGGCTCCCGGCTGTGAGCCCATGTCGATGAGTACTGGAACCGGTGTCCATCTGATGTCTCTCAGGGCACTGACTCACGGACCCAGTTGTAGATGATGAAGGGGTGCACCAGGACTGAGGCGGTGGCCATGGGGAGGATGTAAACCCCTAAAAACAGTGCTCGGCCTGGCGCATCTGCCAATGCAGCAGCAGCGCAGGATGATGGCAGGCCCGGCATGACGAGGCATAACTGGCTGCACAGGTAGCTCAAGATCCAGCGGCAGCTAAAGCCCCTGTTGGTAATAGAGCTGCCACGAGCTTGGGGGAAATGCGTGCATGAAAGCTTGGGTCCAATGGTGAACAGCAGCACAGGGGCACTGGAGAATACAGCCATACGTCCCAAGAGAAGAAGCTGGCCACAGGCAGAGCTGGTGGCGAAGCTGATGGGGTGGCAAATGCAGGACTCATAACGCCCTCTCTCCCTTTGAGGAAGGGCCTATGCCCTAAGGCTGGATCAATGGATAATTAACATGGACTGGTGCATGCAGGGGAAAGAAAACAGTGTACAAGGCTCAAAGATTACACAAGATATGAAGCCCATGGAGAGACTCAAGAGAAAAATACTCAATACCCTGTTGAAGGGGGGCCGATTTACAAATGAGTTAATGAAATGTTATCTGTGATAAGAGGGATGAACCATGTGGGCCGGGGATGGAAGCCACGTTCAATGGGGGCCTTTATAGTAGTCAATGTGCGGTGCTCCTGCACCAGCCTTTCACAAAAGTAATGCTTCTGATAAATTGCACTGGGTGTCTGGGAAGTGTGGGGCCAATGGTTTAGAAGTTTGCTCTTAAATATTTGTAATAATAATGGGGGAAAAAAATCAATAAGATTAATTCCCCCCCCCAAAAAAGGATTTTGAAGGGGGTTTACACACCTCTTCAATCAAAGGTTGATATAAACCATGGAAAATACCAGTATTATTTAAATGAATGGCAACAGGAGATCACAGAGCTTTCTTTTTAGAGAAAGGGCGATAGATATAAGCTCTGACAAATCTATGATTCTAACATATTCCATGCTACCAAGCTTGAAACTATATGTGCTTTCAGTTCTTCCAGGTTTTGGTAATTTGTTGCAATGCAACTGCTAACATTAGGTCAATTATTTTACCATTTAATATGCGATCACTCCAGTTTTCCGATAAACTGTAGAGGAAAACACTGGCATACGAAAAAACTACATTTGATTGAGATACAGAATTTATCTGTTCTCAAACCTTAATCCAAAACTGGCGAGTATAATGACAACTAAATATTAAGTGTTTATAGTTTGGGTTACATTCATTACATGAATAATGTGTGGGTGGTTGGTCAGGAGTTATCTTAGACAAAAGTTGAAGCGTTATAAGAAGTCTATTATATATGAGCAACAAGGATTGGGTAGTTTTGGCTGATCTTGAGGATTTTCAAATCTTGAACCAAAATTTACTCTACAAAATTATCGGACCATTTTACATTGAGATCTTCTTTCCACTTCAAATCCAACATTGATTTTTGCCTCTTAGTATCAGAATATATAGTAATTTTATAAAGTGTGGAGGCTGATTATCGTGAAACAAGAGTTTCAAAAAGCTGATTATCTGATCCAGTGACAGCATTAGTGATCTGAATTTTATCATTTAAATACCAGATATCATTTGTGCTAAAATGTTAAATGTGTATTTAAATTAATTGGACAGTTGAAATATATATATTGTGCATCAGAGAAAGATGAAATTAAGGTGTCACTAAATAGTTGACAAACCTATATTGACTCTTTTGCTATCCATAGTTGGCAAAAACAATTCTATTTTTATTTTAATAAGATTTTTAAGCTAAACAGATGAATTTTAAAAATGATCTCTGCAGTCAAAACACTGAAATAGTATGGGGTACTTTAATTTGCACATGTTTAAGGATGGGTAACAACAGTAACAAGGGTCGTTAGGAAAAATATATATTATTTAAATGAAAAAGTACAAACCAATTTCTTTTCTACCTGAGCCCAGTCATCATCAATATTATCTAATAGCCAATAAGTAGATTGTTTACCACAAAAGGCAATGTGAGAAGTTTGAAAATCTGGAAAGTTAAATCCTAAGCACTGTTTATCTTTTTTTTTTTTAACTTCAGTAAAGGCAAACGCGGTTTCTGATGGTGCACTAAACTGGATATCTTCAATGGTCAGGTGTGCCAACTTACATGTTAGTCTTCTATCCAGATGTATGCAATTAGACTGGAAAAGACAGGTTCCCCTGAATCATAAGTTCTGGAATCATAGGGGCCGATTCCGATCTCGGTCGGAGGCGCACCCAATACTATTCGGTCGGGAAAAAAGCCATGCGAAAGCCAGTTTCCCGACCGATCCGTACAGCACACCGAACGAGCAAGTACGATGCGCACAACAGCAAAAATTCCGGCCGAGCCGTACTCACCCAAACCAGGTCCTGTTCTCCGACCGAGGCGAATCCGGAAACGCCGAATCGAGTCGCACGGAAGGGAAAATGCAGCCCCGTCCGGCCGGACAAGTACGATGCGCTTTCCGTACGCGCCGAACCCGTCGCTACGCACGGCACGTCAAAGCATCCGGGAGAGGCGCACATAAGCTCCGAATCGCGCCACAACACGATCCACGGCTACGAGACGAACACAGCACAGACGAGGACGACGCGAAGCGACGAGGACGAAGCGAAGCGACGAGGACGAAGCCAAGCGACGAGGACGACGCGAAGCAACGAGAAGGACGAACGACACGAACCAACCATGAATCCCTTCGTCCCGATCATACCAATATTCTACATCTACTACCGGAACAGGCACGGACGCGTACGGCGCAGAAGGTAAGTCAGACACCAACCACAAAACACATACAACACGTACACGACACATCACACACATACACGGGGAATCTGAATATACTTACACCAGCAGCACCATAGGGGCGGGATGCCCATCACCAATGCCACATATGCACACAGGGGCCTGAATGCGCGCCACCACCCCAACCCAGGGGGGCTGGATGCCCACCACTACTACCACCCTCACCCAGGGGGGCAGGATGCCCACCACTACTACCACCCTCACCCAGGGGGGCAGGATGCCCACCACTACTACCACCCTTAGCCAGGGGGCAGGATGCCCACCACTACTACCACCCTCACCCAGGGGGGCAGGATGCCAACCACCACAACCACCCTTAGCCAGGGGGTGCCAAATGCCCACCACCACTACCACCCTTAGCCAGGGGGCAGGATGCCTACCACTACTACCACCCTCACCCAGGGGGGCAGGATGCCCACCACTACTACCACCCTTAGCCAGGGGGCTGGATGCCTACCACTACTACCACCCTTAGCCAGGGGGCAGGATGCCTACCACTACTACCACCCTCACCCAGGGGGGCAGGATGCCCACCACTACTACCACCCTTAGCCAGGGTGGCAGGATGCCTACCACTACTACCACCCTTAGCCAGGGGGGCAGGATGCCTACCACTACTACCACCCTTAGCCAGGGTGGCAGGATGCCTACCACTACTACCACCCTTAGCCAGGGTGGCAGGATGCCTACCACTACTACCACCCTTAGCCAGGGGGCAGGATGCCTACCACTACTACCACCCTTAGCCAGGGGGCAGGATGCCTACCACTACTACCACCCTTAGCCAGGGGGCAGGATGCCTACCACTACTACCACCCTTAGCCAGGGGGGCAGGATGCCCACCACTACTACCACCCTCACCCAGGGGGGCAGGATGCCCACCACTACTACCACCCTCACCCAGGGGGGCAGGATGCCCACCACTACTACCACCCTTAGCCAGGGGGCAGGATGCCCACCACTACTACCACCCTCACCCAGGGGGGCAGGATGCCCACCACTACTACCACCCTCACCCAGGGGGGCAGGATGCCCACCACTACTACCACCCTTAGCCAGGGGGCAGGATGCCCACCACTACTACCACCCTCACCCAGGGGGGCAGGATGCCCACCACTACTACCACCCTTAGCCAGGGGGCTGGATGCCTACCACTACTACCACCCTTAGCCAGGGGGCAGGATGCCCACCACTACTACCACCCTCACCCAGGGGGGCAGGATGCCCACCACTACTACCACCCTTAGCCAGGGGGCAGGATGCCCACCACTACTACCACCCTTAGCCAGGGGGCTGGATGCCTACCACTACTACCACCCTTAGCCAGGGGGCAGGATGCCTACCACTACTACCACCCTCACCCAGGGGGGCAGGATGCCCACCACTACTACCACCCTTAGCCAGGGGGCAGGAAGCCTACCACTACTACCACCCTTAGCCAGGGGGCTGGATGCCTACCACTACTACCACCCCCACTCATAGGATGGACAATGCATGACACAACAAGCACACCACAACCTAGGGAATGCAAGATTAAGACATCCCCCCACCACCATGACAAGCGTGTGAGCAGGCTGTGTCAAATGCCTACAACACCGAACATGACATTGAACATACAATGTGACCCCCTAGCACATGTGCCACACATATATGTGTGTGGCACCCACAATGCAAGCAGCCCATGACCATTGTGGCAATGGGGCCTAAACCCCCATCATCACAGTGACCAAAAGGCAAGTGTGGGGTCCATAGCTGAAGCACATTTTGACCATTGTGGCAATGGGGTCTAAACCCCCATCATCACAGTGACCAAAAGGCAAGTGTGGGGTCCATAGCTGAAGCACATTTTGACCATTGTGGCAATGGGGTCTAAACCCCCATCATCACAGTGACCAAAAGGCAAGTGTGGGGTCCATAGCTGAAGCACATTTTGACCATTGTGGCAATGGGGTCTAAACCCCCATCATCACAGTGACCAAAAGGTAAGTGTGGGGTCCATAGCTGAAGCACATTTTGACCATTGTGGCAATGGGGTCTACACCCTCATCATCACAGTGACCAAAAGGTAATTGTTAACAAAGAAAGAGCTGCAACTGCCAAACTGCATGGATCATTCCTGGTCACAGAACCAAAAACTCATCTGTGGCAAAGTAGTGTATGTGTCCCATTGCAACATAAATTGGGGGAGCCAAATACTGCAGTGCAAATGAAACATTCCTTTGGCCATGTGCAGACAAACAACACCCATGGGGGCTGAGACCGTCAACAGTCATCAATGACACAATGACAGAAGTGACCATCAGAATGCAGAACCACATATTTGCACCAATGGGCACACAAATGCAGATACCCTGTGGAGACAGCAGATGTGAGGTGAACAGATACCATACCATGGCAGCAATGGGACACACAAACCATGATCATTGTGCTGACCGATGACCTAGGAGTCCCAGGGACAGCAGGGGAAACCCACCAAACTACATACAGCCAATGGCACACCCAAGATATGCCAATGCAGTGGTGCAGATGCACAAACACAAACAGGCAGACCCACACTGCACATCATACACAACAGGTGAGGGGGGGTGCCAGTGTCCCCAGGCAACCACACAACACATGAGGAGACCTGAATACCAATCATACAGATGTGCATACAGTGCCACACAAAGGTAACTCATGGATCCAAATCCCCTATGTGGGCAAGCAGGCATTGTCAGATGAGAGGGAGCACAAATCACACATGTCACACAGGCACGTAGGGACAGCAACTGACACACCAAGACACAGACACACTACAGCACCACCCCCAGGGCCCCCACAATGTGGTGACCCTGGGCTGAAGAAAAATACCACTGTGATGACAAAGCTAAATGTCGTTCACACTGTGAACCACAGTCAGGTGTCCTGAGCAACTAACTACCATCACACCTACACAAGCACAAATCAATCAGCATGGCCAGTAAGCCAAGGCCAACATGGAGGCAGGGGACTAGCCGGGCAACAACTCTCATCTGCACACACTCAAGACCACACCCCTCGACCTCCAACAATGTGCAGCAGTGAAGTACACATGCACTGGTGACATTGCACATGCACCCATGACTATTCCAGGGTGGTGGGTGGGAACCAAGGTGTAGAAACACATCACACATGGACACTCAACAAGACTCCTGAATGTCTGACACACTGCACACTACTCTGTACATGGACATGACGGCAATACCACACCGACCAATGGGATCCCAGCCACAGTCACACACCAATGAAGAAGCCAAGGTCACCCACAAAGAACACACATAGACAACAACCAACATTGCAGCCCGGACCCTAAGGAGTGCCAGCAGTCACACACACAACGTGTCACAATCACTGAAAGATAACACAAACTGGAAATCACATGACAGGGGCAAACAACAAGTGCCAAAGGGAAACCTGACTGTGACCCATCTGCGTCAGCACACAAACTCTGCCCTGACAGCAAACACACCTATGGGTGACACCCTGATGACCAGTAATGTGCCATGCACCCACATCACAGAGAACACAGGGAGAAGACTTTGGGGGAACATAGCTCAAGTCAGCAAGCATCACAAACAGGTACAACACTAGGGATCACAGCATGCGCAGATGAATGGAAGTGAACACACAGACATGCACATACAACACACACCTTGGGCGCAGGCAATGTCACACGTGTACACACTGCCATGAGGGGACTCCACTCCTGTGTGAGGAAAGCTGTGCCATATGTTGCCTCAGTAGGGCCCCATCATGTCAGCTGAGCACTTGGTCACACAATCAACAATTAGCACCAAATGAGGGCTCCCATCACATCAGCCTGGTCATGGATGTGCCAACGGAATCATCAGCACAGATCCAACACACTTGTATAGCAATGTTGCACTGACTACACGGATGAGTCCCTCCCCATTGATGCCCAAACCTGCATGTCCACTGGAGATGGCAACACGGTCAGGGAAGTAGACAAATGCAACGATGGCAGGCACAACAGATGTGCAGGGGTGGAAGCCACAGATATGAAATTGCCAATGTAAGTAGGAAACCCATTGCCAAATACTGAACACATGACACCCTCAGATGCTGCTATTGATGACATGGATACACCACATGATAGGACACATTCCCCCTGGACCACATGGGTTCCTGCACAGTAACACTTCATAATCATGAGACCAGATATCACCATCACTGCAGCAAGGGCATGGTTAGCTGCACCAACAACATGTACATCTGAAGCATGAGCACTAGAGAAAAGAAAGTTGCTTTATTCAGCATATGTGTTGAGGCCAAACGAAGTCCTGAAAAAAGAGCAAAGGCCAATGGCCAGTCCATTGTCAAAGTTCAAACAGGGTGACACTGGCAGATGTCACCCTACGCATGCCTGCACAATACCAGGGACAATCCACTAGGAGGGGCAACCGGGGGGCAGGCCAGGCACCGCAGGGACAGGATCAGGGCTCACCAGGGGGAGTCAGGGAAGGGGTGGTGGGTGCAGGAGAGCCACTGACAACTGCAGTGGAGGTGTCTGACATGGTGTGTGCCGGCACAACTGGGGGGCATGACACAGATGTCGTGGGTGCCGGCACAACTGCAGTGGACCCTGCAGATGGGGTGGACAGGTCCGCCACTGCAGTGCCCAAGTCAGACAGGGCGGTAGTGGACTCCACTGCAGTGCCTACCTCCAGGGGAGGAGAATGGGGAACAGGCAAGGTGGGTTGGACAGAGGGGGGACACCCTCACCACATCAGTGGCACAGACAAGCGCAGCGGGGGGTGTGGTGCTGGGAGAGCAAGTGGCAGGGGGAGAAGGCCGGAGCATCTTGGGGATGGTATATCTGTGGGTGGGGGAACCTGGGGCAGGGTGTGGTGGGGGCACCTGTGCAGTGGGGGCCTGAGGGATGGAGGACGGAGACCTTGTGCCTGAGCTGCAGGGCGGTGGCGGGGTCTTGCTCTTAGCACTCCGGGGGACTTGCGGGTGGGGGCCTCAGTCCGTCTGCGCCTGGGGGAGGGTGTCCGGGGGCGAGGGGCACTCTGCTCCGTGTGGGTGGGCTTCCTCTTCCCCCGGGATGCTGGAGCAGCTTCATCGGTGGGGAAGAGGCCGAGGTCACAGAGGAAGAGCTGCTGTGACTTTGGGGTTGCAGGTGAGGCAAGGGAGGGTGCTTTGGAGGGAGAGGGAACTGAGGACTGCGCAGTGCATGTGGATGCGTGTGTGTGTTCCAGGGCCCCATCCCCTGTGAGTCTGGCTTCAGTCCCCTGAATGTGCGTGCGTGTGCGTTTTGTCATTGGCGTGTGTGTCAGTGTGCTGGATGTGTGTGTGCTGGTGTGTGCCTGTGCCAGTGTGTGTGTGCCTGGGATGGGTAAGGTGCTGGGGAGTGTGGATGGAGCAGAGGCAGGAGGGGTGAGGGACCGTTTGAGGAGGGACACTGCTGCCGTCAGGGAGGAGTCCATGGACCTATTGCCCCTCTGTAGGTCAGACATGCCCGATGAGATGCCCTCCATGAACGACACCAGCTGAGTCAACAGCGCGGTGTGCGCATGGAGGACACTCAGCATGGCTGTCTGCCCTACATGGAGCTGGCGAAGGAGGTACACAGACTCCTCACTCAGGGCAGCAGGGGACACAGGGGCAGGGGTGCGGTGCCTGGCCCAAAGGAGACACGCTCCCGGACATGGGAGCCTCCACGGACCTGGGGAATGGGAGCCGATGGGAGGGCGGTGGTGGTGCTGGTGGTGGCGGGGACAGCAACACTAGCTGGGGTGTGGTGGCTGCTGACACCCGCCTCCACAAGGGAGTCATCCTCCGAGTTGCTCTGGTCCTCAGCTGAGGTGGATGCTGCTGAGGACTCCTCGGTGTGGCTCCCCTCGCCCTCCGTGCCACTGGGTCCCTCCGACCACTCCTCGGCTGCTGACCCAGTCTGGCTCTCCGGCTCCTCCTGGTCCGTGGAGCTGTCCCCTTCCGTGGCCGTGGATGTATCTGCAAACAATGGGGAAACAGACAGACATCAGTCACCTGCACCAAACGCACACACCACTGTGAGCACAGCACATTACAGAGCAAGCCCTGGCATCATTAGTTGTACATTGCTAAAAGTGCCCTAATTGAACAGGAGAAGTCAATTGTCAGTCTGATGCCAAGCATGGCACTCACATCCCACATGGCCTTGCACCCATCTGTCTGGTGTCTGTTGGATTGCAACACCCCAGTGTTGACACATGCACCAAGTACACAGTAGTTGGACAGTGCAGAGGACACGGTGTGGACACATCACAGCTCTTGCCACTGAGTCAGTACAGGTTTACGGATGTAAGGGATGCCCAGAGTCAAATAGGAAATGCATGTGATGCATACCAGCGACAGACACCATGATGCACCCATGTCCTGATAGCCAGCGCCACTATGGTGTGCATGTAGCACATGTCACTCCCCTGCAGGATCACCAATCAGTAGACACATGCCATGGCGGAGGCATGACTGCAAAGTCATACATCACTGTCTCAGTGATGTATGACTTTGCAGCCAGACAACAACACTCTGCACTGTGTCACAATAGTAGGTCATGGGGAATGCAAGTCCTGGAGCTGCACAAGTGCACATGTACATCCCCCCACAACACATCCTCTTAACCCTCATCTGTCCAGGTCATACCTATTGGACATATGGGAGACCTGTGACACTACCCTCTGAACCTGAGCCCCTCACACTCTGCTGTGCATGGGGAACAGCTGCCTGAACTTCACATTTACATGCCCCAGTCTGCATGGGCAGCTGATCAGACACCTATGTGTCACACAAGTATCGTCTCCTATGGTCACATCTCCAGTGGCATGCTGAGCCCCTACCAAGAAACTCCACAGCAGTCCTGGCGACTAATCCACAGCACACTGACACAGAGGCAGACACCTGAGGGGTCAAATCACTGTGCACAATGTGTCCTCTGATACACGGGAGTGGGAGTACAGAGTGTATTGTATGGCCTGGAGTAGGCATGACTGTCCAGCCCCACATGAATGAGGGATGAGCCCTGGACTGTAGGCAGCTGGCTAAGTATGTGTGACACACGTCATATACATACTCCTGGGGCCCAAACATTGTTCCCACCCGCAGCATGGGTGTGTGCCAGGTACCCCAGCCACATGTGGTGGATCAGCTCAGCAATTGGACCACAGATCAAAGTAACACGCTGAATACATGTCAGAATACAGGCATTGTGTAAGCAATGGACCCACCCATGATGCCCACCACAGAGTCAGGGAAACAGATGCTGTCTCCCACCTTGAGTCAAGCAAACTGCAAGGACACAGTCCTAAGTGACAGAATTCCCTGCATGTAAGGGCCACACCTGGGTATCAGATGAGGAGTGGGCAGTGCACAATAGAGGGACATGGCTCCTGGACAACATGACTGCTGTACTGTGGCAGTTCAACCTGGCCCGAGGAGGGCACATAACATGTTAGACAGAGTACACAGTGCAGTCTTTGACTCACCCCCTCCTTGCTGCTCTCTGGCCTTCAGCTGCCCATCCAGGTCTGGAAAGACCACCGCCAGGATCCTGAGCATGTGGGGGGTCAGGGTCCGTGTTCCGCCCCTCCTGCGAGGAGGCGACAGCTTCAGCTGGACCCGTGCAATCCTCCGGGTCCAGCCCCGAAGGTCCTGCCACCTCTTTTGGCAGTTGCGGATCCGGCGCTTGTAGACCCCCACGGACCGGACAGCCCGGACGATGTCCTTCCAGATCTCATGCTTCCGATGGGCAGAAGCCTGTCAGGATGACAAAGTGATAAGGCCATTACTACACATGCAACATATCCGTGCATGACACAGTTGCATATACATGTCGCAATCACAGGGGCACATGGTGTACCCAGGCAGTGCACGGCTGCCCATGGACAGTTTTCCAGAAGTCACTACATGGTATCATAGCATGGGGAGTAAAACCCTGTTCAGAAGCACTGTCACTGCACCATACCTGTCCAGTGCAAGTCACTACACACTATGGGGGGTGACAACTACTCAGTGAGCCTGCTAGCCAGTGGTGTGCTGACTCTCAGCCTTGCTAGTCAGACAAAATGCACATTCAGAAAGGCAGTGCACAGAACACTCACCTGCTCCCCTGGTGTCCCATACAGCTTGCTGTACTGTGGAAGTAGGCTGTCCAGCAGGGCCTGGTTCTCTTCAAGGCTGAAGGCTGGGGCTCTCTCCACAGTACGTGCCATTGCAGGGTCCAGAGGGGCAGAGACAGCAGCAGTGCAGTGGCAGATGTCGTCCTGGAGCATGTAGTGCAGGCAAGTGGGCTCTCAGGGGAACATGCAGCAATATATATGTGCTGGAGAGGCAGATACTGTCCCTTGTGTCCAAAGTGATAGGTCCAAGTCGTTTGCATCTTCTGAATCTGGCCAATCCATGGAATAGCAGCACCAAAACACGCCCACAGCATCCTTCAAACTTTCAACTTCATGACATACATGATTTTGCAACATTGTTGTGGGTGACCAACTGATTTTCCAGCAACCGACTCGTTCGAATATTCGAAAACGCGTCCGTTGCCAGGCAAGCCCATTGTCAATGGGTGCGCACCGATCGGTCCATTGAGGTACAACGCGCACAGGGGTACAACGCGCACCCGCACACATTGAAAGCAATGGGCCGGCCGGAGGCACCGATCGGTCCATTGCAGTACAACGCGCACAGGGGTACAACGCGTACCCGCACACATTGAATGCAATGGGCCGGCCGGAGGCACCGATCGGTCCATTGCAGTACAACGCGCACAGGGGTACAACGCGTACCCGCACACATTGAATGCAATGGGCCGGCCGGAGGCACCGATCGGTCCATTGCAGTACAACGCGCACAGGGGTACAACGCGTACCCGCACACATTGAATGCAATGGGCCGGCCGGAGGCACCGATCGGTCCATTGCAGTACAACGCGCACAGGGGTACAACGCGTACCCGCACACATTGAATGCAATGGGCCGGCCGGAGGCACCGATCGGTCCATTGCTGTTCAACGCGCACAGGGGTACAACGCGTACCCGCACACATTGAATGCAATGGGCCGGCCGGAGGCACCGATCGGTCCATTGCAGTACAACGCGCACAGGGGTACAACGCGTACCCGCACACATTGAAAGCAATGGGCCGGCCGGAGGCACCGATCGGTCCATTGCTGTTCAACGCATCACTGTACATGTGACTGGCATATGTCAGCATGCCTGTCTCAGATGGACATATGCCAGCCACAGATAGCTCCCAGGGAGTGAGGGGCACACCTACATCACGACAGCCTGTCCAAACCTTATCATAAGGCATGTAAGGCTGCATTTCCTATTGTGTGTATGTTGGTGTACATTTTGTCCTGTGGGTGTCACCTGTGGGCAGCCACCCCCAGGCTGTGCACGTGTTAATGGGGACAGGATCCTGGGTGTTACGTGTACGTGACCACTGTGATGTGCAACTGTTCATATCTGTGCATGTGCCATGGTCACATTTCACAGTGGTGTTTGTGTATGTCATGTCACATACCCCGTGAGTCCCATGTGGGACGGTATGTTTGAGCCAGGGTGTCCCAGTGGCACAATAGTGATGGCCCTCCACAGTCTTTGTGCATGTAGTGTTTACAATGTCTCTGATTTCATGTGCACAATGGGAGACAGTCTCCACATCCACGTTGTGTGTGCATGGACTCTGATGTTGTGCGTGTGTGTCACAGACGTCCATGGCTCTCCTGCCATGGCAAGTGTGGCCACTACCTGTGGGGGTCATGTTTGTTTTGTTGTGGTGTACACATGATACTCCAGGTGATGCCAGTGTCCATGTGGCATTACAGGGTCCCTGGGAATGTGCCTGTCGTTGAGCTGTGGTGCCTGGGGCACATCTGTCCTCACATGTCACTGGGGGGTGACTGTGACACAGCATCATGATATCCAATGGGCCAACCTGGGACAAATTGATGCCACCTGTAGGACCGTGTTGACAGATGTTGGCCATGTATGTACCATACATGTCGTTCCGGTACTGCACACTTCATGTAGTTGTGCCTCATGATGATGTATGTTGGGATCTTGAGTGTGTTCAATGCCGCATATGTGGGGTGACTGACGATCTTGCTTACTTCTCCTCTGCACTGCAGGGCTCCTGCTGTCCATCGGCCATTCCCAGACCTGGCAACGATGGTGGAACGGGACAGCATCCGACGGTACCGCTTCACCAGGCAGCTGATTGAGGATTTGGCAGTGCAGTTGTCCCCACATTTGCAGCCTGGCCGGCCGTATCCTACAGCGCTGACCCCCAAGGTGAAGGTGATGGCAGCCCTACACTTCTTTGCCACCGGTACCTTCCAACATACTGTGGCGTCTGCTGGTGGGATGTCACAGACCATGTTCAGCCGTGTGCTCCGCGATTTCTTGGCGGCAATGTTGCTCTTCCTGAACCGGTACATCTATTTCCCTAGACTGCGACGACTCACTGACGTGAAGAGTGACTTTTATGCCCTGGGGAGGATGCCGCATGTCATTGGCTCCATTGATGGGACACATGTGGCTTTGGTACCACCACAGGCCCAGGAGCAGGCCTACAGGAACCGCAAGCACTACCACTCGGTCAATGCACTGGTGGTGTGTCTTGCAGACATGACCATCACACACGTGTGTGCCCGTTTCCCTGGTTCAGCACACGATGCCTTTGTGATGAGGAGTAGTCGCATCCCCAGGTTGATGGCACAGATGCAGAACCAGCGTGCCTGGCTTGTCGGTGTGTACTGACTTTGTGCCATTGTGTGTGATCTGATCTGTAGTATTCCGCCCACTTTTCCAAGTCAGCTGATGTGCACTTGTCTGTCCGTAGGTGACTCGGGATACCCCAACATGCCGTGGTTGCTGACACCCCTCAGGAACCCTGTGACACCTGCCCAGATGCGCTACAATGAGGCACATGGTCGGACCAGGAGAGTGATTGAGCGGACCTTTGGTCTCCTGAAGAGCCGCTTCCGCTGCCTGGACAAGACCGGAGGGTCCCTCCCATATGCCCCTGCGAAAGTGTGCAAGATTATCATCGTCTGCTGCATGCTCCACAACCTGGCAGTGCGGAAGGAGTTGCCTCTCATCCAGGATGACGATGACCAACATCCGCCACCTGTGGAGGATCCTGGCCTGGAACACGATGCCAGTGACGATGATGATGATGATGGTGATGGTGATGTCCGCACACAGCTCATCACCAACTTCTTTAGCTGAATGTGAGTATCCTGAGGTGTCATGTCAATGATGTGAGTTGGCATGATGTGTGGGTGGTGCTCTGGTGCTGTTGGAGTGTGTCCATGGGCTACTTGACTGGATGTGTGTTGCGATGTGTGCTTACAGGTGGGCTGTACTCCCCAACAGTGTTCACATGCTAACTTGGTTCTGGGTGGGTATCTTGTAACATGTATTGTGCATGAGTTTTGCTGTTCTGTCCTGTACTCCATTGCTTTTGACTGTGTGTCATTTCTGTCCTTCACAGGGTACTTTCAGATTCGTTTGGTCAACTGTGTCCACCGACAACGTGATTGCACATCCAGGCTGGTAGCTGTTGTGTCCCTACAGGTGATGTGCGCCACACCCATGGACTTCCTTCTGTCTACAGTTGTTGACTGTGTGCCCGCTACCAGGTGGGGTTACCTTGCATCTGTAGTGGTTACGGCATGTTGCTACTGTGTAATAAACCTGTGCTTCACTTAGTGATGTGCGTTGTCTGTGGTCACACATTTGACTGCCATTTGCTTACTGCACCTGTGGGCTACTTGACTACAACTGGGAATGGGTGTGGTGTCTGTGCATTGCACCGTCTTCCCTGGCAACATCAGTGTAGGCAATGAGTCAGATGGCCTAGGTGTGTATGTGTTGTGTAGCCCTGGTGGTGTGTCTCCCTCATATGTGTCACGTTGCCTGTACTCACATGCCTGTGTTGTCCTTGCTGTTGCAGTTCGCATACACAGTGTAATTTTGTTGTTCATCATCCCCATAACAGCACCCACGTTGGAATCACGACAGAGGCAAGTATGGTGTATTATTGTGTTTATTGTGATACATCTGTGATAATAGTGCATAGGATGGATTGTGCTGTACATGAATCTTGCAATCCCAAGTTCCTAGATGAATAGAAAGTCCAGGTAGACAGGATCCCCAGTATCGGGGCCACAGTTGTCTGACACATTGTTCCAACTTGTACTCCCCATGCAATGTGTGGGAGTAGTGTTGCCATCAACAGGGTGAACAGTCTGTGCACAAAGGCGAAAATCCAGAACAGGTTCAGGCTTCCTGGGAGTTGCGCTTGGCCATCAGCCTCTCACTTTCCCCTCCTCGGACGACCCCTCTTCTTGGGGGGGGGCCCTCAAGTGCAGGCTGCTGCGGTGCAGGGGACTCTCCGCCAGAGTCCTCCTCCCTCCCTGTGGCAGTTGCAGTTTGTTCGGTACCAGATGTTGTTGGCACACAGGGAGGTGTGGACTGGTTGCTGTTCATCTGGCGGAGGCATTGTAAAATGTCCCTGTGCACCGCCGTCATCTCATGTAGTACATCCCACTTGGACTCCACGCGGGTCATGTGGGAGTCCACACGTGACATGTGGGAGTCCACACGTGACATGTGTGACTCCACATGGGACATGTGGGAGTCCAAGCGGGCATGATGGGCAGCCTGCTGCTGTTTGATGTCTCTGAGGAGCCCCACTACCTGGCTGAGCTCTCCGGTGCTGGACTGGTACGCATCAGCTATGCGTACCAGTTGTGGGTCTTCATGCACACCAGCAACGTCTGCAAGCAGCGACCTCTGTCTCCCACCCCTCCCACCACCCCTGCTGACATGTGCAGTGTGTGCAGTTGCACGCACAGATAACCCTGGTCCACCTTGGGGTTGGTGGTGGTGGTGGTGTCCATGGCCCCAGGTTGGTCCAGGGTCACTGCGCTGGTGTTGTTCCTTATTCTGTCCATGTCGGCAGGGATGGTATTCGTGGTGACAGTCGTTGGAGGGGTGGGTGCAGGGGGTGCAGCTGGTGGACCTGCTGGTGCTGCAGCTGGTGGTCCTGCTGGTGCAGCATGTTGACTTGCACCGGATGTGCCAGGTTGTTCTTCATCGTCCGAGGAGGACAGAGGCTGTACGACGCCAGTGAGCTCGGCATCCTCTTGAGCCTGGGACTGGGACTCCTCAGCGTCTGCTGCTGTGTCCCTATCATCACCTGTTTTTGGGAGACACAAACAATGTATGTCATGTTTCTGCAGGCATCAGTGGTTGACACACCTGACAGTTGTGACTGTGCCTCGGGGTGCGGGCCTGTACATTGTATTGTCCTAAGTCGTCACAGTCAGGGGTTGATATTGGTGTGGCACATTGTCCTGCATTATTTGGGCATTTCTATGTATTCTCTGGGGTGTGAACATGGTCTGCATTGATTGTGTTTGGTTGACAGCCAGACCTCCTTCCCACCCACCCACCCACCCAGTCAGTTATCCCACCATGGAACGTGCTTGCATTGCAGGGAGTGTAAGTTGTCTCTCAGGATGTCAGTCAGAGGTGTCCTGCTGTTTGTTGGTGCACAGTTGGCAGCAGGGCCTTGTGCTCCCCACAGCAGTAGCCAGTGTCAGCCATCTTGTGAGTCCTTCTCCACTCCCTGTGATGTGAGCATGGTTCAGGGTGGTGTTGATGGGACAGTTGTGAGGCTGAGCAATGTCTGTGACTACCACTCCCATCATGCTATTGCCTCCACCCCCTTCCCAGCATGCCCATGCTTCCTTCCTTTTGACTCTGCTTCCCTGTGGGGTGGGCTGGCTGTGCTGACAGGATGGCTGGGAGTGTTGTCCTGGCAGTTGTTTGGCTAAGAGTCCCAAGAGTGTCCCTGTGCTTCACACAACATAACCCAGGGTGGTGGTGCTTTGTGGGATCTTGTGTTAGGATGGAGGGCATTGCATTCTACCAGGTGGGTACTGTGGAGTTTGTGTTGGGGGGGGTGTGAGGGGAGGTGCTGGTGACTATGGTCAGTGCTGCAAGTCCCCCTTCCCACCCAGCCAGCCGGATATCCCACCATGGAACGTGCTTGCATTGCAGGGAGTGTAAGTTGTCTCTCAGGATGTCAGTCAGTGGTGTCCTGCTGTTTGTTGGTGCACAGTTGGCAGCAGGGCCTTGTGCTCCCCACAGCAGTAGCCAGTGTCAGCCATCTTGTGAGTCCTTCTCCACTCCCTGTGATGTGAGCATGGTTCAGGGTGGTGTTGATGGGCCAGTTGTGAGGCTGAGCAATGTCTGTGACTACGACTCCCATCATGCTATTGCCTCCACCCCCTTCCCAGCATGCCCATGCTTCCTTCCTTTTGACTCTGCTTCCCTGTGGGGTGGGCTGGCTGTGCTGACAGGATGGCTGGGAGTGTTGTCCTGGCAGTTGTTTGGCTAAGAGTCCCAAGAGTGTCCCTGTGCTTCACACAACATAACCCAGGGTGGTGGTGCTTTGTGGGATCTTGTGTTAGGATGGAGGGCATTGCATTCTACCAGGTGGGTACTGTGGAGTTTGTGTTGGGGGGGTGTGAGGGGAGGTGCTGGTGACTATGGTCAGTGCTGCAAGTCCCCCTTCCCACCCAGCCAGCCAGCCAGATATCCCACCATGGAACGTGCTTGCATTGCAGGGAGTGTAAGTTGTCTCTCAGGATGTCAGTCAGTGGTGTCCTGCTGTTTGTTGGTGCACAGTTGGCAGCAGGGCCTTGTGCTCCCCACAGCAGTAGCCAGTGTCAGCCATCTTGTGAGTCCTTCTCCACTCCCTGTGATGTGAGCATGGTTCAGGGTGGTGTTGATGGGACAGTTGTGGGGGGGCAATATGTGTGACTGCGACTCCCATGATGCTATTGGCTACACTGACTTGGCCAGCATACACAGAATTCCTTCCTTTGAGTGGTCTTCACTGTGTGTTGGTGTTGTTGTGGTGGCTACATGTGTGGATGTGTGTGTTAGTTCTATTTGTGCCACTGCCTAGCTGTAGTTGTGGTTGTGTTTGTACATGTGTTGGCACAGTTGGATGTGACTTTTTTGATGGCATGTGTTGTGTTTATCTGACTGACATACACATTTTGGGATGATTCTGTTCTAGTTGCTGTGTAATTGCTATGAGTGCATGGTTTGACTCTCCCTTGACAGTGATGTGTGTGTTTTGTGGCAGTTTATTGTGTACATTTGTTGTGTACTCACCAGGCTCTGGGATGTCCTCTAGTCCATATACGCTCACTGGCGGAAGGATGGCCCGCACCTTCTCCTCCCAGGGCCTGAGGTATACTGGCTTGGCAGGAGGGCCACTGCCGGTGTATTGGCTCAGGTGGTAGTCTTTCTTGAGCAGCTCCCGGACCCTCCTGCGCACGTCATACCACCTGTTCTGGATGTCGGTCTTTGTGCGCCGACATGGTGATTGGGCGTTCACCCTGTTGATGATCCTCTCCCACATCTTGGTTTTCTGCGACATGGGGGTCTGTTGGACCAGAGTGCCAAACAGCTGTGGCTCCACCCTGAGGATCTCGTCTACCATGACTTCCAATTCACTATCTAGGAACTTGGGATTCTTCTTGGGGGGCATGGTGATGGGTGGTGATAGTGGGTGATGTGTGTGTTGGTGTGCAGGTGAGGGTGTGTGGGTGTGTGTTGTGCTGGGTGTATGTGAGGTAGGTATTTGTTGGTGTGCTGCTGGTGTGTGGCTTGTGTGAGGGATGAGCTGTGGGTGTGTGGTTGCTTTCTCTTGGGTGCTGGCAGTGGAATGGCATTTGCAAAGGCTCATGGTAGTGATTTGTGTCCTTTATATAGGTGGAGTTGTTGGTGTGTCTTTGTTCTCTGTCCCCACCCCCCCAGTATTTATTGGCTTGGTAATTGCTTGTTTGGCCTTTTTTTGGTTGATTTTTCCTTTGTGCTGTTTGTGTATGTTGGAAACGTTCTTGTGACCGAGTCGGACCCTGCATTGGTCTCGTACGGTGTTTTCCGTTTCGTTCACGCTGTGTTTGTGCAGTTTTGTATGCTGCGTACGCGTCGGTCGCGGTGTATTGTGTTGCTTCGGCTCGGTTTTGTATGCGTGTCGGTCGTACGGCTTGTCCTCCGTCCGACTCGGTCGTGTTTTTCGCGCCTTGCATCGTACTTTGCAGGTTGGAGTTGGCGGGTACGATTCGGTCGGATTTGTTCCGGGTGCGTGTCGGTCGGTTGGATTCGCGTGTTTTTCCGGCCGGATTGCTATTTTCCGAGCGGCTCGGTCGGTCGGCTTGGTTTCCTGACGTGTCGGTCGGATTTATCGCGGCTTGCATCGTACTTGGCGTGTCGGGCGCCACTGGTACGTGTCGGTCGGTATTTTTTCCGGATCCGAGTCGGTCGGTGCTTTTTCCGGCCCGAATCGGAATCGACCCCTAAGTCTTGAAGGAATGTAAAGCAGCTTGTTTTACCAGTCTATAATCTCTTGAGTGACCAAATGAAAGAGCACCACACCAGGTATATATTCAAAATATATGTATTTATTGCTAAACACACCCCTCTAGTCTCTTTATGAGGCTAGAGTTCGAAGTACATAGGTTATAAGATCTTAAATCACAGTAATAGCACAAATACACGTTTGAGCCCTAGGGGCGTACCAAACCATATACCAATAAAATGGTATGCGAACCACGACTGAACTAGACACTAGGCCTAGAGCCTCTAGAAGTGCTTGGACCACAAGGAACCACCCAAGGTAGTGACACAGGGGACCCACGGGAGACGCGTGCAGTGTAAATACACAACCGCGATACGCCGTTAACTTCTATGGAGAAAGTCGGGATCGGGAAAATAGAGGAAAGGGACACTTTAAAGAGGACTAGGACAAAACCCTTTGAGATCTAGGACTTTGAAGAGTCTCTACCCACGGGAGCACCGGAGTACTCGTGTTACCTCACCCAGGGAAGCCGGGTGCATAGGTGCCTTTCGGGGTCGGGTTTCGTCGTCGTTTCTTATGGCGATCTGCTGCAAAGTGCTGCTGGCGACCAGGAGAAAAGTGTCCGGGTGGATCCAAGAGTGGATCGGAGTTCTGAAGAACCTGAAAGCAGAGGGGACAGAGTCTGGGTCACTAGCCAGTGACCAGGGAGGCGATGGACAGATGCCCACCGATGTCGAGTGCTTCAGGTGCGTTGACGGTCGTCTCGTTTCTGCAGCCACGAGGTCCAGGAGGCGTTGTCGGCGACCAGGAGCAGGATTCGGGCTGGTACACGATGTCTGTCGAGTGCTGCGGTGTCGGCGACCAGATTGGACCCAACAAGCCTTGGCAACGGCAAGTCTCGATGTAGCTGAAGATCGTCGATGGTGCAGACCAGCAAGGTCTGGGGAACTCACCCAGCAAGGGTAAGTGAGGGCAGGCCTGGAGCAACCAGACTGCCAAGTAAAGAAAAGATTGGCCTTCGGTAAGGGCTACTAGCCAACGGGCTAGCGACCGCGAAGGAGCCTCGTGACGCCGCACGTGGAGCTGGCTTACAGGACACTCGTGGAGTGGGGGCCAGTGATCTTCGGTGCAGGTGGTGCTGGAGGCTAGGGCTACTAGGAGCCCAAAGCACGACTTCTTGGGAGACCCAGAAGATGGTGCACTTGCAAATGTGCTCGGTGTCCAGGGGTCACGGTCTCACGTTACCCACGATAGCCACGGGCCTCAGCTTTGCTGGGGACTCAGGGTAGCCTCGGGGAAGTCTGAGAATCCACCTCTGGTGATGCGATGACTTCGGCGTCCGACGGGAGCTTCAGTGATGCGAACCGGACAGATGCTTCTTTGGTGCCTGCCAAGCAGGGGAGTCACTCCTTGACCCCAAGGGAGATTCTTCAGTCCTCTAATCGTGAGTAGAGCGTCGAAGGTCCAGGATTCTGTTTCAGAGTTTCGTCCAGGTATAATCTAAAGTCCTAAGGACTGGGTTCCTACCTTTATTCTAAAAATAGGGGATGGACTACTCTGTGGCCCCACCTATGGGTGGGTCAGGGCAGAGGGGTGGCTACACCCCTTTCCCTTTGTCCAGTTCGCGCCAAAGCAGGGGCTGCAAGCCCCTGATCCGGTTTGAACTGGGGTATGCACAGGGACACCAAATGTGCCCCCAGTGCAGGACTTCAAAGCACCCGAAAGTGCTCCCGCCCAGCCCCAATACACATTGTCCTGTCTGGGGAGGTGGTCACACCTCCCTGGGACAGGAAACCTATTGTCCAGGCCTCCCCTGCCGGAGTTTCGTCCAGCAGCAGGAGGCCAGACTCGTGTCTGTGGCAGTAGCATCCATTTTGTGATGCCAGGCTCTGGAAAGAAGTTACCGGACTCGTCAGAGTTAACATGCCTTTCCCTCTAGAAGGGTGGAATGCTACCCCCGCCGCCAGAATTGGCGGGGGGTAGTATTCCAAGATGTTTGACACCAAACACGACATGTTTCGGTGCAGCCATTCCATAGTTAGCATTTTACCGCGAGGATATAATGCGTTTAAGAGTATATGGTCAGGCTGCACTACAAACAGCATCAGAGATGGTCTCCGAACGCTGCAGAGGGGCCCTGCTCATGCAGGGGCACCCTCTCACATAGGAACCATGCACTCTGCCTTTAGGATTGATAAGGCCTGCCTTAGGAGTGACTTATAGGTTTATATGTGTGTATGCATTTAGTGATATAGGTAACCTATACCACAGCAAGGGGTGCATGCACCACCTTACCCAGGCTGCAGTAGCAGACCTGTGGTGTCAGTTTGGATGGCCTACCAGGGGTGGCATAATATATGCTGCAGCCCCTGGCAGGCCTCTGAGGTACCTATGCCCTTGGTACATAGTATACCATATACTAGGGACTTACAAGGGCACTCCAGATCCCAATCAGAGATGTGCCTAAGGCACATGGAGACCCTTTTAAAGAGGAAACAGCTAGGCTGGGGTTCTGAATAGCAGGGCCCCAGCCAGACTAATGTCGAAAACCAGTGAAGTATCAGCAAAAAGTGGGGGTACCCCTGTGAAGCAGATCCTACTCTCCTACACAACCCCCCCCAAACGTAGGGACATTAAACTAACCTTGCCCAGTTAAGTCTTCATGTTCTAAGTGGAAATACCTAGAGAGTCCATCTGCATTCGCATGGTTACTCCCAGGCCTATGTTCCACTGTAAAGTCCATCCCCTGTAGGGAAATGGACCACCTAAGCAGTTTGGGGTTTTCACCCTTCATTTGTTTTAGCCATAAGAGGGGCTTATGGTCTGTCTGAACCAGGAAGTGTGTACCAAACAAGTATGGCCTCAACTTCTTCAGAGCCCAGACCACAGCAAAGGCCTCCCTCTCTATGGCTGACCAACGTTTCTCTCTAGGGGTCAGCCTTCTGCTAATAAAAGCTACTGGCTGATCCTGACCTTCTTCATTCAATTGTGACAGTACAGCCCCTACCCCCAATTCAGATGCATCAGTTTGAACAATGAACTTCTTGGAGTAATCAGGACTCTGCAGAATTGGAGCAGTGCACATGGCCTGCTTGAGGTCATCAAATGCCTTTTGACAGCTAACTGTCCACTGAACCTTTTTGGGCATTTTCTTAGAAGTTAAGTCATTCAAGGGTGTCACTATTGATCCATACCCCTTGACAAATCTCCTATAGTACCCAGTCAGGCCTAAGAAGGCTCTCACCTGAGTCTGGGTAGTGGGAGCAGTCCAGTCCATGATGGTCTGGATCTTGCTCTGCAAAGGTTGAACCTGGCCTCCACCCACAAGGTGGCCCAGGTACACAACCTGACTCTGCCCTATCTGGCACTTAGTGGCCTTGATAGTCAGGCCTGCCTTTTGCAGGGCCTGTAAAACATTCCTGAGGTGGACCAGGTGATCCTCCCAGGTGGAGCTAAAGACAGCAATATCATCTAGATAAGCTGCACTATAGGCCTCCAGTCCTGTGAGAACTGTGTTCACCAACCTCTGGAAAGTGGCAGGTGCATTTTTCAGACCAAAGGGCATCACCACAAATTGATAATGCCCACTAGGGGTTGAAAATGCTGTTTTGGGCTTTGCAGCATCAGCTAGTCTGATCTGCCAGTAGCCAGCTGTTAGGTCAAATGTGCTGAGATATTTGGCAGAGGCCAAAGTATCTATGAGCTCATCTGCCCTGGGTATTGGATGGGCATCAGTCCTAGTGACTGCATTGAGGCCCCTGTAGTCTACACAAAACCTCATCTCTCTTTTCCCACCACTGGTGTGAGGTTTAGGTACTAGGACTACTGGACTAGCCCAAGGGCTATCTGAGGGCTCAATCACTCCCAATTCCAACATCTTCTGGACTTCAGTCCTGATACAGTCCCTGACATGGTCAGGTTGCCTATAAATCTTGTTTTTAATAGGCAGACTGTCCCCAGTGTCCACTTCATGAGTGCACCAGGTGGTCTGACTGGGTGTCAGAGAAAACATATGTCTAAACTGATTGAGGACTTGCCTGCAATCAGTTTGTTGCTGGGTAGTGAGGCTGCCTGCCAAGGCTACACCATCAACTGACCCATCGTCAGGGTTCTGTGAGAGCAGGTCAGGGAGTGGGTCACTCTCTTCCTCCTGCCCTTCATCAGTAGCCATGAGCAAGCCCATGTCTGCCCTGTCCACATATGGCTTAAGTCTGTTGACATGGAGAACCCTGTGGGGACTCCTGGGTGTTCCCAGGTCTACTAAGTAAGTGACCTCACCCTTCTGCTCAACAATAGTGTGGGGTCCACTCCATTTGTCTTGGAGAGCTGCTGGGGCCACTGGCTCCAACACCCACACCTTCTGTCCTGGCTGGTAAACAGTTAGGACAGCCTTTTGGTCATGCCAGGCCTTTTGAAGTTCCTGGCTAGCCTCAAGGTTTTTGGTTGCCTTTTTCATGTACTCAGCCATCCTGGAGCGGAGACCAAGTACATAGTCCACTATATCTTGCTTTGGGGGCTTGAGAGGTAACTCCCATCCTTCCTTCACCAAGCACAGTGGACCCCTCACAGGGTGGCCAAACAGAAGTTCAAAAGGGCTGTAACCAACCCCCTTCTGAGGCACCTCCCTATATGCGAATAAAAGGCAGGGCAAGAGTATGTCCCATCTACGCCTAAGCTTTTCTGGGAGCCCTTTAATCATGCCCTTCAAGGTTTTGTTGAATCTCTCAACTAAACCATTGCATTGTGGGTGATAGGGTGTGGTGAACTTATAAGTAACTCCACACTCCTTCCACATTGCCTTTAAGTATCCAGACATGAAGTTTGCACCCCTGTCTGATACCACCTCCTTAGGAAAGCCCACTCTTGAGAAAATTCCCAGGAGGGCCCTTGCCACCACAGGTGCTGTAGTGGTCCTAAGGGGTATAGCCTCTGGATACCTGGTGGCATGATCCACTACCACCAGTATAAATCTGTGCCCAGATGCTGTTTGGGGATCCATGGGACCAACAATGTCAATCCCTACCCTCTCAAAGGGCACCCCCACCACAGGTAGTGGTATCAGGGGGCCTTTGTAGTGCCACCTGCTTTGCCACTGGCTTGGCAGGTTACACAGGAGCGACAAAACTCCTTACTGTCTTCAGACATGTGGGGCCAGTGAAAGTGAGGGACAATTCTGTCCCAAGTCTTGTTCTGGCCCAGGTGTCCTGCTAAGGGAATATCATGGGCTAGGGTCAATAGGAAGCCCCTGAACTTCAAAGGTATTACCAACCTCCTGGTAGCACCAGGCTTGGGGTCTCTACTCTCTGAGTACAGGAGTCCATCATCCCAATACACTGTATGGGGACCACTAGCTTTCCCAGCAGCCTCAGCAGCAGCTTGCTGTCTGAGGGGTTCAAGGGAGGGGCAGCTCTGCTGCTCCTGGCTCAGATCTGCCCTAGAAGGTCCCCCTGTCCCCAAGAACTCAACCTGGTCAGGCTCAAGTTCCTCTGGGACAGTTCCTTCTTCAGGGCTGAGATCATCCCCTCAAGGGACTGATCTTCCTCCTGAGCCAAGGGGGAAGGCACTGCCTTAACCCTACTACTCCTCCTCTTGGAAGGCACTTGGTCCATTCTTCCAGAATCCAAGGCCTGTTCAGTTTTAGACAGTTTAGCTTGTGACCTGGTCACAGCAAACACATCTGCAGGGATCCCCAGCATTTCTGCATGGGTCCTGAGCTCCACTTCTGCCCAAGCAGAAGTCTCTAAGTCATTGCCAAGCAAGCATTCGACTGGTAGGTTTGCACTTACCACAACCTTCTTAAGGCCAGTTACCCCTCCCCAGGAGAAGTTAACAACTGCCAGAGTATGGTCTGTTCTGACATTGCTAGCATTGGTCACTTGGTACATTTCACCAAGTATAACTTGCCCAGGTAGCACAAGGTCTTGTGTCACCATTGTGACACTTGCCCCTGTGTCCCTAAATGCCAAAGCCTCTCGTCCATTGATTAAAGGCTGTTGTCTGTACTTGCCCAGATTACTGGGACTCACAGTGGAGGTCACATCCATGCCTCCATCACAGACTAACACAGCCTGAGTCAGTTCCCTGACTAAGTCAGAGCCCAACTCAGTTCCCAGGGTGAACCCTACTAAACCCTTTGCTGGAGCACTTCCACCAACTGTACTAGGGGGAACAGGTGCCTTAGGGGCATTGGTGGATGCTGGACTGGAGTCTTTGGACTTGGTGCAATCACTGGTCCAGTGGGTCTTTTGCTTACAGACCTTGCACCATGGTTTTCTTTGGCCTTTACCCTTGGTAGACTGGGAATCCCCACCAGAAGAAGATTTTTGGGGGCCTGATGAAGACTTTTGATCTTTACCCTTCTCCCCACCCTTGTCAGAGTTCTTAGCATCTTGCTTCTTGGTTTCCCCACCTTGGTTCTGTACCTTCTGCTTCACCCTGGTTCTGACCCATTTGTCTGCCTTCTTTCCCAATTCTTGGGGAGAGGTCAGATCAGAGTCAACCAGGTACTGATGCAACAGCTGGTTTTGACAGTTATTAAGAATCTGCTCCCTCATTATCAGATTATACAATCCTGAGAAGTCACACACCTTACTGCCCATCAACCAGCCTTCCAGAGCCTTGGCAGAACAATCCACATAGTCTACCCAGTCTTGAGTCTGTGCTTTTTGGGTGTCTCTGAACTTCAACCTGTACTGTTCAGTGGTTAGGCCAAACCCATCAATAAGAGCACTCTTCAAGACCTTGTAATTGTCAGCATCCTCCTCTCTAACAGTGAGGAGCTTGTCTCTACCTTTGTCAGCAAAGGAGAGCCACAAGATTGCTGCCCACTGCTCCTGAGGGACCTTCTGTACTTTACAGGCCCTCTCTAAAGCAGTTATCCATTTGTGGATATCATCCCCACTCTGGTAGGGAGGGACAATCTTGCTCAGGTTCCTATGGTCATAGGACCTTTCCCTATCTCTAGGGATATGGTTGCCACCATGGGACTCTAGTCCCAACTTTCTTCTCTCTTTAAGGAGATCTAGGGATTCTCTATCTAAAGCCAATTGCTTCTTCCTGATCTCCAGTTGAGTTTCCTCATACTGGACCAGTCTCTTTCTTCTCTCATGAGAGGATTCCCTCCTGTGAGAAGAAACAGAGCTCCCTATTGAGGTGCCAGAGTGGTTAGACTCCTGAGAAGGAGACCTAGACTTTCTGAGCACACTCATAATCCTTCCTGGGGGGACAAAGGTGTGGTTCTCCAGATCCTCATCTTCATCTTCCCCAGAAGGGATTGGGTTTTCCAGGTCAGGGTCATTGTCACCCTCCTGGTCAGTTTCAGAGGGGGCTGGGGGTAGTAGTACCCCTGGCCCCTTCCTCATCTGCTGGCCCACCCTCTGCTCCTACCCCTTCAGTCTCTGAAGACTTACTAAGATCATAAGCCACCAACAACTCCTGGAGGTGTTGGGTGGTGGGACTTTGGCCTGTCCTTAATTTCCTCACGTTACACAAAGCTCTCAGTTCCAAGAATGGGAGTGTGTCATACTTGGAGGGGGAAGCTCAATGGCTTCCTGCAGGGCATCTCTGGATCCTGCTTTTAAAGACATTACTAGTGTGGTGTGGTGTATGCACTACCTACTCTAGTGTGGCCTACTAAACTCTCTTGAGTTGTAGAAAGGGTTGTGCTATCCCTTAACACACAACTCTAAGTTCAGTAGAACTTACTGATATTCTAAGCTTAAATTATATGTACCTTAGGTACCTTTAGTGGTTTTCAGTTGATCAATTCAATTGAGATTATCTGGTAAAACAATAGCAAGCTGGAATCCCACACGCTGCACACCAATGTGAGAAGTTGGCCTGGCATATGCTGTCCACTAATTATAGTGGGCACCTTGCACCAGTCCAAATCGACTCTTATGGTAGGTAGGTTAAAGACAACCTTATTGAAAGCTATCCTAGTGGTAGCTGTGGAGAGCAGCCTTCAGGCTAAGTCTTGAAGGAATGTAAAGCAGCTTGTTTTACCAGTCTATAATCTCTTGAGTGACCAAATGAAAGAGCACCACACCAGGTATATATTCAAAATATATGTATTTATTACTAAACACACCCCTCTAGTCTCTTTATGAGGCTAGAGTTCGAAGTACATAGGTTATAAGATCTTAAATCACAGTAATAGCACAAATACACGTTTGAGCCCTAGGGGCGTACCAAACCATATACCAATAAAATGGTATGCGAACCACGACTGAACTAGACACTAGGCCTAGAGCCTCTAGAAGTGCTTGGACCACAAGGAACCACCCAAGGTAGTGACACAGGGGACCCACGGGAGACGCGTGCAGTGTAAATACACAACCGCGATACGCCGTTAACTTCTATGGAGAAAGTCGGGATCGGGAAAATAGAGGAAAGGGACACTTTAAAGAGGACTAGGACAAAACCCTTTGAGATCTAGGACTTTGAAGAGTCTCTACCCACGGGAGCACCGGAGTACTCGTGTTACCTCACCCAGGGAAGCCGGGTGCATAGGTGCCTTTCGGGGTCGGGTTTCGTCGTCGTTTCTTATGGCGATCTGCTGCAAAGTGCTGCTGGCGACCAGGAGAAAAGTGTCCGGGTGGATCCAAGAGTGGATCGGAGTTCTGAAGAACCTGAAAGCAGAGGGGACAGAGTCTGGGTCACTAGCCAGTGACCAGGAGGCGATGGACAGATGCCCACCGATGTCGAGTGCTTCAGGTGCGTTGACGGTCGTCTCGTTTCTGCAGCCACGAGGTCCAGGAGGCGTTGTCGGCGACCAGGAGCAGGATTCGGGCTGGTACACGATGTCTGTCGAGTGCTGCGGTGTCGGCGACCAGATTGGACCCAACAAGCCTTGGCAACGGCAAGTCTCGATGTAGCTGAAGATCGTCGATGGTGCAGACCAGCAAGGTCTGGGGAACTCACCCAGCAAGGGTAAGTGAGGGCAGGCCTGGAGCAACCAGACTGCCAAGTAAAGAAAAGATTGGCCTTCGGTAAGGGCTACTAGCCAACGGGCTAGCGACCGCGAAGGAGCCTCGTGACGCCGCACGTGGAGCTGGCTTACAGGACACTCGTGGAGTGGGGGCCAGTGATCTTCGGTGCAGGTGGTGCTGGAGGCTAGGGCTACTAGGAGCCCAAAGCACGACTTCTTGGGAGACCCAGAAGATGGTGCACTTGCAAATGTGCTCGGTGTCCAGGGGTCACGGTCTCACGTTACCCACGATAGCCACGGGCCTCAGCTTTGCTGGGGACTCAGGGTAGCCTCGGGAAGTCTGAGAATCCACCTCTGGTGATGCGATGACTTCGGCGTCCGACGGGAGCTTCAGTGATGCGAACCGGACAGATGCTTCTTTGGTGCCTGCCAAGCAGGGGAGTCACTCCTTGACCCCAAGGGAGATTCTTCAGTCCTCTAATCGTGAGTAGAGCGTCGAAGGTCCAGGATTCTGTTTCAGAGTTTCGTCCAGGTATAATCTAAAGTCCTAAGGACTGGGTTCCTACCTTTATTCTAAAAATAGGGGATGGACTACTCTGTGGCCCCACCTATGGGTGGGTCAGGGCAGAGGGGTGGCTACACCCCTTTCCCTTTGTCCAGTTCGCGCCAAAGCAGGGGCTGCAAGCCCCTGATCCGGTTTGAACTGGGGTATGCACAGGGACACCAAATGTGCCCCCAGTGCAGGACTTCAAAGCACCCGAAAGTGCTCCCGCCCAGCCCCAATACACATTGTCCTGTCTGGGGAGGTGGTCACACCTCCCTGGGACAGGAAACCTATTGTCCAGGCCTCCCCTGCCGGAGTTTCGTCCAGCAGCAGGAGGCCAGACTCGTGTCTGTGGCAGTAGCATCCAT
Organism: Calotriton arnoldi; assembly: GCA_963921515.1. Taxonomy (NCBI): domain Eukaryota; kingdom Metazoa; phylum Chordata; class Amphibia; order Caudata; family Salamandridae; genus Calotriton; species Calotriton arnoldi. The sequence continues at coordinate 2,398,821 of CAWUFW010000043.1, read as the reverse complement.
TTTGTGATGCCAGGCTCTGGAAAGAAGTTACCGGACTCGTCAGAGTTAACATGCCTTTCCCTCTAGAAGGGTGGAATGTTACCCCCGCCGCCAGAATTGGCGGGGGGGTAGTATTCCAAGATGTTTGACACCAAACACGACATGTTTCGGTGCAGCCATTCCATAGTTAGCATTTTACCGCGAGGATATAATGCGTTTAAGAGTATATGGTCAGGCTGCACTACAAACAGCATCAGAGATGGTCTCCGAACGCTGCAGAGGGGCCCTGCTCATGCAGGGGCACCCTCTCACATAGGAACCATGCACTCTGCCTTTAGGATTGATAAGGCCTGCCTTAGGAGTGACTTATAGGTTTATATGTGTGTATGCATTTAGTGATATAGGTAACCTATACCACAGCAAGGGGTGCATGCACCACCTTACCCAGGCTGCAGTAGCAGACCTGTGGTGTCAGTTTGGATGGCCTACCAGGGGTGGCATAATATATGCTGCAGCCCCTGGCAGGCCTCTGAGGTACCTATGCCCTTGGTACATAGTATACCATATACTAGGGACTTACAAGGGCACTCCAGATCCCAATCAGAGATGTGCCTAAGGCACATGGAGACCCTTTTAAAGAGGAAACAGCTAGGCTGGGGTTCTGAATAGCAGGGCCCCAGCCAGACTAATGTCGAAAACCAGTGAAGTATCAGCAAAAAGTGGGGGTACCCCTGTGAAGCAGATCCTACTCTCCTACAGCAACGATGGTGGAACGTGACAGCATCTGACGGTACCGCTTCACCAGGCAGCTGATTGAGGATTTGGCAGTGCGCTTGGCACCACATTTGCAACCTGGCCGGCCGTACCCTACGGCGCTGACCCCCAAGGTGAAGGTAATGGCAGCCCTACACTTCTTTGCCACCGGTACCTTTCAACACACTGTGGCGCTGCCGGTGGGATGTCACAGACTATGTTCAGCCGTGTGCTACGCGATGTTTTGGAGGCAATGTTGAGATGCCTGAACCAGTACATCTATTTCCCTACACGTCAACAACTCACTGACGTCAAGAGTGACTTCTATGCCCTGGGGAGGATGCCACATGTCATTGGCTCCATTGATGGGACACATGTGGCTTTGGTACCACCACAGGCACATGAGCAGGCATACCGGAACCGGAAACATTACCATTCGATCAATGCTCTGGTGGTATGTCTTGCAGATATGAGCATCACACATGTGTGTGCCCGTTTCCCTGGTTCAGCACACGATGCCTACGCGATGAGGAGTAGTCGCATCCCGAGGATGATGGCACAGATGCAGAACCAGCGTGCCTGGCTTGTCGGTGTGTACTGACTTTGTACCATTGTGTGTGTTCTGCTCTGTAGTATACCGTCCACTTTTCCAAATCAGCTAATGTGCACTTGTCTGTCCGTAGGTGACTCCGGATACCCCAACATGCCGTGGTTGCTGACACCCCTCAGGAACCCTGTGACACCAGCCCAGATGCGCTACAATGAGGCACATGGTCGGACCAGGAGAGTGATTGAGCGGACATTTGGTCTCCTGAAGAGCCGCTTCCACTGCCTGGACAAGACAGGAGGGGCCCTCCCATATGCCCCAGCAAAGGTGTGCAAGATTGTCATCGTCTGCTGCATGCTACACAACCTGGCAGTGCGGAAGGAGTTGCCTCTCATCCTGGATGATGATGACCAACGTCCGCCACCTGTGGAGGATCCTGGCCTGGACCACGATGCCAGTGATGATGATGATGATGATGGTGATGTCCGCACACAGCTCATCACCAACTTCTTCAGCTGAATGTGAGTATCCAGGGAGATGTAATGTGAATGATGTGAGTTTGCATGATATGTGTGGGTGGTGCTCTGGTGCTGTTTGAGTGTGGCCATGTGCTACTTGACTGGATGCGTGCAGCAATGTGTCCTTACAGGTAGTCTGTACTCCCCAACAGTTTTGACATGCTAACTTGGTTTTGTGTAGTTGTCTTGTGACATGTATTGGGCATGAGTATTGCAGTTCTGTCCTGTTCTTCAGTGGTTTTAACTGTGTGTCATGTCTGTCCTTCACAGGGTGCTTACTGAGTACTTTGGTCAACTTGGATCCCCCGACACCATGATTCAGCTTTCAGGGTGGCAGCAGTAGTTTCCTACAGGTGATGTGCCACACACCCCTGGACTTCATATCTTCTGCACTTGTTGACTGTGTGGCCACTGCCACGTGGGTAAACCTTGCATTTGTAGTGGAAACAACATGTTGCAAATGTTTAATAAACCTGTGCTTCACTTTGGGATGTGCGTTGTCTGTGGTCACACATCTGACTGACATTTGCTTACTGCACCTGTGGGCTAGTTGACACAGACTCTGAATAGGTGTGGTGTCTGTGCATTCCACAGTATTTCCTGGCAACATCACTGCAGGCGATGAGTCCGATGGCCCTGGTGTCTCTGTGTTGTGTAGCCCTAGTGGTGTGTCTCCCTCATATGTGTTACGTCACCATGACTCACATGACGGTGTTGTACTTGCTGTAGCAGTTAGCATACACAGTGTAATTTAGCAGATCATCATCACCATAACAGTATCCACATTTGAATAACAACAGAGGCAAGTATGGTGTACTAGTGATTTTATTTACAGAAATGTGTGTGTGTATAGTGCACAGGATGGTGGGTGCTGTACATTGGGATTGTGATCCAAAGTTCCCAGATGAGTTGGAAGTCTTGGTAGCAGAAATGTCCTGAGTGAAGTCCACAGTCATATGATACATTAGTCCAACTTGAACTCCCCATGTCATGTGGGAGAGTTGTGTTGCATCTCGACAGGGTGAAAAGTTTGCACACAAAGGAGAATTTCCGGAACAGGTGTTGTCTTCCTGGGGGATGTACGTGGCCATCAACCTCTCAGTTTTCCTTCCTCGGACGACCCCTCTTCTTTGGGGGGACCCTCACGTGCAGGCTGCTGCGGTGCAGGGGAGTCTCCGCCAGAGTCCTCCTCCCTCCCTGTGGCGGTGTCAGTTGTTGCAGCACCAGATGTTGTGGGCACACAGGGAGGTGTGGCCATGTTGGTGCTAATCTGGCGGAGGCATGTCAATATGTCCCTATGCACCGCTGTGAGTTCTAGCAATGTGTCCCACTTGGACTCCATGCGAGACATGTGTGTCTCCACACGGGACATGTGGGAGTCCAAGCGGGCATGATGGGCAGCCTGCTGCTGTTATATGTCCTTGAGGATCCCCACTACCTGTCTGACCTCTCTGGTGCTATTCTGGTACGCATCAGTGATGCGTGCCAGTTGTGGGTCATCATGCAGTCCAGACCCCTCTGCAAGCAGCGACCTATGTCTACCACCCCTCCCACCACCCCTGGTGACACGTGCGGGACCTGCGGTGGCACACACAGGTGACCCGAGGCCCCCTTGGGGGTTGTTAGTGGTGTTGTTGTCCGTTGCTCCACGGTGGGCCTGGGGCCCTGTGCTGTTGTCATCGGTGGTCCTTGGTCTGTCCGTGTCGGCGGGGGTGGTCTGTGTGTTGGCAGTTGTTGGAGGGGTGGGTGCAGGGGGTGCAGATGTTGGTCCTGCTGGTGCTGCATGATGACTCACACCGGAGGTGCCAGGTAGGTCTTCGCCATCCGAGGAGGGCAGAGGCTGTTCCACACCAGTGAGCTCAGTGTCCCCCGGAGCCTGGGACAGAGACTCCTCCTCGCCTGCTGCTGTGTCCCCATCATCATCACCTGTATTTGGAAGAGACACACATTGTATGTTATGTTTCTACAGGCATCAATGGTTCACACACCTGACAGTTGTGACTGTACCTCTGGATGCAGGCATGTACATTGCATTGTCCTAAGTTGTCACAGTAAGAGGTTGATATTGGTGTAGCACATTGTCCTGCATACCTGGGGCATTTCAATGTGAATGTTGAGGTGTGTGCATGGAGAAGCATTGGTTGTATTTGGTGGACATCCGGCCATCCTTCTCCACCTAGCCCAGTTATCCCACCATGAAGCATGCCACCCTTGCAGTGGGTTCAGGTTGACTCTCAGGATGTCATTCAGTGGTGTCTTGCTGTTCGTTGTTGCACAGTTCCCAGCAGGGCCTTGTGCACCCCACAGCAGTACCCAGTGTCAGCCATCTTGTCAGTCCTTATCCACTCCCTGTGATGTGAGCATGGTTCAGAGTGGTGTTGATGGGCCAATTGTGAGGGTGAGCAATATCTGTGACTCCAACTCCCATCATGCTATTGCCTACACCCCCCTTCCTTCCTTTTGACTCTGCTTCCCTGTGGGGTAGTGTGCCTGTGCTGACAGGAAGGCTGACAGTGTTGTCCTTGCGTTTGTTTGGCTACAAGTCCCAAGAGTGTCCCTGTGCTTCACACAGCATTACCCAGGGTGGTGGTTCTTTGTGGGATCTTCATTTGGTATGTGAGGCATTGCATTCTCCCAGGTGGGTTATGTGGAGTTTGTGTTGAGGGGGTGTGTGAGGAGAGCTGCTTGTAACTATGGTCAGTGCTGTCAGTCCTCCTTCCCACCCAGCCAGATATCCCACCATGCAACGTGCTTGCATTGCAGGGAGTGCAAGTTGGCTTTCAGGATGTCAGGCAGCGGTGTTCTGCTGTTTGTTGGTGCACAGTTCCCAGCAGGGCCTTGTGCTCCCCACAGCAGTACCCAGTGTCAGCCATCTTGTCAGTCCTTATCCACTCCCTGTGATGTGAGCATGGTTCAGAGTGGTGTTGATGGGCCAATTGTGAGGGTGAGCAATATCTGTGACTACAACTCCCATCATGCTATTGCCTACACCCCCTTCCCAGCATGCCCGTACTTCCTTCCTTTTGACTCTGCTTCCCTGTGGGGTAGTGTGCCTGTGCTGACAGGAAGGCTGACAGTGTTGTCCTTGCGTTTGTTTGGCTACAAGTCCCAAGAGTGTCCCTGTGCTTCACACAGCATTACCCAGGGTGGTGGTTCTTTGTGGGATCTTCATTTGGTATGTGAGGCATTGCATTCTCCCAGGTGGGTTATGTGGAGTTTGTGTTGAGGGGTGTGTGAGGAGAGCTGCTTGTAACTATGGTCAGTTCTGTCAGTCCTCCTTCCCACCCAGCCAGATATCCCACCATGCAACGTGCTTGCATTGCAGGGAGTGCAAGTTGGCTTTCAGGATGTCAGGCAGTGGTGTTGTGCTGTTTGTTGGTGCACAGTTCCCAGCAGGGCCTTGTGCTCCCCACAGCAGTACCCAGTGTCAGCCATCTTGTCAGTCCTTATCCACTCCCTGTGATGTGAGCATGGTTCAGAGTGGTGTTGATGGGCCAATTGTGAGGGGGAGCATTATCTGTGACTACAACTCCCATCATGCTATTGCCTACACCCCCCTTCCCAGCATGCCCGTACTTCCTTCCTTTTGACTCTGCTTCCCTGTGGGGTAGTGTGCCTGTGCTGACAGGAAGGCTGACAGTGTTGTCCTTGCGTTTGTTTGGCTACAAGTCCCAAGAGTGTCCCTGTGCTTCACACAGCATTACCCAGGGTGGTGGTTCTTTGTGGGATCTTCATTTGGTGTGTGAGGCATTGCATTCTCCCAGGTGGGTTATGTGGAGTTTGTGTTGAGGGGTGTGTGAGGAGAGCTGCTTGTAACCATGGTCAGTGCTGTCAGTCCTCCTTCCCACCCAGCCAGATATCCCACCATGCAACGTGCTTGCATTGCAGGGAGTGCAAGTTGGCTTTCAGGATGTCAGGCAGTGGTGTTCTGCTGTTTGTTGGTGCACAGTTCCCAGCTGGGCCTTGTGCTCCCCACAGCAGTACCCAGTGTCAGCCATCTTGTCAGTCCTTATCCACTCCCTGTGATGTGAGCATGGTTCAGAGTGGTGTTGATGGGCCAATTGTGTGGGTGAGCAATATCTGTGACTACAACTCCCATCATGCTATTGCCTACACCCCCCTTCCCAGCATGCCCGTACTTCCTTCCTTTCGACTCTGCTTCCCTGTGGGGTAGTGTGCCTGTGTTGACAGGAAGGCTGACAGTGTTGTCCTTGCGTTTGTTTGGCTACAAGTCCCAAGAGTGTCCCTGTGCTTCACACAGCATTACCCAGGGTGGTGGTTCTTTGTGGGATCTTCATTTGGTGTGTGAGGTATTGCATTCTCCCAGGTGGGTTATGTGGAGTTTGTGTTGAGGGGGTGTGTGAGGAGAGCTGCTTGTAACTATGGTCAGTGCTGTCAGTCCTCCTTCCCACCCAGCCAGATATCCCACCGTGCAACGTGCTTGCATTGCAGGGAGTGCAAGTTGGCTTTCAGGATGTCAGGCAGTGGTGTTCTGCTGTTTTTGGTGCACAGTTCCCAGCTGGGCAGCTCCCTACAGCAGTACCCAGTGTCAGCCATCTTGTCAGTCCTTATCCACTCCCTGTGATGTGAGCATGGTTCAGAGTGGTGTTGATGGTCCAAATGTGAGGCTGCCCATTATCTGTTACTATGAGTCCCATCATGCTCTTGGCTACACTGACTTCACCAGCATACACAGGATTCCTTCCTTTCTGTGAGCTTCCCTGTGAGGTGGTGTTCTTGTGGTGGCTAAATATCTGACAGTGTTTGTTTGTTAGATTTGTGCCACTGCCTAGCCTCTATTTGGTATTGGGTTTGTACATGTCATGACACAGTTACATATCACTATGACATGGCATGTATTGTGTTTATCTGACTAACATACACTTCTTGGGATGATTATCTTTTGGTTGCTGTTGATTTGCTAGGGTTGCATGGTTTGACTATCCCCTTAACAGTGATGTGTGTGTATTGGCACACAATATTGTGTATATTAGTTGTGTACTCACCAGGCTCTGGGATGTTTGTTAGTCCATATACGCTCACTGGTGGTAGGATGGCCCGCACCTTCTCCTCCCAGGGCCTGAGGTATACTGGTTTGGCAGGAGGGCCACTGCCGGTGTGCTGGCTCAGGAGGTAATCCTTCTTCAGTAGGTCCCTGACCCTCCTGCGCACATCATACCACCTGTTCTGGATGTCTTCCTTTGTGCGCAAACATGGTGATTGTGCGCTCACCCTGTCGACGATCCTCGCCCACATCTTGGTTTTCTGCGCTATGGGGGTCTGTTGGACCAATGTGCCAAACAACTGTGGCTCTACCCTCAGGATCTCGTCTACCATGACTTCCAATTCACTATCTAGGAACTTTGGATTCTTCTTTAGGGGCAAGGTGATGGGTAGTGGTGGTGATTGATGTGTGTGTGTGTGTGTGCAAGTGAGGGTGTGTGAGTGTAGGTTTTGCTGGGTGTGTGTGAGGGTGCTATTTGTTGAGGTGCTAATGGTGTGTGGCTTTTGTGTTGGATGAGCTGTGTGTGTGTCTGTGTTTGCTGTCTGATGGTGTTCTGTGCTGGCAGGTCAGTGGAATTTGCAAAGGATCATGGTAGGGATTTGTGGCCTTTATGTAGGTGGAGTTGGGGGTGTGTCCTTGTTCCATTTTTTTCACCCCTGTATTTATTGGCTTTGTCATTGCTTGTTTGGCACTCTTTTTTTGTATTTTTTCATTTGTGATTATTGTGCATGTAGGAGTCGTTCTTCTGACCGAGTAGGACGTTGCAGTTGTCTCGTGCGCGCTCTCCGAGTCGTTCCCGCTGTGTTTCAGCTCAGTTTCATATGCGGCGTACGCGTCGGTCGCGGAGTATTGTGTTTGTTCGGCTGGCTTTTGTATGCGTGTCGGTCGTACGGCTTGGGCTCCGTACGAATCGGTCTGATTTTGCACTCCATTGCATCGTACTGCGCGGGTCAGGAGTTCGCGGGTACGCTTCGCTCGGGTTGATTCCTGGTGCGTGTCGGTCGGTTCGATTGCGTGGGTTTCCCGGCCGGATAGCTTGTTTCCGTCCGGGTCGGTCGCTCGCTTTGAGTTCCGCACGAGTCGGTCGTGATTCACATGCATTTCATCGTACTTCTCAGGTCGGGCAATGCCGGTACGTGTCGGTCGGACTATATTCCCGTACCGAGTCGGTCGGGTGGTTTTCCGGCCCGAATCGGATTCGGCCCCTTAATCTCCCAGTTCCTAAAATATTTAAACATAATGAGTGCAGAATGTATTTGTGTAACCCCCACTTAACCGACATGATCTTGAAGATCGTCTTCAACTCCTCAGGCAATTTCTAGTGCCCCATTGCTTCATAGCTAGAATCACACTATATAAATACTGATACATACAGTAACTAATTTGCAAAGAAGAAAAGATGCTGATGCTGAAAATTTGGGAAAATCAGTGTGAGAGAGAGATATTTGTCTTGGATTCGGCTACAGCATGAATGGTACTCAGCTATTCTCACTTCTTAGAATGGAATGAGTTTCTCTCACATGGGTTGCCCCTTGCAGCAATAAGTTCATTAGTGAACATTTATAGATGGTGCTTTCTCTGCATTCCAGGGTTCTGTGTTTTTGTTCTGTGTAGCCTCAATCAATGAAATAATTTATAAATTAATTTTTTATACTTTGAAGTGTCTCAAACATACGCATTTAAATGTATTCTGCATTATTTAATGTGAATATGAGAAGTCTGCAAACACAGTTTCAACATTTTTGTGGGCTGTTGACTGGAATACTCCTAGATGCGATGAGAACAGTAATACTCAAACCTGTGAGTGATCTTTACATATTTTATTTAATAGAATAGTGGTAAATATACAATAACTTTTTTATGGAAAGTATAAAACTGATGTCACACTGTTTAAGGTTTCTTTTAACCTAATTGCACAGGTGGAGAGCTTATAAACACAGTAAGAAAAAAATAAAACTTGAATTTTGTTACCATTCCATATAAATGACAATGTTTGCCTTAAAAACATGTATCAATACCCCACCCACCAAGTCCTTTCCACTTCTGATATTATTTATTATCCGAAAAGTATTACTTAAATAAAATACAGGAATACCTATGATTTCTGTTTACACATGTACGCAAATAAGCACACACACAAACAAAGTAAGTTGCTGTCTGTGTCATTGCATCTGTCTCTCTGAATCTAACTACTTCCCTCGTTGTCTCTCTTTCTCTCTCAGTAATCTGCTCCTCCGGTCCCTCAGTTATAATCTAAATATTTCTTCTGGTACATTTGAAAAGAAAGCCATCTTACATTGATTTGATACAGTGACATATATATGAGTATAGAATAAGGGTGTATGAAATTGCTTAGGTTCTATTTCCGCTACTTTTTTTTATTAAAAAACCTGTAGCCGGTGTGGGAGTCTAGCTACAGAGGACATATTCGATAAAACAGGTCTTCAGCTTCTTGTGAAAGTCAAGAAGAGAAGAGGAGGCTCTGATGTGTTGTGGGAGGTCATTCTGGCTTTAGGGGCGAGTTATGAGAAGGTGCAGCCCCCTGTTGTGCTTTTGTATATCTGTAGGATGTGCGCTAGTGAGAAAATAGCACAGCAGAGTTGTCTGGAAGGTTGGTGGAAATGGATGCAGCTATTCAGATAGGCAGGGCATGTATTGTGTGTGCTTTGTAGGTGTGGATGAGTAGTTTTAAGTGTGTACATGCATATTGGGAGCCATTTCCCTAAGGGTTTTTGTGATGTGGTCTTGTCGTGGGAGGTTGAGGGCTAGTCTGGCTGCTGCATTTTGGATGGTCTGCAGTCTTCTTGTGAGCTGGCTGGTTATCCCTGCATAAAGGGTGTTCTCATACTCTAGTCTGCTGATGTTGAGGGCTTCAATGATCGTTTTTCAGTTGTTGATAACCGCTTAAACATTTTCTTCAGCATCCTAAGGGTGTTGATGCATGACAACACAACAAGATGATGGATGGAGCGCTGAAACCTTTCAAACACTCACCACCAGTCAATGATCTGGGTTAAATCCATCATTATTTTGCTCACCATGCCACCCAACTTTGGACCCAACCATATGAAAATCATTTTTGACCCTGCTCTCCATGGAAACAGTGCAGTCCAAACTGCCAGGCTGGGTCCTCCCTGGACCGGAAACAAGCATCTTGGGACCGGTTAGCCAGGATAGCTTGAATCCAACGGCATGGCAAGCACAGGACCATGTCTGGCAATCCCCGTCCCACTTGGGGTGACAAATGCAAAAATAGTAATTGATGGACTGAATGTTGAATAATACCAAACACTCACCCTTCAGTCAGAGATCTGGGCCAAAATGCATAGTTTTTTTGCTCACCACGCCACCACAGTTTGGACCTAGCCAAATGCAAATCAGTCTTGACCCTGCTTACCATGGGAACAGTCCAGCCCGAACTGCCAGGCCAGGTCCTACTTGGACTGCAAATAAGCATACTAGGACCGGTATCATGGTATCACCCCTTATCAGCCAAGACAGCTTGAATCCAGTGGCACAGCGAGCAAGGGACCCATGTCTGGGCATACCCTGGACACTTCAGGCGAACAAAGCAACACTAGATGATGGACGGAGTGCTGAAACTTTTCAAATACTCACCCCCAGTCAGTGATCTGGGTTGAATCCAGCATTCTTTTTCTCATCATGCCACTCAAGTTTGGACCCAGCCATATGCAAATCAGTCTTGACCCTGCTCCCCAGGGAATTGTGCAGCCCGAATTGCCTTCTGGGACATATTTTGGGGTATCACCCCTCATCAGCCTGGTTAGCTTGAATCCAGTGGCAAAGCGAGCAAGGGACCCACGTCTGAGCATACTCTGGCCACTTAGGGTGAACATAGCAACAAAACAAGATGATGGACGGAGTACTGAAACATTTCAAACACTCGCCCCCAGTCAGTCATCTGGGTTAAATCCATCATTCTTTTGCTCATGATGCCACCCCAGTTTAGACCCAGCCATATGGAAATCAGTCTTGACCCTGCTCCCCATGAGAACAGTGCAGCCCGAACTGCCAGGCCAGGTCCCACCTTCGACAGAAACAAGCATTCCGGGACAGATTTTGGGGTATTCGCCCTCATCAGCCTGGTTAGCTTGAATCCAGTGGCAAAGTGAGCAAGGGACCCATGTCTGGGCATACCCTGACCACCTAGGGTGAACATAGCAACACAACAAGATGAAAGATGGAGTACTGAAACTTTTCAAACACTCACCCCCCCCAGTCATTGATCTGGGCTAAATCCAGTATTCTTTTCCTCACCATGTGACTCAAGTTTGGACCCAGCCATATGCAAATCAGTCCTGACCCTAGTTGCCATGGGAACAGTGCAGCCCGAACTGCCAGGTCAGGTCCTCCCTGGACCGGAAACATGCATCCTGGGACCGATTTCAGGGTATCACCCTCATCAGCCAGGCTAGCTTGAATCCAGTTGCACAGCGAGCAAGGGACCCACATCTGGGCATACCCTGGCCACTTAGGGCGAACATAGCAACACAACAAGATGATTGACAGTGTGCTGAAACTTTTCAAACACTCACCCCAGTCAGTGATCTGGGTTAAATCCATTATTCTGTTGCTCACCGTGCCATGCTAGTTTGGACCCAGCCATATGCAAATCAGTCTTGACTCAGCTCCCCAAGGGAACAGTGCAGCCTGAGCTGCCAGACCAGGTGCTCTCTGAACTGGAAACAAGCATCCAGGGACTGGTTTCGGAGTGTCACCTCTCATCAGCCAGGCAAGCTTTCGTCCAGTGGCACAGTAAGCAACGGACCCACGTCTGGGCATACCCTGGCCACTTAGGATGAATGTAGTAACACAACAAGATGATGGACAGTGTGTTGAAACTTTTCAAGCCCTCGCCCAGGTCAGTGATTTGAGTTTAATCCATTGTTCTTTTGGTCACGATTCCACCCCAGTTTGGACTCAGCCATATGCAAATCAGTCTTGCCCCGGCTCCCCATGGGAACAGTGGCACCCAAACTGCCAGGGCAGGTCTCCCCTGGACCAGAAACAAGCATCCTGGGACCAGTTTTGGGGTATCGCTCCTCATCAGCCAGGCTAGCTTGAAACCAGTGGCACAGCGAGCAAGGGACCCACATCTGGGCATACCCTGTCCACTTAGGGCAAACATAGCAACACAAAAAAATGATGTACAGAGTGCTGAAACTTTTCAAACACTCCCCCCCAGTCAGCAATATGGTTTAAATCCATCATTCTTTTGCTCACCATGCCACCCAAGTTTGGACCCAGCCATATACAAATCAGTCTTCACCTTGCTCCCCATCGGAAACAGTGCTGCCCGAACTGTGGAGATCACTGGGTTGACTTGGGCGGTCATGTCTAGTTTGTTGTCTATGATCATTCCGTGTTTTCTTGCTTGTGAAAAAGGCATAGGGTGAGTCTGAGATCTGTGGGGCACCAGGTGGAGTCCTATGGTGAGGCTTCTTTGCCAAAGATCACCATTTCATTCTTGCCTGAGTTCAGTTTGATGTAGTTTGATCATGCATGTTGTGAACTTGTTCCTGATATTTTGTCCAAGAGGGACGGTATCAGTTGCATGTCATCGGCGTATGTAGGGGTTATTTTTGTGAGCCCGTATATGTTGGCCAGATGAGTCATGTAATGTTGAGGAGCATCAAGCTGAGCGAGGAGCCCTGATGGACTCCAAAGAATAGTTCTTATGCTGGAGAAGAGTAGGGGGGCATGTTGAGAGTTTGGGTCCTTCCAGTGAGCATATCCATTTGTAGGCGTGACCCTGGTTGCATGCTATGTGTAGTCGCTGGAATAGAATAGGATTGGAGATGGTATTGAAGGCTGCTGATAGATCTAGAAGGATGAGGGATGAGGTATCCGCCATGTCCAGGATCATCAGAATGTCATCAGTTGCTGCCATGAGAATCGGTTTTGTGCCATGGTTGGGTATTAATCCTAATTATGTGGCATTGAGAAGCTGGTGTTTGGCAAGGTGGTTGGAGAGGTGCTTGTTTATGGCTTTTTCCAAGACCTTGGCTGGGTAGAGAAAGAGGGACATCAGTCAGTAGTTGATGAGTTTGGTCAGGCTGACTGAGGCAATCTTTGGGAGTGAGTTGACAGCTGCGTGTTTCCATGATTCTGGAAAGGTGACTGTACTGATAGAAGTGTTGAGGATGGGGGTGAGGACCTCACTGGTAGGGATTGCTCCTTTATCAAAGGTGTGATAGGGGCTGGGGTTGGCAATGGCCCTGGAGTGTATGGTCTTCATGATTGCAGTTGTTTTCTCTGTGCTCATGGTGTACCATGTGATGATTGTGCTGTCTTCGTTTATCATTGGAAACTTTGATGGAGGGTCATGGGGTCTTGTTGTAGGGCAAGATTGCTGTATATGGTTGTGATTATGCTGCAAAAGATGTGTGAGAGTTCATTACACACATCCTGTGATGGGCTGATGTTGCAGGTGGCAGCTGTAGGTATGGTGAATTGCTAAAAAAAAATAGCTTTGCAAGCAAAACATTTTTGAATAGACCCTTTCAATTGGATAATTCATTATGTTTTCACAATTAAATTATCTTACAAAAGCTTTGGGTTTCATTTACAGATTAAAGGGGTTTTATAATCCTCCAATTTGTGGAGAATGCTCAGAATACAGGGTAGAAACAGCCACTGAATTACCTACACAACACCAACCCTCTGGTGGTGAAGTTCAGCCAGCAGATTTTACTCTGTATTTACTGTTTCTTCCATAAATTAGAGCATTTTAAATTCCCTCCAAACTCTAAATAAGGCTCTTTGCCTTTGTAATAAACATAGCTAGCGAATTATATTTCTTAAAGTATAAAGACAGCCATCTTTGAGGAAGAGAAATGATTTCTTTTAATAGAACATATTTTGTATGAGGGTAAAAAAAGAAAATGTTAGACATCCTATACACATGCAATACTTACTCCTGTGGAGTATCTGCATAGTGAATACTCCACAGGAATATATATAGCAGAATAGTAGCTACACTTAAATAGATCGGGCCCGATTCACAAAAGTAATCTGAGATAAAATCCTAACTTTACGACTTTCGGTATTCACAAAGGGCATTTAGGAGTAGTAAAGTTAGGATTTTGTCTCAGTTAAACTTAAGTTTTACTTAAGTTAAACTTAAGACCAAAACTTAAGCTTAACCGAGACATAATACTACTCCTAAATGCACTTTGTGAATACTGAAAGTCGTGAAGTTAGGATTTTGTCTCAGATTGCTTTTGTGAATTGGGCCCAAAATTTGTAAATGTAGCCAAAATGTGCTCCTAAGCAGGCATGAGCGAAAATGTTAGTACACAGGCAAAATGTGGATTATTCCCAAATTTTGTGTTAAATGAAATTCTGAAAAATTACTGACATTTTATTTTGCATAATTTCCGCATGCATGAGAATTGTTTCCAATGAAACTGTCTCTCTTATAACTAATTCCTTGCCAGATTTTTGGTAGACTTTTTTATACAAAGTGTGCATTTGCGTGACAAAAAGTCACATAAGATACTAGCAAAACACATTCCAGTCTGAAAGCATAATTTTGCAACATTTTAATGGATCACCCTGAAATGTAATGAAAGAAAATGATGCAAGGCCACGATGTGCAGCAGCAATGTGCTATCAACATGCTCCTGGAATTAATAGACACATTGTCATTACTGGCATTAATCAGTAAACAAGCTAACAAAAGAAAATGTTAACATTAAGGAGTAAATAGGTAGAACTGGCCGTGTTGACCCACTGAGTTGCTAAGTCACTTGGATTTTCAGAAAGACCAAATAGTCTAAAAATTTCTAACAAAATTAATGATATGTAACTTAGGGCGTGATTTAGAGTTTGATAGATGGCATACTTCATCACAGATCCCGGCCGCCATATTACACATACATTATATCCTATGGCACTTGTAATACGGCGGATGGTATATCCGTCATATTTGTAACAGAGTATCTCATCTGCCAAATTCTAAATCTGGCCCTTAGTCTCATGCATATGCATTGTTGATTTCCTAGCAAAAGACACACAGTTGATGGACAGAATGCAGAACAAATCAAAACATTCACACCTAGTCAAGAGATTTGGGTTAAATCCATCATTCCGTTGCTCACCATGCCACCCCAGTTTAGACCTGGCCATATGCAAATCAGTCTTGACCCTGTGCCTCATGGGAACAGTCCAGCCCGAACTGCCAAGCCAGATCCTCCCTGGACCGGAAACAAGCATCCTACGACCAGTTTCGGGGTTTCACCCCTCATCAGCCAGGATAGCTTGAATCCAGTGGCACAGTGAGCCTGGGACCCAAGTCTGGCCTGGAAGTTCGGGCTGGACTGTTCCCATTGGGCACAGGGTCAAGACTGATTTGCATATGGCTGGGTTCAAACTGGAATGGCATGGGGAGCAAAACAACTATGGATTTAGGCCCAGATCTCTGTACTGGGGTGAATGTATGACATTGTTCTGCAAGCTGCAGACCGGAGTAAACTATTCTTTTTAGCCAACAAGCGTACACTTATACAGAGATACGTCTTGATGAAATGTTTCATTTATTGGCACATGCACCTACAGTCAATGAGCAAAGTTACAAAAGCTGGGGTGAAAATTGTGTGACCCTTGCAAACAAATATGCCCTTACATGTTTTTAACCAGAAACATATGAAAATGTGGAAGATAAGAATTTCCTTTTTTAACCCTGGATTTCAAGGTGATTTATGTTGAGGTGAGCAGTCACATAGTCATTAGGTAGTCCAAATTTACTGGAGCTAAGGAAGTGTGGCAGTAGAGTCTACACCTGTGAACTGCATCTTTATCCTGGCAATTTTTTTCCCAATTGCAAATAAATGGCAAATAAAGAATATTTTTTGATAAAATGAAATTTGAAACCTGACTCAATTGCCTATTTGTCGTAGTACATTTTTCAAAGACATACCATAGGATTAATATTACTACTACTAATACTACTACTACTACTACTGTTAGCACTACTACTAAGACTACTACTACTACCAATACTACTAAAAATAATAATAATAGCACATTATATTACTATAGTACGTATTATTATTATAGTAGTAGTATTATAATGATCTCTACCATCACATAAAGTAATCAGAGGGCACCCATTCCAATGTGAACACTGCATGACGATTTTATGCCCGGGTGTGTTACTGTGAAATAAAATGAATATGCATTTGTCTCATTTTACACTCTGTATTATCCAATGTTTTAAGAAAATATTACAAAATTAATGCATTCAAAATAAAAATGGTTTCTATTTTTGCTCTTAAAAATGTATGCATTTCTAAAGGTGTTCCTCCTTGTTAGATTGGCCCTCTCTGCAGGGTCACACCCAAACATTTTGGTTCACCCTTCCTATTTTTGCTGAAATTGTTTTTGTTGGCCTTAGGACTCTGTGCATTTACCCACTGTTAATCCTTGCTAAAGTGCTTGTGCTCACTTCCCAACACATTGTAAAATTGGCATATTTAATTAGCTTACACCTCCCTAGTAAACTGGCAGACTATATACCCAAGTCCTGTACATTAAATGCTGCTAGTAGGTCTGCAGCACTTTTTGTGCCACGCACTTAAGTAGCCCTTTAAAACATGTCTCAGGTCAGCCATTGCAGACTATTACAAGTTTTAAACTGCCAATTTAACTTGGCAAAACAACCACTTGGCAATCCTAAGATTCACTTTTTAATACATACACGTCTCCCCTAAGTAAGGCTCTAAACAGACCCTAGGGCAGGGTGCATTGTAAAAAAGTTGGACATGTACTTACAAGTTTTACATGTCCTGGTAGTGAAATACTACTAAATGAATTTGTCATTACTATGTGGCTTACCTCTCCAATAGGATAATATCGAGTTACCTTATTACATTTTATAAGTGCAAACCTTTGATCGAGAGCAGGTAGGAATATTATTTTTGGTGTCTGGGACATTGTAATTTAAAATCCTCTTTAATGGAAAAGTCAAAATGTAATTCACATTTCTGAAAATGGCACTTTTTGGAAGTTGGCATTTTTTTGTCCTAACCAGTTGTTGCCTGCAGCCTGTTCCTGGGGCACATGATTACGTGTAGGTGACCTTTATGTATTCCTCCCAGACAGTATCGCAATAGAGGGACTGGGTGTTGGGAGGATGGAAAAAGAACAATTGATGGACAGAATGCAGAACAATGTCATACATTCACCCCAGTACAGAGATCTGGGCCTAAATCTATCGTTTTTTTGCTCACCATGCCGTCCATTATCTCCTTGTGTTTGCTTTGTTCGCCCTAGGTTGGCAGGGTATGCCCAGACGTGGGTCCCTTGCTCACTTAGCCACTGGATTCAAGCTAGCCTGGCTGATGCGGGCTGTTAGCCCGAAACCGGTCCCAGGATGCTTGATTCCGGTCCAGGGAAGACATGGCTTGGCAGTTCGGTCTGGACTGTTCCCATGAGGCACAGGGTCAAGACTGATTTGCATATAGCTATGTCTGTACTGGGGTGGCAAAGTGAGCTAAAGAATGATGATGGATTCAACCCAGATCTGTGACTGGGGGTGAGTGTTTGAAAAGTTTCAGCACTCCGTCCATTATCTCCTTGTGTTTGCTTTGTTGGGAGGATGGGCCATCCTGCCTTAATGAGGGAGAGGAGCTGACACCTGCCCCATTTGCACTTCAAAGGCACAGATCCAGCACACTCAAAAAGTACTTTTCACTAGCCTATTGTGCCCCCAGAAAGACTGGGACCAGGGCAGGGAAGCAGGAAATTCCAGTCACCTTTGCACGAGGAAAACTCCAGCATCTTCTGCCACTTCAAAGGAGGCACTGGGTAGAAGAATTAGGCCCTCAGACCCTTTCTTCACCTGCTGTGCTGCTCTGCTGCAAGAAGGACTGCCCTGCTGCCCTGCTGTCTGAGTGAGAAGGACTGGACCTGCATCTTGAACCCAGGACCCCCAGAGTAACTCCAAGGGCTAGTTGGCAGGCCTTGGAGATAGAAAATTCCGCAACCATCTTGAACCCTGCACCTAGACTATGCCTACTGTGAGTCCTAACCCCCCAAGTGGTGCTCCCGCAGTCCTGGACTCTTGGAAGTGGGGCTAAAGGTGATCTGCCAGCCCAGTTGTGGTCTCATCAGAACCGACGCAGCATAGTGCAAACCCGATGCAGCCCTTCATAGCTTCTCATTGGAACCTATGCAGCTTGATGCAACCCTGATGCAAGCCCGCATCGCAGCCTGCACAGCTCATCGGAACCGCTGTTGCACAAAACATCCTTGATGCTGACCTCGCAACTCATCAGAACTGACACAGGATGACACATCCTCATTGCAAGCCTGCATCTCAGCCCTCGCAGCTCATTGGAACCACTGCTGCATGATGCATTTTTGATGCATGTTCAACACGGACCTTGCATCTCATCTCTGGACTGCCGCTGTACAGCGCAACTCTCCACAACCAGGATTTAAGGTACATTTTTCAGCAGATCTAACTTGGCCCCTGTATCTGCTCTTGCTTCATTGTGGTCGGCCTGAATGGGAAACAACCTTTACAATGCAGTTGTTACCACGCAATACCTTTACCAAGCATCAATTACCACTCATATGCCCTTATCATGAATGCTTTTACTATGGAAATGTAAGTATTTTGCAGGTAAGTATATGTATATAATATATATTATGTACTGGCCGTCGTCAGTAGATAGTTATAGTTAGGACCTAGTTTCCATAGGAAGTGGTTTTTGTTATGCTAATAACTTTGGCACCGTTTGACTAATGTTCGTGAAATTTTCAAAATTAGTTTGCAACTCATTTCAGCTGCTGTCTGGATAGTTTTGGGGTGCTCCATCAAGTGGGGGCAGAGAAAAAGAGGGTCTCAAAATGCATTTCCCCCATGTAATTTACCATTGGGATTTAAGACACAACTACAGCTCGAACCGCTGAACAGAATTACACCAAATTTGGCAGAAAGCTAGATCTTATTCCAGAAAGAGTGCTTTTTGTAATTTGGTGTAAATATGTTCAGTACTTTTGAGTGATTTAGGAACAAAGAATTATGTAAATATAGAGATGCGGATCTACATGCAAACAGCAATGACTTGATTGAATGACCGCAACCTGAGAGAAAAGTTGCAGCTACCATTTTGTGAATTGGGACACTGTTCCCAGGGGGGAAATATAATCTAAAAAGGATATAAGGGGTCAGGACAGAGGTATCCTGACTCCAAGGGACTGATCGAGAGATATGTAGTTACCCCTCATGGGCAAGAAATTGCCCAAAAACTGTCTTTTGGCGCACTTGTAGCTCTGTGGATCCACTGCGGTGCTCAGTGCGGTCCCCCATGTGAATCCGCTATAGATACATGAATCCAGATCCCAATTAAAAAAACAAAATACACTGACTCACAGACACACTCTCTCACACACTCACACAACCATTCACACATCCACTCAAACATCCATACACCCTCTCACATACCCCCACACACCCATAGAGTCACTGATACATCCACTCACAGATGCAAAGAACCACTCACAGACCCACACAGGCACTCACACACCAACTCACATATCCCCACACACACACATGCATACAGACACTCAGATACCACCCCGTGTGAGTCTGTGACAGTTGCGCAGATTCAGGTCCCTAAAAAAAAATACACCCACTCACAGACCTACTCACATACTCTCTCACATCCCCAGAAAACCACTCACACACCTACTCACACATCCATACACCCTCTCACACACCCATACAGTCACTGATACATCTACTCACAGACCCAAAGAACCACTCACAGACCCACCAGGCACTCACACACACTCACATAGTCACACACACACATGCATATAGACACTCACATACCGCCCCTGTGTGAATCTGAGACAGATCTACAGATTTAGATACCTCCAAAAAATATACCCACTTACAGACCTACTCACATACTCTTTCACACCCCAGAAAACTACTCACACACCCACTCACACATCCATATACCCACTCACACACCCATACAGTCACTCACAAATCTTCTCAGACACCCATACAGTCACTGATACATCCACTCAGAGACCCAGAGAACCACTCACACACCTACTCATAGACCCACACAGGCCCTCACACACCCACTCACATACCAATACAGACACTCACAAACTTCCCCGTGTGAATTAATGATGGATCAGCAGATCGAGATCACAATCGAAGAAAATACACCTACTCACAGTCCAACTCACATACTCTCTCACACTCCCACCCAACCACTCACACACCCACTAACACATCCATGCACTTACACACCACTCACACACTCATGCAGTCATTGATACATGCACTCAGAGATCCAGAGAACCACTCATACATTCACTTGTAGATCCACAAAGACACTCACACATATACGTACACACCTATACATCCACTCACACAACCACTCACAGTCCCACACAGCCACTCACATACCCACTCACAGACCCACACAGCCAGTTACACATGTACTCACACACCCTCCACACACTCACACACCTACTTACACACTCACACACCCATTCACACACTCAGGTTACATAGACTTTATAGGTATGGAATAGCATTAAAATTATAGAAATTCACTGAAAAAAAACAAAGGTTCCAGGGGTGTTATAGTTAGGAAATAGCATTAAAAAAACTGAGAAATTCACTGATAAAACAAAGGTTACAGTGACAGTATAGTTAGGAAATAGAATTTAAAAAACTCAGAAATTCACAAAAAAAAGCAACGTCTGTAGGGAGGTTATAGTAAGGTTCAGATTTTACACACACAAAACCATAGAAATTCAGCAATTATAGTTATAGTTGTCGAAAGTAACTATAACTCATGCCCTAAGATAACTATAACTTACGCCTTGACCATACACTGCTAATTACCCCAGATATTACATTACTCATGGCATCTTCTATGACATCATTGATAGTATCACTGCAACATTTGTAGTGAAATTATTGATGAGAAAACTGTGCATAGAGGGGGCATTAGTTTAAGGTGGGTAAGGGTATTCAGGTGGCAAGGGTATTTTTAGGGTTTAGGGTGGGTGAGGGTGATTGGGTGGCATGGGTATTTTTAGGGTTTACAGTGGGTGAGGTATTTGGGTGGTAAGGGTATTTTTAGGGTTTAGGGTGGGTAAAGGTATTTGAGTGACAAGGGTATTTGTAGGGTTTAGTATGGGTAAGGATATTTGGGAGGCACGGGTAATTTTAGGATTTAGGGTGGGCAAGGGTATTTGGGTGGCAAAGGTATTTTTAGGGTTTAGGGTGGGTAAGGGTATTTGGATCACCAGGTGTTTTTAGAGTTAGCGTGGGTTGGGGTAATGGGTAGAAGGGCATATTTAGGGCTTGGGGTGGTTATGTTTAGGGGTTGGGCTCAATAAGGTAATATATAGGAAAAGTAATTAAGGAGGGAAGAATCCAGACTCATTGTGATGCTGGGTTAAGAGGGGGCCTCAAAATGGATGCTGAACTATATGTCCACTTGTAGACTTCACTGAAGTGGACAAAGAGGGTACCTGAGTACGAATTGTAATCCATCACTGACGCCTATAATCGTACGATTGAGGACTGGGCACTAAACAATGATTCTAATGTAATGAGAACTGACAATTGCCTAGTATGTTTTTTGTATACCTAGACCGGTTTTTAAGCTGAATGTGTGTTTATGAAGTAGAATAATGAATTATGAAGAGAATGCACCGCACTCTAATATCCCATGGTGTCAGATTATTGCATAGCACTTTAATAAGTCGAGCTACTATTTTTACATCTCTACACTATGTCTTAACATAGAGTTGAATAATACACAACATCATAAATGGCTACCTAATTGCTTATTCATACCTCTAAATTGATGAGTATATTGCCAATGAAGGGGTAAACAACTAGGCATTAATGTTGAAGGACAGCACTTTAGCACCCATCACTTTATTAGATCTAATGAATTATTAGATAGATTACATTGATTATGTGGAGTGAGGCAGCAATGTGCTACCATACATCAGACCTCATGCAGGTCATGTGTAACCTCTAGATTGCAATTGAGCACATCTCACTTTCTTAAGCATGAGGCAGTAAATGTACAAGATATCAGCATACATTTCCCCCCTATACTGAGTTAAGATGATGGAGGGAAGGAAATCCGTTAGGACAGAGATATTACAGAAGGGTTGTAATATCCCAAAGTAATTGAATTCCAGCACATGCCACTTTATCAAGGCTGATGTGGATTATGAGTGGGCATCTGAGAAATACTTTGATGGACAGCACATTAGCACATGCCACTTTATAGAATATGAAGAAATAAAGAAATAGCATATTTTTACATGCATTCTTTCCATCATTCTTGAACTTACATTATAACAAGGTGTTCACCCACTTTAAATTAGAATGGGGATGGATAGAAGAGAAAATGTGATACAAATTGGAATTGCTGCCCCCTTATTATCGAATAGGGGAAGAACCTTGATTAATTGTACTGCAGCATACGTCACTTTTAAGATGGAATATGAAGATGGAATATGCTTTAAATTCCATGTTATGTTATATGATTCATTGACTAATGATAGTGGCAAGATTGAGATCTATTTGAAAAATGAATAGTGGAAATCACACATAATGGTGTCTGAAAAGGTTTGTACCCGTGTATTAGGCAATCATACATGGTTATATTCTATGCATTTAATGAATGACTATAACATAATGATTCTTTGTAGTATGAGGTATCAATGCAATAAGTAATGTGAGGGGAATCACATTTATATTGAGTAAAAATCTTCAATTGAATATAAATGATGCGAAGACATTGTATAAATTCATTAAATGTGGCATGTTGGTGTGAAAGATAGGGAAAGAATTAGCATTTTGTAATGGCGGTAAATATGAGTCACTGCTGTAGACTTAACATTCTAGTGTTTAACTGGGTAATGAAATGGAGGTAGGATGATATAAAAGAGTGCTATAATTGCCATGTTTTTGTTTTAGGCTCAGTAGAAAGCAGCAAGCCGAAATCGCATTGGGAAACTATAGATATTTTTTGTACACTTTCCACACATTATGGAGTTTGCTGTTTGGGTTTTTTTAAGCATCGAATAAATTCAATCGCATGGAGAAAATGGCTGTGGAATATTTTTGGGAGCCCGATGCCGCCGTGTTGCAGAGTATTGTGAACAACAACGTGTGAACGTATATATATATATAAACGTATATATATATACATATATATATATATATATATATATATATATATATATATGTATCAGCCACAAATCTTCAGAAAGAAGTCGTATCGCACCCACAAGTAAAGGCAAATAATTTCCTTTATTCCATCCTACAGAGACCAACGAATTCCCTACACGTTTTGGTCTTGCTAAGACCTTGGTCACGGGAAGATGTAAACTCATTCAGAACAGCTGTTAGATACCAATTAAGATAA
Organism: Calotriton arnoldi; assembly: GCA_963921515.1. Lineage (NCBI taxonomy): Eukaryota > Metazoa > Chordata > Amphibia > Caudata > Salamandridae > Calotriton > Calotriton arnoldi. Next base: position 2,375,562 of record CAWUFW010000043.1, on the reverse strand, counting down.
CATAATTTCCTGTTAGTTCCTCCCGTAGGATTCTGGTATGTGTAGTGCACAAAGTGAATCAAACTTGAAATATTACAGTGTGCAAAATTACAAATGATGTGTTTCTCAAATGTTAAGATGCAGATATTCCTATTTCAATTTATACAAAATAATTTGTCAATCAAATATAAATCCCGGCGTTACTCGTGAGTGCGATCCAACATCTTTTGGAAGATTTGTGGCTGATGTTAATAAGGCGTGGCTCTGCCGTTGTTACAGACCTGCACAGCCATAGAAGCGCTATTGATATCCAGCAAAAAAAGGAGCCGCCTTTTGTTGCATATCTATATCTATCTATCTATCTATCTATCTATCTATCTATATATATATATATCTATCTATATATATATATATATATATATATATGTGTGTGTGTGTAATAGTTTTTATATTTCTATATTTGTATTTTTTTATGTATACTTTGATGGTTCTTGGTTAACCAAATATACAAAGTATTATTATTTATACATATACACATACATATACATACATATATATATATATATATATATATATATATATATATTACCTACTGGCGGGTCGCCAGTAGGTAGTTATAGTTAGGACCTAGTTTCCATAGGAAATGCGTTTTTTGATTTGCCAATATCTTTGGTGCCGTTTTTCAAAACTAATGGCCCGCTCCAATCAGCTCCTGGTTTGAAAGTTTTGGGGTGATTCGTCAAGCGGGGGCGAGGAAAAAGGGGGGTCCCAAAACGCGTTTTCTCAATGTTAATTTCTATAGGAAACCTTTGTCGCAGCTAAAGCCCGAACTGCTGAACGGAATTACACCAAATTTGGCAGAGAGGTAGCTCTTGGTCCAGAGTGCACTCTGCTTTAAATGGTGTAAATCCGTTCAGTAGTTCCTGTAAAATTCATATTTAAAAATCATTATATATCTGGTGACCGCTGTGGATCCGCGTACCCTCCAGAGCATGAGCTTGATTCTGATTGGTTGCCAACACTTCAAACTAAGAAGTGTTGGCAGCCATCTTGTGACTCGGTTGAACCGAGTCACAAGAAAAAAGGTTGAAAAACAAGAAAAGGGGGTAGGGTAGAAAAACCCTGACCCCCTAGGCCTGCTGGACCCCCAGGGCCAAAAAAAGCATGTTTTAAAACAATTTGAGATGTCATCAGTGATGTCACTGACCATGTCATGAGTGATGTAATATGTGACGTCATCAGCAGTGCATTGCGGGGGCGCGAGTTATAGTTAACTCAACTAACTATAACGGCCAAATTTCTCTGGTTTTGTACGAGTGAAATGTCTGACTAACTAGAATGTCCCTAAAACCTGTGGTTTTTTCAGTGAATTTCCAAGTTTTTTAAATGCTAATTTCTAACTATAACGTCCCTGAAACCTATGTTTTTTTTTAGAGAATATATTTATATATATATATATATATATATATATATATATATATATATATATATATACACACACACACATAGAAAAAGCGTTTTTGACTTGCCTATAACTAAAAAGTGTCCTCCTGACTCTAGTTGGGCATGGAAAGTTTTGAAGTGATCCATCAAGCAAGATCAAAAAAATGGTGGGCTCCCAAAAATTGTGTTTTCCATTTTAATTTGAATAGGGGCTTTGAACATGATTACAACCCGAACTGCTAGATGGAATTACACTAAATTCGGCAGAAAGTTAGCTCTTGGTCCAGAAAGAATGTATTTTGTTATTTGGTGTAAATCCATTTAGTAGTTTTGGAGAAATTAAAGAAAATTCAAATTTGCATATGTAGGGTCGCAACTTATTCGAAAATACTCCCGATCTCGTGTAGAGATCTGATTGGCTGCCAACATTTCAACCAGGAGGTTTTGGCAGCCATTTTGGGACTCAGCCTCAGCCAACTCCAAAAATAAAATGTAAAAATAAAAAGGGGACAGGTTAGGAATACCCTGATCTCCTAACTCTGGTGCTGGGGTCCCCAAGGTACCTTACCATGGCAGAAATAATGCTAAAAAAAAGTGTATGCCACAAAATCATTATTATTAGCAAATTTGTGGCAACCTTTTAAAAATAAAGACAAAGACAGTCTCCCCACTTGTTTTTATTTAAGTCCCCAGGTGTGCTTTTCCTGGGGGCATGCTTTAAAAATAGGGAGGGGGTACACGCGGCCCCCCTCCTGTGGCTCTTTTGAGTCCCAGGGAAGGCTTTATTAATATATTGGAGAGGGGGCTTTGTGGCCCCTCTCTTGTTGTTCTCTGGGGGGATGAAGATTTCTTGGATGCTTAGGGCCCTTGGGGACTAAGAACCCCTCCTATTACCACTAGAAAGTCTGATTCAGCGGGATTGCTGAGAGCATGTTGGAGGCCCCACTCCCTTTGTCCACCGCTCTGCAAATGCGCCTCCTGGTGCGCTACTCGGGGAATGAAGTCCCCTTGGATGCTGAGGGTCCTTGGGGTCATAAACCCCTCCTGTTACCACTAGTAAGTCCAAATAGTGGGATTTCTAAGAGCGCGCCAGAGGCCTTGTCCCCTTTCTCAACCACTCTGCCAACGCGCCACCCGGTGGATGAAGTCCCCTTGGATGCTGAGCCTCATTGGGGGTTAATAACCCCTCCTCTTACCAAGAGTATATCCCACACAGCAGGATTGCTGAAAGCTTGTTGGGGGCCCATTCACTTTGTCTACCACCCTGCAAATGCACTTCCTGGCACACTACTCATTGGGGGATGAAGTCCCCTTGGATGCTGAGGGTCCTTGGGGGCCTAGAACCCCTCCTGTTACCACCAGTAAGTCCCACACAGAAGGATTGCTGAGAGCTCATCGGAGGTCACGCCCCCTTTCTCTACCACTCTGTAAACACACCTCCTGGTGTGCTATTTATCGGGGGATAAAGTCCCTGTGGATGCTGAGGGTTGTTGGGGGCCAATAACCCCTAATGTTACCACCGGTAAATCTCACACTGTGGGACTGCTGAGAGCTTGCTGGAGGCCGTGCCCCCTTTTCCAGCACTCTGCAAATGAGCCTCCTGGCACACTACTCGTTACGGGATGAAGTCCCCTAGGTTACTGAGGGTCTTTAGGGGCCAAGAACCCCTTGTGTTACCACCAGTAAGACCTACGCAGCGGGATTGCTGAGAGCTCGTCGGAGCGCCCTGCCTACTTTCTCAACCACTCTGCAAGGGCACCTCCTGTTGCACTGCTTGTTGGAGAATGAAGTCACCTTGGATGCTGAGGGTCCTTGAGGCCAAGAACCCCTCCTGTTACCACCAGTAAGTCACACACAGCAGGACTGCTGAGAGCTCATCGAGGCCCGCCCCCTTTGTCCACTACTCTGCAAACTTGCCTTCTGGCGTACTACTCATTGGGGGCTGATGAGGTTCCTTGGGGGCCAAGAACCCTTCCCAAACAGCAGGATTGCTGAGAGCTGGTCGGAGGCCCAAACCACTTTGCCTACCACTCTGCAAATGGACTTACTGGCGTACTACTCGTTGGGGGATGAAGTCCCCTTGGATGCGGAGTGTCCTTGGGGGACAAGAATCCCTCCTGTTACCACCAGTAAATCCCATTCAGCAGGATTGCTGCAAGCTCGTAGGAGGCTATGCCCCATTTCTCTATCACTCTCCTGGTGTATTACTCATTGGGGCCTGCCATTGCAGTGTTTACAAATGCAGTTTTAAACTGCCATGACGACCTGGCAAGTGCACCCACTTGCCAGGCCCAAACCTTTCCTTTTTCTTCATGTAATGCACCCCTAGGCCCAAGGTAGCTCACTGGGCAGGGTGCAGTGTAGGACATGTACTGGTGTGCTTTACATGTCCTGATAGTGAAATACTGCCAATTTAGTTTTTCACTATTGCAAGAACTAACCTATAGGTTATCATTGGAGCTACCTTGTAACATCTTACAAGTATAACTTTTAATTGGGAAGAGATGGAGATTTGGAGTTTGGGTTCCCTGAACTCAGGATTTGAAAAAACATCTTTCTGTGACGGGTGTTTTCAAACTGTGTGTTTGAAAATGCCACTTTTAGAAAGTGGACGTTTTCCTGCTTTACCATCCTGTGCTGCTGCCTGCCTGTGGAATCAATGTCCTGAGCTGGAGTTGTGGGAGGAGATGTCACTGATACCTGAATAGAATTGTGTCTGTCCTCTCACAATGCTGTCTCCACCCCTTTGTAGTGTGCCTTGAGCCAGGACAGGGCAAGGCAGGATCTGTACACTACAAAGACTATCCTTTGTAGTATGCCTACTTCAAAGGCCAAAAGTGGTATAAGTAATGGACCTATAACCTCACATTGTTAGAACTCTTCTGGAGTAAGAGGAGATTCTTCCAAGAAGAGGAGCTAGAGAAACAGTAGGAGGGGAACTGCTTATTGCTGTGCTGTACTGGCCTACTGCATGCTGCTTAAGTCCTGGAGAAGTATAAGGACTGGACTTTGGATTTGTATCCTGCTTATCAAGATTCTCCAAGGGCTAGTGTGTGCTTGTCTCCTGTTGAAAGTCTCAGGGTCATCAAAGACTTTATCTGCAGCTCCTGAACTCCTCTGCTGGGTGTTTTTACCTGCCAATTGGTGCCAATTCTAGTTCTGGGCCCCTGGAGGTTGCTTCTGCTGCAAGAAAGAAAAAAAAGCCATGCATCGGTCTTCAGCACATGTTTTTGCTGCTGCAAGCCTTCTGTGCAGTTAAAAAACCAACACATCACTACGGTGCTGCTGAAGAATCGATGCAGCGCCTGCCGCGTGGCCCAAAAATCTCCACAGCTCGATTTCCGAGCACCATGTCTCCAATGTACGAGACTCTCGCTCCGACTTTAATGCAGGCTGAAGATTCGACGCATCACCTGCTCATGGCTGGGAGAATCGACACAGCACCTGTTTCACCACCATTGCATCAACCCCAGCGCATTCGGAGTTTCCGCGCATCGGACCTGTGCGCCAAGTCTACATCGACATGGGGCTTCAGTAAGGAACCAAGGCTGCGTGTCTGGAGAAACGATGCATTACCTCCCCTTGCAGTAACAAACCAATGTATCTCCTCCCCACGCAGTAAGAAACCGACGCATCACCTCCTCTTACAGTAAGGAACTGACGCATCACCTCCCCTGTGTAGCAGTAAGGAACCAATGCATCACCTCTGGGAGCAAGGAACTGATTCATCACCTTCCCTATGTGTATGGAACTGACTCATCACCTTCCCTTTGTGTAAGGAACTGACTCATTGCTTTTCTTTCCAGCGCCTCAACTCCCCTGCAACTGTTTTCATCCTTGATTTTGACACATCCCAGGCACATTGGGCTAAAAGTGTCGCATTCATAGTTTTATATGGACTGAACTGTTTTAAACCTTTTTAAAGTGATATTTTGATGTGTGTAGGTTGGATTTTTGTCATTTTGGTCTTTGGTTTAGATAAAGATTGGATATTTCTCTGAACTGTATGGAATCCATTTCTAATGTTTTCACTGTGTTACTGTGTGTTTATATACAAATAATTTACACATTGCCCCTGAGATAACCCTGACTGCTCATGCTAAGATACCAAGGGGGTGGGCTGGGGTTATCTTGGGTGTGTAAATCCCTTACTCTGACTAGAAGGAAGGGTTCCTACTTGGACAAGGTGCAAGCCACTGCCAATTAGAGATGCCCTTTTCTAACACCCACTCACACACCCAGTCACAGACCTATACAGCCACTCACTCACCCACTCACCGACCTATACAGCCACTCACACACCCATTTATCAACCTATACAACCACTCACACACCCACTCTGAAAGGTTAAATTACAGATAGGAAATTAAAATTAAGAAAACCTTTGAAATGCACTGAAAAAAGCCAAAGGTTACAGCCACAGGGACATTATAGTTAGGAAATAGAAATAATAGAAAACATAGAAATTCACTGAAAAAAACAAAGGTTAGAGAGATGTTATAGCTAAGCTCACATTTCACTCATATAAAACCATAGAAATTCAGCAGTTATAGTTATCTGAGTTAACTATAACTTACACCCCAGCAATGCCCTGCTTATGACCTCACATATACATCACGCATGACATGGTCAGTGACATCACTAATGAAATCATCCACAGAACCACTCACACACCCACTCACATATGCACACACACACCCATATAATCACTCACACACCCACACAACTGTTCACACACCTATTCACATTTCCATACAACCCTCACACACCCAGTCACACATCCATACAACCACTCACACAGCCTCTCACTCACCCTTACAGCTAGTAACAGAGCTACTCAGTCACCCATACAGCCGCTCACACACCCATTTACTCACCCACATAATCATTTACATATTATTAATAATATTATTATTAAACAATCTTTATTCGGCAATGAACACAGCCATAAAAGATACAATACATTAAAACCGTATCAAATTCATTAAAAAAGCATATTTCATTATATTAAACAACTCTAAAATGGCATCGGACGATATACTCTCATCTTAAAAGACCTCTGACATATACGCGCCTGTAAATGCTAACCCATTCCCAAAGTCCTATGTCAACATAGAACCGTTCACAAATACCCCTCTCTATCTCAATCATATCTGGATTTCCTAGATCTTATCATTGCTCTTAAAAAGTGCATAACCACGAATAAAGTGCGTTCATCCTGCAGAAGTTGCATGTGTATGTGTAAAAGTGCAATTTGAGCCTGTCTAAATCCCATTTCTTTTAAATAGGGTTTAAGATGCAGTCTCCTGGAATACGTAAAATATTTCCATAAAAAGACAAAGTGTAAAATATACTGTGGAGACCTGTTGTCGCAGCCACAGGGCCCTCTGTCCTCGGCTCGTGCTACAAAGCCAGGAGCAGAGGCCACTAAGTGATGAAACATATTAAATCTAAAACGAGTAAGTAAAAAACAATCATGGGCGTTGGTTAAAATGGTGAGGTAAAACTCTATTCCCAACACTGATTAAACTAAGGCATGTGCTCTAACCATTGGCTTAATCAGTTCCTTACCTTCTCGCTCAGCACTAGCTTTCTTAGAAAACAGTTAATTAATTCATTTTTTATCCTCTCTCTTCACTACGTTACAATTCATAAAAATGTCTGATCTTCCTAAGGCACAGAGTGTTTCCTTGATATATCTTAACCAGGGAATTTTGAAAGCATGATCCAATGAAAGGCAACCTAAAATTACAGCTTGGTTAAAGGAGGTCTCCTCATTGGACCAAATGATCACCCAGCAAAGCAGGGTCTTTAATGCAACTAAGTCAGTGATATACCTTACCCCGAGTTCTTCGTACAAGTGCGATAAATATAGTTAAACCGCCTTTAGCTCACCCACCGATCAAGCCTTCCGCTGGGAAGAAAAACTTGTAACCTTCTAGAAAAAAATTATTTTCTGCCTCCCAGGTCTCCTGCAGGCAAATGATCTTGTAAGAAGTTGTAAACTGTATCCATATATCATCTTCAAATTTTGAGGCTAGTCCTGCCACATTCCAGGAGATCAAATTGACCTCTCTACGTCCTTGGGTACTAGGTAAAATAGCTGATGTTGTCTCACCCCCCTAATAACCTATTTGGCAGTTCAGGTTACAATAATCCCTCCTCTTCAAAAAATGACCAGCCAAGAGGGTAGGCCCAGCCCAGCCGCGATCTGCTGCGGACAGGCGCTTAAGGGCCTGCACCTCCTGGCGTGGGTGACTCACGTTGGCGGCGCCTGCTGCAAGGCCTGGTGGGGTTTGGAGTCCCCAGAAAAGTGCCAGTGTGCAATGATGGCCTCCCGTGCTGTGGGAGCCCCGAACTGCCTTTATGCGCCTCCTGGCACTTGTGACTCGCGTTGGCGGTGCCTGCCGCAAGGCCTGGTGGGGGTTCGAGTCCTCAGTAAAGTGCAAGTGTGCAATGACGGGCTCCATTTACATACCCTTTCACACATTGATACAAGCACTCACATGCCCTCTCACTCACCTATACAGCCACACACAGACACTTAGGGTGCAATACAACCACTTACGCACCCACTCACTAACCCATACACCCACTGCAACAAGCACTAACTTACCCATACACCTCAGCCGAACCCCCAAAAAACATAAACTTTAGGGAAAGGTGGCAGGGTAGGAATACACTGATCCCCTAGCCCTGGTGCTGGGGTCCCCCAAGGACCTGGCAAGGGCCGAAAAGCATTTTATTTCTTTTTGCTGCAAAATCTCGAACATTCTCAAATTTGCAGCAAAAAAATAAAAAACAAGCGCAGGCTCCCATGCTTGTTTAATGATTAGCCCTCGGTGGGCCAGGTCTCAGGATCTTCTTCATACACACGTTGCCCCCTCCCCATGGCCAATATTGGCCCTGGAGACTGCCACTTCCTCTGGGCAGGGCAATGTCATTTTGACTAAAGGGTGGCTGGCGGGCCACCTCCTGAGGCTTTTGAGCGCCCTTGGAACCACCACTTCCGTGGGGCTTCATAAAAAATTGGAGGGGGGCCCACGCCTCTTAGGGCCTCAGGGACCACCACCTCCCCGGGGCCAAAAATTAAATTTAAAGGAAGAAGGGGGTGTGCGGCCTCCCCTCCTGGGTCATTACTGGCCCTGGGGACCACCATCCCCCTAACTGGCTCCCTATGTCCCGGAGCATTCACCTCCTGGACATAGCTGTTTGCTTTCACTTGGAAGGCACTTTGACAGCTTGTGCCAAGTGAGAGCAAACACTAACTCTGCTCCCTATGGGTGGTAGCATGAAATCTGCTCCTGCTATCTTTGAGCAGAGTTTTCATCTGTTTTCCTGCCCGCTGTCAACAGCTGTAAGAATTGCTCCCACATGCATCGAGCAGCATTTTGTGCTGCTCACTGCCTGTGGGAGCTAAGTCAGCTCCAGCTGAAGGTGGGAAGTCTTTAGGGACAGCGAGGGCCTTGAGGCTCCCCCCGTGGTCCCCAACATTGGAGACTAGGTGCCCTGGGTTGGCTCCAGGGCACCGAGAATGAAAAGGCCAGGTCCCGGGGGATGGGGGTCCCTGGGCCAAAATCGGTATGGGGAAGAGGTGCAATGCCCCTTCCCCTTTTAAAAAGTGAAGCTTTCCTTGCCCTCTCCTAGCGAGAGCAGAGTCCATGGTTCTTCCTTTAAACAAGTACAATAATTTAAATGTGCAAATCACCTGGAATCCCTGTCTGTTACCCACCCTGTCCATCTTAGTAGTAAGCAAAGGTCTTCCTGATGGGCAGCTTAACAAAATGGCCACCAGCATGTTCACCACCAATTTTGGTGATGCCTTCTTAATGCCGAGGAATATGAGGATATCTAGACCAAACAAAGAGGCACTTACTTCATATATAAATTAGAGGAAGTACACTTGTTTGGTGGAGATTTACCTCTTTGTAGTCTCATTGTCTTCTCTATAGGATGATCCATGTTATCACAGATTTATGGATAAAGACGCACAAGGACAATCACATTGACAAAACACACACAAGGTCACAGGAGACATTTCCCCATTGTCCATTACACAGATGTAATATAGAATACGTGCTGGACATTTACCCAAAGAGGTAGTACTTGGTAGTTAAGCAGTAGAAAGTACTTCACTTGGGTAGATATTTTGTGCAAAACTCTGGACTCTTGTTGGATGAAGGGGCAGGTAAGGTTATGTTCTGGCTCAGTCACTCACACAGCTACTGACATACCCATACAGGCAATCAGACAACCACTGGCACAACCATACAGCTACTCACACATCCACTCACACACCCACACAATAACTAACATGCCTGCTAACAGACCCATACAGCCACTCACACACAAAGTCACACACCCACATAACCACTCACACACCCACTCACAGATCCACACACACAGAAAACCATTCACATACCCATATAGCTACTCACACACCCACTAAGACATCCATGCAGCCACTCACTCACCCACTTACATCCCATAAAACCACTCATACATCCATTCACAGACCCATACAACCAATCATGCACCCACTCACAGACACATACAGCCACTCACACACCTATAAAAACACTTACACACCTACAAAACAGCTCACACACCCACTCACAGACCTATAGAGCCACTCACACACCCACTCACCAATCTATACAGCCACTCACACAACTACTCTCAAAGGTTTCAGTTTACAATTAGGAATTACAATTAAAAAAAACTCACAAATCCAGTAAAAACACCAAAGGTTACTGGGACATTATAAATAGAAAATATTTGTAAAAAACCATAGAATTTCACACAAAAGGTTATATGGACGTTATAGTTAGAAAATAACATTACAAAACCATAGAAATTCACTGAGAAAACCAAAGGTTGGAGGGACATTATAGTTAATAGATGAAATTTTAAAAAACATAGAAATTCACCGTAAAACCAAAGGTTACAGGGATGTTATAGTTAGGAAATAAAATTAAAAAAACCTTCAAAATTCAGAGAAAAAACAAAAGGTGAAAGGGACATTATAGATAGGCTCAGATTATACATGCACAAATCCAGTGAAATTCAGCAGTTATAGTTACCTGAGCTAACTATAACTCATGCCCCTACAATGCACTGCTACTGACCTCACATATTACATCACTTATAACATGGTCAGTGACATCACTGATGACATCTCAAATGGTATCACTGATAGCATCATCTACAGCACTGCTCACATACCCACACAACCTCTCATACACCCACACAACCAATCGCATGGCCACTTACACATCTATAGAACCACTCACACACCTACACACCCACACATATAGCCACTCACAAAGCCACTCACTTACCCATACACCCACTCACACTGCCACTCACTCACTCATATAGCCACTCACTCACACACCCACTCACTCACCTCACTCACCAATATAGCTACTCACACATTCACTTATTCACCCACACAGCCACTCATATCCTCACTCACTCACCCATACAGCCTCTCAACAGAACCACTCATTCACCCATACAACCACTCATGCACCCACTCACACAACCACTTATGTACCAATTGACACACCCATAGAAGCACTCACACAACCACTCACTCACCCATACAGCCACTCACACACTCACTCAGTTGGCCAAACATCCACTCAAGCAGCCACTCACTCACTCACACAGCCACTCACTCAACCTTACAGCCAGCCACACACCCACTCACTCAATACAGCCACTTGCACACCGACTCACTCACCCATACAGCTACTCACACACACTCACTTATTCACCCATACAGCTACTCACTCACACACCCACTTATACACCCATACAGCCACTCACACACCCATACAACAACTCATGCACAGATACAGTCACACAACCACTCAGATGACATATGTTAGAAATAGTATCACTAATTAATAGCACAGAAAGAATAGCAATTTAACTTATGCAGTAGCTTAGTATCTATCTTTAAGTCTCACAAACTTTTACGAAACACTTACACTCACTGGATGATGTAATCAGTGATGTCATTTGAGACGCATCAGTGATGTCACTAACATTGTCATGAGTATTGTAATATGTGAGGTCATAAGCAGTGCATTGCGGGGGTGTAAGTTACATTTAGCTCACTAGTTTTGTGCAGGTAAAATCTGAGTCTAACTATAATGTCCCAATAACCTTTGGTTTTTCAGTGAATTTTTAAGCTTTTTCAAATTTTTTCCCTAACTGTAATGTCCCTGTAACCTTTTAAACATTTTAGTTTTTCAGAAAAAAAAAAAAAATATATATATATATATATATATATATATGTATATCTATATTCACTGAAAAAAACCATAGGTTTTAGGGACAGTTATAGTTAGTTGGACATTGCACTCGTACAAAACCCGTGAAATTCCCCCGTTATAGTTAGTTCAGGTAACTATAACTCGCGCCCCGCAATGCACTGCTGATGACGTCACATATTACATCACTCATGACATGGTCAGTGACATCACTGATGACATCACTGATGACATCTCAAATGACATCACTGATGACATCATCCAGTGACTGTGGGTTTCTGTAAAGTTTAAATATGTTTAATATATATAGGGAAAGGCGTATTGAAGAATGAGTGGGTGTATAAGTGTCTGAATGGATGATTTAGTAGGTGCGTGACTAACTCTATAAGTGAGTGATTAAACGTATCTTACTGAATGCATGGGTTAGTGACTAAACTGGGTGAATGTCTGTATCTGTCTGTCTGTTGCTGTGTAAGTGGCTGCATGCGTTTGTGAATAGCTACATGAGTGTCTATATGAGTTATTGATTGGTTGTCTGAGTATCTGTATGGGTGCCTGAGTGTTTGTGTGGGTGGGGTGTGTGCGACTCTGTGCATAGATGTGTGAGTGGGTGATTCACTGGGTGGATGGTTTCAGAGTGCATCTGTGATAGACTGTATGGGTAGGTAAGTGTGTGTAAGAGTGTGTTAATGAGTGAATGTATGTCCCAGTGGTACATGTGTGAGTAACTACATATGTGAAAGGCAGTATATATGTGTGTTGGAGTATATAAATAGCTATAAGCGAGAGTGTGTGATTGTGAGAGTGACTGTATGGATGAGTGTGTGCTTGTATCAGAGATTGTATAAGAGCGTAAGAATGTGTTAGTATTTGTATGAGTAAGTGAGCTGGTGTGTGTATAACTGTATAGGTGAGTAAATGGGTGTGTGCTTAATTTTTTGCATGACTGACTAGGTGTGTGAGTACCTCTATGGATGAGTGGCGGTGTGTGAGTGTTTATATAGGTGTATGAGTGCATATAATAGTCCTGTACTGAGTGACTATAAGTATGAGTGACTGTACGGGTGAGTGAGTAGATGTGTGTGTGTAGACCTAAGAATCAGTGAGTGTGTATATAGTAATTGGTGTTGGAGTGTCTATGGTTTTGACAATGGCAGTCTGTAATTTACAGTGGGTGTATCAAAAGTTATATTAGGGTGTGAGAAGATGCATCAAATTATCACATGGATGATGTCATCAGTGATGTCATCAGTGATGTCATTTGAGATGTCATCAGTGATGTCATCAGTGATGTCACTGACCATGTCATGAGTGATGTAATATGTGACGTCATCAGCAGTGCATTGCAGGGGCGCGAGTTATAGTTACCTGAACTAACTATAACGGGGGAATTTCACGGGTTTTGTACGAGTGCAATGTCCAACTAACTATAACTGTCCCTAAAACCTATGGTTTTTTCAGTGAATTTCTAAGGTTTTTAAATGCTAATTTCTAACTATAACGTGCCTGAAACCTATGGTTTTTTCAGTGAATTTCAATGGTTTTTTAAATGCTAATTTCTAACTGTAACGTGCCTGAAACCTATGGTTTTTTCAGTGAATTTCAAAGGTTTTTTAAATGCTAATTCCTAACTGAAACGTGCCTCAAACCTATGGTTTTTTTCAATGAATTTCAAAGGTTTTGTAAATGACAATTTTTAAATGTATTAATTGTTATATTTATTTTTTGATACTGATTTACTACATTTTTTTAAACTATTTATTTTTAGATATTTTATTTTTTAAATTACATTATAATTACATTATACATTACATTACAAAATATACTTTCTCAGAATGAATTACTTTAGTTTAAATACTTTGCAAATAGGCAATAGACTTTTAAGTACAGTAGTTACAGTTGTTGCAATGGGCAACACAATTTTAAACACAATGCAACATTGAGCTCAATGTGAATTTCTAGTTAAATGCAATTAGTTACTTTATGGATTACTTTTCTAACCACAGGACTGGATCCTAGATTCAGTCCTGGGACATCTCCTGTAAACAGTTGATTAAAAGCGTTTTGGTTACAGTAGTGATTTTTAAGGAATATTATTGTATTTTAAAAGTTGACACTTAGAAACTTTTTCAAATAGAATCACCAATGTTATCCTATGGGATGAAATTCACTTAGCAGGTAAGTAGTGTTATCGTTACTTTTTCTTACTCAGTGGTGGATCCTGGATCCAGCACTGGTGCATCTCCTGTAAACAGTTGAAAGAATGCGTTTAAGTCATACAGGCGATTTTTAAGGAATATTTGTAGTTTGTGAAAATCGACACTTTGAAACTTTTCTGCTGAAAACCAGACAATGGATTCCTATGGAAGGAAATTCAAGTTACTGGTAAGTACGGTTAGAATTACTTTTCAGGATCTGTACTGGGCTCAAAGATGCAGCACTGAGGTCTCTCCTGATAACAGGTGAGTAAATTGGAATTCGTAGTTCGGCTGATTTTAGAGGAATATTATAAAGTTCCAAAACTCCACACTTAGAAGAATTTCCTTGTGAAACCAGTCAATGTTAGCCTATAGAAGGAAATTCAAGTTACTGGTAAGTACGGTTAGAATTACTTTTGAGGATCTGTACTGGGCTGAAAGATGCAGCACTGAGGTCTCTCCTGATAAGAGGTGAGTAAATTGGAATTCGTAGTTCAGCTGATTTTAGAGGAATATTATAAAGTTCCAAAACTCCACACTTAGAAGAATTTCCAAGTGAAACCAGTCAATGTTAGCCTATGGAAGGAAAATCAAGTTACTGGTAAGTACGGTTAGAATTACTTTTCAGGATCAGTACTGGGCTCAAAGATGCAGCACTGAGGTCTCTCCTGATAACAGGTGAGTAAATTGGAATTCGTAGTTCAGCTGATTTTAGAGGAATATTTGCACAATGGTGAAGGAAGGGGGTGGGGCCTGAGGTGACATGTCTGCAAACACGCCCTGTGGCGCGTTTTAAGTTGGAGATTTAATTCCTCCTCAATACCGAGGGTCCTTAGGGGCCAACTAGCCCACCAGGTACCTCCAGTATGCACCAGAGAGCTGCGTTGCAGAGAGGTGTTCAGAGGCCACGCCCCTTTTTACAACACTCTGCAACGCAGCTCCGTGGCGCTACTGGAGGTACCTGGTGGGCTAGTTAGCCCCAGGACCCTCAGGATTGAAGGGGATTTAAATCCCCATCTTAAAACGCGCCACAGGGCCTGTTTGCACACATGTCACCTGAAGCCCCGCCCCCTCCCTTCACCACTGTGCAAACGCGCCCCGTGGCGCGTTTTAAGTTGGGGGATCAAGTCCCCTTGAATCCTGAGGGTCCCTGGGACCAACTAGCCCACCAAGTACCTCCAGTAAGCGCCACAGAGCTGCGTTGCAGAGAGGTGTAAAAAGGGGCGTGGCCTGGACCACCTCTCTGCAACCCAGCCCTGTGGCGCTTACTGGAGGTACCTGGTGGGCTAGTTGGCCCCAGGGACCCCCAGTATTGAATGGGAATTATTTCCCCAATTTAAAACGCGCCACAGCGCGTTGCAAGTGGTTAAGGGAGGGGCGGGGCCTGACGCTCGATCGCGTCTTTTTCTTTTGTTTTTGTTTTTTGAAGGGGGCTGTGTGGCCCCCCTTCTTTTTTAGTTTTTGGGGCCCTGGGGACCCCATCCCCCAGGGCCTGATGCCTTTTGCCTTTTAAAAAAAAAAAATACTGTAGAGGGAAGGGGGCGCGTGGCCCCCCTCCTGTGGCCTATTCCGGCCCTGGGGACCCCATCCACCGGGGCATGGCCACTTTTAAAAAATAATTTTGGAGGAGGGTGCTGCGTGGCCCCCTCCTAAGGCCTCTATTGGCCCCGGGACCCCATCCCCCGGGGCCGGCCTTCCTTTATTTGATTTTTAAAATTATTTTTGCGGAGGGGGCAGCGTGGCCCCCTCCCGGGCCACTACTTGCCCCGGGGACCCCATCCCCTGGGGCTGGCCCTATCCTTTGGGGTCCGTGGGGGACCCCAACTCCCCCACGGACCCTGCCGGCTCCCGCGTCCTGCGGGAGCCGGCAGTGCTTTCCACATGGGGAGCTGCTAACATGCAGCTCCCCATGTGGAAAAGCAATGTGCTTTGGATATTGGAAGAGAGAGCAGGTTTCCTGCTCTCTCTTCCAATATCCAAAGCAGTTTGCAATGACAGGACGGGAGCCGCGAGGCTCCCGTCCTGTCATAGCAAACTACAGTGTCCCGGGGTAGGTACCCCGGGTCACTGCAGGAGCCGGCCCTGGGGGTGGTGGTCCCCAGGGCCATCAAGGGCTCCAGGAGGGGGGCCGCGCGGCCCCCCTCCCAACTTATTCAAAGCCCCGGGGAGGTGGTGGTCCCCGGGGCTCTGGGGGTCCGTAACGGACCCCCATATTTAAATCTTTAGTGCCCCGGGGAGGTGGCGGTCCCCGGGGCGTGTGGGGGGGCTGGAGCCCCCCCACACAGGCGATTTAAATTTTAAAAAAGAAGCCCCGGGGGGTGGCGGTCCCCGGGGCTGCGGGAGGGCACAGTGCCCTCCCGCACCATTTTTATTAGAAAGCCCCGGGGGGTGGTGGTCCCCGGGGCTTGGGGGGCCTTAGAGGCCCCCCCATTAACTATAAACCCACCCCCCGCATGCCCCTGGGACTTGGCCCACCCGGAAGCAAAATAGCATCGAAGCGCGGGAGACCGCGCTTCGATTTTTTTTTTTTACCGACCGCCAGTAGATAATATTTATATATATACATATTTACATATATTCATATATGCATACATATATCCATATACATATATATACATATGTGTGGTAAAGGAATTACCGTGGTAAACATTTACGTGGTAAAAGGCATGTGCTTGGTAATGAATGCGTGGTAATGGCATGCGTGGTTCCGTCATACATCTGGCCTGAACTTGTGACTTTGTCCCAGTCCGGAATGACCAGATAACTACAGTTACTGCTTAGTGCTTTTAAGCAATATTTTTTGTCTAAACTTATTAAATTGCATATCTCTGGTTCTATCAATTGGATTTTTGTCATTTTTGTGTCAAATCATTTATTGTGTGGTGACTTTTCTTGTGTTGTGTTTTTACTTTGTAACTGTTTATGTGCTGCATAAAAACTTCACACATTGTCTCTAAATTAAGCTTGACTGCTTTTTTTGTGCTAAGCTAACAGAGGATTCATCACAGGTTAGTTTGGTGATTTTAGTGGTTCACCCTGTAAGAGATTGTGGTTGTTGCTTGAAAAGGACTTACCCCTCCCCCCTTAACCAATAACATCATTTCTCACACTCATTTAAATCCAATGGGAGCAGAGTCTAATCGTGATCTATAAATGATTTGCTTTGTTTTCAAAGTATATTTGTTTTGGGTTATTAGTAAAATTTGAAAAATGTATTCATTCATACTTCCTCTCACTCAGTTAGTATTGAAATTTTGAGTAGAATTAAACATTGTTCATTGATTTTAAATTTCTCGATTAAAAGAGGCTTATTGTCAAAACAGGCATTTAAATAGCCCTTATGCCAAGAGAAAGAAGTAAAGAAAGAAATACTTAAACATAACACAACTGTTTCAATATTTACGTTAAACATGTAAATTAAGATTTGTGCATTGTGGTCTAGTGAGTACATGCATACATTTGTCTTTCCCTTATGCAAATACATTTTTAAAGACCATATTCCATACATCAGAGACACAACAATAGCCTATTTACCAGAAACATAACATAACAGAACCTGCAATTAGACTTTTATTAGATTGCCTTTCCTTACCATTCACTTGAACAATGTGAGTCTGATAAAGCTTTTCGTAGCCATCAGCAAAGCAGGTGTAATTTCCCATGTGAGTAGTGGTCACCTTTGTAATATACAAGGACCCATCATCTCCAAAATCCTACAAAAAAAGAAAAAAACTAAGTCAATGCAAATATTCAGTTTGTGCAGCGTTATATTACACGCTTCAATAAGGTTTGACATCCTAAGCATAGATTTATGAAGTTTTTGCACTGGTACTAGTGCAATGTAAAGCTGTGCAAAGCCTCACATGTTATTTACTATTCAGTGCACTGCAAAGGTAAACATTTCACACCACTGGAACTCTTTGGACCACTATGAAACACAAGGCCATTTCTGGGGTTGTTCAACGCAAACACCCATAGGTTTTGACACAATGCCTGAGCTACTAAGATATGCAGAATGGACTTTGCATGTAAATCTAATGCCTACTTGAAGAAGGTGCAAACAAAAATAAACAATGTGTCACATGTGTGTTGCAGTTTGTCGGATCATTCTAAGCTTTTCTGTAAATAGGAATTTGTACTGGAAAGGCTTATCTTTAGCACCAATCCTATGCTAGATAATGCATTTCTGCACCATGGTGAGAGGATGTGCATCGCAAAAGGCAGCCTGTTTGTGCACCAGCAAAGAGGATGACACCAGCAGCAGGCCAGTGTTTGTATAAATGGTGGTGTGCTGTGTTTCCACCATTGCACAATGCAGTGCAGCAAATTTGAATGCTGCAATTCATTGCATGAAAAATGAGTGAATGTTGGTCTTTCAGTACTAGACATTCAGGAGGCACGGGACAACCTAGAAATCCTGAATCTATATTACACAGAGGCAGTCATCACTCTGTGGTTATACATGGATAAGAGTTTCCATAGAAAGAAAGTTTTTTGTTTTGCTAATAACTTTAAGACCATTTTGTGAAATTCATGAAACTTTCCCAAAAAAAAGGACATCCACCTTAGCTCCTTCCTGGAAAGTTTAAGGGTGACCTGTCAAGGGAGGGCTGAGAAAAAGGTTGGTTCCAAAACACTTTTTTTCGCCATTCAATTTCCTTAGAGAATTTTACCATAGATACAGAAAATTTGGCAGAAAGCTAGATCTTAAGCAAGCATGATTTTTGTGATTTGCTGTAAATATGTTCAGCCGTTTTTGAGAAATTATGGTTAAAAAATAGAGGTATCTGAATGGTTGGTCTGCGGAACACCAAATTAAAAAAATAGAACATTCTGATTGGCCAAGAGGGCTTTTTTTCCCATCTGCCATGCCTTTATCGCAGGACCGGAGCAGTCCTGCGAGACTGAGAAATCTGATTGCCTGACTGCAACATGAAGATAAATGGTAAGGCCATTATTACATTTAAAAAATGGTAGATTACTCTGACCCCCTGGCCTTTCTGGGTGAGGTCCCAGAGGGACCAACCTGGCTCCCAAATTATGTTTTTGTGGCACACCGGTAGCATTCTACTCTTGCTGGAGATTTTGATGGCTCCCACAGGAGTACGGTCCTGCTGGAGTTCCGCAAAACCAAAAAAATAAAAACAAAAAAAGGAAACTTTGGGGTGCGAGACTGTGGCTCATTGGCTGCCTGGGCTGTTTTGGCCTCCCACATGGCCTTTGGGGGTGTTGGCTGCGGACATATGGTTATAAGATTTTACTTTCGAAAATGCTTGTTAAGTCAAGATGGCACCAGAATATAATTATGGCAATGCTGTAAGTATCTCATATGCAGATGTTACAATGAGGTAACACAGATGATCTGCTGACACTTCAATTTGATTGGAAAACTAAAAATTTTCAATATCACAAGCCCATGTCCTATAGTCATTGTTTCAGCCAGGCTGCTTCCAATGCCCCGCTGCACACGGTGGGGGGTTGGATATTTGTGGGTGGATGAGCACAGAGGGTGGCCTCAGGCCAGACCGTGTCCCGAATCCCCTGATGCACCTGAGCAAAGGGGGGTTTGGGATAGTTAGGTATAGCAATAAATCTTACTTCACATTAAAAAAGCCCTAGAAATTCACTGAAAAAAACAAAGTTTAAAGTGACATTATAGTTAGGCACGGTACTACCATACTTTAAATGTAAACAAAAGTTTTGAAATTTGCAGAACAAAAACAAAGCGAGCAAGTTTGCAAGTTACAGTTACTTAAGTTAACTATAAATAGTGAATTACAGTGTAGTTTTGAGTTAAAAGGGTATTTTTAACTGACATTTTCACCTAAAAAACAGTATTTTTACCTGTGATTCTTTCAGTGACTATCTATATATAATCTATCTATCTATCTATCTATCTATCTATCAATCTATCTACCTATCTTTTCACTCAAATAAACTAAAAGTTAAAGTATTATGGTTAGGTGAGAATTTCTGTCTCAATTTAATGTTTTGAACATCCAAAACCATTGAAAGTCATATTTATCTCTGGTAAGTATAACTAAGGGCCTAAGGGAACTATAATTCATGCCTCCGCAATGCACAGTTTTCTTATCAATAATTTAATTGCAAAGGTTGTAGTGATATTATCAATGATGACATAGAAGATGCCATGAGTGATGCAATATGTGGGGTAATTAGCAGTGCATGGTGATGGTGTGAGTTATAGTTATATTGGGGCACGAGTTATAGTTACCAGAGATAACTATATCTGGTGAATTTCAGGGTTTTTGTACATATAAAATGTTGCATTGTCACTGAAATTCTCATCTAACAATAAATGAATACCTCGGTACAAAAGGGGACGGTCTGGTGGCTCAGTGGACTAATGCATCCACTGCAGGGGCCTGTGTTCGACCTCATGGTCACAGGTTCGAATCCCGGCGGGTCCACTCAGCCTTTCATCCATTTGAGGTCGATAAAATGAGTACCATTGAGTTGGGTAACAATAAACATCTGTTATTCAGCGCCAAGATGCCCTGTTGCTGGGGTGAACGTGCGCTTTACAAATACACATGTTATGTGTGTTATGTTACCTAGCTGTTGGAAAAAGGCCAAAATCATTCCCTTGTTGAAGAAACCTACTGCAGACCCTGCAGTTGCCTCCAACTACAGGCCTATATCATTGCTGCCTTTCTTCTCTAAAGTTCTCAAAAAGTACGTTAACTCAGTATTGACGGAATATGTGGAAGTGAACCATGTACTCCATGATAGTCAGTCTGGTTTCAGAGCCCACCTTAGCACTGAAACAGCTCTGCTGGAAGTCTCAGACATTATCAAAACACAGCTGGATAAAGGGGGAAGTGCTGTGTTGATAGTACTGGACTTGTCTGCGGCCTTTGATACCGTGCCCCATGACCGGCTCCTGCAGAGGCTGCTGTACTGTGGTATTGGGGGCACGGTATTCAAGTGGTTCACTTCCTTTTTGAGTGAGCAGCAGCAGGAAATCTGGTCCCCTCCTCTATCAGCCCCTATCCCATCCATGAAGGTGGGGGTCCCACAGGGAGCGATTTTGAGCCTGACGCTCTTTAACATTTATATGGCCCCCCTCGCACTTCTAGCTGAGTCTCACGGTGCTAAGATTGTATCTTACGCCGATGATACCCAACTGCTGTTTACGTGCGACAAAGGGGCTAATTTTAGAGGAAGCGAGATCAACATCTGACTTATGGAGGTCTTTTCCTGGTTGCGGCTCCACCAACTAAAGTGCAACCCTGAAAAATCAGAAATTATCTTCTTTGGCTGCCCACCATGTGAGGCATGGCACCAATGGTGGCCCTGTGACATGTCTCCCCCCACCGCTCCAGTTAGTATGGCAAAGAACTTGGGGGTTAAACTAGATGCTAACTTAACAATGAAGACTCAAATTCAAACTGTTGCTAACTCCTGTTTTGGTTTGCTAAAAATGTTAAAAAACTTTCTTCCTCTGTTACCGGTCGAATACCGTAAGATTGTAGTGCAAGCCCTAATCACATCCAGGTTGGATTACGTCAATGCTCTGTACCTGGGTCTACCTGAATATTTACTCAACCGGCTGCAGGTAGTTCAGAACGCTGCAGCGAGAGCTATTCTTATGGTGGAACCCAGAGCTCGTATGACGCCCCACCTGAAGGCATTGCACTGGCTCCCGGTTAGAAAAAGGATCCAGTTTAAGGCTCTAGTACTGGCTCTTCGAGCTTTCCATGGTACGGGTGCTGTATATTTGAGTAGGAGGGTCCAGCACTATGAGCCGCAATGCGTCTTGAGGTCCTCAGGGCAGTCCCTGATGCTCATCCCTAAATTTGCCCGCTCTCGGGCAGGTGGCCACTCCTTTCAAGTTCTGGTGGCCCGCCTGTGGAATTGTCTGCCTCTTCATCTTAGACAGGTCCAGGACTTGCTGATCTTTAGGAGACAACTAAAAACTTGGCTGTTCCAGCAATAGTATCTTGGGGGCGAGGTTTGAGCTCTTGTTGCCTGTAGTTTTGGTGGTTCTTAGCGCCGGGACACTCTGTGTGAGTAGCCGTGCGCTCTACAAATACCTATTTTCATTTCATTTCATTTCAAAGTAGTTTTAATATTAGTTTTTTTCTGTGAATTTCTAAGATTGTTTTAATGTAAAGAAATATTTTGTTATCGTACGTAAAGCGAACCCCCGCCGTACATAGACTTTGGTCATATGTGGCAGGAAGTTGGCCATAGGGCCTGGCCTATGGCCGGGCCCTCTGTCCAACCCCCCTGCAGACAGCCAACCCTGTAGAACAGCATTTGGTCATACCGGACAAGGGGTTGGCCCTACTTCCAATATCCACAGGCAGCCAACCCCATGCTCTGCACTACCTTTGACTGTATGCAGTGGAGGGAGGGCCACAGGGTGTGGCCTGTAGCCAGGACCTACATGCAAATCCCTCCACACTGCGCACAGCCTTTAATCCTTGGCAGCATTGGGTTGGCCACAGGGCTGGCCATCCCACCTTTAGGCATCCAACCACACCCTGTGAACAGCCTTTGCTCATGTGCAGCAAGGGGTTGCCCGCCCTGCGTGCATCCCCACAGGTCACCCCATGCTGCTAATTCCTTGTGGCCATCCCACCACAGGCAACCAACCCTACACTGTGCTAAGCGTTCAGCCATGCATGGCGGGAGGTTGACCACAGGGCCACTTTAAAGGCACAGGAACCTGATCCCCCAAAGCTGGCTCAGTTACAATGTTCTGAGAGATCTTGGTCCAGAAAGCGTGATTTTTTGTGATTTGGTGTAAATCCGTTCAGTAGTTTAATGAATGGTAAAAACTCATTTTGGTATATATATTTATAGTCACTGAAAAATCCAAAGGTTACAGGGATGTTATAGTTAGGCTCAGATTTCACTCGTACAAAACCATAGAAATTCAGTAATTACAAATAGCTGAGCTAACTATGACCTACGCCCCCGTAATGCACTGCTTATGACATCACTCATGAGATAGTCAGTGATATCACTGATGACATCATCCATTGAGTGCAAGTAATTTCTAAGAGTTTATGATTGTTAAAAATATATACTAACCTACTACAAAAGTTACATTAGTATACAATATGCACTACTACTGAGTGATACTACTTCTAACATTTATTATGTGAGTGGCTATGCAACTGTATGTATCCTTGTGTGTATTGATATGTGAGTGGATATATGGATGTATAAGTAGGTATGTGAGTAGCTGTGTGGGTGAGTGAGTTGCTGTGTGAGTGGATGTATTGGTGAGTCAGTGGATTTGTCAGTGGCTGTATGGGTGAGTGAATGGCAGTGTGAGTGGCTCCATGGGTGGGTAAGTGGGTATGTAGTGACTGTATTGGTGAGTGAGTGTGTGTCTGAATGGCTTTATGAGTGAGTGACTTGGTGTATAAGTAGCTCTATAGGTGAGTGAGTAGATGTTTGAGTGGGTGTTTGGTTAAGTGAGTTGGTGGGTGAGTGGCTATGTTGGAGAGTGAGTGTCTGTGTGAATGGCTGTATGGGTGAGTGAGCGGATGTGTGAGTGCTTGTATGGAAGTGTGAATGGGTATGTAAGTGGGTGTGTAAGTACTTGTATGGGTGAGTGAGTGGCTGTGTTGAGAGGCTGTATGGGAGAGTGAGTGGGTGTGTGAGTGACTGTGTAGGTAAATAAGTGGGCGTGTGACTAGCTGTATGGGTGAATGTGTGGGTATTTGATTGGCTGTATGGGCAAGTGACTGGTTGTATGAGTGGCTGTATGGGTGAGTGAATGTTTTGGGAGTTGATGTACAAGTAAGTGAGTGGGTGACTGAGTTCTGGTATGGGTCAGTCAATGGGTATGTGGGTGGTTGTGTGGGTGTGTGAGTGGGTATACGAAAGGTTGCATTGGGGTGTGAGTGAGTGTGTGAGTGGTTCTGTGCATGATGTTATCAGTGATATGGGTGATGACATCGGTGATGTCCCTGACCATGTAATGAGTGATGTAATATATGAGGTCATAAGTCGTGCATTGCAGTTTTAGTTAGCTCATGTAACTATAACTGATGTTTTTTATGGTGTTCTATGAGTGGAATCTGAGCCTAACTACAACTTCCCTGTACCCTTTGGTTTTTCACTGAATTTCTAAGGTGTTTCAAATTCTATTTCCTAACTATAGTGTCCCTATAACCTTTTATTGTTTAAATGAATTTCTATAGTATTTTAACTAGTAGTTGCGTTTGCAGAGTGGTGGAGAAAGGGAGTGGGGCCTCCGACCAACTCTCAGGAATCCTTCTGTGTCATACTTACTGGAGATAATAGGAGGGCTTCTTGGCCCCCAAATGCCCTCGGCATCCAAGAAGACTTCTTCCCCCAACTAGTAGTGTGCCAGGAGGTGCATTTGCAGAGTGGTGGAGAAAGGGGGTGGGGCCTCCGGGCAGATTTCAAGAATTGTGCAGTGCAGGAGTTACTGGAGGTAACCGGAGGGGTTCTTAGCCCCCAAAGACCCTCAGCATCCAAGGGAACTTCATCCCCCAACCAGTAGTGCACCTGGAGGTGTGCCTGCAGAGTAGTGGAGAAAGGGGGCGGGCCTCCAACCAGCTCGCAGCAATCCCACTATGTGGGACTTGCTGGAGGTAACAGGAGAGGTTCTTGGCCACCAAGAACCCTCAGAAGGCAAGGGGACTTCAACCCCAGTGGGGGCAAAACAGGGCGTGGCCTCCAAAGATCTCTCAGCAATCCTGCTGGTTCAGACTTACTGGAGATAATAGGAGGGCTTCTTGGCCCCTAAATACCCTCAGCATTGAAGAGGACTTCATCCCCCAACTAGTCGTGCACCAGGAGGTGCATTTGCAGAGTTGTGGAGAAAGGGGGTGGGGCCTCTGGCCAGCTTCCAGCAATTGCACTGCGTGGGACTTACTGGAGGTAACAGGAGGGGTTCATGGCCCCCAAAGACCCTCAGCATCCAAGAGGATTTCATCCCGCAACCTTTAGTGCACCTGGAGGTGCATTTTCAGAGTGGTGGAGAAAAAGGGCGGGCCTCAGATCAGCTCACAAAAATCCCACTGTGTGAGTCTTACTGGAGGTAACAGGAGTAACCCTGGGCAAAGCACTACGCTACGCTCGCGTAGTTTGCGAAGTTTGCGCTACTTCGCACAACGCGAATTGCACGTAGCACAGTGCAAACACGCGTAGCGTAGCGTAGCGTAGTGCAGCGGTCATTTTTTGCTTGCTCGCGGTCCTCAACGTCAAGTTGGCGACCGCGAGCAAGCAAAATGACATCCCGGCGAGATTCTCAACGCAGGGAGGTCAGGTTTCTCATTGCGAGTGGTCGCGTATGCTCGCGACCGCTCGCGATGAGAAACTACCAGTTCGCGTTGAGAAAGCTGCCGCTCGAGTAAAAATCTACTCGAGCAGCAGTAAAAGACAGCTCGCACTGTGCAAGATGCCGTTTTCAATGATTGCACAGTGCGGACAAGCATCCGGCACTGTGCAATCATTGCAAACAGTGCACTACGCAGTTCGCGTAGTGCTACGCGTAGTTCGCGTAGTGCGAACTGCACTTTGCGTAGCTTCGCGTAGCGCTACTTCGCGAACTACGCCCAGGCTTAAACAGGAGGGGTTCATCCCCCAAACAGTAGTGTGCCAGGAGGTGCATTTTCAGAGTGGTGGAGAAAGGGGGCGTGACCTCTGATGACCTCTCAGCAATCCTGCTGTGTCGAACTTACTGGCGGTAACAGGAGGGGTAGCTAATCCCCAAGGACCCTCAGGAGTAAAGTGGACTTTATTCCCTAACTAGTTGTGTGCCAGGAGGAGTGTTTGCAGAGTGGTGGAGAAAGGGGACGTGGCCTCCAAAGCAGCCACGGCCCGTACAGGTAGGAGCGGTGGGGCCGGGTAGGGGGATTACAACAGTCAATGATGAGGGAAAATTAAATAAATAATTATTTTCCTGCATCATCGCCCGTCGAAATCCCCACTCACCTGGCCCCACCTTTTGCCTGCACAGGCTGTGGCTGCTCCAAAGACCTCTCAGCAATCCCGCTGTCTGGTACTTACTAGAGGTAACAGGAGGGGTTCTTGGTCCTCAAGGACCCTCAGCATTCAAGGGGACTTCATCCCCCAACCAGTAGTGTTCAATGAGGCCCATTTGCAGAGTGATGGAGAAAGGGGGAGTGGCCTCTGATGACCTCTCAGCAATCCCTCTGTGTGGAACTTACTGGAGGTAACAGGAGGGGTAGTTGGCCCCCAAGGACCCTCAGCATCCAAGGGGACTTCATCCCCAACTAGTAGTGCGCTAGGAGTCTTGTTTGCAGAGTGGTGCAAAAAAGGGTGCTGGGCCTCCGGGGAGCTGCCGGTCTCACTTTTTTCATTTTTTTATTTATTAGTGGAGGGGGCTGCGTTGTCCCCTTCCTGGGGCCTATTTTCACCTCGGGGACCCCACCCCCTGTGTTCAGTCCTTTTTTGAATGGGGGGATATTCGGCACCCCTTCCTGGGCTGATTTCTGCCCCAGGGACCCTGTGCCCCGGCCTATCATTTTTATTGGAACTTCACAGTGGGATGGGGACCCCAGTAAATGGGTTACTTGGGGCTCGAAGGCCTGCCCAATGCTACTCACACCAAAGGCTGTGCACGGCATTGGGTTGGCAGCCTGCTGGGGTTTTGGCCACAGGGACTGGCAGTAAGACAAGCCTGGTGACCTACCTCCTACTACGCACAGCCAAAGGCTGTGTGTAGTGTGGGGTTAGCTGCTTGTGGAGAGTTGGACGTAGGGCCTGGCAGCAAGCCAGGCCTTGCTGCTAACCCCATGCAATGCATGACTAAAGGCCGTGTGCTGTGTGGGGTTGGCTGCTTCTGGGTGGTTTCCTGAGGGGTATTGAATGCAGAGCATGGCTGCAAGCCAGCCCTGCAGCCAAGTCCATGCTGCACATGATGAAAAACTGTGTGCAGCGTGGGATTGGCTGCCTCTGTGTGGGTTGGCCACAGGCCAGGCTCTTTTGTCAACTCCCTGCTGTGCATGGCAAAGGGCGTGCGTAGCATGTGGTTGGTGGTTTGCCACAGCTCTGGCCACAGGACATGTGCAGCAAGGTGTTGACTTTACATATGGTAATAAATTATTGCTTAACATTATCAAAACCCCAGCAATTCACTGAACAAAACCAAAGTTTATAGTAACAGTATAGTTAAGCATGATAAAAAAATATGTTTTTATTTTAAAAAAAACCTTAGAAATTCACTGAAAAAAACAAAGTTTATAGAAACGGGACAGTTAGGTGACTGTCAGTGACAACATTAACATTTGTAACTCACAAAACCACAGAGATTCACCAGCTATAGTTACCAGAGCTAAATATAACTTTATCCTCCACCATGCACTGCTTATGACCACACATAGTACATCACTCTTAA
Organism: Calotriton arnoldi; assembly: GCA_963921515.1. NCBI lineage: Eukaryota > Metazoa > Chordata > Amphibia > Caudata > Salamandridae > Calotriton > Calotriton arnoldi. The sequence continues at coordinate 2,348,287 of CAWUFW010000043.1, read as the reverse complement.
CATGTTCTATGACATCCTTTATAACATCAATGAGTACATCTCTCCATATACAAAGACTGTTTTCATAATTAGGGAAAGGGTGATGCACAGCCTGATGTAATGTATTAGGAGTGATGCAATATGTGAGGTTATATGCCATGCATGGTCAGGACACAAGTTATAGTTAGCTCAAATATAACTGGTGAATTTCAGTTTTTTATAGTTTAAGTGACATTTTCACCAAAATATAACATCCCTTTAACCTTGGTTTTTTTCAGTTTTCGTACATATATATATATTATACAGTGGCAGATAAAGTGTCCATAAGAAGAGCATTTTTTCTCTAATAACTTTGGTGCTGTTTGTCAAATCTTCATGAAACTTTCCAAAAACACAATGCTCCCCACATCACCTCCTTCCTGGAAAATGTCAAGGTAATCTGTCAAGCGGGAACTAAGAATAAGGGGGACTTTTTCTCTATTAATTCCCAAAGGCAATTTTGGGATGCAATACAGAAGGAAAATGGTTGAATTAAATTACACCAAATTTGGCACTTTATTATAAAGATTGCTTTTTAAATGAAATGAAATGAAATGAAAAAAACTTTTATATAGCGCATGGCTACCCGGGGGCATCCCAGCGCTGGGCGAGACAAGTGACCAGTAGCAGAGAAACTTAGGGAAACAGTAGGCTTTTCATTATTAGATGTAAATCCTTACAGCCATTTTTGTGAAAATCGTATTTAAATTGGTCATAAAGGGGTTAAATTTAAATTGATATTTGCATGGTTAGTCCTGCATGAGTCCCGTGGAGTCCTATGGTACTGAAAATTTTGAAAATTAGGGATAGAGATTGGCTGAGACAGCCTTTTTTTCTCATCGGCCTTTACGGTACTGGTCTTGTGGCACTGATCAATCTGATTAGCTGCTGTGACATGAAATTATTGCAGCAGCCATTACAGGACATAGGGACTCAGGGGCATATTTATAAGGGGATAACACCACCAGAATGTCACTTTTTGTGCCTTGAAACATATTTACAAAGTGGTGTTAAGTTACTTTTTGTGGCTCAATGCTGTTTTGTAAATAGGGTACCCCTTCACACAGGTTTCTGCGTGAAAGGACGTGCAATGGGTGTTGCTGTCCACTGCAACACCCATTGCTTTATGACGCTGCCCAAGATTTACAAAGAGGTATAAATCTAAGGCAGCGCCAAAAACGAATGCCATGCAGTAGCAGGCATTAGAATGGCCCAACGAGGAGAAATACTTTTATTCTCCTCATTTTTGCTTTTTCATTCTGCATTCTGCAGTACACATACAAAGAGCAAAACGTCATTAATGATTGTTTATGTGCAAGAAAGTGTCCCTTCTTGCACATGAACAATTATTAAATAATGGCAATTTGCTACTTTTCTGTGTGCTGCATAATGCAACACACATAGAAGTTATAAATCACCATTATTGATTGTCTATGTGCAGGAAGGGACACCTTCCTGCATATAAACAATCATTCCCTGCAACTCACTCATCCTTGCACTATGGTGCAAGGGTGCCTGTGTTGGCACTAGGCAGCTGATTTTAGCGCCATCGCTAGGGAAGACACAGTGGTGTGCCATATTGCCAACCTCATGCCATGGACAACTGAAGGTCATGCCCAATAGAGGCTTGAGCACTGGGCCATGTCGGTGAGGCCCTGTGGGCAGACCACTGCTGTGCACAGCCAAAACCTGTGCTCAGGATGGGAGTTGGGAGAATATGATCAAATAGCCTAGAAATTCTCTGAATAAAACAAAGGTTTAAGTGATACTATAGTTAGGTATGGTAATAGAATTTTAGCTTATGTTAAAAACCCCTAGAAATTCTTTGAAAAAAGCAAAGTTGAAGTGATGTTATAGTTAAGTGCTGAAATAACACAAAAACAGACATTTAAAAAAAAAAACTGAAATTATCAGTTATAGTTTACTGAGATAACCATGACTTGTGCCCCATCCATGCACAGCATATAACATAACATAACATATCACTCATGACAAGTTAAATGAAATTGTTGATTACATCACTGATGACATCATACAATCATTGTGACAATTTTCTATTCTCCCCAATTTAATTACCTACATGACCTGCAATTTTAAGTCAAGAGGATGGCAAGTATATATTTATCATGGGAAATACTTTTTGTGAGCCCCTATGAACAATCCTCCATAGTTTAGTTAAATACACTACACATGTTCATGACATGCCATACAACCTTAGAGCCATGTTCACACCAATAGTGTGATATAAACCACATCTATGTGAGACACCCATATTACTCTACAATCTGGAATAGCTGAAAATCAGAAGCAAAGCTCTGGAAATAAACCTCCTCATCGTTTACACATGTTTGCTGCATAACATTTGTGCATTTCATTGTATTGCAACTTTTTAACATAGGAACGTGGCTATATATCCACAGCTTGTCAATCCATTGTCAACAGCAGCATAAGCCTTTTTCACAGATTGTTGGAACAGACTTTGGCTTTAACACACAACCTAAGTTTAATCACAACTCTACAACCCACATCAAGTGCACTCAGCCTTTAACTTCTTTAACTTAAAACTCTACTTCTACCCCAAAATTTACTGATTTGTAAGTGGTGCACCATATTACTTTCAACAAGCACAATTACTATTACTTCCATGGCTTATGCTATTCATTTCCTACTATAGATCCAGACTGTACAGTCACTACGTCTATAGTGTAAATTTCTATTGTGTTATCAGTGATGTCATCAAATGTGTCATTTGATATATCCCTATTATATGGCACCAAATGTGCCCAGGGCCCAAAGGTTAAGGACCACTAGTTGACTGTGGCATCTATTGTGCCGTCCACTAAAGTGGCCGTGGAAACATGGCTTCAGGTCAACCATTGTAGCTGACTACAGCAGTTGAAAACATGCAAAACATGCACTGTTGCTCGTCAAAATAAACCTTTTTGACAGGTAAAAACCTTCCTTTTAAATATTAGTAAGTCACCCCAGTGTGAGCCTTCAAGCCCGCAACATAGAGTTCATGATATTTAAAGGTAGGACAAATAAAAAATGAATATTACAATTTCCCTACATTGACAAGGCCCTAAAAACCATTTTCACTGTGGCAGACCTACCTGTCCTGTGTAGAAAGCCATAGAACAGATTGCAAAACTAATATTTTACCTTGGGAATGGGATGATCTAAAAAAAAAAAATTACATACAATAAAACTATTCATTACAAATCCAATTCAATGGTGAAGTTGGATGTTTTTTATAAATATTAAGGAAAAGTGACATTTAGAAAGTTATTCTTTACCGGCCTGAACTGTCAGATGGATAAGTAGCATGAGTCTCTGCTAGCTTTCAGCTTGTGTTCAGGCTCAATAGGTGTGAAAAAGTTGTATAATGCCTAACAGAAGCCAACTATATACTGACCTCAATGGGCAGAGTTGAATCCTCACCACCTCACAGAATATGCAGGGTGAGGGCTGTGGGCATCATTTTTGGCACTACAGTGTCACATCCTACTTGACAGGGTTTTTGAGCAACATGTAACACTTAGGCCACACTTGAAAGGGAGAGAAGAGGATCCTAAGACAATTCTTGTGTATCCAGTGCTCTGATTAATGGTGGACTCTACTTTTGTCCTTTCAGGCTTTTGTTTCAGGGCTTGTTGTATTTGTAATTTAGCGACTGAGAAGGTTCACCCTGACATGGGTTATGAATATTCCTAAATAGTCGCCCACCCTAAATAATATTCCAATTTCTTACACACCTTTTGTCAAGTGAAGTACACATCTTACAATAAACTGTTGAAAATTGTAATAAACTAAAACATAGGTCTCCATCTTGAAAACACAAAGGGGCCGATTACGATGTTGATCGGAAAGCCATCTGGGCGGTCAGAATTGAAACCGGCCGGTCATCCCGGCTGGCTTCCGACAGGCTCAAGGAGCCTGTCTGCCAGTGGGAGACTGGCCAGTAATCCCAATCGGACGACGTTTCCACTGTCGGGATTACAATGTCGCTTCCTGACAGCCTTTCCGTACCAGACTTTCCGACACAGAAAGGCTGTCAGAAAGCAACTTTGGGGGCCCCTACCTGGCAACTCCGGTGGACATTGTAATGAGGCCTAAAATAGACAGCTAAAGAATTAGACTATTTGCTGTGCTGTATGCTTTTCATTAGTTTCTATGCAACACTTTGTTTCCCATAGATAAAAGTAAATTGTGTATACTGTATACTAAAATATAAAATGTACTCAAATAAATATAAAAGAATATTATTAAATAAGGTACATTTCCTAAAAATATATGTTGAACTTTGGGTACAACAGCAAAAGCACGGCATGCTGGTATCTTTCAGATCTCAAGCTACATAAAACGCTTAACCTAATCTAATAAAACACTTGTAATTCTGCTTATAGTTCCCTTTGATAGATAGCGAATGGTTGCAAGTGAGAGCTGGAAATACAACTATAAAAAAGAGATTTTTTATATTTCTTTTAAAGATAATATATCTATCTCGTGGGGGCACAGTGAATGCAACTATTGCAGCCAAACGTGTATGGAGTTGGTTCTTTATTATTATCTGAAAGGCCGACAGAAACATTATTGTGCAGACAACCTTTATTTCAAGGTTTTCTGTAGAATTGGGTTACCACTGTTAATGAGTCAATTTCTCTCAAACCTTTCTTGATTGTGTTGTGGAGTAATCAGTCTGCACTTTATGCTTTGGGCAATAATTCTGTATTTTTACCTGTCAGTGTGTAGTACAAAGTGCACTTTGCAATATGCCGCACCTTGGTGTTCCTAAAATGGTTCTCTGCAAATTAAAGTGAATCTGGTAGTAACTTGTTTGCTTGCCGTTGTACTGTACAAATGGTCAGGGTTTGCCTTTCAATAGTGCCCGAAGTTCATATTGTGTGATTTGGTTCATGTTGCTTGTGTTCAAACTAGGGCTGGAGTTTCAATAGCTCCAACAGTTCAGATTGTGCTATTTGGTTCATTGTGCAAGTGCATGTGTTCAACCCTGTTGTGTAGCAGAACTTTTTCTATCTGCAAAAACCCATGATCAGAATTTTTGGAAAGGGGTAGGGATGGACAAATACTGTCCCACTAATAACTTAAACAATAAGGTCCAATGTAGTTCCTCAAGTGGCGGAATTTAATGATATGCAAGTATCAAAGGGAACTAGCTACTGGATAGGAGCTCCTGATATGTGTATGTAATGCAACACAACCACGTACGCAACCTAGGGGTCATCCTCGACCCCACCCTCTCCATGACTAAGCAGGTCAACGCCGTTTCCTCATCCTGCTTCAACATCCTCCGAATGCTCCGCAGGATCTTCAAGTGGATCCCCACCGAAACAAGAAAAACAGTCACCCAGGCCCTCGTCACCAGCAGGCTGGACTACGGAAACGCCCTCTACGCAGGAACGACGGCTAAGCTCCTGAGACGGCTGCAACGCATCCAGAACGCCTCTGCACGTCTTATCCCCGACATCCCCCGACGCAGCCACATCACACCCCACCTGAGAGACCTGCACTGGCTCCCTGTCAACAAGAGGATAACCTTCAAGCTCCTCACCCACGCACACAAAGCACTCCACAACTCCGGACCAGCCTACCTCAACAGACGACTCAGCTTCTACACCCCCACCCGCCAGCTCCGCTCGACCAGCCTCGCCCTCGCCACAGTCCCCCGCATCCGGAAAACGACCGCCGGCGGCAGATCCTTCTCCCACCTCGCCGCCAAGACCTGGAACACCCTCCCCACCAACCTCCGACAGACCCAAGACCTACTGGCCTTCAGAAGACTCCTCAAGACCTGGCTCTTCGATCAGTAGCAGCACCACCCCCCTCTTCCCCCAGCGCCTTGAGACCCTCGCGGGTATGTAGTGCGCTTTATAAGTGACATGATTGATTGATTGATTGAACACATATGTGTTTTAGAAGACCCTCACTCACCAACCTAGTTGGTGACATGCTTCATCATCGGGTCCCACCCAAGGTACCGAGTGTACCTTGGGTGTGCTTCGACGCATGGATGCAGCGGAGCTGGTTCTGGGCAGTGAGTGTGCAGTGAAGGTGAAATGAATGTGGTTTAAAAAGCTGTCTGTAGGGTACCGTTAAACAACAAAAGACTATTTTAATGTGTGGGCCCTCGGCAGTGATTAAAAAGGAGAGGTGGATATCTCTGGAGATAGTTAGGCTCCAATATCCTGTGTGGTCAACATGTTTCAGCCAGTCTCTCTGTACTGGGCTGGCTTTCTTCAGGACCTTATGTGTGTGGGATTAAAATGGTGGTCTAAAACTAAATGTGTTAGAGACCATCTATGTGGCGCACTCGCTAAGGTGCGTTATGTGATAGAGGATGGTTTCCTCTCGCGACGCATACTCAGAAATTGTCTGAGAAATGCCCCATGAGTTCCGTGGGGGGCCCGACCTATTGTCACACTTTCTTCAAGATCAGAGGCCCATCTCCGTACCTAGTCTGGCCGCATCGGAACTCGTCATATCAGGAGCTCTTATCCAGTAGCTAGTTCCCTTTGATACTTGCATTTATACTCAGGGGAAGTGAACTGGCTTCTACCTTCCTCGCTCTTCATTTTGATTTCTACCTGAATTTAATGATAACCATTTCTTTTCACACATAATTATGTTATATGAGAATATTTTGAAAATCAGTGCTCTAAATGGTGCTATTTAGGGTAGTGCAAATCTGTTTTTCCACCAGAGAAAGCACGTTTTTAATTTTCCCGGTTGAATTTCAACTTTGACTATTGAATTATGAGATAACAATAACTACACAGCGAGAACATACTTCCTCTAATTGAACCCAGCCATGCTAGAAAATATATTTAAGGGTTTGACTGCAACATTAAAATTTGCAAAGCTTTTCCCTGCAAAATTACAGAGGATTACAGGTTTTGTTTTTCTTTTAAAGTTTTCCATCTGTGGAGTTTTTTGTTCATAATTGCACTGCACAGGTAAAAAACCCCTAAGGGCCTCATTACGAGTACGGCGGTACATTGGACTGCCGTACTCGTGGAGGCAGTCCGACCACTGCCACACTGCGGGTCGCTCGCAGTATTATGAGTGTGCCACAAGATCGCTGCATCCGCTAGTGATCTAGGATCCCATGGCGGTGGCTCAGTGGTCAGGAGCAGGAATATGCTGGCGGTGCTGCTGCGCGCTTCCTGGCATATTTTGAGTTCCCTGTCCACCGCCCTTTTCATGGCAGTGAGCCCGTCATGCAAAGGGTGGCAGAGAGGCAACTAAGGAGGCCCTAACAGGGCCCCGTGCCACTCCTGGGCCTGCATGAAGGGTGTCCCATGTGGTGCCCCCCTGGAATTGCACCGCTGTTGCTCCATGGTGAGGCTGCATGCCCCACCGTTCATGAACGTACTTCAGGTCTGTCATGGCAGCTGGCTGAATGTTAGGCTCTCCTACGAGCCTAACAGCCCACGGCCGTGAGACCACCGCAGCATTGCCTGCCTGCCATGGATTACAATATTAATCCGGCGGACCAGTGCACTAGGGCTGTAGCAGTCCTCCTGCGGGTGGCGCAGAGTTGGCACCACAGGAGGAGCACTAAACCCGTAATGAGGTCCTGATTGTTTTTGGAAAAGTGTGTATATTACAAAAAAAGCTATTTTGTGAAAATGAAGATATGTGCAACATAAATTGCCACTACGGTGATACTTTTCAAGTATAATTGGCAAACCAAAAACACAATGTAGACATTGGAAAGTTGCACGCTTTTACCTAGAACTTAATGATGGCTGCAAAAAAGTTTGAACCACTGTTCTGTTAGTTATGAAGTACAAGTATCAAAACTGAAAACTGTCGAGAAGTGAAACTTTACTTTTCTTGCATTAGGAAGGGTTTTTGTGATGCTTATTGATGTCTTTGTCAGAGTTAAGGCCGGAGAAACAGACACACAGGGGCCGATTCCGATTCGGGCCGGAAATCTCTCCGACCGAGCCAGACCCGGAGAGATTTCCGACCGAATCGGACCCGTGCAGCCCGACCGAACGAGTACGATGCGCACGTATGCCATCGGACTCGAGTCGGTCGGACTCCCATTGAAGTCAATGGGAGCCTGTCGTACAACGCGTACGCGGGCTCCCATTGACTCAATGGGTGCGAGGCAGACAAGGGTGCCCCCTACAGCGTGTACGCGGCGAAGTGACTCGCGCCATACACACACAGGTAGGGGGACCCATGGGTCCCCCCGTGTGCGACTCGCGTGGCTACGCGTACAGGGGGTCCGACACGGACCCCCAAAGTACGGCTCCGACTGCTCTTTGGAGCCGGAGTGCACGGCTCGGACAGACTGCTCGCGGCGCGCAGCGTACCACCCGGCCGGGAACGTCTCCATTGCGCGGAGCGAAGTCGAGTCCGAGCGAGTCGGTCGGTGTGGTTAGACCCGGGAGCGAGTCGGTCGGAGCGGTTGGGACACCCGGACGAGTCGGTCGGCGATTTCGCATCGTACTCGCTCGCCCGGACGCGCGTACGAATCGGTTGGGAAATAGGGCTCCGAATCGGATCCGGTTAAGCCGAATCCGATTCGGAGCCCTACCGGCCGAGATCGGAATCGGCCCCACAGAAGTGATTGTTTGATGCTCTTTTCCTAACCCATGTTTAGACTCCACTTCCAGTGTTGACTATTCTTATGGACAACGTTTTAAATTTGCAACCTCTCAGTTTAATACTTTTTTACACAAGAACATGAAAACCCAACAGTGTTGACTTACCACCCGAAACAAAGTATAGCCCTCGATACTGTCTTTTTTAACTCATATGCATTCAAGATTCAAGATGCATTCAGAGATGACATCACCGACCACCTCCTTATAAATTTCTCAGTGGTTGTAAGAATTAAGGGGGTCATTACGATGACGGGCGGATCGCCACCGCCCGTATGGCGGTAGCGACCTGCCCGTCATTCCCCTCCGCCCGGCGGACGGAAAGACCGTCTGCCGGTTTTCCGCCGGTCACACAGGTGACCAGGCGCAAAAGGGCACTAATATGGTGGCAGTGTCTGCAAGACACCGCCATCCGTATTACGATGGTTGCGGAGAGCAGCCTTTCCATGGCGGCAAAGCCGCCATGGAAAGGCATACGGTCTTCGCTATTGGGGGCCGGTTGCTGGCGCCAAGAGTGTTGGGGGGTGGGGGGTGCACATGGGGGGTACCTATAGTACCCCCCTGCATTGGCATGGACAAGGTGGCAGGCACCGCGCGGTGCCTGTCAGCTTGTGCATGCCAATGCACGACGTGCATTCCCAGCATTGTGGCGGGCGGTGCCGTGAACACCGCCTGCCATAATGTTGGGAATAGGGGATGCCACCGTGGCGGTGGCATCCTAATACTCGCGGCGGGACCGCCGCTACTATGGCGGACAGTCCCATTCACCGCTTCGGTGGCGGGCGGACTTTGTCCGCCCGTCATCGTAATGTGCCCCAAAGTGTTTTCTTGAGAGAGAAAAAAACAGGTTTGCAATCGCAAACAATTTGTCTTGTTTAGAACACATGGTGTGATATTCATGCTCTTACTCAATTAGATGACACAACTGTATTCAAATCTCATTACCACTCTACTATGTCCTACATATCTACTAAACTTGTTACTTTAACTCAGAAAGAGATAAAAACAATCCACCTACTGGTAGTCCACTGGAGTCAGTTTAGATAGAAAGGAGGTAGGAGTGCCTAATCTCAGGTGGTGCCAAACCCCCACCACAGGGTTATCGGCCAAGAGAGTGGCAAGTAACCCTAACATTTTTGATCAAAAACTCACTACCTTAAATCCAAAAACAACTCTAAAAACAATTCCAGCATGTCAGTTATCAAAGCCAATCTCATAAATTATTTCTTCTCGCTCAACTAAACTCTACATAGAAACATAGAAGTGTGCTTTTAGGAAAGTCACAAATCCAACCAGGTATAACTCTTATCGTATATTTTCCACATTGGTCAAAAATGGCTAAATCTAACAACCATACAGGCCAAAGGCAATCAATCAATCTCTAATGTAAGATCGCATTTGCTTGAAAAGGGGTGATGTACCCCTAACTAAAGGAACTTGCCACAGACCTTAACCACCTTACAAATGCTCAACTCATCATAGTTCTACATTTCATGTAGAAGAAAAATGTGTGGCCTTACAGAAGCGATATTAAACCAAATATGACATTGTGAATTAGGCCTTTGGCTAGACATAGTATAAAGACAGTTACTCAAAAAGTCTTAGATAATGGACTTTGAAACCTGTAGGTGAAGCATGTGTCTATATTTGGATCAGTGACATGATATCAATCAAACAAATATCAATAAACACAAATAGCAGAAATTAAATATCGAGAATATAAACATCGACTCCGTATATTTAATAATAAAAATCACTATATCAAACACACAAATATCCTTGACAAAAAAAACGACTTTTACATATATTAATAACAAAAATATTGGAAACACAAATATCATTGCATATAAATAAACATGTAACATGTCAAAAATAATGACTCACACAACATGGATCACAATATTATCTCACCAACATAACTAATAAATCCTTAAGAAATACACCCAAAGCAAAGTTTAACATAAAACGAATACCTCAAATAAACCTAAAACTTATAATAAACATCTATAACTAAACAAAAATATATTACATTAAACACAAATTTAACTTTAACTTCAAAAGTTATACAACTCAAACACATATATTTATAAACACAAAAACAATTATTATCTATAAACATATAAACACAAACATTATTATATTTACAAATAAATTCATATATAAATAAAACATACTAATTATTATATTAGAAAAATAAAACATAAATCAGCTTTTGCCAAACAAGAACTCAACTGATGAAAAAACTTCAAACTAACCAATAAAATAACACTATAAACAACTTTAAACAATAAAACCAAACAAAAAATTAAACCAACAATATAAAAGGCACACTAACTAAAACAACTGAATACTCCAAAAAAGACAAACACTGCAAGAGGAGCAAACTTGCCAGATTCTAACAAAAACAAAATAATGAATCTGAACAACTGCATATTCAAGTAATACTTATATTTAAACTAAACATTAACTGTTATTAAACAAAAAAATATAATTTAACAAATAAATAGTAACACACTCTGTAACTTTTATTTATGTACATAGACTACCTAAAAGAAAAGAAAATCAACTTCCAAACCAGCTGCCAGACAATATCAACTATAAAGAAGCACCAAGAATATATACTAAAGTAAGTATGCATAAATATTAAATTGAAAAATCTACCAACCTAGGACTGAAAATAAACCTAATTCCCTAAACCTTGACAAACTTGCAACGAAATACCATATTTAGTTAATATAACCTCTTTTTCTCTATCAACAAAAAACTCAGCACCTGCTCCACATTAAAATGCGCTCAAAGAAAAGCTGAAAAAGTGTCCAAAACATCTCACCAAAACATACAACTAAGAATAACAAATAACTGAATATTTTCACATATTAATAACAAAGATTGTGGAGAAGTGTGGCTCAATGGTTAGAGCGGCAGACCCTGATGCAGAGATCTGGCCCGGGACCAGGGTTCAATTCCCGCCTCGGCGGGTCTTGGGCTCAATTTCCTCGGACCTGATAATTCTCGCCTCGGTGCCTATTCTAATCATGGGTCCCACTCTGCAACTCTGGGCAATAGCTTGCTTAATCTCCACAACGGCCCCACCAGCGCTGGGATGCCTGGCTTCACCTTGGGGGTGCCCAGGAGTGGACATCTCACAGGGAATAACCAGGAAGGGTTCCACAGCGGTATGCGTATAGCGCCAGGACGCCTCTGTTGGGGGCAGCAGTGCGCTTTACAAGTACGAATTTCATTTCAAAGATGCAAAATTTAGATTATAATATATATTAATACTGTTAAACTATTTACAGATACAATGACAGAAGAGGCAAACTTCACAGAAAGGAAAGCAATTATTAAATCATATGTGCTACACCTACAATCAGGTAAGTGCATCAACAGAAACTATAGATTGAAAAGGTGCTAAATATTATTCAAATGCAGGCTACGGGAGGGCAACTACAAAAGATAATTTTATAGTTAATGTTAAAGAGTACAACCAACCCCCAAATGTGACAGAACTAGAAATTAGAGGCATTTTACAAGACATCAGATAGGAAATCACTAGCTTCCAGGAACATACAAGCAAAATCCATGAAGATATACTACCATAAGCCCGATACATGTAACTGGCCAACTGCAACCTACCCCACTTTAAAACGCTTAATTTCAAGCATTAAAAAGCCACCATCGATACCCCACCTACCCTTAGAACATACTACGACATACACATTTAAAAATAACACATAATGAGGAACCCTTCCTTTTATATGACAATCTAAATAATAGAAAACGAATCCTAATTTTCTTGACAGCAAACAACTTAATGAAACCTACCCAGTGCCAAACCTGGATTACGGATGAGGCCTTCAAAATGTGTCCCAAACCATTCACTCAGATATACACCATACATGTTGAGTACCAAAACATCAGTATCTATTTCATATGTCCTTTGCTACCAATCAAACAAAGCAGCACCTACTATGAACTCCTAAATTATGTAAAAAAAAAAACAATTAACTACTACCCACAAAAATTCATCATATGGCCTTATTATGACTTTGGTGGTCTGGAGCAGGGCTGCCACGCTGCCGCCCCACTCCGAGATCGCCAAAGCCATTAAAGACCGCCCAACAGATTATGACTTATTTTTACTCTGGTGGGTGGTACTTTGGTGGTCTCAATGAAGTCCCTTTGAAAAAGGCACTGCAGTGGGAGTATCAAAGGCAGTTCCTTCAGGGTATGGACTGTCAAGTCCATGCCCTGCAGGGGGTGGGTGTGCATGCACACAGTGGGGCACAACATTTGCTCTCCTGCATGCACCCCATGGTGCAGATGCAACAGGGGGCCCTATAGGGCCCCCCTTTGTCTCCTCATTGCCACTCTTTTCATGGTGCCCACACCGCCATGAAAAGTGTGGTGGTGAGGAAACTTCTAATATGCTTGGCAGTGCTGCAGCGGCACCGCCAGTATATTAGGGGCCTCAGACCACTGCGCCACTACCAGGGATTGTGGATCCCTGGCAGCAGCAGTCCCGTGGCAGTCCAACTGTCACAGTCCTAATGCAGCTGGGGGACCGCCAGTCTGGTTGTCCGCAGACCACCACCATGGGTTCGGTGGTTCATTTGACTGCTCAACTCGTAATAAGAGCCATAAACTTTAAACAACCCATAATTCAAACAGTTCTAAAAATATATCGCGCATACAGCCATGCAAGGCTGTTAAAATCACTTGTATCAAAGTATATTGCGACACCTCCAAAAATTTACACTTAGGGCCTTATTACTAGTTTGGCAGTCCGGTCGTACTGGTGGTGGTGGTCTAACCATGGAAAGCTCGGCGAGTGACCACCGTATTACGAGTTGGGTGGATTGCTTTTGCGAAGAACGTGGTTGAACAACCACGACCACCAGCAGACCGCCAACTGCTGGGTTTGAGGTCGGGGAAAGGCAGCCGCCATAGGGCAGTACAGGGGAGCCGCACCACTGTCCATATTAAGAGTTGCCTTTTCCATGAACTGACCTCGGGGTCCGACCACCTGCTTCAAGGTGGCGTAAATGAAAGATTTGGAGTGCGCACTCACCCCTTTCTTGTTCTTCCAGGCAGAATCTGACATGGATCCCTTTCTTCAGGTCCCCCCTTCACAGCAGGATCCTGTTTGTGATGATCTGCAAATGAGTCCTTTTTGTAACTTATACCCATTGCCAGTACTGGCCACATATGGGCTGAGGTCCGGCAATGGGTAAATGGTATATTTCCACATGTATCATGCATATGTGTGCATCCGACACATATGCAGTCGAAATGCACAAACAGGTATCAATATATTTGGAAAAAGTACTCACCCCCGCCAGAAGATCTCTGCATCCACACCACTGTCACCATTGTCAAATCGTAATACAGCAGTCTATAGACTGCCAGTGCTGTGGGCTACTTGAGGACACGTACGTGGTTCTCGGGCTGTCGGACCGCAAAACTTGGAATCAGGCCTTAAGTGTAGAATACTCCACTAACAGCCAATTCGCTTTCTAAATCAAAAAATGAAAGCACTAACCTACATCCCAGTCACAGAGGTAGTCAACCACTATAACTTACTAATAGAAAACTGTTCCTACTAACAAAATGAAAACAAAAGTAGTCTCCTAAGGGACTATTTCGAAGATACTTGGGTTGGCAGACTGCATCGGTCAGGACACAGCTGTTAAGCCAAGTACTAGATACCATGGTGGAATGTCTACGACAGCACCTTGGCACAGGAAGCCAAAAAACAATACAGTGGAAGGATGGCACAATAGCTTCCAATCCACATTAGACAGAACTAACCTACATTATACAAAATTATCGAAGCATTACAAAAAGAGCAAAGCTACCAAGTACGAAGAATAGAACAATCTGTTACCCAAATTGGCCCTAAACATAGTAAACAAGCTAAAAGAATGTAAAATATGCTACAATTTGACGTCAAAATCTTCACAAAAAACAAAGGACTACATTGGATTGATAGCAAAATGAATATGATAAATTAAATATCAACCTACCAGAAACCTTAAAAACTACAACAAACTCTAATCCAACAAATCAAATCCTTTATCTTTTTCTAAATAGTATTATAAATATTTTATTACACCAGTGAAACAATTAAATAAAAACACAAAGTTTATAAACACTGATATAATAATATATATATATATATATACATATATATATATATATATATATTCACTGAAAAAACCATAGGTTTTAGGGACAGTTATAGTTAGTTGGACATTTCACTCGTACAAAACCATAGAAATTCCCCCGTTATAGTTAGTTCAGCTAACTATAACTCGCGCCCACAATGCACTGCTGATGACGTCACATATTACATCACTCATGACATGGTCAGTGACATCACTGATGACATCACTGATGACATCTCAAATGACATCACTGATGACATCACTGATGACATCATCCAGTGACTGTGTGTTTCTGTAAAGTTTAAATATGATTAATATATATAGGGAAAGGCGTATTGAAGAATGAGTGGGTGTATAAGTGTCTGAATGGATGATTTAGTACGTGCGTGACTGACTACAAGTGAGTGATTAAACGTATCTTACTGAATGCATGGGTTAGTGACTAAACTGTGTGAATGTCTGTATCCGTCTGTTTGTTGGTGTGTAAGTGGGTGCATGGATTTGCGAATAGCTACATGAGTGTCTATATGGGTTATTGATTGGTTCTCTGAGTATCTGTATGGCTGCCTGAGTGTTTGTGTGGGTGGGGTGTGTGTGACTCTGTACATAGATGTGTGAGTGGGTGATTCACTGGGTGCATGATTTCAAGAGTGCATCTGTGATGGACTGCTTGGGTGGGTGAGTGTGTGTATGGGTGTGTTAGTGAGTGAATGTATATCTCAGTGGTACATGTGCGAGTAACTACATATGTAAAGGCAGTATATATGTGTGTTAGAGTATTTAAATGGCTATAAGTGAGAGTGTGTGATTGTGAGAGTGGCTGTATGGATGCGTGTGTGCTTGTATCAGTTATTGTATAAGAGCGTAAGAATGTGCTAGTATTTGTATGAGTAAGTGAGCTGGTGTGTGTATAACTGTATAGGTGAGTAAATGGGTGTGTGATTAATTTTTGCATGACTGAATAGGTGTGTGAGTACCTCTATGAATGAGTGGCGGTGTGTGAGTGTTTATATAGGTGTATGAGTGCATATGATAGTCCTGTACTGAGTGACTGTAAGTATGAGTGACTGTACGGGTGAGTGAGTAGATGTGTGTGTGTAGACCTAAGAATCAGTGAGTGGGTATGTAGTTATTGGTATTGGAGTGTGTATGGTTTTGAGAATGGCAGTCTGTAATTTAGAGTGGGTGTATCAAAAGTTATATTAGGGTGTGAGAAGATGCATGAAATTATCACATGGATGATGTCATCAGTGATGTCATCAGTGATGTCATTTGAGATGTCATCAGTGATGTCATCAGTGATGTCACTGACCATGTCATGAGTGATGTAATATGTGACGTCATCAGCAGTGCATTGCGGGGCGCGAGTTATAGTTAGCTGAACTAACTATAACGGGGAATTTCTATGGTTTTGTACGAGTGAAATGTCTAACTAACTATAACTGTCCCTAAAACCTATGGTTTTTTCAGTGAATTTCAAAGGTTTTTAAATGCTAATTTCTAACTATAACGTGTCTGAAACCTATGGTTTTTCAGTGAATTTCAAAGGTTTTTTAAATGCTAATTTCTAACTATAACGTGCCTGAAACCTATGATTTTTAAGTGAATTTCAAAGGTTTTTAAATGCTAGTTTCTAACTATGCCTACAGAGGTAGGACATGTGAAGAAAGAAGAAAAAACGCACAGGAAGAAGCAAAAGAAATGCAGAAAGAAGCAACAGAAGTCCACAAAGACGAAGAAAAGTGCAGGAAGAAGCAAAAGATGTGCAGAAAGAACCAACAGAGGAGCAGAAAGAGGCCTTGTTGCAAAATCATCCTGTGCCCACAACTTTTTCAGACGGGTACTGGTGGTAACTGACTCTGACTAACCAGAGTCAGTGCTATGCTAAAAGACACTTAGAATACAGTGAAAACACCTACATACACTAGGGAACACTATGCATTGGGGTATCCCTGTGATTAGCATGACCTCCTCTGTAAGTCCCTAGTACATAATAGGGCAGGGGGATTAAAACTACCTCTTAAAACGCGCTACAGGGCGCGTTTACACAGTGGTGAAGGGAGGGGGGCCTGAGGTGACGTGTGCAAACGCGCCCCGTGACGCATTTTAAGTTGCGGGATTAAGTCCCCTTGAATCCTGAGGGTCCTTGGGGCCCAACTAGCCCCCCAGGTACCTACAGTTAGGACCACAGAGCTGAGTTGCAGAGAGGCGTTCCGAGGCCACGCACCTTTTTTCACCTCTCTGCAACGCAACTCTGTTGTGCTTACTGAAGGTACCTGGTGGGCTAGTTGGCCCCCAGGGTCCCTCAGGATTCAAGGGGAATTAATTCCCCAACTTAAAATGCACCACAGGGTGTGTTTGCGCACATGTCACCTGAGGCCCCGCCCCCTCCCTTCACCAGTTGTGCAAACGCGCCCCGTGGCGCGTTTTAAGTTGGGGGATTAGGTCACCTTGAACCCTGAGGGTCCCTGGGGCCCAACTAGCCCACCAGGTACTTCCAGTAAGCACCACAGGCCTGCGTTGCAACGCCTGTAACAAATTGTGCAGTTGTGTTTAGGTAGTGAAGGGGGTCGTGCTGGGGGGTAGTGTTTTAGGGTTTAGGGTAGTGCAGTGGTGTTTGTGTAGTGTAGGGGGTCATGCTGGGGGTAGATGTAGGGTTTAGGGTAGTGCAGTGGTGTTTGGATAGTGTAGGGAGTCGTGCTGGGGAGTGTTTTAGGGTTTAGGGTAGTGCAGTGGTGTTTGGGTAGTGTAGGGGTTGTGCTGGGGGTAGTGTTTTAGGGTTTAGGGTAGTGCAGTGGTGTTTGGGTAGTGTAGGGGTCGTGCTGGGGGTAGTGGTTTAGGATTTAGGGTAGTGCAGTGGTGTTTGGGTAGTGTTGGGGGTACTGGTGGGGGTAGTGTTTCAGGGTTTAGGGTAGTGCAATGGTGTTTGGGTAGTGTAGGGGGTACTGCTGGGGGTAGTGTTTTAGGGTTTAGGGTAGTGCAGTGGTGTTTGGGTAGTGTAGGGGGTACTGCTGGGGGTATTGTTTTAGGGTTTAGGGTAGTGCAGTGGTGTTTGGGTAGTGTAGGGGTTCGTGCTGGGGGTAGTTGTTTAGGGTTTAGGGTAGTGCAGTGGTGTTTGTGTAGTGTAGGGGGTAGTGTTTTAGGGTTTAGGGTAGTGCAGTGGTGTTTGTGTAGTGTAGGGGGTCGTGCTGGGGGTAGTGTTTTAGGGTTTAGGGTAGTGCAGTGGTGTTTGTGTAGTGTAGGAGGTCGTGTTTTAGGGTTTAGGGTAGTGCAGTGGTGTTCGGGCAGTGTAGGGGGTCGTGCTGGGGTGGTGTTTCAGGGTTTAGGGCAGTGCAGTGGTGTTCGGGCAGTGTAGGGGGTCTTGCTGGGGGTGGTGTTACAGGGTTTAGGGCAGTGGTGTTCGGGTAGTGTAGGGGGTCATGCGGGGGTAGTGTTTCAGGGTTTAGGGCAGTGCAGTGGTGTTTGGGTTGTGTAGGGGGTCATGCTGGGGGAGTGTTTTAGGGTTTAGGGCAGTGCAGTGGTGTTCGGGTAGTGTAGGGGGTCGTGCTGGGGGAGTGTTTTAGGGTTTAGGGCAGTGCAGTGGTGTTCGGGTAGTGTGGGGGAGTGTTTGAGGGTTTAGGGCAGTGCAGTTGTGTTCGGGTAGTGTAGGGGGTCGTGCTGGGGGAGTATTTTAGGGTTTAGGGTAGTGCAGTGGTGTTCGGGTAGTGTAGGGTGTCGTGCTGGGGGTTGTGTTTCAGGGTTTAGGGCAGTGCAGTGGTGTTCGGGCAGTGTAGGGGTCGTGCTGGGGCTGGTGTTTCAGGGTTTAGGGCAGTGCAGTGGTGTTCGGGCAGTGTAGGGGGTCTTGCTGGGGGTGGTGTTTCAGGGTTTAGGGCAGTGCAGTGGTGTTCGGGCAGTGTAGAGGGTCTTGCTGGGGGTGATGTTTCAGGGTTTAGGGCAGTGCAGTGGTGTTCGGGCAGTGTAAGGGGTCTTGCTGGGGGTGGTGTTTCAGGGTTTAGGGCAGTGGTGTTCGGGCAGTGTAGGGGGTCGTGCTGGGGGTGGTGTTTCAGGGTTTGGGGCAGTGCAGTAGTGTTCGGGCAGTGTAGGGGGTCGTGCAGGGGTGGTGTTTCAGGGTTTAGAGCAGTGCAGTGGTGTTCGGGTAATATAGGGGGTCGTGCTGGGGTGGTGTTTCAGGGTTTAGGGCAGTGCAGTGGTGTTCGGGCAGTGTAGGGGTCATGCACGGGGAGGTGTTTCAGGGTTTAGGGCAGTGCAGTGGTGTTCGGGCAGTGTAAGGGGTCGTGCTGGGGCTGGTGTTTCAGGGTTTAGGGCAGTGCAGTGGTGTTCGGGCAGTGTAGGGGGTTTTGCTGGGGGTGGTGTTTCAGGGTTTAGGGCAGTGGTGTTTGGGCAGTGTAGGGGGTCTTGCTGGGGTGATGTTTCAGGGTTTAGGGCAGTGCAGTGGTGTTCGGGCAGTGTAGGGGGTCTTGCTGGGGGTAGTTTTTCAGGGTTTAGGGCAGTGCAGTGCTGTTCGTGCAGTGTAGGGTGTCGTGCTGGGGCTGGTGTTTCAGGGTTTAGGGCAGTGCAGTGGTGCTCGGGCAGTGTAGGGGGTCGTGCTGGGGGTGGTGTTTCTGGGTTTAGGGTAGTGCAGTTGTGTTCGGGCAGTGTAGGGGGTCATGCTGGGGCTGGTGTTTCAGGGTTTAGGGCAGTGGTGTTCGGGCAGTGTAGGGGGTCTTGCTGGGGGTGATGTTTCAGGGTTTAGGGCAGTGCAGTGGTGTTCGGGCAGTGTAGGGGGTCTTGCTGGGGGCAGTGTTTCAGGGTTTAGGGCAGAGAAATGGTGTTCAGGCAGTGTAGGGGGTTGTGCTGGAGGTGGTGTTTCAGGGTTTAGGGCAGTGTAGTGGTGTTCGGGCAGTGTAGGGGGTCTTGCTGGGGGTGGTGTTTCAGGGTTTAGGGCAGTGGTGTTCAGGCAGTGTAGGGGGTCATGCTGGGGGTGGTGTTTCAGGGTTTAGGGCAGTGCAGTGGTGTTCGGGCAGTGTAGGGGTCGTGCAGGGACTGGTGTTTCAGGGTTTAGGGCAGTGCAGTGGTGTTCAGGCAGTGTAGGGGGTCGTGCTGGGGGTGGTGTTTCAGGGTTTAGGGCAGTGCAGTGGTGTTCGGGCAGTGTAGGGGTCTTGCTGGGGGCAGTGTTTCAGGGTTTAGGGCAGAGCAATGGTGTTCAGGCAGTGTAGGGGATTGTGCTGGAGGTGGTGTTTCAGGGTTTAGGGCAGTGCCGTGGTGTTCGGGCAGTGTAGGGGGTCTTGCTGGGGGTGGTGTTTCAGGGTTTAGGGCAGTGGTGTTCAGGCAGTGTAGGGGGTCATGCTGGGGGTGGTGTTTCAGGGTTTAGGGCAGTGCAGTGGTGTTCGGGCAGTGTAGGGGGTCATGCAGGGACTGGTGTTTCAGGGTTTAGGGCAGTGCAGTGGTGTTCGGGCAGTGTAGGGGGTCGTGCTGGGGGTGGTGTTTCAGGGTTTAGGGCAGTGCAGTGGTGTTCGGGCAGTGTAGGGGGCGTGCTGGGGGGGGGTGTTCCAGGGTTTAGGGCAGTGCAGTGGTGTTCGGGCAGTGTAGGGGGTCATGCTGGGGGTAGTGTTTTAGGGTTTAGGGCAGTGCAGTGGTGTTCGGGCAGTGTAGGGGGTCGTGCATGGGGTGGTGTTCAGGGTTTAGGGCAGTGCAGTGGTGTTTGGGCAGTGTAGGGGGTCGTGCTGGGGGTGGTGTTTCAGGGTTTAGGGCAGTGCAGTGGTGTTCGGGCAGTGTAGGTGGTCTTGCTGGGGGTGGTGTTTCAGGGTTTAGTGCAGTGCAATGGTGTTCGCGCAGTGTAGGGGTCTTGCTGGGGCTGGTGTTTCAGCGTTTAGGGCAGTGCAGTGGTGTTCGGGCAGTGTAGGGGTCTTGCTGGGGGTGGTGTTTCAGGGTTTAGGGCAGTGCAGTGGTGTTCGGGCAGTGTAGGGGGTCTTGCTGGGGCTGGTGTTTCAGGGTTTAGGGCAGTGCAGTGGTGTTCGGGCAGTATAGGGGTCTTGCTGGGGTTGGTGTTTCAGGTTTTAGGGCAGTGCAGTGGTGTTCGGGCAGTGTAGGGGGTCGTGCTGGGGCTGGTGTTTCAGGTTTTAGGGCAGTGCAGTGGTTTTCAGGCAGTGTAGGCGGTCGTTCTGGGGGTTGTGTTTCAGGGTTTAGGGCAGTGCAGTGGTGTTCGGGCAGTGTAGGGGGTCGTGCTGGGGGTGGTGTTTCAGGGTTTAGGGCAGTGCAGTGGTGTTCGGGCAGTGTAGGGGTCGTGCTGGGGCTGGTGTTTCAGGGTTTTGGGCAGAGCAGTGGTGTTTGGGCAGTGTAGGGGGTCGTGCTGGGGGTGGTGTTTCAGGGTTCAGGGCAGTGCAGTGTTGTTCGGGCAGTGTAGGGGGTCTTGCTGGGGGTGGTGTTTCAGGGTTTAGGGCAGTGGTGTTCGGGCAGTGTAGGGGTCTTGCTGGGGGTGATGTTTCAGGGTTTAGGGCAGTGCAGTGGTGTTCGGGCAGTGTAGGGGGTAGTGTTTCAGGGTTTAGGGCAGTGCAGTGGTGTTCGTGCAGTGTAGGGGTCATGCTGGGGGTGGTGTTTCAGGGTTTAGGGCAG
The DNA here is from genome assembly GCA_963921515.1 of Calotriton arnoldi. Taxonomy (NCBI): domain Eukaryota; kingdom Metazoa; phylum Chordata; class Amphibia; order Caudata; family Salamandridae; genus Calotriton; species Calotriton arnoldi. The sequence goes on along the minus strand of CAWUFW010000043.1, from coordinate 2,326,875 downwards.
TGCAGTAGTGTTCGGGCAGTGTAGGGGGTCGTGCAGGGTGTGGTGTTTCAGGGTTTAGGGCAGTGCAGTGGTGTTCGGGCAGTGTAGGGGTCGTGCTGGGGGTGGTGTTTCAGGATTTAGGGCAGTGCAGTGGTGTTCGGGCAGTGTAGTGGGTCGTGCAGGGGTGGTGTTTCAGGGTTTAGGGCAGTGCAGTGGTGTTCAGGCAATGTAGGGGGTCGTGCTGGGGCTGGTGTTTCAGGGTTTAGGGCAGTGCAGTGGTGTTCGGGCAGTGTAGGGGTCTTGCTGGGGGTGGTGTTTCAGGGTTTAGGGCAGTGGTGTTCGGGCAGTGTTGGGGGTCTTGCTGGGGATGATGTTTCAGGGTTTAGGGCAGTGCAGTGGTGTTCGGGCAGTGTAGGGGGTCTTGCTGGGGGTAGTGTTTCAGGGTTTAGGGCAGTGCAGTGGTGTTCGGTGCAGTGTAGGGGGTCATGCTGGGGATGGTGTTTCAGGGTTTAGGGCAGTGCAGTAGTGTTCGGGCAGTGTAGGGGTCGTGCAGGGGTGGTGTTTCAGGGTTTAGGGCAGTGCAGTGGTGTTCGGGCAGTGTAGGGGGTCTTGCTGGGGGTGGTGTTTCAGGGTTTAGGGCAGTGCAGTGGTGTTCGGGCAGTGTAGGGGGTCTTGCTGGGGCTGGTGTTTCAGGGTTTAGGGCAGTGCAGTGGTGTTCGGGCAGTATAGGGGTCTTGCTGGGGTTGGTGTTTCAGGTTTTAGGGCAGTGCAGTGGTGTTCGGGCAGTGTAGGGGGTCGTGCTGGGGCTGGTGTTTCAGGTTTTAGGGCAGTGCAGTGGTTTTCAGGCAGTGTAGGCGGTCGTTCTGGGGGTTGTGTTTCAGGGTTTAGGGCAGTGCAGTGGTGTTCGGGCAGTGTAGGGGGTCGTGCTGGGGGTGGTGTTTCAGGGTTTAGGGCAGTGCAGTGGTGTTCGGGCAGTGTAGGGGGTCGTGCTGGGGCTGGTGTTTCAGGGTTTTGGGCAGAGCAGTGGTGTTTGGGCAGTGTAGGGGGTCGTGCTGGGGGTGGTGTTTCAGGGTTCAGGGCAGTGCAGTGTTGTTCGGGCAGTGTAGGGGGTCTTGCTGGGGGTGGTGTTTCAGGGTTTAGGGCAGTGGTGTTCGGGCAGTGTAGGGGGTCTTGCTGGGGGTGATGTTTCAGGGTTTAGGGCAGTGCAGTGGTGTTCGGGCAGTGTAGGGGGTAGTGTTTCAGGGTTTAGGGCAGTGCAGTGGTGTTCGTGCAGTGTAGGGGGTCATGCTGGGGGTGGTGTTTCAGGGTTTAGGGCAGTGCAGTAGTGTTCGGGCAGTGTAGGGGGTCGTGCAGGGTGTGGTGTTTCAGGGTTTAGGGCAGTGCAGTGGTGTTCGGGCAGTGTAGGGGTCGTGCTGGGGGTGGTGTTTCAGGATTTAGGGCAGTGCAGTGGTGTTCGGGCAGTGTAGTGGGTCGTGCAGGGGGTGGTGTTTCAGGGTTTAGGGCAGTGCAGTGGTGTTCAGGCAATGTAGGGGGTCGTGCTGGGGCTGGTGTTTCAGGGTTTAGGGCAGTGCAGTGGTGTTCGGGCAGTGTAGGGGTCTTGCTGGGGGTGGTGTTTCAGGGTTTAGGGCAGTGGTGTTCGGGCAGTGTTGGGGGTCTTGCTGGGGATGATGTTTCAGGGTTTAGGGCAGTGCAGTGGTGTTCGGGCAGTGTAGGGGGTCTTGCTGGGGGTAGTGTTTCAGGGTTTAGGGCAGTGCAGTGGTGTTCGTGCAGTGTAGGGGGTCATGCTGGGGATGGTGTTTCAGGGTTTAGGGCAGTGCAGTAGTGTTCGGGCAGTGTAGGGGTCGTGCAGGGGTGGTGTTTCAGGGTTTAGGGCAGTGCAGTGGTGTTCGGGCAGTGTAGGGTGTTGTGCTGGGGGTGGTGTTTCAGGGTTTAGGGCAGTGCAGTGGTGTTCAGGCAGTGTAGGGGGTCGTGCACGGGGTGGTGTTTCAGGGCTTAGGGCAGTGCAGTGGTGTTCGGGCAGTGTAGGGGGTCATGCTGGGGCTGGTGTTTCACGGTTTAGGGCAGTGCAGTGGTGTTCGGGCAGTGTAGGGGGTCATGCTGGGGCTGGTGTTTCAGGATTTAGGGCAGTGCAGATGTGTTCGTGCAATGTAGGTGGTCGTGCTGGGGCTGGCTTTTCAGGGTTTAGGGCAGTGCAGTGGTGTTCGGGCAGTGTAGGGGGTCATGCTGGGGCTGGTGTTTCAGAGTTTAGGGCAGTGCAGTGGTGCTCGGGCAGTGTAGGGGGTCGTGCTGGGGGTGGTGTTTCTGGGTTTAGGGTAGTGCAGTGGTGTACGGGCAGTGTAGGGGGTCGTGCTGGGGCTGGTGTTTCAGGGTTTAGGGCAGTGCAGGGGTGTTCGGGCAGTGTAGGGGGTCGTGCTGGGGGAGGTGTTTCAGGGTTTTGGGCAGAGCAGTGGTGTTTGGGCAGTATAGGGGGTCGTGCTGGGGTGGTGTTTCAGGGTTTAGGGCAGTGCAGTGGTGTTCGGGCAGTGTAGGAGGTCGAGCTGGGGTTGGTGTTTCAGGGTTTAGTGCAGTGGTGTTCGGGCAGTGTAGGGGGTCTTGCTGGGGGTGATGTTTCAGGGTTTAGGGCAGTGGAGTGGTGTTCGGGCAGTGTAGGGGTCTTGCTGGGGGTAGTGTTTCAGGGTTTAGGGCAGTGCAGTGGTGTTTGGGCAGTGTAAGGGGTCGTGCTGGGGCTGGTGTTTCAGTGTTTAGGGCAGTGCAGTGGTGTTCGGGCAGTGTAGGGGGTCGTGAAGGGGGTGGTGTTTCAGGGTTTAGGGCAGTGCAGTGGTGTTCGGGCAGTTTAGGGGGTCGTGCTAGGGGTAGTGTTTCAGGGTTTAGGGCAGTGCAGTGGTGTTTGAACAGTGTAGGGGGTCGTGCAGGGGCTGGTGTTTCAAGGTTTAGGACAGTGCAGTGGTGTTCGGGCAGTGTAGGAGGTCGTGCTGGGGGTAGTGTTTTAGGGTTTAGGGTAGTGCAGTGGTGCTTGTGTAGTGTAGGGGGTCATGCTGGGGGTAGTGGTTTAGGGTTTAGGGTAGTGCAGTGGTGTTTGTGTAGTGTAGGGGGTCATGTTTTAGGGTAGTGCAGTGGTGTTTGGGTAGTGTAGGGGTCGTGCTGGGGGTATTGTTTTAGGGTTTAGGTTAGTGCAGTGGTGTTTGGGTAGTGTAGGGGATCATGCTGGGGGTAGTGTTTTAGGGTTTAGGGTAGTGCTGTGGTGTTTGTGTAGTGTAGGGGGTCGGTGCTGGGGGTAGTGTTTTAGGGTTTAGGGTAGTGCAGTGGTGCTTGTGTAGTGTAGGGGGTCGTGCTGGGGGTAGTGTTTTAGGGTTTAGGATACTGCAGTGGTGTTTGTGTAGTGTAGGGGGTCATGTTTTAGGGTAGTGCAGTGGTGTTTGGGTAGTGTAGGGGTCGTACTGGGGGTAGTGTTTTAGGATTTAGGTTAGTGCAGTGGTGTTTGGGTAGTGTAGGGGGTCGTGCTGGGGGTAGTGTTTTAGGGTTTAGGGTAGTGCAGTGGTGTTTGTGTAGTGTAGGGGGTCATGTTTTAAGATGCAACGCTCCAATACCTGACCAGTCTGCACTACATAAAACTGCAAAAAAACTAAAAATAAAAAGTGTTTTGCACACTATTGTCATTGGGCTATATGTGGGCTACATCTGGGTAATATTTGTGCTACATTTGGGCTCTTTTTTTCTCTGGTGGCCATCTTGGAAGACCTCTTTGTTATGAAGTTTCCTAATTTCCTCATTTACTGCAGTCTCCTCACTAGGAAATGCTTTCAGTTTTTTACTTTGATTCCATCAAGAAGGCATTCAGATGTGTCTCACATTTGCCATAAATTCAGAATGTTAGCACTCTAGTTGCTCATTAGATCACTGTAGTAAAGCTACTGCTCACCAGGGAGTTAACTGGAAGTCTGCTGCTGGTATTGAAAGTGATTGTTTCAGTCTGCATGTCAGAATTTTCTAATGAAATAGAAGAGGATTTGAGATCTCACTTAAAACATGCCCTCATTTTTCTTTCTGCAGCACTAACCATAATTTCTATTTAAAAAAGAACCCCTCATTTTGTTCCGTTTTAAGTATTAACGGTTTATTCCAATCAAGATGGCTTCAGGTGTGCCATACTTTTGTCATAAGTAAGGCTGTTAGCGCTCTAGTTGGTCTTTAGAACACTCTGGTAAGCTGCATTAGAACACAAAGGCATCAACTGGCAGGCTGCTCCTGTTGAAATATAACAGGAAGATATTTGAGATCACACTTGAAACATGTCCTAATTTTTCTTTCTTCAGCACTACCCATAATTTCTATGACAAAATGAAGCCCATCATTTTGTTCCTTTTTAAATTAAATGTTTTAAGTGTTACCAGTTTATTCCAATCAAGATGGCTTCAGGTGTGCCATACTTTTGTCACAAGTAAGGCTGTTAGCACTCTAGTTGTTCTTTAGAACACTCTGGGAAGCTGCAGTAGAACACAAAGGAATCAACTGACAGTCTCTGCCCTTGTTGGATGTACATGTTTTACTGAGAATGTCAGACTTCCTTCTCACATGACTGAGAAAGATAATGTGAATTTACAGAAAATATGCTCTCATTTTAGCTTCTGGGGCACCTTCCAAAACTCTATGGGACAAGCATGTGAAAATAGTTTTCTCTCAAACATGATTCATGATATCCCAGCAGAAGGTTTTTCACAGGGTAAAATCACCTTTGAACACACCACAATTCCTGAAATTAGTATGGTACCATCAACAAATGAATTCTAATGTAACTAAAGTCTGTTATCACCCTTTATAGTTCTCCTTTTGGTAACCCTCAAAATCTTTGATTCACTACAATGCATTTCAATGGGGTACTATCATTTATATTGGTCCCAAGATGGCTGCCAGCAATTCCAGGATGAAGTGCTGACAGCCAATCAGATCTCACGATGACATGTGTGGTTAGGCTCCGCCCAGATATATATGTGATTTTACTTTTGATTTTCTCAGCAACTACTGAACGGATTTACACCATTTAACAAAAAGGGTTCTTTCTGAACCAAAAACTACCTCTTTGCCAAATTTGGTGTAATTCCGTTCAGCAGTTCGGGCTGTAGCCGTGTCTAAAGTTTCCTATGGAAAATTGCATGGGGAAAACACGTTTTGGGACCCCCCTTTTTTCTCGGCCCCCACTTGCCAAATCACCCCAAAACTTTCAGGATAGGAGCGGACCGGAGCGGGCCATAAGTTTTGAAAATTTTGCGAAGATTCGTCAACCGGCGCCAAAGTTATTAGAAATAGAATGTTGTGAATTTCCTATGGATAATAGGTCCTAACTATAACTATCTACTGGCGACTGCCAGTAGATAATATATATATATATATATATATATATATATATATATATATATATATATATATATATATATATATATATATATATATAATAGTTTTTAAATGTAACAATAATCAACAAACCAACTAAGACGAAATTCAATACATAACATCAAACAATACAAAAAATAATCTAAACAATTCTGCATTAAAATAAAACAACACATAGCATACACAATATAACATCACATTTCCCACCCACAAAAAAAGTAAGAAATAAAACTTTCTGTTGTGTAGCTGCAGATCTTTCTGCATCTCCACCTAACAAAAAATAGTACACCACAAAAGAGATTAGAATCCAGATGAAAAAAGCACCCCAAAAATGCAAACATATAAACAATCCAGTTAAAATCCCTAAAAGCAATCCAAAGTCTTTAGGTTCCATAAAAAAAATAAAAAAGTATTTTTGTTTAAAAAGAACCACTCAAGGAAACTCAGAAAAAAATTAAATCTAAGTAAAATAAAAGTGTATAATAAACCAAAACAGATTTCCGTAAAAAAATATCGCAAATTCCAAACTCCTACAGAAATTGTTCAGAAACAAAAACCTGTAAACGAAACGTTAAAGACCCGCCCGCATAAAAGATTACAATCCCAAAAATACAAATACATGACATTTAATCATAAAAGTTAAAATAACAGCGCATAATTTAACATAAAACATTCATTCATTGATATCATGTCGCAAAAAAAAAGCAAAACGACAAAACTGTGCAAAACACTATTAAAAACACATCTAAATATATAAAAAACTCAGAAACAACAATATACCCAACTTTTAAACTAGAATCCTAAATCCCTGCTACCCTAGTCAGAACCATTAAAGATTACTCAAAAAAGGACTTACCTGTCCTGAGGAACAGCAGCACCTAACCACGATATGATTCCTGGAAAAATGACCAAAATAACCAACAGACTACAAAAAAGAAAGGAGCAGTAAAAAAATAAAACTCCCAAATGAGTAGCGGCTGCCAAATGAATAAAAAAAAGACTATCTCCTCATTGTAATCAAAAGAAAATATACTAAAAAGTATAATAAATGTGAAATGAATGTAATACATTTCTTAAATTGTTTAACATGTCAAATAATGTTATAACTAATTTGTTTTTAAATGTGAGGTATAAATTATATCATACTATAAAATATATACAATTATTTAATATTTACTAGTAAAAATATGTTAAAAATGTTTCAAAATGTATTAAAACATAATTAACGTATATAAATTGTAATCAGTGAAAAATAACAATTGCAAATATAACGTAAATTTTTTTACAGTTAAAAAATACCAAACATATTTTATTTAATTCACTTAGGAATTGCTTTTATTTACACTTTAAAAACATTTATTTTTAAAATTTTAAATTGTACAATAAATTTAAAGCTGTAAAAACAAAAAATATGTGTGACATCTTTGACATCTTTTTTTAATATTAAATTTAACAAAAATCCTAAACACTAAAGGGGTGACATTTCCTATTCCCTCTCCAATCTGGGGAAAGTGTTGGCCACTAAAAAAGTAACATTTACTATTCACACTACAAAAAAAAGTAGCATTCACTATTCCCACTACAATCTAAACAAACTTAAGGACGGTGTTGGATACTAAAGAGGAAACATATACTATACCCACTCCGATATAAACCAACTTGAGAAAAGTGTTGGAAACTAAAGGGGTGACATTTACTATTCCCTCTCCAATATAAACCAAATGAAGGAAACTGTTGGACACTTAAGGGGTAACATTTACTAGTCCCGCTCCAATCTAAACCAACTTGGGGAAAGTGTGGGCACTAAAGGGGTGACATTTACTATTCTCACTACAATCTAAAACAACTAGAGGAAAGTGTTGGACACTAAAGGGGTGACATGCACTATTCCCACTCCAAACTCAACCAACTTAAGAAAACTGATGGACACTAAAGGAGTAACATTTACTAGTCCCAATCTAATCTAAACCAGTTTGGAGAAAGTATTGGACACTAAAGGGGTGACAATTACTATTCCCTCTCAAACCTAAACCAACTTGAGGAAGGTGTTGGACACTTAAGGTGTGGCATTTACTATTCCCACTCAAACCAAAACCAACTTGGGGAAGGTGTTGGACACTAAAAAAATAACATTTAATATCCCCACTCCAATCTAAACAAACTTAAGGAAGGTGTTGAATACACAAGTAGTGACATTTATAGTACCCAATCCAATCTAAACCATCTTAAGGAAAGTGTTGGACACTAAAGGGTTGACACTTACTATTCACACACCAAGCTAAACCAATTTGGGGAAAATGTTGGACAATAATGAAGGGGTGACATTTGCTATTCCCACTCCAATCTAAACAAACTTGTAAAGTGTTGGACACTAATAAAGTAACATTTACTATTCCCACTCCAATCTAAACAATCTTAAGGAAGGTGGTGGATACTAAATGGGTAACATTTACAATACCCACTCCGTTCAAAACCAACTTGAGGAAATTGTTAGACACTAAAGGGGTGACATTTACTATTCCCAATCCAACCTAAACCAACTTGGGGAATGTGCTGGACACTAAAGGGGTGACACTTAGGGGCCTATTACGATGGCGGTTGGAAAACCTCCCCGACCGCCATGGTAACGGGAAAACACCGCCCGCAAGGCCCGCGACATAACCGCCGGTCGTATCACGATGTTCCATGCTCGAAATCCAACCGCTGCGGTCAGATCACAGGCTTTAACATTGCGGCGGTTGCTGATGCACACAGCACCGCCAAAAGGAGCATGCCCTGCATGTCCCTGCACTGTGTGGAAGGCACTGCACAGTGCCTGCCACCTGGTACAGGGAAATGTAGGGGGGACCATGGGTACCCCCCCAGTGCACCCACACCCCCCAACACATTGGGGGCCCGCAACGGGCCCCCGCCAGACACTCACCGCATGCCTTTCAATGGCGGTCTGACCGCTGAGGTAAGGCTGGCTACCGCCAGCATCATAATCCTGCCGGCGGAGCCTGCTCTGCACCGCCACCATTATCCCAGTCCTGCTCTGTCCACCAGGCAGGAGTGCGAATGGCAACCGGCAGTAAAGCGGCGGTCAGAATTTCCCACCACCGTCATCCTAATGTGACCGGCGTTTTTCCTGGTTGCGATGGCGGGCGGATGTCCACCACCGGTACGACGGGCACCACCGCCGGCCCGGCGGTGGTCATCCGACCGCCATTGCAACCAGGAAAACCGCTATGTGTTCCCTCTCCAACCTAAACAAACTTGGGAAAGGTGTTGGGCACTAAAAAGTTACATTTACTATTCCTACTCCAATCTAAACAAACTTATGGAAGGTATTGGATACTAAAGGGGTTACATTTTACTATTACCAGACCATTTTAAACCATCTTAAAGAAAGTGTTGGATACTAAAGGGGTGACATTTACTAATTCCACTTCAATCGAAACCAAAATAAGGAAATTGTTGGACACTAAAGGGGTGAAATACACTATTCCCACTCAAAGCTAAACCAACTTGGAGAAAGTGTTGGACCCTAAAAAAAGTTACATTTACTATTCCCATTCCAATTTAAACAAACCTGAAGAAGATGTTGGATACTAAAGGGGTAAAATCTACTATTCCATCTCAAGTCTATACTAATTTGAGAAAAAGCGATGGACACTAAAAACTTTAAGGGGCTGATTTCGATGTCGGGCGGACTTGCTTCCGCCCGACACTGACTCGGTCCTGGGACCGACCGACACCCGAACGGTGGTCCAGACCACCTAATTAGGAGGTGACCGAACACTGTTCAATCGCATTCCTACATTTCCCTATGGGAGCATGCATTACAGAGGTCAACTGGCTGTAATACATGCTCCCATAGGGAAATGGGAGGTGTGGTTCATCCCTGCACCCCGTGGCAGGCACCTCAAGGTGCCCCCCTCGACCCCCAATCGGAGGCTGCACACACAAGGGGGCCCTGCTGGGGACCCCCAAACACGCTTTCCGACATGGTTTCCATGTCAGACAGTCGGGCATGGAAACCATGCTGGAAACCGTGCATCGTAATCCCAAGGGCGGAAAGGCCCACCCTTTGGGATTACACGCTGGTTCCTTGAGTCCGTCGCAAGCCAGCCAGAATGACCAGCTGGTTTCAATTACGACCGGCTGCATCTTTATCAGTTGGTAAGAATTGAAACAGACGATGGCGGTCGGAAAGCCTCCGACCAATGGTTGTACACTTTAAAAAATACAATTACATAGATTTAAAATACCGAAATCATCCATAAAATTGTCATTAAAATGTATTTTATTAGTAATTAAATTCATACATTTACATTTTTCTTTATTTTTGAATATTTTTGAAATTTAAATTTTATTATACCAGTATGACAATTTCATAAAAATAATGAAGCATTTTTTATTTAAACATCCAAATAAAACCAAATACATCTACTACAAATGTAAAAATGTACAAACATATAGAATGAAGAAAAATACAATACATTTCAGACTAATTATGGGCCTTATTACGAGTTTACCGGTGCTGGTGTCGGACCGCCCCACTTCTGCAGCGTCAAACCCATGTACGAACCGCCCGCCAGATCAGGAGCTTTCTTCAGGCGGTTCTTTTGCATTCCCAGGGCGGTGCCTATGAAATAAGCACTGCAATGGTAACATTAAAGGCAGTAGCTGCATGGCATGGACTGCTGCAGTCTATGCTGTGCAGGTATTGGGGTGCATGCACATGTGCCACCCTGTGTGCGTCCACATGGCGTCAGGTGCCAGGGGTCACTGTATAGCCCCCTTTGTTTCCTCTCTGCCATGTTTTTCATGGCGAGCTCACAGCCATGAAAACCGTAGCGGAGAGAAAACTTGTAATATGCTTGGATGTCCCAGCAAGCATATTGCGGCTTATGGTTCGCCATGCAACTGCCAGGGAACGGGGGTTACATGGCAGTTGCAGCGGTCCCAGGGCGGCCCGGTTTTTATAGGGTAGTCGAGAGACCGCCACCATAAGTCTGGCAGTCCATGGAAAGCCTGACTCATAATAAGGCGCTAACTCAAAAAACGAAATTATATACAACAATATTTTCTATGTCATTATTTTTAGCAGTGATATTAAAAACAACACTAAAAATTATATTTTTATCTTCAATATTTCTGTCCACTATATATTTGAAGCCCCGATATTCTTGACACGATATTTCTGTACTATGATATATTTCATCAGATATTTTGTGCAAACACTCTCTTATTCTCATTGTCTTATAGTTGCAAGGAATTAAAAGGCTTATGTCTCACCTTGACAAGTGGTCAGAAGCAAGAACAATGGAACATTAGTTTCTCCTTCCACCTTAACCATGTATGCAATATCCCTATAATGTACCTGACCCTACTGTTTAGTCACGTCATAATAACCACTTTAGTAAGGTTACTGAAAGATTTATGATTTGCTTTACTTCAATACATTGATGACTCTAAGCTTTACTTAAAATCGATGCAGCTGACAGAATGACCATCCTGCTTGAATGTTGCACCATAACCATTCTACCTGAATGTTGCACCATAATGATAACTGCCTAAACCTATCCCTATCATTGTTAGCTTTCTCTCCTTTTCAGCCTACTGTCACTCCTTGCTATTATCTATGATAATGTTGATAATTATTGAATAAAATTCAATGACATCCAGGTTCCTCCTTACCAAAAACTGAATATTGATCCTACATCAAGAACTTGGGGAAACAAATCATCTCTGACCTCAAAATACCAAAGAATTTCTAAAGGGAGTCAGATTTCAAAATTATGCTTCTGTGTCTTCTACTCTCTGGAACTGATTTTGGAAGCTCCCTCCCCTTCAGGCATCAACACATTAAGCTTTACACCACTAAATGTGTCCTGTCGCGTAGTGGTCGTCCAAGCATCATGTCCCACTGATTCCTTCATATCCTGTCCTCAAACCCCCTAATTGTCTACCCTGATTCCCTGTACTTTCAGTGGAGCCGTAAGACACAGTCAATTCCATTTAAGCCACTACATTTTGCCAAGCGGGTGCCATGTTTGTTGTACCGATTCATTAAAACCTTTTGTTCTCAAGAAGAAAAAGAGGCAGTTTGCTTCTTGAAAACAAAGGAGAACAATGGTGTGACATGCTTGGAGTTTTCTCTCAGCATGTGGTTGTCACTTATCTTTCTGGTTTAGGCTCGTGCTTGTGGTTGTTAACAGGAAAAATATGCAAGGAAAGCACCATTCTGAGTATGGTGGTCGTTCTGATGTATATTGACTGATAAGCCTGTGGTGGACAAGCCGTCGGTCAAATGTTTCCAATGACAGAGCCCACTGATTCTCTGTCACTGGAAACCTAGCCCCTCACCAAACTCTAGTTGAGGCTGGGCAATCAGGTCGATGGTGGACAGAGCATCTGCTACATTTTAGCAGATTCCCGCATCCACGCATCTTCAAATGACCTCCATAGTACTGTTAAAGGGAAGAGTGATTATCCCTTCTTGGTCAAGGAAAACACCCAGAAGATTGGTATAGGGGAGGTTAGAGGAACAAGTTTCTGCGTTTCTGCATGGGAAAATTATGTTTTACTAGCAGGAAGAAGGATAATTGCACAAATGCAACGTCGTTTTCTCATGTGCTGCTATGTCCTATGTACAACTCAACATTTGGAAAATGTTGTACTGTCTGAAGCTCATGAATTATGTAGTCCAGTAGCCAGACACGGCCCGTGCAGGTAAGAGCGGTGGGGGGATTCGACAGACGACCACGAGGGAAAATTAAATAAATAATTAATTTTTGCTCGTCGTAATCTGTTAAAATCCTCCCTTAACCACCCCACCGATCTTACCTGCAGGGGCCGCGGCTGCCAGTAGCACTATATAGGCCACATAGCAATAGCTGATCCTCACTGAAATACATGCATTCATAAAAAGCCACCTTCTGTGAAAAAGAGAACAAATGGAGGATTCTCTTTAAAGTGTGCAGTTGGGAGAGGCACAAATTGGACACTACATTTTTCTTGTCACCTAGGGTTAGAGAAGAGTCAATTCTGGTCCTTAGGTCTTTAACACACAGGACCGGCATGGGTTACGGCCCAGAGACACAGGCCAAAAAGGGAAAGTCCAAAAAGAGGTGGCTCTCAAGGAGCCCAGAATTTCCGTTTTGTTCCTGTTCAACTTGAGGTGGTAGTGAAACATCCATTGATCTATCTTGGATAGACAAGAAAATAAAACCTAGAGGAAGTGTCACGTTGGTCATTGGCGATCTTTAAAATGACCTATGTGTCATCAGCATATAAGGAATAGTCGAACCCTTGGGATTAAATTAATCATGCCAGCAGGGCCCTATAAATGTTGACTACAATTGGGTACAATATTTAACTGTGAGTAACCTTGACCATCTAATGGTAAATTCCAAACCCTTGATTTACTAATCCTGATGTTGACACGCTCGTAGAGGAGAAGCCTACTGTAGCAAATGCATTTAAGCCTGCCTAGAATCCCTTTGTGATTTCGGGGTGATTGTAAAAATGTTAAATTATGTTTTAAATGAACATTTATAACCGAACTTAACTCTGTGAATTGGGCACATTTAGTTTACTAGGAGTGAGATTGCCTCTGTTATTGAGTCCCTTAAACTTTCAAGCACTAATATTCCAGAGGCATCCAATAGATATTAGTGTTTACAAAAATGGTAGCTTCAAAAAAGAAAATCATAACATGATCCCTAAATTATTATTATTTTTTTAAATAGAAAGCAAAGAACAACTTTAAGGTACACATGGAGAATCAATTCCTTCTTTAAAGGAGTCTATATTAAATAGATTAAAAAAAAAAAAAATTAAAACAATGCAACAAACAATCAAGGCAATGCACAACAGGATTTGTGATAAGAACATATTCTTGCTTCTGTTCGTGCGCAATTTTGCATTAACAATATTCCAGACTTTAGCTCCTATTTCCTTGCCAGCAGCTGCATTCAAACAGCTTCCATTTTATCAGCCGTACATTTATGTTGACATGGTGTTTGTTATCTCTTCAGACTGGCAAGGAAACAGCTTTGCTGACTGTTGTTTTGCCAGGATGTGACAGATATGTGCTTGGGGTGGTCAATCATTGAGCAATCGCCAGCTGCAGCAGACGCTGAAGCAGTGTTAGAGGAAAGACTGGCTGGAGCAGATGGTAACATGTCAACAGAAGTTGCCTTATTACAGGATGACAGGGGAACAAATGTACCATACATTTTTAATTGTTCTTCTTTTTTTGGCCCCGTCCTCACTTTAGGGATAAGTTTGCAAACCTTACTCTTCTTTACTAGACTGATATAAAGTTGCAACAAATAATTGCTAAGAACAGAGTTCTTTGCGATTTCCTATTTTATAAGTTACAGGCAGTCCACATAGGCAAAGTAGATCATTCCGTAAGTCGGGTGCCAAGTAAAAAAGAAAAAAAGAAAAAAAACAATAACATGATTAAAGTAAGACAAATGGTGGCGTCAAGGGCCTCCCCTATTTCAGTAAAATATTTTGACCATTGGCAAGGTTAGCATGTGTCATACATCCTATAGAAAAAGCATTATAGCTCTTTTATAATGAATGTCATGTCAGGTGTTCCTATTTACTCAGAAAAAGACATTAGTTGCTACATTTGAAATCTAACGATAGCAACAGGCTTTTTGGCTAAAGTCCAGTGACATCTGAAATGGAATTTTAAGACACTGTCATATGCGTGGACCTTTAAATAATCTAATTAAATTAAATTTGAGTAACCGTAAACGTTGACACCCTTATCAGCATTGCAGCGTCAAGTATGTACAAAATAGTTGTGTACAATCAAGTACATGAACAAGGAGAGTAGACTACGAAATCTGCTGAACAAAGGGCGCACCTAAATAGAATGTATGCCACCCAATAAAGAAATATATAATATACATGTAAATGCGCTGAGTGCAAGTTGCTCTTCAATACCTTTGTTGTGTTTGAGGAGGGACTGTGCCCGCAAGAGACATAGCTTCAAGTGGACTAGGGTGCCTCTCTGCTTTCACAACAATGGAATGATTAGAATTTTGCTGTTGAGGAGCCTGTATGTGATTGGAGGTTGCATGGGTTTTAGATAACCCTTTAAACTAAACTTGGAAAAACAGAGGTCCTTATTTTCTTCGGAGAGGACCGACTCTCTTTGGATCACTACCTCTTGCACATTGGGGCGTGGACCCTCTCCCTTCCCTATCACCAAAGTACACAATAGCAGAGTTACGTTATATGTTGTTTTGACCCTTAAAAGTATTGTCCATGTGCTTACACCTTCTTAACATTTTAAGAGATATTCATTCCTATATCCATCCTGAAGGTTGCAGGCTGGTGATCCAGGTAGTCGTCTCCAAAAGACTCTATGATGGAGATTCCCTGTATCTTGGACTCCCACTTGCCTTCTTTCTGCTTCAAGAAGCCATTCTTTAATATCCTCCAACCATGCTAAATTACATTGGCTCTCTGTTGAAATATGTCACTTTTAAGGCACTCAGCTGAGCCCATATGACTATCAATTGTGTAGGAATTTCTGCCTATATACACCTTCGTGCACCCTCAGATAGACTTCCATGTGTCTTCTGACAGTTACTGTCTTCAAGCACACCACTGTGGGATGGCGCTCATTCTCCCACAGCCCTGTAGTGCTCTCCCCATCAGATATTAGTCCATTTCAGATCAAAAGAGATCAAGCATTCAATCATGTCTTTTTGTGGAAATTATAAACAAAGGAATTTAACCAAAGCACAAGAGCTTTAATCTATGCAGCAAGATGCAACTGCATTAAATACACCTTGTTAGTATGTGACCATGTCATTGCCTCTGAAGGATGGGTGTATCATGCAAGTTGTAAGAAAGTGAGCAGTAATTTCTCAAGGTAATTTGTCTGCGCTATGGTAACAGTGGGCACTTTTTCCTTCACATTGTACAATCCTATTGAAACTGGAACTTATTAAACATTCATCAAATGCATATCCTATGTAAAGTGCACTGTGACTATAACTGTCTCTGTCCTTCACTCTGTGATAGCTAGATAGATAGATAGATAGATAGATAGATAGATAGATAGATAGATAGACCCAGTGTTAGAAATGGGGGTCCCTAGTTGGCAGAGGTAGGTACCTTTGTCCAAATAGGGACCCTTGCTTCTAGTCAGGGTAAGGGGGATACACTCCTAAAACAACCCCTGCTCTGTCTGCTCTGCCCCTGGCATGAGCAGACAGGCTTATGTCAGAGGCAGTGTGTAAAGCATTTGTGAACACATACAGTAATACAGTGAAAACACTACAAATGGACACCACACCAGTTTAGAAAAATTAGTAATCTTTATCTAAACCAAAGCAAGACCAAACAACAATAATCCACAATCCAGTAATAAAAATATGACTTCAGATGGTAGAAGTAGTTCAGTTCAAAGCAAATTGCAGATGCAACACTTTTCTCACAAAGTACCTGGGATGCGTCACGCAAACAAACAAAACGGGCCGTAGGGAAGGTGATGCATCGGTTCCTTACACCCAGGGAAGGTGATGCTTCGGTTCCTTGCTCCGGGGGAGGTGATGCGTCAGTTCCTTACTGCTGCGCAGGGGAGGTGATACGTCGGTTCATTATCAGAGAGGAGGTGATGCATCGTTTCTTACTGCGTGGGGAGGTGATGCGTCGGTTTCTTACTGCGTCCCCCAACGATGTGACAAACTTGGTGCCTCGATGCGATGATCCGGAACGATGCGTGGATTCTTGCAGCCGCCTCCAGGCCTTGCTTCGAACTCGGTGCGGTGATCTCGGACTTCGGAGATAGGTGCACTCGATGCGGCGTGAGGCGATTTCTCGAGCCGCGCCAGGCGCTCCGACGATTTCTTCGGCGATGCGTCGGAAACGGGTGCGGATGCATCTCGCTTCTTCAAATTTGTGTTACTTTTCCAGCTCCCAGCAGAAAACAGTCTCTAGAGGTCCAAAACAACAGGAGGCACCTCTTTGCAGGTCAGAACTCCCAGCAAGAAGGTTCAGGGGAGCTGGTGGTGAAGCCTTTGTGTCCCTGAGACTTCAGAACAGGTGGCACGCTAAGTTTCAAGCCCTTGGAGAGCTTCTTTCAAGCAGGGGACACAGCAAACAGCAAAGTCCTTTTCTCCTTTCCTTGGCAGCAAGAAGGCACTGCAGGCCAACCCCAGACAGCAAACAGCACAGGAGCAGTATTCCTCCTCAGCTACTCCGGCTCTTCTCCTTGGCAAAGGTTCCTCTTGATTTCCCAGAAGTGATCTAAAGTTCTGGGGCCTGGGCCCCAATATTTTTACTACAAAATCCTTTGTTCTCTGGTGGCAGAGAAGCCCTGTGCTCAGTCCAAACCGGTTCTGTCCTGTCTGGTGCAGCTTCCTGGCAGGAGGTGGAGACAGCATTGTGGAAGGCAGACCACGCTCATTCAGGTGAAAGGAAATCTCCTCCCCTACTCTAAATGCAGCTCAGATCTATTCCACCCAGCCCTGACTCATCAGGCTCTCTGGAGCCACTGCTCCTCCCCAGCCCCTGTCATCCAAAAGCCAGACATGCAATACACAAACCTAGCAGAGGCACACTGGATGGCTAAGCAAGAAAATACCTACTTTCTAAAAGTGGTATTTTGAAACACAGAATGTAAAAATCACCCTCACTAAAGGATGCATTTTAACATTCTGAGTTCAGGCATACTAAACTTTATTTTCCTACCTTGTTCCCAAGGGTAGTTATGTTTAAAAGATGTTTTAAACAAATTCCCCATTCTATCCCATGGGAACAGGTAGCCATGCAAAAGTGAAAAACGAAATTGGCAGTAATTCACTATCAGGACATGCCACACACATCAGGGCATGTCCTACCTTTCACATACACTGCACCCTGCCCACAGGGGTGCCTTAGGCCTACCTTAGGGGTGACTGGCATGTAAGAAAAGGGAAGGGCAGGGCCTGAAGTCGACATGGCAGTACCAGACTGCACACAGGCTCTGCAATGGCAGTCCAGAGTTACCTTTACAGGTTGCTTAGGTGGGTGGCACAACCAGTGCTGCAAGCCCACTAGCAGCATTTGATTTACAGGCCCTGGCACACACGGTGCACTGTACTAGGGACTGACTAGTAAATCAAAGAGCCAATCAAGGAAACACCAATCCATAACCATAATTTGCAAAGGGAGCACTTGCACTTTGGCACCGAAAAGCAGTGGCAAAGTGCCCAAAACATCTAGACCAGCAAAACAGAGTCGAACTCACAGCAAAAACACAGGAGGCAAAGGCAAAAAATGCAGGGGAGACCCACGCCAATGGTGCCAGGTCTAACACCCAGAAAGCAGTTTTTGCGGCCCCTTCTGAAAGACCTGAATTTCACGCAAGCCCGTGTGGCCCTTAGGTATCTGCAGCTCTTACCAAACGAGCACATCCTTTTTGCCATAACCTCTTTTCTTCAGGCAGCATGGAGGTCAAGACAAACGAGACCTGAATGATATTTTATTGATGTCACATTGTATATTGTGTTAATGTGATTTTACTCAGTCTTTTTATTGATATTTATATATGACACTGTATTTAATGTATTTGCTTTGTGATTATATCTTTTATGGTTGTGACTGTGACTGAATAAAGATTGATTGATGATGATGATAAATAGGTAGATATTTGTATGGGCATGAAATTTTAATGGATGTGCAAAATGGAAAAGTTTTTTTTGACAGTCTTCACAAATGACTATGAAAAGCATGCAACTATGCAAAGTTGGTAAACCTTCAGTGTGCAAATTCCAAAAGACAATAATGACTTTCAAAGCAACCTGCATCACTCTTATACTTATTTAACATCATCCCAATGGTTCTCGGTCTGCAAAAGATATTCAGTACATACCATGAAGATTTATTTTGGTAGCGTATCATACACTTTACACAAATCGGGAACTGTTGGTCTGCTGCTAGATAATAGTGTGTATTGAATTCCACTTCAAGAGGCATACGTGCAGAGAAGAATGCTGCATTCATTTGTAGTTGTACATAGAAATACTGTGAAAAAACAAACTTTCAAAAACATAATATTCGTACAATTTGTGTGATTAAAGTCAAAATCATCTCCTTATTTATCGCAATTTGAAGATAAAATTTCACTTGGGATAAGATGAAGGTACTGTTGGAAGCTTCGGAAACTCCGTGACAGTGGTGTAGCTACCATTGGTGCACCAGGTGAAGTGGCACTTGGGTCCAGAGGGCTGAAGGGCCCATTGAACCCTGATTATTGTTGTATTTCACTACCAAACGATCACTCAGGGGCCCTATTTTAATAACTTGCAGGGAGCCATGGCACCCTTGCTAATCTCTTGCTCTGTGAAGGTCAAAAGGATGAACTTCTCAAAAAGGTGATAGTGGATGAAATATTTGCATGTTGCTACCCTGTTGGCAGATTGCAGAGTCAGAACACACATTTTGAACAATTGCAGCAAACAAAATGGTGCCATCTAATTTGTTGAAATTGGCTCTTTCTACCGAGGTAACTGGATGTTTTTACAATATGTTTTATTTTTGTTGTTTCTCATCTTGATAGGTAAGGTATTCAACAGGTAAGAGGCCAAAACAGAAAATAATCTTCAATGATAAAGCAGTTTCTTATTTAAGGCATTAGGCCAGGTGGTATTGGTAAAAAGCATGAAAGAAAGTATTGTCTCAGCCTTCTCCTCAGATCAAGCCTTGATCTGTTGTTATTCCATGGGAGGTAATGCAATGCTCGGCGAGTGGGGGTGACGTGGTCTTCTAGCCTCAATCCTATTCACATTTTCACTGCTGTGTTCTGTAGGGTTTGGAGTGGCCTAAAATAATATTTTCTTAGGGCCAGGTGTGGCCAGCTTGGATGATGGAACCAGGATAACAGCTAACTCGCTAAAAGTCAACCCGGATAAAACTGAGGTCCTGGTCATCTCCTCTAAAAACAACCCCTGGAACGACCTCTTCTGGCCACAGGAGCTTGGCACCTCCCCTACGCCAGCCCCTGTTGTAAAAAGTTTGGGCATTAAGATTGATGCCAATCTTTCCATGGCCAATCAAGAAGCTTCTGTGGTCGGCACCTGTACGGGTTTAATGAGACAGTTGCGTAAACTTGCCCCCCTTCTCTCACCTGCCACTTTACAGATGATCGTATCTGCCACGATCGTGTCTAGATTGGACTACGGCAATGCCTTATACATCGGCCTCCCTGAGAAACTCATCAGCAAGCTACAGGTGACCTTGAATGATGCAGCTAGGCTGATTTTCAGGCTACCTAGAAGGGCTCATGCTACCCCCTTGATGTGTAAGTTGCACTGGCTCCCGATCAAACAGAGAGCAAAGTTCAAGGGCCTTTGCATCACTCACAAAGCCATTCATGGCCAGGCCCCCGCCTGTATCAAGGAGTGCCTGGGGAATTATGCGCTGGGACGTACTCTTCGGTCATCCGAGGCAGGCCTCTTGGCCAACCCACGGGTCAAAACCGCATCTAAAGGTGGCAGAGCTTTCTCTGTCTTAATTCCCCAACTTTGGAATCTACTGCCTGAGAACCTTTGTAAAGAATCCGCACTCCTCCCTTTTAGGAAACAACTCAAGACTCTTCTGTTTAGGGAGGCTCTGGGCACAGTCTAAATCATCCGCCAAGTGCTTATCGGTGATTGCTGGTGGACTTTGGTCTTCTCAAAGCGCTAAGAGACCTGCTGGTGATTACACGCTATACAAACTTCAGTTAACATAACATAACATAACATAATTCTAAGGTTATTTGGTCACAGGCTCAGAGGGAAAACAAGATATGGAAGAAGGCAGAGGAGATGCATAGATAGGAAGGTTTGGTTTACTGAGATGTGGGAATGTACAGTGAGCTGTTTTCCTAAAATGATGCTTGTTGGACTGAGCACTTTCAGCAGGGTCAACCCCGATTTTTGCTTTCCTTTGCTGAACCCATTTTTGTTGGCTTTTAGGACTCTGCACACTTTACTCCCTCTTACCAGTGGTAAAGTGTTTGTGCTCTCCCTTCTAAATATGGTACAATTGGTGTACAGCTGATTGGTATTTTTTATTTACTTATAGGACCTAGTATATGGTACTGCATGTACCTTGAGCCTGTAAATGTATGCTACTAGTAGGCTGCAGTACTCATACCATCACCCACTAAGGTAGATCCTTAAAACATGTCTCAGGCATGTTATTTCAGCCTGTAGTGTAGCTTTAAACTGTCATTTTGGCCTGGCAAAACAAAACTTTTGTCATGCCTAAACCTTCTTTTTTAATACTTATAAATCATGCCTAAGGTAGTCCCTAAAGGTTCATAGGGCAGGGTGCATGATATGTAATAGTGGGATATGTGTGATCAAGTTTTACATGTCCTGACAGTGAAAAACTCCTAAAGTCACTTCACTGTAGTGAGGCTACCTCTCACATTGACTAACACTGAGTTACTATATCATATTTTATAAGTGCTAACTTTAGATTGGTAGCAGATAGAGAGATACCGTTTACACTCAAATAAATTGTAATTTTAAGGGCCCGATTATGATGTCGGACGGACTGAGTCTGTCTGACATCATTTGGGAACGAGGACTGACCGACCTCCTGTCGTCGGTCCCAATCCAGCAAGTAGGATGCGACCGAACACTGTTCGGTCACAATCATATTCTTTACAATGGTAACATGCATTCTGACTGGAATGCATGCTCTCATTGTAAAGAGCTGACGTGCAGTTCATCCCTGCACCCGGTGGCAGGCACCTCAAGGTGCCTGCCACCTGGTGCAGGGATCAACAAGGGGGCCGCCATCCGGAGGCCTTCTACCCATGGGGGCCCTGCTGGGGGCCCCCAAAGTCGGATTCCCACAGCCTTTCTGTGTCGAAAGGTCAGCACAGAAAGGCTGTAGGAATCTGCCATCCTAATACCTTGGGCGGAAAGAGCCGCCCTTGAGATTACAGGCCCCTTTCCGAATGGAAGATGGAGGTAAGCCATTCGAAATCCTTTCTGACCGACTCCATCAAAATGGGTTGGTCCGAAATTAATCCAAACAGAAGATTACGATGCCGTAGGAACGGCTCCGACCGAGGGTCGGAGCCATTTCCTACAGCATTGTAATCGGGCCCTAAATCCTCTTTAGTGGTTAAGCCGGATTTTAAGTTACACTCTAGATGTTTCTATTCATTTATGAAGGAAAGTCTTCATTTTTTAAAGACATGGAGTCGAGTATTGTACTTCTCTAATTTTGCATTTTATTAACAGCAACAGTCAAGATGTTAAAGAAAACTACAACTCCCATAGGGCATAGCGAATACTAGCTAATGGGAGTTGAATACAGAACGATTTCCAACCAATGGGATAGCAGCAACACATATATCTCTCCACTTGACTGCGAACAGCCCTGTTTTCTGGTGCAAGAAGTTAATGATGATCCACAAACAAAGAAAAAATAGACTAAACAATGAAACAGGCTAGGGTAAATGTACAAAGTTCCTGGCAAAAGTCTTTGAATCTGAGTCCCACAGAGGTAACCAGAACACCAGGGAAGAGCACACCAGGAAGGCCCGCAATAGGAGAAGTGGAGGATGAAGAACCAGAACCAACTGGAACGCCCTTACTATGAAGGTGGTAATGGTGGAGCAACTATCGAGGGGGGGAGAACACCAAGTTAATACAGTGTTGAGGTGGGATAATACTCGCCTTCATGTCTTTAATAAAATTAAGACTTTCCTTCATAAATTACTAGGAAAATCTACATTCTATTGCAAGACCGTGGGCTCTCATTATGCTTGTTCAAAGCAAGCCAATTACAACAGAAGATGCAGTGTGAACAGGTTTACAATAAAACATGTGAAACACATTATCATTAGACCAATCAGCTGATCTCAGAATGTCCTCAAGGCGGAAATCAGTCCAGAAAGCTATAGAAGCCATAGCACCTCTGGAGGAATGGGTACCAAAAATAGAGGTATCAGTACTGCCAAGGGACATAACCCATCTGCCAGAGAGCCAGAGTTGGAGAAGAAACAGGATTGTGGGATTTTCTGAAGGAAATAAGAAGTTGTGAATGAGAGGACTTTCTGAGATCAGTTGTTCTGTGGTCGTACACCTTAAGCCATTGCCCAACACAAAGTTTTGGTTGATTGTGAAAATAACAGTAAAACACAGTGGTTATGTTTGTTTTTGTAAGTTTGTGGGAATAAATTGATGGGACGTAACATTCAGTGCTTTGACATCAGATAGACATTTGATAGAAATAAGACATAACAGCATCATCAGTTTTGCAGACAACATTTTCAGTGAAAGATCAGAGTTATCAGGCAAAGGAATAAACATCTTCAAAACAACATTCACGTCCCACAGTTTATTGTAAATCGGTATAGTAGGATTACAAACTTTTTCTCCCTTTAGAAGTCGACGGACAAGCGGATGCTCTCCCACCGGTTTTCTATTGATATAAGAATGATTCATGGAAATGGCTGATCTGTACAAATTGATGTTACGATAGGTCTTACCTCCACTAGCTTCAGCTGCCAAGAAGTTTACAATGTGAACTACATCCACTGAAAAGGGATAGACATATTTTCCCATACACCAGCTTGCCCAAAGAGGCTAAGCTGACTTGTAAGCCTTGGAGGTACCAGGGCCCAGGATTTTCTAATGTATTCTGAAGCTTCTGGTGAAATAAAAGAGCTGGACTTGGAGATCCCGCTATTTTCCAAGCTGAAAGAGTGAGGGAGTTGTATAAAACTAGGTTGTGAGGCCGTCCCAGTGGATCCAGAAGGAGGTTGGAAAATGACATTAGGAGGACTGGATAGTCTATCGCAAGCTCTAGAAGACAATGGAACTAAACCTGTGATTGCCAGAATGGAACTATCAGAACTAGGTTTTCCAACTGATGTCTGGTCTGAGCGAAGACCTTGTTTATCATCAGGAAAAGCATAGTTGGTCAAGTGGGCCCAATCCTGTAAACAGGCATCTGTAGCTGACGCTAGGGGATCTGGACACCAACTGAAGAAATGTGGAAGATGGGAATTTAGTCTGGTCACAAATCAATCTATGTGGAAAGGACCCCATTTGTGGAGAAGTGACCTGAGGACCGAAGGATGAAGTCTCCAGTCGCTTGAGTCGCAGAGATGGCGGGAGTGCCAGTCTGCTATGGTATTAAATTCTTCTTGCAAATATTCTGCATGATCCAAGATTTTGTTTAGAAGACAGAATTTCCAAAACCTCTTTGCCAGTTCTGTGAGTGACCTGGTTATGGTTCCGCCCAGATGATTGATGTATTGGACCACTGTAATGTTGTCCATGCACAGAAGGATGGAGCATTGCACTCTGTTGTTTGCTAGGCTTTTTATTGCAAAGGAGCCTGCAAATATCTCTAAATAGTTGATATGCAAACTGGACTCCTCTAGAGACCATGTACCCCCAGTCAACATTGGTCCACATCGGGCGCCCCCGCCCATACAGTTTGCATCGGATTCCAATACAAGATCAGGGACTGACGCAAAGATAGTCCTGTCGTTCCAGGCATCTAAATTGTCTATCCACCACTGAACCTCTAGCTGGGATTCTGGATCTAAAGCGATGATGTCTGAGTAAGCTAGACCTCTGCTTAAATGGTAAAATTTTAGTCTTTGAAGGGCACGATAGTGAAGCGGACCTGGAAAAATTGACTGTATGGCGGAAGACAGGAGACCCACAATTCTCACTAAAGATCTGAGGGAAATGAAGAAACTTTGAAGAATTTTAAGAATCTCAGATTTTATGGCTTTGACAATTGACAAAGGCTGATGAAGAGTAGCACTGGAAGAGTTTATCAGAAAGCCTAGACAGTCAATCTGCTTTGTTGGAGTTAGTACTGACTTTTCTTTGTTGATAAGAAAACCCAAATATGACAGAAGGGAACAAGGGAACTTTAGTTGCGATTGAAGAGTCTGAAGGTTTTGGCACATCAGAAGGATATTGTCTAAATAAATGAGGAGACGAATAGCTCGAGATCTGAGGTATGCAACTGCTGGTTTCATTGGTTTTGAAAAGCACCATGGTGCTGAAGAAAGACCAAAAGGAAGGGAGGAAAAACAACATGTCTGTCCTTCCCATTGAAACTGAAGGAATTTTCTGCAGCTGTGATGAATGCGTCCTGTAAGAGATGCATCCTGGAGATCCAATTGGACCATCCAGTCGTGTTGGAGTAAGAAATCCCTGACATGTAGTATTGTTTCCACTTTGAAATGATGGTATACAATGAAATGATTAAATAGTCTGAGATTGATGACAGGTCTCATCTTTTTGTTTTTCTTTAGTACTAAGAAGATGGAACTGAAGAACCCCATTGGATCTGAGGAGAAGTGTTGTATTGCATGTTTTTGTAATAGAGAATGTATTTCTTGTGAAATCGTGTTGGACTTTTCTACGTAGGACTTTGGAAGAGGAGGAAACACAGTTTGAAAAGGCTTTGCATAGAGTTCTATAACATAACCTTGTACTGTGTTTAGGACCCAAGGGCCTGATGGTATCGTTTGCCACTTAGTTAGATAATATAAATGCAACCTCCTACCGTAGGTTGGCCAGAACAAAGACTTGCCTGGTTACGTTTTGCTCTGAAGCTTTTTTGTCCCTGACCTCAATAGCCTCTGCCTCTTTGGGGGTAGAACTGAGGCTTGTAGTCTTGATAAGTGGAGTAGTAGGTGCTGTTGTGGTAGGAGCCTCTGTATCCCTGGTGGTGGTAATTACGTCCGGTAAAGCGGCTCCTGCCTCTACTGCCCTTGCAAAAACCTATTGGGAAAAAACATTTTTAAGAGATTGCTGTGCCTTAAAAACAAAAGTAAAAGTGGTAACATATTTACTGAGCTCTGTGATAAAAGAGTCTCTAAACAAGAGTCATTGCGCCTTCATACCTGGGTCTAAAGTAGCCATACTTGCCAACTTAGGATCTGACTTGAGCGGAAGACTCTTCCTCCTTTTGTGGGTGATGGTGGAGTTTGCATTGCCTAAAAGGCAAAAGGCCCTCGGAATCCATAGAGATAGTTCTTCTGGATCAACAATATCGTTATCCAATCTACCTGCATCCTCCATATCAAAGATTTGAGCTGGGGGACCAATAATATCAAGCAGCTTATCCTGACAGGTGGACCAGGCTTTGGGCACACCTTTGCGGGGATCTTTCCCGAAATTGGAAAAAAAAGTGAGTGGGCATGGAGAATAATCCAGTCCCTCCCAATGGGCATGTGGAAACTGGTAAAAAGAGCGAGGGAGCCTCAGGACGCGGAGAGAAGGCTGCTCCCCAGGGAGTGGCTAACCATCAGTATGAGGAGACCTCGGACCAAAGCTGCAGGCAGGTACAGGACTCGCAGGATATCGGCAAGGTAAGCGGAGGCTGAATACAGCAGAGTGGCACAAAGGGAAACATTGCAGAGTCAGAGCAACAAGCGGCACACTAATATGTAATTGCACAATGAATATGGCGGACGCGGTCTGCATGCAGCAAGGAACGCTGTCCTGGGTGCGTAAGGTGCCTGAATCAATGGCAACACAGCGGGCCAAAAACAGTAAGGCGAACACTTATTAACAGTGCATTAACACAATACCATAAATATCTCATGAAAAAAGCATACATTTTAATGAAAATGTAAATAAGGTACTCATCGTGACTGCGAGCAACAAGACAAGAGGTTTGCTCACAGTCAAGTGGAGAGATATATGTGTTGCTGTTATCCCATTGCTTGGAAATCATTCTGTATTCGTCTCCCATTGGCAAGTATTCTCTATGCCGAATGGGAGTTTTCTTTAAGTTCTTGACTGCTGCTGTTAATAAAATGCAAGATTAGAGAAGCATAATAGGAGCCTTTGGTCTTGCAATAACATTCTGGGCTACCTTATTACACTTAATAAGTAATAACTTCAGTTTGGAAGCAAATAGAGACTTAATTCTTCCAATCATTTGAACTGTAGTTTATAATTATTTTTAATGGTAAAGTCGGATTTTAAGTCATTTTTCTGAAAATGCCACTTTTAGAGAGTTGACATTCTTCTGCCTAAACCAAATGTGTTTTTCAGTGAGTGTCCAGAGTCAAATGACTGTGATGGCTCTTCTGCGGTGTTATGTGTATTCCTTCCAGACAGGGAGCCAAAGGACCTTGGGTGTGGGGGAAGGATGCTCCTCTCCTGAGCAGGATGGCCTGGGGGGTTGTACTCAGCCATTCCTGGGCTTCAAAGAGTAGCCTGAGTGCATGGTACACCCACTTCCTGACTTCTGAAGCTGCCTGCTCTGTCGAGGGGACATGCAGCTGATATGTGGGCCTGCAGGCCCTTTATTACCCTAGATTGTTTGGAGCCAAACCCAGGGAAAAGAGCAGAACTGACCAGAATCAGTTTAGGCAGTAGACAAAGAGAGGGACCCCCACACACAGGCTGACACTGGGTATATAAGAGGTACCCTCAAAACCTCTCATTAGAATACTTCTGAACTTGTGGATGATTCAGAAGAAGGACTGTCCTGCTGTCTGAAGAAGGAAGAGTGGACCTGCTTGCCTTGAACCCAGAATCATCAGAAGTGACTTCAGGGTCCATTGTCTGAGCACTTGTTAGAGCTACAGGGACACATCAAGCTTCCAGAGACCTTTCCTGCAACTGCCCAGCTGACTTGCACCAACTAGACCTGCCTGAGCCCTACTTCTGGCCTCTGCTGGAGTAAGTCTGATCCACAACAGGTGCCCCACCAAGTTCTGGATGCTTGGCTGGCATCAGAGTGTACTCCTCCTAGTTTAAAACTGCAAACAATGAGCCACATTCGAAAATCCTGAGATTTTGGACTCTACATGGCCAAGAGAGGACTTATCACCTTAACAACGACCACCACAACTCCCTCCAGTGCAAAGTTTTGACGGTGATGTGCTGTTCGCCCCAACAGTGACCACTCGTGTCTTTTGCCAATGTGAAGCTCCAGCGGCCTACTCATTGCGCCAACAACAATCTCCTTGTGGTTCTCTCCAACGCAAAGCTCCAGCTGAGGCTCCTGGCATTGACTTAGACTCTGTAAGAAGATAAACTCTCGACCAGATGAAACTGGTCCCTGTATCCCACCCACGCTCCATTGTGGTTGGCCTGACCTTGTGGCTTTGACCCAATCCACCGTGACCAGATAACCGTAAGTGGCGCTCTGTGCTTTTTGGCACTATTTTCACCTGAAACTTTAAAAATTAATACCTCCAGTTCTAGGATTTGATTTGTGTACTTTTTGTGTGATTTTCCATATTAAAATATACTCTATTTTTATAAATTGATTTGAAATTTCTCTTCTGTTTTGTTTTCAATTTATTACCGTTTGGGTGCTGCAATAATACTTTTCACATTGCCTGTAAGTTAAGTCTGACTGTTTTTGT
Organism: Calotriton arnoldi; assembly: GCA_963921515.1. Taxonomy (NCBI): domain Eukaryota; kingdom Metazoa; phylum Chordata; class Amphibia; order Caudata; family Salamandridae; genus Calotriton; species Calotriton arnoldi. The sequence goes on along the minus strand of CAWUFW010000043.1, from coordinate 2,299,145 downwards.
GCCATGCTACCAAAGGGTAAAACACTGGTTTATTTAGTGACTTTGTGGTTCACCCTGACAAGGATTGTGTTTATTACTTGGATGGAACTGTCACCCTCTCAATTAATAACCCAGTTTCTTACACTGCTTACACTACACACTTGTTGAGTGGCTACAGTGCATCTGCTGAGCTGACTCAGTCCTGTTTTCTATCTCAAAGAATTTAGTATGTTGAGCTACCACTAAAACCTCCATCATATATATGCATATAACAGTGTGTGTGCCTGTGCGGTGGTGGTGGTGCCACAAAAAAGCCTATTTTATAGCCATCTTTATCATAGAGGTGAGGTCAAGTCTCAAAAGCATTATTGGAAAACTACGAATCTGCCTATTATGAGGAAAAATCAAAGAAGGCAATCAAGCAAATAGAGAAGACAAAGGTTAGTGATAAATAGGTCTCAACTACATCTCATGCACCGAAAATGTTTTCTGACCTTTCTCAGTATGGTCGAGGGCTTCATCGATGTCTCACAATACTTTAAAAGTAGACATTGGGTGACCATGAGTCACATTTGAGTCAGGTGATTCTCAATTACAGGGAACATTTGTCCTACAAGGACTATATTACACTTCTGTGTTGTGGGATGGGATCAGCATGCAGTTGAAGTATTGAAACAGTCATAACAAAACACTTCAGATGCCATTTTTTGCTGTTCTCATGTCCTTTTTAGCTTGTCACTCAAACCGTGTGCATAATAAAATGTGTTGCTCTGTGTTCACACTTAGGAATGTGGCTGCCCGCCGCCCCCAAAGGGGGCCCCCAAAGGGGGCCCCCTAAAAGGGCGGCCCTTTAGTGCAATTGCGGCACAAGCCTACCCCTCGCTCTAGCAGCAGAGGGCTTCCGCCTGGAGCTCGCTGTTCAGGGGGTGTGGGCGTCACTTCCGGTACGCCCAGGGGGGAGGGAGGGTATGTATACCCCTCTGACCCTCCCAGCGGCCTCTTTGTCGCCAGCCACGCCGTTTCGGAGGTTGTTCGGTCGTCGTGTTTTCGGGGTCGTCGCGCTCGCAGGTTAGTGCAGCTCTCGATAGCACAAAGGGCTAATAACGGTGCTTATAGCTTAATGTCTTCGGGTTCGCGTCCCCTTGTGGGTAGTGAATTTCAATGAAGAGCGTCCATTAGCTAATAAGCCGGGTGCACCACTTGTGCGAGGTGGCGCGTGTTTCATCAATTCCCCTAGCGCGCTGCCCCGTGGCCCACTTGGGCAATGCCCCGTCTCTCCTCTGCCCGCTCCCGGCCCGGCGTGCGGCACGCAGCGCTGTTCCCAACGCTCTTTGCGGCGTCGGGAACAGCGCGGGAGCATCTGTTTGAGCAGGAGAGTTGGCAGTGAGTCGCCCTGTGCACCACCCCCACCCGCTTTGGTGTCCTCTGTCTGGGGCAGTAGGTCTGTTCCCTGCCACAGCCATGTGGTTGTTGCATGGGCCGCGTAGAAGCGGCATTATGGCTCAGGGCGGGTGACACGGGGGTAGGCACAACTCAAAGCTCCTGTTATTTAAAGGTCCCTCCTGATCGCTGATGGGACCTGCACAAGAGCTGCGAGTCGGGTCGTAGGCAGCAGCATGTTGGGGTTGGGTTCAGAGCGTCGCGTTTAATGGTTGGGAGGCGGTGGCTTTCTGTGGTGAGTCTACCTCCCCCCCCGCAATTGTGGGATAAGTCCTCTTGTCCGCCAGCCACGCCGTCGCTGTCCTTGATGCCGTTTGGCTATGTCCTTTGTCCGGGAGCTGAGAAGATAGCGCGGTGAGTGTGCCCCTCCCCTTGGGCAGGACACCTGTTGACCTCGCCCGGCGGGGCAGCTTACCCGGACCTGTGGTCGGCCTGCTATATCCCCGCGGCATTGTGCCTTTAATTGGTGGCACAAAGGCCAGGGAAGGGCCACAAGAGAGCGTGGGCCGCCCGCCACGGTGCAGAGAGGCTGCTCCCGCACTAGCGGGTGGGCATGTGGGGGCGGCAATGGGGGATGGTGGCGGCCCGCCACATATCACTGGCCCGACCGGCCTCGGAACAAAGCCGCTTCCGCCACAGTTATTAGAAGGGGGACCCCACGAATAATAGAGGGACAGGGTGTCACTCGTCGGCCTTGCATTAACTCCGGAACACTCCCTACTGGGCACTACCAAGGGGCGAATATTGCCTTGGGGACAGGCACAGTTCGTATGATACTGCGCCCTCTGCACCAAGTACAACAGAGTCTCAGATACAGGGTGCCGCAGGTCGCATTGCCACTGTGTGGCCGCACCTGGTCCCAGGTCCGGAGGCTATTCTGGCCAGGGGTCGCTTAGGACGGCCCGGCGCTGCTTCGCAACTAGTCTAGATCCTCCCCTTTTGACACATGCCGCCTCCAGCCCAGGCCTCAGCCAAGCACAGCCTCCAGTCGGACCGGGTCACACGTGCAGGGGCAGGCGGTGTGTCGGAGGTGAGTAGGGGGTTCGACTAGACGTCTTCGGTGAAGAGGATATGGCCTAGCGGCTAGGGCGCTTGGACCTCATAACCTAGGGCCCTGGGTTCGAATCTCGGCACCGACCCTCAAAGTCCTGTGGTCCGGGACAAATCGCTTAATCTCCCCGTGCATAACAAAATGTACGCATGCGAGTGTCACAAAACCCATGGCATGTAAAGCGCTCTGATCCCTTCGGGGCAAGCCCGCGCCATATAAAACTTAAGAAAAAACAATGCATGGCTCCCTTTCACACACGTGGGGTCTGTGGCCGAGCTTACAGCACTACCCTCCCCTGATGGTGTCGGGAGTATAATTTTCAGGCAGAGCGGGTGGCTGCGTTCACCGTGGGATGGTCTGCTTTGTCGGTGGTGGGGAGGGGACTTGGGGAGCGGCACATGCGGAGAGCCCACGGCGTGGTGTGCCCGGGCCCCGACGGGAGGTGAGGACAGCGATTGTGGAAAGCAACACAGCCACGGGCTCAGCGCCCCCTGCTGGTGCACCCTTGCTTGCCCTGCTCCCCAGGCAGGTACCTGGCTCTTAGCCGTGGCTCGTGGGGGGTGCAGTCAGCTGCCCCGGCCCCTGTCGGGAGTGGTTGTTGGCAGCGGGGAACAGGTGACACTGTGGGCCTTCAGGAACTGTAGTACGTGGTGAAGAAGGTAGCAGGTAGGGCCTGTGCTGTCGCCCTCCGAGCGGGGAGTAGGGGGCTCTTTGGGGGCCATGGTTCTTTCCCCCTGGGTGGCGCCTTTCCGGTCGGTTAACCCCTTTTCCTGGATGAGCGTGGCGCAACTACTGCAGTACCATCGCTCCAGAGCAGTGGAAATGGGTCCTGCGGGACCAGTGTATTCGCAGCCCCGATGCATTGTGCTGCCGGGCCCCAGTGTAAGGACGTCCAGTGGTTGTACTTGGGGCTAAGCGGGGTATAAGAGCCGGTTTTGGCCATGGGATGAGGCCTGGGTTGGGCAGGCACATGTTTTGGGCTTTCACAGGGGCCTTAGTTTTGCAATCATTTATGCCCATTAGCCAACTGTGGCAAAGAGCCTTCGTAGCGTGTCATGTAATATTTTGTAAACGTTACAAGCAGTATGAAACCATGGTATGGTTGAAATGTTCTCAACGTAAATGTTGTTCCAGAGTATAGGCATGTTAAAGACACAATAAATTGTGTACCGAAATACGCTACTGATTAAAACTACATAAATGTTGTACCTCAACTTGAGTAGTGATGTAAATAATTGACAGGGTTGTTGGATGGCACAATAGGTAGAATTGCCGTAAGAGAAGTTAGTTCATGTTTTCCCCTAACGGCACAAACTGTTTAGGCCACAAGGTGGTTCTGCACGATTGTTCATCAACCTGTTCCAATTTTAGTAGGTTTTCTACTCGCAAATGTGAAATTTTGTGCACCTCTGTAAGGGTGCTCCATGGGCCACGTGCTAGGATGTTTAGTAACAAGTCCACACCTTGCTTATAATATTGTCTCCTTTCACCGGTGCAGGTATCAAGCACTATTAATGCCACAGCCCGGGCTCTGCCACTTGCTGCTCCCAAGGGCCTGTAGATTGGTGGACTTGTTTGAAGTTTCGCTGCTTCGCTGGGCGCTTTTGCTTTCAGTGTTGACAAATGTCCTCTTGGTGTGCTTGTTGACGGCGATTCCGCGCCTTTGAGTGGGCCGGTGATCTTGGCTCATTTTGGCCCATGGGCTCGTTTGCCGCGTGCTCTCCCTGGCGCAGGGGCGGTACTGTCAGGAGAACGCCGAGATATGGGTCCTTCCTTGCTTTGCATTGCTTGAGCAACTGGGGACTTGCGCTCTCCATCGCGGTGGGCATTACATGGAAGTAAGTCTTGCGGGGGGCTTGGTGTTCTTTCTCTTTTCACCAGTCTCATGTTTTCCATCATGAATTGTACTGCCATTTGGGGGCAAACCTGTGTTGACATGTTGGTGGACTTGGGTTCACGCAACGACTGCAACGAGAGGTACGGTAATGGGGGTGAGGTGGCCAGTAGTGTTTGCTTGGCCAGGCATTGGCTGGAGGTGTCTTGCGATTTCTTCGTGGGCTTAGCTGGGCAGGCTACCCTGCACCCGTGTTTTAACAGACTAGGACATGCAGCGGAATTTGTGGCAGGCAGGCGCCAAGATATGGTTCTTCCGATACATCTATGCCTGGTTTAGCATCCAGGCTACGGAGTGGCTGCGTGACACTCTGGTGTTGGAAGTGGTCAGCCGGTTGGTGGGCCTTCTAGATCTGGGTTTCTGGCTCGGGACTGTCCAAGTAAGGGTTCAAGTGCCAGATGTCGGCCCTGGGAGACTATTCACAGACCTGGGGAGCGGCGGAACAGAAAGTAGCTTGTTTCAACCTCTTGGTCACAAGTTCTGATCCTGGTAGGTCCACTCAGCAATTATCCTCCTGAGGTCGATAAAACGAGTACCATGGAGTTGAGTAACAAACATGATGCAGCGCCAAGATACCATTGGGTGAACGTGTTCCCAATTACAGTCAGAAGCGGAAATTGTGAAGAACTGTGGTGAATACAGTGGGCTCACTCAGCAGTGTAGTAAGCGAGAGTTCAGCACTATTTCCATGGGGCTGTAGGGTGGCGCAGGCAACAAAGTTGACAGTGCCAAACTGACAAAGCTTTCATCAGTGCCGCAAGTACAGTGGCATGGGGGCCTCAGGAGAGTAACTAGCCCACTGAACCCTTACTATGTACGGTACAACCCAACTTGATGGGAGGGGGATAGTTTACTTGTGCATTATCGTCCATGAAGCCAAGTATGCATCGCGGGGCTCTGCTCACACTAAAGTGGGCCAAGATCACACAAAGCATAGGATGAGAGTGCGGTGTCAGTCATATATGGCGATTTATGAGAATATGCCAGAGGTAGCGAACATGACATCACAGACTTGATCAGTGATATCATGGTTCATCTTTTGTCCCAATATAGACAATAGTTACGGACAGGCTATGTTTTGCAAAGAATAGTTATTTTGTCTCATCCGAGTGCCTCTTTCGCAGTATAACGAGGTCTGACTCTTTAAAAGGATGAGCCCTTCACCCCCACCTGGGGCATGCGTCACCAGAGGAGTCTCCAGTGGTCATGGGGAATTCTGTGCAGTGCTTGTAGAATGTCACGTACCATTAAGGACATGTTACTACCAAAGTTGGGGCAAACTGGGCTGGAGCAGTAGGTTAAAGTTAAAGCGCAAATAGGCTACAATGTATTAAAGAACATTTGGCATTCCCAGTATTCAAGAAAGGGCTGGTTGGTCTAGCTGGCTGGTTGGTCTAGGGGTAGGATTCTCGCTTGGGGTGCGAAAGGGCCCGGGTTCAGATCCTGGACGAGCTCTCCCTTGTTTACATGATATACTTTTGTATAGGAAGTTTGTTAAAAGGTTGACTTTGAGTGGGTCCGTCAATGCTTTTCTTTCAAGGAACTATGCACGCCAAATTTAATTCAGTAGTTTGGATGGCGCATAAGTCTCAAATCCATCAATATTTCATTGACGATCTGGTGACTCGCATTTAGGGGATATCCATGGTTCTTTGCATGGCTAAGTAATGTTTCCGGTACACAAAGACACCTGTTGCTTAAGGCCCCATGCTACTATTGCTTCAATCTTGGTTTGGTCATACCATATTGGGGGCCAGTCACTTACACGTACAAACCGTCGGTTGGCTACGTTAGAAAGACTTTTCTCACACCTGAGATTATCTGGAGCCCCTATAGCTGAGAAATTCGGAGGAGAGCTGGACAGACCACTGCCTCCAGGGGGGTGGCTGCCCACTGTAGCAACAAGTGGCTAGAGCATAGGTGCATGTAGCACATTTGTTAATGGTGCAGGAGATTTATTGTTTTACTCTAGGAAACTGGGATCTCATGACCAGGTTCTGTCTTTTTTGGCCATGGGTTACCAGCCCAATGGTGGGAAAGTTCAATTTTACATTTACTCTGTGCTATGTTATGCTAAGTACAGCTCCTACCAACAACTACGGGGTTGTGCTAACTGAGCTGTAGGACGGTGGCCCGATTGACCTAGTGAGTTATGTAATCCCTGTGATGTCATGATGAGGTTTGGTAGCACAAGGTAATGGGGGCAGATGGTACTAAGTCTCTCTTGGGTGGACAATACGAAGGGTAATTAAAATAACCTGGTATGGAGTCTCTGCTGTAGTGTGCCACTGTGGGAGTGCGGTTGGCACATTAAATTTACACTGCCTCTGGGATAAGCCAAAGTCGCTGCCTAGCCACCTAGGGGATGGGCAGGAGTCAGCCTAAGTGTGCAACCCCTTCTCCTGACTAGAGAGGCGGGTTTGGCCAGGCTTAGGCGCATACCCTAGCCAACCAGTAACTCCATTTCAACATGAGTAGAGAATGCCTAGGAGTTGTTTGCAGTCCATTCGCAACCGCCCGACAGGGCGAATGTTTTAGGCGTCAAGGTTGTGGATGGCTCTTGTGTGGGAGCCTGGTGAAGAGCTAAGGTCAGGCTAGGATGTCTCGTGCTTTTACCGCACTGTTGAGTCCCATTCACGAGCGGATTGTATCGGGGTGAGCTGGCTGTGGGTCAGGAAGCGCCAAGGCATCAGTAGCACTGAGCGGCTTACAGCCAGAGGCGGTATCCGATGCACGGGGCATTGGTTAGATTAGAGCCCTACTCAGAGGTACCGCCTTAAGTGCTTGGAGGTCTGTTGGCACCGCCTTTCAATGGAAGCCATTGTCTGGCGGGCTGCTCTGAGCAGAGCATTTGCAGGCGTAAGTAACAGTTTCCGCTACCAGTTCAGTAAGTTACTCAGATAACTGGGACAGGAAGTAAGGTGGGCTGGATAACTCTTGCTGCTACCTGCATTGGCACATCTTGTCAGGAGTGAGTGTCAAAGGGATTGCACTTCAGCCAGGTATTGTTAGCACCCATCCACACCAAGCCGAGTGTTTAAGGTCACCCTGTGCCGCATTTGCACAGCAAGTGTAGGCAAGGTGCTTTCCAAACCTGGCACCAGAACACAAGGTAGTCAGGGCCATCTTGCCTGTTGGGTGACTTGTGCAGGCACCTGGGTAGTTGTCGCTCCAAGATGAGGTGAGTTTTCTCCAATAGTGGGCACAACATATGTGTGTGTCTCTGGCCTCACAGCGGTGTGGAGCCTGTCTCATTTAGAGGGACGCACAGGCGAAAATTGTGTACTTAAGGTTCACATGAACAATGTGGTCGTGGTATCTCCTAGCCTACCCACTGTAGGTGTACTTCAGCTAAACAGGGAACTGGGAACCTTGGTTTCCGTTATTTTGGCAGGTTAGGTAGGACTTAGACAATCCTCAAGGTTAGGCACCATATCGCTCAGTGCGCACTGTATTGAATCAGACAGATCCTCTTAGCTGGTTTGCCTAGGGGGTTTCACCTCATAAGGAACAAAGGATGCATGGCATGGGCAGGTGGGCCCCCCCTTGCTCATTTTGACATACCACTAGTTATGACATTCCTGTGCGCCATGATTTAGAAAGCAAAGGGACTGCAAGGTCAAGCATAATCCTCCTCGCCCGAAGAGCCAAGGCAGGCAGGCGGGAGTGGGAGCGGTTACATAACAAGGGGCTGCGGTCCCATAGATGGGGGACACAGGGGTTCAGGCACACACAGTGCTAGAAGGACGGCAGCCAGGTGGGATCAGCAAATAGATGGGGCAATGTGATCCTTGGTGTTGGAAATCGCCCCGCCCAAAGTTGGCACGGGGCTAGGTCAGGTGAGGCAGAGGAACTTTCCCGCAGGAGGGTGAATAGTTCCTGGCACAGGTTCACAGGACAGAAGAGTCTTGGGTTTCTGCAGACACTAGCTGACCCAGGCGAAAGTCAAGGGCTATTGTGATAGAGATGGGGTTCATCTATCACCAGTAGGGAGTGATCTCTTCCCTTAGATTTGCAGGAGGCCTGGAAATGAGCGGTCGCATGTTGTAATGTGCTGTTTGGTGAGTTCAGCAACTACATGGGGCAATGTGAAGCTCTGATGGGCGGAGATGATCCCCGCAGAGGTGGCATGGAGCTAAGTCAGGGGAGGCCATTGAACATCCCTGTAAGAGGGAACTGTTCATGGCGTAAGCTCGCAGACCAGTGGGGTCTGGGTTTCATCAGACACAAGCTCATCCAGGCAAATGTTAAAGGTACTTTGAAGACGACAGGGTCCACTGTTCCCGGTGGGGATGGACTTGTTTCTCCTTGATGTAAAGGAATGTTTGGAAAGGGCAGGTTGCAGGTAATAGGAGGTGCAGTGGTGGGGGGCCCTGGCTGCGACGGTGGCCGCCTCCAGGGCTGTGGCGGAGTTACAGGGCGATCTGGAAGCAGTCTGGTACAGTAAGGGTACCTCTGCGGCAGACTGGTACAGTAAGGGTACCTCTGCGCAGCACAATAGGGGTGCCAGAGCCAAAGACCAGGATCCTCAGGGCAGGGTCCTCGAGAACCGCAACGGCGCCCCATTAGTCCTTCAGGCGGTTGGGGGCCTGACCAACCGGGGGTTTGCCCTGCTACGCTCCGCCCTGAAAGGGGCGTGAGTAGGATGGTAACGAGGGCCACGTGATCCAGTGGTGGATCAACAAAGGTGTAGTGCTGATCGGGTATACATCCCACAGTGCTGGCTCATCAGGCGGGCAGGGGCAGCATTCGTTGGATGGCTGCCTGCCCATGGATCGCCCGTAAGATAACCCACCTTATTGCATACTCTTATATGGAATAAACCTGCGACAAGTTTTTCCCATAAACAAAGTGTCTTGTGGTTTATTTATGCATGTTCACCTATGGGAAGGTGGGGGGATGTTGCCGGTATTGGGACTATGTGGCTGCCCGCCGCCCCCAAAGGGGGCCCCCTAAAGGGCGGCCCTTTAGTGCCATTGCGGCACAAGCCTACCCTCGCTCTAGCAGCAGAGGGCTTCCGCCTGGAGCCCGCTGTTCAGGGGGTGTGGGCATCACTTCCGGTATGCCCAGGGGGGAGGGAGGGTATGTATACCCCTCTGACCCTCCCAGCAGCCTCTTTGTCGCCACCCACGCCGTTTCCCTCCCTTCCTCTTACCCGGCGGCTGGGCTGGTGGGCAAGGTGTAATGAATGTTTTAATGTTTTCTTTTGCGTTGCAGGCGGAGTTACAGGGCGATCTGGAAGCAGTCTGGTACAGTAAGGGTACCTCTGCGGCAGACTGGTACAGTAAGGGTACCTCTGCGCGCACAATAGGGGTGCCAGAGCCAAAGACCAGGATCCTCAGGGCAGGGTCCTGGAGAACCGCGACGGCGCCCCGTTAGTCCTTCGGGCGGTTGGGGGCCTGACCAACCGGGGGTTTGCCCTGCTACGCTCCGCCCTGAAAGGGGCGTGAGTAGGATGGTAACGAGGGCCACGTGATCCAGTGGTGGATCAACAAAGGTGTAGCGCTGATCGGGTATACATCCCACAGTGCTGGCTCATCAGGCGGGCAGGGGCAGCATAGGTTGGACGGCTGCCTGCCCATGGATCGCCCGTAAGATAACCCACCTTATTGGAATAAACCTGCGACAAGTTTTTCCCATAAACAAAGTGTCTTGTGGTTTATTTATGCATGTTCACCTATGGGAAGGTGGGGGGATGTTGCCGGTATTGGGACTATGTGGCTGCCGGTCACCCCCAAAGGGGGCCCCCTAAAAGGGCGGCCCTTTAGTGCCATTGCGGCACAAGCCTACCCCTCGCTCTAGCAGCAGAGGGCTTCCGCCTGGAGCCCGCTGTTCAGGGGGTGTGGGTATCACTTCCGGTACGCCCAGGGGGGAGGAAGGGTATGTATACCCCTCTGACCCTCCCAGCGGCCTCTTTGTCGCCAGCCACGCCGTTTCCCTCCCTTCCTCTTACCCGGCGGCTGGGCTGGTGGGCAAGGTGTAATGAATGTTTTAATGTTTTCTTTTGCGTTGCAGGCGGAGTTACAGGGCGATCTGGAAGCAGTCTGGTACAGTAAGGGTACCTCTGCGGCAGACTGGTACAGTAAGGGTACCTCTGCTCGCACAATAGGGGTGCCAGAGCCAAAGACCAGGATCCTCAGGGCAGGGTCCTGGAGAACCGCGACGGCGCCCCGTTAGTCCTTCGGGCGGTTGGGGGCCTGACCAAACGGGGGTTTGCCCTGCTACGCTCCGCCCTGAAAGGGGCGTGAGTAGGATGGTAACGAGGGCCACGTGATCCAGTGGTGGATCAACAAAGGTGTAGCGCTGATCGGGTATACATCCCACAGTGCTGGCTCATCAGGCAGGCAGGGGCAGCATAGGTTGGACGGCTGCCTGCCCATGGATCGCCCGTAAGATAACCCACCTTATTGCATACTCTTGTATGGAATAAACCTGCGACAAGTTTTTCCCATAAACAAAGTGTCTTGTGGTTTATTTATGCATGTTCACCTATGGGAAGGTGGGGGGATGTTGCCGGTATTGGGACTATGATACTGATCAGGACTACACAAAATGCACTTGGCACCATACTATGCTCAGCGCAGGTTAACATGGACTATATCCGGCACAGTGTTCCAGTGGAAGATCTATTAGTAAACAGATCCTCGCAAGAGAATTATGATATGCAAAGAGTAAATGGCTATACAAGGCTTTCTGGGTGTTTGCCCACTGTTAACCTACTTGTGAGTACTAACTTTAGGGCAGGTCTAACTGGAACCCTTCCAGTGTGCAGTATCTTAGAAGATTAACGGGGGACTTGAGAGTCACACACAAGGGCTAGGGGAAGGTATCATAGTGGTGATTCAGGCAGAACAGTCAGTGCCATGTAAGTGAATCTGCTCTAGAGCACCCAGGGCCTGAGTGCAGCAGATGGTCAGGGTTTCCTGGCTAAGACCAGAGGATGTGTGAACCCTGTCTCATAGGGCACTTTGGAGAGGTGAATATTGCAGAGCACACCTTAAGGTGGTCTTCAGTCGGAACTCAGTGCATTTTCTATATTTGGACATGCCACAAGAGAAACCCAGTTTACTTATTTTCATGGGAAATGTTCCATTGCAAATTTGGGATATCACTGGTCTGATAGAGCTAGTGGGGCATCTTTGCACGTGCATTTAATATTTCAGAATGGATTGCATGCAACTCGGCATGACCAACTTCTCTGATGTCACTGTGCATTTGGAACTAAAATGCAACAAACGCGGAGGTTTTTTCTGAGTTAGGCACCAAGCACGCATCATGTTATAGAGTCCAAAGCGTTTTTTGGTACATATTTTCCTATTTTTTGACAACAGAAGTTGTACGTTTCTCAATCTCTTCGTGCCAACGTAGTGTAATCTCATCTAAAATTTACTCAGTTTCCATGTTTCCGGTCCACTAAAATTAAGCTAAAACAAAGCTCGAATGGATATGCAGTGTGACGCTCCTGTAATATTATATATAGTATTATAGAAGAGCACAGCAGGTGTTAAGCATTCAATTGCTGTCTTTATTAGTAAGGCAATGGGCGCAATTGTTGGACTTCTCTGTACACGCAAACAAACACAAAATGGATGTTTTTTTCTTTTTATGAAAACAGCTGCGCCATTGTGTTTATGTGTATCCATCTCAGATTATTGCACTTCTCTCTAGGACATGAAATTGGAGGGTGTTTATTGATGTTGCTGTTTCTTTATCACTGTCGTAGCAAATCAACCCCCGCAGCATGACAGGGTCAGTGAAGGTTTCTGTGTCAACTGTTGTCTAAGTAAAGCGCCGTTCCCTCAGGTGCAGAAATAATGAATCCCAGAGACTTTGTTAAAAGGTTTCTGCCAGCGAGGAGAATGAAGGAGGCCTAGAGGTGACTGTGAGGAAGCGAGACAGCAGTGTTGGGTCAGCAGGACTCAGAGTGGAAACCGTCTCGCTCCAATGCGCAGTGCTGCTTTCGTGCATTTATACTGCGGGAGGGGAATGTGGTCGCAAAAGGAAATATTCATACACAAATGGCCACTTAGTTTAAAAATCGTTGAGTGTATTTGTTCTATCACAATTGTACAGCACAATTAAACCCCAAGGATTTGCTTGGTGTGGAGTCGTATTTGTCTTTGTGATGTTACAGGTGTTTTAAATCAGATTTACGCTTTCCAATGCTGGCCTTTTTCTGTGTCTCTGTGTTTTCGCTTCCCTTTGTGGTGCGAGCACAGTATTACAGAATGTTTTATCAGTAAGTCGCTTGCTTTGTATAGTCGGCGAGCTTTACATGTTTACAACAAAGGTTGGGATTCTGAATCAGAATTGCTTTGGGAAACATCCATATTTGAATAATCTATATGTGACCACCAGTAAACAGGCAAACAATTAACTAGAGAAAGCAAATGCGTGCAAAACAGCGTTTTATTGATGTTTATGCTCTGGTCCGATTACCACTTTGTGTCAGCTTGTCTATTCTGGTGCCTGTCATTTCAAGCAGGACAGGATATGGGCACGTCTGCCCCTAGAATGCACTCTAGACCAATGGTATTGCCATCAGATTGTGCACATGGGACATGTATTCACGCATGACAGGGCCATAAGGTAGCAGGCCGAGCTGCCTACTCTATCGATTGATCTGGTTGCAGACTAGTGGTGGGCTGAGGGGGAATAAGGGATTAAGTCAGCTTGTTTAATGATGCCAACAGGGATGCCAATTAGAAGTAGGCTTAAATGTACGAAGTCTTTTCACGGGCTCAAAGTCATGCAAAGTGTCTCAAAGTCTTGCAAGGGTATTTACTTTTCAGTGCAAAGGGTATTTTTAGAAAGAGACATTTATTTCCCAGAGCAAATTGCTCTGCTTTACGCCAATTTGCAACAAGGGACGTTACTTAGAATTTTTAAATGTTTGAGTCAAAAAGCACCAACAAAACACAAAGTACTAATGTAAGTTAATGATTGCAGTTAACCAGGACCTCCCGCTGCGGTCTCAGGCTGACAACTGTGGAGTGGGGTGGTGTAAGTCTAGCAGGTCACATACGTGGGAAGCTTTACCTTGGGTCTTGTTTTAATGGAAATCAAACTCCTCCAGTGGGACATGCTGTGGCCAGAAAGGATCCCTCACAGTCAGCTACTTCAAGTCCAAGCACCCACCGAAGCCTTCAGATTTGGTGTCAAAGTCTTCAAAGTAGGCATGTATGGAAGCTGTAGCCAGAGAGGTTGCTTTCTGCTGGGTAACCTTGTTGCCTTGTCTTAGTACAAAGGTTTTAACTTTAGTCACAGCCACTTTTTGGGGCTAAAAAATGTCCAGTAGGGCAAGGTTAAAAGATGTAGCTGGCCGTGTTTCACAAAGTCACATTTTGGTGAAATTCAAAAAATGAAACATTTGCCCTTGTTTCCTGAAAGCACAGCAGAATCAGGGTTGCTTTGGTGCTCCACAGGTGGAAAAAGAAAAAAGCATAAAATATATGTTTTTAGGAGCACTGTGAGGAGTGCCTGTCAATGTATTTACATTAATGATGATTGTATTAAGGCAAATACATTGCCCAGACCCCAGACAGTGCTCTTGAAAGCAACTTGCTGAGCAGTGAGGCCACTGAACAGTGCCTGCCTGCAGGATCTTCCTGGTGCTCTATCACGCAGGTGTCACATCTACTGGGAAACCTGCTATGATACACTGTCATGGGACAGACAGTGTAGGTAACGTACATCAATTACCTTTAAAGTGTGAGCTGCAGTGTGTACTTAAACCATCCACATAGCTGACAAATATATATGGCTGTCAGGAACACCAGTGTGCTATGGCTAGGCTGATAAGTGCATTTTCCATAGAAGAAAACCTATTTTTACACATTATTAAGCCACCCCTAAAGTGTACGTTGTAAGCCCACGGGGCTTGGGGTTTAATATATAAAAAATGGCACACTACATATTGGAAGTAGTGCACCCTCATTGTGACTCAAAATCCCCAAGCCATTTCACTGTGCAGATTTAGCTACATTCTCCATGAACAGGCCTACGTAGAACTAAAACCATTAATTCAGATCTTCACTTGGGAAAATGCTGTATAATATTTCAAAGTTATTTTACACTCAGTTTTAAAAATCTAATTTACTAGCGAAAAGAGATTTGTGACAACATTAGTGGAAAAGAACTTTACAAAAATGAATGACTGCCTGAGAAAAAACTGTCTAGAAGTAGTTTTGTAAGGAAGACATGAATGGTTGGCAGAACAAAGAATAGCCTTCACTCAAACTCTTTTGGCTTGGAGATGTCAAATGGTGCTTACAGTATCTGGCACTATTCATTCCCAGGAACCTCCTAAATTGTCTGTCTCTGGCTCTGCAGTAGGGAAATCTATTCTTGGCCTCAACAGTGGTTCGAGACTTCATTGAAATGGGAAGTGCTTTAGTGAGAGCAAAACCCCCTTCTGATGTAAGAAGGGATTAGCCATTTTGGATTAAGGGCATCCAGGAATGTTATAGTAAAAGAAATAGAAAGGTGAGTATGGGATAAGAAAGCAGACATCATTGGGTGGGAGAAAGTCTCTAATCACTAGATTGTGCACAACATAATCTGGCACCTCACTATCACCTCCTCAGATCATTCCTAGACCTGGGAAGACTACATATGAAAAGGATAGCCCTTATGGAAGAGGCAGGGCTTGAGGACTCCTTGCTCCTGTTGGTACCAAGGGAACCTTTATCCAAGGTTCAGGATCTGACTTGCTGTTTGCCTACTCCAAGAGCACAGAACTAGGGGTGGGTGGAATATTCAAATTCACCTGCGGAATTGGTGGACATTTGGTGACTCCTGTTACTCTTGTAATGCAGAGTTGAGGCCAAATTCTGGTAATTTCTACGTGGTGGAATTTTTTCTCCTGAGCAGCTCCAGAATGGTAAGCTGGCGATGACAAGCAAGATTTGCCATCTCCTAGCGTGAATTCTGGTTGCTAGGAGGACATCCGGCAACATTTTTCTAATGTGGCAGTCACAACCATTTGTTGTCAGAAGGCTGCTGCTTGGGTAGAAAATCTACACGAACTGCAGCAAAATCAGCTCAAGTAGCTGCGCGCTCAGGTGCACCTCTTGGTGCTCTTGGTGCTGATTTTGTAGCATGGAACGCGCTACCAGTACTAAATCGTAGCGCAACGTGCCTATTTCTGCATTTGGTGGAACTCTGTGCAATCTTGTGGAGTTTTTATGTAACTCTGCAAAGTAGAATTCCATGAGTTCCACCCACCCCTACACAAGATGTAGAAGGACTCCTGACTCCAAGAGGGGTCCCTTGACCACAGGGGACTAAAGTCTACAAAAGCTCTCACTGGAGGGAGGCGGGGTGCTTAGAAGACTGACCTGAGGATCTGAGAAATGGAAGAGTGACCATAGGCTGGAGGAAAGTGGGGCTTAGACATTTTTTCAATCACTGGAGGGCCAGGACAGAGTGATGATGCTTGGTCAAAAACGATGCACCTAATGTAGGCAAGAACATCAGGTTCGACCCACTTAGAGCTTTTTGCTATGCTGAAATCTGCTTCAGTGGGATATTGTGGTAAAGGTATCTGACCTCATGGATACCTGCCTGGCTTCTGTTTCCAGCCCTGACCTTCTGGTGGAATTGTAGAAGCAAATATAAGTGACGATGTCCAAATATAAAACTTTGAACCTAGTCAAGGCTACAAATTTATCCCAGCAGAAAGCTGCCTCCGTGGTAATGAATCCAAGCTATGCCCCAGTCAGAGATTTTGGTGCTAAAACCAACAACTTCATCACGACCTCGACAACAACATATCCAAATTTGAGGAAACCTCATGGAATTCAGCCTTTGACCTTGCCCAACTAGAGAATTTTGACTTCCAAAAAGTAGACTCAGACAGAATGTAAAAACATTTATCATGTAACCCACTTTGATTTTTCGATCTCTGCTCCATTTACATCAGTCTGAGATCACATCTAGATCATGATAAACCTGGAATGCAGAATTTACATTGGCCTTTTTCTACGTTTTTTTTACCTTACACCCATAACTAATTATATCACTGGTTCATTGCATCTGATTTTGTTCATTTTAGTGATTTTTGCTTCTTGAATGTTTCTCTTTCAAATTTAATTTGAGAATTACATTGTGTTGTTTTTCTGACTTTAAAACTGTTGGTACTGCTTGAACTTATCACTCATTTCTCTGGGGAAATACCTGCCACTTGAACTATTGCTGTCAGGGTTCGAGCACAGTGTCACTGAGAATTGTGTTTATTAAGCTGTTAAGTCCTTCCCAAATCAATAAAGCACTTTCAAGCATACCACTCTCGCTTTCTGATATGCACTCTTTCTTTTCTGAACCCCAAAAGGTTCTGTTACAGATCAAATCAAATTTTACTCAAAGGCTTTTTTATAGGGGTGTTTTTACATCTCATTCCAGTTTATCTATGTATGTTCTTGCTTAATGGTTTTTATGTGGGTGCCTGTCATGCCATCCAGTTGTGTTAATGCTTTTAAATTCCAAGGTGTGTCTCACTGTGATGCCTAAGTACCCCATGTCCCGTTGTGGTCCTGTTTCTCACCCTTGCTTTTTCCTCTCTCCCTACTTTTGTGCCCATATCTTCCTTTCTGACTCTCCATCTTATCCCATATTCTTCACACTTTATCTTGCTCTTTATTTCTGTCCCAATGATTTCCTCCTGTTGCAGGGATTTTACACATACACAGAACTATGCGCAGGATTATGGGACCTCGGTGTATAGGGGCTAAGCCTTCCCACCACCTAAGTGGCCACGAGCCCAGGACCGACTAGCTATAGTGTTTCACTCGCTCTCCTACACACTCACAGAGAAGCAAATGATTAGACACCCCAGAACACAACACTTCCTACTCTCTCAGAAATCACGGTAACGAGGCAAAACCCTTTCACTCGCACTCTTGTTTTTGTCCACAATAAAGTCTGATAGAGACACGAAATAGTTTAGAATATTTATTTGACCTATTGTGCTCTATAATGCATTATACGTGCCACAACAAGCAGAAAAATGCATAATACAAATATTGTCAGCATAGCAACAAGGCCATATATCATGAAGGGAGATGTCATAATGAAAAGACAATAGAGAGAAGACAGTTCAGCCTAACCTCCCTCCAGTTGCTAGGAATTGGTATTATTATATAACAGAAGATCTCTGGGTTTTGTCAGCAGACCCCATACCTTAGTGCCTAGATGGTATATCTACATCATATGAACCGCATTGCTCTTCTCCCTGGAAAGGTCCCTCTCCAAGTGTGTGTTTCTCATGCGTGCATTCCTGTAATATCAAAATGCTAGTCTCCCACCAGCTGCATTGGTATGTTGTTTCTAAGTGCTAGGGCCTGACCAGAACAGAACAACAAGGGGCATTGTTTATCGACCTTGCTCACAATGTTCAGACTAAACTCCAGGAACAGGCAGAGAACGAACACAGCGAACAGTTCCAATGTGAAAGGCACGGACAGAGTCGTTGCAAAATAAAAGCATCTAGTAACGTGTGCAAAGCTCAATCATGGCTGAAGGGCGCATGCTAACTTAGTGATGTTGATAATGCCCCCACCAGCCATGTGACACTCCTTTCTAAATTTTTCTCCACATTCTTCTCACTTGCATCCACCTCCCTTTCCATACATTGCAGCTGATTATCCCCCAGATCCCTTTTCTCTGCTCTTTATGCTGCTGTGTTCTATCCCTTTTCTTTCTCACTTGACTGTGAATCTTCCAAGGAGAGAGAGAGAGGAAGGACTTTTTACACTTTTTGGTCCAGTGTAAAGTAATCTTTGATCTCCTTCCTTTGTACCTCATTTTTTGCCTATTTTTTAAATGTAGTACTTAATTTACAGTTGTGTGATGAACAGAAACAGTTTGTGCCTTGTTAGTCACGTTTTCAACCAATTACACTCTATCATTAACTATTATTTTACTGAATCATGCAGTATTCCTAAGTTATTTGCTTCACATCCAGGAATAACTACAAATCATGGCGTAGGGTATCTGCTTGCTCTTGATTGTAATGCTATAACATATAAACTTGCTTTCTTACTTACATGGTAACTGCTCATCAGATGATCATGAACTGCTCATAGGTAATGGGCCTGGAATTAGTGATACAGCATGTGAGAAATTGGTTGTTGGCTGAATGGAGTGTTAACCCTGCTCAAGCAACAGCCATAATCCCTGTCAGGATGAACCACAAAAGTCATTAATTTAACCTGTGCTTATCTCTCTCTTAGCTTGGCACAAAAGCAGTCAGACTTAACTTAAGGCAATGTGTAAAGTATTTATGCAGTACACAAACATAAAAAAGTGAAAATTCAACACAAGAAAAATCCCTCAACAATTTAGACAAAAAGTACATTTTAATAATCAATTTGACTATAAAACAACAAAAATCGGAACCGGATCTAGAGTTATGAATTTTTAAAGTTAAAGGCAAATACTAGCACCTGAATGATGAAAGTGCCAGCCACGGACATCTAGTCACGTGAGACCAGGTCAAAGTTTGACTGAGAAGGTAAGTTCAGCGGGGCAAAGCTGCAGGCGGTGTCAGAGAAGGAGGCTTCATCGTCTGGGAGCCACTGAATGAAGTCACGGTGAAGATTTCCATGTGTAGATTTAGTCTCTTTTTTGGAACTCGAAAATCTCCAGCGGGACAAAGCTGGAGGTTGTAACCAATGATAATTCCACAAGGCTAGCTATTCCTTTGGTGAAGGACCGCTGAACAGGATTTGTTGCTGCAGAGAAGAATGCAGCGGGAGCTGCAGTGAACTCAGACTGACTGGCAATGCACCCTGGAGGTATTTATTAGCGGTTGGTCCTGGTCTCCTCTCGGTTCTCACAGCAGTTTTTAGCCAACAATTCCAAAAGTTTGGGTTTTGGCTATCTGGGCAACTTTAGCACCACCAACAAGTGTCCAGAACTGGAGGGTTACCACTTTGAGGGTTAGGACTCGCTCAGGCTAGGTCCAGGTGCAGGTTCAAGATGGTTGGAGCCTTTTCTGTCCCTGAGGTTCTGATCAGGAAGCCAGCCAACTAGCCTTTAAAGTCACACTGGTAGTCTTGGGTTCAGCAGTGGAACAGGGCTCAAAAAGCAGGGTAGGCCTTTGAGAGTTCATGGCAGGCTTCGGGCACCAAAGCAGTCTTTCCAGGTGCAGGAAAACAGTTTCCTGAAGTACACAGTAGGCTACAGCAGTAGGCACTCCTCTAACAGTCCTTCCACAGGCCCAGAACGTGAACTGAAGAGTGGGTGTGAGGGTTCTATTTTTATACCTGATGCCTTCTTTAAAGTAGGAGAGGTTTTTAGAGAAGTCCCTTTGAAGTGCTTCAAGTTTCCTGCCTTCCGTGCCCTGGCTCTAGGCTGGCTGCATGAACAATGCAGTGGTGACAAGTCCTTTGTGTGAAGGCAGGGCACAGTTTATTCAGTTGCAAGTGGGGCTGTGCCCAGCAATGTCCCCATCCTGCCAGTGATAGTCATTCCAGGCACACCTAATCCCTCTGTAGCTTTCTTGGTGGGATAAACAAAGTCCAACTACCAACGACACCTAGTCATGTGACCCAGGAACAGGCTGCAGGCACCAAATTGTTTGGGCAGGAAGATACCAACTTTCTAAAAGTAGCATGTTCAAAATTGTAAGTTAAAATCCGACTTTACCATTAAAGAGTATTTTAACTGACAATTTCTGAGCCACAAAGCATGACATTTTTATCTGTTCCTAATCAAATGCTAGCACTTTTTAAATGTAATAATGAAACGCAGCATTATCCTAGAATGGCCCCTGGTCAGGGAGGCAGGAAATTCAAGTCACTTCTGTGAGGAGAAAACTCTAGAAGTTTCTTCTACTTCAAAGCTGGCATCAAGTATATAAAAATAGGTCCCTCAGATCCACTCTTCAGTACACTCCTTGACCTGTAGATACTACAGAAGAAGGACTGTCCTGCTTCCAGAGGACTGCCGTTCTTCTTGAGTCCTGCCCTGCTGTCTGAGAAGGAAAACTGGAACTGCACCGTTCATCCCAGGCTACCTGCGTGACTGCAAGGGTAGTTATCTGGCCTTCTATTGTGAGCTACAGGGATGCAACAAGCTTCAGAGGCTTCCCTCCAACTGCCCAGCTGGCCTGCTGGCCTGCTGGCCTGCTGCACTGGACCTGTCTAGACCTACAACAGGACCTGTCTGAACCCTGCTGGCCTCTGCTGGAGTTAGTTTCTGATCCCCAAGAGGTGCCTGAACCCTTGGTGTTGCATCAGTTGAGCTCCCCCTGGAAGAAAAGGAGAATTCCTGAATTTTTAGGTTCTTTGCAACCATGAACAGGCCTGGTAGTACCAAGATCTTGCCGCCCGCACAGACCCCAAATGCGAAGCTCCAGTGAAAACTAACTCTTCGGACAGCCAGGGACGAACAGCAACACAAGATTTTCATTTCACGCTACAGCATCAACATCCTGCGTTGACCACCAACGTGGCTGTCCATGACACCCAACAGGATCTTTGCAGTACAGCAACGACAACCCATAACATCTTGCCTGCTCTTCGTGCTACAGCGACAACCATTGGTGATGCTCTCCCTGTTCCTCGCAACTTCCTCACCATGAACTGAATTCTTCGCGCTGAACTTGCATATCTCCAGTTCTACTGATTGGATTTTTGTTGTTTTGGTTTCAAATTATTTATTACACTTTACTCTATCATTGACGTGGGATTTTTTGTGTGTTGTGTTGTCACTTTGTTACTGTTTGAGTGCTGCATAAGTACTTTACACATTACCTCTAAGCTAAGCCTGACTCCTTTTGTGCCAAGCTACCAGATGGTTAAGAACAGGCTACTTTAGTGACTTTTATGGTTCACACTTACTTGTATTTTGGCTGATACTTGAGAAGGGCCCTCATCCCCCTCAACCAACAACCAATAGCCCAGTTTGGGGAAATAAATGCCAGTTTTTGTATGTAAAATCAGTAAAAATGCGAAACTTAAAACTGGGAGGATTCATTGTAATTTTGAAAAGATCTCTAAGCACATTGGATGGATTTTCCTAACAAGATGAAGAGTAGTTTAATCTAGCCCTTAATGTCCATTTTTTGTTAACGCATAACAAACTGTAAATACTCGAAAATTACCTGTACAAAATAGTTCAAACTATATGAGTAAAGCGCAAATAAAGCACATTTTTTTCTACTTCCGAAGTGTGATGAAAACAGAGGTTTTAAAAAAACTAAAGACACTTTACTTGTTGGTGCACAAATGATACATTTTTGCTGTAAACTCACACATGATCTATTAATTGTGCCTTATATAATTTTATCAGTAAATCTGCTTGTGTGTATTTTTAGTGGTCATTTCAACAGAAAAGGTGCTGTTTGTAAATGAAAATGCACTACCACACCATGATTTAGAACTATATTTGCGACAATGTCCTCCAAAATGTGCCGCCGGCTACATACCACACCCTTACCAGTGTCCTGCTGAAATGGTGTGGCTCATTTGCTACACTTATTCTTTGTTTGACACTTGCATTTTGTACAATCCCAATGACTTCAGTAATGTAACATCTCCCTGTTAGCAATGGGATTTCTGGTTGGCTAAGGCTTGCGCCAAAGCCAGGCAGAAACCACCACTCTAGTCAGGGCAAGGGAGTTACACGCTGAAGATAACCCCTGCTCACCCCCTTGGTAGCTTGGCACGAGCAGTCCGGCTTATCCCAGAGGCAATGTGTAAAGCGTTTGCGCAACACACACACACAGCAGCACTAGGCACACCACAAAAAGGAACTCCACACAAGGTTATATAAAAAATAGCCTTTGTATTATCATAAACACATTAGAAACATAATCACACATTTACACTGTGCCAACTGGCACTAGGCAATATTCACAGGGGATTATATACAGGACCAGGCCAATCGGGCCACGGTCAGAACCATCAGAACAGGTAAGTAAATCTAAAACACAACCAGTAACTACTGGTACCATAATGACCTAAGCATTATCACATTAGCATTAGACACCATCCTAAAATATCATAGCATGACATTAAGCAATAAATCACGTTAGGCCAACACCTCATTGGCATAAACACATTACGCATTAGGCCTCACCAGCATAAACACATTATGCATACACAGCCTAAACATAAACACATTATGTCATAGGCATCACAAGCATAAATCATATTACGCAATCACATTAGGCATAAAGCATATAATGCAATCATCATATTAGGTGTAAACATATTATGAAACACCCATATAAGCCTAACCACATGATGCCACCTCTACGGGCATTACCTTAGGGCCTTGTGCCCTACCAACACATAGGTATCCACAATGACCCCCAGGCCAACTGGCCTTTCACTGGGGCTCAAAATGCCCTCTGTCCCAAAATGTCAGGGCTGGCTGCCAATGCAGCAGAATCCCAAACGGGCGCAATTGCGCAGGCCTAAATGTGGCAGCTGCTGCTAATTGCGGTGCAGCTGTGCGGGCAAAAATGTGGGCACTGGCACTCACTAGGCCCTCTGGGCCCCCCTGGGTCCCCACTGGGATTCTCTAGACAATTATGCACAACGTTGCAGCTGTCCGCTCTGGGGCGGCGCAGCTGTGCATGAGAAATCAGCCCAGGCACCACCGTGCCGCTTGGGAGCTTCCCTCTGGGACTCCTCAAAATACCTGCGCCCAAACGTTGCAGCTGCCCACTGTCAGGCAGGGCAGCTGTGACAAATAACCAAAAACAAAAGAGGCACGGGCACCACTGTGCCCTCTGGACCCCCACTGGGGCCCTAAAAGCAAGGTGCCTCACGTTGGAGCGGCCCGCTCTCCTGCGGGTCCACTCAGGACAGCAGGCACCGGAAATGTGCCTCGAAAGGGGCCCTCAATACACCACATAGAGCCCCCACTCACCAGGGCTCTGCTGGCTCTTCTCCGCCGGGCTCCGTGGCAGGTGAGGTGCCTCCACAGGTCCCGCCCGCACTCACCGGGCTGCTCGGGGACTCTGCTGGTGTCCGGGGACTCCAGCAGACTCCTCTGGTCACCGGACTCCTCACACTTCGCCTGGGCCCTCTCCTAGGGCTCAGGACTTCTCCTCACTTCGCCCGGTCCCCTTTCCTGGGACCGGGACTTCGACCTGGAGCTCGCGAGGCTCCGGACGTGCGTGGGGGCGCAGGCCCCACCCACAACCAGGCAAGGCCGCCTGGCTTCCGGGTCACCTGGCCGTGGTAGTGATTTCTTTAGCAGTGAATGCGGGGTGGGCTCCAGCTTCAATTAAAGAGAATTGCGCAGTGGGCACCCGCTCACCAGAACCGGGCAAATGCGGGGTGGGCACCCGCTTACAAATACGCATAATTGCGGGGTGGGCACCCGCCGTCACAATGAGCATAAAGCGGGGTAGGCGCCCGCTCGGTTTGGTCAAATGCAGGGTGGGCTCCCGCTTCTTTCCCCTCAATTGGTGGGAATCCCCACGTCGGGATTCCCTCTGGCAATATCGCAGCTGCGCTGCGGAGCCCTCGCTCTCCCCCTTCTTTGGCAGTTCAAAATATAGCGCTCACAAGGCGCTAGGAGTCCCCAAGGTCCTGGAAAGTTCAAGGAAAAGGTCCAAGGGGCACAGCTGGGCCCAGGGAGGCCAGCACACAGGGTCCTCCAGCAGGGAGACAAGCCCCCATTGCGGTTCCTCCTGGGCCCCCAGCAGCAGCACGCCCCCGTAGCACAGGAACAGCACACCAAAACATGGGGTCACAGCCCCTACATTTATACTCCATTTCCCTTTGTCTGCAGAGCACAGGGCTTGGGGGGACCAGATAGAACTGGTTCTGGAGCACTCTGTTTACAGTGCTCACACCCTTCTTCGGGAGATGGGGGCTCGGCCATCAGACACACCACAGGTTGGCGGAGCCAGCATTGACCTAGGCAGGCACAATCCTATTCAGGGCCAGGGGACTACTCCTCCCACCACTCCAAATGCAGATGTCCCATTCAGCCTAGCGCTGACTCACCCTGCCCTTCCTGGAGCCACACACACATCACCAGCCCCTGTCACTCAAAAGCCAGACATGCAATTCACATCAGGCAGGAAGACACATAGCACACAGAAATGCCAACTTCTAAAAGTGGCATTTCTAAAATAGTTATAATAAATCTGCGCACACCATTGCGTAGCATTTATTATCACTATTCCAAACATACCAAACTTGACCACGCTGCGCCTCTCATATCAGGAATTACCACTGAAACACTCATCAGGGAATCCCCAATGCATTCCTATGGGAGGGCAGCCCCACAGTAGTGAGTAACCAAAATGGCTGTTTGTCACTACCAGGACATGTCACACACTTAAGGTACATGTCCTATCTTTTACCTACAATGCACCCTGCCCATAGAGCTAGCTAGGGCCTACCTTAGGGGTGACTGACATGCAGTAAAAGGGGGGTCACAGACATGGCACACACTTTAGGTGCCACGTCACAGCGGCAGTAACACTGCGCGCACAGGCCCTGCAATGGCAGAGGCCTGGGATAGGTTTGAAAGGCTATTTTGGTGGGTGGCGCAATCAGCGCTGCAAGCCCACCAGTAGCATTTAATTTACCAGCCCTGGGTATATGAGATACCACTTTACAAGGGACTGACAGGTAAATTAAATAGGCCAAACAGGTGTAGACCAATCTTACCATGTTTATCACAGAGAGCACACGCACTTTACACTGGACAGCAGTGCTAAAGTGCCCAGAGTCCTAAAACCACCAACACCATGTCAGAAAAAAGGCTAGGAGAAAGGCAAAAAAAGTTTAGGGATGAACCTGCAAAAGGGCCAAGTCCAACACTCCCACTCTGAAAATTGTTCCAGCACCACTCTTGATGATGTCACTTTAGGAACAAACCATTGGAACAACCTCTAATGTGAATAAGTAAGCTGCATAGATTTTTCAATTTTAATCCCTGATGTACTAATTGCCTTGAACTGTTGTGTGTTTATCTATGTTTATTTCTGATTTTGCCTTGTGCCGCATTTGGCGGGATTTATTTTTCATTGTACTGTTTTACCAGGTTGTGATCTGCATTCTAAATCTATTCTTTCATTTGTCCTTACGGCAGTTGTAGACTGGTGCTGGATGTATTGGGTCTGATGGGCTCTTATCATACCTGATGTAATTACTATTCCCTTCATATATGAAGAGCATCTTTTGCAGGAGGCTTGTGTTCTATAGCCAGCTCTCCATTCTCCTGAAAACTTGTTTGAAATACTAAGAAATTAAAATCTTTACAGATATGGTGGATTTGAAGGGAAGGTAGCTAGGACAGAGATGAAAGAGCATAAAAAACAGCTACTTCTGGAAAATCACTTACGAGAATGTTGACAAATTTGATATGTACCATGTAGTCAAAAGGAGCAGATAGGGTGAGTATTAAAAAAGCACCATCAAATTGAAAAACAATGATAGGTATGAATGAACCCCTCACATTTTTGCTGTAATGAAACAAATCTTGCATCTTACTCTCCTGAAACAAAAATCAATAAGCTAATGAGTAGTAAATGTAAATATTATTAGACATTTCACCTAGCACAGAGACACGGGGAAGCTAATACATTTTATTTACCATATTGCTGAACTATTCATGAAAATCACTCACAGGTTCTCTGTCATTTTATGCTACATATTTTCAAGGATATTTTTCACAGAGGGTTCTGTGACAACAAATAGACAATGAGAACACAGTTGTCCATGATGTTACTCATAACTCGAAGGTGAACAACATTCTCTTTATTTACAGATACCTATCTACAATTTTGTGTCGTCTATTGGTTCCTCACCCAACCAACACTGTGAACAGGCTTTTCAAATGATGGTATTTAAAAAATAGAACTATAGACAGGCTGAAGGAAGCAGACATCTTCCCTAGTATGAAACAGCTTGAAATTCTTGTGTATGGGGCAATTTAATTGTTTACTGAAGGGAAGGCCTTTGAACTCAAGTCAGGGAGGTCGTGGTCTAAAGCAGTAAAAGTACAGGTGCACTGTTGATGCTTGTATGGGCTGCCTTTTTCCTTTTTCAGATGGGTGAATGTGGCACAGCTAAGCATCAACTGTAGTTGGTCCATGCAATACTGTTTTTCATTCACAGAGTAAGTGAGCTACAGAGTGCTGCAGCTAAGTAAAAAGCCAGGTCTTCAGGTTATAGCGGAATTCAAGAACTGAGGAGGCAGCCCTGATGTACAGGCGCAGATCATGCCGAATTTTAGAAGCAAGGTAGGAGAAGGCACAACCATCAACTCTGTTTCTGCATATGCAGTGGGTGTATGCATGTAGGAGTACGATTGAGTGGAGGTGTGTGGTGGGCTTGTGGAAGTTTTTATGGTTGATGAGTTTCGTGGGGCTGATGTTGTGTACGTCTTTGCATGTGTGTGAGGAATTATGTAGGTGGGTATGATACCTGGGAGGCAATGGTACACAAATAGATTTTTTGCTGTTTGTCTATTCACAAGGATTCATTTACTTCAATACAGCAAACACATTGATGCATAGATTGAGCCCAATTGCCAAAAGTTTAGATGGCATTTCGATCTGAGATAACTTAAGGGGTCGTTGTCAGGATATGATAGTTGGAGAGCAGAGCAGTATTTTGATGTTCTTGTGTTTGGCACAATTGTTGATGAAGAGGGAGTCAACTGACCATGTATTGGTGCAAAGTGACCCATGTTAATCACCACTTGAGGCAAAGAGGGCTGTGTGGTTATGCAGTAGAAAGTGTATTATCTGATAGCTAAGGAATTGATCTGCATTGACTGGATACAAATGGAGGTTGACAATTTATAACCTATCTCACATATAAGTACACGGATGGTATAACAATAAAAGGGGGGGGGAAAACATGAAACCTGGAAGCACTGTTGTGTTAAGATGAGAACCCTCACTCACCCTAGGGTGACAATTTATAACGACAGGACCCAGCCGTCAACATAAGGAGTACAGAGTAAGCATTCCATCAAATTAAATGGATTACCAGTGGGGGATTAGAAATATTAGGAGTTAATATCCTCCATCTATTTGCAAGGGTGTTACTCCCATAAGCAGGAGCAGCACCACAGCCATTAGCATGCGTCTCAGTTGAGAGCAAACACTGTGAAGACAAAACTGAGTCACTTTATATCAACACATGGACGGTTGACTCCCCCTGCCTCATCTGTGCTGTACTGACATAAAGGCCTCCTTTTGAATGCTCAACCAGCAAAAAAATATTCATACACACCTAGATAATTCCATCATTTTCTCACAAACAGTGTGATCACTTGAGCACCGAGCACTTATTACGAGTAGTTATTTTTATCAATCAATAAGGATTTGCAAAGCATGGCTAATCACCTGACAGGGTATTCAGGTGCTTGCAGGTATCAAAGGCTCATTCGAACAGCAAGGTCTTGAGGGCCCTTTTGAATTCCGGAAGAGAGGTGATGGTCCGAAGTTGCGCAGTGAGTCTGTTCCAGGTCTTTGTTGTGATGTGAGAGAAGGAGCATCCTCCACTTCTGCTTCAGTAGATGATGGGAATGTGGGCAACTGTTAGGGAGACAGAGCAAAGTTTTCTTGACGTTTGGTGGAAGTTCAGGCAGTGGTTAATATAGGCCGGTCCTTCGTTGTGTAGTGCCTTGTGTGCGTGGGTCAGTAGATTGAATTGACATCTCTTCTGTATAAGCAGCCAGTGATGTTGCTTGAGTTGGGGTATGATGTGGGTTCATTGGGAAGGTCGAGGACAAATCTGGCTGCGGGATTCTGTATGATTTGAAGTCTCTGCAGGAGGTGTGTGGCGATTCTTATGTAGAGAGCATTGCGGCAGTCCAGTCAGTTGGTGATGAGAGCCTGTGTCAATGTGCATCTCCTGTGCAGGGGTAGCCAGTTGGAGATCTTTCATAGCATGCACAGAGTGAGAAAGCAGGTGAAGGTGATGGCGTTGATCTGTGATTTCATGGTGAGCTTGTTAATGATGATTGTAATGTTCCTGGCGTGGTTGGAGGGAGTGGGTGCAGGTCTTAGGTCTGATGGCAACCAGGAGTCGTTCCAAGTGTTGCTATTGTTGCCGCAGATCAGTACTTCTGTCTTGTCCATGTTTAGCTGCAGGCAGTTGTTCTTCATCCAGTCGGTGACATTTGGCATTCATCTGTGCAAGTTGGTCCTGGTGGTGGTGGGATCGTCGGTGACTGAGAGAATGAGTTGGGTGTCGTCTATGTAGGAAATTATGTTGAGACTGTGGGATCTGATGATTTTAGTCAGTGGAGTCATATATGCGTTGAAGAGCATGGTCCTGAGGGATGAGCCCTGGGGGACAACGCAGGTGATATCCTTGGGTTTGGAGGTAAAAGGTGGGAGGTAGATTCTCCTGGTTCTTTCAATGAGGAAAGAGGTGATCTATCTGAGCACATTCTCTTGATCAGCATGTGGTGGGACATGGTGTCGAAGCCTGCTGAGAGGTCAAGGAGGATCAGAGCAGCTATTTCTCCTCGGTCGAGGAGGGTTCGGATGTCGTTGGTGGCTGTGATCAGGGCAGTCTTGGTGCTGTGATTGTTGCAGAAGTCAGATTGGGAGGCGTCGAGTAACTGGTTCTGCTCCAGGTATGTCATGAGTTGCTTGTTGATGATCTTTTCCAGCACCTTCACTGGGAATGGGAGCAGGGAGATTGACCTGCAGTTTTTGAGTTGACTGAGGTCAGTGGAGGGTTTTTGAGTAGTGGTCTGACTTAGGCATGTATCCAGGAATCAGGAAATGTTGCGGTGGTGATAGAGGTGCTGAACAGGGTGGTGAGTTCCTGACCAATCTTTTTGTTTCTGAATTGAAGATGAGGTGTGGACATGTGTCTGTGGGAGCTCCCGAGTGGATGGCTTTCATGGTGGAGTTGGTGTCCTAGGTGGAGAGGAGGTTCCAGGTGGTCAGTCTGTGGTTTGCGTTGGTTGCAGTGGTAGCGTATCTGCCAAGGAAGTCTGTAGGTGCAGGTTGGACTTAGAAGTTTCTGTATATGGTTGCGATCTTGTTGAAAGAAGTCAGTGAGTTTATCACATAGCTCTTGTGAGGGCGTGATGTTGTTTTCGCTGTTGGTTGGGTTTGAGAATTTCTTAACGATGTTGAAAAGTTCCTTGGTGCTGTTGGTGCTGGTTTTGATGCATGCAGCTAAGGCTGTCTTCATTGTTGCCCTCAGAAGGCGGTAGCAGAGGTTAAGGGAGGTCTTGAAGGCTGCTCTGTCAGAGGTGTCCTTGCTGCCACCTCATCTCCACTCCTGCTGGTTTGTGTCTCGTTTCACTGTTCTGAGTTCTTGGGTGTACCAGCTGGCCTTTATGGAGGATTTTCTCTGGTTGCTGGTCATGATTTGGGATGATGCTGCTGGCGACATTGGTGATCCAGGAGTTTAAGTTCTTAATTCCTTGTTCGAGGTTGGTGGCGGTAGTGGGATTGGAGGTGTTGAGGGCGTCCGTCCAGCTGGTCTCTGAAATTTTTTCCACCTGTAGTGGGGAGCTCTGGTCATCTTGGGAGTGGTGGTGCTGGGGCTGGAGATGCTGAAGTGAAAAATGGAGCGGTCGGTTCATGTGAGTTCCGTGACGTGGCTGTACTTGAGCGGTTGTTGGATGTGAAGATGGGGTCCAGTGTGTGTCTTGCAGTGAGCGTGGGGTTGTGGATATTGAGGGTCAATCTGAAGCTGTTCATGCTGTTGAGGAAGTTTGCAGTGTTGTTGTCATTGGGGTCGTCGATGTGGAAATTTAGGTTGCCAAAGAAGATGTAGAACTTGGAGTCTAAGGCTATGGGTGCAATGAAGTCTTCGATGGTCGGTATGCAAGGGTGCCTCTGATGGTCGTCTTGTCATCAGCATGGAATTTGAAGTTGAGGTGTTCCAGGGGGGTGGTGGTGGTGTTGTTGGTGGTGGTGCACTGAATGGTCTCTTTGTGGATGATGGCTGTTCCTCCTCCCAGCTTGTTGGTGCAGTTCTGGTGAGTGATTTTATATCCATTGGGGATCGTTGAGGCAATGTCTGGGGCATAGGAAGGGTTGAGCCAAGCCTCGGTGAGGAAGACAAAGTCAGGTGCGAGAGTGGCAATGAGGTCCCATAATTCGGTGGAGTGCTTGCACATGAAGCATATGTTGCGAAGTAGGCAGTGGAGTTGGTATGTCGCTTCTGGCGTGGTGTGGCAAGAAGTCGCTGTGGTGCTTTGTGTTATGTAGGTAGCTATTCTGGTGCAGGAGAAGATGCAATTTGTGCAGGAGAGTGATCCTACCATAGGGTGCGGGGCAGCATTGGCTAGTTTGTCCGGTGTTCAGGGGATGGAGGACAGTGGCGTTGTATCTGTGGGTGGACCTGTGAGAAGCTGTGGCCTTCATTAAGTAGGTCCTGGGAGGAGGGAGGGAAGCTGGCTGTGGGCGGGGTCAGGCAGGAGTCAAGAAAAAGCAGGCAGGAGCAGCAATGAGGAAAAAGCAAAGAGAAAGCAGTGAAAACGAGGGAAAAGCAAAGAGAAGGCCCACAGAAAAGAGGGGGAAAAGTAAGGAGAAAGCATTGAAAACATGGGAAAAGCAAGATGACACCCAAAAAACAGGGGGATAAGCAAGGAGAAAGCAGTGACATTGAAGGAAAAGCAAGAAGAAGGCACACAAAAAAAGGAGAAAAAGCAAGGAGAAAGTAGGAGCAAGTGCGATGCAGCAGCAGGGGGAGAGCTGGGCCCGGGACCTGCTTTATGATATATGAAGATTGTTTATATAGCTGCTGTCATCCTGTGTTTTTGATTAATTCTTTGATCTAAACAATGATTTATATAAATGTGATTCCCTATCCCACTAGAAACCATTGTCTAATATGAGCCTATTGCCCCTGGTTACAGGTGTTTTTTGCCCCTGTTGCTTATTAGTGACATAAATAACAGCATTTAGAAAAGGAGTTGCTTAGTGTTAGACCTGGCACCATTGGCGTGGGTCTCCCTTCCATTTTTTTGCCTTTACCTCCTGTGTTTTGCTGTGTGTTGGACTCCATGTTTGGTGGTCTAGATGCTTTGGGCACTTTGCCACTGCTGTTCAGTGCCAAAGTGCAAGTGCTCCCTTTGTAATGTATTGTTATGGATTAGTGATTCCATGATTGGCTTATTTGGTTTACTTCTCAGACCCTAGTACAGTGCACTATGTGTGCCCAGGGCCTGTAAATCAAATGCTGATGGTGGGCTTGCAGCACTGATTGTGCCACCCACAGAAGCAGCTGGTAAAATGTGACTCAGGCCTGCCATTGCAGAGCCTGTGTGCAGTCTGGGACTGCCTTGTCGACTTGGCAAGTGCACACACTTGCCAGTCCCTAAACCTTCCCTTTTCTACATATTAGTCACCTCTAAGGTATGCCCAACATACCCCTGTGGGCAGGGTGCATTGTATGTGAAAGGTAGGACATGGCTTGATGCGTGTGGTATGTCCTGATAGTAAAATACAGCCAATTTAGTTTTTCACTATTGCAAGGCTATCTGTTCCCGTAGGCCAGAATGGGGAGTTTGTTTATAACGTCTTATAAACATAACTGACCCTGGGAACAAGATAATAAAATAAAGTTTAGTATGCCTGAACTCAGAATGTTAAAATACATCTTTTAGTGAGGGTGATTTTTACATTCTGTGTTTGAAAATACCACTTTTAGAAAGTAGGTATTTTCTTTCCTAACCATCCAGTGTGCCTCTGCTAGGTTTGTGTGTTGCATGTCTGGCTTTTGGATGACAGGGGCTGGGGAAGGGCAGTGGCTCCAGAAGTCTGATGAGTCAGGGCTGGGCTGAATAGACCTGGGCTGCATTTAGAGTAGGGGGAGGAGATTTCCTTTTCACCTGAATGGGCCTGGTCTGCCTTAAACAATGCTGTCTCCACCTCCTGCCAGGAAGATGCACCAGTAAGGACAGAACTGGTTTTGGCTGGGTACAGACACTCTCTGCCTTCAGAGAACAAAGGATTTTGGTGTATAAAAGAGGGCCCAGACCCCAGACTTTTAGATCACTTCTGGGAAATCAAGAGGAACCTTTGCCAAGGAGAAGAGCCGGATAAGCTGAGGAGGAATACTGCCCCTGTGCTGTTTGCTGTTTGGGGGTTGGCCTGCAGTGGCTACTTGCTGCCAAAGAAAGGAGAAAAGGACTTTGCTGTTTGCTTTGCCACCTGCTTGAAGAAGAAGATCTCCAAAGGCTTGAAACTGAGCTTGCCTCCTGTTCTGAAGTCTCAGGAACACAAAGACTTCATCCCTTCTGTCTCTCTGCATCTGGAACTGCTGTTTCAGCTGCTACAGAAGGAAATTGCAACAGCGACGCAGGCGAGCGACGCTGTAACCTGCATCGAAGCCGTGGGTACCGCTCGTGAAGAGCACGACGCACCGCCCCTACTTGCACCGTAGGCCCGATGCCTGCTGACGCCGTGCCGCATCGACTCCGAGGCCGTCATCGAGGCCGCTGCCTGCACCGGAGCTGAGGACTCCGCTCGTGATGTTCACGACGCACCGTCCTGACTCGCACCTCAGCCCCGATTTCATCGACGCCGGTGCTTCATCAACGCAGAGTCGATTCTCGACGTGGGTGACTCCCAAATGCATCGACATGGCACCATCATAAGGAGCCGACACCTCGCCGCCATTCGTGACGTCACCTCCCCGACACAGTAAGGAACCGATGTCTCACCTCCCCTGCGCTGCAATTAGGAACAGAGGCATCACCTCCCCTGGGGTCGTAAGGAACCGACACCGCCGGTGCCAACAAAGCATCACCTCCCCCACGCCATGCACCATCTTTGTTTTCATCAATTCCAGGTACTGTTCTTTGTGGGTCTGCTTGACTCCGGGACCAACACCGCGCGGTCGGCGCCGTACTTTAGGATTTTCATCTGTCACAACATCGTAATAACTCCAGGTGGAGTTATTTGTTGCTAGGAACTTGATTTAAGTTAATAACCTATTTTTAAGGATATGTTTGCTACTATATTGTGGATTTTTGTTGTTTGGTCTTGTTTTGGGTTTAGATAAAGATTACTTATTTTTCTAAACTGGTGTGGTGTCCATTTGTAGTGTTTTCACTGTGTTACTGTATGTGTTCACAAATGCTTTACACACTGCCTCTGAGATAAGCCTGTCTGCTCGTGCCAAGTTACCAAGGGGGTGAGCATGGGTTATTTTAGGAGTGCATCCCCCTTTCCCTGACTAGGAGCAAGGGTCCCTATTTGGACAAAGGTACCTACCTCTGCCAACTAGAGACCCCCATTTCTAACACTTAGCAATGATAGTAAATGTTTTTATGCAAAAAACATATATTGTGATGGTGGAATGAACCTGATGGAGCATACTGTGGATGAATACAATGTTGCATGACCTAGATTTGCTGGTAAAGTATGTGAGGCGATACCAAAGGGGATGATGGACGGAGCATGAGAGCAAATCAAACACTCACCCCCAGTCAACTGATCTGGGTTTAATCCATCATCATTCTTTAGCTCACTCCACCACCCCAGTTCAGACATGGCCATATGCAAATCAGTCTGACCCTGTGCCTCATGGGAACAGTCCAGCCCGAACTGCCAAGCCATGTCTTCCCTGGACCGGAAACAAGCATCCTGGGACCGGTTTCGGGTTCAAAACCCTCATCAGACAGGCTATCTTGAATCCAGTGGCAAAGTGAGCAAGGGACCCACGTCTGGGCATACCCTGCCAACTTAGGGGCGAACAAAGCGATACCAAAGGGGATGATGGACGGAGCGTTAGAGCAAATCAAACACTCACCCCCAGTCAACTGATCTGGGTTTAATCCATCATCATTCTTTAGCTCACTCCACCACCCCAGTTCAGACATGGCCATATGCAAATCAGTCTGACCCTGTGCCTCATGGGAACAGTCCAGCCCGAACTGCCAAGCCATGTCTTCCCTGGACCGGAAACAAGCATCCTGGGACCGGTTTCGGGTTCAAAACCCTCATCAGCCAGGCTATCTTGAATCCAGTGGCAAAGTGAGCAAAGTATGTGAGGCTCCAGTTTGTTGCGGGGTACAGAGTGTTATTATAGAGTGCAGCAACCTTAGGTGTGGTGGTATACCCTATGTTTGGATACTGTGCAGTTCATTACGTTTTGGTGATAGGGAAGTTTGTTTAGGCTAAAGGATGTGGGTAGTAGTACACAGTGAAATACAATGAGATATTTTACAATGCAGTTGAAATAAAGCGAGGCAGGATGCATTATGTTTGAGTAAGGAAATATGTGGATACATGAGGTGATTCAATGTGGTAGGAGTGTATTCACCAGAAATGCAGGAGGATGTTTTCCCAGTCAACTACTTGAGTTAAGTGCCAAACGCACACAAAGCTTATACTACTTTACTTCCTAATATGGCCACAACGGATTAGTTCTACATTGTAGGAAATGGTTGTAAGCGGGTGTTTTTAAGCATTCATTCAAACAGATGCTAAACTTGCAATGATGTTCAATTTGTTTTTCATTCACTTTACAAAAGATTCAGCGAAACAAAAATGACCAGTGGTGCAGGCAGCCTTTGTCTTTATCATGATTTTGCAGGGTTCTTTTCTAATGTGATGGAATTGCATTTCACAACTAAATCGATGTCAGTGTTAGCCGATTTCCTCAAATGTCTTTTACTAATGAAAACCTATGTAGTATACATGTTTGTTTGAGTTTACAACATGGAGTAGCGACCATTCTAACATGTCCAAAGATAAGAAGGCACATTTTAAGATCTTTCAAACAATGAAGTACTATTCAGATCTCAAATAACAGACTGTCTTGTAGGATCATTTGATTTACAAAACCATTACTCAGTTTGAAAACCCATACAAGAACCATTGATTTTATAAGTGTTATGTATCTTTGGCAGTTAGATAAAAATATCTTTTATTGCCAGAGTGTGTTAACCGAGACAGAGGCCATTGGATTTTCACTGTGAAGATGGATTTCATTTTCAATATATCAGTTTCTTGGAAAAGAAGAAAGCAAGCAGGGTGCAATTTTGCAAGCCTTAATTACATTTTCTTTTCAGTAGGCTTCCGTAGGATTCTGGAAGTTTGCAGATTATTGCATGTGCAATCAGTTACAAATTGAAGCATTGGCAAGAAGAGGAGCCTCCTGGCTTATACTGCTTTCTGGTAAACTATGGATGAATTGCATTTGATAACTTTTTTAGAAGTATGAGTACATGTAAATATGTTGGCAGTGGGTGTACGACGAACTGATGACACTACAGTTCAAAACAAATGGGGTTGGAATGGAATTAGGATATAACCTATATGAGAAATCTGATTATTTATCTCAAAGAAGAGGTTCCCATAAAACTCAATAAAACGTACTGGCTTGTCCCCTGTTCTGAAGTCTCAGGGTCATCAAAGACTTCCTTCTCACCCTGCAGTAGCACCTGGACTCTGCCATCTGTGAGTCATGCCCTGCCATATGGTGCCAATCCAGTCCTAGGCCTTTGAAATGTGTTTTCGGCAGTCAATGAACCATCAAAATCAATGCAGTGGTGACTTTGTGCCAATCAGAATTGACGCATTGCTCTGCGACACAGGAGCCGATCAACGACATGGCTGCAACAGACTGTGGGGGTTGCCGACAGACAGCATGGCTCGACAACAGTGCAGCTTCTGCATCATAAAGGGGTTCTTCCATGAAGACTTCATAGTCTGTGGGGATCGGAACCGACACATTGAGTCCTCGACATCGACGCTTGCTCCATCCAAGGTACTATTTCAGTGGGACCTGCGTTAGTCCTGTAGTGGCCTGCCCTCCATCACGGTTTGCCTAAACTTTGGATCTACCCCAGTCCATCATGACCTTAAGTAACTACTAAGCACTATATGTTTCTAAACACAACTCCAGTTCTACTTATTGGATTTTTGTATTTTTGATCTTGTTTTACTCTAGAAATATAATCTATCTTTCTAAACCTGTTTGGAGTTTTTTTGTGGTGTTTTCATTGTGTTAGTGTGTGTGTGTGTGTGTGTGTATTGTACAAATACTTTACACATTTCCTGACTGCTCTGTGCCAAGCTACCAGAGAGTGAGCATTTTAGTGTGTATCTAGCTTACCCTGACCAAAGTGGTGGTTCCTACTTGAACAAGGTGCATACTCTGACAACCAGAAACCCCAGTTCTAATATTTCTGATCAGTAGTGAGGATAGGACTTGTGTTTGTGCAATACAATATAATAACTTGTTGTTCACTACAACCGTATACTAAGACCAATTCAAACCTTTTTCAAAACTCCCCAAATTGACATCTTTTTGTCCAATACTGATTTTTATCTGCAATGTCTATGGCCTTATCTGGCAATATGGAATTTAAGCTGGCCAATCTGGCAGCCGCGGCCGCTGCAGGTAAGAGCAGTGGGGCGGTGGGGCAAGGTGAGGGAGGATTTCAAGAGACGACCACTGAGGAAAATTAAATAAATAATTAATTTTCCCTGGTGGTCGTCTCTCGAAATCCCCCCTCACCTGGCTACCCGTCCCACCGCTCTTACCTGCAGCCGCCGCGGAGACCTACACAGTAGGCCAGCTCAAGGTGTTCTGCCAGGAAAGAAGGTTTTTCACAAGAAGTGCCAAGAAGGCAGAGCTTCAGACAGCCTTAAAACCAGGGGCAGTAGCCCACCAGACCAACACAGAAGATGAGGTGGAGGGGTCAGAGTCTGAGGAGGAGGAAATAGAGCAGGACCTAACTGGAGGTCTTGCCATGTAGCCTACTGATGTGGGGGGTAACATCCTCTCAGGACTGGAAGTCCACAGAAGACAGGGCAGCAGTGTGCCTTCAAGAAACCTGTCCCCAGACGAGCTGACAGACAGGAGGGAAGAGATTAAACTCAAATTAGATCTTGCCAAACTAGACAAAGAGCAGATCCTTTCTAAATTAAAGCAGGAGCGGGCTCTTGAGGAGAAAAATCTGGCAATGGAAGAGACAAAAATGGCCTAGGAGCTCAGCATGAAAGAGCTGGTCCTCAGAGCCCTCTACGATAGGGGTCCAGCAACAGTAATGGTGGCAGCATACCAGCAGTGTCCATTGGTGAGTCTAGAGTCCAGATACCAAAGGATTTGGTGCTCAGTTACGTAGTGGGGGATGACACAGACAAATAGTTTGCAGCCAATTCAGTGGCTCTGAGAGTGCACAAGGTTCCGGAGGAGTTTATGGAGGTACATGCCTA
Source organism: Calotriton arnoldi (assembly GCA_963921515.1). Lineage (NCBI taxonomy): Eukaryota > Metazoa > Chordata > Amphibia > Caudata > Salamandridae > Calotriton > Calotriton arnoldi. The sequence goes on along the minus strand of CAWUFW010000043.1, from coordinate 2,261,645 downwards.
CAGTGGGGAGGGACACTGTCTTAGCCCTGGAGGTCTGGAGGTAGAGGATCAAACATGCTACACTGCTATGACGGCCATCCTAATCAGTAGCTTTGGACTGAACCCTGTGGGGTATAGGCTCAGGTTCAGGTGCAGCTACAAGATCTCATTACACACCTGGGGGATTTTCTGGGTTGTACCAGCAAGGCACTGAAGGGCTGGGTGAGGGGCAGCAAGGTTGATGATTATTCAGGGCAGTACAATTTAATTTCAAAGGAGCACATGCTTGATATTTGTTTTCCAGAGCTGCGCAAACACCTGGTGAAATAACCAGAGGAAACTTGCTGAGGAGGCAGACCTGTGGGTCAGTACCAGAGTGTCCCAGAAGAAATCTCCCAAAAGGGTGGTCAGGGTTCTCACCAGCTGAAGAAGGGGGAGATAAAAGGACAGCATTCTCTAAAGGCCCCCAAAACCACTCAAAAGGGAAGGGGTCTGGTTCTTATTCCCAAACTGGCCACCAGAAGAAAAACTACCCTGACAAAAGTCAGCAGCCCAGGACTCCCAAGTGCTATGAGTGCTTTTAGTATGGACACTACCAAGGGGATTCCAAGTGTCCAGCAAGAGCACCACCTCCCACTAGAGGAAAGACGCCAGGGGTGGCTAGTGTAGTTCTGGGGGAGGAGTTTGTCCCAGTTAATGGGAGGAGCTTAATGGGGTTACCCTCTTGTCCCTGGCAGTGAGATGGTTCCTCAGATCCATGTGCCCTCAAATACTACAAAGTAAAGGTCAGAATCAATGGGCAAGGTGTTGAGGCTCTGAGGGATACAGGTGCCAGCTTGACTATGGTAAGAAGTCAGCTGGTGTCCCCGGAGCAGGTTATTCCCTATGCATTCCACTAGGTTGTGGTGGCGGACACCCAAGAAGGTCACTATCCAGTGGTCCTGGTTCCATTTGAGGGGGGGGGGGTATTAGGTCTTCTAAATGTTGTTATGAGCCCTGCCATGCCTGTGGACTGTTTTTTGGGTAGTGACCTTGAGTCTACTACCTGGAAGGAAGTGAAACTCAAGGCTCATGTGGAGATATTGGGGTTACCTGAATGGATCTGTGCTACCACACGGTTCATGACTGCCCAGAATGGGAGTCAAAAAGGGCTGGAGCCTGGAATAATGGGCGAGCCAGCTGGTAAGAAGGGGAAAGGCAGAGGGCATGGAAAACCAGCCCCTGAATGTACTCCCAGTGACATGGATCGGGCACCTGCAGTGGCTGGAGTCCACTGAGGAGGACATTGCTTCCCTTGGTGACCTGACCACAATTGCTGGATGGCATGTAGAAGGAGGCCCCACCAAGGAAGAGTTTTGTAGGTCACAAAGGGAGTATCCAAACCTTGAGGGCATGAGGCAACAGGCTGAAGCCCAAGCAGGAGGTGATGCCTATGGGAGTTATCACATTTACTGGTAGGACAACCTCCTTTACAGTGAGCATAAGGCTCCTGTGCATGGGTCAACAAGGGCCCTGGTGGTCTCCCAATGCTGCAGGGCCCTCCCACTGTAGCTGGCTCATGAAATTCCCCTTGCAGGACACATGGGCCAAGACAAGACCTTTGCAAGTCTTGTCTCCCACTTTTGTTGGCCTAGGATCAAGAATTCCTCGGTTGCATTTTGTAGGACTTGTGTGACCTGCAAGGCCAATGGAAAGAGAGAGCAGAGACAGATAGACACCCTTAATCCCTTGCCTGCCATTGGCATACCCTTTGAGAGGTTGGGTGTCGACATTGTTGGGCCTATGGATGCCCAAACTGCATCAAGCAACAGGTTTATCCTGGTTGTGGTGGATCATGCAACTAGGTCCACAGAGGCAATCTCTGTGGGGACCAACCCTGCACCTCCAGTGGCAAAGGTCCTGATGGAGATTTTTACCCGAGTGAATTTCCCCAAGCAAGTTGTGTTTGACAGAGGCATAAACTTCATGTCTGCATACATGCAGTCAATGTGGAAGGAGAGTGGGAGTAACCTACAAGTTCTCAACTCCTTACCATCCACAGACAAATGGGCTTTTTGAGCATTTCAACAAGACCCTGAAGGGCATGATTAGTGGCCCACCTGAGGCCTGAGGAATAAATGGGACATCCTCTTGCCATGCCTTTTGTTTGTCTCAGGAGAGGTACCACAGAAGCGAGTGGGCTTCAGCCTCCTTGAGAAAATGCTGTCAGAGGACCTCTGAGTTTGGTCAAGGAAAGTTGGGAGCAAGCTCCCAGGAAGATCCCCAGGATGTAGGGAGCTACATGCTGGCCTTCAGGAGCCAAATGGCTAAGTTGTGGAAGCAAGCTTCAGCCAACTTAGAAGCCAGTCAGGCTGTGATGAAAGAGTGGTATGATCAAATTCTTCCACTGTGAAATTACAATCTAGGCAGATAGTGTGGGTGATGGAACTGGTGGAGCCCAGGACCCTCCAGGACCGTTGAAGGTAACCAAATATGTGTTCAAACTAAATAAATGTGCTTAGGCCAGGGCTTGTGGCTTGCCAGTACTGCTGGCTTCGACAAACCAAACAGAAAGCCTTGAAATGACATTTCTCACACCCCCCTGCAGGCAGCCTTTTTTAAAATCAAGGGTATAATAAGGGACCAAGCTCAGTTAACCTTCAGTTGGCTTGCAGCATTAGCACCTTGGTGGCTTGCAATTCCAATCCTTGGTTTCCTTCAAAGCAGCTGCATTATGGGGAATGATTGCAGACTTTGGCTTTAGCAGTATTGCAGTTTTGGATACTGTTAATGAAATCCAAAGGTTGATAATATTAGGGAACAGTGTTTCCAGACAGTGGACAGTTACAAAAGTATATATGTCATTGCATAGGTAATGATATATTTTCCATGAATAAGCCTAGTTTTAAATAAAAGCGTTCATTGTATCACCGGTGGGTCAAAAATAGAACTTTCAATCAAAGTTATTTTTGACTTGTTATTAAAAGTCTAGTTGAAAGGAGAAAGTAGAATTTTTATAACTTAGTGAAAAGCAACTTGAAAAAAATATACATTGAGCTGTCTGAGAGAAAACTCGTTTAAAAATATTTTTCCAATTGGCTCTGCTGCAGAGACTGAAAACACATGCTTGGCTGCTTGTTAATGACTCTCCCCTCAGAAGATAATGCTGCAAGTCAAGGACTGGATGTTAGGAAGGCCTGTTGAGCCCCTCTCTTGATTGGCAGTAGCCAGGGTTTTACCCTGCACAAACTAATATATGTGAAAAGTGTCAAGTGTTTCTGTAAGATGGTTCCAGTTAGGAGATAAAACCCAAGAAGGTGAAAAACCGTATTGGCAATCTTAAAACTATTGATTGAAAAATAGAACTAATACCAAAGAAATCAGTAAGGCAACAAACTCCCTGACATTAGGAGGGAGAAAAGAGCAAAGTAATATTTCTAAGTGGAAGCTCCATAAGAAGATCCAATTGCTAGAACAAAATATGGAACAGAAATAGTAGCACGATAGCACAACAAAATAGGGAAACAAATGTGTTGTAACCCTTCTTTTAGCAATTGCCTCTGTTATATATTATTCAAACTGGAACTGACTTCACAGGAAAAAGCACTACTTCCTCTTGTATTTAAAACTCAAATAACATCCTATGAAGAGACTATCTTCCTATCGAAGTGCTGGTTGTAAGGTGTATACATGCCGATTTCCAGAATGTCATGGCGTTCATTTGGTAAATGAAGAAGAATCCCACGTATGAAACCTTTTGTTCTATGCTGAATTCCTGAGTAACACTACCACTCTTTATGCCCAGCACTCCAGAAAGTTCAAGAAACACACAGTTTTTTTTTATTCAACTGCTCAATAAACAGAGAAACATTCTGTGAAAATGTAAATATGCACTATTCCCAATGACTTGGTACATTGGCATTGTTTAAAAGAACAATCTTTTGATCACCCACCGCCCCCAGCCATCTGGAGCCAAATGCAGTATTACGAAATTGTTGGATTGCTTTTGGAAAGACCGCCAGTTAACCGCTGACACCGCCAGCCATCCGCAGACTGCCACGGTCGGGAAAAAGCAGCTGCCATAGAGCAGTACTGAGGAGTTTCACCACTGTCCGTATTACAAGTTGGCTTTCCAACAAGCTGACCGCAGCAGTGGGACCGCCAGCTTCAAGTCGGCAGAAACAAAGGATTTGGGGTGCATACTCACCCCTTTCCTATTCTTCCCATTAGAATGTGAAGTGAATCCCTTTCTCCAAGTCCCTCCTTCACAGCAGCATCTTCACCCCAAAGAACTTTGTGGCAATATACAGGTAAGTCCTTTTTGGTCCATATACCCATTGCCTGGACTGCCAACATATGGTCCAGTGGGTAGGTGGTATTTTTCCACATGTATCATGCCTATATGTACATTTGTGGCATGTGCAGTCATAATATACACACAGGCATCGATAAATGTGGAAAAATATTGACAGCCGCCAGGAAGATCGCTTTAGTCCGTGCGGTCAACTTGTAATACTGCGGTCTTCTGAGGGCTGCGGCATTCGGGTGGTCAGAATCCCAAACTTGTAATCAGGCCCCAAGACAAGTAAAGCAGAGCAGGAGGATATGTCATAAGCCAGCCTCACCTACTTTTTTAAACCAACTTATGGTTTCTCTGCAAGACTGGACTGGCAACCATAATAGTCTAATTCTTTAAATAAGCACAACATAGCAAATGGGCATGTCCAACTTAAAAGAGATTAATTAGGGGTTTTTAACAATAAGTAAATTTAGAAAAAAGATGACAGATTGGTGACCTTTACATCACAATCATAAAGTGATTGATAAGACTTGGAGTAAGACCTGTCACCTTGTCCCAGACAAACATACGCCTTTCATCTACTCTTTATTTTACCAACTAACACTATGTATACTGTTACTTGTTTCACATTTCTATAAGTATTGGCAGAGCAATACAAGCATGCTTACTGCTGACAAGTGAAATGCAGGAGCGACTAAAAGACACAATCATGACATAAAGCCAGTAGAAGGTTTGTATGGAGAGGAGCAAAGATGCCTGTCAGGATAAATGTGTTCCCTTGTGTGCGCCAGATAGACTGAGGCAGTGGTCAGCATAGCATTAAGAGTACTTCAGTATTGCCCAAGCAAACAAGCTCTCCCACACCTTCTTGATAGTCCTAGTGATGTGTCTCCCGGGGTTCTGCAAGCATAACAGGAATGGCTAGATCTTGAAGGGCTGGCAAGAGAAGAATGATGATGGATAAACTTAATCAGGCTTCTGCACATTATGTGGATCCTGATACCTGTGTAGAAGAACCCATCCCACCAGTTCTCCTCTGATGTGACCATAATCTTGTTAAGAGTTCCTGTGAGTGACAGTTATTAAGTGTGCTGCTTACCAACAGCATGGTCGGAGGTACTGTTTATACCTGCATAGTAGCAGCTACCAATGTTCTTCCACAATGTAAAATAAGACATAAAATTGACCGTTACTGCACATTGGCAGCTGCTTTTAAGCTTTATCTGGATTTTGACTTTTCTATGCAAGGGGCCATAATATATACATTGTACCTCAGACGTGTGCTCCCAGTTTGAGCACCTCCGGGGCACAATGGTATTACAGAAGGTGCCGCAGATGCTTGTGGTCCCTTCTGTTATACTGATGGCGCTGGTGCACATCCAGTGCCAGAGCTATCATGAGAGATTGCTCCCTTATTTGCATGGGGTTGTGGCCTCATGCAAATGAGGGAATCTCTTTGCCTCTGCACCTGCACTATAGAATAGATGCAGACGCAAACGCAGACGCAAACAGACCCTTAGGAAGTGTACTCACAGTGTGCCACAAAAGGTGATGCACTGTCAGTGCGTCTCCTAAAGGCCGCCCTCCAGAGGTGTGACACAGGGCTCCATGGACTCCCCAGACATCCCTCTGAAGGTGGGTGCAGTCATTCACTGAAACCACATGCAAGGGGATCTATAACCCCTTTGCCGGCAGGTGCAGTCATTCACTGAAACCACATGCCAGCGGATCTCTAACCCCTCTGTAAAGTGCAGGAGGGTTGAAGCCTGCATTGAGAATGGAGGAGCGGCTTTCAAGCAGCCTCTCCGTATTTCAGTGAATGAGCTGCTTTCAGGGCAGCATGAGTTTGCAGCTGTCCTGGGGACAGTGCTCCCTATGCGTAATATGGCCCAAGGACCAAAGCTATGAATTCCTTGGTGTAATTAACAAGCACACTCATAAATGCACAGTAGTTTACAAAATGTACCCATTCATCCAGGCAATCAATTAACATTATGGCTGGGCAAACTCAGAAAATATCATTCTAGGTGGGAAAGGGTCTCCAAATGTTCATGATTATATTCAAAGGGAGGGATGAGGACGGTTGGGCTGTTGAAGTGGAAGGGATTCTACTGGAAGGGGACGTTATTGTGTAAGGCTCAGCAGGGAAGGAACATTTCAGCGGGTGGAGGATCAGCAAGGTCACAGGTGCTCCGGATTGTGGCTAAGGACCCAACAGCAGGGAAACGGGGAATAGTTGTTAAGGGGTGCCATTGAAACACAACTGGCGGCGGACTACGAAAGCTTCATTTTTTTCACTGATTTGCTCTTTGCCACGCATCATAAGTTTAAAAAGGAGACAAATTTTAAAAGCAAGAACATGGCATCTTTGCCTGGCAGTGAACACGATTTAGCATTGAGCCATGGTTTAAACTTAAGTGAGGACATTTTCTGTGGGAAAATTATTTTTTTCTCATTGGTTGCACCTGTTGTTATTTAGTGCAAGGTAATCGCGTAAAGTTAGGTTCCATTTTTTTTGCATGACTTTAGATAAAGTTGGTTTGTGTGCAATTCTAGGGTTTTTGCGTTTTCACTCGGCAGTTTCCACAATATTGCGACATGTAGCTCCACTTTGCAGTGAGCAGGTACCTATTCTAGGGCACTACAATCAAAATTCCACTCAACTATCCAGAGCCTGCTTTGCTCAAGTCTAATTACAAGTGACGGAAAGCAAATGGTGTCTCAAGGACATTACTCTCTCTTTTCATTTATATATATTTTTTAAAGTCACTCCTAGTTGGAGTTTAGAGCAGATTATGGAAGGCACCAATCCTTGTTTCCACCAACATTCTGAATATAATCGATACCAAGGTAAATTATATGCACTCTATTGAGAACTGTTATATCAGCTGAAGCCATCAACACAAGACCTGGCACTGCTGAGATTAGTCTGCAGAAAGGAAAGAAGGCCTTTCTTAGAGGAGCCCAAATGAAGTCCTGGAGCGTTATGTAATTGGAATGGTGCACCAGGTGCACTATGGCTCCAGGCAGGATAACAACTTAGGGAGCAAGGCAAACACTCTCTGGACAGATGCCAACCTGGGTCACTGGGCAAAGGGAGAGAAAATGTCCCTTGCTAATGGCATTCCAATATGTGATGTGACACACTTGTGAAGACCCAGGGGCCCTATGGTTGCCACCTTCAGTTGTTACAGTGAAATTGTTGAGAAACCGTAGTTTAGCCATTGCTTGTTGTTTACAATATGGTACTGTGTATCCACCGTCGTGACTTTGAGTGGCCTGGGAGATACTCTCAATCAAAACTGACTATTTCACACCTGTTAAATTTGTAGATCTTACCTTGCCTTGTTATTTATGTAGTTTTCAGAAAACAGAAAAATGCCAGATTCTAAGTGTCAACCAGAATCATCGCTAAAAGGGACATCTGAAGAAAGGAGTGTGACACAGGGGCATCAGGGGAGGTATTTGATAGTAGTATCTGCTCAGGCTGCATCCAAATTTGCCACCTAGTTGACACAATCCTCTTCATGTCCCCACACAAGAGCTTTGCGCTAAAAATACGCTTAGTCTGTTTAGTTCCGCAGTAAACATGAAGTCAGGCACAAGTGTTTGTGCTCGAATTGGATTTCTTAGCACCTGGTTCTTGTCAGCCCAAATTCCTTATGTACACACTGCAAGAAGAAGGATACTGTACAGTAAAAGCAGTCAGTAGATTCTGTGTGTTGGCCTCCATTTCCCAATAGAGACCTTGGGATGAAGCATAAAAGCTCTCCAGACTGATGCTGCTACTTTGTGATAAAAAACTTTCCGAACTTCAATGCTTCAGCAAAGGACAATGGTATATCTTAGGTAGCATCAAATGCATAAGACCTTCTGTGGCAAAATGGTTATTTTCAACCCATTACTATACATGGCACTAATGGTATGGTACCGGTATATCAAAACGAAAATATTGTCTGACAGAAATGCGGTACCCCAAATATTGTGTATATAAACATCGCCCACTGAAGCTAATAACATGAAATCTGCGTTAAATGGTATGATATTTTTTTAAACAGTATTTAGGACACAATATTTTGTCTGCACATATTGTTACTAATGATATTCTGACAAACAACCAGCACTAATAGCCCTTGGTCCTAATACTGATACAGGAAGCCACAAATGTCATGTACCAGTAGAAACAAAGTAAATATTTGTGTATTCTGCATCTTCATGGCAGTGTTCAGTGCCAGCCTTTTTCTACCTCAAATAATAGCAGACATGTTTTGTGTACTGTGTCAGTATGTAGAAACGAAAATATTGTCTGACAGAAATATTGAGCCCTAAATATCCTTTACAATAACGCCCATTGGAGTTAATAACACAAACTCTGCACCCAATGGGATGATATTTTTGTAAACAATATTCAGGCCACAATAAACTCCCTAGGTACAAACATAGAAAGAAAAAATATTGCTTTATTGTTCTGTCTCATTCATTCTCCATCTCGCTCTAATGCTGTCATACACAATTGCTATTGTGTTCATATTCTTTTGTAAAGCAATAGTTTATTGAATCTCGGCTCGCCTTCTTTAGAACAGGCTCTATGCTGGCATGTCAGCCACACAAGACTCAATAAACTAAAATAATACACTGATAAGTTCAGCAAAGAGTCAAGGTCGGGTCCAAAATGCAGCTTACTTTTAAAAGAGACAACCGATGATTCTAAAATTGACTGAATCCTTGTTTCAATAGAGCCTCAATATTAGTTGTTTTGTCATTTCATGTGAAAGAATAGGACTGCCTCATGTGCTGAATCACCTCTAAAGGTCTGAAAACCCTATAAACAACAATGCCTGGGAATATTCACTTGTACATTCAGTTGATCAGATTGCAAATAACATTATTCGCAAAGGACATTTGAGTACGTGACGTGAAAGTTTAAAATGCAGTATGCACTCAGTTGTAGCGTGCCACAGTGATGAAATGAATCTTCAACAGAGGAATATTAAATTTACAAAGTGCACACCAAACTATACTCTGACTTCTCGCTCACTGAGTGTCAATGCAAACTATGTTAACTATAAGTAGTTCATTCTATCACCGCCATTGTGGCTCATTTATTCATGTGCTCATCTGTAGGTACACCCAAAGAGTCGTGGGCCTATGGCACATCTTAAGCCATAACATTTTACTCCACCTGGATGAAAGCTGAAACCTATGAGAAAAGCTGACACCCAGCATTGTCATTTAAGGTTGTTCAGTTAGGCAATTTAAATACAATACACTCTAAAAAATGTTATAAACACGATAGGTTAAAATTAGAACTGCATGAACTGAAATATTTCGGTAATTTTGCATTACAGATATTACACAAAATTCCCTAAATTATGCCACATTGCGTAATACCATCCGTTTGAGCTAAAATCTCACTGACTGTGCAGGAATAATGTGAACAGCCAGTACAGGAGCAGCTGTTGCTCGTGCCACTTGTATTTTTTGTCCTATTGTTTTTTTTACCACAAAATGTATCCTCACATCAAATAATTGACGCCACGATGCACTTCGTACTAAAATATTGCGCTGATTGATAGATTTGCATTGTACGTAATTATGCATAAATTCACATAATTTTCCCAAAATCTTGCACATTTACACAGACGTAAACTACCCACATTTCACGCAGCCCAAGTTAAAATTATAACAAGTTGCCATGTTAATATCAGAAAGCACTAAGCTTGTACTCTGGATCCAACAAGAGCGATGCACACCATTCTGTCTCTCACCACCTCCATCAGTGACCACATACAACAAGAATATACAGGTCCGTAGTAGAAATGGGTAAAAAGAAATGCAGTAAGAGATAAAACTGAGACACCGGCCCCAACCACACTGCCCACCACTTCTCCTGGGCACTGGTACCTGCAGTTCTAAGTGGGTATCCAAATAAGACAGGACGGGGCATATATCCTTAAGGAATACGTAATGAGCAGTGGTATCTGACTGGGTGAATGGAGGCGCCACTCGGGAGAAATAACACAGGATATTCAGTATTAGCTCTTTGTCTTAATTACGGTGCTGCAAGGAGAGGAGAACCACTGACTTCCCCAAAAACTAATGGCCTGAGCCAATTAACAAATATACAAAAGAATTCCTCAGCACACGTATGTTATATCACAATACACGTGGACATGCTTGATGTGAGCATAAATTAAATACAAGTGGGTGAGTTCTTATTCCGTTTTCTTTTTATTTCTGGATGTTCAGACAGCCGACACGTGTTTCGTCGCATACATGGGAATTTGTCCCGCGACTTTATCAAGGCTGCACAAAAAACAAAAATGAATACTCAATGTATCACCTTTTTTACATTTGGTGTACAAAACTAATTGAGCGTTGCATTCAGTGGCCGGTGCCATACTTCATCACAATACTATACCACATTGGCTGTGTGCCCACATGCACAAGATATAGTCCACCGGAAAAATACAAAATTCCTTCTATGGTGTCCCAATATTCTCAAGATCAAAAGATCCAGAAGCCCAAAAGACGAAGATGGAGTAAGAAGATCTCAGTGGTAAGGTCTAAGTAGATAGGTGCAATAAAGGCCATATATAGTGCCAGTTGATAGTGTGGAAATACAATCTACTCAGATCGTGCGTGATGATTCCAAGAATGAATCATTCCTGGAGTGAAATGGGAGTGGAACCCAGAAGAGTATCAATGAAAAGAAAAAAAAAAAACTCTAAGAAACAACCAAGTCGTGTGAAGGGATTACACAAATACCTATTGTCTTCTTGTATGTAATCCCTGTAAAAAAAAAACAGAGAACGCTCTGAGCATAAGTAAGACCATTAAGCCAACGTCACATACAGCTAATGATGCAAACACAAAGAACAGTTGGTCCACCTACTTTATTTGTGGTGTTAATTCCAACCCACAGTGGGATTCAGTTTCTCGCGACGTCTCAAATATCCGATCTTATATCCAAGGGATCCCTGTGAGTCCCAGATGCTCAAAATCTACAGAAATATAGCCAATCATGTATCACTCCATAATCATAAGTAGTGCAAGATAAATACATTATCCAACTTTATCACTAGCTACCCGTGTTGTTTCTCTCCTGTGAACACCGTCATGCTCTATTCGTCCCAAGCCTCAATAATTAAAATCTTGGGGCAAAGTAACTACTCCTGTGACACACCTTTCGTCATAAATCAGAACACAGCTTAAATTAAACAAATCCGTATATACACGCTTCACCCATTTCCTTGTGAGATTGCCAGAGTTCGGTTCAATCCTTCAAGTGTGCTGCTAAAGTAATCCACCCTCTATTCCACTGCTATATTTGGAATGTCGATGAGCTTAAATACATCCGTTCGTGCTAGCTGTTCCTATGTCTCCTTAATGTTGCTCGTGTGCCACGATATCCTGACATTACGGTATCTGCAATCTGACGCTGAGAGCTTATAATCTTATCCCATTCTCCCGCACAAAGTCCAGAGCCCCCTGGTCGCTGATCTCCTTACCTTTTATCATTATAGTTGGGTCCCAAATACGGACGTCGCTCCTCGTGTTGCCGAGTACGGTGCACGAATGAGGCTCCCGGTCCCCACAACTATATACCGGCTCCACTTCAAAATTTGGTAAACACTGTGGAAGGACAATCACCCACTCTTCCTCAGCAGTAAGAGAAGAAGGACTAATATATAAATCCTATTTGTATGTCGGCGGCCATCTTGTAATGATGCCAAAATCTCTAACGTCAGGATAGCGTGGCACACGAGCAACATTAAGGAGACATAGGAACAGCTAGCACGAACGGATGTATTTAAGCTCATCGACATTCCAAATATAGCAGTGGAATAGAGGGTGGATTACTTTAGCAGCACACTCGAAGGATCGAACCGAACTCTGGCAATCTCACAAGGAAATGGGTGAAGCGTGTATATACGGATTTGTTTAATTTAAGCTGTGTTCTGATTTATGACGAAAGGTGTGTCACAGGAGTAGTTACTTTGCCCTAAGATTTTAATTATTGAGGCTTGGGACGAATAGAGCATGACGGTGTTCACAGGAGAGAAACAACACGGGTAGCTAGTGATAAAGTTGGATAATGTATTTATCTTGCACTACTTATGATTATGGAGTGATACATGATTGGCTATATTTCTGTAGATTTTGAGCATCTGGGACTCACAGGGATCCCTTGGATATAAGATCGGATATTTGAGACGTCGCGAGAAACTGAATCCCACTGTGGGTTGGAATTAACACCACAAATAAAGTAGGTGGACCAACTGTTCTTTGTGTTTGCATCATTAGCTGTATGTGACGTTGGCTTAATGGTCTTACTTATGCTCAGAGCGTTCTCTGTTTTTTTTTACAGGGATTACATACAAGAAGACAATAGGTATTTGTGTAATCCCTTCACACGACTTGGTTGTTTCTTAGAGTTTTTTTTTTCATTTTTTTCATTGATACTCTTCTGGGCTCCACTCCCATTTCACTCCAGGAATGATTCATTCTTGGAATCATCACGCACGATCTGAGTAGATTGTATTTCCACACTATCAACTGGCACTATATATGGCCTTTATTGCACCTATCTACTTAGACCTTACCACTGAGATCTTCTTACTCCATCTTCGTCTTTGGGCTTCTGGATCTTTTGATCTTGAGAATATTGGGACACCATAGAAGGAATTTTGTATTTTTCCGGTGGACTATATCTTGTGCATGTGGGCACACAGCCAATGTGGTATCGTATTGTGATGAAGTATGGCACCGGCCACTGAATGCAACGCTCAATTAGTTTTGTACACCTAATGTAAAAAAGGTGATACATTGAGTATTCATTTTTGTTTTTTGTGCAGCCTTGATAAAGTCGCGGGACGAATTCCCATGTATGCGACGAAACACGTGTCGGCTGTCTGAACATCCAGAAATAAAAAGAAAACGGAATAAGAACTCACCCACTTGTATTTAATTTATGCTCACATCAAGCATGTCCACGTGTATTGTGATATAACATACGTGTGCTGAGGAATTCTTTTGCATATTCTCAAGGAACTATCGCCAAGTTAACGACACTTTATCGCAGCCAAAGTCGCGATAAAATTGCCGCCCCATTCACAAGCTGGTGCCAACAGCCCATAACACCAGTTTACCTGCGATAGCAGCCGCAAAAAACATCGCCAAAGATGACCCCGGCAACTATCGCTAATGAGATGCAGAGTAGGCGTTCCCGAGCAAAAATCAGCGACATCACTACACCTCAACATTCCCAACGACCAGCCACATCGGCGATAAGATCTCAAAACATGCGATAAGGCACGTTAGCAGCATGAATCTAACACCTGCTCTGACCTGGTGCAAAGTCGGATGACAACCTGCACCATCAAAGGGAGCCCAGCCCAGAGCCACACATGAAGAACAACAGATGCCATGGAGTCACTCACCATGCATCCCTGAGCCCCAAGTGGGCAACAACACCCACTGCCACCACCCCCAGCCCCCCCCCCCGGGGCCCCACTCCCGGCACCTCCCATCCACCCCCGGACAAAGATATGGCACATCAACATTACGAAATCATAAACAATACAATGTGCCTGATGTTGCACAATTACAACACCCAACATACATGTGTTGTCATAAAAATGGGAATCATACATTCATCTCAGAATTTGCAAATAATTTGTGTCAATCAGAATAAACACAAAACAACTATTTTGAAGAGTCATGGCGGGTCCTCTCAGGACAATCTGTAAGTCACAGCCTGCAAAAACAAAGTTCCAGATAAGAAGGTGTGTCATGCGCTCATCAAAGGACAGAGAGAGCGAGCGAAAGAGAGAGAGAGATAGAGATAGAGAGAGATAGAGAGAGGGAGAGTGAGAGGGAGAGGGGAGGGAGAGGAGAGGGAGGAGAGGGAGAGAGAGAGAGAGAGAGAGAGAGAGAGAAAGAGAGAAGAGAGAGAAAGAGAGAGGTTGTACAAGGAGCGCAAGGCCAATCGGGCTCTTGGCTCATACATGCCAACTGTTGTGTGTGTATCGCTATTGGTGCACACTAAGTCAAAGGCCTGGCATCAATTGCAACGCGAAGCCCACATCACATCTCAAAAATGCAAGCAGTAGTCAGACTAACATTAGGAATGAAAGCTCCTTTGTCTCAATACACAAGGCTGAAGGACACCTGAACCCCCGACCTTGGTCTTGAATGCAGCTGGCACTCCCTGCAAGAGATACCATACCAGATCTTGACGACTCCCACACCACGAACTGCGCAAATGAAAGACCAATGTGTCCACTCCCCACACACACTTGTCCCTGCTTGAGGTACACCTGCATGGGATGCTCCGGACACATAAGTAAAAAACAACCCATACGCCCAAACGTTGCACACAAATACGACTCATTGCTCCGAGCAGTGGCATATCATCCACATAACTGCCGCCTGTCAGAAGAGTGCCGGTGCTACGAGACCAACAAAGGCAATGGCTGGCAATCCCGGGCACATGCATAACCCCTGTCACGTGGAACTGTACCGTGCACGAATGCTGCATCTGTTGGGATCACTGCCACTGGCAGTGTTGCGCATCAGTTACCGTCTGAGTTTCTGTCTTGCGTACGTCACCTGCGTCCAGCCCTGGTTCCACTGTCGATCATGCACATTCGAGTGGCCCATGGATGTCTGCCTATCCAACAGAACGGTAGCTGAACTGGATAATGACACGTGTGTGCACCCCCTGTTGGCCCACGAACAGGAGTGTAACCGTGATACCCGTGCATGGGATGCCCTGATATTTGGCGTATGTGCAGGCAGTTGGGCATGGGAGATTGCACAACTCCTCGTGTGCAGTGACCACATCGAGGCGCTCCCCTATTGGGCTGTGTTGCAGATTGGTGAAACGGCATGGACGGAGCACAGCTGCCCAGACCAGGTAATGGATTGGCTCGCCATTGTGTTCCTTGACCTCGACAACGATGTACTCCTCGAACAGATTGCCCATGAAGCAGCGCTTGCATTCATGGATGAGTAACTACGTTCCTGCAGCCACAACTGATTGTCACCCACAGCACAGGTCCCCACACCTTGTAGCATCTTGGAGGAATGGTCACATATCCCACCACAACAGTGGACATGTCTGCCTTCGCCTGGACTCAGAATGCATGTGCGTGGACCTACGCGTGTCTACACACACCTGTGCAAGGTGATGCAGTCCCATGGGCGGAGCTGCACAGCGTTGTTTGGCAACGTTAAAAAATCGGAGAAGCTGCTGGGGGGAGAGTACACACATGGCAATGTAGTATGACATGTGACCTTGTAGGATCCTTTCATCTGCTCACTGTCAGCGGAGCACACAGTCAGCGCAGTCCGGTGCTACAGCACTATGCAGATCCCATGGGCTGTGAGTCGTATCCCCTGACTTGGGCCAATGAGCAGACGCCAAACATCACATGCCTCGTCCAGCAAGGCAAGGTGGGCTGAGACCATTGACATCCGTAATGATTTGTGTTCACTTTTGCCACCCCATTACTTGCACCTCGACATGTTCCTAAGCTGCCTGTAAGTGTCTTAAACATTGGTCTGCATGTTGTGGCCCTTGCCCTGCCCGTACTGACACGCACATGCCAATAAAGTCTACGCAAACTTCACTAGTGTACAACTGTGATGCGTGTTGATTATAATGACAAATCGTGTGCCTACATGTGCATTATCCGTACACAGGGAGGGATTGACTGATGCTTGTGATTTGGGGGTGAGCCCCTATTGGCAGCTCCACCTCTGTGAGCCAGACATTGTGGTTGGGATAGTTGCTGGCAGACCTGTGCTCTTACGTGTCTCCAGCAATGTGAGTATGGTGTTCAACCTCTTGCCATGTAGATCAAGGTTATCCATCAGAACAGACTGTGTCCACACAGATGTGTGTGAGTAGGTATGCGAAGAGACGTTCTGTTGTCACATGTGATGGGGACGCCACTTCAGGACTGCTACCGAATATGACATTTCTACGCGCAGCCCTATTTAATACATGGACGTGGGGCTACGTTGGGGGGTAACGAGATTGTTGTTCATGTGCAATGAGGCCACAGCTAGTTCACACCTTCACAGTCATCTAATTGGCCATGTGGGTCAGGGTCAAACATGCGCATTGATGACACTTACCAGGGTGGACCTTTTAGTGCAATCAATGTCCCTACATCCCTCCAGACTTTTATACGTGAGTGAACATAGACATGACACATCTGTGTAATTTGGAATCTTTTATTCACATTCTGGGGAGTGTCGGAGCTGGAGCAGTACATGGCCATTTCAAGCCCACATAACATGGTTGCCCAGTGGTGGGCCAACCAGAGTCCTTGGGGGAATGCAAAGTTAATCTGAAGAGGAAAAGTTCAGTCCGCAGCCATATTGCAGTGTCATTGGTACCAGAGCAGATATGGCAGTCCATGTCAGGGTCCAGGTGAATGTCGCAGAGTGTTTCGGGGGACAGTGGGAGGTGTTGTTCCAGGGCATGATGCAGAGAGCAGAACCAGGCAGGGACAGGCCATATGGCGGGGACGGATGCTACTACCTCCTTCCTCACACAGTCATTACCCTCACCATCTTACTCCTCTGAGATGTCTTCTGTGTCCGGTGTGTCAGGTGTGTGTGGTGGGGCTATGGCTGCATCACTGTGTGCCACTGACGCATCAGGGTGCGAAGGTGATAGGGCTGCATCACCGTGTGCCACTGACACGTCAGGGGGCGGAGATGTGTGTGTCGAGGTTCCTGCAGCCGTCATCTGGTACAGGCTCAGTGGCAGCAATGGCAAGATGAAGTTCTGCAGGGCATGGAAGATCCCAACTACATATCGCTGGTGTTCAGCCATGGCAGCCATACTTCCAGCCTGCATCGGCTCCATGGTCTCCATTGTCCTCCGCATCTGTGCCAACTCTGTGCTGCCATCGCTGGAGCCTGTCTGACTAGACAGTTCTTGTATCCGAGTAATGGCCCCAGCGATGTCAGCCAGGGATTGTTGGTGAGCATGGTGCGGACAGTGGGTGTCCGTTAGGGACTGTAGGTGCTCCCTGATGGGACTCAGGCAACCACGTATGGCATCGAGTTTGGCTGCCATGAGGTCGAACCCCACCTGCAGCTGATCAGCCATCTTCTCCTGGCACCCTAACACACAGCGTTGGAATTCCATGTGTTGTTCGTGGGGGTCCTGGGAGACAGCCGTGGTGGTGTGTGCTTCCTGCTGTGTGGTCTGTGCAGGGTGTGGGGTCACCGCGATGGGCTGCCCTGTTCCTGGAGGTGGGGTGTGGAGGCTGTCTACGAGCCGTTGGAGTGTGTCTGGGCAAATGTGCAGGGTGTCCTCTTCATCATCACTGAAGAGATGTGTGGTCTGCTCTGCAGGGGGTGTTGATTGTCCCTCTGCAATGTAAAGGGGAGATGCAGGTTAACAGTGTGTTCCATGAATGTTGACGCACTGTAGATGTTTACATTCAGACTGCATGACAATGTACATTGTGACTGTTTTGGTGAAGCTGGCTATTTGATGGGAGACAGTGGACATTTTGACTACATGACGGATGTGTGGTTGTACTCGTACATTGTCATCTCACAGTGTCATGCAGTGCCAGATGTGATTGGCCAGTTTCTACGCACGAGGGGCACCAGTTGTGTCCTCTGTCCTGTGGTGTAGGGGTTGCACTTTGTGCCACATTGTCGTCAATGTTGATGTACTGTCATTGCTATGTGTGTGTGCTGCATTGTTGGCGATTCGCCCCTGCAGCTCTGCTTTGGCGGACCCTTATCCCTTTGAGTCGGTGCGCCTTTGACTTGTGTGCTTTTTGGGTGTTGGGATGTTTGCGACTTGGGTCATTTGTGCCCCTGGACAAATTTTGTACTCTTGTGCATTGTTTGTCTGCAGATGTGTTTTTGACGTCATGGGTTGTAGGTGCATGTGGATGTGTCAGAGTGTGACCTGCTCCTTTACGGATGTGGTCCACATTCAGCCACCTCAATGTCGTCTCGTGCACCATGTCATGTACTGTGACTTCAGCCATGCTATCTGTCATGCAGTGTCACTTGCATTGTCAGTGTGGCTCACAGAGCGCTGCTTTTCTGGATTCAGCACATGTGCCTGGGTAGGTTGTGGCATTGGTGATATGGAGGGGGGCCCATTTGTGCACATTGTGGACGGGGGCCTACTTGGTGTTTCTATGTGTGCTGCAGTGTGCCATGGGTATCAGGGACATGTTCCACGCTCATTGTGGGTGTGCAGTGTGCTGCACATGATTGTGCATGTGTGCCATTGTGCCCATCTCCCCCCAACCCCCCAGTCCCTGGTCGTTACTCACCCTGTTGCTGTTGGGTAAGGTCATATAGAGCTGTATCCAGACCCCCAACTCCTTGCACCGTCTCCACACTGATGACTGTGGCCACCATTTCCTCTATCTCATCCAGCTCCTCCTGTGGCGCAGGACTCCCACCTCCAGTCGCCTTTGCTGCCTTCCTCTTGGCAGCAAGTTTCTGTTTGGTTTGGCTGTGCAATTCATGCCAGCGCCTCTTGACCTCCTCCATTGACCTCCTCGACACTCCGACTGCATTCACGTTGGTGACGATGGACTGCCATATTTCCGTTTGTGTTGCCAATGACGCAGTGGAGGTGACGTACAGTTGTTGGTAGTGTTCTATCACCTCCGTGATGATGATCGGGTCTTCCTGCGGACTGAACCCCGTCTTCCTCTTCCCCTTGCCCTTCCCCGGAAACGGGGTTCCTGGCTGGTCCTCCGTGGGGCTTGTGGGGTTCGGGTTGTCCTCTGCACTCGGTCCGGGTGCATCCATGGTGCTACGCAGTTTGATTTGGTTTTGGTGTGTTTTTTGGTTGCTTTTATAGTGCATTTTCCCGCATGACGCGTGGGAATTGCAGGCCTGTCGCTGGTTGTCGCTGATTTTTGTATTGCGATTTGGGGCATCGCAGGTTTTTCGCGATCGTGTTTCGCATTTTTAGTCGTCGCGTTAATTTTGGGCGGTCATTTGGCGCGTTGTCCTGCTACTATCGCATGGTGCCGCAGGGTTGGGAATACCACATTGACAAGGTGTTATTTTCCCGCAATGGACTGCGATGTGAAGAGTTGCGTTAAGCAACTTTTGCGGTAGTTATCACACATTCTTGAGAATATGCCCCGACGTTTGTTAGTAACCAGCTGTGGAAGTCCTGCATCTAAGATAAACATATTGTTGTATCATTACATGGTATTCAAATCCTTACTTTTCTATTACAGGAAGAAACCTTCAGTGTCAAATAAAACAATCCTTAAGACTTTAAAAAAGCCAAAAGTCAAATGTTAAAAAAAGAAATTGGTCAAAGTTCCTTTTATTATTAGAACTTGATTTTCAGAATGCTCTCTGTTCCCAATATCCTCCAAAAACCTTCAGATACTTGGACTTTACAAAAGAAACCTTGAATCTACTAACAAAACGTTTGGTTGCAGTAACACTGTATTATGTTTGCCTAGCAAGGATGCCATAACATGAGGAAAGATTTATGCAATAACTCAAAACGCCCACTGCTATCTCCAGACAACAAGAGAGTTCAGGGGCTACTTAGAAATGTCGTTGGTTCTCCATTGCATAGTGTGTTCTCCGTACATGTCAAGCCTCACACTAGAGATTACCGACACACTGTGGAGACTGCCCATCTTTCCTTCTCAGAAATTGACTTCAAACATGAGTGGGTTTAAAGTATTATGCCCAACGAACCATAATCAGTGAACCATGAGTCCCCTACCAATTTGGCGAGGAACATCCAAACCTTGACCAGACATACAACTGAACAGGTGATTCATACATGAATTGTTATTAACAAAATTAGTTATCAACACTAGATTTTAATCAGATGCAGAAGCAGAGGAAAATGTTTTAATCAAACAAAATATTATTCCATGAGTAAGGTAACAAGTGTGAGGTATTCTTCCCCAGGGATTTCTTGTGCAATTTAATAGAAAATATTGAATTGTGAGCACAATTCCAGAAATATTGCTTACAAATAAGTAGGATTTAAAGCCATTTTGCAGGGTATTTGGTCTCCCTTCTCCAGCCCAATACTTGTTTGGGAAACGAATGGGTAAAGTGTGCATTTCTATGTTGACTAGACTGGTAATAAACTAAAGAAATCACCCTGCGACTAATCATGGAATGGAGATGTTAGACCTGTCAGCCTTACGGTGATGTTCTCTCAAACATTTTGCTCCCTCTGCCACTTTTTGCTGATCTTGTTTTTACTGGCCTTAGGACCCTGTGCACTTTACCATTGCTAACCAGTGTTAATGTGCACGTGCTCACTCCTGAAAACATGGTACCATTGGTTTATCCCCACTTGGCATATTTAATTTACTATAATTCCCTAGTAAAGTGGTGCTACATGTACCCAGTGCCTGTAAATGTAATGTTTCTAGTGGGTTGCAACACTGATAGTGCCACCCACTTAAATAGTGTTTTAAACATGTCTCAGGCCTCACATTGCAGCCTGTGTGTGCAGCTTTAAGCTGCCATTACGACCTGGTAGAAAGAAATATTTTTGCCAGGCGGCCCAAACCTTCCTTTTTGATACATAGAAGTCACTCCTAGTGAAGGCCCTGGACAGCCCAGAGGGCAGAGTGCAATGTATTTAAAAAGGAGGACCTATACTTTAACTTTTACATGTCCTAGTAGTGAAACACTCTTTAATTAGTTTTTTACTACCACAATGCTAGGATAACATTGGAGGTACCTTTCTAGATTTAATAAGCTGTAATTCTCAAATGGGAGCAGGTAACCAGTTCATATTTAGTGTCTTTCATGTTAAAGTCAGATTTTTAAATTACAATTTTTAAAATGCCACTTTTATAACCTTAACCATTTAGTACCTGTAGCCTGTCCCTGGGTCACATGACTGGGTGTAACTGACATTTGGGTTTTGTGTATTGCTCCTAGGCAACAACACACAATAGAGAGATTAGATGTGCCTGGATGGGCCATTACTGGCAGGATAGGAAGGCGGAGCTGGGTCCAGCCCTACTTACACTTGGATAGGCTTTGTCCTGCCTCCACAGAAAGGTCTGTATACCCTCTGTCGGTAGTCTGGAGCCAGAACAAAGAAAGGAAGATGCCTGGGGATTTTAAGGAGAATTTCTAGAAGTTTTGCCTACCTTCCAGGCACAAATATTGGGCCTCAGACACAACCTCTTCAGTACACTTCTAGGCCTGTGGATACTCTGCCAGGAAGTAGGACTTTAGTGCAGCTGAAGGACTGCCATTCTGCTGGACTGCTGCCATGCTGGACTACTGCCTTTCTGTTCAGACCTACTGCCTTCTACCCTCCTGCCTGGGTGCGAAAGACTGGACCCCCATCTGTTGAACCTAGGACCCCAGAATGACTCCAAAGGCTTGTTGGATGGCCTCCTGACTAGAGCCTCAGGGACAGAAGTCTCCATCAGACTACAACCCAGCACCTGGACTCTGCCATCTGCTAGCCTACAACTGCCAAGTGGTGCCACCCCAGTCCTGGACCCTTGGAAGTGGGCCTAAGGTGCTCTGCCAGTCTCTGTGGATCTAGCAGAACAGATGCATCTCCTCTGCTGTGCGGCGTTACTCTGAGCAGAACCGATGCACTGCCACTGCTGCATGCTTTGGACACGTTGCAAAGACCTGCACCACCACCACAACCTCCTCGGAACCGTTGATGCATGACTCATCCTCAGTGCAGACCCTCGCAACCATTGTTGATGTCAGCCTCAACCACGACAACAGACTACACATCGCAACTGTTGGACTTGGCCCTTTTTGCAGGGTAATCCCAGAACTTTTTGCCTTCCTCCTGTATTTTTTCTGACCTGTTTTTATTGGTTTTATGACTTCAGGCATTTTATCACTGCTGTTCAGTGCTAAAGTGCGTGCGCTCTCTCTTGTAAACATGGTAAGATTGGTCTACACCTGTTTGGCATATTTAATGTACCTGTAAGTCCCTTGTACGGTGGTATCTCATATACCCAGGCTCTGTATATTAAATGCTACTACTGGACTTGCAGCGCTGATTGCGCCACCCACCGAAGAAGCCTTTCAAAACTGTCTCAGGCCTCTGCCGCTAAAGGGCCCGCGAGCGCAGTTTACTGCTGCAGTGACGTGGCATGTAAAGTGGTTGCCACGTATGAAACTCCCCTTTTACTACATACAATCACCCCTAAGGTAGGCCCTAGCTAGCCCTGTGGGCAGGGAGCTGTGTAGGTAAAAGGTAGGACATGTGCCTTAACTGTGTGGCATGTCCTGGTAGTGACAAACTGTCTATTTGATTTCTCACTGCTGTGAGGCTGCCCTCTCATAGGTTTGCATTGGGGATTGTCTGATATGTGCTTCAGTGGTAATTTCTGATATGAGAGGGGTAGTGTGGCCATGTTTGGTATGTTTGGAATAGTAGTAATAAATCCTGCTTATTGGCGAAAGCGGACTTGTTATTACTAGTTGAGAAATGCCACTTTTAGAAGTGGGCATTTCTGTGTGCTTATGTGTCTTTGTTCCCTGCCTGGATCTGTATTCACCATCTGGTTTTGACTGACACAACAGAGGGTTTGTGCATTCACTCTAGACAGTCATAAGGGGGGTTGAGGTGTGTCCTGCATTTCCTGGGTGACTCAGCTCTAGGCTGAATACACCTTGGCTGCACTTAGATTGGCGGGAGGAGGTTCCCTTGCACCTGAATAGGCCTGGTCCGCATTTAGAGTGGTGGGGGGAGTTGAAGCTCCTCAGAGCCAACGCATCACTATGTCTGCACAATGCATCCTTGATGCCAGACTTCACATCACAAGCCCTCATTAACAGGATCATCGACAATGACCTCATGTTGCAGCTTCAGCACATCTCAGAACTGATGCAGCACTACGGATGCATGACACAACTTCGATGCGGATCCTCGCAACGCTCTGCAAACTAGGATTGACTGTACTTTGTTCAGCAGGCCTAACTGGGTATCTGTAGCTAGCCCATCATTAATAGGACGGATTTCTATGGTTAAAATGTCAGTGCTCCCCTGTAGCTAGCCCATCATTAATAGGATGGATTTCTATGGTTAAAATGTCAGTGCTCCCGTTGTTTTTGTTTCTTTTTACGAATCTCCCTTTGAAAATTCATGGCCCTTATTTTAAAGAGCTAGATCAAATGATTCGGAAATTTGTGTGGAATAATAAACATCCCCGGGTGAAGTTAACGACACTACAATTGGACATAGCGTCAGGAGGGTTAGCACTTCCACATTTCTTAACTTACTACCAGGCTTCCTTGACTAATTTACTTTCACAATTAGAAGAGGAAAATTCAGTTTTTGACAATTTCTTGTTAATAAAAATGCTGAAGGAAAGTTTTATTAAACTTCCCATTTTTCTACGATTAGCTAAACTTCCTAAGAAGACCAGATATAAGGCGGTACTGGCACTAGCAGAAAGAACCCAGCTTTTTTTTAAATCACGAGATATTCCCGCATTTCATGCCTATACCCCCATTCAAGACTGTGCAGTAGGAGGTCTTATATTGCCCAGGGGAGTTTACCAAGCATAGCAAGAACTAGGTTACGATCAGCTCGGGGATTTTTTTAACCATGAGACGTTAATCACTTGGGAAACGGTCCGATTGCAATCCCGTATATTGACCACAGCCCTCCCTCTGAGTTTTCTTCAGCTAGTTAATTTTCTTAAAAATAATTATATTATGATGGGTGAGGCAACACATCAAATCACAAGGCAAATGGCAAATAAAATGGTGGGGGTAGGATGCTGGTATCGCTTATTACATCAAAAGGCTCATACGAAGAGATTTTGACAAAAGTACTCCAGAAAATTTATGTGGAGACGGGGTGTAAATTTAATACGAAAGTATGGCAACAGCTTAGTGAGCTAGCGAATAGAGCACTCAGAGGCGCAAATTTTAAGAGAATGAATTTTTTATCTAGGTGGTTGGCATATTACACCCCTCTGAGTTTGCATAAGA
This sequence comes from Calotriton arnoldi, assembly GCA_963921515.1. Classification (NCBI taxonomy): domain Eukaryota; kingdom Metazoa; phylum Chordata; class Amphibia; order Caudata; family Salamandridae; genus Calotriton; species Calotriton arnoldi. The sequence continues at coordinate 2,237,401 of CAWUFW010000043.1, read as the reverse complement.
TGTATCCAACGAACTTGAACCAATGTTTTAGATGTAATAAACAGGGAGATGGAGGATGGGTGCACATATTTTATGAATGTAACAAACTACTGCAATTCTGGGAAGATGTTTTTATCAGGATCTCTCTTTGTATGTCTGTGATAATCAATCCATCATCTATGTTGGTTTTGTTTGGTTCCTCGGGGAGGTGAAATGGTTAACAAAATATCAACAGTATTTTATATTAATCAATTCAATTCAATTCAATTTAATCTTTATTGCGGTCTGACAAACCATAAAAGATATACAATAACAATTTGCACATCATGATAATAAAACATTTCCAAAGGTATCGCTAGACAATTGCATAAGTATGAAAATTCATATTTTAAATACAAGACCTTTCTCAATTAAAATAAATACAGTTAAAATGTAAAGTTGTTAAAAAAATAAAACATGTTGAGGAGTTACAGCAAATATCATTATAGATAGCCAAGGACCATTAATATCTATCTGGCATCCTTTAAATAAAACTTCCTGGTTAGGAATCAACTCAAAAAGTGCAAGTGCTTTAAGTGCAACATATATACTTGGTATGTCATTCCACTAGTTTCCTTGTTGATTCATAAAGTGCAAGTACAAAACTAGTATAGTAACAGTATTACAAGGGAAGGACATAAGGTGCAAGTGCAAAGCATATGTGTTGACAATATTCCAAGTAAAATACACTAAAATTTCAAACCTTCCTTTGCTCTTATTAAACCTACAGCAAACAAGTACCTACTGACGCTAAAAACGACCTTTTGAGAGGTATCAGTTCTCAATATTCTTGCTGCCTCATAACATGACCAAATTCCCAATGTCCGACAAATGGGTTTGATCCATTTCCTTCTGGATTTTACGTAAACTGGGCAGAAGAATAATAAATGTAGGTCATTTTCTCTTGCACCAGATTGGCACAAAGTACAGCACTCAATATTTTCCCCCCTTGTTTGCAAGCCCATTTCGATGTGTTTGAATTAATATGGAGGACACCGTATCAAAATTTCATATATAGGGATTTTGCTAACTGCGGCTGCACCTCGTTCAAAAATTGCTCAAAACTCCAAGTTTGTTTCATTAAAAGGAACCGTGTTGTTAGTGTACCAATGGCTGAGCTATGAGACACACTATCTTGGATATAGGCCCAAAAAATTGATTTTAATATTTTCTTAGAAACCATAGACAATTGAGCAGGCTCCTCCCAAAAGTGCTTCAGCCCTAATTTATTGAACCAACAATGAACATGCTTGAGCCACGGTAAACCTCTACCGTGGTTGAGCCTTAAGATTTCCTCTAGCCCTTCTTTATAATGCACGAGCTCTGCTGTAGACCACAGCTGCACCCAGAACAATAATGGTCTTAAAATTGCCTGGTGATCCATACGGCGTACATTTAGGTCCATTACAATAGGTATTAGTGGTGTACGCATAGGAAGGCGTAGTAATTTCCTAAAGAACTTATTTTCTCCTACCATAAAAGTATTATTGCTTGAGGGCCCCCATAATTCTGCCCCATAAAGGGATGCCGATTGTGCCCTATACTTATATACCTCAAGGGCAGGGGATACCGCTTTAGACATGCTACTCTCATGTTTCTTTACTATTGGTAGAGAGTTTTGGAGTAAAATGATCTTGCTTTTCTCCAATTGTGGTTTCCAAGATATTTTAGTGTCCAAGGTTATACCTAAATAGATTAAATTATGCACATATTCTAGCCTCTGGTTTTTAACAGTTAAATTCTTTTTAAAAGACTTATGAGGATTGACTGCCATACATTTTGTTTTGCTAGAATTTATTTCCAGGCCCTTTGTCTCGCAATATGCACCAAAGGTATCTATTAAACATTGTAAACTTTTTGGAGTTTGGGATATTAGAATGGTATCATCTGCAAATAAAAGGGCAGGTACTGGCACCCCACCTAGTTTGGGAGAATCATGTTCGCAGCCCAATAAGTATTCCGGAATATCATTTACATACAATGAAAACAGGGTGGGCGCCAGCACACATCCCTGCCTTACGCCCCTGTCTACTCGAATTGGCTCGGTAAGCTCACCCCTCGGACCCCATCTAACATTCGCAAAATTATCCTCATGCAATCTTATAATTTGCGTGAGTATCTCCCCCGGTACCCCATGATTTTTAAGGATTTCCAGAGGAGGTTTCTAGGGATGAGGTCGAAAGCAGCCTTTAAGTCAACAAAGGCGATGTACAGATGACCCCCTCTTAAAAACTGTATATTTCCAACTCATGCAAAGGAATCTAAAAACCTGGTCAATCGTGCTGGTTTTGGCTCTAAAGCCAGCCTGATATTTTGATAAAATACTGTTCTCAATCCAATCGTTTAATTTTATTAAAATTTGTCGGGCATATATTTTTTGTAAAACATCTAATAAACTAATCGGTCGATATTGCGAGGGGTCTTGGCAATTATCTTTTTTTTAAATTGTTGTAATTTCAGCCCCTTTCCATGATTCCGGTATTGGTGCACCCGCGGCGATTGAATTACATAAAAAGTTGACATAAGGGCCCCAAACCTCTTTATCATGCCTCAGTAAGTCTCCTGGTATCTTGTCTGGACCTGGTGCTTTTCCCGGTTTTACTGCATCCATGGCAGACAGAGTATCTTCCAGACTAAAGTATAAAGGGGCTATAGTTGGTCTTGTTACATAGTCTTGCATTTCGTATTCTTTATCACTCGTAGGTATTGAATAAAGACGGGAGAAATGGCTGACCCATGTTTTAGCATCTATGTAAAGGTCCTTGCTACATTTACCCGCCTTATTGCCTTTAGATATCAATCGCCAAAAATCAGAATGGTCTTTGGCTTTGGCTGCACTAATCAATTCAGTCCAAATATTGTCATCCCAGTTTTTCTTAGTTTGTATTAATAATCTCTTATACATGTTCTTTTTCTCCCTTAAGGCCACTACATTTTTAATTTTTACTGCCAAAATAAGGTCCTTTTTGCCTCACGGCACTCTTTGTTATACCATGGATTATCTAAATTACTTGCATCAATCTTCCCTTTTTACATTCCTTCGGAATCCTACTCAAGATAGGTGTTAATGCATCTACCAAGGCGTAGTGTATATTCATAATTGGGAACTCTGAAGCAGGTAGATCTACATACGGAGAAATAGTGTCTGCAAAGATTTCATAGATCTGCTTCATGGCCTCGTCATTTCCCGCTATTGAAGGCCATTTTAAGGCTCTACGATTATTACTTAATAATGGTTGTTAGAAATGGTATTTTTGGTAGGCTAGGGCGTGGGCCAAAGCCAGGCAAAAACCACCACTCTAGTCAGGATAAGGGAGTTACACTTCTAAAATAACCCCTGCTCACCCCCTTGGTAGCTTGGCACGAGCAGCCAGGCTTATCTTAGAGGCAGTGTGTAAAGCATTTGCACATAACGAACAGTAATACAGTGTTCACACCACAAAAGGACACCACACCAGTTTAGAAAAATATCCAATATTTTTATATAATTAAAACAAGACCAAAAACAACAAAAATCCACAATACTATATGTAAAAAAAGTCTGCAGTTATCCAAATAAGTTTCAAACAAAGTTCCTCGATGTCGATAGCTCCGTCCGGGGCTACCACGGCGTCGTGAACAACAAATCCAACAGTTCTGGCTGGTCGTGGGGTCGCGGGCCAGCTACGGTGTCGGGAAGACCCGCAAACAGTACCTGTGAGAAATGCAGGGCGATGAGGCCATCAAAGTCACTCGCGTTGCAGGTCGAGCTCCTCTCTGATGGAATCAGGAGCGCCAGCATCGGCAGGCGTCAGGTGCTGCAGTGCGAACTGCAGCAATGCGGCGTGCGGTGCCCCCAGGTCGCGGTGCGAGCAGCGGCTCGGTGGCAGCGTCGGATGGCACCGCCGGTGAGACCAGGGTCGCAGTACGAGATGAAGGCGGTGTTCGTCACGGTGCTAGCAGGTCACGGTGCAAGCAGCGGCGTCGTCGTTACTGAAGCGCTGTCGTCGGCTGATGAGTGGGAGTCGATGGTGCCGGCATCAGTGGGCCAAAGCTGCGGTGCGGAATGAGGGCGGTGCTTCGTGTGACTTACGAGCGGTGCCCTTGAACCACGGTGCAAGCAGCGGCAACTATTTCGGCGTGGAGCGGTGGCGTCAAGGAGGCCAAGGCGTCCTCGTGAGGCAAGCCGGTGCGGAGTGCGGTGCCCACAGGTCGCGGTGTGAGCAGTGGCTCGGTGGCGGCATCAACAGGCGTCGTCGGTGAGACCAAGGTCGCGGTGCAGCGTTGCGGCTGTGCTCTCTGCGGTGCCAAGGCTTCAGCGTGAAGCGAGGCGGTGTGGAGTACGGTGCCCACAGGTCGCGGTGCAAGCAGCGGCTCGGTGGCGGCGTCGACAGGCCTCGTCGGTGAGACCAAGGTTGCGGTGCGGCGTTGCGGCGGTGCCCTCTGCGGTGCCTTCAGGACATGGAGTCGGCAGTGGCGTCGTAGACGTCGTTGAGTTGCTTTTCCTCTGATACAGCACAAAACACACAGTCCCCAGTGCTGCGGGCAGAAGAGCTTGAAGTCTTTGCTGTTCCTGAGACTTCGTGAACAGGGGTCAAGCTCTACTTCAAGCCCTTGGAGAGACTCACAAAATAGGTTGCAGAAAGTCCAGGCCTTTCACTGCCCAAGACAGAAGCAGCCACTGAAGGTCAGCCCAGCAAAGCACACAGCAAAGTGGTAAGGTAAGGTAAATAATTTATTTGTACATGGTTAATTAAAACCTTTACAAGACAATTAGAACATTGCTAAAAATTTGCTTAAAATTCATTTTATACGACTTTCTAAAATTTAAAAATTTACTTAATATCAGTTTATGGCCATCATTGTAATTAAAGGTTCATGACTTCAGGACACCGTCTCGGAGATATTCGGTCTGGCTTTTATTAATCCGCAGTCAACGTGCTCTTCTGTCTTTTTGCTACTAGTTCCAAAAACTTTGTGACCTGACAATTTAATTTTGTTTTGGTAGGGTTAAAGCACAGTTTGACCGCCTGCCTGCATGTTCGAACACCATATAGTTTAAACGATGGACGTAATAAATTGTACCTCAGGTCCTTTCATTTAGGGCAAATGCAGATTACATGAATGATATCTTCTTTGCCAGCTTTGCACAAGCGACAGAGTTGCGGGGAGTTTTTTCTTTCCCAAGGCGGCAGATGAGGGGCAGCTGGAATTACACCAAGGCGTAATTTAAAAAACTTTTCTTTTATCTTTAGATTCATTCCAATGTTAAGATACACTTGAGGTTGCAGTGTTGCATAGTCGCTGAGTGTAATCCAGCCATGCGCTCTTTTGGATAATGTCTCCTTGTCCTCAATAGAGGAAATGATACGTGCTGATTTTTCGCAACTTTTTTAAAAGACAAGAGATCAGTAAGGGTGCCCCAGAGGTCTGAAAGTCCCAAGGTTTGGAGTGAGTCAAATAAGTAATCTCTGGCAGAGGATTTTCGATGGCAGAGCAGCTCTTCCCATAAATTTGAGTTTAAAGAACCAACCTCAGCGCTGCGAATCTTGTGCCAGGTAGTGACATACACGCTCCGTCTTTCCAGTGTTTGTTTTGACAGACTAAATTCAAGCCGAATTTGCGCTGGAGAAACGTATCTTGGCAGATTGAAGATTGCCCTGTATGAGTTTGCTATCACTATATCCAATAGCGCAGCATCCTTTCCTTGAAGGGGTTCACTCCCATATGTAAGGGTCGGCTGTAGCTTTGCTCGCAGGACCTGGAGCAAGGGGTTAAGCGTTAAGTCGGGAAGCTTGACCTTTAAAGATTTTATCGCCAAACAAGTCACGGTTCCCTTCCCTCGCAAGGACTCTAGTTGAGGCTTGAACGAGTTCTTATGGTCCAAGATTACTCCCAGGTATTTATAGGTAGTTACCAAATCCAGCCCTTGTCCATTTAGATGCCAATTGTTTTTCCTTTTTTCCGATAATTCACTGTCATGACTTTAGATTTGGCAAAATTTATTTGCAAGCAGTTCCTTTCCGAAAAGGTGTGGGTTACATTCAAGAGATGTTGGAGGCCGATCGGAGTCCGACTAATTAAAACCAGATCGTCCGCGTACAACAGATTGGACAACTGAGTTTTCCCTAGTTTTGGTGCATGGCAGGGGCAATTATCGAGTTCTCCTGACAGGTCTGCAAGAAAAAGGTTAAATAAAAATGGAGCTAGAACGCAGCCCTGGTTTAGCCCTTTTGTTGTTGGAATCGGTTTGGAGAGATGTGTTCCTGCTCCTAATTTAACCTTGATCCAGGTGTTTGTGTGCAGTAATATCAGTTGGTCTAAGAGTCGTTTCGGTATACCCCAGTTTTCCAGTTTCCGCCAGAGTTTATTTCGATCGACGTGATCAAAAGCGGCAGTATAATCAATGAAACACAGGAAAAGGGGAGTTTTGGTCTCTTTTGCTACATCCATCAGCATGGTCAATGCCATGATGTTTGTAACGGTCCCTTGACCCTGGCAGAAACCTGTTTGATTAATAGGGAGGATGGAGTTTTCGGATGCCCATGTTGTTAACTCCTTCAATATGGTTCCTGCAAAATACTTAGCCTCCACGTCTATGAGGGCGATAAGCCGGTAATGATTTGGAAGTTTCCTGCTGCCCTGTTTAAAAATTGGGCTTAATACTGATCCAAACCAGGACTCCGGTAGTGTCAATGTGTCCTTTATGTTTTTAAAAACCGGTGTTAGTGCTACACTCCAAAATTCAGCATCTGATTTATATAACATTGGTGGGATGCCGTTTGGACCAGGGGCACCTGTTGGTCTGCCCCTAGCTATTTGCCTCTTGATTTCCGCTGATGTGTAAGTGGAGTGTTCAATCTCAACAGAGGCAGAAGAACTTGAATCTAACTTTAATTTACCTACACAAGGAGGTGACGTGGTTCCTCTTGGGTCTGAGTCTTGAAAAGTTACCATTGTGCCGCAGTTGCTTGTTTTTTCTCTGCAAACTACTTTACTGGGCCCTTTTGTCCCTACTTCATCAAGACGTTCCCCGTTGCCAGCGAATGTGTTGTTAAAATGCTTGAAGAGGTAATTTGTCCATGCTTCCTCCGTTATATTAGAATTTAGGCCAAGATGGTCTGGATTCTTTAATCTTTTGATCATATGCCAAAACCTTGAGCTGTTTTTCTGTTTAACTTCATAGAGGAGCTTGGCCCATAATTCTTCATTTTTTCACTTCTTGTTTTCCCATTTCATCCTTTTTAGCAGTTGTTTTGCTTCCCGTAAAACTTTTTGTAAGTCTTGATTTAATGGATCTTTCCTCATCTGTCTCAATGTTCGGTTTATGATCTGCTTTTGGATTTTCATTTCTGGAGTGGGTTGCGTTTTAGTCGATGCTCCCGTTTGATGTGTTAATCTATTTGATGATCCTTTCAATAATTTCTCATCGACTGCTAGGATGAAGTTTTGCCATGCTTCTACCGGTTTTGTCGTGAGATTTTCCGCTTGAGTGTAAAGAGTTTTTGCCTTAATGCATATAGTACTGATATTACTGGGATTGCATCAAAGCCGCTTTAGATTTGCGGCTACTTTGATATTAATACCTATAAATGGTTCGATCTTAAGAAGTGAGTTGACTTTTATTGTTATTTCTTGAGGCAAGTGGTCGCTGTGTTCGCTGGTCCCAATCTTAAACGCCATTACGGTACCAAGCATATTTAGGGATGTAAATGTATAATCCAAATGAGAAGATTGCTGTTTTGAATGAAACGTTGCGATTGGTGGGACGTCCTCCGGGAAGCGCCCGTTTAAGGCTCTTAAATTAAGATGTTCTAGCTGCCGTAATAGGTGATTTGAGCAATTTGTGGATTTCTTAATGTTTGGGGAGCCCTGGCTTGGCACTTCCCATGCAACATTAAGTTCTTGGTCAAGGGCATCACCTTCCCCAGAGCTAAAAAGATACATGTTAAAATCGCCTGCTAGAATAATATAATCAGAATCCTCTTCATCCATTATCTTTTCCATGGCTTCAATCAGTTCTTTGGCAGCTTTCCGTTTCCGTTTGGGATGGATGTAAGCGTTAATTACTATAACTTCTTGACACTGGCTATTTAGCCAGAATACGATCTTTACCACCTGCATGACGCTTGGGGGTGTTATTTGAGATGCTATTGCTGAGATCTCTCCTATTGTTACTATGGAGGCCATAATCATTAAGCCCCCTGATCGGCGACCAAAATCGGAACACTTTTTTGCCGGGATGCAACAAGATGTATATCCTTGGAGTTCAAAGGCCTTTTCCTCCCAGGTCTCTTGCAGCAGTAACAAATCGAATAGTTTCTCTTCACAGCTTCTCCAGCTCTTCTTCTTGGCAGTCTTCTTGATCCAGATGAGTTCTAAAGTTCAGGGGTCTGGGCCCCAGTATTTGTATCCAAAAATCCTTTGATCCTCTAGGCAGAGGTTGTCTGTGCCCAGCCAGAACCAGTTCTGCCTTCTCTGGTGTGAATTCCTGGCAGGAGGTGGAGACGGCATTGTCAGAGGCAGACCAGGCCCTTTGAGGTGCAAGGAAATTTCCTCCCCCTTCCCCCATTGCAGCCCAGGTCTATTCAGCCCTTTCCTGACCCTACCTAGACTATCTGGAGTCCTCCTGCTCCCCTGCCTTCTGTCATCTAAAACCCAGACAGGCAATCCATATTCCAGCAGAGGCACACGGGATGACTGAGTAAGAAAATACTTACTTTCTAAAAGTGGTATTTTCAAACACAGAATGTAAAAATCACCTTCACTAAAAGATATATTTTAACATTCTGAGTTCAGGCATACTAAACTCGAATTTCTACCTTGTTCCCTGGGTCAGTTTAGGATTATAAGATGTTATAATCAAACTGCCCATTCTGGCCTATAAGAACAGATAGCCTTGCAATAGTGAAAAACGAAATTGGCTGTGATTCACTATCAGGACATGCCACACACACCCGGGCATGTCCTGCCTTTCCCATACACTGCACCCTGCCCACAGGGGTACCTTGGGCCTACCTTAGGGGTGCCTGACATGTAAGAAAAGGGAAGGTTAGGGACTGGCAAGTGTGTGCACTGGCCAAGTCGACATGGCAGTTACAAACTGCGCGCAGACTCTGCAATGGCAGGTCTGAGGTACCTTTTCAGGGCTACTCACGTGGGTGGCACAATCAGTGCTGCAGGCCCACGAGTAGCATTTGATTCACAGGCCCTGGCACACTAAGTGCACTTTACTAGGGACTAACAAGTAAATCAAATATCCAATTGTGGAAACACCAATCCATAACACAATTGACACAGAGAGCGCCTGCTCTTTACCACTGATCAGCAGTGCGAAAAGTGCGCAGAAACGTTACGCCAGCAAAAACAGAGTCAAAACCGGGAGGTCAGAAAGCAAAAACTCAGGGGAAACACACCAAAAGATGCCAAGTCTAACAATGTTTCAATGACTAGAGTTAATATCTCCATTATTCAAGGGAGTTAATTGGAAAAAATGAGCTGCTAGCGTCAGACATAGGGGATAATGGTCGCTATCAGATCTATCCTTAACTACCAAGTCATATAAGATTGGCCAGAGGCCAATGGATACCAATATATAATCAATACTGCTCTTACAGTTACTCCAGCTAAATGTAGCAGCACTCGGACTATCCAAAGGCAATCGGCCATTGCAAGCTCGGAGTCCATGTCCTGACACCAATCTTATTAACTGTGTAACGGCAACTGTACAGGGTACTGCCGAACCACTTTCCAATGGGGGAACATTATTTACTGTATCGTCTTCTTCGAAGATATTTTCAAATCCCACCACAGGCTCAAATTTACGGTTGAAATCACCCCCCACAATTACCAAAGCCCTTGGGTCAATTGAACTTAGAAATTGGTCTAGCTGTTCTATTACCAAAGAATCTTTGCTAGCTAAACTAGGTCAGTTATAAATATTTACTATGTATAGTTCAATTTTGTCCTGTGTTCGGATCTTCGCTCCAACTATATCCTGTGATGGTATATCTAGCTGGACTTTATCAATACATAAAGTTATTTTTATCCAAATAACAAGACCTCCCACTAACCGAAGGAGTAGCATTAACGCTATATGTTTTAAATCCTACCTTATGAGGAGTTTCCAAGGCCCAAGTTTCTTGCAAAAGGATTATTTCACTTTGCCCAATATACTCCTGCCACTCTACATCCACTTGTTTTTTTTTCAGCCCCACTATATTCCAAGATGATAATCGTATTTCTGAATGCCATTCCTTCCTAATTTGCTGATTGGGTACTAATTCCATCTCATTTCTTATTCCTGAAGCTTCCTGACCCCTATTATCAAGTTTAGGACTAAAGTTAAGGGAATCCATTCCATTGTTTTGTGCTGACTGGTTAACCTCAACTGGAATCACAATGTCGCCAGGCAAAGGCACTAACAGTACATCCGGTGTCTTATGAAGCATAACTGCTTCTTGTTCATTCGGCAAAATTATCCAATCCTGATCGCCAGTCCTCAGTTGTGGTCCTCCTGTGTTTCTATTTAAAATACTTATATCAATATCTACCTTAGCCTTATCTAATAATAACTGACCATCTTGGACAGGAAGGGTACAGGCTAGAGCCTGAGAGCCATCAAATAAATGCGATTCATATTGCAATATAGATATTTGTCAATCTTGAGCATTTAAATCTGCTAGAACCTGAAACCTGTTGAACAAAGAAATTGAAGTGGGTTTATTTGCAAAAGGCTCAAGTGAAGGTTTATAGAAGTATCCCAAGGGAAGAGCACAAATGTTAGTACTCTGGGAATAGGTTGACTCGTAAAAGTTTAGTAGACAACAAACCATCTGTGGCCTGCGGAAATTGATCTTAATGCAGTCCCCATCAATACATTTTGATGATGGACCAACCCACCCTACTCTGCGGACCATTAAGATCTCCTTTATAGCAGACGGATGGAGTCTTTTGTGTTTCGATAACCAATCCAGGGTTTTATTACGTAGATCAACCCACGTCTCCACCTGATCCTCCCTAAGAGCAGGGACACCAGCCAGGACTAAAACATAGGGACACGTGGCTGGAGGTAAACTCAGCACTTCGGTATTGAGCTTCAAATGATTTTTGGTTAAGCCATCTACTGTATTGTTGGTTACAATGTTTGGTACAGTGCCTGGAACTAAACAATCAGAATGGATATTGTGCGAGCCTACACAATTCGTGCTCAAACCTTTGGGTACTTCCTGTATTTTACCTTTCATAGCATTATAATTTGTCATAGGGCATTCGTTAACTTTACCGTCTAAATTTCACACATTTACGGTTAGGTTACTATCTGTTACTGTATTTGAACCCCCCTCTCTCTATGGCATTAGGTTGTCGAATCACATTACTGCTACTTAGGTTATTTATAACAGTATCCACTCGGTCCAATTTTTCCCACAAAAGGGTAAATTTCTTTTCAATCAATTCATGATAACACTGTTCCTAATACAGAGTCCTCAGCAATAGCATAAGTAGCAGTCATTGCGTCCATAGCACTATCCTGTCTTGGTATAGCAAGCAAAGAAACCACATCAGTCTGTGTACCAACAGAAGTAGTTTTCAGCACATCATGAGCATTTAAATTATTGACACGATTATCAAGTTGGGAACCCTTTGTGTTCTTAGCTTTTTGAGCACCAACACCCCGCTTTCGTTTTGCCGGTGGCTCTATCGGCTTACTTGCATCAACCAAATTAAAACCACGTGCTCTAGTAGCTATACGAGGTGCTTCTATACCACGGATAGTGTTAAATCCGAAGCTAGCACGGGAGAAGTCAATAGCACATTTGAAGACGTTGTGGGCAGAGATATTTGTGCAAGGTCCCCTGAATTTGAGACAGAAATACCCAATGATAAACGTCTCTGCAAGATGGATGGATCCAAGGAAAGACGCTGTTCCGTTATTTCAATTTCATGTGTCAAAAGTGACTCCACCCTAACTAAAAATGCATCCAGAGTACCCACAACTCCTTTACTCTTATTCATAGTAGGGCTTTAAAACACTAGTCCTCACACAAAACCTCACAGGTGAGCACAAATACTGTAATTTGGATTCATGAAGACACTCCAATACCTACTCACTGCAGCTTATAACCACACCGGTGTCCAATTGTCAGAAAAAGGGCCCAGCCTCTTCCGGGCTCTGATGGGCGCAGACGGCCCACCCTTGGCCCGGGCAAGCCCGCACGCGTCCCGCACTGCAGGAGCCCGCTCTTGATTTTAAAGTGCCTCCAGGCACTTTGATTGGCTGGTTGACTGCGGCTGACTGCGGCGGTAATGCCCCCTCCACACGGCACACGAGGCAGAAACCAAGGGCTGACTGCGGGACTTGCGCTGCGGGAGCCCGCGCTTGATTTTAAAGCGCCTCCAGGTGCTATGATTGGCTGGTTGACTGCAGCTGACTGCGGCGGTAATGCCCCCTCCACACGGCACACAACAAGGCAGAAACCAGGGCTGACTGCGGGACCGCGCGGCGGGAGCCCGCACTTGATTTTAAAGCGCCTCCAGGCGCTTTGATTGGCTGGTTGACTGCGGCTGACTGCGGCGGTAATGCCCCCTCCACACGGCACACAACGAGGCAGAAACCAAGGGCTGACTGCGGGACCCATAGCGGTTGCTAGGTCTCTCGTCCTGCAAAATTGGAGAACGGATAAGCTACCTAGCATTGATCATTGGCTTAACAAAATGCGCAGGACATTTAGATTCGAGGAGGCCTATGCTAGACGGGTAGGAGCTACTGTCAGATTTAGAGCTATCTGGCAGAATTTCTCTACCTATTGTGTCACGGAGGAAAGGAGATTATGAGGGGCCGGTGTTCTCTCAGAGCCAATTTCTGTATTTTATCTTATCAGCTGATGCTGGCTATCATATGTGCACCTTCACTGACTCCCGATATCGATTGGTGAGATTTGATGTAGGTATCGTTCTGATATCGGTTAAATTTAGCACTTTATTGAAAAATAGCGCTCCTATCAGCACAACGCACTTTGAATAAGCTTTTAAACTTCTTTATTTGTTAGGATATCAGCACACTGCACTTTCTATAGGCTCTGATATAAATGCCTGGCTGGGATACTCATCTTATAGCTATTAAATCTCTTCTTTTGCTGCTAGTCTTATATGTATTGTAAATAAATTACACGCTAATTTGATGTAGCTATTGTGAGCGTAGCAATGGGATTATACAGGAATAATCATATATGGATATATGTATGTGTGTAGAACTACTGGGAAGTAAGCATAACCTCGGATCATTGGTTAATATAGGCCACTGAGAAATAGGGTATTTATTTATTTTCCACGCAATCTAGGGATGTTAATAATTGGATACATGCTATTACTGTCTCTCGTTATTTATTCTGTAATAACATGTATTCTGCTTGATTGCTTTCATTTGTTTGTTTTCCTGTTCTAATAAAAAAAATATAAAAAAAATGGGAAGAATTGTGGTTGCTGCTTGAGAAGTGTTTCACCTCCCTCAGCCAGGAACAATTTTTTTACAAGAGATCACCAGAACGATGTGTTAATGGTTGCCTCTGAAAGATTTCAGATAAGTAAATAATTCAAAAATTAACCCAGAAAGAATGCAATATTAGACTGTAAACCTTCAGTGCCTCACTTACCAAGTTCTCCAAAGTTACACAATGCCACATTATGCAGACCTTCAATTCCAAATCAATTATGTTGAGTTTTCAAATTACACTTTCGCCTCCTTCAGTAAACTTTCTATGTTTTCATAATATTTTTTATATAAAGCTTCAAGTAAGACTTCCCTGCTTCTAATAATTTTAAGAAAAGAGGACATTGTCACTCAACAGTACTTCATTTCTCTACCTCATAAAGAGGAAGGACTGAGCAAAAATACTATGCCATAACTTGTTACTGTAGACTGAAAACCGAGCTCTTCAATGAAGACATAAAATAACTGTCTTTCTACCTCAACTGTTAGCATCTTTAGCTTCCCATTTTTCATAAAGGTCTTTATCCCAATTAAAATACTACTTTTCATATTTTTCCAAATGACCATAACTTCATGTTTATTCGAGTTTAGTACACTCTCAACTCATTATTCATCAAAAATATTACATGCAATCATGCCATCGCCCAAAGAGGTTTTTACCTGAGTGTCTAGTAAGTAAACTGTGAGCTTTATCACGAGGTAGGAAAATGGCCCCTTATGCCCTGAATTGATAGTCATATACATCCTAATTTGGTGGCAGTGGGCCTCTCCCCTACTTGGGTTCTGGTTTCACTGCAACTTATGCACCATTAATAACTGCATCCCCTGTCTGAGCTGAGCCTGTCAATGGGGCTCATCGAACACCATCTGTCTCGCAGAAGGGTCTTTGCTCAGAAGTGTTGGAAGGTTGAGCTTGGCTTTATTGACTGGGATAGGCACAGCCTGGCAGGTTTGGTCACTGATGCAGCTGGTCTCGAAAGCACAGTTAGTGGTGGATGTATGTAGCTGATACATTTATGCTGTTGCCTGAGCTAGGTGCTATCTAGCTCCCATTGTTAACTCATGGGCCATGGATCATCCTAGAGCAGGAGTGAGTATTATAAACCTATGCTTCCCAACCTGGACAAATTACTGGATTAGAAATGTGGGGACTGTAAAAGATAGAAACATGGCATACATGCCTTTCCCTGAAGCTGTGAGTTCCACAATGCGATGGCCCAATATGGCTCTCGTGTGAAGGCGGAGCACCTACCAATTAGCATATCTCACCAGGCAATTGTGCTCATGCATGGACATATGAAGGTAGTGCAATTAATTAGGCCAACCAGCAAAGTCAGTCTGAAAACAAAAAGAGCACCTATTCAGTGCTGACAGAGACAATGGGAACTGGCAAGAAACATTATAGGGTGCCGATCTGGTGTGCTTGACCTCACAAGTGTCTATTGCCAGTCAAATATGCCTCAACGATAAGTGATGTGCTCAAAGTGGGAACTGTGTTATTTCCAAATTGAACTGTAACAGCTGTCAATCTGATAGATTAATTGTTCATGCGTAGGGATCCTGTGCAGCTGTGCAGACTGCAGATATATAGGGTACATGAGAAAAGGGAATGTTTTTCCCACGTGCACAAAACAGAACCTGGGTTTAAACTGTCTCTTTTTTCCGAGCAGCCTGTTACTAAACATGTTCCTAATGTAGAACAATTATCTGTGATAAATTCTCTTGGATATTAAAGTTCAATAAAAACAACTTTGTAGCATATAGATAATCTGGCCTAAAAAGATCAGTTATGAATTTTGATTCTTTTTGTCTCATTCAAGAGGCATATACATTTCTCTTCCTAATCATAGACCTTTCATGCTATGTCAGAGTCTGGGGCTGCTATCTGCTACTTAAATAAAATGGCAACACAATATCCAAGAAAGTAGAAGGGAAAATAGAGAGCTGAAAGATGCAGCATTCTGGGTTCAATACCCAACCGGTCTGGCGCCATGCCCTACAGGATATCTGTGCCAAGTAGTAACTAAGTGGGGGTTATTCCTTTTAAAGCTTAGTGATCGAAATTAGAAGGTTAAGTCTGAAATACTAGGGGGGATATTCACAAGGAAGTGGCGGACAGAGGCGTTAGCCTTCTTGGCTTAACGCCTCTCTCCGCCACTTCGGAAACGCAAGGCCACCATATTCACAAGGATATGGTGCAGCCTTGCGTTTCCCCCTGCGATGGCGCTAAGTTTCACAACTTAGCGCCAACGCAGGCACCCTTGCACCAGAGTGCAAGTGTGTCTGCAAGCAGGGAGGTTTGTTTATGTACAGGAAGGTGTCCCTTCCTGCACATAAACAAACCTAAAATGCCAGTTTGTAACTTACATGTGTGCTGCTTCATGCAACACACATGTAAGTTACAAAACGACATTTAAAAACAAGGTTTGTTTATGTACAGGAAGGGAGACCTTCCTGTACATAAACAAACCATGGCATTTTGCATTTTCCATGTGTGCTGCACAAGGCACAAGGTGGCGATAGGGGCTTGTGAATATGCCCCTAGGAGCAGAAAAGAGACCCACATAGCCTAGCCAGGGGTCAGCATCGGCAGTTTATGAGATTCTGAAATGATTTGTTGCCACGAAACATATTCACAGGAAAAGATGTGCACCACTCGGCTGAAAATCTGGGAGTAGCAAGCCTATGAGTTGTATTGCTAATGAGCAAGATTCTTCACCAATATCTAACTGGTATATACCCTTTTAAAATACTCTGCCTGACCTACAGGAAGAGGAAGAATCGGTTTCAACTTCAACACATCTCTGTCTGATGCTGCACTGAATAAGTCTTGCCTGCATTCCTGAAATTAGAGAAAATATCTTCAGCTCTGTCTCAGACTTTCACACTTAAAATGTTGCCAAGGCTGTTTCTGCCTGCCAACAGCTGGACCACAGGTCTAAAAGGTTTCAGGTGCTGCCAGAAAGTCTGCTTACTGCTGTAGACCTTCCATCCTGTGGTTGAAGGGCATAGTCCTGTGACAAAACAAAGGCTTACTTTCCTGGAAGAATACCAGTGAATAAGTTAGAAAATGATATTTCTATGCTGTGGAGAGATTGATAGATCTCATTTTGTATGAGTATTTTGGCACAGATCTGAAACTGGATTTCTGGAGGTCTCCTACTTGTACCATGCACTGAGGTCTGAAGAACCAGTCCTAAACATTTGAAGAGTTTTTGTTAACAAAGAATACGCTATTCAGTTTAGCTTTATGAATCCGTTCGATTGTCCTTAACAGGAGCTCGGTCATTACTCAAATCAAGATTATGGCCTCTCTGTCTACATCTAAACTCTTTTAACACAGACAACATTTTTGTGCTCTAAAATGCTAGGCCAGGCTCCCTCTATCAGGTCTATTCTAGATGGAAACCCAACCAACCCAAGACCAGTTTCAGCCACTTTAAGCATCATCAGTGAAGTCCTGCTTCAGCTCCGTGACACAGTGAGCATGGGACCCATGTCTGGGAATACTTGTTACATTAAAGCCATCTATTTCCTGTAACTGCCATTCTTGGGGTTACCTTTCTCGGTAATAATGACTGCACTAATGATTGACTTACTAATGTTTGGGATTCTTGAAATGGAGTTTCAATTATAAGTGAATATTATTTATATCACCCCTCACAAAATAATGTACAAAAATCAGTTGGAATCCTGGTCTTTTTTATTGAATTAAATGCCCAGTTTTACTGGAATATGGAGTAACCCTTATTAGAAATGCCAAATGTATTTTTCCTGGCTTTCTTTTCCCCACACTTTTATTAGAATAGCAGACCTGTGCATTCGAAAAGCATGCAATTGCTAAATTACCAGTAATGTGTGAGAAAAATGTAAAATTCCGAGTGGAGACGAGCCATATTACAAGAAATTCTTCCTATGGGGGCTGAGGGGAATCATTGTTAAGCATTTAAAGATGAAAGGAGCTCAGTTCTCCCAGACGAAAGCAAATGAGATTTCAAACTGGTTTTACAAAACAGTGTTTTATGCAAATTATCCTCCCATTTGACACTGGCCCATTTTAGTGAGAGCCAGTATTTAGTAAATGAAGGCTTGAGGAATTAGTGAATCAAGTGGCTAGCATCCCTGTAAAATCTCTGTAAAGGTTGTCAGCCACATGGCTGCAAATTCAGTGAACCTAAAGGAAGCCATTGCGTTGTCTGCAAACAACTAACTTCTTTAGGAGTTAGTTAGAACTGAAAAAAGGCTACCCCTTGCAGCATTGTTGAAGTTGTGATTTGTCCATCTTAGACTTGTACCAACCTTTAAGCATCAGCTCCTGGCACCAATGTGGCGTGTATCACTTTTTCATGTGACTACATTATCTATTTTCTGATGCTCAGATGAGAGCAACAGTTCAGCTCCTTACTGAACTTCCTAAGGCAAGAATAGGATGTTCTCCTATCCTTTCTTGTTTTGAGGGAGTGAAACCACAAAAATGTGTGATACTTTTCTTCCTATGAGGTCCTGACAGTAAGCAGGTGTTATGTTGGTAACTATGCTCTTGGCACGGACCTTGTATTCTCTAATGTTCTAGAGCTTTGGGTCCATGCCGAGCTGTCGGGTTAGCAGTTGGAGGTTGGCAACAGACGGAGCTGGATGCTTACTGGTGGTGCTGCATTTATACGAATAAACTACTGTTTTCTACTACTTTGGACTACGAGCATTACATAACAATTTTGGCGGCGATCTGGGACCCGGCAACACCACCATACGAATCTACGTGTGCATCTTCTGGATTTTCTGGATTTTACCCTTACTTACGCTTAAGCTCGAAGAAAAAAAAGAAAGGAATTTTTTTATTGTTGTTCAGCCTGAGGATTTCTGCTTGGATTTGGGTACATCGCTTTCGTTTTTCTCTTGTGGATTTTCTCATATGCTGTCGCTTATGCATCTTTCCCCCAAAGATTTTTGCTCCTTGGACTCACCGTTGCTGTTAGAATTCCGTTGAGACAGGATTCCTTTTGTCCACGGAACTTCAAGTGACAGCATCTTTCCAGAGAACTCCACAGAGTTAACATTCTCTGTCTTCAAAGAGTTCAGAATGACGACGTCTTCCCTCTGAACTCCCACGTCTCGATGGTTATGGGCATTCTTGCCCCTACGTTCTACTCGTTGCTTTGCGCATGACGTCATCGCGCACGTTACGTGCCGCCATCTTCAATTTCATGCCATTGCTTAGCAACCACTGTGGTTGCAGATCGGAGGTTTCTACGCTGCATATTTCGTTTGACTCCGTTATTTTTTTTGTTTTTGTGTTATTTTCTCTGCGTTTTATTGATCTGGATTGAGTATTCATCTTTACAACTGGTGAGCTATATTTTTCAGTTCCTTGAACATTGTTTCTCTTTCTCCACGTTATTGGGAAAAAAACTAAAAGGGTGAAGTTTGGACGCTATTTGTAATTCTTTTTTTTTGTATAGCAAACAATTCCTTTTTTAACTTCTACACTACATTTTCTACATAAAAGGGTGAAGTTTGGACGTTATTTATATAGCGAACAATTCCCTTTTTTTCTTGACTTTTACATATTTTACCATTCTACAATGTCTACACAGAATTATAGTTTAGCTCCTCCTTAGTACTTCTAGCCTGCTGGTGGCCCTCCCTGCATGCAATGGCCAGAATGGAAGGCATATTTTCTTAATTTCATCGACACTTTGGATGTTAACGCAAAAATGTCACCTGCAGAAAAGAAAGGAATATTTTTACATTCTGTTGGTCCTGAAGGTCTCAAAGCTTACAATCAGATGACTAAAGTTACTGGTGGTAGTGATTAAAATGTTTTTACTGCTGCAATTAATGATTTTGATCGTTATTTTTCTCCTAAGGTGTGCATTGGCATTCTAAGATACAAATTGTTCCAGAGAAAGCAAAATACAGATGAGTCAGTTGATAGTTATGTGTCTGCCTTAAGAACACTTTCTCTGGATTGCCAATGTGGGGGGTTACAGGAAGATTTTATTAGAGACCAAGTGGTTATGTATGTAAAAGTTACCTCTATTCAAGATAGGTTGTGGGTTAATGGTGATTCCAAACTTGAGGATATCTTAGCTATAGCAAGAAAGGCAGAAATGTCTTGTAGAAGTGCCAAAGAAGTTAAAGTAGGGGATAATAGCAAAACAAGCAACATTGTAGCCAAAGTGGAAGGAGCGGGAGTTAAAGTTAATTTTAGAAAACAAATATCTACAAAGGAACGTAGTAATGTCTCTGACAAAAATAAACTCAGGTGTTATAGGTGCGATAGTAGCTTACACTTAGCAAATAACAAAAGTTGTCCTGCCATTAAACAAAAATGTTCGGTTTGTGGCGTTATAGGACATTTGGCTAAAGTGTGCAGGAAACGCAAAAATAAGAAAGTAAAATGTGTGGAAGAAGGTGAGTCGGGTGAGAGTGATTGCGACACTTAAGACAGGGATCTTGAAAGGTCATACATGTTGAATATTAGAGAGGATCCTTCTGTAATTTTGAACATTGATAATAATGCTGTTAAAAAGAAACCTATTTGGGACATGATGATTGGTGGAGTGGAGATACAAATCTACGCTGATTCTGGGTCTCCCTATTCCATAATTAATGAAAATGTATGGAAATCCAAATTTGCAAACAAACTTGGATCCAAGTTAGATCCTTGTGACATTAATCCTGAAGGATATTCAGGAGAGAAGATTGAGATTATTGGTTTTCCTTTGCTTGTCTTTAAGTTTAAAGACTGTGAATGAGTAGCTAAATTGTACATATCCAAACATGGACCTTCTGTTCTTGGATGGTTTGAACAAGGTAAACTTAACATCATTCTTAATCCCAACAGTCCTGACCCTGTCATGGTCATCGGAGAACCAAATGAATGTAGTAAAGATATGTTCAATAAGTTTCCTGAAGTTTTCAGGGATAGCATTGGAGAGTTAGTTAATTTTAAACACAGGATTGTTTTAAAGGACAATGCTTGTCCCAAAATTTACAAAGCCAGAAATATCCCCATTATGGTGAGGAATGAAGTAGAAAAAGAACTCAATAAACTTGTGGAGAGTAACATCATAGAGAAGATTGAATCTTCCGAATGGGTTTCCCCCATTGTAGTTGCCAGACGAGCTAATGGTAATATCAGATTATGTATTGATTTGCGCCATCTTAATAATAACATTGTGGTCGATCAATTTCCTTTACCCCGTATTACTGAGATGTTGGCTTTAGTTGGTAAAGCTAAGTTCTTTTCGTGTATAGACTTATCAGCTGCCTATCATCAAATCGTTTTGCACAAAAGTTGTAAGAAATACACTGCATTTATTACACCATTTGGATGTTTCCAATTTAAGAGAATGCCTTCTGGCCTTGCGTCAGCTGCTGCTGTTTTTCAGCGGATTATGCACAACATTTATGGTGATTGTAAAAATGCTATTTGTTTCCAGGATGATATCCTTGTTTTTGGCGACAACAAGACTGTTCATGACCAAGCACGAGAAGTAGTTCTAAGCAGACTATCTGCTAACAGTTTACTGTAAAACATGCAAAATGAAATTTGGTGTTCATTCGGTAACGTATCTTGGCCATGTGCTTTGTGAAGATGGCATTAAACCCAAACCTGACCTTGTAGAGGCAATTTTACTAGCACGGTCCCCAAATTCCAAAGATGATGTAAGGTCATTTCTGGGTTTAACGGAGTTTTACTCCAAATACATACTAAATTTTTCTTGTAGAGTTTTCAGCATTAGACAGTTATTGAAGAACAAAAGTAAATTTATATGGGATGCTGAATGTGAAAAGGAATTCAAAGATGTGAAGTCAGCCATTGAAAATGCTACTGCACTTAATAATTTTGATCTGCAGCTTTCTTGTATTATTACTACAGATGCGAGTTCTAAAGGATTGGGAGCTGTACTGGCACAAAGAATAGAAAACGGTGGTGAAGCTATAATTGCTTATGCTTCAAGGGCCTTGTGTCCTTCTGAGGAAAAATATTCTACAATTGAAAGGGAAACATTAGCCTGCGTGTGGGCCCTAGAACATTTTTGAGTGTTTGTATGGGGAAAGGAGTGTGAAATTAGGAGTGACCATAAACCTTTGGTGCGTTTACTCACTACCGATGGTATGATCAAAGCTTCTGCTAGAATCGCGCGGATGCCTATGAGGTTGCAGGATTTCATTTACAGAATAGTTTATGTCCCCGGTAAAGACAATGTGACTGCTGATTTCTTATCCAGACTTCCTTTGCCCCTCAAAGAGTGTGTTCAGAATTCATGGGATGATTTTCAAATCGCGTTAGTGCATGATGAAGGTGTTTTACCTATTAAGAGTGAGAATTGGTGTGCTGAGTATTTCAAAGATGGAATTTTACAGGAAGTCCAAAAGTGCATTATGAAGGGTTGGCCTTCCAAGAAACATCTCACTCATGAACTTAGGAATTTTTGGGAGGTGAGAAACGAATAATCTTATACAGAGGGTACCATTTGGAGAGGAGATAAAGCTGTACCTCCCACTGGCATGAGACACATCATTGTTCTAGGATAAACAAATGGGAGAGCTAGGACCGTGTATGGGCCGTCCTTGTCCCCTGGTAAGTATTAATAAACAACTTGGATGGACCAGTCTAGCAGGTTGTCCGACACTGTAGTGCCTTGCACCGCAAGGGTTTGTTAAAAGAACCCTCACACACCAACCTAGTTGGTGTCATGCTTCATCATCGCGTTCCCAGCTGAGTAGCCGAATGCTACCCAGCTGTGCTGCGACACCTGATTACAGTGGAGCTGGGTTTTTTTGGAGTGTGAGTGTGATGAAGTGGTGTTTTAAAAATACCTCTGGGTCTCTAACTGATAATTACTTTATTCCCAGTGGTCCAGGGTGTATTTAAAAATAATGAGTGGATAACGTAAAAGACTATTAGTTGCGTCTTAGTTATCTGCCGGTCATCATTGTTCTACATGGCCATGAGGGTCATAATGGTATTGTTAGAACAAAGCAATCAGTCAAAAAAACGTTTTGGTGGCCAGGTCTAGACATTTTTGTTGAACATATCGTTAGAGATTGTGTCAGTTGTGCTAATTCAGACAAGTCCTTGAAAACCTTGAAACCCAATATGGGGGAACATTTTGTTCCCAATGGTCCTTGGTAAACCATTGCCATGGATATCATGGGTCCCATTGGCCCATTGAGCAAATATATTGTGGCAGCCATAGATGTATTTTCTAAGTGGCCTGTCATAAAAGTGGTTGAAATAGTAAGTACTGATACTATCTTATTGTTTCTAGATGAGGCTTTTACTGCGGAAGGTTTACCTATACGAATCATTACGGATAATGGAGTACAGTTCTTATAATAAGGCGAAGGACTATTTTCAAAAGACTGGTGTCATTCATTGTACTACGTCTCTATATAACCCTAGTGGGAATGGGATTATTGAGAGATTCAACAGAGTACTGAAGGGCTCTATACAAATGACTGGTGTGGAAGATGACAAATGGGAAGTTCAAGTGGTAAAAACCATGTGGAAGTACAGAACCACTCCCAATGATATGACTGATTGTGCTCCTTTCGAGATTATGAGAGGCAGATTACCGAGGATGAAAACCAATCCAGCTTGGTTAATATCCTCTACCAAATGTCAGATTGATCTGGATAAGGTTAAGAAAAGGATTGAGAGAACCCACATTGTCAACAAGCACAGGTTCGATTTGAGAAAAGGTTCTAAGAAAGATCCTATTATTCAAGTTGGAATGCTTGTGAAAGTTAAGAAACCTTGGAGAGTATCCAAAGGTGAAAGCCAGTTTATGGGACCTTTTGTTGTAAAGGATGTTTTAAAAAACTCAGTCAGACTTTCTAATGGTAAAGTATGGAATTTAAACAGAATTGCTGTGCTCAAGGGCAACAAAAAATTATATAAAGAAGTACACGTTGCACCCAAGCATGATTTTGACATCGAGGACACCATCAAGAATAGCACCATTGATGTCTGCAGCAATAGAGATTACAGTAAACCGGGTACTAGTTGCTCAGATATTGCTGATGTTCCTACTCCTATTGTTTCTAACAATTCTGATAATTCTTATTCTGATATTGTTGATGTTCCTACTCCTATTGTTTCTAACAGTTCTGATAATTCTCAGGAAAAAGAAAGTATTTCTGTTCATCAGTTTCCTGAAGCTAAGCGCTTACGCAAAAAACTTATATGGTTTTCTGATTTTGTTACTCGCATTAGAGATAAGTTGTACTCACTTATTTTGTTTAAAGGGGGAAGATGTGTTATGTTGGTAACTATGCTCTCGGCACGGACCTTGTATTCTCATGATGTTCTAGAGATTTGGCTCTGTGCCGTGCTGTCGGGTTAGCAGTTGGAGATTGGCAACAGACGGAGCTGGATGCTTACTGGTGGTGCTGCATTTATACGAATAAACTACTGTTTTCTACTACTTTGGACTACGAGCATTACATAACAGCAGGCCAAAGAGCCTAACAAGGAAAACAGCAAAGAGCTGTAAAAAAGTTTCAATCTACAAGGGGACTGACAGAAAGAAACCACAGCATAGATCTAGTGTCATTTTACTTTGCATTACCTTTGGATAACACTTACTCATTTCTGGAGTATTTCATTCTTCACAATCACTTTTCATGTGGTCATCCACACGTTTTCTTCAAAGAACAGAAGAGTTTTGCAATTAGAGTCTGAAGCCATGTCCCACTCAAAAACGTATACACATTCCTGGAGTATTTCATTCTTCCCAATCACTTTTCCCCTCATCACCCACAAGTTCACTTCAAAGAACCTAAGAGTTCTTCAGTTACAGCCTGGAGCCAGAATCGTGGCTTCTCTAAATGGAATTAGCTTTGCAGTAGGCCCCATGATTGTTGCACCATCTCTGCAATTACTTTTAAACTTATATTTTGTTGAAGCACACTCCTAAAGCAGGAATTTGTTTCTTGATCCCCCACCCCTAAATGGTTGTAACATGCAGGTAGCCTTCCCATGTGCTTGGATGCCACTGGGCATGTTCCCTTCCTTGGACCGCCATGCCTAGCATGGCACTCCAATGCAGGGAAAACTAGTGATGGTCAATATTCTTCAATAAGGTGGGTAACTGTCACTTTGACCTGGTGGCACTATTTGCAGGTGGGCCATCATGCCGAACGTTTACATTGCTGGATGCAAAGAAGGCTCTGCTAGTGTAAGCTAAGTAGTTGTCTTCCAAATTAAGTATCCCAAGAGTATGGCGAGGTGGAGCGCCACTCTGCCAAACTCTAAAGAACATCTGAGAAAGAAATATTGTTTAACAGACAAGTCTCTAAGTCCTGCAAGCTGGGTCCCTTTATCTTGAATCAGGACCTGATTGTTATCCAGACATAAAGAACAAAAGAAACACTTTGTAATTTTATTCATTAATTTATTACTAACAGTCCAGACTGACTTCTGTTTAAGAATAGCTAGGTGCGGGTCTTGTTGAAGCTCATGTTTATAACATGTACACCTTTTGCTCTCTTTTATGCTCTATATTCCAGTACAGTGCTCACAGTTGCTGTGAATATATTTTTTAATTAATACTATCTTTTGTAAAGTGATATAAAGAGATTAAAGCCTTTTGAGAGCTCCTCTAGGGAGTTGAAGTTGTTGTAGGTAGATGTAATTAAATTCTTGATTGTTGATACTGAGAAACATGAGTAGGTTGGCAATGCTATCTTCATTTAAGCATTTAAATGGACAACAATGATCAGAGAAAGCGGAAATTGTTGTGACTGTGTGACAGGAACATGACAGCCCATGTGGCTAAGTGCCTTCCTGACATTGATTATTTGAGGAGGTGGAATCTTACTCCCTTAGAGAGCTTGAATAATTCATCTATTTTCACGAGTGCAGGGATATTGTTCTTAATTGAGGAACCCTATCTTCATACCCATTGTACCTGACTGAAGGTTTGTTACTGTGGGCATGTCTTAGATGCCTTAACAGCTGGTTGCTACTAACAACTTTAGAAAAGCCTTCTTTGTGTGGTCATAAATCGCCTTGTGGGTGAGGCACAAAGAGATTTGAGCTGTGTTCGGTACTTAATGGGTAGCCAAAAATGGAGTTCCAGAGTCCATGCGATGGGATGCCAGTGTCTTGGTCAGAAGATAAGCTGAGTGCTTTTACATTCTTTGTATTCTTTTGAGCTTATATAGCTCCTTTATTGAGAAGTCAGATGTGAGAAATTGAGTTGTTGGTTGGCTGGGGCGTGAGCCCTGTTCAAACAGCAACCACAATCCTTGTCAGAGTGAGGCACAAGTCAACCCTAAATTAACCTGTGCTCAACCCTCTGGTAGCTTGGCACACACCACTCAGGCTTAACTCAGAGGCATGTGTAAAGTATTTGTGCAACACTTCAAACTGCAATAAAGTGAAAACAATGCACAAAAAGGACCCTACACCAAGTTAGAAAAATAGTACTTTCTTTAATAAATAAGAAAACAAGACCAAAACGACACAAATCCAATCATTAGAACCAGAGATATGCAATTGTAAGGATTTTAGTGCACTTAATTATTTGGTCAGAAAAAAGGACAAGGGACCAAGGGTGCTAATCGATTCTCAGAAACAAAGGTCCCTTTAAGGTAGGAAATGGACAAGATGGCCACAAAGTTACAATGAAGTTTGAGGCTACTTTAGTTATGCATACAAAATATTTAATTATTAAGAACCAAAATAACAAGACAACAAAAAAATCAATAATGAGTGAGCAAGGCGTGAGGGGGTAGGGGAAATCAGCCGATTTCCTTACCACAGGCAGGTGACTTAAAAGTGACTTAAGCAATAGAATGAAAATTAGAAGCCACAATAAGGGGTACGTCTATTACTCAAAAACAATGTCTATACAACATGAGTTAGAGACGTAGGTGTCGACGACGTTTCGATCCCGGATCTCCGGTAAGACTCATGGCACTCTCCTTTTTTCCCCTCCATTACCCTTATTAGCCGATACTTAATGCTGCCTTTCCCACTTTTCCCTAGCCGGTATGACAGGTCGGCCTTCGCCCTGTATCCCTCCCCTTGTTGACATCTGCCCTCATGACTGCTCACTCGGATTCCTGAGTAAGTTTAATTGCCTCCACCTTCGTTCTGTATGCACCGCGCCTTTTCATGATAGAATTTCCCGCTCTTCATGCGCTGCGCCGGCTTTCACGGTGTAATCTCTTGGTTTTCATCGCGTACTAGAACCTTTCTCACCTTGCTCCGGCTGCTGAGACTTACAGACGGTTGGCTGCTCCAAATTCATAGGTTTTTGCCTTTAGTCTTTCACCTTCAACTTACTCTGTGTGTGATTTATATGCCTCCCTTTTCACCAGCCTCCTTGTTATTTAAACTCCCCGCTTGCCCACCGCACCATCGTGTCCAGCATGCCTCGTACCCGATAGCCGCTATTCCTTTTGTTTTCCTAGCTTATTAATATCATATGTGGTCATCCGGGCCTCTGCACCGTCTCAGGTTTTAACTGCTCAAGTGGAACTGTCTTTTTACTGTATTATAGATGCAATGCAACTATGTAACTCTAGCTATGTTCTCCCTTTTTCCCCCCTCTCTCCTTACTACCTTCCCTCGCTTACCCAGGCAACTTCCCAGGCATTTGCTTCACCTTCAGTCCTGATGATGATCCCACAATTTAAGTCGGGATCGAAACGTCAGTCGACACCTACGTCTCTAACTCATGTTGTATAGACATTGTTTTTGAGTAATAGACGTACCCCTTATTGTGGCTTCTAATTTTCATTCTATTGCTTAAGTCACTTTTAAGTCACCTGACTGTGGTAAGGAAATCGGCTGATTTCTCCCTACCCCCTCACGCCTTGCTCACTCATTATTGATTTTTTTGTTGTCTTGTTATTTTGGTTCTTAATAATTAAATGTTTTGTATGCATAACTAAAGTAGCCTCAAACTTCATTGTAACTTAATTATTTGGTGCCAGTGATAGCCTAAGGAATTAGGCCATCCAGGTAAATGGTAGAGGTGAGGGATCCAATGGCCCATGAGTGTGATGTCAGCTTTCTGCCCAGTCAGGCAGATGCAATTTAACTGAATCCATTGGTGTCTGTCCTTCAGAGAGTTTTCCACCTTATCTTGAGATTGACATACCTCTCTCCACATGATGGATAACTGTGCTTCTCCACCATGCAGAGGGCTCAGGTGATGGTTGAGCATCAAGGATAGTAGTGAAAGAGAACTTATGAGACCTGGATAGGATCTAGTTACGGTCTGATGATTATCGAAAGAAAGGGCCCAGTTTTTCTTCCTAGGTGCAATTGTTGAGAACATATAAGAATCAGGCCAGTGAATGATTTAAGGCATTCATTCAGACTGTTGTGGTCAATGGTATAAAATATCAGATCTAGCATGAGAAAAGTATACACATAACCTCAGTGTCAGGCATGTAGGAGTTTCTCTCTGACACCACATAGTGTGGTTCAACTTCTTCAGCATGATGGGAAGCCTAACAGAAATCAAATATCAGAAGGAAAGCATCTACAACAATTTTGAACAACATCCCGACCCTACCAACATTGCAGTCTGCCTACCTAAGTACTTGGTAACACCCTGCACCCTTGGAAAACAGTCATTATAGAAGTGACAGCCAACATCATGGGAACCACCCACTCTGGGGCCTCAACAGACCCCTGCCCTCACCACGTTTTCAACATGGGCACCTCCCCATCAGGGAAGTACTCCCTCTCATCCTGAACTACTCCATCACCACTGCATGAGCTGGAAACACCCAGCTGTAAACTCACTACTGAAGAAACTTTGGCAAGGCCGTCCAGCTAGTTAACTACCGTCCTATCTACCTTCTTCCCTACCCTGCCTAAATTATTGAGAAATCATCAACAAGCAACTCGTCCATCACCTTGACACACAGAGAACTCCTAGATACCACCCAATCAACCTTCAGATACAACCACAGCACTGGACCTGCCTTCATCACAACAACCGACGACATCAGGATGATTCTTGACCGAGGAGAAAAAGTGGTCCTCATCTTGCTCGACCTCTCTGCAGCATTCAACATTGCCTCTGACTCTACCTGCATCAGAAGACTACATGAAACAGGCATTCGAGACCCACCATCAACTGGATCTACTCTTTCCTTACAGGAAGAAAACAAAGAATCAACATGCCACCCTACAGACCTCATCTGTGGAGTCCCCTAAAGATCATCTCTCAGCCCGACCTCATTTAACATCTACGAGTCCCCACTGGCAGACCTCATCAGATCACACGGAATTAGCATTCTTTCAAATGCAGATGACACTGAACTGATACTTTCCCTAACGGAAAAGACCTTGCACCAGAAAACAACTTCTCGAATTGGAGATCCAACTGCCTCAAGCTCAACACAGACAAGATTGAAGTGGTGAACTTTGGAAGAAAGACTTCCGTATGAGACTCCACCTGGTGTCCAGCAGACATTGGCTCCACATCAATACCCATCGCCCATGCCAGAAACCTAGGAATCATTCTCTACGTAAAGCTCAACTAGTCAGCCCAGGTAAACTTTGTGACCTCCACCTGCTTCTCTCTACTGAGGATAATATGAAAAATCTTCAAACGACTACCAGAGAACACCAGAAAAACAGTCTCACAGATAATCAGCAGACTTGACTACAGCAACAAACTCTATGTGGGACTCAACACAGAGCTTCAGAACAAGCTCCAAACCATCCAAAAAGCTGCAGCAAGACTCATCCTCAAGCTTCCCAGCCGCACCCACACCTCCCCACACCTCAAAGAACCTCACTGGCTCCCCATACATAAGCTCACTCAATTCAAACTACTGAAACACATACAAAGTGCTGCACAACATAGGCCCCACCTAGCTCAATACCCGCATATCCTCCCACTGCCCTCTGGACATCTCCGATCAGCCAACCTATCATTAGCACATGTACCTCGCATACACAGCAACAGAACTCGAGGTTGCACTTTCCCTCACATATCCCTCAGAGCCTGGAATGACCTGTCACAGCATATCAGAGCCTCCGCATTGCTTCTTGAGTTCCGAAAGAAGCTGAAGACCTGGCTCTTTGAGTAACCCTACCTTGGGAGTAGACTCCCTGCCTATCTGCGAAGCCCCTGGATACCCTCACATGTGATTAGTGCGGTATAGAAATAGGCATAACATAACATACCTCAGCAAGTTGTTTTTCCAGTGTTCAAGCTATGGATTCCAGTGTATTTGGAATGGAAAGAGATCTATTACGTATTAGCTACAAGAAGAACGTATATGAAACAGAACTGAATGCTAAATATTACTCTCCCTTTTGACACTGAACGAAAATAAAAAAGTTAGGCCTTGGCCCGCGTAGGTAAACCGCATACAAAAGGCACCAAAAAGCAAATGTATCCTGTCTTTAAGAAGTGTTAAATTAACTTTTGAAAGAGAAAGAAATTCCAGTCAGTTTGCATATTGCACTTCGGAATACTTCAAATGAAACCCACCACCAAGGTTATGACAGCCATCTCCATTGATTATTAACATTTTAGAACATTTCAGAGCCTTTTTGCAAAAAGGCGTTGGAGTATGTTTTCTTAGATTTAATAGCTGAAAGCAGTTGTGTGATATGTGTGAGTCCATAAAAAGAAAAGACAAGTACCGGTACCCATATGCACACAGACAATCTTCAGTGACACAAACGCACACGCACGCACACACAGACCCACACATACACACACGTGTCACAGGTCTATTTTGGATGGATGCATTGATGGCTGTATGCGTGTAAACATGAATGAATGATGCTGTTGCACAACTGAGAGGAGTTAGTAAAAATACTGCTCTTAAGCGTAATGTATTAAACTCTACTGCTAATTCGCAGGCCATATTTCAGTTTTCTCTCTCAGAGATGTCCTTTCACACTTTATGGTCAAGGGGAGCTGTTTGGTGTGGTTTGTTTGAGTTTTATATTGGTCGAATGTATTTGAAGAAGAAAGACAGGCATGTGTGCAGAATATTAGCAAAAAGGATCATGTTAGCTTCAAAGTTGGACGCGGCGTCAATAAAAGGTAATACAGTCAGGTCAGTTTGAAAATGAATATGTATCATACATTCTTGGTGGACCAATACCCGTCTTCTTGGTATGTTTTCATGTTAGTGTAAATATTTAAGTATACGTCTTACACTGCCTACTGAGCTGAATTATTTAGTGAAAGTGGTGTAGATTTTAACTATCAACCAAAACCTACACGAATTCAAAATGTGGTTTCTTCACATGCTGTAAAATAAAGGGGCATATTTGCAACAGGCAGCGATAATTATCGCTGACTTTGTATACCGCATTTTTTTCTATCGCTGGAATATTTCGCCAGGCTAGCGTTGTATTAACAACGCTTAGCGCCATGGCGATGTATATTCCAGCGATAGCGCCCTTTTCCATGGAACATCGCTGGTTTTCCAGCGATGTTCCATGTAAAACGACGATATACTTGATGATACGACCCTGTGGTCGTATCACATGAATCCACCTCCCATGTTAAGTATGCCTTAGTCAGGAATTTAACAGATGTTAAATTCCTGCGTTAAGGCATACTTAACGCAATTAAAATAATTGCTTCCCCGCATTGTAAATATATTTACCCATGTTGTTTCCACAGACACGCCTACTTTGCATCTCATTAGCGATGCGAAGTTAGGCGTGCTGGAAATGGGAGCAAAATCAGCAAAACACGCGATAGCGTGTCTTTGCTGATAAGGCGATATAATTATCGCCGCTTTTCGGCCGAAAACGGCCGCAACAGCGGCGATAATTTTTTATCGCCGCATTGTTAATATGCCCCATAGTCTTCTTGGAGATCTCATTTCATTTTGGTGAGCCTCTTATTGCTTTTATTTTTTTAAATCGAGAAAAAATCAAATTAGCAGCTCGAACAAGCTCTCCATGGGCAGCAGAGTGCTATACAAGTCTCTTCATCTAGAATGTTTTAGCCTTAAAGCATAATGAAATTGCACTACTGTAAGCTGCTTCAAAGTTCATGCTCAGGACACTTTCTGTGGTTACAATCAGAACGTTTCAAATGTACAAATATGCATTTGGATGCAACCTGGAGTTTTTACTTCAGCTTTCTCAGGTCCCCAGGTACAAATTCTCCAAAACTGCACAATAAGACATACAGAGAGAAAGTGGGGTTTGGGTTAGCCCCATTCGGCCATTGACTTTCAAGTGCTTTTCATAGTTTGTCTTTGCTTGGGTGGGCTCGCCATCATGGCGTGACACTTTGTCAACGGTCACATTGTCCAACTGGTATTTAAATTTGCTGTTGGTGAGTGGTTACTATAAGCAGCACCTCTGCTAGACTACATCTAGATTGTGATCTCTGATGTATTTAATTTGTTGGCTGGGCAACATTTCCTGTTCTATGGCTTTTTTCTGTTGAGGGCCTGCATGCTGTGTGAATGCATTCACCTGTTATGAAGACACAGCCCTATTTACTAGTCAACCTTGAACCTTCATTCATTTAATTTGCTGTAAAGATAAGTTTTGAAGCCTTCCAGCATTTTGGTAGACTAAGTAATGATGTCTTTCTTAAAAATGCAACGAAATTACCAGCTCTTTTTCTAGAAGTATTTTATTAAGGCTTTCACATTTATAACAGCTAACAGTTATGCATTGCATATGTGTCAATTTTCAAATTTCTAGTTGCAAAGGCTCATTAGCTTGTTAGAATAGAGTATTGACTGTTCACATAGTTACATCACAGGTATATATGAAAGTGAGAAATGCATGGTCCCCAAAGTTCCCCACTTTTTGTTTGGGCAGCCTTGAGCCAGAAACATTGTCATTCCCATTACAGCAAACATGTCGGTGCCTTGTACCTTTTCTCTCACGAGTGACCTTAGGTGGATATCCGGGGCCTCATTTACAAGGCCATTGCGCTGCCGGTGTGTCACTTTTTTTGATGCACCGGCGGCACAGTGTGCCTGCCCATATGTACAAGGCCATGTAAAGTCACCCTAGGTGACTTTTCATTGCCATGTAAATATGGGCCCCTTTCACACATTACTCTGCGTGACAGGGGGTTCCATGGGTGTTGCTGTGGGTGTTCCCATGCATTGGAAACTGACACATTCTCAGATTTACAAAGTTTTATAAAGCTGGGAATGCACCAGAATCCTACGCCTACCCAGGGGAGGCATAGTGGTGGTGCAACAAGGAGAAATACTTGTATTTCTCCTCATTGTTTCCTCTTTCTATGCATGCTGCATTCTGCAGCACGCTTAGAAAGAGGAAAATGCCATCAATGATTGTTTTGGTGCAGGAGGGTATCCCTTCCTGCACCAAAACAATCATCCCTGCAATGCAGACCCCCTTGCAACATGACGCAAGGGTGCCAGCGCTGGTGCATGGCAGTCAATTGTGCCCCAGCACATGGAAAAGCAATGGATGCGTCATATTGTTGTTAATATAACGCATCCCTGTGCTTTCTAAATGATGCAGCTCGGCGCAGCAAAATGGCTTGCCGGCGCCGCATCATGTTTTTGTATTTTCTCCCAATGTTTCGCACTGTCATGTTTTGCTAGTAGAAATTCCAGCTCAATTAGTGTTCTGGTACATTACAGGAATCTTTTCTCTTTCATTAACAAACAAGTTCAATGGTAACTGTGGCAAAAGAGCAGACAGGCTTAACTTAAGGAAAAGTGTGTAACATTTTTAGCAATACTAAAGCAATTAAAAAAATCAAAACACACCACAATCAAAATCCCACAACCAATTCCTAAAAATAAAGAAGCATTGAATAGGAAAATGGACACCAAAATGACTAGAATCCAATAAGTGAACCAGAGTTATGAATTAAAAAAGATTTAGTGCAAACAGCACAAAGAAAAAGCAAAGCACATATCATAAGTCACTGTTCACAGTTGACCAGGACGTAGGCGGGATTTCAGTCCACCCATGATGGAGCAGAAGTTGGACATCCCAAGTGGATTGTCCTATTTAAAGATTTAACCTTCTGACTTAGTATCTGAAATGGAAGTCAAAATCCTACAGCTGCACGCTGTATCTGGCGAAGCACTCTTGAAGTCAAATAGCCATTGGTCGAGGTCCAACTAAAGCCGTTGGTTGTCAGAAAAAGCTCTGAGTGGGAACAATAGGACTCACTCCAACAGATGCCACCAGCAGGGTCCATCAAAGTCCAGTTATTGGTCAACTGGTTACTTCAGGAAAAAGGCATGGGCGTAACACACACAGATTTCCCTACTACCAAACATTGCACGTAATAAAGGGCCTGACCTGTTGACTTTGCCAAAGTTTGTTCTTTCAGAACTGTTGCTAAAAACATTCCTGCTATTGTTTAGCAACATATTTCAGGAGCCTGTTTTTTTAATTTCCAGACACATTGCAAGATGCTGTCAAATGGAACCACAGCTGACAAAGAAACTCTGAACGAATGATCATGGCATTACACGTGAGTCTTTTGCCAGCAGTAACAAAGACTGGCACTCTTAGCCTAACCACAGCCAGTGCTTAATCTGTAAAAAAATAAGTGCCAGGGCTCTCGTGAGGAGGCCACTGCAGCCTGCACCATGCATTGCCCCTACCATGCTGTCAATGATAGTAGCAACACAACTAGTGACCATCACACTCCTGTAAGTATGACAATTCGGAATATTCTAGGCCCCCAAAGCTATAATAATGGCTTGGGCAGCAGGTAATTGTCATTTTTAATGCATAAGGAATTAATAATTGATTGTTGTTGTGGTAATCTCAGACAGCGCCACCTTGTGGCAAACTGTCACAAGCGCCAGTGTTGACAATTAAGTGCGGTGCGGAGAATCAGAAACCACCGGCTCAAATGAATCACTGAACCACACATCAGACATACCACAGTGGGTCAGGCCCTCCTGGAGGCTCAAATGAAGCACTGAACCACACATCAGACATACCAAAGTGGGTCAGGCCCTCCTGTAGGCTCAAATGAAGCACTGAACCACACATCAGACATACCACAGTGGGTCAGGCCCTCCTGGAGAAGACCTGATAGGTTGTGTGTACAGGGAGAAACTGCAATCTGAGCCGTGGAAGTGTCTGATTTCAGCACTCAGCCTCTCTTCAATTGATCGCAATCTGCACATGGAAATTAAATGTCGAAAAATTGAGAATATAGAGGAAAACTTGGGTATATGTGGTTCAGACATGCAATCCCACGCCCCGTTCAAGTCCCATAAATTACATCCTGCCCTTGCACAGGCTCCACAGCCAGAAGTAAAGCATCTCTCATTCGATGCTGGGTGAATCACCACATTTGACTTGTTGCAAGGAGCTCTGCGTTACAAAACAGCAACACTGTGATGGCGTGCGCATTAACTCCCTCAGAGCATTATTTTTATGCCTTATAACAGACTGTTAAAATATAACAAAACATGAGGTGAATGTCAGCAAAGGTGGCTGGTGTCCTTTCATGCCATTTGTCATGTTGGTGTACAGCGCAAAACTGTATTCATCCATTTTGGTCTGAGGTATCTGATAGCACAAGAGCGGGTTTACTCTGCCGTTTGTAACAGAGTTTATTCGCTTTTCATCGATATCAACAATGCAGCGAAGTTGAACAACCCTGAAAAACTCTTGTGCATTATTTATTCTCGTACCGCACTGAGCTTTAATCTCGTCGACTGACACATCTTTATTCACGCTGCTTGCATCTCGTAAGGTAGGAATTCAAGCACCCGCTAATAATAGGTTTCATTGTGTGTTTGACAGTATGCTCTTATTAAAATGCGAGCAGTAAATGTCTGGCTCACAGATGTAGGCAAATACAGACATTCTGGCAAATCATCCTTAAACCAACACTCGCAGGCTTTTGAAGCCTTGCCTCTCAAAGTGCACTGGCACTTCAACAGCCGGTGAGAACAGGAGTCACGTTCATTGTTCAGAGAGGCATTTGCGGGAGGCTGAAACCAGCAGGCCTACCAAGCATGCGTTTTGGGACTCTAGTTTGTGAACATAACAATGTGCTATTTTCTTTGCAGGAAACCAACGTATCCTCTATAACACAGAGAAAACGTTGTAGTTGTTTGGAATGAAGTCAAGACTAAACCAATTCTAAGACAAGTCTTCACAGAGGTATTGGGCAAGTAATTTGGGATGTCAACGAATCCCACAGGCTCTGAAATCTGACACATTCAGAAGAGAGGGGCATGACACAGCGACAAGGAGCAGAAAACAGGGAAACATTGCAGTGTTTTGAAGATATTTCACCTGACAACGGACAAGTCACCTGGGTCCTCCATAGTGTTGCTGTGCAAACTTGCATCGCTCGATACTGGTGCAGTACAATTTTGTTATGACATTTGTACTTAAAGCCAGAGAAAAACGCATTGCACCAACTGAAAAAAAATACTATTCCACATATTAGTTGCAGTAAATATTACCTTGCAATCGACTGGTGCATTTTAATTTTTATTTCTCAAAAGAGGGAGATTTAGCTCCTGCCGTCAGCGTAATGCATGTACAACCAAAATCTCTCCACACTCACACCCGCACACACATACACACACACACACACGCACGCGTGCACATACACACACACACATATGACAAAGGCTGTAAGAGACGGGTTTGTGGTTCTTAATCATGGCCCTTTTTAAAGTTCAAACTTAATTGTGAAATAGTTATGTTAAAGGTTCTATTACTCGACAGAGTACAGCAGATTTTACTATACCATGGTAGAAGATGGAGTTTACATGCCTGGTTACATGCCTGGTGACGGAGTGCAGCAGGTTACGCCAACACTAGAAGATGGCGGTTACATGCTTGGTTACATGCCTAATGACAGAGTGCAGAAGGTTACACCAATGCTAGAAGATGGAGGTTACATGCCTGGTGAAATTTCTGATCCTTGGTCCCTGAGAGGAAAATGGCCAGCAGTAATTGCTGCTACACAGCTTAGATGACTGGCTGTTGCATGAGGCGCTCCTCTCTATCAAGTCATATCCCTGTAAATACATCTCCGCAGTGGCATGCTTACTGCACTTGTGACTGAACACACATGCACACACATAATTCAAATATTTATTTATGACTGTACACAAACAAATTGCACATGTGGCTGGACATGCAACTCACGCTATGACTGTAAGCAAATTATTACATGTGCAGTTTCAATGTGCTCATGGAATGAAGGACTCATGCTGTAGATTGAGAACTGTAGTTATGCTTGGTTACTTTGTGTACTTGTACAGCAGTGAATAGCGACTTGCATGATTATGGTGATTTAAAAAAAAAAATGTTACAAACAGTCATATCTGAAACAAATGTGGATTTGTTTTGTTTTTTGTTAAAAAGGTGCAGGACATTCAACTCTCGCTGACAGCAGTTGGAAGGGACACTTCCCAGTCTAGCATCGGTATGCTGTCTCCTGTCTCAGAGGCCTTGAACAACACAGTGGATTCACGAATCAAGTGATATGGGGGGTTTTGTGTCTCCGGTTGTTATTGGGTTAAGACCAGAGATCATTATGCACATACAACAAAGTGTGATTTGCTGGCAGACAAAATCGTTGCATGAGATTCTGATGTATGCAAACTATTGCAGTAATGAACAAGAGAAGAATCAGAAAAAGCTTAAAGAACAATTACTGGTGGCCCAGACGAAGGAAGCTCAGAAAGATTTCCAGAATAAGTCATTTGCAGGAAATCAGGGTGGAATGCAAGATGTTGGAATGCAGACTCAAAATGCTCAGAGAGGATTTGGCCTCTCACAGGGTAAAGGTAGAGGTGTTCTAGTTGATCTGAATTCAGGTGTAGATGTTGCACCATTGAAGAAAATGATCTCTTGTCACCTTTGTAACAAAATCGGACATTGGAAGACGGAGTATAGACTTAATCCCGAAAAAATTAGTGGAAATGGTCAAATGCAAGGAGGAAATCAGATGCAAAATGTACCAATTCAACAGATGCAAGTGCCAATGCAGAAACAGGTTCTGATGATGCAGGTTCCACAAGACCAGATGGTCCCACAATACATTGGAAAACCTACATTTAATATTAATCAGATGCTGTTGGACTTGGCCCTTTTTGCAGGGTTATCCCCAATCTTTTTGCTTCTTCCTCCTATTTTTTCCTGACCTGTTGTTGTTGGTTTTAGGACTCTGGGCACTTTACCACTGCTAATCAGTGCTAAAGTGCATATGCTCTCTGTGCAAATTGTTATTATGATTGTTTCTCCCTGATTGGCATATTTTGATTTACTGGTCAGTTCCTAGTAAAGTGCACTGGGTGTGCCAGGGCTGGTAAATCAAATACTACTAGTGGGTTTACAGCACTGATTGTGCCACCCACATGAGTAGCCCTGAAAAGATGTCTCAGGCCTGCCACTGCAGTGCCTGTGGGCAGTTTGCTAACTGCCATGTCGACTTGGCAAGTGCACCCACTTGCCAGGCCCTTACCTTCCCTTTTCCTTACAAATAGGACACCCCTATGGTAGGCCCAAGGTACCCCCCTGGGCAGGGTGCAATGTATGTGAAAGGTAGGACATGCCCTGATGTGTGTGGCATGTCCTGATAGTGAAATACTGCCAATTTCATTTTTCACTATTGTAAGGCTATCTGTCCCCATAGGAAAGCATGGGAGTTGATTTATAACATCTTATAAATATAACTTACCATTGGCACCAGATAGGAAAACAAAGTTTAGTATGCCTGAACTCAGAATCTAAAGATGCATCTTTTAGGAAAGGTGATTTTTACATTCTTAGTTTGAAAATACCACTTAGAAAGTGTCTATTTTCTTGTTTAACCATCCTGTGTGCCTCTGCCTGTTTGTGGATTGACTGTCTGGCTTTTGAGTGACAGGGGCTGGGGAGGTGCAGTGGCTCCAGGAGTCTGGATGAGTCAGCACTAGGTTGAATAGGCCTGAACTGCATTTGGAGTGGTGGGAGGAGTAGCACCTGTACCTGAATAGGGCTGTGCCTGCCTTCCACAATGCTGGCTCCGCCCCCCTGTGGTGTGTCTGGAGGCAAGGCTCACACTGACAATGGATGTTGTTGTGCACTTGCAGAGTGCCCTCCCAGAACTTGTTTGAACTGGGCTCAGAGCCCCTTGCACAAAGAGAACAAAGACATTTTGGGATATAAGTATCAGACCCAAAACCACAGACTTTTAGACTACTTCTGGAATCAAGAGGAACCTTTGCCAAGGAGAAGAGCTGGAGAAACTGAGGAGAAGTACTGCCCTTGCTGTGTGTCTGGGGTTGGCCTGCAGTTGCTGTTTTCTGCCAAGGAAAGGAGAAGGACTTTGCTGTGTGCTGTGTCCCCTCCTTGAGGAAAGTCTCCAAGGGCTTGAGTAGAGCTTGCCTCCTGTTTTGAAGTCTCAGGAACACAAAGACTTCACCCACAGCTCCCCTGAACTTCCTTGCTGGGAGTTCTGACCTGCCAAGAGGTGCCAGTGACTGTCTTGGGCCTCTGGAGGTTGCTTCTGCTGTTGGGAGCTGGAAAAGCAATGCAACAACAAGGACATCGATGCATTGCTCTTCTTCCAACAGCTTTTCCAACGGAGTGGTGCAAGAAGAATCTCCCCGCATCGCCGCCCGCTGCCTAAACCAATGCAGCGCTTGTCGCTGCGGCAAGAATCGACGTATCGAGGGATCGCGGTTGAAAAGGTCGACGCACTGCAGCTTGCTGCATCGGTCGCCTCCGCATCCTGGATTTCCACGCATCGTCCCTGTGTGGCAAGTTTTCCCCCACACATCACCCGCGGATCGGAGTCGTCTCAGAATTGACGCATCACTTCCCCCTACAGACCGGACCCGACGCATCGCTCCCCTGTGTACAACGGAACTGTCGCATCGCATCCACATAGGTCTCAGGAACAACTCATCTCTTTGTTTTTCGAGGCATCCCATCGCTGCGGCTGTTTGGCTTGGTGAATTTTGTCGCAACAACAGGTACTTTGCAAGAAATCACGCATCCATAGTTTTCTTTGGACTCAGTTGCTAACACCTTTTGAAAGTCATTTTTCTTAATACTTGTATGTTGGATTTTTGTTGTTTTGGTCTTGTTAAGTTTAGATAAAGATACTTTATTTTTCTAAACCGGTGTGGTGTCTATTTGTGGTGTTATCACTGTGTTACTGTGAGTGTTGGTACAAATACTTTACACATTGCCTTTGGGATAAGCCTGTTTGCTCGTGCCAAACTTCCAAGGGTGTGAGCAGGGGTTATCTAGAGTGTGTATCCCCCTTACCCTGACTAGAAGCAAGGGTCCCTATTTGGACAAAGGTACCTACCTATGCCAACTAGAGACCCCCATTTCTAACAGATGCACATGTCAAATTTAAATACATTTCAGAATCAGAACCCATTTCAACAGATCCCAATGATAGATAATGACAGTTTTGGCTCTGACAATTCCCAATGAAGGTGCCTGAAGGGGAAGGAAGATGGAGTGCTTGACAGAGTCTTGGAGGTAGACTAGAGTGGACCATTTGTAGACGGAGAAGTTAATGGCCACCAAGTGTCATTTTTGGTTGACACCGGTGCTACCCGATCTAGTGTTAGAACAGCAGAAGTCCCAGAACTACCCCTCTCAGGTAAAAAGATCCAAATTGTAGGAGTTTCAAATAAACAGATTACCAACCTAGTTTCAGAAAAAGTCACTGTAAAAATTGGTTCATTTGAAGAAAATCATCAGTATGTTGTCTGTGACTCAAGTCCTGTAAACTGTTAGGGAGACATTTATTGTGGAAATTACATTGCACAATTTACTGTACACTGGATGGTTCAGAGTTTCAAACGCATGATGAGGACGTAGAGTTTAAAATGACCTGACACAAAATAACTGTAGGATTGTTTCCAGTAAGAACAATAGACGAATTGGCATCAGATTTAAAAGAGACAGCAAACCCAGAAGTGTGGGATTTTACAGGAAAGGATATCAGAATGATTAAAGGTGTAGAACCTGTCTAAGTTACAGTGAAACCTAATGTTGTGCATCCCAGAACACATGTGGTGGAAAGGGATTTTAGGAGAAATTGTTGGGAGCCCTTGCAACTCTCCGATCTTTGTTTTACAGAAGCCCAATGGCAAACATTGGATTGTGCAGGACCTCCGAAAGATTAACAGCTTTGTTGTTCCATGTTGTCCTGTGGTACCAAATCCAGCCACCATACTTTTCCATGGTACACTGTTGTTTACTTGTGTCAGGCTTTCCTTTCTATTCCATTGCATGAGGACAGCCAGTTCTTGTTCTCATTCGTGTTCAGAGAGAGAGTTTTTGCATGGTGCCGAGTTCCACAGGGGTATACAGAGAGCCCATCCATTTTTAACTAGACCCTGAAAAATAATCTTGAATCTCTGCAGATACCCTACAGTTCACTTCTCGTACAATACATTGGTGAGCTGATAGTGGCATCAGATGCATGAGAAGTTTGTAAACAAGATACGATTGCACTTTTAAACCACCTGGCTGAGAACAGACACAAAGTGTCTCCAGGTAAGCTACAATATTGTCAGAAAGAGGTCCAATACTTGAGACATATTACTGAGAAAGGAGCAAGGAAAGTATCTTGACTCGGGAGAGTCAAGATACTCTTACAGATGGATCCGCCCAGGTCACACAGAGAAGTCAGAATGTATTTGGAAATGGTTGGCTACTGTAGAAAGTGGATCCAAAACATTTTCCTAGTGGCTACGCCTTTATTGAGGCTGACACACAAAGATGTGCCTGATCTTCTTCCATGGGACACAAAGTGCTTTAAAGCTTTCAGAGAGCTGAGAGAAAGTCTGTGCTGTGCCCTGGCACTAGGAATGCCTGAACAGTAAGATGTTTACATTGTTTGCAGTGAGAGAGGGCTGCACTCTCTCAGTGCTTACTTAGATGCATGGAGATGCAAGAGGATCTGTGATTAATGTTTTATTACCTTTGACCCTGTAGCCGCAGGACTATTTGGCTGCCTTAAATCAGTAGCAGCTGCTGGAGTTATTATTGGGAGGAGTGAGAGTATAATGATGGGATACCCTTTAACTGTTGTGGTTCCTCACTACGTTGAAATATTGCTTATCAGATCAAAGACCCAGTACATGACTAACATTAGGCTTACTAAGTTTGAGCAGCAGATAACATAACTTCAAAGCGCTGCGAAACTCTAAAGCCATCCACATTACTGCCTGTTAATGAAGACTGCAATGGAAAGGAAGTTGAGCATGATTGTCTAGATGTCACAGACTTATGCACCAAGCCAAATCTAGACATAAAAGATGAACCTTACATTGAGACTGATTATGTATTTTTTGTAGATGGCTCATGTCTGAGAAACAATGAAGGTACGCTGAGAGCAGCTTACACTGTGTGTACAATTGGAAAAGTTGTAGAAGATTCCTGGCTTCGAGGTGTGCCTTCAGTACAAGTTGTGAAATTAATTTCCCTTTACAAGAACTTGCAGTTTAACAGTGTTGTCCATCATTTTGGACAGTTATGGTCACAAAGAGGTTTCATGACCTCATCTGAAACCCCAATACGTAAATGGGGAACATGTGAGAAAATTGTTGGAAGCACTACAGGAACCAGCAGAAAGTGCAGTTGTTAAATGTCCAGCTCATAGGGGTGACAATGGATATGTCACTGTTGGAAAAAGATTTGTTGACAAAGTTGCACATAGTGTGCACTTGTGGCTTGCACATTTAATGTCTTACTCAAATAAACCTGAAGAAGATACTGTTTTCCCAATGTTGTTGTCAGTGGCTCATACATGGAAAGAGGTTTAAAGATTACAGGAAGATGTTTTGGAAGCAGAACAATAAGGTTGGATCAGAGCAGAATGTGAAAAGAATGAAAATGGCATTTGGATGTCAGAAGATGGGAGACCAGCGTTGCCAGACAGCTTGTTGTTTCCAATGACACAATACTTCCATGGTTCAAAACATTTAGGAAGAGATGCAATGGTGAAAATATTCGGACAGAATTGGTTTAATCTCAGATTTAGGATGCTTGCAGAAGAATTATGCCATTGATGTGTGACATGTCAACAGATGAACATAGGGAAAAGAACATCAGTAGCACTAAGACACAAAGGTAGATCACGTGGACCCTTCAAAAGAAGGCAAATGACATTTATCAAGAGGCCTGTTTGTAACTGGTTGAGGTACATCCTTGTTATAGTGTACATTTTCTCTTGATGGGAGGAAACCTACCCAACATGGAGAAATGACAGTCTCACTGTAGCTAAACTATTGTTGAGGGAGTTAATCTCAAGGAATGGATTGGCGGTTTGTCTAGAGTCAGATCGCGGGACACATTTTAATAAAGAGGTCCTGAGAATGATTTGTGCAGCATTACAGATTGAGCAGAGATTGAACTGTAGTTATCAACTGAAGCTTCTGACATCATTAAACAGCTCAATTGAACTATTAAGTACCGATTGGTAAATGTTTGGGCTTCTACAACAATGAACTGGCCAGATGCTTTACCTTTGGTGTTGATGAGTCTCCAAAACGTTCTTCACAAGAAGATTGGGTTATCCCTGCATCAAATCTTGATGGGCGTGCAATGGCACTGCCTGCTGTACCTACAAATGCACTTTTGAATATCACAGATGATATAATACTCGACTACTGCAACGGATTGGCTCAGGTGGTGCATTCTGTCTCTCACCAGATTGAAGTTGTCACCTTAAATACGCATCGAGAACAGTACCACAACTTCAGTCCCATAGACTGTGTGTTAATTGAAAAGCAAGTTCGGAAGTCCTGCCTGGAACTGAGATGGTATAGCTCCTACCAGATGATCCTTATCACGAGCACTGCTGTTAAGTGTTCTGGAACAACCAACTGGGTGCATGCGTCGCATACCCAGAGAGTAAGAAATCCATACGAAGAAATAGTTTTTTATGAGCCAGAATGAACAGTACTAGTAGCAGAACAGTCACAAGTGGGACAATTGCAAGGAGCAATACAGCAAGAGGCACAACATAAAGGAGAAGAGAGGGGGAAAGTAAGAAAAACAGTCACGCCAATCCAGGTTCCTTTGATTTTTCAAAGTGGCATTGAAGTGTCTGAAGAAGAGACAAAATCTCAACCTGAAAGAACAGTTGAGACAGTACCAATACATCGACCCTTGACCCTGTTTTGCAGGCAGGTCGCTCCTCACGCCGCACAGCACCACCTGTTGCACCGTACCCCTGCCCCCTGAGTCCACCGCTGCTGCTGGGTGTTCGAGCCCCGTAAGTATCTCTGCTCGCTCTGCCCCTTGCTTGTCTGCCTTGCTTTCTGCTGTATTTGCTTCCCACTGTACCACTGTATTTTCGTTTCTGTATTTTTGTTTCTGTATTTTTATTGTGGTTGCTGTATTTTTGCATTTTTGGCTCTGTGTTACCCCTTGTGCTTGTTTTGTGCCCGTTCACTGCCACCCGTTTCCCGCTCTCCCCCTTCCCGCCGCTGCATCCCCTGCAGCCCCGCCCCCCTGCCCGCCCATTTGTCACCCCGCTCCCGCCTCCCAGCTGCTCCTCCCTCCCACCTCCCCATATATGGTGGCCGCAGTGCGGGCGCGCCGCTGGCGCGCCTAAGGCAAGCCCGTCTGCGCCCGTCCGCGCCTGGACCGCACCCAGCGCCAGGACCCCTGGTCCCCACGACCAACACGACCACCGATGCCACTACGACGCCAGCACCCTCCTCGCACTCAACTCCGGACGATCACACACCTGCTTCCTGGCTGCCCCGAAGCGCACCCAAGGACCCTTCACCTGCCGGAACTGCAACTTCACCAGCCTCCGAGACGCCAAACCACCTGCCAAGAAAGAACTCAACCACCTCAGATACATACTACTCAACACCCGCTCCGCACGCAAACACGCCGTCGAACTCTGGGACCTGCTCGACACCTCCTCCCCGGACGTCGCCTTCCTGACCGAGACCTGGATGA
The DNA here is from genome assembly GCA_963921515.1 of Calotriton arnoldi. Lineage (NCBI taxonomy): Eukaryota > Metazoa > Chordata > Amphibia > Caudata > Salamandridae > Calotriton > Calotriton arnoldi. The sequence goes on along the minus strand of CAWUFW010000043.1, from coordinate 2,193,026 downwards.
ACGACTCCTCGGCTCCAGACATCGCCATAGCCATCCCGGACGGCTACAAGATCACCCGCAGGGACCGCACCAACGGGGTTGGAGGTGGGATCGCCATCATCCACAAGAACACCCTCAGGATCTCGACCAGCACCGACGACACCCTCAGCACCGCCGAGCACCTGCACTTCCAGATCCACACCGACCCCAACACCACCCTCAGAGGAACTCTCATCTACAGACCCCCCGGACCACGGCTCCAGTTCAGCGACACCATCGCCGACCTCGTCAGCACGCACGCCCTGGCCTCCACAGACTACGTCCTCCTCGGGGACCTGAACTTCCACCTCGAGAACAACAACGACACCAACTCCACCACACTGATCGACAACTTCGACAACCTCGGACTCAGACAGCTCGTCACTACGCCCACCCACTCCGCCGGCCACACGCTTGACCCCATCTTCTCCGCAAGCTCCCACGTCACCTTCAGCCACACCACCGTACTCCACTGGACCGACCATCGCTGCATCCACTTCACCTTCCGGAAACCCACCACGCACCACCGCACTCAACAGATCCCCCGCCGCAGCTGGAGCAAAGTCACTGAAGACCAGCTAAACACCACCCTTGCCCGAAGCCCACCCGCCGACCTCACCGACACCAATTCCGCCGCCCGCAACCTCAGGCACTGGATCGACGACTGCGCCAACATTCTAGCCCCGCTCAAGAAACCCTCCAACAGACGGACCGGCCAGAAAGCCAGCTGGTTCACCGCAGACCTCCAGGCCTCCAAACAAACCTGCCGGAAACTTGAGAAGAAGTGGCACCGTGAACAGACACCGGACAGCCATGAAGCCCACAAGAACGCCATCCGCAGACACCACCACCTCATCAGATCCGCCAAGAGGACCTCCTTCAAGGACCGCCTCGACAACAACACACACAACAGCAAGGAGCTCTTCACCATCATAAAGGAACTCTCCAACCCCAGCTCCAACACCAACGACATCCCTCCATCGCAAGACCTGTGCGACTCCCTCACCACCTTCTTCCATCGCAAGATCGCAGACATCCACGACAGCTTCCAGACCGCCCCAACAGCCACCAACACCTCAGACCACACGCCCACCATCGACGTCGACCCCCTGATCGCCTGGGCCAACGTGAATGTCGACGACACCATCAAAACCATGAACACCATCCACTCCGGCTCTCCGTCAGACCCATGCCTGCACCACATCTTCAACAACGCCAGCGCCACCATCGCCCCCCATCTCCGCAAAGTCATCAACATCTCCTTCGAGACCGCGACCTTCCCAGAGAGCTGGAAGCATGCAGAGATCAACGCCTTACTCAAGAAACCCAAGGAGGACCCGAGAGACCTCAAGAACTTCCGGCCCATCTCCCTGCTCCCGTTTCTGGCGAAGGTCATTGAGAAGATCGTCAACGGACAACTGACCTGCTACCTCGAAGAGAACAACGTCCTGGACCCGTCCCAGTCCGGGTTACGCAGCAACCACAGTACATGCAATTCCCATTGATTCCTATGGGCCTCTAGGCCCATAGGAATGAATGGGAAGCAATTCCTTATTTGCGAATCGCAATTTGCGAGTCGCAAATAAGGAATGCGTAGGAATCGCAATTTTTTTTGCGATTCCTACATGCATAAGCATTTGCGATTCCTAAATTGAAATTTCTTAAAAATCGCAATTTAGGAATCGCAAATGCACAGTTTGATGCATGTCACTTTTGGTTCTATCTAGAGTTCCATTAGTGAAAAGTGTAAATTTACACTCACAAGCAAAAGAAATAGACAAAGTCTGGAATTAATTTATACCATCCATTGCTATAGATAGTGTTAAGGCATATGAAAACAATTTAACCTGACTGACTGACTGACTGACTGACTGACTGAGATATTTATAAAACGCTCTAATGCCGAGGCGTCTTGGCGCTGAGGAAATAGCCAACCACCAGAATTAACAGGCCTAGGGCTTAGTGAAGAGCCATGTTTTGATCATCTTTCTAAAGAGATCCCTGCTTGACTGCAGTCTCATGTGGATTGGGAGGGAATTCCACAGCTTGGCCGCTTGGTAGGAGAACCCCCTGCCGCCCCATCTGGCTCTGCTTATAGTAGAGAGCAGGACCAATCCGGTGTTTGCTGACCTGAGACAGCGTATTGGTAGATATCTTGGGAACAGAGATTGTATAGCTGACGCCCCTCCTCCATAAAGGGCTTTATGGACTATACATAGAGCCTTGAAATCTATTCTTCGACGAACTGGTAGCCAATGGAGACTTTTAAGGCTTGCGGATGTTGGGTGGTATTTAGGTAATTCTAGCAATACTCGTGCAGCTGCATTTTGTAGAGACTGTAGTTTAGAGAGTTGTCTAACGTCAGCCCCTAGGTATAGCGAATTACAATAGTCTATTCGGGACAACACCAATGCACCAACTACCGTTTTTCTTAACGAAGATGGAATGAATGGAAGGATCTTCCGTAAAATTTTCAGCGTGAAGAAACAGGCCGATGTCACTTGATTAATCTGGGAGGCAAGAGTTAAGTCCTTATCTACCAGGAACCCTAGATTTCTAGCCTTCAGAGCAGTGACCGGAAGAGTTCCTGCTTCAGGCGGCCACCAGAGTTCACTCCAGACAGAGGGTTTTTGCCCGAACTCTATGACCTCAGTTTTTTCTGTATTTAGCTTCAAAAAGTTTAGGTTCATCCAGGCCATCAGAGCCCTTAGGCAGTTCCGGAACCTTTCCGCTGTCAGGTGCAGGTTTTGCGCAACTGACACCACTAATTGGGTGTCGTCCGCGTAGGATACAAGAGAAAGACCATGGCTTTTTATAACTCTAGCCAAAGGGGCAACATATACATTGAACAGGGTAGGGGAAAGGGCCGAACATTGGGGCACTCCGCACGGAAGTGTGAACTTTCCTGACTGGAGTCCATCCCAGTGAATTGCCTGTTCCCGGTTTGCCAGGTATGAGGCTAGAAGATCCAGTGCCTTCTCCCCAATACCAGCTTCTTTCAGCCTTTGTACCAACACCGTATGATTTACGGTATCGAATGCTGCAGTAAGATCAAGTAATATCAGGATGGCCCTACCGCCTCCGTCCATCACCTTTCTAATCTCTTCTGTCGCCATGATCAAAGCTGATTCTGTTGAATGCTGAGCTCTGAAACCATGTTGTGTGGGGTCTAGGACACTATTATTATCCAGGTATTCCGTCAGTTCTCTGTTTAGTGCTTTCTCGAGTATCTTAGAAGGAAACGGGAGGCAAGAAATAGGTCGATAGTTCTTGACCTCCAAAGGGTCGAGTGAAGTTTTTTTAAAATGGGTCTAATACAGACTTTTTTCCAACACATTGGGAAAACCCCCGTAGTTATAATTGTGTTCAGTAAAGGGGTCAGACAGGCACTGATCAGCTCTGGGGCTAAGTGTATGATAGAGGGGGGCAAGGGTCCAGAGGGGAGCCAGACTTGGTTTTCAACAGTAGACCAAGCACTTGACTCTGTTCTAACAATTGGAACCGTATCAAACTGGCTCCAGGGGCCGTCTCCTCTAGTCCATCTAACCCATTGCCCATGGGAATTGGTACTGAGTTTGTGAGCTCACTATATACTGACTCTACTTTATGTTGAAAAAAAACAGCCATGTTATCCACTATTGCTTGATTTGGTGAGAACACTGTATCCCGTGGGCAGTTGGATAGAATAGTGACAGTTTTAAACAATTCTTTGGAGGAGTTTGACGCCTCCTGAATTTTAGCCGTGAAATATTTTGATTTGGCTAGCTTTATAGAGGACTTATATTCCTCTAATACTGAATTATATTGCCTCCTATGTTCCGCGCTATAATTTGATCTCCAAATTCGCTCCTGACGTCTGCATTTGATTTTCAGCTGTTTAAGCTCAATCGAGTACCAGGGCGAGGAGACTTGTCTAGTCCCTTGATGCTTAGAACCTTCCGGTGCCAACTTATTTACTGCCTGAGTTAACCAGGTTTCATAGTTGTTTGCTGCCACATCTGAGTCCAGAACATCTGGTAAATTCTTTGACAGGGCTGAAATCAGATCCTGTTCATTGATTGATTTCCAGGGGCGAGATCTCCCCTCGAGGAGCTGACCCTGCGGCCATCGCTGGTTGCTTCCATCCGGACGTTAAAATGGACTGCGGAATGGTCTGACCATGTTAATTGTTGAACTCTCGTCACTTCTGTGGAGGTATTATTTGTGAAAAGTCCGTCTAGCGTATGGCCAGCTATGTGCGTAGGTTCTGATACTAGCTGGCTCAGGCCATATGCGGCCATGTTATCAATCAGGCTAGCTGTGTCGGTATCATTATTTAGTTCCAAGTGGAAATTGAAATCTCCAAGGATTGTAAAAGAGGTGGTGTCCAGACATGATTCTAGGAAAGTCAGCAATGATCTAGTAAACGCGGCTCTCGTTCCAGGGGGTCTATAAATAAGAGCGCCTGAGAAGAGCTCGCGATTACTTCTTTTAATACTAAATAACATTGCCTCTGCTTCTAATGTGGGTTCGTGCTTCGTTATCACAGTAAAGTGAGACCGATAAATCAGCGCTATACCTCCCCCTTTAGCGCCGACCCTATCAACATGGGCTACTAAATAGCCTGCAGGCACGGCAGCTCTCCAGTCAGGGTCGGAGAGATTGTTTGCCCAAGTTTCTGTAAGAAACAACAGATCTGGGTTTTCAACTTGGATCATACATTCTAGCTCATATTTATGTTTGATCATGGAGCGTGTGTTCAGTAAAATGCAGCAGATGTTTCCAAGCTCATTTCTACCGGCTCCGTGGGAAGGTACATGCCGCTGAAGAACCCTAGTGTTTCGTGTGCCTACATGATCTAGGTTGCTACTTTGTTTGGTTGTCGTCACTTCGCTGATAGGGAGATTAGATTTAATTGGAAGACATCCGGGTGTTAGAGCGCATGTAATACTTTGCCTCAGGCTGCTATTCAGTGCATCTAAAATTAGCATAGGTTGTGAGCACTCACCATGTCTAAGCGTGAGGAGTTCATTTCGGGTATAAGTGAAACTTCTAACCTTAACAGGACTCCTGGCACTGGGCGCCTTCCGGGCGCTGACGGGCGCAGACGGGCTTGCCTTTGGCGCGCCTTCGGCGCACCGGCGGCGCGCCCGCTGTGCGCGGTCGCAGCATCCGGTTTATAAAGGAAGTGGGGGCTGAGATTTGGACGTCTAGAGCGCTGACCCCAAGCACCGCAAACAGCGTGATGCTAACAGTATTTTTAAAACACAGGTTTCCCTCTTAAAAACACAGTATCACGATTATTAAAAGCAATGCAAATTCAAGTTAGGCTAAAATGATCTATAACATCCCCTCAACTCAGGCAGGTCTGTGTCAGGTTACGTGGCTATTCCCAAATGCGCGGTCGCAGCATCCGGTTTATAAAGGAAGTGGGGGCTGAGATTTGGACGTCTAGAGCGCTGACCCCAAGCACCGCAAACAGCGTGATGCTAACAGTATTTTTAAAACACAGGTTCCCCTCTTAAAAACACAGTATCACGATTATTAAAAGCAATGCAAATTCAAGTTAGGCTAAAATGATCTATAACATCCCCTCAACTCAGGCAGGTCTGTGTCAGGTTACGTGGCTATAACCTGCTTAATGAGACCGTTAAAAAAGGTATTCATCATGACATTAGAGGGAAGAAACACAAACATTTCACTTAGTAAAAGCAGAGAGGAAGATGTTTTGAAAAATGTTTGGAAGAAGGAAGGAGACGTAATCAAAAAGAAAATTATTTATCCGAAATTGAAATAAGATAGTAGACAAAAAGGAAAAATATGTGTTTACAAAAGAAAACCTGAAAGTAAAAGTAGACATGTAGGAATTACTAGAAAGAGATTTTAAATTATCAAGAAAATAATGCTGGTCATAATTAAATGTGCAGAATTACTGTGCAAGCTTTGATTAAATCAATGTGTTTAGAATGCACCAAATTATACACTGTTTTATTTACTCGCACTAAGCCTCAAACTGACTTAAGCAACACTGCTTGAAAAACAAGATTAAATAGAAAATGCTGAATACACATAAGTTTGATGCTTGACCTCTCATGAACATATTTTTTTCATAATAGTTAATAAGTAGCTTGTATAGTTTCAAGTATTTCCAGAGAATGTTTCTACTTACACAATGATCACTGTTTACACATGACTAATGTTTTTGTCTTTTAATGGGGTGATGAAGAGTTCATATGTAGAATTTAAAATGTGAACGTGACTTTCTAACCTACTTGTTTTTTACTCCATCAGTGGTGATTCTGCAAAATGTTTTCTTTTTCATTAGCACAGATGTTTCAATTTCTACATAGCCTTTTTTTTTTAGACAAATTGAGACTAGAAGATGTAGTGCATATGTGGGAAAGTAAGACTGAATGAGACAAACTCCACGTGAGCTCATAGTTGTTATAATTTAGTTGCAAATGTAACATTGCTGTTTGAGGACTATTGTATACATGAGAGATGTGGAGGAGGGATCCTGTTCCCAGGAGAGCATTGGACACTCTCTGACTGATGGGAGACAAGAAGAGCAACAGGTTATAAAAGCTTTGTGAAATGTGATGTCTATAATGGTGCATGTTCCTAGAGGAGGTTGCCATTTCCACTTCTTTTTGCCCACTTTCCAGACCCAGACTTTATGTCACATTGCTTTGAAACTCCACTGAGATTCTTGAACTTCTCTTTATGGGATGTTCTTTGCTTTGATATTTTTAAATCTTTTTGAGCTGATTTAAATGCTGAAGCTTTATGCTTTTCTCTCACTCTCTTGAACTATAACGCTTTATGAGTTCTGACTAACTCCATTTTCACCCGATTCTTAAAATAGGGGTTCCGTCCTTTATAGAACACGCTGTATTGCATTTATTACATGATTGATTAACCAGTAATAATTTTACACTTCTATCATATATTGACTATTGAAATTAATCTGAATTTAAACCTGTGATTTTCAATAAAGATGATATACTAAAAATGTGATTAATAAAATCCTTTAAACATATACCAATTCTCTTTATTGACTAAAATTAGACTAAGAATTGTGATGATAATTTATAAGATGCATTGCTTTCTTCTTCTCTAAAAAAACGGCAAACATTCATACGACCAGAGGCCGATTAAATAGAGTGGGAAATAGCCAATTTGATGGTAAACCAAGATACTTTAACAATGGTGCACTGATTACCGCTCCAGCATTAGCATAGAACCTGATTATCTCATGACACTCTAAGTTGTTAAAATAGTTGTGCTCTCTACACACTAAATGTGAACAATACTGAATCTTGCATCTAATGCAACTCTGATTGCCTTCATCACCTCTGTCCTAAAAGTAACAGTGATTGTCAGATTACAAGCCTATGAATGGGAGGTAAATTTACCTATTCTATACATCACTCTCAACAAATATCTGGCCTTTTATTAGTCAGGTTTGTTGTATGGCTGTAGCAAAAAATAATTAACCTCTACATCAAGGATGGTATTGTTAAATGCAGCAAATTAGATGCCACAGCTGCTGTGAAGAGTGCAGCATATTAGAGAAATCCTTTCCTCTTTCTCTATTATAGACACGGTTGAAACATTGCCACCAAGTGTAGTATTTTTTATGGGGCTGTTTACAGGTCAAATCGAGTGGAATTACCTCCTGAAATTTTCCTCTGCCTGATTCCACCTGGATTGTTTTTCCCAAACCAGATTTTACTAGGCATGGGAAAACCTGACACAATTTATCCAGCCGATCACATGAGACAGTAGCAGCCGAACCTCATTCCGCATTATTTTTCTAACAATGCTGCCCCCACTAGAAAAATGATTAATCTTTTCTCCCCTACTCTTTCCCCCACAGGCACATGCATACTTTTACCACCTGCGCAGAGCAGGTAGTAAATGTATGCAGTAAAAACCATGGATTGGCAAATACAGTGTGGTTTTACAACCAGAAAGACAAGTCCCACATGCAACTATCCAGTCTATGGGGCTCAACTTGTAATTGCACAATAGAGGGGTGATTTTACTGTGGGTGGCCCCAGTATAGTCAACGGTATTCAGAGCCTATGTCTATTACAAAGAGGGACAGCTTTCACACAGGCCAGTCTGTGTTACTGAATAGGCTCCCTATAAAATGTAAAGTGGTCATGCAGAAACCGCCCCAATGTTTAGCCATGCTTTACTATAGACATAATAAAAGCCTGGTACTGAATCTAAAATACGTTCACAGAGTATAATTATCCTGCCAGCCTTGGTTAGGAAGTAATGTTTGAAAAGTTATCAAACACATTCAGCATTTAGGCCCTCATTACAATGAGGGTCAAAAGCCTCTGACCTACGGTCGGAGGCTTTCTGAGTCGCATCGTGGTTTCAGTTCCGACCGCCGCATTACAATGCTGGCAGTCGAAACTGAAACCGGACGATCATTCCTTCTGGATTCTGATGGGCTCAAGGAGTCCGTCGGCCAGTCGGAGACCAGCATGCACGCGTAGGGATTACGATGTCGGTTTCCGACAGACTTTCCATGTCGGGCTTTCTGACATGGAAAGCGACATTGGGGGCCCTTCGACATAGTAATTAGGCACTTAGTGTTTTGTTGCATATATGAATTACTACTTAAACCACATACCTATAATAATTGCAACATCAACATTGATTTAGAATCGAATAAAAAAATAATGTATCCTGGACTGGTGACGGTACTTTCTATTGGAGTATGTGTACCCTCTTCCGACGCCCATTTTCCATCTCCAGACATCACACAAACCCATTTGTTCCATCATCAATTTTATCTGGGCCACCATCTTATAGTTAACAATCACTCTACTCCTTGTCGATCTATCCAAGGAACTATCTAACACCGCGTTGAAATCACCGGCCAAAATAATTGGTCAGAAAAGCAAGGTAACTCTGCCATCAGCTCTTTTAGGGGTGTTATGTCATCTACATTCGGCCCGTAATACCCTGCCAGCAAGTACAAGTTATTAAACACATCGGGGCTCATCTATCAGACCACTCAGCGGTTTTAGAGATAGCTCTTGTGGAGGATAGTATATTGACTAGGTGGACCATGGACCGTACTCTGTTATTGGATCAAGAAGTAGTGGAGAGATTGAATGAGGAGACTGTTGAGTTTTTTGATTTCAACTAGGGCTTTGCCCCTGCCGGAGTGGTGTGGGACACGTACAAAGCTTATTTAAGGGGGAAGCTAATAATCTGGTCGGCAGCTAAGAGGAGAGTCTTTCGGGAGGAAGTCAGGAATATAGAAGAGAAGATAAGAATAGCAGAAGAAGAAATGGCAAGTACAAATCAGAGAGAGTCTCGACAGTCCGAATTATCGGATTTGAAACTTAAATTAGCTACTATCTTTGAAAATAGAGTCAGGGAGAGATGGGAAGTTAGCAAACGTGCGCGTTTTGAGTATGGGGAGAATTGTAGTAAGCTATTATCGTGGCAAACCAAGAAAGATCAGGTGAAGAATCTAATACAAGAAATTAAATGCCAGGATACCGGAATGGTGCTAACAAACAGAAAAGAGGTTGAGGGAGTCTTTTATAGCTATTTCATGAATCTGTATAAAGAGGATCTGGTGACTTCAGAAGAAGAGAGGGGCAAATGGCCGAATCAGGGCTCTGTTGAACGAAGAAAAAGCTACAATCTTAAATGAGCAACTCCAGACTTGGGAAGTGGATCAGGCACTGAAGAAGAGCAAACGGGGGAAAGCCCCTGGTCCAGATAGTCTCCCACTTGAAGTATACAGGGAGTTAGCGGGTACCTTGACTCCTATCCTAAACAAATTGTTTAATGAGATTTTTATGGATGGGGCACCTCAACCAGAGTCTTGGTCAGAAGCCACAATTTCTTTGATCTTGAAACCAGGGAAGAGCGAAAAAAGTTGCGATTCATATAGGCCAGTGTCACTTTTGAATTGTGATTATAAGATATTCGCTAAACTTGTGGCAGAAAGACTCAATGGTGTCATGGGGGATCTCGTCCGTGAAGACCAGAAGTGCTTTATACAAGGGAGGGTACTGCATGAGCTTACCTACTCTCTTATAGGGGCGATAGATCTGGCCACTGCTAATAACGCCCTACTGGCAGTCATACCTTTAGATGCTACTAAAGCCTTTGATCGAGTGAACTGGGCCTTTTTGCAATTAGTGCTGAAAGCCGTTAATATAGGAGATAGGTTCTGTAAAACAATAGCGGAAATCTATAAGGCACCAAGGGCAAAAGTCCTTGTGAACGGCATATTGACACCGACTTTCAAGATCATGAGAGGGACAAGACAAGGGTGCCCTTTGTCTCCGCTGTTGTTTGACTTGTATATGGAACCACTGACAAAAAGGCTGAGGGCGGAACAGAAGATTGCACCCTTTCAATGTAAGGGATAGGTAAAAAGATTTGCACTTTATGCAGATGATCTGATGATCTATACTGCGGATCTGCAGGCCTCAATGACCCAGGTGGTTAGAATAGCTAAGGACTTTGGAAAAGACTCAGGATATGAGATAAATAGAGGGAAGACCAGGATTATGGTTTGGAACATGGACGGGGGCGCAGAGAGAATCAAAACAGAGATGAGATATTTGGGAGTCAGAGTGACACAAGACATTATGAAACTTTCGGAAACAAATTTTAACAGAGTAAAGAAAGAGGTGTGTGATTTGATGGTAAGCTGGGCACACCTTCCTTTAACGATCTTTGGAAGAGCAAATTTAGTGAAAATGGTCATACTCCCAAAGTTTACTTTTCTTTTCAATACAATACCTTTGCCGTTTAAAGACGGGTGGCAGCAAAAGGGGCTTTAACTTTAGAATAAATGCTTCTGGCACTGCCCAAAATGTCTGTTGTTCTCCCTTTTCCTCCATGTTTCACTATGTCCTACTGTAAAGTTGAGGAGGGAGAATGCATGACACCCCGGCCTGTATTAATCATGATTCTGCCTGTTGCCATCTGTATCCCTTGAGCCCTTGTGAAATCCTGCAGTTTGATCACAGCCTACGATGAACATGGTTAGTAATGTATTTACTGTACTTTAAAAGAAGTCAGTTTGTGTAATCTAAAATACACATCAGTAATTTACTTTACAAGAGTACAAAAGAATGTCTACAAAGCCCTGCATGACCTTGGTAGGACTTTAGCGCGCATAAAATACCGGGCACCTCAAGCGAGGGTGCACTTCCTGTTTGCATTTATCTTGTTTGTTTTTGATGATTTAACCGACAGCATTTGAAGGTGTTTGAAAGTGTTTGTAAACTATAACCTTCTGGCAAGGGGCAAGGAAACATTTTTAGATTCGGCTCTCATGAATGATTTCCTGGCTATTGCAAGAGCTATGAGTGAGAAGCGTGGCCAAGTCTGTGTGATACTGTTACTGTGGCATTCAATGTGTTTATTCGTGATGCTTACAGACAATAGTTCTTTCTGTATAGACACCAGATACCATTTTAAGGCAGGTGTGGAATTCTGCATTATTATCAAGGCAGAAGGCTCCACCCAAATTAGCGATCCAGTACCTTGGTAAACCAAACTATGGGGCATATTATCAAGGGCTTTATCGCCCTATCAGCAAGGTGTCGCTAACAGGCGTTAGCGACAGCTTTCAGGCGATAGCGGCCGGTTTTCCCATCGCCTTGCATGCCAGCGATAATTATCGCTAATGACATGCAAGGTAGGCGTTCCCAACTAAAAGCGACTGAAAACAGTCGCTAACACTATTTCCCCCTATTAGCAAGGCAGGCGAAGCGATAAAATAAATCGCGCTAAGCGCGTTTATCGCTAGAAATTAACACCTGCTACAGGACATGACTTACCTGTTTGTAGTATAGGAGGTGGATTGTAAGGCTAAATCCACCATAGCGTTAATGCGAGAATATCACTGGATGTCCAGCGATATTCTCGCATTTCGCCGCTATCGCTGGAAATTTTATCGTAATGGAGATAAACCTTGCTAATAGGGTGTTATCTCAGCGATAATTCCCAGCGATAGGCGGCGTTAGAAAAATACGCGCTAAGCGCGGTTAGCGATAAATATCGCAACTCCTTGCTAATATGCCCCATAGTTTTAATTTGAAAACCTAGGCTAACACCAGTACTTATGGAACAAAGCAACATGTTTTTGCTCAGAGAAATGTGCGTTTAAAATTTAAGTTGCACAAAAGATTAATACATTAAAGAAACATACCAATAAAATGAGTAAACAAATTTAGTGAGATGAAGAAATCTTCAATGAGAATGGTGACATAAAAAATGTTCAAAAATGAATTAAGTGAACCAGAGTCCTGCTGAAGTCTTGACATTTGGTATCAAACTTGAAAAATGATGCAGCTAAAGTTGATTTTTCCTGGGGATTACGTTGGTGCTTTTTTCCCTCCTGAATTTTAACTTGTGACTTAGTCACTCTTTTGCAGCTCAAAATACTATGGCAAAGCAAAGCAGGATGCCAGAGCAGATGAGGGCTATGCATAGACAAATGCTTCATTTGAGCAATCATGAAGTAGCCCCAAACGTCCTGCCAACAATATCCCAATAGGATAATAAACAAACATCTTGGAGAGCCTTTGCAACTTAACACTGCCCTCCAAAAGGTAAAACAATGATTGTTTCAGCTTTTGAGGATGCTGGAAAACTTCTTGCTGGACACCCATGCGATTACCAAACAGCTGCGTAGGCTTCTATTGCCCAACTCACAGTACAGCAATGTGTGGCAGGCCCACAAATTCTCTCCAACCATGGCTGCTGCCCAGATTTCAATCCCATCTAGTCTGCTATTTCATCTTCCAAGGTGCCCTAATTAAGCATTTCAAGCCCTAGAGGAAACAGAAGACCAGCAACTCTGACCCTTGAGAAACCTTCCAAGATTAAAGATCAAGGATAGCAAGATCAGGGCCCCAGTCATTTCAAAGCAGAGAATAATTAGATTAACTACACCTCCTAGTCCAAGAGCTAAAAGGTTTTCACTATCCACCTAGCCCTCCTTTGTAATGTAATGTAATGTAAGGTGGATTTGTAGAGTGCAAACCTTTTCACCCGTGAGGGCATCCAGGTGCTGAGTAGGTGCGGGTTCTGCTAGAAGGGTCAGTTGAAGAGACAGGTTTTCAGTTTCTTGTGGAAATCCATAAGTGACACGGCTGACCTGATGTGCTGGGGAAGGTTGTTTCAGGATTTGGCTGCCATCTGATGAGGGCTGAAAGCCCGAAACCGGTCCTAGGATGCTTGTTTCCAGTCCAGGGAGGACCTGGCCTGGCAGTTCGGGCTGGACTGTTCCCATTGGGCGCAGGGTCAAGACTGATTTGCATATGGCTGGGTCCAAACTGGAATGGCATGGTGAGCAAAAAACCGATGGATTTAGGCCCAGATCTCTGTACTGGGGTGAATGTACGACATTGTTCTGCATTCTGTCCATCAATTGTTGTTTTTGCATTTGTCACCCCGAGTGGGACGGGTATGCCCAGACGTGGGTCCCGTGCTCTCCATGCCACTGGAGTCAAGCTATCCTGGCTGATGAGGGCTGAAAGCCCGAAACCGGTCCTAGGATGCTTGTTTCCAGTCCAGGGAGGAGCTGGCCTGGCAGTTCGGGCTGGACTATTCCCATTGGGCGCAGGGTCAAGACTGATTTGCATATGGCTGGGTCCAAACTGGAATGGCGAGCAAAAAACCGATGGATTTAGGCCCAGATCTCTGTACTGGGGTGAATGTACGACATTGTTCTGCATTCTGTCCATCAATTGTTGTTTTTGCATTTGTCACCCCGAGTGGGACGGGTATGCCCAGACGTGGGTCCCGTCCTCTCCATGCCACTGGAGTCAAGCTATCCTGGCTGATGAGGGCTGAAAGCCCGACACCGGTCCTAGGATGCTTGTTTCCAGTCCAGGGAGGACCTGGCCTGGCAGTTCGGGCTGGACTGTTCCCATTGGGCGCAGGGTCAAGACTGATTTGCATATGGCTGGGTCCAAACTGGAATGGCATGGTGAGCAAAAACCGATGGATTTAGGCCCAGATCTCTGTACTGGGGTGAATGTATGACATTGTTCTGCATTCTGTCCATCAATTGTTGTTTTTGCATTTGTCACCCCGAGTGGGACGGGTATGCCCAGACGTGGGTCCCGTGCTCTCCATGACACTGGAGTCAAGCTATCCTGGCTGATGAGGGCTGAAAGCCCGAAACCGGTCCTAGGATGCTTGTTTCCAGTCCAGGGAGGACCTGGCCTGGCAGTTCGGGCTGGACTGTTCCCATTGGGCGCAGGGTCAAGACTGATTTGCATATGGCTGGGTCCAAACTGGAATGGCATGGTGAGCAAAAAACTGATGCATTTAGGCCCAGATATCTGTACTGGGGTGAATGTACGACATTGTTCTGCATTCTGTCCATCAATTGTTGTTTTTGCATTTGTCACCCCGAGTGGGACGGGTATGCCCAGACGTGGGTCCCGTGCTCTCCATGCCACTGGAGTCAAGCTATCCTGGCTGATGAGGGCTGAAAGCCCAAAACCGGTCCTAGGATGCTTGTTTCCAGTCCAGGGAGGACCTTGCCTGGCAGTTCGGGCTGGACTGTTCCCATTGGGCGCAGGGTCAAGACTGATTTGCATATGGCTGGGTCCAAACTGGAATGGCATGGTGAGCAAAAAACGATGGATTTAGGCCCAGATCTCTGTACTGGGGTGAATGTACGACATTGTTCTGCATTCTGTCCATCAATTGTTGTTTTTGCATCTGTCACCCCGAGTGGGACGGGTATGCCCAGACGTGGGTCCCGTCCTCTCCATGCCACTGGAGTCAAGCTATCCTGGCTGATGAGGGCTGAAAGCCCGAAACCGGTCCTAGGATGCTTGTTTCCAGTCCAGGGAGGACCTGGCCTGGCAGTTCGGGCTGGACTGTTCCCATTGGGCGCATGGTCAAGACTGATTTGCATATGGCTGGGTCCAAACTGGAATGGCATGGTGAGCAAAAAACTGATCGATTTAGGCACAGATCTCTGTAGTGGGGTGAATGTATGACATTGTTCTGCATTCTGTCCATCAATTGTTGTTTTTGCATTTGTCACCCCGAGTGGGACAGGTATGCCCAGACGTGGGACCCGTGCTCTCCATGCCACTGGAGTCAAGCTATCCTGGCTGATGAGGGCTGAAAGCCCAAAACCGGTCCTAGGATGCTTGTTTCCAGTCCAGGGAGGACCTGGCCTGGCAGTTCGGGCTGGACTGTTCCCATTGGGCGCAGGGTCAAGACTGATTTGCATATGGCTGGGTCCAAACTGGAATGGCATGGTGAGCAAAAAACCGATGGATTTAGGCCCAGATCTCTGTACTGGGGTGAATGTACGACATTGTTCTGCATTCTGTCCATCAATTTTTGTTTTTGCCATCTAAGAGAAGGGCCTACCTCCTGTCTTGCTTCTATGGATATGGGTGGGGTGGGGTGTAAGCAAGCATGAGTGATGCTGAGCGGAGGTTCCTGGTTGGCTGGTGGAAATGTAGATGGTGGTTGAGAAAGATGGGACCCTGATTGTAAAGTGGCTAGTAGGAGTGGATGAGCATCTTGAACTGGCAGCATTTCTGAATGGGGAGCAAGTGTTGTTTCAGAGATGAGGTGTGATATGTGTGCGGCGAGGAAGGTTGAGGATTATTCTGGCCATCGTGTTGTGGATGGTTTGCAGCTTGTGTAGCATGTGTGCGGATATGCCGTCGTAGAGGGTGTTGCCATAGTCCAGTCTGCTTGCGATGAGAGACTGGGTGACGGTCTTTTTGGTGTCAGGAGGGAGCCATTTGATGATCTTTCTGAGCATGAGAAGTATGTGAAAGCAAGTGCGAGTGACAGTGTTGATTTGATGTCTCTTGGTGAGGTTGGTGATCAGAATGATGCCCAGGTTTCTGGTGTGGTCAGAGGGTGAGGACAAGTACTGTGGGCCACCAGGTGGAGTCCCAGGGTGAGTTTTTGTTGCTGAATTTCAGTACTTCCATCTTGCCATCTTTCAGTTTGACATTGTTGTCTCTCATCCAGTTGGCGACGTTGGTCATGAAATTTTTTAAATTACTTTTGGTGGTGTTGGTGTCTTTTGAGAGGGATAGGATGAGTTGGGTGTTGTTGGCATAAGAGATGAATTTGAGACCATGGGTCCAAATGATACTTGCTAGAGGAGTCATGTATACGTTGAAAGGAGTGAAGAGGAATATATGACGTTACAATGCAAACAATTACAACGCATGCTTTTACAACGCGGTTTTTACATTGCAACTACCATTACATTGCATGATTTTACAACGCATGCCATTACAACGCATTTTTAAAAACTACCATTACAACGCATTCCATTACAACGCAGTAGGATAAGTGTTAGATAGTGCAGGGATAAAAATTACTATGCCCACTCCAGTGAGTGCAACAGTAGGGAAAGTGTTGGATAGTGTATGGGTACAAATTACTATTCCCATCTACCCCAAAACCCATACCCACCCTAAAACTAAAAAATCTCCATTACTTACCTTATAATGCGTTGTAATGGCATGCGTTGTAATGGTATGCGTTGTAATGGCATGTGTTGTAATGGCATGCGTTGTAATGGCATGCATTGTAATGGCATGTGATGTAAAGGCAGTTGCGTTGTAACAGTTGCGTTGTAAAAGCAGTGCGATGTAATGACTGCGTTGTAATGGATGTTTCCCAGTGAAGAGCCTTGCAGGACTCCGCAGATGAGGTACTTGGGTTTTGAGATAAACTGAGGGAGCTTGAACCGTTGTATTCTTCTGGTAAGGAAGGAGGCTATCCACTTGAGAGCTTTTACTTGGATTCCAGTTTCGGGGAGTCTGGAGATAAGAGTGTTGTCAGAGACTGTCGAAAGTAGGGGAGAGGTCCAGGAGGATGAGTGCGGCATTGTGTCCTCGATCTAGGTTGGTGCGGATGTCATCTGAAGCTGTGATGAGGGCTGTCTCTGTGCTGTATTTTCTGCGGCAACCTGATTGCGAGATGTCCAGAAGTTCATGGTGTTCCTGTTAGTAGGAGAGCTGATGGTTAATGGCCTTTTCTATGACTTTTGATTGGAAAGGGAGCAGGGAGATGGGTCAGTAGTTGCTCAGGACTTCAGTGTCCACGCATGCTTTCTTTTTTTTTATTTTTTATATATTTATTGGTATTTCCTTAATTGCATTACATAGACATTGTTCATCAGCAAAACTTGTTAACATATTCCAATTGCCATCTGCTTCATATTCACATAGCAGTGGTGGACAATCAAATAACAGTATCCTACACCAGCACATCATTGTGGGCCTCCTCTTTTCCCCCCTTCCATACATCCATCTTAGACAATCATTGTGAATCAGAGAGCGAGAGTCCATAGTGTGTGAGCCATGGTTTCCATATTTTCCAGAACTTTTTAGGACAGCCCCGTGCTTTATAAGTCGTCTTCTCCCCCAACATATACATATCCATACTCTTTTTCCATTCCCCCAGAGACGGACTCGCCACAGTCCCCCATGCCCTGGCCAGGTCACGTTTCGCCACCACTAAACCTAGTTGAATTAGGATTAGCTTTGGTTTGGTGAGGTCGATTTCGGTGGATATTCCCAGCAGTATGAACTGTGGATTAAGCGGAATTGTCTCTCCTAGAATAGCTCCCAGCTCCTCCAACAGGGTAGCCCAGTACCACGCATGCTTTCTTGAGGAGTGAGGTGACTTCTGCCTGTTTCGAGGCATCCAGGAAAGTGGCTGTAGTGATGGTGGCATTGATGAAGGTTGTAAGTGCAGTGCTTATCATGAGTTTCCATAGGTTGAGGAAACAGTAGGGACATGGGCTCGTGGTGCCCCCAAGTGGATGGATGCCATCATAGCTGTTGTCTCTTCGTTGGTCAACGGGGTTTGCTCCGTGACTAGGGTGACCGTAGTGGTGGTGGTCGGCGGTGAGGTAGGGTGTGGTTGAGGGTCGAAGTTCCAGTATATTTTAGATATCTTCTTCTGGAAGAAGTCAGAGAGTTGGTTGCAGATTCCTTTTGATAGGGTATTGGTCAGTCAGTCTGTCAGTCAAAAAGAATATTTATTTAGACCAACTGGTCTTTAAACACATAAAAGCATCCAAAAATACAATCCCTTAAATAAGCTATATAAAAAGAATAAAATCTTACATAAATTTCCATAAAGTGCAAAAATTAATTAATAACTCCGCCTTTCTATGCAGAATACATTTCATCGTAAAGATATCTAAAAAGCTCAAATTCTATACATTTTTAAAAACTTTTTTAACTTTGAACATATACCTCCAGAGAACACATGCTTTGTCCAAAAAACGCATTTCATTTAACAGATCTACAGCTTGTGCATGATTTCCAATACCATATTTTAAGAAAATTGGACGTAAAATCATTTTCTGTGTGGCAAGGACCTTTAAACAATCTAATAATATGTGCAAAGTATCGCATTTTCTGCCTAAATATCAAGTACAATTCCCTTTAGAGTCCATCATAGCCCCTTTTATCCTGTTGTTGGTGTAGCAGTGATTGATTACAATCCTTAACCTTAGTAGTTTATTTCTTAGCTAACGATTGGGTAGTACATCTATATATGGGATCTGTTGTTCATTTTGCCACAAATAATCATAAAATACACTGATTTTTTCCCCTCAACATACTGATGATCATGGTTTTGAGATTTTTCTTTCCCTAATACCCTGAGTTCCCTCTTAGCAGTCTCAATTTGTAAATTCTTTGGGCACAACTTGACTTTCATGTCCCTGCAAACCTTTGTTACGGTTTCCCTACTCCCCTTTGCCCACTTAAATTCCGTTTCCAACTTCATAGAGCCCAAGAACCATCTAAATTTTGTAGTCTTTTTGCCAAAGCTCAGAACCTTCATTTTCCCATATTTACTATGAGTTTTTTGTAGCTGCAATATTCACTAAACACATTCAACTGTCTTTGCAGATCTAGCTTTGTTTGATCTAAGATTACAAAATTGTCTGCATAAAGTAAGCATGCAATGTGTTTCCCATCTAACTTAGGGCTTTCACCCGAGCCACGCCCAAAGCAGATGGTAAATCAGCTGTAAATAGGGAGAAAAGTAAAGGGGCCAAGATGCACCCTCGTCTTAACCCATTTCCAATTAAAATCTTCTGCAGCAAGGTCCCCTCTGTACCCAAAACTACCTGGGCCCAATTGTAGCTATTTAGCTCTTAGATTATGGCAGGACACCTTTAGAAATATCCCTCCTGGTCAACGTCTCCCACAATCAATTTCGGTCAACCAGATCGAATACCGCCTTGAAGTCAAAGAAGCAGCAGAACAAACTGCCCCTCTGCTCCATCAACTTCCAAGCAATGGACCAAAGAGAGAAACAATGATCGACTGTAGACTGCCCCTCCTTAAAACCCACCTGTTCGGGAGGCACAATCTGATTTACTTCTGCCCATTCCTTAAGTGTTTCCAAAATTATTTTTGGAAAGACCTTTTCTCCCACATCCAGTAGGTTAAATAACCTATAGTTCTTCAGGGCCTTTTTATGTGTCATCGTTTATAGCTGGGTCTTATAATTGCCCCTCTCCAGTTTCAGGGCATCTGGCCTGAGTACCAAAACAAATTTGGGAGAAGAATTCTGCCAACCAATCGGGCCAGGTCTTTAAAATCACCACTGGGAGATTATCTGGACTAGCTGCTCGGGTAAGTGTTAATTTTGCTATAATTCATCTGACATTACTTGCCATAAAGAGTGACCTAATGTCCTCCTCAATACCTGGCCAACATGTGGTTCTCTGCCTTGCTGGTTCTGCCCATTTCCCATATATTTCTCTCAGATACGCCTCCCAAGCATCTTCAAAGTCCCCTTTATCTTGCCAGAGCCTTCTTAAACTAGCTTTCAATTTTTTTTTATATTTTTGGATTCTATTGCTGCTAATAGGCTTCCCCAGCAGCTCTCTTTATGCATTTTATTTTGTTTCCCAATAGCCATTTTATATGTTTCCCTTAGCTTCTGAAGGCAATTGAACACCTCTAAACATACTTTAACCTCAAGCTTCTTTCCCCTTTTCTTATACTTGCTTTTAATTTCTGGCATTCCTCATTAAACCAGTCCTTATCTTTAATCTGGCCTCTCTTCTTCCTTCGTTCCTTTTTATTTCAGTCTTAAACATTGGACCAGTTGGCTGATTACATTTTTAAACCATCCTATATTATTAGTATTGGGGATACTTCCTAATATTTGACTCTGTTGAAAGGCAGCCAATTTTTCCATATGCTCCTCTGACATGCGAGTGGTGAGCCGCCTGGGGTAGTCCATTTGTACATTGATAACTATATCTCTTCATTTTTTATTTCATCCTGCTATTTCCAATTTAAAGGGGAAATGATCACTTCCCTCAGCTCTCACCACCTCAAAGCCCCTAACTAGTTCAAAGTTCCATGCTTGCAGAAAAATATAGTCTATGGGACATAGTTGATGGCCTATAGTAAATGTACGATTGGCTGGCCGATCTGCCTCCATCCTTCCATTTACACAAACTAAGCCCATTGAGCCTAAAACGTTTCATAGGGCCATATCTCATGCTGCCAGATCCACTTTAGGGAAGCTGGCTGCGTTTATCTTATATGACGACAATAGCTCCTTGCACCATGGATCAATTCTACAGGGGTCTAGTTTGTGGTCTCTGATATAAATTAGTCAAAGCCTGTATATCTTCTTTGAACCTTTCCAGTCCTAGCTTATACTCCTTATCCCTGCTCCACTGCATATTGACATTTACTGTGACTATACCATAGTGCCATAGGTCTACACTCTACAGGCCACCATCCATTTACATTTGACTTCCAGGGGTACCACCTTCTTAGCTATTTTAGTGGATATCAGGATTATTTGACCACCGGATGGTCGTCCAAATTGTCTCCTCTTAGCTGAACTATTCAGCTGTACATACACTTGATCATTGGGGTTTCGTCACACTGCCAAGTTTCCACGATCTCATTGAGGTTGATTAATCTTTTAAAACTTTCCAGTTTCAACATTCTGCTATAGCCTTTAATATTCCAAGTGAGTATACCCAGGCTGTGCAATGATCCTACCTCCTGATCGATCTCACTTAAACAGCCATTTTCCCAATTTACCAGAGATACAAGAGCCTTGTATCTATTTGCTGAGATTAATCCTTCCCTAAATCCATCTATTTCATGGCATCATATGGTGAATTTGAAATCTTCCTTGTCATCATATCACTGGTCAATCAGCCTGACCTGTCTTGGTCCCAACCCCGCATGATTCTTCAAAAAACGTTTATCATGATTACACCCTTCTGACAATTCTGTCCCTTGGACCAATCTGATTCTTTCCTTGAATAGCTCCTGCTCTGCATTTACAAGTGCTGACAACCAACCATGAGTACAACAAAACATTTGTTACTTCGTTCCCTACTCTATTTTCAACAAATGCCACTTGTCTGAGGTCTTTGGTCCCTATATCTCTCAGGCTTATGCATTTAGAGAACGAAAAAAGCAGCTGGACCCAATTTAGTGGGATTATTTTCTTGCTTTCTTCCAACATTTCAATTGGTGTGTTGGTTCAAAATATAACCACAGATCATTCCCTTTCCTGTTTTCTATTTCTTGGGGGCTACCCCTAACCTCACCCCGCCTTCTACCACCTGTTGGTTCCATTTCCTTCCCTCTCCCCATTTGATCCTTGAAGACTCTATTTTTTCCTTGCTCACCCACCTGGTTACTTTTGCCGTCATCACACTCTTTCTTCCTCACAGGTTGTGTTCTAGGATTCCTTATTCTGCCTTGGGTTCTCTTCACACTGTCCCCCCACCGTCTTAGGGTTTCTAGTATCAGTTCCCCGTACCGGGGAGTTCTTTCTCTGATCTTTCACCGCAACCTTTACTAGGCTCTTATACCCTCTTTCTGTGGCTATGTCCTCCTTTTCTGCTGTTTTATATCTACCCCGTTTCTAAAACCTCTCCTCAATCTCCTCATCTGGGGTATATATAGCTTGTATCTCATTGTTTCTCCCTGTTTCTTTATAAGCATGGGATATTGAGATACAAATATACTTTGTTTTTCAGTCCACAAGAGGGTACCTTTATCCTCCCCCTCCTGCTTGGGTAGACCTTCCATTGGTTGTTTTTCTCTACCAACCGGCCTAACTATAGACGGCATATAGACCTTGATTTGTTTCAGTTCCCCCACAATAATTTGAAGCTGGTCTTTTTGGGCTCTTACAATGTCATTGTTCATCACCGATATCTCCAGTAGGCCTTGCAGAGTTTTTGGCACGATAAGCCTCACTTCCAACATTGAGGCACTTGGTGTTGCTGTGATCTCGAGATTAGATATGGATCCTTCTGAAGGGTTGTTTGCTATAACGGGGTGCAATTCCATTCTTTCATTCACCTCCTGTTGTTCTCCTACAGGATTACTGGGCCCCATACTGCAATGATCCCTGTCTACACCGTTCTCCTCCTTTCCTCCCTTCTGGACCTCGATCCTTGAGGGGGGAGAAGAGCAGGGGTGATGAACACAGTCTTGGATCTAAGAATAGTTTGCTTATATTTGATATATCATGATGACTTATATACGGTTACTCTAAGTCTAGGGATACCAGACTGGCAGATGTTAATTGCTTTTCACCGGACAACTGGGAATCAGATAGAAGTTGGTTCTTTTTGAAATGTTTGCCCACAAAATCTTTGATCGACTTCGTGACTGACGTTCCCCTTTACCACCCTTTACCACCCTGTCTCACTTTGCTGGGGGGTTTTATTAGGAGGCAATCTTTTTCTGGTTTATGCATCTTTTCCGTAGGGTTAATTCTCCAAGGAGACTTTTATTTCTTTCCTTCTCTTTCCGATTCTCTTCTTTCTCCTCTCCCTCCTCTGCAATGTTGTCCGGCTTCACGTGGCTGTTCTGTCCTTTGCACAATTTTGCTCTCCCTGGTGCCATCTGTTTCTTCCTATTGGCTTGTAAACACACTTTGTAGTTGTCCACTTAATGTTCTCTTCTTACTTAGATCCACTGCATTCACACAAGTCTTTTTTCCTGGACACTTCTGCTCAATGTACCTTAAAATAGGCTAGAAATACATTCCCTTTTCAAAAATAGGCTTTCTGCCAACGCACATTCCTGGTACTTACCTCTGCTCACCCGCTGAGGTCTGGAACTGCGCTGTGCTGCCGGTTGCCGCCCCCGTCGCAGTCAATCGATTCCAATCGGTTCCACGTTTATAGGTCGAAGTCCCAAACAACTGTAAATACGAATATTCTTCCTTGTTAAATCGGTTTCAATGGTGTCGCAGCAACGAGGCATGCCCTGCCACGCACTGAGCTCCCCGTGAGGAGCTAACACAGTTGCTCGCTCAAATGCCACTGCCTTCCACCAAATTAGAGGGAGCACATGGGCTCCGAACAACACACTCCGGAGGGACTAGTTTTCCCTTCTCCTCCAACAAAGTTGGCGCTCTGAGGCACCAGTGTTTCTGCAGCTTCTCTGACCATCGAGCAGGGGCAGAGGACGGAGGATGGCAGACAGGTACGTGCACTCATCTGTGGCACCATGCACACCAGCAGCATTGGCGTCAGCGTCAGGGAGCAGAGGCAGGTAATGGAGTTGGAGATGGCTGATGGATGTGTGAATTCCGTAATGATGGTGAAGAGTTCTTTGTATTTGTTATTGTCGGTGTCAATCCTCTAAGTCAGAGCTTTCTTCTTGGTCTCTTTCAGTTCGTGGTGGTAGCTCCTGAGTGAGGTCTTGTAGGCCTTCCTGGAGGTGGCCTCTTGTGAAGTTCTCCATTTTCTTTCTAACTGTTTGCATCGCCTCTTGGACTCTCTGAGTGCATCGGTGTACCAACTCACATGCCTGTTTGTCCTCTTCAGGTTGTCGTTTATGAGGGATGCCAGGATGTTGGCACTGGTGGAGATCCAGTTATTGAAATAGTCTGTTGGTGTTGTCAGAGCTGGAGCTAGTGGATGTTGAGCCATGTCACTTTGGTATCCTGTGGCTGGGGGTGCATAGCCTCTCCATCAGTGTGGTGGGTGAGGTCGAGATGTTGAAGTGTATGAAGAGGTGGTCAGTCCGAGCGGGCGGGGAGACGCGGCTCACCTTGATTTTGTCGCTGGAGGTAAAGACGAGGTCCAGGGTGTTTCCTGTGTGTGTGGGCCCTTTTATAAGCTGAGTGAGTCCAATGTTTTGAAGGCTGTCTAGTAGGTCTGCGGTATTTGAATCTGCAGGGTTGTGAAGATGGAAGTTGAGGTCACCTAGTTGTAATTAGTCTTTAGAGATTATGGCGAATGGGTGATAAGGGCTGTGAGGAGGTTCCTGAAGTTGCTCTGGGATCCTGGTGGCCGGTTCATGAGGTTCGCCCTGATGGTGCTTTTGTCATGTAGGTGTTCTAAGAATGTAGTTTTTGGGTCATTGGTGGTGGTGCATTTGATGGTGTCTCTTTGGATGATGGCGATGCCACCACCTGGTTTTGAGGTTCGAGTCGAACCAACACAATCCCCCTAGGCTGAGCAGCGCATCCCCGAGGAAAACCGATGCATCACCACTGATGCGTGTATTGGGCCTGGCGCAGAAGGTCCTCATCAACTTTGCAACTTCGGATCTGATGCTTCACAGACGGCATGGTGCAACGGCAGCTCAATGACGACGCCGGCCTCCACATCGCAGCCCCTTGAAACTGACGCATCGCCTCAGCTGCACGCCACATTCTCGATGCACAGACTTTGCATCCCAAGTCCCGATGAAGGGATCCTCGATAACGATGCACATGACCTTGCACCGTAGGCTTGCAGCATCTCGGAACCGAAACATTGCTTCGACTGCGCAATGCTTTTTGCCTCGGATCCACACAACGATCGACTACCAGGATTTAAGGTACTTTGTTCAGTGGGCCTAATTTGGCTCTTGTAGCCAGTGCACGTTCCGTCGCGGTCGGCCTGAACTTGAGACTTTGTCCTGGTCCGGTGCAACCAGATGTCGCTGTTGGGGCTTTGTGCTTTTTGGGGATTTTTTACCTTAAAACATTGAATTTCAATTTCTCCAGATTCCTTTTGGGGGATAGTCACAATAGAAGCATGCAAATATTACATTATTGCATGTTCCACTTTTAAATAGCAGACACACTATCTTGTAGGCTACAAGGCCTACATAGTGGTGACTTCATATGTAACAGCAAGGGTTCTTTCTTGTCAAAAGTTTATTTTGCAGGTCTACCTGCAGGTTTAGAAGTTGCATGAGTCAGGCTAACAGTTACCTTTCTATGCTGTTGGTGTATTTCCTTACACCATATACTATGGCCTTACTGGAAAGTTAAATATGCCAATTGGGGATTAGGCAATTTGACTATGGTTTAGGGGCCTGAGCATATTGAATGGGATATGGACAGCAGTATTCTAGAGTCCAAAAACCAGCAGCATCTGTCCACGAAAAAGTGTATTTTTGCTTAAAAAGAGTATTTTCTCACACAGTGAATAGGATTAATTGTATCCTTTCATTGCAGGCACATTTCACCTTAAATAGGCATGTTCTGCTTTTGAACATCATTCATTCAGGCCTTGTGGTCTTAAAAGCATTACCGTTTAGGTGACTAAAGCAAATGTCAAGTGTATGCTTTTATATAAGTCAAAAATTACTTCTGTTGACATGTTCACATCCCAGCTTTGCTCACAGGGGACCAAAGCTTCATTCACAAGTTTGAAGCCATGCTTTCAAAGTAATTCATTTGGTCGATGCAAATGTACACTGCACCTACACTGTACATTTGAGGGCATATTTATGAGAGCCTTGAATCACGTTTGCACCATGCAAAGTGGGACATGCGTATGGCAAGGCTCTGAGTCAGATTTATGATGCCACGCGAAGCCACATTGCGTGACTTTGAATGGCCTCATGAATCTTGAGTATGGCAATGCATCACAAATCGCGGAGTCGCCTTACTCTTCCCAAGGAGGTGTTCTATGGGTGTTGCAGTGGATGTTCCCACGCAACTCCCATGTGCTTAGGTGCATCCCCAGATTTACAAGGACTTGTAAACCTGGGAATGCAACAAAACCTTACACCTCTCCAGGGCAGGTGTAGTGAGGAGAAATATCTATATTTCTCCTCGTCTTTTCCTCTTTCTATGTTTGCTGCAGCATGGAGGAAAAAGCCACTATGGATTATTTTCATACAGGAAGGGGCACCTTCCTGCACAAAAACAATCCTGCATACAACACACCATGTTGCAAGGGTGCCTTCATTGGCGGTAGGCTGCTAAAACTGCACCAGCGCAGAGGGAAAGGACAGGAATACACCATATTGGATAAATAAGGTGCATCCTGCCCTTTCCCTGTGGCGCAGGATAGCACAGTAAGGTTACTTGTCGCGCTGCCCTGTGCCACAAATCCCATTAATGAGGCCCTTGGTATCTAACTTTGATGCTCCTCAGTCAGGTCTACATGTTAGACTAGCCTATCGTGGTAGTCAATCTTATAATGTAAGGTGTTATCCACATGCACATAGAAACACATTTGTGTTGGTGGTAACAAGCAGCGCATTTCAACGTAACTCAGCAACTTGTCAGATTAGAAACATTTACTGCATGAGTGGACCAACCTTTGTAGGTGCCCAATGACGTGTGGAGTTGATTCCTCTCTACCACATGAAGGGGATATTAGAGGAACAGGACACGTTTGAGTAAGTTTCACTGGTAAAGAGGTTGAGGTAACTCATATGAATGGACTAGGACTTAGTCATACTTTGGCAGTTCCAGCAAGAAAAGGCCTAGATTAGAAATTTCTGTGAATGTTTGGCCAAATTTTAGGAGAACGGGTAAAAGATTTGGAAGTGCAGGACACAGAATAGGTCCAGGTATACCACCAATCACTGCTCGTTATATCTTGGGACTCCCACACCCTTTACCCAACTTAGAAAAAACAAAAGGAATAAGAAGTCTGCTTGTTGCCTTCTGTTTGCGTGGAAGAGGACTAAGACCTTGGATATTGTTCTCCCTCGTACCCAATCTCTGGATGTAACTCTCAAAGTGCCAGGAAAAGTAGCCTCTTATAGTCCAAAGATAAAAAGGGATATGGAAGACTATTGGGACTGGGTGTTTTCAAGTTCATGTCAATAATGAAATGTTATCTCACCCCCAATATTCTATCAGGGTTTAGAGCATATTGATTGATGCAATTCATTCACTTTTGTAGCATGGTTGGGTTTGTTTAGTGAAAGCCATTTCTTATGGCTTATTTATTTTTGTTTATTAATGCTAAGAAATGTTCTGCTATGGACAAATGAAACAAATGAAATATTTTTGTACCATAAACTGATATAGAATATTTTTCGACATAGCAATTTAACATGTATCAACTCAATGCTCACTAATGACTTTGGGTTTTGGGGTTACTGGTGTGTCAGTGATTCGTAACCTGTGACCCTCAGTCCCCTGTGATGCCTACTGCGGGGGTCTGCAACTGTTTATAAAATTAAACATTAACAGATTAATAAAGTACATATACATATAAAAGCAAAATTGAAAGTCCTAAAGCATTCTGTAAACGAGAAGAGATTTGAAATTGGAAGTTAAAAATGAAGTTAGTACCCTTATCTTGATTCATGGGAGCAGTGCAAATACAGAAAACTAAGTTTAGCATGGGCGATTGGTGGACTCAATAGAAGCAGCACTGGTATTTATCAACAAAAACAATGAGCAAAAAAGAAAAAGTGATATGCTAGAGTCTAGCATATTGGTTGACCTTTAAAAAATAAAAAATATTTTTCAAAGGTGTCAACCTTTCAGTTAAAATTAAATTTATTTTCACATGTATTTCTGTTAATGAATTAAATAAAATACTTCATACTTGCGCATTTGTTTGATGTATACTTGGTTATGTATTGCTGCATATTATTTGAGTTTTAAGCTGTTGAATTCGCTTTCCCAGACTTCCAGTACTGATTCAGCAGAGGCCCAAGAAAGTAAAATAGTTAAGATAGCTGGTGTAAGGCTCCATCACCGTATTATGCATAATTACAGACAGTTTGGAAGCTTTTCTGTTACAGACATGGATATCATTACATATTTATGTTCCACTCAGATAAGAATGTGCTTTTCCTGCAACATTTGCTTAGGTTTAGATTACTTGGTTGTCATGCAGTCTTAAAGGATATCACTATTTTGACTTATTTTAAGTGTGTTGGTATATCTCAATGTCTGAAGGTGTGTTGCTCTATGTACATATGTGCATGCATGCCAGATATATGCCGATGTGAGCAAGGCTGTTTTGAAAGACGGGACGCATGTAGTATACAAAAAAGCAATCCTACTGGCTTTGTCAGTGTCTGCTAAAACTGGGTACTTGCCTCATAAAATCATATCCAGAATGGAGTAGCACTTGGCCATTTGATCAAATGTCAGTAGAGATCCCCAAACAGAATGGAAATACATTGTTGACAAATGCACAACCTTTACAAGGACACTTCTGCCTTGGGTTGGCAAGGGGGACACCGCTCTGGTCAGTTTTGAGTTGCCTAGTGCTCCCACACTCTGGATTACCAGGAAAAGTACAGCTGATGTGGGACAAGGATTGTGGCAAAAGGACAAAGGAGAAGCCAAGCCACCACTGATTCCCTCCAGCACCACGGTTTCCACAGAGAGACCAGAGCCTCTCCTCATCCAGATACCCTGAAAGTCCCACGTAAAACAGCCTGTGCCCCGCATCGCAGTGGCAGCTGATACTAGTAATACATTGGGGGGTGTGGGGGTGAGGGTGCGGTGTACGAGGGAGATGAGGGGGGTGCAGGAAAGAGGGCACGGGATGTTAATACTAAATTAAAAAATAGACACCTTACGCTGCAAACCGTTTTGGTGCTCCTCTGCTCCTGGCACAGGCTCCCAGAGTCCCCACCCAATCCCAACACTGCTCTCATGCTATGTATATCAAGCATGAGAGCAGCATGGTAATTGGCCTGAGCGGGCTGCTTTGACGTTTGGAAAAATAACAATATATCCTTTGGTTGGCAAATACTGAGAGAACTCTTACTCATTCACTCACCTAAATCACACACATTCAATCATGGGGGATACAGTCCAATTGAAAAAAGCAGTGTGCCTGTACACCAGAAAAATATTGGAAATGTTATGTAGCAATTTATTAAAAGCAGATAAAACAATTGTAGCAAATTATAAAACAGTTAATCATACATAGTATATTTATCTTCAAAATCAAAAAACATCACACTATAAATAAACAAATGAACAAACTCAATAACAAAAACATTAGACGAGAGTATTAAAAAGACGCTACACTTTGTCATAAAGTGACCATACCCGTATGAGGTAACGTTGGGGCTGGACCCTGATGTACAAAAGACAATCAATATCTAGTGTGGCAGCCCACTGTGCGGATTATGGTTCTATGGCGTCGACGCGTTTTGATGGTATTATCTTGATTAAAACCATCTTTATCAAGACTAAAGATATTACTCTCTGATGATATCTTAAAAAGTAGCTTGACCAAAGTGCAGAAGTCTCTTCTATCCTGAAACTCCTTGTTGGGGAATATAAAATGCTTCTCCCAACACCAGAGAATGTTTTTGAAAAAACCTTGCATAAGGATCAATACGAAATGCAGATTTGAACAACAGCTAGCCTCACTGTCCTTCTTTCGTCTCTAGCACCAATAGGGGATAACCTCCAATGCTGATATAATGCTGCCTACTTGGGCCTGAATGATATATCACAAGGTACCTATATGACCGTCATTTGATAGGGTCTTAAATCCTTAAGTATGGCGGCGCCACTCCGCATCCGTCCACTGTTGTTTCTCAATAAACATTTGGTCAGGGACAGGGAGCCTGGGCCTTTTCTCCACCTGGCTGTACAGCACAGCTCGGGTGGAGAAACGTAAGTGTGCATGTCAGTTTTGCCGGGTTAGGACGGCCAGCTAAACTGACATAAACACGTAAGTGCACCTACCACTCCTCCTCCCAGTCTCAGTCCCTGCCGCGTTAACCTGGCCCCACCACGCTCTACGCTTACGCTTGCATCGACTGCCAGACAGCGAAAAATAAAATTATAAAAAAGTTGTTTTATCATCATTTTATTTTTCGTTTTCTGGCATTTTGCAGGTGGGGGCGCTCCTCCCCCATTGCGGAGGAGCCACCACTGCTGGATTGACTTCCCACAGATATTTACCACCTACTTAAAGCAGAGGATTCGTACTTGGAATGGGAGAAACCATATGGAAAATGACCTGGTAAAGCCAGGCCTTCATTTTTATTCTCCATTTTGGGGGGACCCAATCTTGAAATAGCTGGGTTTAGATGCAGGCATATCAGATAGAAGAAGAAATTCCCTAACCTATATCTAGCCACCTCGTAACGAGAGCCTAAGATTGAAGTGCACCTTGCAACAAGAAAATATTTTTTTCCCAAATTAAACATTAACATTCAGAGTTACAACTGATTCTGAAGGCCACTTAATTAATTCACATCAGCTTCTGAGCATACATATTTGGTTCGTTTTCTGCATCATGTAACCGTTCATTTCTCAAACAAAAGTCATACTGTGGCATGCAATAATGTTACAGCAATGCTCAAACATTCATTTTGTTTAAAGGCTGAAAATCATGAAAGGCATTCCCAAGGTAAAACCGCCATTATTTGATATTAATATTCTTTCATAAATCAGACATCCAGGGCCAAGACAGACAAGCTTGTATTTGTCTAAGCAGGAAACCTGTTTTCTGCTTTGCAAATGATAAATTACAAATGCGGCTCATCTGCATTGGACAAAAGGCCAAAACAGCAAATCTGCCAGAATAATCCTTACACCTGGCACGCTTGGGCCAGGAGGCATTGATGCATTGCATTTCAATTCTTGTACAGCAGCCATACACATGCTACTAGTGTGGTAGCAAAATACATTGGCATATCTCCCTAAAACATCTTTCTATCTAGGAAAAATGTGTTTAAATTACAGAGTTTATCACAATACGTGTTTAAGAGGCTGGTCTGTAATCAGTTAAAAGAACAGACATGATCACATTATGATGGTATGCACATACCAGCTTTCTTTATCATTGATAAGTGTCTAGACTTTATTACAATTGTAGAATTTCCTCTCTAAATACCTAATACAATGAATAGACTGCTATGTTCTGAGCAAACATAATGATTTGCAAATATTTCAAGAAATCCATTGTTGGAAATTGGGTTGTTGGTTGACTGAGGTGTGGGACCTAGTCAATCAGCAAATCACAAGCCTTGTCAGGGTGCGGCACAAGCTCAACCCTCTGGTAGCTTGGCACAGAGCAGTCAGGCTTAACTTAGAGTCAATGTGTAAAGTATTTGTGCAACACTTCAAACAGTAATAAAGTGAAAAACACCACACAAAAAGGATCCCACACAAATTAGATAAATAGAGTGATTTGTAATAAATAAAACAAGACCAAAACAATAAAAATCTAATCAGTAGAACCAGAAATAAGCAATTTGAAAGGTTTTAGTGAAAATAGCTCCAAAAGCACAAAGCACCAACTGCGGACATCTGGTCGTTGCAGAGTGGGACCAAGTCACAAGTTCATGCTGACCACAATGGAGCATGGGCCGGCTACAGGGACCCAGTTAGGCATGTTGGCTTATACCCAATTGGCATGCTTAATTTGTTTGCAAGTCCCTAGTAAAGTGGCACTACCTGTACCCAGGGCCTGTAAATTAAATGCTACTAGTAGGCCTAAAGCATTGATTGTGCCACACACTTAAGCAGCACTTTAAACCTATCTCAGGCCTGCCATTGTTGCCTGTGTGCGTGCAGTTTTAAACTGCCAATTTGACCTGGCCAAATAAACCTTTTGCCAGGTCCAAACTTTCCTTTTTAATACATATAGGTCACCCCTAGAATAGGCCCTGGACAGCCCAGAGGGCAGGGTGCAATGTATTTAAAAGGTAGGACATGTACTTTTAAGTTTTACATGTCCTGGTAGTGAAAAACTCTTAAATTCATTTTTCACTACTGGAAGGCCTATCTCTTCCATATGATAACATTATAGTTGCCTTATTATATTTTATAAGTGTGATTTCCAAATGGAAAGAGATAACCAGTTCATGTTTGGTGCCTCTGGAATCACAGTTTAAAATTCTAACTTATGGTGAAATGGGGTTTTAAATTGCAATTCTAAAAATGACACTTTTAAAAAGATGGCTTTTTCTTACCTTAGCCAATTAGTGCCTAGAGACTGTCTCTGGTCACGACTGGGTGTAGCTGACAGTTGAGCTTTGTGTATTCCTCCTAGACAACCACACATAATAAGGAGCTTAGGTGTGACTGGATGGGCCATCAGTGCCCCACTTACACCTGAATAGGCTGTCTCCTGCTTCCACATAAAGGGCTGTAAACCCCCTGTAGCTTGGAAGGAGCCAGGGTAGGGAAGGCAGAATGCCTGTGTGCTTCAAAGGCATGCTTCTAGAAGCTTCTCCCCACTTCAAAGGCACAACTGTGTATATATACTGCACCTCAGACACAAACTCTTCAGTACACTTTTGGACCTGTGGATACTCTGCCAGGAAGAAGGACTATGTGCTGCTGAAGGACTGCAACTCTGCTGGACTGCACTCTGCTGGACACCAGCTTTGCTGTGCTGACCTGCCAACTGCTTCTCTCCTGCCTGAGTGAGAAGGCCTAGATCTGCTCAGATCTCTTGAAATCAGGACCCAGAGTGACTCCAAGGGCTAGTTGTCTGGCTTCCTGATGTGAAGCCTCAGGGACATAACAGGCTTCCAACAACCTTCCATCTGCACCTGGATTATGCCATCTGTGAGTCAGTCTACCCTGCCAAGTGGTGCCACCTCAGTCCTGGACCATTGAAAGTGGACTTAAGGTTCTTAACAGCCTCAATGGATTAAGCGGAACTGACATGTCTCCTCTGCTGCACAGCACAACCCTGGGCAGAACCAAAGCATCTTTGCTGCTGTGTAAATTGGACCTGACGCAAAGATCAGCATTGCCACCACAGCCCGCATTTCCTTCGGAACTGCCACTGTGCGACACATCCTCAGCGCAGACCTTGGCATCCCTCGTCAATGGTAATCGCAATGCAAACTCTGGATTCCACTTCACAGCCTCATAGCTCTTCAAAACCGATGCACAGCCCGACTGCATGCCGCATCCTTGATGCCAGACTTCGCAACGCAATCCATGTTGATGAGAACTTTGGCGGCAATGCAACCGACCCACGCTCCTCAGTCTCGCCGAATCTTGCAACCAACGCATCACTTCAGCTGTACAACGCATCTTTGACCTTGATCCACGCAATGCTCCGCAAACCAAGATTTAAAGTACTTTTGTTCGGCGGGCATAATTTGGGTCCATGTAGTCAGCCAGCGCTCCATCATTGGCCTGAACTTATGATATTGTCCCAGTCCGGCACAAACAGATATCAACAGTTGGCGCTGTATGCCTTTTGGTGATATTTTCACTAACATTTTCAAATTCAATTTCTCCTGCTCCACTAATTGGATTTTTGTCATTGTGGTCTTGTTTTATTTACTAAAAATTACTCAGTTTTTAAATTCTGTTGTGGGCTCTTTTGTGGTGTGTTTTCACTGTGTTACTGTCTGAAGTGTTACACAAATACTTTACACATTGCCTCTAAGTTAAGCCTGGCTGCTCTGTCAAGCTACAAGGGTTTTGAGCACAGGTTAATTTGGGTCTTGCTTGTGCCTCCCCCTGACAAGGATTGTGGTTGCTGCTTGACCACGGCTCACACCCCAGTCAACTAGTAACCCAATTTCTAAGTTTCCCATGCCCCTTGCCTTTCCTCTTTTTGGCAGACAGCTGGACCATTCTTCCAGGTCCTCCTGACTACCCGCTTGGGTGGCCATGGACTGTGTGGTCAGGCAATTCCACTTAGGCAACCCTAACACCTCCAAGTGCATCCTGAGCTCCACCTCCTACCAGATTGTTTGCTCTCGGATTAGGCCAAGCAGATAATTCACAGGCATGGATGGAAACACAGCTACCCTCAAGGAACCTGTGACCCCCCCCACTCGTAGGGAACCAGAGCTACTGGGTAGTGGCTCTCATGGTTGTTGGCTACAACAAGTTGGTGGAATGCATTAGCGACTACCTACTCCGAAGTCACCGCATGATATTTGACAGTTGTCACGCTGGCTCCCGTGTCTCTCAGAGCCTTCACCCTATGCCCATTGAGGATGACCCACTGCCTGTATTTCCTAGTGTTACTAGGCATCTGAGCTATCTGCACCATCTCTTAGTCACCCAGGGAAAATAGGGTAACCTCTATGCTCCCCCCACACACCCCCACACTCTCTGGGGCAATCTCCTTCCCAAACGCAACATTAACCAACCCCGGTGTCTGCCCACCAGTGGGGATCTGTGCCTGCTTGGGACACTTGGCATCCCTCTTGTAGTGCCCAACCTGTTGACAATCATAGCACTTAGGGGGTGCTTTCCCTGGGGACTTCTTATCAGGGAACCATTTCTCCTTTGCGCATTGGGGGATTCGGAGACCTGACCCTTCGAGCTAGTTTGAGGGCCTCTAGAGAATTCCTTGTTTTTTTTAGACAAACTTTATTGATTTTGCAAGATAAAAACGGCAAATAAAGAAACATAAAACATTAAAAGAGAAAATGCAGAAACAAAAGCAAAAGCCTGCACATTTCGCCCCCACCCACATGCTGGCAATAAGATTTAGAGTATGAACAGTAACCAGAGCACCTGGTCGATTCCCCTCTGACCCCACCCTATCCCATTAACATGCGGTGAAGTTCATTATCCACCAGTTGTTATATAGTATTGACAGGTTCCAACACAATGCCCCTGTAATATGCCCATGCCTGCCATATCTTCAGATGCTTTTATGGACAGCCCCGGGTCTTATACACTGCCACCTCTAAACCCATACAATTATCTGTGCCACTGTTCTCCAGCCCATGGATGGGTCTGTGGCCTTCCACTCCCTTGCTATGTCTCGTATTGCCAGGACTAGGAATAATAAGGACAGCTCGTAGCGATTACCTCCCAGTGTATCTGCAATATGAAGGAGAATGAGTTTCAGGTCCATCGGGATTGTCAAGTTCAAGACCCCACCCAAACAGGACTTAACCCTGCACTAGAACCGATCTAATGCAGGGCAGCCCCATACTGTATGCAAAAATGTGCCATCCTTCGCGTCACAGTGAAGACCGGTCGGGTAGGCAATCCCTCACATCCGCCACAACCATTGATGGGTAAAATAGACCTAATGGAGATATTTAAACTGGATCAACCTGAGTCTGGCTGTGATGGCCGCAGCCCTTGGCGGCCCCAGAGCCTCAGTCGAATCCTAGCCCTCCAAACCCCCTACATCAGCCTCCCACACCCATCAGAGAGCAATAAACATATCTGAGCATTTGGAGATAAGTGTCTGTTAAATCTTTGCAATCTTGTGGTCACCAGGTACCCCATAATAAGTTTACCCTCTAAAGGGTTAAACTCAGAAAGATCAAATAAGGCAACAACAAATGCAGTCAATGCATGGCAGAGCTGACGGTAGGGATGAAACTGGCTACAATGGAGTTGGTATTCTGCCTGCAGGGTCTGAAAAGGCTTGAGAACCACCCCGCTCATGATGTCTCCCAGAGTGGAGATCCCTACTAGATCCCAGCTCCTGAAATCCTCCAATACAGCCACCTGTGGCAGCAGGCAGCCCCGCCACAGTGGAGTCCACTGTTTCAGCATCCCCCATCACCCCATCCATTGGAGGGAATGCCTCCACTGAGCCAAGACCACTCTAGTCGCTGTAGGGAGACCACTGCAATCACACTCACCATACAGATAGGAAATCAGAGGAGTGACCCCCATTGCCCATTTTTTGAACGCATTAGCAGGATCGCCCTGGATATCATATCACCAGTCATTAATAACCAGGAGCTGTGACACCTGATAATATGACTCAATATCTGCTGCACCAACACCCCCACAGTAGGTAGATTGGAAACATTTATCGAGGGCAATGTGTGGGGTCCCGCCCTCCCAGAGTAAAATATTGATAATGGAGTTTAAAGTACAAAACCATTGTCAGGGAATGGCGTATGTGAAATGTTACAATTGGTATAAAAACCGGGACAGCAACACCATTTTAAAGATTGTGGGCTTACCAGTTAGGGAGAGAGGTAAAACTGGCCAGTCTCGAACATCGTCTCTCAATCTAGCAAGTACAGGTTCTAGATTATACGCCCATGTCAGTGCAGCGTTGGGGGACACAAGAACTCCTAGCTATTTAAACCCACCTGATCCAATTGAGAATTCTTTGTTTTTATGTTTGTCTCCACCGCCTTCTTCTGGTGGGGACCCAGCCCACCCTTTTGGTGATCTCCCCCAGATACCTTCTTGTGTACCCTGGTGCTGATACAGCAGTCTGCCTCCTTAACAAGTGCCCTGGGGTCAGTGAGCTTGCTGTCAATAAGGTACTGGCACAGATCAGCCAAACAAAGACTGAACATGTGCTTTCATACAATCAAATTATACCGCCCCTCATAATACTTCACTTCACTGCCTTTGACCCAACCATACAGTGCCTTGCAAAATGAGTCCACACAATCCACCCATGACTAATGGGCAGTTTCTGGCTGCCCCTAAACTTCTGCCTGCACTTCCTATAGCCAAGGCCATACTTTCTGACTAGGATTTCCTTCATGGGGGGAATACCTCATCCTGTCTCCCTTATCTAGGGCCAGTAGGGCATCGCTCCCCTCGTTAGGGATATGCTTCTAGAGGCTATTCCCTAATCCAACTAAAGGATCATATGTATCTGCAAAGCCACCTCATACGCTTCAAACCACTTGCAGATGTTATCCTCCACAACAAAGTCAGGCACCAGACCTTTGGTAATATGGACCCTCTTGTCTCCAGAGGGCACTTTCAAAATGCTGCCACCATTACTGCTGGACCCTGCCTGTCTGACCTTGATGTCCAGCTCTTTCATACTCCATTCATGTTCAATATTCTTCTCCTCTTTGGCTCTCTCTGACTCAGCCTTCTTTGCCTCCATGGCCAGTTTCTTTACCTCTGCCTCCTTTGCCAGTTTCTTTCTTAGCTGGACCATCTGCAGTGTGAACTCCCCCTACGCCTTCCTTTCCACCAGCTCCTCTGGGGACAGGCTGCGGGAAGACACACTATTCTATTCCCTGGCAGGGAGCACCATTCCAGGGGTCAAGTCTTCCCCCTCAACTGCAGGTGGTACCACAAGAAGGCCTTCACCAGGACCTTCCCTCTCATCTTCATCTCCCTCTGTAGCTCCAACCAGTGACTGGTGGGCTACTGCCCAGGCCCTCAATGCCTTTAAGTACTCCACCTTCCTGGTGGTGATCTTTTCTGGAAGT
Organism: Calotriton arnoldi; assembly: GCA_963921515.1. Classification (NCBI taxonomy): domain Eukaryota; kingdom Metazoa; phylum Chordata; class Amphibia; order Caudata; family Salamandridae; genus Calotriton; species Calotriton arnoldi. The sequence goes on along the minus strand of CAWUFW010000043.1, from coordinate 2,155,683 downwards.
CTCCTCTCCTTACAAGACTCTTTGAGCTGGGCCACAGTGTAGGCATCCATGTTGGCCAGCTCACCCGCCATTTTTGAAGGTGCGAGTTTAAGCACAACAGTCAAGGAAAGAAATAAGAAAACGTCAAAAAGGCGAATCAAGGAGAATTTAAACCTCAAATTAGTCTTGGGTATGGGATGGTAGTTGAACACAAAGTCAATCTATGGCACTGAAGTAACACAAGTCCTAATCCTCAAAGCAGATCACCAATGTAGGAAATTGTGTTGTTGGTTGGTAGGAGTGTGAGCCCTGGTCAAGCAGCAACCACAATTCCTGAAAGGGTGACACACAATCTAATCTAAATTAACCTATGCTCAACCCTCTGGTAGTTTGGCACAGAGCAGTTAGGCCTAACTTAGAGGCAATGTGTAAAGTATTTGTGCAACACTTCAAATAGTAAAAAACAAATATCATACAAAAAGAATCTCTCACCAAGTTAGAAAAATAGAGTGGTCTTTAGTAAATAAAACAAGACCAAAACTGCAAAAATCCAATCAGTAGAGCCGGAGATATGCAATTTGAGTGAAAATAGCACCAAAACTCAAAAAACACTAAATGTGGATACCAGGTCACGCCGGATCGGGACAAAGTCACAAGTTCAGGCCGACTGCAATGGAGTGCGGGCTGGCTACAGGCACCCAGTTAAGCCCGCTGAACAAAGTACTTTGAATCCGGGTTTGTGGGGCGTTGCATGGATCCGAGTTGAAGATGAATTGCGAAGTCAAACCATTGCGTCAGTTCCGAGGAGTGTCCAGGCTGTGATGCAAGGTCCTGCATCATTGTCAGGGATCTCTTTGATGGGGAGTTGCGATGCAAAATCCGACGTCAAGGATGCATCACAGAGTCGGGGCGATTCGTTGGTTCCAAGGAGCTGCAAGACTGAGGTGCAGAGTCCGAGGTCAAGGTCGAAGCTGCCTTTGATGACGAATGCGAGGGCCTGCCCCGAGGATGCTTCACACCGCGGCAGTCTGTCTGGAAGAGGCTGCGGAGGCAATTCAGGTCTTTGCAATGGGTCCAATTCACGCAGCAGCAGGGGTGCATCAGTTCTGCTCAGGGTTGTGCTGTTCAACAGAGAGAAATATGTCAGTTCAGCTAGATCCTTGGAGACTGGCAGAGCACCTTAGGCCCACTTCCAGGAGTTCAGGACTGGGGTGGCACCACTTGGCAGGGTAGACTCACAGATAGTCCATATGCTGGGGTTGAAGTTGTTGGAGCCTCCTTTCCCTGAGGATCAAGTCAGGATGCCAGCCAATTAGCCCTTGGAATCACTCTGGTGGCTCTGGGTTCAACAGATGCAGGTCCAGTCCTTCTCACCCAGGCAAGAGGGCAGAAGGCAGCAGGTCTGCACAGAAGGGCAGCAGTCCTTCAGAACAGCAGTCCAGTAGAGTAGCAGTCCTTTCAGCAGTACAGCAGTCCTTCTTCCTGGCAGAATATGAACAGGTCCAGAAGTGTGCTGAAGAGTTGGTGTCTGAGGTCCAATGTTTATACCCAGTTGTGCCTTTGAAGTGGGGAGAGCTTCCAGAGGCATGCCTTTGAAGTGCACAGGTATCCTGCATTCCTGGCCCTGGCTCCAGGCTAACTTCAGGGGGTATGCAGCCCTTCGTGTGGAGACAGGACACAGCCTATCCAAGTATAACCAGGGCTGTTCCCAGCTCCTCCCTCCCATCCTGCCAGTTGCCCCATCCAGGCACGCCTAAGCTCCCTATTGTGTGTGGCTGTCTAGGAGGAATCAGCAAAGCCCAACTGTCAACTACACCCAGTCATGTGACCCAGATACAGACTGCAGACACCAAATGGTTAAGGCAGGAGAATGGATCATTTGTAAAAGTGAGATTTTCAAGATGTTAATTTAAAATCTGACCTTACTACAATATAGGATTTTTCATTACAATTCCAAAAACATCAAACATGAACTGGTTACCTGTTCCCATTTGGAAATTACGGCTTAACAAATGTAATAAGATAACCCCAATGCTATACTATAGGAGAGTTAGGCCTTGCAATAGTAAGAAACATAGTTTTCCCTAATAGGACATGTAAAACCTACAAGTAAATGTCTCACTTTTTAAATGCAATTGTTAGACTTGGCATCTTTGGCGTGGTTTCCCCTGACTTTTTGCCTCTACCTATTGTATTTTTGATGCTGCGCTGGATTTAGTTTTTGCTGGCTTAGACTAGAGACCCCCATTTCTAACAGCACGGCACCTGCCCTCTGGGCTGTCAGGGATACTCTTGGGGTGACGTATGTCTATTAAAAAAGGAAGGTTTAGGCCTGGTAAAAGGTTTATTTTGCATGGTTGAAATGGCAGTTTAAAGCTGCACACAGAGCTGCAATGGCAGGCATGGGCATGTTTAAGGTGCTACATAAGTAGGTGGCGTAAACAGGAGTGAGCACAGCAATGTTAGCACTGGTCGGCAGTGGTAAAGTGTGCAGAGTCCTAAAGCCAGCAAAAACAAAGTCAGAAAACAGGAGGGGTGAAGGCAAAAATGTAGGGGGTAACCAACGCCAAGGTTGCCAGGTCTAACAGAAATGAATGAATAAATGTCAGACAAATGCTTTGATCTGATCAGTGTTTTAGATTTTCAGAGGATTCTCAAAAATTCACATGTGTAAAAAACCAAATTGATGCAAACGGAAAATATCCATGTGTCTCCCATCTCCTATATACTCATTCCTAAATATTGCCCACAGGGTGGGCAATTCACTAGAGTATATTTTGCAGTGATGAAAGTTAGCACATTAATTATTTGTCTCTAAAGCACCAGAAAAAAATCCATCCTTGGCGACCAATTCCCAACTCTCAACAATTATGAATTTTGTGGGTATGGGAGTGTTTATGTCCATCCAGTTTACACATTTGAGCTAGCCATTTTTGGAACAAAGGCTCCTCCCACCAAGGTACACTTTCCCATTTTACAACCAGCATTCAATCAATCAGTCAGGGTTTTGTAGAGCGCACTACTCACCCGTTAGGGTCTCAAGGCGCAGAGGGATAGGTGTGAGCAGCTCCATTGGGGTCAGTCGAAGAGCCAGGTCTTGAGGTCTTTCCTGAAGTGGTGAAGTGTCAGGCTTCATCGGAGATGAAGGATTAGATTGTTCCAGGTCTTGGTTGCGAGGTAGGAGAAGGACCTTCCGCCCACTCTAGTCCTGTAGAGGCATGGGACGGTGGCTAGAGAGAGGTCAGCTGAGTGGAGGTTTCTCTTGGGGGCATGGAAGGAGAGGCGGTCATTGAGGTATTGAGGTACGATGTTATGGAGGGCCTTGTAGGCATGGGTAAGCAGCTTGAAAGTTACTCGTCTTTCGACAGGGAGACGGTGGAGGTCACAGAGGTGTTGGGTGATGTGGTTGTGCCGTGGGATATCGAGGATTAGTCTGGCTGCGGCGTTCTGGACGGTCTGGAGTTTGTGGAGGAGTTTTTTGTTGATTCCAGCGTAGAGCATTTACAAGGTGTGAGCGATGCAGTGATACTGCCAATGACATGGTGGTATCCACAGGCAGTCCGCCAAATATTTGCCATATGAGAATCCTGTGACAGTATTAATGAGGAAGAAGAATGGTAGCAGTGAAGTAGTGGACTCTATCCTTGCTTGTGACTCTATCCTTGCTCTCCTGTCTTCCCCTCCATAATTCTCAAGTAATCCCAAGGGCATAATGCGACAAGCCTTGCATACACTCAACCCAAGAGGGGGGACCATGGATTTGATAAACCTCAGGAAGATGAATGGGAGCCCCATTACCCAAGTATCACAAGCATCATTTCAATGCCTAGTATTACCTTCCTTTGAAACATGCACAAAATATCAGTGAATAATCAAGAGCCAGAGGGTAATCACCATGTGTAGATTCACAACAGGATGCTGATATCCACCACTATCATGCTAATTTCCTGACAGCACCGAACCACTTCTGTAACCAGGTCAGTTATCAACAATAGTTGTAGTGGTGGCATAACAGAGTTTTGGTAGGGATTGGGCATCTGCAGAAGTGGTAAGTAGTTATTCAAACTGGATTTGAGAAATTCGTGGAACACTTTGTGAGTACCCAGAGAGCTGTGACTTTGTGAGTGTACATTTCTTTCCCAATGCTGTACACTTTCCCTCTGTTTTGGGAATGTGTTCCAGCCCTAGACCTAACCCCCAGCACTGAAGAAAATCCACTGTGCTAGCAGAATGCTAGTATTAGTAAATAAGATCCACAAACACAAATGTAGATAGATACTGACTCTGTGAATCAGAATCTGCCATTTGCTCTTGCCAACCTACGGTCAATTTGACTGCACACAAACTTAAGAAAAGACCTATATGTCTAGAATGACACTTAGACTCATATCGCCAAAAAGATGGGTAACTATTACAGAATATACAAACATATTAGGAGTTGGCTGTATGTCATCTTGTATTTCTACTTACCAAACTTCTGGGAATATATACTTCCACTGGCAAGAATATTAACATGATTTTTAGAGTTGCTTTGGGTTAGCATGCTACGGTACATTAAGGCCCTCTTTTATGGGGTTTTGTCACCTTGCTGTGCTGCCCTACGTCAAAGTGAAAGGGCAGGAAAGCACTGTATTTATCCAATATGGTGCATTATTGTCCTTTCCTCCTGTGCTGGTGCCATTTCGTCAGCCTAGCACCAACACAGTCACCCTTGCACCATGGTGCAAATGTGCCTGTGCTGTTGGCAGGATTATTTTTTTGGGGCAGTGACGGACAACTTCCTGCACAAAAACAATCCTGGGAGGCTTTTTCCTCTTTCTAAATGCAGCTCACATGGAAAGAGAAAAAAACGAGGAGAAATTAAGTTATTTCCCCTCATTACGCCTCACCTCAGGAGGCGTAACGTTTTGGTGTTTCCCCAGGTTTACATGTTTTTTATACATCTAAGGAAGCGTCAAAATCCATGGGTTTTGCGTGGGAACACCCACCGCAATGCCCATGGAACGCCTCCTGAGCGCAGAGTAAGGCAATGCAGTGATTTGTGCTGCCTTGCCTTACTTCATATCTAGGAGACCATTCAAAGCCACACAAAGTGGCTTTGCGTGGCCTCATAGATATGATTTCAAGGTTTGTGCTGCCAGAGCGTCTCAAAAAGTGATGCTCCGGTGGTGCAAGGGGCTTATAAATTTGCCCCTCAGTATGCAGCTCCTCCATCCATGGCAATACCTTGAGTGAACATGCAATTCTGATCTTAAAAAGCTTAACCAAATCGAAATTAAAAACATCTTTGTAAAAACACAGGTCTGCATAGGAGAAATTAGACCATTGTGTATAGAAGAAAAGAAACGGGTGCCTTTTTTACTTATGAAGGAGTCGGCTTCTTCATGAATGTTTAAATCAATGAACGTGCTATAATTACAAATGTAAATTTACCTATCTCTCTTCCTTTAAAGATGTATCACTCAATTGAACCCATGTCTCAATGCATAGTGGAGCTACGTTTTATGCTTTAACTGTTGCATTCACGGGATAGGGATATTTGGTTTCTTATAAAAATTTGTATAAATATACTTACACAAATTAACTATTCACATTTGGGAATTAAGGTGAAATTCAGAAGCACATACTTGGGGAAATTTGAGATACTAGAAATCCTTGCACAAAAAGAATCCCCTGAGGTATTTTCCACTTTCTGTGTGTGCTGCAGAGGAAAAGATGAGGAGAAATAAAGATATTTCTCCTCGTTACGTAGCATTTTGACACTTTCCAAGGTCTACAAGTAATGGTAAATCTGGGAATGAGCCACAATCAATGGGTGGGTGCATGGGGACACCCACACTCTGCCCATGCTCCACCCATGGAAGGCCTCCCTGGGGCACAGTAACACGATTTGCGCTACATTGCTTTACTCTAGATTAATCAAGCCAAGTAGGGCTACGCAAAGCTTATGGAGAAGAAAAGCAGAGGACAGAGACAGAGGGCAAGCTGAAGATGGATATAAAGGAGTACCGTCTCCATCATTTGTTGCACCAGTGAGCGAATCAACTACCACCAGCATCACAAACAGTGGTGTAATGGGCTCTCCCCAGTTGGCTTACTAGGATTCAAAGAGGAAGGTGAAGACCTGATGAAGAAGATGAGGGTTTATCAAAGTTTATGTCCACTTTCAGTGAAGTCGGGCATTTAGAATGCACAGCCATGTCACCTTTGCAATGCCATTCAGAACTGGACTAAATATTTTGCCAACTCTACTGTTAACCAGCAGCAGGTGTACCACAACACTTGCTATAATTAAGTATATGAGTAGATACATCCTGCCAAACAGCTATTTTGTCTGCACGTACCACAGCAAGATGCATTCCTACATATAAACTGGGAAATATATACCATCATATACCAGTGTCAGAACTACACAAAGTGTTCTATTTGAAGCAACAATCCAGAAGACTGATCCCCACCAAGATACTGCACTGAGGGATAAGGTTTGTGTTCACAGCCAGGCGTAATGCAATAAAGATGACGGATCAGTTAATGCCCAAAGCCAGTAAGGAGAGGGACGTTTAAAATATAGAGTTTACAATACAGCAAACAAATATACATTGAATGAGAAGTTTTAAAACGTTGTCTGTGTGTACATTTTTGTTAAGCCATTAAAGTTTCCAACTTCATGAATTTGAAAAGTTTGTTACCTTTACAATTCATCGCTGATGCTATTATAACATTGCACATATCCAATTGCACACAGAACCATAACAAGATCAAATGCAATTTGCCTGAGACCCAGGACAATGAGGCAGGAATAATTGGTACACAGCCCACAAGTGAACAGGAGCAAGCAGTAGCTAAATAAAGTAAAAACACCAAGGGGCAGATTTACAAGCCCCTTGCGTCATTTTTGCGCCGCTGTTGCGTCACTTTTTGTGACGCAGCGGCGGTGTAAAAATGTGGCCTATTTACAACGTGACGCATCTAGGGAGATGCGTCACATTGTAAAGCCCTGCGTCACATTATACCTGCGTCAGGTATAATGTATGCAGGGTGGGCGTTCCCACGCAAAAAAGCCTCGTAGAAGTGACGCAGTGAAATCTACAAGATTTCACTGCGCCACTTCTAGGACGCCACTGCATCAAAACCTTACGCCTGTTTGGAGCAGGCGTAAGGAGTGACGCAGCACAATGAGGATAGGTTTCCCCATGTATTGCTGGAGTTGCGTCATGCTTGCGACACGACTCGAGCAATACGTGACTTTTGCACCAACAGATGCATCAAAATTTCTGATGCATCTGTCAATCCTTGCGCCATGGTGCGCCGTATTGCAAATACGGCGCATCCATGGTGGCGCAAGGGTTTCGCAGGTAGAGTGACGCATCTCTACAGATGCGTCACTTTCTTGTAAATCTGCCCCCAAGTTCCTTTCATAAGAAAACGTGTTTCCAAAATATGTGATACAGCCAAGAAGACACCTTTGATGAACATATGCATTGCTATTTACAAGAAGAATAACCTCATTAGGCTTTATTGAATGACATAGACCGAGAATTGCCTCTGCAGGGCCCCATTTAGCAGATTTTCATAGGCGGTTATCCATAGTAAATAAACAAATTTGACAACGTTACACCTAACGTTTGCCACATAAATATTGTAAAGGTCCTTGATGAAACTGGCACAACAGAAGAAAACCAAAATTAAGCTTGATATCATTTACCTGCCAAGATTTCTCGCTGGTGAACTATTATTCCAACCAGAACACTTCTATGACGCTTTTCCGGGACATTATTAATTACCCACGTGATCAATATACTAGGAGTAATATATAATTTATGACTTTGCACTAAATTTACCATCACTTTTGATCTTAATCTCTGAATGACCTTCAAATGAACGTTTAACTTGTCAGCCCTAGCCAAGAAATGAGGAAAGCTCTACAAATCAAACAATAAATTCAAATTACTTTTCATATTTGGCTTCCTTTAAAACTAGGTCATGTTTGGAAACTGTGTTTGAACAAACATTATCGTTCATATTCTTTATTTTATCATAATGATGCAGTTTGACACATCGTGGCATCAGGTGAAAGAGCCCTACAAGTGAATAAGTTATCTAAGGAAACCTGCCTAATTGGTGCCACTGGGACCACAACGTAGGCTCCTAAATCAACACGCACACCATGTGGTGAATATACAAATTATAACTGTTGTTTTTGAAAGGTTTTTTTTTACTGCTGAAAGTAAAATGTTATTTGGGGAAAAAGACAATACACTTCAGTAAGCAGCTTACCAAACTGTGTATGGTTAGTTGACAGATTGATGACTACTGCTGGCAGGTTATCATGCTATAAACCCTGGCCACCTGATTCCCAGGGATTCTTTCTTGTACAAAAGTAATTAATGTTTTGCATGTCTGCACCTCACCTCATATGCAGGCTGTGAAGGAATGGGCGCACCTGCACAGTGCCATTAAAGCCTGCAAACAAGCAATTGTAAAATACATTTTACTCTCTTTGGAGTCAGCTGTCTCATTGGCTTTGATAATGTCACCCACGATATTAGCCAATGAAGTATTTTGTAATGGCATCTAGAGCGACATGTTGGTCACTTGTTTCACTCGGATGGGGAAGAAAACGTGCAGACTGTATGGGCAACTCGGCGTCCCGTACCCTAGTCTACCTCATTTTACCCTACAACAACTTCCTTACATTACTCTCTGTCAGCTGATTGTCGTCTACAGGCAACTGCGTTTCATAACATTAACTATTTGCTGTGCACCTTTATCTAACAGTGTTTCTGTGGAAAAATGCCATACAGTAATGTTGAGGAAAAGATACAGCAGCAGTACTCTTGTCACTTGGAAATGGAATGCAATTAGCAACTCTGTGGCATCCATTCAATAATGTTTAAGCATCTACTGTGGTGAGCTTCTTTTTTGTCCCTGGACCAGACTCTTGTCCAGACACACTTAAGACAAGTACTTGCTGGTTTGCATAAATCAAGATCGATAGTTAGCCAAGCTCCATGGTTTAGGATCTGAGTCAAATATCCACGGTCAAAAATAGATATTATTAATCATCCTGTTTCTTTGATATGCCTTATATATGCTTTAATCTTTAAATGTTCTCCAGTACACCTTTAGATTTTTATGCAGATAATGTAGCCTTTCCTGAAACATAAACTATAATTAGGTGTCTAGACGGAGCTTTGTAAGTATCCCAATTGTCCTGAAAAGAAATGTCAGATGGACTATTAAGGGATACAAGATTAAAGAGAAATGGCTGATAATTCAATTTAAACTGAAAATGATTAAATACTGATGCATTAAAAAATCATCTATTGTTCCTGATTTCTAGAAGTAGAATATCAGTGCCAGGTTATGCTAGAATATGGTTGCATGCCAATATGGATCATATCTAAGAGTACAATTGGTTAGCAGTGCAATATTTCTGGAAAATTATAATCCATTCTCGTTCGAGTATTATGTATTATAGTGTAAAATAAAAATGCATGTGTCTCTTTGGGCCAGATGTCCAAAGGTTTTTTTAGGGTGCAAACGGCCCGATTCCCATTTGTGACTGCAAAAAAAGCCTTTTTTAATGTACAAAGCTCTATTTTGCTATTTGGTAACCTGTTACCAAATCGCACAATGGGTTTGTGATTCGGTATTAGGAAGGGGCATGTTAAAGGTGTCCCTTCCTAATACCAAATTGCAATGGTATGTGTAAATGTTTTTTGACCGAAATGAGGTAGCAAAACATTCTCATTTTACTGCCTACTTCACATAGGAAGTACCCCATTCGCAAACTAGAAGGGGTCCGCTTCCCCTTTAAGAATGTTTGTAAAAACGTTTTTTAAGAGCAGGCAGTGGTCCCACGTGCCACTGCCTACTCTTAAAAAATGAAAAGAAAACTTTAAATTTTTCATTTAGGAACACAACCCGTTTTCCTTTAACCCCTTCGCTGCGCCCGTCGGCCAACGGCCGTCACGAGCACTACCTCCGTAGTGCTGCGCACGTCCGTTGGCCGACGCGGCCCCACCCACTGCACTAAACCGCCGCACCGCGGCTGAATTGCCGCCGCGGTTAAGCGGTTAAGGGATTCAGGCTGGATTTTTAAAAAAAAACAACAACATTGCTTTATTTAAAAGCAATCACAGACATGCTGATCTGCTTACCCCAGCAGGCCACCATCCCAGTAATTTTTGTGATTTCCAATGGGTCGCAAACCAAGAGCTACCTCATGAATATTAATGAGGTAGGACTATTTGTGACCCACTGGGAATCGCTTAATGTGTCAAACACACATTTGTACATAGCTGTTTGCAATTACCGAATAGAGAATCACAAAAAAGCTAAGTACTTCTGGCCCTAAGTGACTTACGTCCCAAGAATCAGAAAGAGCCCTTTGGGTTTTACCTTCTTTTAAAGGCCATGTGCATATGAACAACATTTTTAAAAGGAATATTTTATTAACAAAAATATGTAAAGCCTGATTACATTCCCTTCCTGTGACCAGGACATTAATTCAATTTGTATTAATATATGAGTAAGTGATATCAAATTGAATAGGACCGTAAACATTCAATATATATAGAGAACAACAATAGTCATTAATTCCAGAAATAACCATCTGCCTTTAGAACCATTCTCCTGAGACAAAATATCAATATGTAATGATTTATAAAGTAGCATTACCATTTCATTCTAATTTTTCTTGTCTAAGATTAGTATTGTGGAGTAAAGCGACATGAACTTCACAACGTGAGAGACAGGATAGAACTCCGTACCTTTTAATAGGTTTATTAAACCCCTTCACATTCCATGAAGTCATTTATGTATGAGAAAAAGATAGGTGATTAAACCACTCCACAACTCCAGAATGAATCAAACCACAGAACAGAAAAACTACAGATAAAGAATATAAATAGACAAAATAATAACATGAGAAATAAAAGGAAAAGAGTAAACAATTCAAAACGTTATAGGATATCATTAATAATAGAAACCTTTGAATTTTTAATAGTGCAAACTTCAGAATGTGGTATAGAGAGAGACTCATTATGCCAAATGTAACTATTTCAATGTGTGCACCTCATAATTACAGAGTACAGCTCAATACAGCACAGGTAGCGAAACAGCAGAGCTGCTCAGTGCAGTCGGGCCGGGTTAACACCTTGACTAAGACTATTACAACAGCGGCATTGGTTTCTTGTTGGTGCAGCACCTGTTTTGCCTTGCCCAGTCCCAGGATCCCCTTGGGTCCTACTTGGTCTCCAATGACTGGAAGAAAGAATTTCTGTGTCCGACAACTTCTGACCTTTTGGAAGAGGGTGGGGAGCCCCTTGGAAAATAGACCTAAACCCTTGGATTGATGAACATACCCACAAGGTGATAGAAGAAGAGGAGCTTTAACGCTTTGCCTCTGGCTTCGGCAATTCATTGCAGGATGAGGCTGTAGCTTAGGAAACTCAGGATATGGATCAGACAACTGAGTAATCTAGTACAGGACATCCACTTGGAGCAACACGCAGACCTAAGCCCTGGGCTAGTGGAGTCTGTGGATATCTCTAAGAGGAAAGAGACACAGGCCTTCACCTGTATGTTACTCATGAGCATGAAGCCTTCCTGGGTGCTGTTCGGCAGTACTTGGGGAGACTGGAATTTTCTAACCTGCAAAATGATTTGGAACAGACCGCTCTTCACACTGCTGCCATCACTGGACTGCCTGGATTCAACATCAGGCAAATTCTGTCTGGGGCCAGGCATGCATTCCAGAAAAGGCAGGCTGTGCAGTTATGCACTTGGCATACAAAGAAGGGAGACAAGACTGTGCTAAAGTGCTCTTCTTGCCTATGGGTGGCAATCTTAATGAAATTCAGAAACTGTTGGACTGCACCATCTATGACATGTTCACTGCGTGGCACATTGTAGATATCCACAAAGACAAGGCGATGGTGAAACTATTTCTGAAATCAGGGGCTGAACTGGGCAAACAGGATCTGAGCTGTGGTAGAAGTTCCCTCTATTGGGCATTGGAATTTCAGATCCTGAAAGGGTGAAAAGTCTGTTGCAAGCTTGTGCAGGTGTATGTTGGCTAGACTCCTTTGTATGGTGGCAAGTACCGGAAGGACCAGAGCATTGTTCAGCTGCTGAGGCATTTTGGATCCAGAGATTCTGAGTGGTACTCTGATGGGAGTTTGGATAGGAGTAGTGATGTGGAGGAGCAGGATGTAACCTATGACAACTTTATTATCAACAGTCTGCAGCGTAAGAACTGAGCTTAGCATTAACTGTCATCCAGGAGCAAGAGTGATGAAGTTATGAGTTCACTAAGCTGTGCTGGTCACCCTTTCCCCGTACACACTGTCAGATTGAATGTGCCACTCAGATCCGAGAGCAGGTGTGAATGAGAGAAGAAATCCTTTGCAGCAACAAGGATTCAGCAATTGCTGACTGAAATTTATGGTTGTCAAACTAAGCATCCCATGTCATTTGAGTACAATTTCCAAACGGCCTCAGTCCAAGGTATTTTTTTTCATGGAAGCAGCTGACTGGCAGCAATTCCTTGCAGACTCATTTGAAAATTCATCTATAATTCCCATATACTCTTGGAATGTTTCCATTCCCATTCTACAGAGAAGAACACTTAAGAAGACCAGTTCCCTATTAGATCAAAGTGCCGCTCACACATGTTCAGGTGGTGTTATTGAGAGCTATCTGTCTACAGACTTTCTTTATGAAAATGCCAAGTAATATCATTGCCTGCTGCAGGTTGCTCGCATTAAAAACTTTCTCCATAGACTCGAGTGATGCAGCAGTTTGCTCTGAAGTAGATTAGAGGATTACGTATTTCATCTTTGAAGGGCAGTTCTACTCTACTTAAGGCCAACTGTGGCAAACAGATAGTAGGATGATGGATGTCAGTGGCGGCTCACAGAGGGACTTCTGCGGGCGGTGGGGCGGGGTGGGCTTTGTGGGGGGTAGTGGAGTCGGACATACGACGGCAGGAGTAAAGTAAGTAAATAAATAAATAAACAAAACCATTTACCTTGCGCTCGCTGCATTGCCAACTCGCCGATGCAGCGAGCACAAGGTAAAGAGTTGTATGTCTGACTCCACTACCCCCCCACCCAGCCCCTCCCCTGCCCCGCCCCACCGCCCGCAGCACTCCCTCTGTGAGCCACCACTGATGTATGTAGAAGCTAAAGGCACTTGCTTGTTTATTGTTCCAACAATGGTGTGAGCACTTTGATGGCAGAGATACTGGGTCCTGAAGTCTTCAGGCTACTGAATAATTGGCATGTGATCCATGCTCCTCAGTGTGAAGCGGTAGTACAAAAGCATGTTGTGATATTGACAGAGGATGTGAGCCTGGACACTTGAAGGTGCTATCCTGGCACCGACATTAGAAGTTCTCAGAATAACTGCAGCTGCCAGTGCTGCACAAGGTAACCGGCCGAAAGAAGGTGCTCATGGACTTCATGTAGGAAAGTGCCCCTTTTTGCATGGTTACCCCCCACTTTTTGCCTGACACATGATGCTTTTTTTGACTTGGTGTGCCGTGGGTCAATGCAAATCAGGTTCCCACGGCATGTGTTCTTTCCCATAAATGTACTTCTGTACCTACAATCGGCACAACCCTGGCCACAAGTAAGCCCCTTATAAAAAGTACCATGGGCACCATGGGCACTGTGAACAGGAAAGGCCTCTAAGGGCTGCTGCACCTATTGTGCCACCATTAGAAGGCCTGTACCTTAACACCCACACACTGCCATTGCAGTCTGCGTGTTTTGGTGCAGAGAAAAATGAAGAGTCAACATGGCACACATCCCTCTGTGAATGATTTTTTCCGTCCTCCTCGGCGAGATTGCACCCATGTATAAACTTGAAGAAAGTAAATAGAATAAAAATGGAACTAAACCAAATGAATATGGATACAAGGATTATTCACACAGGAGTAGGGTTTTCTGGTCCCGGATAATTACCACCAGCATATATAATGGACATTGAGAGGACTATAAAGTGGGCATCATACTTATGGACACACCTACGGACATTGACTGTTTTTAAACTATAATGCAGAAATAGGAGATGTGTATCTCTGGTGGGCCGATGTCGTGTTGGTTGACTATGAGTAATATTTAGTTGGTAGAAGGATCCCACGGGTAATTAGGGTGTCGAAGAGTTGGTCACAGTATCAGAGGCTCTAAATGAGGGATTCTGGGAAAAGCAGTACGTAGCGATTAATGATGTGTGGGAGGGAGAACTTTAAACACTGGAAGTTTGTCGTTCAGTGACATTTCTTATTCATTACACATGATTAACCACCTGGATGGAGTGGGGGAGGAGTGATAAAAAGGTCCAATAGGAGCGTGGCAGCTAAGTAAGTCACTATCGCGCAGGATATGTGCGTTACAACACTGCAGAAACATTAACGACATGATGGGTATCTTTCATGCTGGTTTGATAAAAAAACAGCACTCTGGGAGCTCGGGTTTTGTAATAATGGAAGCAACAGAAATCATGTCACGGTAAGCTAATGAGAGGCTTAGCAGTCTTGGGGATTGAAGAGGTGTCTTTAATATTGTTGGGAGTGATGTAATAAGTTGAATCTGAGCTTGTCGGCAGTGTACAATGATGCGGGTGTTTCATGAAGGGGATCGCTATTTATGTTGTTTGTACGTTTTTTTAAATGCAGACGGTAACAAATGCAGCATGTTCATTGGAAAACATCTTGAGCAAAACATACTGAGCCACTTTAGTACTGAATTAACAGCGTAATAATTGGGCTGATGGTTATACATATTATCCAATCTAAAAAAATGTATTTGTATTTTAGATACCCCTGATGAAGGATTTGATCCCGAAATGCATTGAGTAACTTTGAATAAACAGCGTGACATGTGGAAACCACTACTTCTCCTGTGTTTATGTGAACAGCCTTGCATTGTATTTGAATGGATAAAATGAATTGAAGAAGTCGAGAAAAAAAGAAAAGAAAGGTGTAAAGGCAACTGAGTAATAATAAGGATAAACTGAACATTAAGTTAAGGATTTTATTGATTGGATTCATTCAGTTACATGGCTGTGCAGCTTGAATGGGAACCAAAATGCGGTTTCTTTGTGTTCAGACACATCCCTCTGTGCCATGCCTACAACCCACTGCCTGAGGCCTAGGTAAGCCAACTCTCTAGCAGGGTGCAGTAGCCCTCAGGTGAGGGTACAGTGGCATGAGCCCTGTATCCCCACAGTGTCTAAGTCCATTCTTAGACATTATGTGTAGTAAAGCCATAAAGAGTATATGGTCTGGGAGTTGGTTATTATGAACTCCACAGATCCATAATAACTTTACTAAAATCTGGGAAATTTGGTAGCAAACCTCTCAACACATTAAACCCACACTGATGCCAGTGTGGGATTTAATGTACAATGCACTCCAACGACTTAGAAGATGCACCCTGAAAAACGACC
The DNA here is from genome assembly GCA_963921515.1 of Calotriton arnoldi. NCBI lineage: Eukaryota > Metazoa > Chordata > Amphibia > Caudata > Salamandridae > Calotriton > Calotriton arnoldi. The sequence goes on along the minus strand of CAWUFW010000043.1, from coordinate 2,140,245 downwards.
AGCCCTGGTGTGGTTCCTGATTGGCTGCTGCCATTTTCCACTACCATGCAGATTTCTGGACCCCTGGGTAGAGAGCCTCTGCTCTCTGGGTCCAGAAACAAAGCCCATCCTGAGCAGAGGTGTCATGCCTCCTCCCCAGGATGGGCTGGGTCCACGAAGGGGAAGCTACAAAGGCCTGCCGCCTTTGTGAGCTGTCCCTGCCTTGTGCTGCCCCCAGCAACTATCTCCCTCCTGTTCTGCCCCCCCACTTTAGGCAGAATAATTGGTAGGAAAGCCAAGCTAGGAGGAGAGGTATGCCCACCTTTGCCAATGCCACCCCGCAGGTGGGGGAGGTGAGGTGAAGCACGCATCTCAGTCCCCTCCATCTTGAAGATGAGGGGAACCAACCTAACTTGAAGAGGCTCATACCCCCCTCCCACTGGAGGGTGGCATACTATGGGGTGTAACCACTCCAAGGAAGGGACCCAAAGGTCCTGACCTTCACACCCCTTTTAACGCCCCTAAATTTTGTATTTAGGGGTGACCTTGAACCTTGTCTCCTCAAATTCAGGGAACAAAGAAGAAGGACTGAAGAGCTGTGCTGACCCAGGAAGAAGAGCACATCTACTGCTTTGACCCCCGCCCTACTGGTCTGTCCCGTCTCCGACCTGCGAACAGCGAAGAACCCTGCATGTCCAGCAGCCCCCCAGAGCCTGAAGGACCTTCCCTGCAACTATCTTCCAGACTCTGTCTCCCGTGAGCACCGGATTTGCTCAAGCAAAGACTCACCCACAGAATCCGGATCCCAGCGACTCCGTGATTCTGCACCACTCTGCACCCGACGCCCACGGCCCAAGTTCAAGTGGCCCACCAAGAGGAGGTCTCCCCAGCGTTCCTGACCTGGGATCTGGGGATCCCCGACCTCCCTCAAGCTTCAAGACGACACCTGCAGCCTCAACCTGAAGGGTCCCCCGACTGCGATCTGAGCTGATAAGAAGACCCAAAGTCAAAATACACCCCTGCACCTGACGCCCCATGGCCTTGGGTGGCCCAACCAATGGTGTCCAGGCATCCCCTAGGAACCCAACTTACCTCTCCAGCTGGTGGTCGCCTTCAGGAAGTCTCCCTGTCGAAGCCTGCAACAACTTTGCCGAACCAAAGGTCTCTATTGAAAAGCACAGATTCCCTGACGTCCTCTTGGCACACTGCACCCGGCTGCCTCTGTGTCGCTGTTGGTGCAGCTACTGTGCTGATTGGTGGCCTCTGCAGTGCTGACCTTAACCCCAGGAGTTTTGCTCCCACACCTGAATCGCCTGCTCGTAAGCAGCCAGTAACCAAAGGCCCCCTTAGCCCCATTGGTTAACACTGGACCCCTGCACTCTGCACCCAGCCGCCCCTGTGCTGCTGGTGGTGCAACTTGAGTGCCCACCTAGACCTTGGGGAACCTTGGTCCTAACTCATGAGACGTTTGCTTACCTATGAAAACGATAACAATTTTTCTCTGATAGGAACCCATGTTATGAGATTTTGAGTCTAAAATGTTCTCAGTGTTGTACTGATGTTTGTTTGGAGAAAAGATAACTAAACTGCGAAGTCTAAAAAGTCTTACTTACCTTGTATTGTGAGATCCCTCGGTTTGGTACCTAGGCATAACACCCCAAATAGTCAATGTATTCTGAAAGTAATCAAAGTATTCTAAAAGGAATTGCTGTGTGATTTAAGCTGCTTTTTTTAAGTCAATTCCGACCTGGAACAATTGCAAGTCAATTCTCAATTGCATTTTTGTGTTAAGGTTTACAATTGAAAGTACATTTTACCTACCTGTACCAAGTCCTGTTTGGTTCTAGAAATAAAATACAAGTATAACTTTTTTATACTTAGTCAATTGGTCTGGATTCTGTCTCTGAGGGTGTGTAATCAGTTCTTGAGTGAGTGAATACAATGAATGCTTAATACACCCTCTGGATAAGCCTAAGTGCTCGCCCACACTACCACAAACAGAGCTGTTAATACTTACCTAATTTAGCCTCTGCTATACCTCTGGGGACTTCCTGGACTCTGTGCACTCTATACCTTACTATGGTATAGTCTATACAGAGCCAGCTTCCTACACTTCATGGAAATGCTCCTAAAATAAAGATAGAGAAAGAAGAGCCTGCTAGGATAAACCAGATTTAGTGTTGTGTAGATAGTTCCAAAGAATGTGCCAACTGGAGTTGTTGGTGTTGTACCATTAGAGAGTGCATAGTTGGAAAGTTGGGTAGTGTTACAAGAGAGACCCCGGAATATCCGGAATATGTCATATCTATATATTGTGTGGGATTCCGCAACCCTTGCATAAAATTCTGTGTCTAATTTCTTTACATGTGGTGACTTGTGACGTACTCTAATCACATAAGTAGAGATGGGGGAGGTTAAGCCAACTCACACCCTCCCTGGGCAACAGCAAAAAAACACATTAGAGTGGGGTAGCTCCGATGGGGGATTACTTATCCCTCAATGATTAGTAAATCATCTGTAGATCATTTGTACCCTACTTAAGCTTTTCAGAAGTTCTAACAGAAAAAGAAGAAGACCAATCTTTTGGAAGAGAAAACCTCACCTGCGGTATGTGACATACTTCATCATAAGCAACCTCTCCTCACCCTAGTAGGATGGTACCACCGGGGCGAACTCAACCTCCAAAGAGGGAGGGTGTAGGGAGTTCTTAGATAAAGTATTGCTGGACAGTGAGGGATCCAGATAAACTAAAAATACCTTGAGGTCTCTAGGTTATCAACTTTAATGTTGGAACCTCTGGTACATCTAAAAACAGTTATGAGACGGAAAGTGAAATCCGATAGGTGAAACAATAAATGTTCTAATGCCATCCCTTGAGACTTCAGGGAGACGTGCAAGGTATCCATAGGCTTTCCTCAATGCCACCCATATATTTACTGCATCCTTGTTGCCACCCCTGTAGAGGAATTTGCTAGGATAAAAAGAAAAATAGATGCTCCGGACAACCCTACTGCTGTAGGACCACAACTTCCATGATCCTGTGCTATCCGCCGTTTGATGACTCCATTCCTTAGGGATATATATATATATATATATATATATCTATATATATATAAATATTATCTACTGGCGGTCGCCAGTAGATAGTTATAGTTAGGACCGATTATCCATAGGAAATCCCTGACATTCTATTTGAAATAACTCTTGCGCCGGTTGACGAATCTTCGTGAAAGCTTCCAACTTGTTGGGGCGCTCCGCTCCGCTCCTACCCTGAAAGTCTCGGGTTGATTCGTCAAGCGGGGGCCGAGAAAAAAGGGGGGTCCCAAAACGCGTTTTCCCCATTCATTTTTCCATAGGAACCTTTAGTCGCAGCTACAGCCCGAACTGCTGAACGGAATTACACCAAATTTGGCAAAGAGGTAGCCCTTGGTTCAGTGTCGTGCCTTTTGCTTAAATGGTGTAAATCCGTTCAGGAGTTCCTGAGAAAATCAAAAGTAAAGTCACATATATATCTATGGGCGAGTAGGGTCCGCGTATCCTGAGCGCACCCTGCGCGCACCGTCCCGATCACGAGCTGCATGCTAATTGGCTGTCAAGTGGCTGTCAACACTCCAAATCAGGAAGTGTTGGCAGCCATTTTGTCCCTCGGTAGAACCGAGGGACAGAAACAAGTGCGCAAAGCGCAAAAAGGGGGCAGGGTAGAAACACCCTGACCCCCTAGGTCTGCTCCGGGGGTCCCACAAGGACCCCCTGGGCAGAAAAAAGCATTTTTTTTTTTAAAAACGGCGGGATGCGCTTAGGGTGCGTGGATCCCGCCGATTAAAAAAAAAAAGCACAAGAAACAAGTGCGCAAAACGCACAAAGGGGGCAGGGTAGAAACACCCTGACCCCCTAGGTCTGCTCAGGGGGTCCCACAAGGACCCCCTGGGCAGAAAAATGCAACAAAAAAAAAAAAAAAGACCGGCATCGTGCCGAGGCCTTGCCCCCTCCTTGCAGCAGTCTGCAAACGCGCCCCCTGGCGCATTTTAAGAAGGGGAAGTAATGAGGTGTACAGAGGCCACGCCCCTTTTTACACCTCTCTGCAACGCAGCTCTGTGGCGCTTTTTGGAGGTACATGGTGGGCTAGTTGGACTCCTGGGACCCTCAGTATTCAAGGGGACTTAATCCCCCAACTTAAAACGTGCCACGGGGCGCGTTTGCACAGTGGTGAAGGGAGGGGGCGGGGCTTCAGGTGACATGTGTGCAAACAGGCCCTGTGGCGCATTTTAAGATGGGGAATGAAATCCCCTTCAATCCTGAGGGTCCCTGGGGGCGAACTAGCCCACCAGGTACGTCCAGAAGCGCCACAGAGCTGCGTTGCAGAGAGGTGCAAAAAGGGGCGTGGCCTCTGAACACCTCTCTGCAACGCAGCTCCCTGGCGCATACTGGAGGTACAGGTGGGCTAGTTGGACCCCAGGGACCCTCATGATTCAAGGGGACTTAATCCCCCAACTTAATACGCGCCACGGGGCTTTTGCACAGATGTCACCTCAGGCCCCGCCCCCTCCCTTCACCATTGTGCAAATATTCCTCTAAAATCAGCCGAACTACGAATTCCGATTTACTCACCTGTTATCAGGAGAGACCTCAGTACTGCATCTTTCAGCCCAGTACTGATCCTGAAAAGTAATTTTAACCGTACTTACCAGTAACTTGAATTTCCTTCCATAGGATATCATTGACTAGTATCACTTGGAAATTCTTCTAAGTGTGGAGTTTTGGAACTTTATAATATTCCTATAAAATCAGCCGAAATACGAATTCCGATTTACCTTCCATAGGATATCATTGCCTGCTTTTTGCTGAAAAAGTTTCTAAGTGTCGATTTTTGAAACATACAAATATTCCTCTAAAATCAGCCAAAATACGAATTCCAATTTACTCACCTGTTATCAGGAGAGACCTCAGTGCTGCATCTTTCAGCCCAGTACTGATCCTGAAAAGTAATTTTAACCGTACTTACCAGTAACTTATATTTCCTTCCGTAGGAATCCATTGTCTGGTTTTCAGCAGAAAAGTTTCAAAGTGTTGATTTTCACAAACTACAAATATTCCTTAAAAATCGCCTGTATGACTTAAACGCATTCTTTCAACTGTTTACAGGAGATGCACCAGTGCTGGATCCAGGATCCACCACTGAGTAAGAAAAAGTAACGATAACACTACTTACCTGCTAAGTGAATTTCCTCCCATAGGATAACATTGGTGATTCTATGTGAAAAAGTTTCTAAGTGTCAACTTTTAAAATACAATAATATTCCTTAAAAATCACTACTGTAACCAAAACGCTTTTACTCAACTGTTTACAGGAGATGTCCCAGGACTGAATCTAGGATCCAGTCCTGTGGTTAGAAAAGTAATCCATAAAGTAACTAATTGCATTTAGCTAGAAATTCACATTGAGCTCAATGTTGCATTGTGTTTGAAATTGTGTTGCCCATTGCAACAACTGTAACTACTGTACTTAAAAGTCTATTGCCTATTTGCAAAGTATTTAAACTAAAGTAATTCATTTTGAGAAAGTATATTTTGTAATGTAATGTATAATGTAATTACAATGTAATTTAAAAAATAAAACATCTAAAAATAAATAGTTTAAAAAATGTAGTAAATCAGTATCAAAAAAAATAAATATAACAATTAATACATTTAAAAATTGTCATTTACAAAACCTTTGAAATTCACTGAAAAAAACCATAGGTTTCAGACATGTTATAGTTAGGAATTAGCATTTAAAAAACCTTTGAATTTCCCTGAAAAAACCATAGGTTTCAGGCTTGTTATAGTTAGGAATTAGCATTTTAAAAACCTTTGAAATTCATTGAAAAAACCATAGGTTTCAGGCCTGTTATAGTTAGGGTTTAGCAATTAAAAAACCTTTGAAATTCACTGAAAAAACCATAGGTTTTAGGGAAAGTTATAGTTAGTTGGACATTGCACTCGTACAAAACCCGTGAAATTCCCCCGTTATAGTTAGTTCAACTAACTATAACTCGCGCCCCCGGAATGCACTGCTGATGACGTCACATATTACATCACTCATGACATGGTCAGTGACATCAGTGATGACATCACTGATGACATCTCAAATTACATCACTGATGACATCATCCATGTGAGAATTTAATGCATCTTCTCACACCCTAATATAACTTTTGATACACCCACTCTAAATTACAGACTGCCATTCTCAAAACCATACACACTCCAATACCAATAAGTACATACCAACTCACTGATTCTTAGGTCTACACACACACATCTACTCACTCACCCGTACAGTCACTCATACTTACAGTCACTCAGTACAGGACTATCATATGCACTCATACACCTATATAAACACTCACACAACGCAACTCATCCATAGAGGTACTCACACACCTAGTCAGTCATGCTAATAATTAATCACACTCCCATTTACTCACCTATACAGTTATACACACCAGCTCACTTACTCATAAAAATACTAGCACATTCTTACGCTCCTATGCAATCACTGATGCAAGCACACACTCATCCATATAGCCACTCTCACAATCACACACTCTCACTTATAGCCATTTATATACTCCAACACACATATATACTGCCTTTCACATATGTAGTTACTCACACATGTACCACTGAGATATACATTCAATCACTAACACACCCATACACACACTCACCCACCCATACAGTCCATCACAGACGCACTCTTGAAACCATGCACCCAGTGAATCACCCACTCACACATCTATGCACAGAGTCACACACACCCCACCCACACAAACACTGAGGCACCCATACAGATACTCAGAGAACCAATCCATAACCCATATAGACACTCATTTAGCTAGTCAGAAACCCATGCAGCTGCTTACACAACAACAGACAGACGGATACAGACATTCACACAGTTTAGTCACTCACCCATGCATCCAGTAAGATACGTTTAATCACTCACTTATAGACTCAGTCACGCACCTACTAAATCATCCATTCAGACGCTTATACACCCACTCATTCTTCAATATGCCTTTCCCTATATATATTAAACATATTTAAACTTTACACAAACACACAGTCACTGGATGATGTCATCAGTGATGTCATCAGTGATGTCATTTGAGATGTCATCAGTGATGTCACTGAACATGTCATGAGTGATGTAATATGTGACGTCATCAGCAGTGCATTGCGGGGGCGCGAGTTATAGTTAGCTGAACTAACTATAACGGGGGAATTTCACAGGTTTTGTACGAGTGCAATGTCCAACTAACTATAACTTTCCCTAAAACCTATGGTTTTTTAGTGAATATATATATAGATATATATATATATATATATATCGATTTCTCCAACGCTGCACTTCACGGTTCCCTGCCTTCGGCGTCGGTGCCAGACAACGGCAGCAGCAGCCGCTTTGAAATGCAAATGGACTCCTGTAGATTCTCCGCAATCAGCAAAAACCAAGAAACGGCACACCAGAGGACTGCACTTTATTGTGCACCAGTTACAAGACGACGCGTTTCGGCGTAAGCCTTTCTCAAGTGATTTCCTGTACATCGATTTCCCTTAAAAATAGACTACACGGTGCATGAACATGGAAAAGTTACTACCGGCTTTAACATACACTTGTAATTAAGCCAGAGAAACATTAATATTTACAAATGTAATGGCAATTCTGAAGTAGCATGATTGATTCAATTAATTTCATTCATTTCCAATTAAATTCATTTAAAAAACAACTAGTACAAATTAGTTCTTAAATCAATTGTCATGATACCTCTTTATCGATAAAGTGCGATGTGCAATAAAATCCTACGGATCTAAGGACAAATTTTCATGTGCTACCAATTTTTCCAATAATGTACAAGATACAAATGCGACTCAGCCGTTTCATTTGCAATCAGATATTGTTACTGTTGTTAATCAGTCGCGCTCCATTGTGGTGGTATAATTCCTGCTTGCAGTAACAGCAGGAATAAACCCTCTCTTTCACATGATATTGCATGTCACACCCTTGATTATGCGTTGTTTCTACTGGGTAAAGATCATTAAGGAAATACTTTTGGAACCCACAACGATCTTCATCTTAATCCTGTGTGCACGAATGTTGCTCTTTTTAGGTAACCCAAGATGCCTAAATAGGAATCTATTGTGCACCATTACTGGTTTCAACATAATGCTCCTTATTAAAATTGTGAAAAATAAATTGTGTATTCTAAAATTAACAAAACTTTAAAAAACAGGTGAAAGTTTTAGATACCATACAACTCTATACAGGACCTGTGAGGGATTTTTTTAAAGGCCTATATGTGTGGCAAACTCCTCACCCCCATTCAGCCCTTTTGGTGTTTTGCAATCCAAATCAATAATATATTTGGATTTGAGGATCCTGAGATTCTTCTCTCTGTCTCCCCCTCTTATGTGCCTAGGAATTATATCAATCCCATAGAATCGGAAACAGCTGTTGTTACTCATATGTCTCTCCGCAAAATGACGGGCAACCGGATAATTCTGATCACGGTTATTTACCGCCCGGAGATGCTGTAATATTCTCATTTTTAGTGGTAGTTTAGTACTGCCTACGTACCGGAAGCCACATGGGCATTCCAGCACGTAGACAGCAAAGTCACTATTGCAATTAATTGGATGATTTATCGATTTGATTTCTCCTGCACCCGTTACGTAATGCTTACAGATTTTGCCATTGTGGCACGCTTTAAACGTGCCACACGTGGAAAACCCATTCAATGCTTTAAGCCAATAAGATTTGGTACTATCTTGAAGATAGCTGTGCACTAGCTGATCTTTTAAAGATTTTGCTCGTTTGTACGTGACTTGGGGACTGTGTCCTACGTGTTTCCCTATGATGGGATCTGCTATTAGCAGATTCCAGTGGGTTTTCATTGTTTTTTTGAGGGCCCATGCACCTCTACTGAAATTCGTTATCATTCTTGGGGTTTCCCTACTTCCACAGTCTTGTTTCTTGGTGAGCCTACCAGGTGGATCAAATAATAAGTCATTTTGGGTTTTGTTCTGTACTTTCTCTTTTGCTTTCTGTAGAACCTTCTTTTTATATCCCCTGTCCTCAAAACAAGTCATAATAGTTTGTTGTTCTACTTGAAAATCCTCATTGGTACTGCAGTTGCGGCGAGCCCGCAGCAACTCCCCATAGGGGATGCTCTGTACCAGGGGAATTGGGTGATGACTGGCCGCATGTAAGACAGTATTCCCGGCTGTTTCTTTACGAAACAGTCGGGTTGTGATTCTTCCCTGTTTGATCTCAACTGCTATGTCTAAAAATTCACAATAGGTGGAGCCTACTGAATGTGTGAATTTCAGATTAAGGTTGTTGTTCCCCAACTTTACAATAAACTCATTCGCCAGCACTTCTGATCTGTCCCAAATTAGAAATAAGTCATCGATATATCTGACACATATAAGAATGTGGTCAGTATATCTTTCAAAAGTTTCCGTCCAAACAGTTTGCTCCTCCCACCAGCCTAGGAATAGATTCGCTAGACTGGGGGCGAAACAAGTGCCCATTGCAGTTCCAGACCGCTGTCTATAGACTGATTTCTCAAAAAGAAAAATGTTTTGCTGCAAGCAAAAAAGCATCATTTCCTCAAGCATCTTATTATGCTGCCAGTATTCGATATGCCTGCTCTTCAAAAAGTACATGCACGCTGCTACACCCAAAGTCTGTTCTATACAGGTGTACAGGGAGCAGATATCCAGTGCCATCTGTTGATAACCCTCCTCCCACTGCACATCATGTATCCTGCGCAAAAAGTCAGAGCTGTCCTTACAGTAGGATCTCAAATTCAGGACATATTTCGAAAGGAACAAATCCAGGAAGATTGAAGTATTTTCCAATAGCCCCCATTTCGAGGAGACTATCGGTCGCCCTGGTGGACAAGTGGCACTCTTGTGGATTTTCGGCAGAAAGTACACACACGGCATATGCGGATTCTCAGTTCTCAAGAATTTATATTCATCTGTGTCCAATAACCCTTAATGGTACCAATTTCCCAGATGACTGTAATATTCCTGAATGGTTCACCGGTACACTTCCCAATTAATCAACTCATAACAGGTTTCATCCGACAACTGTCTCATTGCCTATGCTCTATAAGCAATTAGGTCCATGACAACAACATTGCCCCCCTTGTCGGAGGGCTTGATCACAATGCTTGTGTCTTTCTCCATGCTATTTATTGCTGTCCTTTGACTTCTAGATAAGTTGTCGTTTCTGTGCCTGCTTGTTTTTTTACACATCTTTTTCAGGTCAGTTATGACTGCTGAGCTATAGGCTTCAATATTATCATAAGGTACGTTGGGGTTGTACTTTGATTTCAATTTCAATCCACTATGATTGATACGACTAGTGATTACGCCACAAGATTCCATTATCAGTTGAGTATTGTCCCCCTGGTTGTTCATTTCCAATTCATACATGCTCTGTAGCAGCTCAGTGTCTCGTACTTGTAATTCGATGTTGCTGGCACTGTTATGAGGTTCAGCCATAGCTTTCTTAGATCCCGCGGTCATCTCATACAATTTCATTAATTTCAATTTCCGAATATATAGAAACAGATCAATTCTGGTATCAGTGCAATTAAAATTGCTCGTTGGGCAGAAAGATAGGCCTAGTTGCAATACTGCTGTTTCTTCAGGTGTTAGTATTCGAGAGGATAGGTTGATCACTGATTTGTTAGCCTGCTCCTCTGTTGTTGGTTGTATTCGCACAGTCCTGCCACCTCTTCTGCAAGTTAGTCTTCGTCTCTTTTTGTCCCTCGTCCTCTTCCTCTTTTTGGAGCCTTGCCTCTTCCCCGGCCCCTTGTTTGGGGTTTGTCTAGTTGGTTCTGTTCTTTCTTCTTTTTCAGAATTTGGAATTCGTGCAAGAAAGTTAGCGGTCGCGACCCTAAAGGGACTGCTGTGTTAAGCTCCTCAGAATCTGTACTCAATTCTGAGCTGGACCCAGTCGACAGTTCTTCTCCTCGTCGATCACTGTAATTTGCCCTGAAATTCTTCTGTGCCCAATCAAAGCGCTTAGCATAGGTTAAAATACGCCCTTCGGCGTAGTCCCTTTTGTCTCTAAGGAACTTGCGCTGCTTTTTAACTTTAATTGCGTCCTCGTATTCTTTGAGTTTGTTAGGTAACAGTTTCACGAATTCCACCACATATTTATCTGATTTAATTTTGTCTAGTTTGGCTCTCAGGGCTGCTAGTTCCTTTCTTGTGGCATCCAGATCTATCTGTGCATACTTAATTAACATTTCCAGCATGCCTTTGCACGTCTTTGCCATGAATTCTGCCCATTCTGCAAGTAAGTCCTGATTAGGATTCTCGTATGTGGGTACAATGGTTATTCTGAGGCTGAGGGGTACACGTCCCACTTCCACATAATTGGTCAAAGAAGCGACCAATTGTTTATTTCTCGTTTGCTCAACTTCTCGAGGAACAGTAAAATCTGTTTGATTGAGGGTTCGGTCCCAGTGACCGCTGCGCTTCCGTTGATGCACCTGGGATTGTGTCTTGGTCCTCATCAAATAATTTCTTGGTTTTTGCTGATTGCGGCGAATCTACAGGAGTCCATTTGCATTTCAAAGCGGCTGCTGCTGCCGTTGTCTGGCACCGACGCCAAAGGCAGGGAACCGCGAAGTGCAGCGCTGGAAAAATCGTTACTGAAGTGCAGCGGTTCCCGCCGTTCCCGTCACGAATTGGAGCGAGGAGAACTATTGGGGTAAGCGTGTGCACGAGTGGACGGGGGTTTGTGTGGAGGCGGGGGCGCGTGTCGGAGGACGGGGGTCGCTCGTCTTCTGCATTCCCTTTTCCCACTTAGTTGCACGCGCTGGTGCCCAACCCGCTTCGTACCTGGAATTGGGAGCAGGCGTAGCTGTCGTGGTTCGGATTAGAACCGTGGGCGCCGGAGGACTGTTATACTATGTTGGAGTGGGAGAGTGAAAGGAAAACAGTTGCTCTATCATTATTTGATGAGGACCAAGACACAATCCCAGGTGCATCAACGGGAAGCGCAGCGGTCACTTGGACCGAACCCTCAATCAAACAGAAATTACTGTTACTCGAGAAGTTGAGCAAACAAGAAATAAACAAGTGGTGGGAAGTCGCTTCTTTGACCAATTATGTGGAAGTGGGACGTGTACCCCACGGCCTCAGAATAACCATTGTACCCACAGACGAGAATCCTAATCAGGACTTACTTGCAGAATGGGCAGAATTCATGGCAAAGACGTGCAAAGGCATGCTGGAAATGTTAATTAAGTATGCACAGATAGCTCTGGATGCCACAAGAAAGGAACTAGCAGCCCTGAGAGCCGAACTAGACAAAATTAAATCAGATAAAGTTGTGGTGGAATTTGTGAAACTGTTAGCTAACAAACTCAAAGAATACGAAGACGCAATTAAGGTTAAAAAGCAGCGCAAGTTCCTTAGAGACAAATGGGACTACGCCGAAGGGCGCATTTTAACCTATGCTAAGCGCTTTGATTGGGCACAGAAGAATTTCAGGGCAAATTACAGTGATCGACGAGGAGAAGAACTGTCGACTGGGTCCAGCTCAGAATTGAGTACAGATTCTGAGGAGCTTAACACAGCAGTCCCTTTAGGGTCGCGACCGCTAACTTTCTTGCACGAATTCCAAATTCTGAAAAAGAAGAAAGAACAGAACCAACTAGACAAACCCCAAACAAGGGGCCGGGGAAGAGGCAAGGCTACGAAAAGAGGAAGAGGACGAGGGACAAAAAGAGACGAAGACTAACTTGCAGAAGAGGTGGCAGGACTGTGCAAATACAAGCAACAACAGAGGAGTAGGCTAACAAATCAGTGATCAACCTATCCTCTCGAATACTAACACCTGAAGAAACAGCAGTATTGCAACTAGGCCTATCTTTCTGCCCAACGAGCAATTTTAATTACACTGATACCAGAATTGATCTGTTTCTATATATTCGGAAATTGAAATTAATGAAATTGTATGAGATGACCGCGGGATCTAAGAAAGCTATGGCTGAACCTCATAACAGTGCCAGCAACATCGAATTACAAGTACGACACACTGAGCTGCTACAGAGCATGTATGAATTGGAAATGAACAACCAGGGGGACAATACTCAACTGATAATGGAATCTTTTGGCGTAATCACTAGTCGTATCAATCATAGTGGATTGAAATTGAAATCAAAGTACAACCCCAACGTACCTTATGATAATATTGAAGCCTATAGCTCAGCAGTCATAACTGACCTGGAAAAGATGCGTAAAAAAACAAGCAGGCACAGAAACGACAACTTATCTAGAAGTCAAAGGACAGCAATAAATAGCTTGGAGAAAGACACAAGCATTGTGATCAAGCCGTCCGACAAGGGGGGCAATGTTGTTGTCATGGACCTAATTGATTATAGAGCAGAGGCAATGAGACAGTTGTCGGATGAAACCTGTTTTGGGTTGATTAATTGAGAAGTGTACCGGCGAACCATTCAGGAATATTACAGTCATCTGGGACATTGGTACCATTAAGGGTTATTGGACACAGATGAATATAAATTCTTCAGAACTGATAATCCGCGCATGCCGTGTGTGTACTTTCTGCCGAAAATCCACAAGAGTGCCACTTGTCCACCAAGGCGACAGATAGTCTCCTCGAATGGGGGGCTATTGGAAAATACTTCAATCTTCCTGGATTTGTTCCTTTCGAAATATGTCCTGAATTTGAGATCCTACTGTAAGGACAGCTCTGACTTTTTGCGCAGGATACATGATGTGCAGTGGGAGGAGGGTTATCATATGATTGCGCTAGATATCTGCTCCCTGTACACCTGTATAGAACAGACTTTGGGTGTAGCAGCGTGCATGTACTTTTTGAAGAGCAGGCATATCGAATACTGGCAGCATAATAAGATGCTTGAGGAAATGATGCTTTTTTGCTTGCAGCAAAACATTTTTCTTTTTGAGAAATCAGTCTATAGACAACGGTCTGGAACTGCAATGGGCACTTGTTTCACCCCCAGTCTAGCAAATGTATTCCTAGGCTGGTGGGAGGGGCAAACTGTTTGGACGGAAACTTTTGAAAGATATACTGACCACATTCTTAAATGGGTCAGATATATCGATGACTTATTCCTAATTTGGGACGGATCAGAAGTGCTGGCGAATGAGTTTATTGTAAAGTTGGGGAACAACAACCTTAATCTGAAATTCACACATTCAGTAAGCTCCACCTATTGTGAATTTTTAGACATAGCAGTTGAGATCAAACAGGGAAGAATCACAACACGACTGTTTCGTAAAGAAACAGCCGGGAATACTGTCTTACATGCGGCCAGTCATCACCCAATTCCCCTGGGACAGAGCATCCCCTATGGGGAGTTGCTGCGGGCTCGCCGCAACTGCAGTACCAATGAGGATTTTCAAGTAGAACAACAAACTATTACGACTCGTTTTGAGGACAGGGGATATAAAAAGAAGGTTCTACAGAAAGCAAAAGAGAAAGTACAGAACAAAACCCAAAATGACTTATTATTTGATCCACCTGGTAGGCTCACCAAGAAACAAGACTTTGGAAGTAGGGAAACCCCAAGAATGATATCAAATTTCAGTAGAGGTGCATGGGCCCTCAAAAAAACAATGAAAACCCACTGGAATCTGCTAATAGCAGATCCCATCATAGGGAAACATGTAGGACACAGTCCCCAAGTCACGTACAAACAAGCAAAATCTTTAAAAGTTTGGTTAGTGCACAGCTATCTTCAAGATAGTACCAAATCTTATTGGCTTAAAGCATTGAATGGGTTTTCCACGTGTGGCACGTGTAAAGCGTGTAACAATGGCAAAATCTGTAAGGATTACATAACGGGTGCAGGAGAAATCAAATCGATAAATCATCCGATTATTGCAATAGTGACTTCGCTGTCTATGTGATTGAATGCCCATGTGGCTTCCGGTACGTAGGCAGTACTTAACTACCACTAAAAATGAGAATATTACAGCATCTCCGGGCGATAAATAACCGTGATCAGAATTATCCGGTTGCCCGTCATTTTGCGGAGAGACATATGAGTAACAACAGCTGTCTCCGATTCTATGGGATTGATATAATTCCTAGGCACATAAGAGGGGGAGACAGAGAGAAGAATCTCAGGATCCTCGAATCCAAATATATTATTGATTTGGATTGCAAAACATCAAAAGGGCTGAATGGGGGCGAGGAGCTTGCCACATATATAGGCCTTTAAAAAAATCCCTCACAGGTCCTGTATAGAGCTGTATGGTATCTAAAACTTTCACCTGTTTTTTAAAGTTTTGTTAATTTTAGAATACACAATTTATTTTTCACAATTTTAATAAAGGAGCATTATGTTGAAACCAGTAATGGTGCACAATAGATTCCTATTTAGGCATCTTGGGTTACCTAAAAAGAGCAACATTCATGCCCAAACCCTAGTGGTATTTTCCGATTAATAAGGGAATACCTTGTGACCTGTCTGGTCTCCCCATTTTGCTCTTGGCACTGTGAAGGGCGATCACTCACCACAGTCCCACAAATTCTTTTGCACTTTATATAGGCCTTCCTGTCGTTATTCCTTTAATTATATTGACTCCAGAAAAAGGTGCTGATCCCTATGAATGAATTGTGTAGGGGTCTCAATAACTAGTATCATAGAGATTTTAGATATGATATCTGGCATCAATTACATCTGCGATATTATCGTCCGATGGGGCACTTGCCCCCACAGGACAGCAATAAAATATGTGGGTATAAGATGGCCGCCAAAACGTTTTGTATACGGAATCAGATGTTTGACATTGTAGTTTACTCTCAATGAAATGTATACACACAGGATTAAGATGAAGATCGTTGTGGGTTCCAAAAGTAGTTCCTTAATGATCTTTACCCAGTAGAAACAACGCATAATCAAGGGTGTGACATGCAATATCATGTGAAAGCGAGGGTTTAATCCTGCTGTTACTGCAAGCAGGAATTATACCACAATGGAGCGCGACTGATTAACAACAGTAACAATATCTGATATGCAAATGAAACGGCCGAGTCGCATTTGTACCTTGTACATTATTGGCAAAATTGGTAGCACATGAAAATTTGTCCTTAGATCCGTAGGATTTTATTGTACATCGCACTTTATTGATAAAGAGGTATCATGACAATTGATTTAAGAACTAATTTGTACTAGTTGTTTTTTAATTGAATTTAATTGGAAATGAATGAAATTAATTGAATCAATCATGCTACTTCAGAATTGCCATTACATTTGTAAATATTAATGTTTCTCTGGCTTAATTACGAGTGTATGTTAAAGCCGGTAGTAACTTTTCCATGTTCATGCACCGTGTAGTCTATTTTTAAGGGAAATCGATGTACAGGAAATCACTTGAGAAAGGGTTACGCCGAAATGCGTCGTCTTGTAACTGGTGCACAATAAAGTTATTGTGCAGTCCTCTGGTGTGCCGTTTCTTGGTTTTTGCTGATTGCGGCGAATCTACAGGAGTCCATTTGCATATATATATATATATATATATATATATATATATATATATATATATATATATTTGTGTGTTAGACCTGGCATCATTGGCGTGGGTTTCCCCTGTATTTTTGCCTTTGCCTCCTGTTATTTTACTGTGTGTTGGACTTAGTTTTGCTGGTCTAGATGCTTTGGGCCCTTTGCCACTGCTGTTCAGTGCCAAAGTGCAAGTGCTCCCTTTGTAAATTGTTGTTATGGATTGGTGATTCCATGATTGGCATATTTGATTTACTAGTCAGTCCCTAGTACAGTGCACTGTGTGTGCCCTGTGAATCAAATGCTGCTAGCGGGCCTGCAGCACTGATTGTGCCACCCACATAAGCAGCCTGTAAATGTAACTCAGGCCTGCCATTGCAGAGCCAGTGTGCAGTCTATCACTGCCATGTCGACCTGGCAAGTGCACCCACTTGCCAGGCTCTAACCTTCCTTTTTCTTACATGTTACTCTACTCACCCCTAAGGTAGACCCAAGCTACCCCTGTGGGCAGGGTGCAGTGTATGTGAAAGGTAGGACATGCCCTGATGCGTGAGGCATGTCCGAATAGTGAAATTTTGCCAATTTTGTTTTTTACTATTGTAAAGCTATCTGTTCCCATAGGATAGAATAGGGAATTTGCTTATAACATCTTATAAACATTACTACCCCTGGGGACAAGGTAGGAAAGTAAAGTTTTGAATGCCTAAACTCAGAATATTAAAATGCATCTTTTAGTTAGGGTGATTTTTACATATTGTGTTTTAAAATGCCACTTTTAGAAAGTAGGTATTTTCTTGCTTAGCCATCCAGTGTGCCTCTGCTAGGATGTGTATTGACTGTCTGGCTTTGGAGTGACAGGGGCTGAGGATGTGCAGTGGTTCCAGAGAGTCTGGATGAGTCAGGGCTGGACTGAATAGACCTGGGCTGCATTTAGAGTAGGTGGAGGAGATTTCCTTTCACCCGAATGGGCCTGGACTGCCTTCCACAATGCTGTCTGCACCTCCTGTAAGGAAGCTGCACCAGAGAGGACACAACTGGTTTTGACTGAGCACAGGGCTTCTCTGCCACCAGAGAACAAAGGATTTTGCTGTATAAATATTGGGGCCCAGACCCCAGAACTTTAGATCACTTCTGGGAATCAAGAGGAACCTTTGCCAAGGAGAAGAGCTGGAGCAACTGAAGGAGGAATACTGCCCCTGTGCGGTTTGCTGTCTGGGGTAGGCCTGCAGTGGCTACTTTCTGCCAAGGAAAGGGAAAAGGACTTTGTTGTTTGCAGTGTCCCCTGCTTGAGGAAGATCTCCAAGGGCTTGAAACTGAGCTTGCCTCCTCTTCTGAAGTCTCAGGGATACAAAGACTTCACCACCAGCTCCCCTGAACTTCCTTGCTGGGAGTTCTGACCTGCTAAGAGGTGCCTGCTGTGGTTTTGGACCTCTGGAGGCTGTTTGCCGCTGGGAGCTGGAAAAGTAACGCAACTTCGAGAAGTCAATCAATCAATCAATCAGGGGAATTCTAAGTGCACTACTCACCTGTGAGGGTCTCAAGGCGCTGAGGGGGGGTCAGCAGTTCCGTATCAGTCGAATAGCCAGGTCTTCAGAGCCTTCCTGAAGGTGTTCAGGGAGGGGGCACGTCTGATGTCAGTGGGGAGCTCGTTCCAGGTCTTGGCCGCGATGTAGGAGAAGGATGTTCCCCCTGCTCTGGCTCTGCGGATGCGTAGGGTATCGGCAAGGAGGAGGTTGGTCGAGCGGAGGTTGCGTTTGGGCACGTGGAAGATGATTATGTTGTTGAGGTATTGGGGTCCGGTGTTGTGTAGGCATTTGTAGGCGTAGGTGAGTATCTTGAAGGTGACTCTTTTCTCGACGGGGAGCCAGTGGAGTTTGCAAAGGTGTTGGCTGAGGTGTTCGTGTCGAGGGACCCCGAGGACGAGTCTGGTGGCGGTGTTCTGTATTGTCTGGAGCTTGCGGAGTAGGCATTTGTTGATGCCGGCATAGAGGGCGTTTCCGTAGTCCAACCTGCTGGTGATGAGTGCGAGGGTGACTCTCTTCCTTGCCTCGGGGGGATCCATTTGAAGGTCTTACGGAGGGTGCAGAGGGTGTTGAAGCAGCAGGAGGTGACGGCATTGACCTGTCGATTCATGGTGAGGGAGGAGTCGAGTACGATGCAGAGGTTCTTGGCATGGTCTGTGGGGGTCGGGGGGCTGCCGAGGGCAGTGGGCTTCTGTCTTCTCTGAGTTGAGTTTTAAACAGCTGTTGTTCATCCAGGCTGCGACGTCCTGCATTCCTTCCTGGAAGTTGAGTCTGATGGTGGTGGGGTCCTTGGTGAGGGAGAGGATGAGCTGGGTGTCGTCAGCATAGGAGACTATGCTGAGGCCGTGCCGTCAGATGATGGTGTCGAGGGGAGCCATGGAGACGTTGAAGAGGGTTGGGCTGAGTGATGATCCCTGTGGGACTCTGCAGTTGATTTCTGTGGGTTTAGAGAGGAAGGGTGACAGTCTGATTCTTTGGCTCCTGCCGGTGAGGAACAATCTGATCGAGTTGAGGGCGGTGCCTTGTATGCCGGAGTCATGTAGTCTGGCTGTGAGTGTGCGGTGGGAGACGGTGTCGAAGGCTGCTGACAGGTCGAGTAGAATCAGGGCTGCGGTGTGGCCTTGGTCGAGGAGGGCGTGGATGTCGTCAGTAGCAGCGAGTAGGGCGGTCTCGGTGCTGTGGTTGCTTCGGAATCAGGATTGGGAAGGGTCGAGGATGGCATTGTCTTCGATGAACATTGACAGTTCTGCGTTGACGGTCTTCTCTGCAACTTTAGCTGCAAAAGGGAGGAGTGAGATGGGCCGTTAGTTCTTGAGGTCTGTCAGGTCTGCTGAGGGCTTCTTGAACAGGGGCCTGACTTCTGCATGTTTCCAGTCGTCGGGGATGGAGCCAGTCTTGAAGGTGGTGTTGATGGTGCGTTGTAATACTGGTGCAATAGTGGTGGCGGCTCTGTGGTATATGTTGGGTGGGCAGGGGTCCGTGGGGGCCCCGGAGTGGATGCCTTTCATGGTTGTGGCTGTCTTCTCGGTCATGATCGGTGTCCAGGCGGAGATGGTGGTCTGGCTGGCGTTGCTGCCTGGCAGGCTGGCTGCGGGGTCGGGCGTGTGGTCGTTGAAGTTGTCGTAGAGGTTCTTTATCTTCAGGTGGAAGTAGGAGCCGAGTTTGTTGCAGAGGTCCTGGGAGGGGGTGATGTCCGTGGCTTCGTTGCAAGGCTTGGTCAATTCCTGGATGATGCTGAAAAAGTTCCTTGGAGTTGCCGGAGTTGGCGAGGATTCTGTTGTGGATGAAGGTCCTTTTGGTGGTTCTAATGCGTTGATGGTATTCCGTCATAGCGTCCTTCTAGGTGGTGTAGTCTTCGGGTGTCTTACTGTTTCTCCAGTTCTTCTCCAGGCATCTGCAGGTGTGCCTGGCTTCCTGGAGATCGGTGGTGAACCAGGCGGCTTTTCTGGGGCATTGCTTGTCGGGGTTGCGTAGCGGGGCGAGCTTGTCTGCGCAGTTGGCGATCCAAGTGTGGAATTCCATGGCCGCGAGGTTGGCGTTGGTTGCAGCGGAGGGGGTGTTGCCATTGAGGGTGGAGTTGAGTTGTTCTTCGGTGACTCTGCTCCAGTTCCTACGCGGGAGGCGCGGAGCAGATTCGGGTGGCTTGGGTTTGTTGACGCGGAAGTGTACGCAATCGTGGTCGGTCCATGGGGGCTGCATGGTGTGGCTGAAGTGAACGCTGCTACCTCCAGCAAAGATGGGGTCAAGAGTTTGTCCTGCCTTGTGGGTCAGTGTGGTGACGAGTTGTTTCAGTCCGATGTTGGCGAGGCTGTCTCGGAGGGCGGCGGAGTTGGGGTCGCTGAGGTTGTCGAGGTGGAAGTTCAGGTCTCCGATGAGTATGTAGTCAGTTGCGGCGATGGCGTGGGGTGCAATGAGGTCAGTGATGGTGTCGGCGAAAGGTGCTCAGGCTCGGGGGGTCTGTAGGTGAGGGTGCCACGGAGTGTGGAGTTGGGGCTGGTCTGGACCTGGAAGTGCAGGTGCTCGGTGGCGGGGAAGTTTTCGCTGGAGGTGGTGAGGCGGAGGGTGCTTTTGTGTGCGATGGCGATGCCTCCTCCCGGGAGGTTGGGGCGGTCCTTCCTCTGGATTTTGTACCCGACCGGGATGGCGATGGCGATGTCAGGGGCCGAGGAGGCGTTGGTCCAGGTTTCCGTGGGTGAGAGCGAGTCTAGGAGGTTCCAGATTTCCATGGCGTGCCAGTGCATGGAGCGCACGTTGAGGAGGATGCATCTTAGGGCGTCGGCGGTGTTGGCGGCTGGAGCGGTGGTGAAGGCCTGGCGACAGTGGTGGCAGGAGAACTAGCCATGGGTCGTGTTAGGCGTGGCCTGCTGGCAGTTGTTGTTTCTTCCGGGGTTGAGTGCGAGGAGAGTGGCTGGGTTGTAGCGGTGGATGGTAGGAGAGCCAGGCTCCCTGGCGGTGGTCGCGGTCGGGTCGCAGACGGGCGCAGTCGGGCCTGCCTTCGGCGCACCAGCGGCACGACCGCACAGCAGCCGCCATTAAGTAGGGGAGGGGGGAGGGACGAGAGGCTGGGAGGCGGTAGTGGGGGCTGTCCAGGGGGAAGGGGCCGCAGGGGCAGCAGCGGCGGGAACAATGGGAAAGACAAAAAAGTAAAAAAACTTAATAAACGTTGGCTGGAGAACGGGCGACAGCTAAGGGCTGCAAAAGGAAAAAAGTTGAAATTTAAATAGCGGTGGCGGGAGAACAGGCGACGGCTAGGGGCTGCAGGTGAGGGCAGGATGTGGAGCAGGGGCAGAGGGCAGGCAGGATCCTAGGCAGGCAGGATCGGGCAGCGGTGCGAGCAGCAGGCGCGAACCTCACCATGAGGAGGTCAGGAGGACTGAGGAGTGGCGACGGCACAGCGGAGCTGGTGGGGAGAGAGTCCACCTAGACCAGAGGTCCTACTCGCGCTCCCCGCTGAGACCGCCGTTAAGTAGGGGAAGGGGGAGGGACGAGAGGCTGGGAGGCGGAAGCAGGGGCTGTCCAGGGGGGGGCCGCAGGGGCAGCAGCGGCAGGAACAATGGGAAAGACAAAAAAAGAAAAAAATTAAATAAACGGTGGCGGGAGAACGAGCGACGTCTAAGGGCTGCAAAAAGAAAAAAGTTGAAATTTAAATAGCGGTGGCGGGAGAACAGGTGACGGCTAGGGGCTGTAGGCGAGGGCAGGACGTGGAGCAGGCAGAGGGCAGGCAGGATCCTAGGCAGGCAGAATCGGGCAGCGGAGCGGGCAGCAGGCGCGAACCTCACCAGGAGGTGGTCAGGAGGACTCAGGAGCGGCGATGGCACAGCAGAGCTGCTGGGGAGAGAGTCGACCTAGACCAGAAGTGTGAAACATCCGCACCTGTTTCTGACGCATCGCCGAACAAATGGTCGAAGCGCGTGCCGGTGGCTCGAGAAATCGCTGCACGCTGCATCGAGTGCAGCCATCTCCGAAGTCTGCGATCACCGCACCAATTCCGATGCAAGCCCTGCTGTGCGGCTGCAAGAACCCACGCATCGTCCCGGATCGGCGCATCGCATCGAGGCGCCAAGTCTGTCGCATAGTTGGGGGACGCAGTAAGAAACGGACGCATCACCTCCCCATGCTTTAAGAAACGATGCATCACCTCCTCTCCGGTAAGGAACCAATGCATCACCTCCCCTGCGCAGCAGTAAGGAACCGATGCATCACCTTCCCTGAGTGTAAGGAACCGACGCATCACCTTCCCTGTGACCCTTTTTGTTTGTGTGCGCAACGCATCCAAGATACTTTGTGTGAAAAGTGTTGCATCTGCAATTTGCTTTGAACTGAAATATTTCTACCATTTGAAAGTCATATTTTTAGTACTGTATTGTGAATTTTTGTCGTTTTGGCCTTGTTTGGTTTAGATAAAGATTACTTATTTTTCTGAACTGTTGTGGTGTCCATTTGAGGTATTTTCACTGTATTACTGTATGTGTTCACAATTGCTTTACACACTGCCTCTGAGATAAGCCTTTCTGCTCGTGCTAAGCTACCAAGGGGGGGAGCAGGGGTTATTTTAGAAGTGTATCCCCCTTACCATGACTAGAAGTAAGGGACCCCCATTTCTAACAATATATATATATATATATATATATATATATATATATATATATATATATATATATATATGTATATGTATATATATATTCACTGAAAAAACCATAGGTTTTAGGGACAGTTATAGTTAGTTGGACATTTCACTGGTACAAAACCATAGAAATTCCCCCGTTATAGTTAGTTCAGCTAACTATAACTCGCGCCCCCGCAATGCACTGCTGATGACGTCACATATTACATCACTCATGACTTGGTCAGTGACATCACTGATGACATCTCAAATGACATCACTGATGACATCACTGATGATATTATCCATGTGAAATTTTTTTTAATGGGAGGGGGGCTGCGTGGCCCCCCTTCCCTTGCCCACTTTTGGCCCTGGGGACCCCATCCCCCGGGGCCTGAGCATTTTACTTTATTTTTTAAATTAAAAAAAAAAAAACGGGAAGGGGCCGCGTGGCCCCCCTTCCCTGGGCCTGTCTTGGCCCCGGGGACCCCATCCCCCGGGGCATGCCCTTGGTTTTTATTTTATAGATTTGGAGGGGGCTGCGTGGCCCCCTCCTCAGGCCATTTAAGGCCCCGGGGACCCCATCCCCGGGGCCGGCCTTGCACTTTTTTATTTTTTATTTTAATTTTTTTTAATTTGGGGAGGGGGCTGCGTGGCCCCCTCCCTGGCCACTTATGGCCCCGGGGACCCCATCCCCCGGGGCCTGGCCTCTGGTTGGGGACTGTGGGGGGGTCCCCAATCCCCCCACAGTCCCAGCCGGCTCCCCGCCTCCTGCGCGAGCCGGCATTGCTTTTCCACATGGGGAGCAGCTAACATGCTGCTCCCCGTGTGGAAAAGCAATCAGCTTTGGATATTGGAAGCGAGAGCAGGTTTCCTGCTCTCTCTTCCAATATCCAAAGCAAGTTTGCAATGACAGGACGGGAGCCGCGAGGCTCCCGTCCTGCCATTGCAAACTACATCGTCCCGGGGGTAGGCACCCCGGGACACTGCAGGAGCCGGCCCTGGGGGGTGGCAGTCCCCAGGGCCATGGAGGGCTCCAGGAGGGGGGCCGCGCGGCCCCCCTCCCTTGAATTGCACAGCCCCGGGGACCCCCACATTTATTTTCTATGTGCCCCGGGAGGTGGTGGTCCCGGGCGTGTGGGGGGCTGGAGCCCCCCACACATTATTAAAATTTAAAAAAGAAGCCCCGGGGGTGGCGGTCCCCGGGGCAGCGGGAGGGCAAAGAGCCCTCCCGCACCATTTTTATTAAGCCCCGGGGGTGGCGGTCCCCAGGGCTTGGGGGGCCTTAGAGGCCCCCATATAAACAATAAACACACCCCCACACACACCCCTCAGGGGGTCCTTGTGGGACCCCCTGAGCAGACCTAGGGGGTCAGGGTGTTTCTACCCTGCCCCCTTTGTGCGTTTTGCGCACTTGTTTCTGTCCCTCGGTTCTACCGAGGGACAAAATGGCTGGCAACACTTCCTGGTTTGGAGTGTTGACAGCCAATTAGCATGCAGCTCGTGATCGGGAGGGTGCGCGAATCCAACGCGGCCATAGATATATATGTGATTTTCATTTTGATTTTCTCAGGAACTACTGAACGGATTTACACCATTTAACAAAAGGGTTCTTTCTGAACCAAGAACTACCTCTTTGCCAAATTTGGTGTAATTCCGTTCAGCAGTTCAGGCTGTAGCCGTGTCTAAAGTTTCCTATGGGAAAATGAATGGGGAAAACACGTTTTGGGACCCCCCTTTTTTCTCGGCCCCTGCTTGACGAATCACCCCGAGACTTTCAGGGTAGGAGCGGACCGGAGCGGGCCATAAAGTTTGAAAACTTCGCGAAGATTCGTCAACCGGCAAGAGAGTTATTTCAAATAGAATGTCGCGGATTTCCTTTGGAAAGTAGGTCCTAACTAAAACTATCTAGATTATTATATATATATATATATATATATATATATATATATATATATATATATATATATATATAATGAAAGGGGAGGGGGACCTCCTTGAGCTTATTATGGCCCTGGGGCCTCCATCCCCCAGGTCCATTTTTTTTATTTGAAATGGGAGGGGGTCTACGTGGTCCACCTCCCCAAGCCTATTAAGGCCCTGCGGACCCCATCCCCCTGGGCCATATATACTTATATTAAAATAGGAAAGAGCTGCTTAGCCCTCTCAATGAGCCTATTATTGCCATGCAAACCCCACCCCAGGGTCATATATATTTTAAAGGGGAGAGGGCCACGTGGCTCCATTCCTTAACCTCTTTAGTACCTGGAGACCCATACCCCAGGACCGTTTTTTTATTTTAAAGGGGAGAGGATTCACGTCGCCCACCTCCTAGAGCCTACTATGGCCCTGGAGGCTCCATTCCCAAGTGCCATATATATTTTAAATGGGAGGGAGCCATGCGGTCCCCTTCCTCAGCCTATTATGGCCCAGGGGACCCCATCCCCCAGGGCATTTTTGTTTTTAAAGGGGAGCGGATAATGGGCCCCCTCCTCAAACCTTGTATGGCCCTGGGGACTCAATCCGCAGGGCCATGTATATATATAGGAAAAGGGGAGGGGGCTGTATGGACCCCCTCCGTGTGCCTTAAAAACATCCATACCCAAGGGCCTTAAACTTTTTAAAGTGGAGGGGCAATTTTCAGCCCTGGGAACCCCATTGCCCGGGGTCTGCATTAATTAAAGGTAGGTGCCCTGGCACCCATCATACATTCGTTGGGGGCCATGGCAGGAGCCTCAGAGCTCCCATGGCCCCAGCCGGCTCTCAGCTCGTTGTGGGAGCTGGCATTGCTCATGCATGCAGGGTACAGCAGCTTATGCTGCTCCCTCCGGTCATGAGCAGTCTCTTTGTTCGCTTCCCTGCATCAATGCGGACACGGATTAGATCAAAAGTCTGCTCACAGCCAGCAGGAGCATTTTTAAAGCTCCCGCCTACTGGAAGCCAATTTTGGTTTGCTCCCTCATGGCAGCAGATTAAAAAATGCTCCCGCCAGGCTGGAGCAAACACAAGTTTCCCTGCCCGCACCTGTGCGAGCAGAGAAACTGCTGTGTTCCGGGGGTGGGCAGACAGACATCTCCTCTCAACTGTCGACAGATCAATTTCATTTATACATTCATGTCCTCTCTGTCAATCTCAGGATGCTGCTTAATTATATTATTTATATTGCACTTCTCCAAGGAAGTGACAGTGCAGCAATAAAATCATCAATAACTTAAACAAATATACATCATTGTGCTTCCCTATTAAAGTGACTGTGCAGAAAATAATCAGTACTACCGAGAATATTTAAATTTACATCCATAATTGTCAGGATAAATTATTCAGCAAAACCCCTATACATTAGTTATCATTGCACTTGCCCATTAAGGTGACTATGCATCATGTAATGGCCCTCAGCTGAGTAATAATGAGGTCACACCAACCATGCACCTGAGGGAATGCCCCTTTTAGATTAAGCCAGTGCTCATGTAGCACCAATGTGATCTGTATTAGCAAACCATCTACACAACACTGCATCCCCATTTGTGTTACCAAAGTGCCCTGGAGGTGCAGAAAGTAGACGCATATGGACAATGCAATCCTTGCGCATTTATTGTAATATGGTTGATGCAATCGTAGGGCATTTATTGTAATATGGTCCGTGGTGTTTCTCTGAAAAGAGATATGAAGCACCCGTAATGAGAGACCACACATCAGACAAGCACACACTGCACCACCAGTATGGTGCTCCAATAAAAAAATTAACTCTCTAATGTTTACAGGCTGACCTACTCATGGAGGAAACATATACCTTACTGAAAGAAATGGGATTATTGGTTTTTAGGGGTGTAGTAGTCTCATTCACGCACAACCACAATCCTTGTCAGCCTTCACCACAAAAGTCACTAAATTAACCTGTGCTTAATTCTCAGGTAGTTTGGCACAATGTCGTCAGTCTTAACTTAGAGGCAAAGTGCAAAGTATTTATGAAGAACATAAAGAGTAATAAAGTGCAAACACAACATAAAAAAATACAAATCTAATTTAGAAATAAAAGTATATTTTAATAAATAAAATGATACAAGAAGGGCAAAAATCTAATCAGTAAAACTGAAGATATGCAACTTCAAACCTTTAGGTACCTAGAACAGCTAAAAACACAAAGCGCCATTCGCTCACAAGATCAGGCTGACCGCGATTGAGCACAGGCCAGATACAGGGAGCAGGTTAGTCTAGCTGACAAAGTTTTCTTCTCAAAGTCCAGCATGAAGAGTTTTGTTTGCAGTGGAGGAGGCCACAAGAAGCAGGGAGAGCTGTACAGGCTGTTGTTGCTATAGTGTGACAAAACTGTCAGGCATCGTGGCCATTCATTGCTTATTGTAAATGGCCCTTTTTGCAGGGCTACCCCAAACATTTTGCCTTTCTTCTACTATTTTTTCTGACATCGTTTTTGTGTGATTAGGACTCTGGGAACTTTACCACTGCTAACCAGTGCTAAAGTGAATGTTCTCTCTCCATAACATATGGTAGCATTGGCTCAAGCCTAATTGGCATATTTAATTTACTTATTAGTCCATATTAAAGTTCTATATGTGTCCAGGGCCTGTAACTTAAATGCTACTAGTGGGCCTGCAGCACTGCTTGTGCCACCCACATAAGCAGCCCCTTTACCATGTCTCAGGCCTGCCACTGCAGGGCTTGTGTGTGTACTTTACTACCATTTTAACTTGGCATTTAAAACTACTTACCAATCCTTAAACTCCCCTTTTATTACACATAGATCACCCCTAATGTAGGCCCTAGATAGTCCTATGGGCAGGGTGCTATGTATGTAAAGGGTTGGACTTGTACTTTTATATTTGACATGTCCTGGTAGTGACAAATAGCTAAATTCATTTTTCACTGCTGTGAGGCCTACTCCTTTCATAGGCTAGCATTGGGAAATCCTTAAAACCTCTTTTAAGCTGTAATTCTTGATTGGAAAGGAGTAGCTACTTCATGTTTAATATCTTTAGAATGGTGGTGATATATCCTCCTTAATGGTAAAATTGGTTTTGACATTACCATTTTAGAAATGCCACTTTTTTGAAACTGGACATGCTCTTAACTTTGCTCTGTGTGCCTTCAGCCTGTCTCCAATACACGACTAGGCTGGGTGACAGCTGCACTTTGTGACAGGGGATTCATATACTTTCATCTGTATACTGATAGCCTTCCTGGGTAGGAAGGGAGAGAGGTGGCTCACACGTACATCTGAATAGGTGGTGTCTTGCCCTTACACAAAGCACTGATTTACCCCCTACTGGTAGTCTGGATCAAAGGCTGGGTTGAAAGGGATCATCCTTCACTTCAGAGAACTCATTTGAATTTACCCCCTACATCAAAGAAACATTTGGATATAAGTACCAGGGCTCTGGCTCTAACAAATCAATACACTACTGGACCTGGGACGACCCATCCTGGAGTAAAGACTGCTGTGCTGTCAAGATTGCCACTTTGCCTGGGATGACTGTTCCAAGGGACTGCTTCTCTGCTTTGCTGAGCTGCCCTTTTGCCTGCTGATCTCTACCCTGCTGAAGGGAAGGACTGGACTCAATCATCTGAACCCAGAGTGACTCCAAGGGCTTGTTGGCTTGCCCCCTGTTAAGTCTCAAGATCACAAAGACTGTAATTTGCTACTGCAGTGAGTCCGGCAGCCTGACAAGGATCAGCCATGCCTGATTACTAAAATCGACTCCTTCGTGTTCTAACGATTACTGAATCACTGGTGTTTCCGTGGCCTGATCCGCACTGTGTTTGGCGGATTACTGAAGCACTAGCGCTGTCGTCAGGACCGAGCATCCTGGGTTACTAAACTGACACCACAGTGCCGAAGGAAACTTGCCAGTGCAGCCCGGCCTGTTGCCGTGACAGCCTGAGTTCAGCTGTGGTGACGCAGCAGCCATCCTCCCATGTGAGGAGGACTACCGTAGTGCATCAACTTCAGCCGCTCCAAAGGGTGGGGACAGATCACCAGGAGCTCGCCACTACGGTATCTCCCCGATTGAGCCATGGGCCTCTGAGCCTGTCCAGCAGATGCCACATCTGTCCAAGGGCAGCCCATAACAGGCCGTTACTGCACTGCTGCATCACACAAGGATATTGTAATAAAGCAAGATCTGTGAGGTGTCTACTGTTGTACTGTGTCTAATCGTGGGCGGCCGGGACTAACACAAAGTATAACGGTCTCGAGGTCCGACCAGAGGTTTCCTCTTCGAAGACTGTTGGAGGGTACTATTTCTTTGTCCTTGCATTTGGAAAGCTTAGCTGTCAGTGTAAAGAGCCAGGCCATCCCTGGTCTTTGTCCTCTGTGGTGCTCCGAGTGGGGGACTGTAGCCCCAGGTGCCTTGCATCCTTTCTCCACTCCACATTCCACCAGTTCAGGGGTGGTATCCTTCAGCTGGTCCTCTAGCTCAGGGTCTGTACCCTTAGGCTAGACAGGAGTCAGGGGTGAGTAATTTCTCCCCCTGCCTCTCCATTGGTGTTACTTACTCTCCTTTTGGGAGTGGTACTCCCAGAAAACTGAACTATCAGGGTGCTTGTGGCAGTCGCCCTGCCCAGTTCTCCCACCAGTTTCAGGGGTGCTATACTGCAACTGGTCTTCCAACCCAGGGTCTGTACCCTTAGGTTGAACAGGAATTAGGGAAGAGTTCTTCCTCCCCCCACTTCTGCATCTGGGTTTCTGCACCCTCCTTTGTGAAATGGTACTGCTCGAAACCAGAACGGGTTGGACGCTTGTGTCAGCCAATGTTTGTTGGACAAATACTTTAGAACAACAATCAAGATTCCCTTTTGTGCATCCTAAGCACATGGGACAATAAGTTAGCTTATCTGAAGCAAATGGAAATGCACTAAATGGCTTTTACAAGAATGTGTATCTGTAATCTCTGTCACACTAACATTTTCAAAAATATTTTCATTTACTTTCATCAAAGACATTCATATATACTCTGCATGCATAAAATCACAACCAAGGGTTAAAAAGGACTATTACAAGTCTATCATCTCTACTACAACTACAATTTCTTAAAATTCATATCCACAGAAATGAATTGAAAAATAAAACTAAGATAAAATGAGAAAAATCTGTCGATGCGGTGTTTCGGTGGAAATTGAAATGATTCACACCACCCTCTTCAGTACACAATTTATATATCACACAAATATTTTTTTCGGTCTTCAGCACCTCCCGTTTGTGCTTCATAGTGACAGGACTTGTCAATTCCCTAGTTCCTCTCTCACAGCGATTCTTCACTCATGAAAATGTTTTCTTATGGAATGACGTTGTTTACAAATACTTTACACATTGCCTCTGTTGATAAGCCTGCCTGCTCTGCGCCAAGCTACCAGAGGGTGAGCACAGGTTACCTTTGTTGTGTATCTAGCTTACCCTGACTAGAGTGGTGGGTTCTGTCTGGCCAGGTTGTATCCCTTAGCCAACCATAAACTCTATTTCTAACATTGCTGGACCTTCATATTGGCAGTCACCGCAGGCTGTTGTTGATGTGGCGCCAAGTGCCGATCTCGCATGACCAGTATACACTTTAGCGCAAAGAGTCAGCTCCACCAGATCTTCGAATTGCCGGTTGTCACATGCAGTAGAATCTCTGCACAAATGGGCCTGTTTGTGATCACGAAGACCCTTTAAACTTCTGGATTTCTCCTTTTTTTGAACAGGAGTGCCTTATAATGCCAGCCACGGGTCCAGGGTCTGGGGAGGCACCTCTTCGGTATCAGGAACTCACTCTAGGCCAGCAGAGCTCAGGCAGATGCAGTTACAGGACCAGGCAAGTGCAGTTGCAGCAGGTCAGCTGAGCAGTTGAAGGTAGGCCCCTGGAGCCTGTTGTTTCCCCGTAGCTCAAACAGGAGGTCAGCCAATTAACCCTTGGAGTACTCAGGTTAGCAAGGGATTAAAGGAGAATATCCAATGTTCCTTCTCAGAGAGCAGGGCAGGCCTCAAGCAGCAGGGCATTCCTCTGAGGAACAAGGCAGACATCAAGCAGTAGGTAAATCCTCTGAGGAACATGGTATTTCTTTTTCTGTAGTGTCCACAGTCCAGGAGTTTACTGAGGAAGAGTTCTGAGGGTCCAGTATTTATACCTGGTACAAACTGTTGAGGTGGGGAGACTTCCTGGGCTACCCTCACATCTGGTTCTGGAAAGTTCTTCTCTTTCCCTATCAAGGCTCCAAGAAGTCTGGGGTGACAAAAGACCAGTGTCAGGTTCCTTGTGTGCTTAGGAGGCAAGCCCCTTTGAAATAAAAGTGGGGCAGGGAACAGATCCACCCTCCGAAATCCTGGCAGTATGGCCCATCCTGCCTACATCCAGTCCCCTTTGTCTCACCATGGCAGGAATACACAAACCCCAACAGTAGAGCGATTTACAGCCATGAGACAATGGGAAATTGCAGAGGCAGAACAATGGTTAGTGCAGGAATATGTAAACTTTCTAAAACCATTCAGAGTAATTTGGAAAGATTATGGTTCAAATTAAAACTCACCCACAATAGCCAGAGTAGATTAAAAGGTTATGGTCCAAATTAAATCTCACGCGCAATAGCCAGATCCTGTGCCAATACCAACAATGTTTCTAAGATGAGATGCCATGCAACAGCCTACTAGTTTTCCACAGCTGTAAAAAAAAAACCTAAGATGAAGGAAGATATTGACAGCTTTCAGTACCTTTTCTTCTTAATGGTTGCATCCTTCCTTAATATATACCTTGGTAAAGCTTTCCTGATGGAGGAGAAGGAACATCCATGGCTTTTAAGAGATGCTTACACGTTTTTCTTTGCGGAAATTATGACATTGGCCGGGCTATCCTAAAATAAATGTAAACACTTCCAGCCCAAAATGTATCAGAGGTGTTTTACTTTCATTGACTGTACTTTCATTTCAACTCAGTTGTTGTTCCAGTTAATTTAATCTTTCTACACACACACTATAAACTATGGAACGATTAATTCAATTTTCAGAATGTATTAGCCCATTCATTGTAAATCCAGAGGTACTACCATGTTCCTGAACAAGTACATTCTAGTCATTTGCTCTTTTCACTAAAGACGCTAGGAGCAAAAGACATACTTAATTTAAAATGTATCATTTTTGTCCTTAATGTGCTCCGTGTGCTTCAGAATACAAGTGACCCTATACTGTTGCAGGTGCTATTAATGGCCTACAAGTCCATCAGAATAATAGCATTGAATGCATTCTTTAACAGCTGCCAGACAACCTCGTATGAGATATAAGAAACTGTTGCTTTAAATTGGATTACAGCTAAGTAGAGACATTGTTGACATTAAATCTATTAGCCGCTTGTATTTTTCATGTATTGCAAGCCCTGCATGTGTTTGCTCATTTCTCATTCACATATAAAGGGACAATTAACTCTGAGTGCATTTTGGTGCTCTACTGGTAATAATTGTCAACACTGAGAGAATAATAGCCCACAGAAGTCCTGTAAAATGTAGAGTGGAGTAGCATCAACTGTGTTGGCAACAAGCAGATATGGCGCAGTAAAATCATTGGTTTCACACATTTATTTCTTTAAAGTCTGAGGCCATTTAAAAGATTCTAAAGTGTTTTCTATAGACCTTTACAAAACAATTACTTCTCTGCTAGTGTGTTGATGGCTGGCATTCCGCTGCCATTATTTGACAAATGATGACCCTGCTTCTGTGTTAATCAGACTGAAAACAATTCAATTCATTGTGCAGACTACGTTTTTCAGAATGTATGAATTCTGTGTTTCCTTGTTATTATGAAAAAGTCAAAAATGTGTATAAATAGTGTAACACAGACTGTGAAGAGAGGTTAAAGGGACATTATAGTAAGGTGAAAATGTCAGTTAAAACGTACCATTTTAAATGACCAAATCCACTTAAATTCACCAGTTATAGTTATCTCAAGTAACTATAACTTGTTCCCTAAAGTAATTATCAGTCACGCCCCCGTACACAGCATTGTCATGAATGATGCCAGTCCAGATGTTGCAGTGATTTTATCAATGATGACATAGAAACTCATGAGTGATGTAATATGTGAGGGAATTATTTATATGTGTTTTTTTAACTTAAAGTAAGATGATGATTGCCATCTGCGGTGTGGGGTTTAATATGTGCGTGCTTCCCCCATTTCCAAGCTAATACTGGCCCTGAGGACCCCATTGCCCAGGGCCGGAATTCCTTTAAATGGTAGAGGGGAACCCAAAACCTAGGGCCTAAGGTGGGTTCCGTGGCCCTGCTGACTCCCCTGCATGCACTCATCCTGGGTGCAGTAGGAGCCAGCTTTGATCTCTCCCAGAAGGAGCAGACTTTTTCTCTACACCTGCCAGACAGGAGAAATCTATTTTCCTGCTCACAAGAGTGCAGGCAGGAAAAGAAATGGGTGCTCTCAGCCACCAATGATAGCATGTCTGTAGCTCTTGCTAGGTGGAAGCATACAAGTCTTCCCTGCCTGCGAGTGCAGGGCTGGGCTCCTTGGCACACAAGTACTGAGCTGGCCCAAGGGAATGGGGTCCTAGGGTCATTTGGTGCTTGGAGCGTGGGAGTGCATGCCCCCTTGCCATTTATAATAGAGGCTCTTGGATGGGGTCCCTGGGGCCATCTATGGCTCGAGGAGGGGGGATGCATGTCCCTCCAATTAAATTGAATTTTGTCCCCACAAGCTGGGATCCCTGGGCATTCTGAGGCTCAGGGAGGGGGGCCATGCACCCCCTCCCCTTTTAATTACATGTAGCCCCGTGGGGAAGGGGTCTCCAGGGCATTTCAGAGGATCGGAAGTGAGGGGGCACACACTCCTCTCCCCTATAAAATGTAATGCACCATGCACCACTCTCCGGGTCCTGGTCCCCCTGTGCGGTTTTATTTTTTGAATGGCAGGAGCATGTAGTTTTAAAAACACAATTACTGCAGATGTGTTCATCCATTGTAATTTTGTGGTAAATTTGTTAGAAAATTGTTTTTGGCCCCATGGGTCCCTCTGGAACCCCCCTAACCATGAATTGTGCGTGTAAGTTATAGTTAGCTCAGGTAACTATAACTGTTGAATTTCACTGGTTCTGTATGAGGAAAATCTGAGCCTAACTATAACATCCCTGTAAGCTTTGGTTTTTTCAGTACATTTCTAAGGTTTTTCAAAATCTATTTCCTAACTATAACGTCCCTGTGATCTTTGTTTTTTTAAGTGAATTTCTCTGTTCTTTTAACTGGTAGTCACGTTTGCAGAATGTTGGAAAAAGGGGATGAGGTCTCCGACAAGCTCCCTGGAATTCTGCTGTAAGGGACTTACTGGAAGTAACAGGAGGGCTTCTTGGCCCCCAAGGTCCATCATCATCCAAGAGGACTTCACCCCAACCAGTGTTGCACCAGGAGGCACGTTTGCAGAGTGGTGGAGAAAGGGGGCGTGGCCTCAGAAGTCCTCAAAGTCGCGCTCTGTGGAACTTACTGAAGGTAATAGCAGCCACGGCCCATGCAGGTAACAGCGGTGGGGCTGGATGGGGGGATTTCAACAGACGATGACAAGGGAGAATTAATTATTTATTTAATTTTCCCTTGTCATCGTCTGTTGAATTACCCCACACCCGGCCCCACCGCTCTTACCTGCACGGGCCGCAACTTGGTAATATGAGGGGTAGTTTGGCCCCAAGGACCCTCTGGAGCCAAGGGGATTTCATTCCCCAACCAGTAGTGCACCAGAAGCCATGCTTACAGAGTGGTGGAGAAAGGGGGCATGGCCTCTGAAGACCTCTCAGCAATCCTGCTGTGTGGGACTTACTGGAAGTAACAGGAGGGGTAGTTGGACCCCAAGGACACTCTGGAGCCAAGGAAACTTCATCCCCCAACTAGCAGTGCACCAGGAGGTGCGTTTCCAGAGTGGTGGAGAAAGGGGGCATGGCCTCCTAAGACCTCTCAGCAATCCTGCTGTGTGGGACTTACTGGAGGTAACAGGAGGGCTTGCTGTCAGGAAGATCCATGAGCCCACTGCAAGGACTTGCATCCCCAGATATCTATTTTTTTAACTTAAATTTCTAGACTAGACTAGTGAACGGATTTACACCAAATCATAAAAAGTGCACTTTCTGGACCAACATCTAGCTTTCTGCCAAATTTAGTGTATATCTGTTCAGCGGTTTGGGCTGTAGTTGTGTTCACAAAATGAAAAATTCCTCTAGACCTGACATGGGGAAAACATGTTTTGGGACCCTGCTTTTTTCTTGGCCCCCGCTTGACGATTTACCCGGAAACTTTCAACTTAGCAGATGAACCAAAATGGGGAAGGTCTTTGAAAGTTTCATGAAGATTCGTCAAGCGGTGCTAAAGTTATTGACAAAACTAAAAATGCTGTTTCCTTTTGAAACTTTGGTTTGGGCTCGGGCGAAGTCGACGGTCCCAGGGCGGCATGAAAGCCAAGGTCATAATGTGGCGGTCGGAAGACCACCACTACAGCCCTACCACGAGTCTGGCAGTCCAAGGACTGCCAGACTCATAATTAGACCCCTAAATGTAATGGAGTCTACTTTTAGTACTTCTGTTGTTGGTGAAATCAATACTTTTCATCGTGGTTTACATTTCAATGTGGAGAATTTACTGTAGGTGTGTGTCTATGACGAGCCTTTAAATCTGGATCAGATTTAAGCCCTGCCTTAGAGTTTGGTGGAAGGCTCGCCATCCCACCTGACTACCCTAGTTCAGGACCACCGGCCATATTCTGAGATCCCTGCCAGGTAGGTATGGATCTCTCTGCTTTCACAAGAGCTGCTGCTAAGGCGCTTCTATTAAAGGTAGTAATGATAACCGAGCCTGCAGCATGTTTATGCTTGCAAAAAGAACAAAAAAATCAATGAACCCCAATTACGAGGGAATTTTATCCCAACATTTTGGTGCCAATGACTGATTTGATGCCACCCCCAACCCTGGCAGGGAAATGTAGGGACAGTGAGGTGACACCACTGTGATATGATGACTCAGTGGTAGAGCCAGCTGAGGGCCTGCGATCATGAACTCAGTAATTCCCAAAGTTCTAAATAGAATGAGGGAAGTCAAGACTGGTGGAGTAGGGACACCTCCAATTCTGTGATGTCAGAGCAAATAAGAAAGTATTAGCTACATGAGTTGTATAGGAGGCAGGAACAGTATGGTGGGGATTTATGACAGGTGCAGAGTTTTGATAGACTACGTCTAGCAAGCTAAATTGGAAGCAAAGTAATGAGCTCTCAGATGATAATTCATTCATAATTACAAATTATTTGGTTTGATTTTTGTAAAGTGCACAGGCCCCAAAAGACTTCTTGGAACTGGAAAACACAAAGTAACAAACTGCAGGACAAGGCAATCAACCAACACTTCAACAGAAAACACAAATAATCCATCTCAGAAAAAAATCATAGAAA